>ML058576.1:210000-2667274 GCA_003013855.2 Liriodendron chinense
TCTAAAACATGGTAGGGTCAAATTCTACTGAGCGTGTACATGTTTCAAGCAACATTGAACGATGCTTCGATTCTTAAGGTGATGATTCCTCCCCTTGAGCTTTCCGCTTCCATACTGGTTAAGTGATAGTTCTATTTCTTTTGTTAAGAAAACATGTTACTAATGATTTAAACTCTGTCTTATAATCATTTGATTACATCATTAATTATATACTAAATTGTGAATTTCTCCACATTTTTGTGAATTATTATGGATTTTGAATTGTCAAAGTTATTCTTCTTAGAAATCTGGAAGTGAATTGTGAATCTGGATTGTAGTGATCACATTTATTAGATGAGACCTTAAACCGGTGGCCTCTGTAAGCAAGATATTGGAATGATCACTAAGGATGGAATCCTTGAATGGATTTGTTGGACTAAATGTCCTATTAAGATGAATCGTTGTGATTATGTCCCTAACTGAACTTATAATGAATATATTTGGAAGTTATGAAGATGAGAGGCCACTAGTTGTAAGGGAATGTCATAATTGATTTGGTTGTAAATTGGACTAATAATGGACGGTTAATCATGCATATCATGGCACTGACGGGACATGTGGTGACGAGTCATATTACCGTCGGGTGGTTTGGTTGCTGAGAGCATGTACCATTGAGGTATTTTCGCTAGCCCCAGACCACCATTGGGTGAGCCATACACTGAGAGCACGTACCTTTGGTATTTTCGCTAGTGATGGCCGCTCTTGATGGAATTGCATGGTGGGGTTGATGTGTGTCTTTAGGGACTTCCAGACCACATTTTCCAACTGGATGAGCATCCCCAGGCTGAGGGACATGTGCATGCATTCATGCATTTAAGAAAGATCACATCATGGATGTTTTGTATGTTTCCATTTCTCTAAACTATTCTTGATTAGTATGTTGGTGTGTAATCATGAGGGGACCTCACACTGAGCTGGCCACTCATGTTTAGAATATGAACCGTACAAATGATGCAGGAGTGATGGTGGAGAATGGGGAACTTGGAGTTACTCCCGATGACACTCTTGCTAAGGAGGGTGTGGAATATGCTGAGGAGGAGCCATATGCCAATGTTGCTGAGCTTTACGAGCTCAATCAGTAGAGTAGTTATTTCCATCTATTTTTCCTATGACACTTGATATTTTGGGTTTGTACTGAGTCCCAGATGGGGGAAACTCGTGAACTATTAATACTTGTGTTTGATATGGTTATATTTTCATGGAATGGTTATCTTTTTGTCTCTATGGTGCCCACTAGTGCAATTTGAATGTGGAATCATAATCCAACTGGAAACCATACTTAAAGGTGATACTTTCTCCCCAAATTAACGTCCGGGTTCTGGTGGTAACAATCATACTCGAGCCATGGGAATCCGGGTGTTACATCCATTCATTCAGCTATCTTAACCAGCCTTGTAGCCGAAGGTGGGGTGTCTACAGATGCCCCTCTTTAGCAGAAGTTGCGTGCAACCGAATATCAAAGCGAGTGGACACCGCACTTCTGACCCGGTCATTCATAGATTGTGGTTTGAAATCTTTGTTTGCCTTTGTATCTGAGTCAGTTGATTGTATGAAAATAGATAACTTACACATATTGCGGGGAGTTTGGAGAAAACGTTGTGATTGTCCTTCCATGAGCTGCAACTTGGGTACCCAATCGCAACCCTTACATTCCTAATCGGTATTACATCAGAAATGTACAGTAGAGCCTCTGCGTCCATGTAGTCTTACGAGGTTACTGACCCTGTAATTGATTGCTCATTGCTTTCCCGGATCACTCCAGGAGTACTTGTTTCGCTTGACTGTCAAAGTGGTTAGTTGCCCTGCTTCTTGGTAGCCTTACGGGTGATCCACTATTCCAACTTGGACTTAGTCAAGGTACTTCAGGCATCCACGCTTAGGTATGTGCTGGTGAACTTTTTACACCCAATCTGCTGGTTTTGATACTTGGATTACAATTCATCATTTCCACCGTTCAAATGATGTCTTTGACTGAGCCTTTTGGCTTTCATCTTTTCGTATCTTGGCATTTGGTACGACCGCACTGACACTGGAGTTCAGTTCGATCGTACTTTGAGCGCATTGGATCCGATGGTCCCCAGGGAAATCAAGAGACATCGAATCTTATTTGATTTTGTGTCAGCTCCTCCCTAAGATATGGAAGATCTCTTAGTGTTTTGGAGGCCGAGCGCTCTAATGAGAAAATATTTTTGGATTTTTGAAAAGACCCACTCTGGGGAGTGATACTTCATGGGGTTTTTTATTTGCGAATATGAATATATGTAATATATTTTGCCTTTTTTTAAAAGAAAATGCTTGCGCCTCCACTAGGGATGTCTGTGGGGTCTTTGTTGAGCTCTTAAATGTGCATATTCTAACCCCATGTCATCATTAACTATGCTTGAAATACATTATTAAATACCCAACTAATGCATGATTTTGTGATTGTAGGAATGAGAGAGAGATGTCATTAATTGGAGGCTTAGAGACGCTGCGTACACACCTTGAAGATCAAATGAGTGAAGGACCAAAGGTCGAGCAAGAGTGCATCGATGAAGAGGGAGGAAAACATTGCAAAATCCACATTTTACAGGCCCACCAACCAGTCGGCCATTGGCACCTGCCAGCCAGCCAAACTGCCTAAAAACAGCAAATTTGCTGTACTAATTTTAAGTGGGCAGGCCACTTGACCGGCCGGCCAGTTGGTAGGTCGGTCTATGTTAAAAACCCTCCAGTGTATTTGTGGTTTGTAAGCATCTTATCCAGCTGGCTGTTCAGCCGGCCTACTGAGGGGTCGGAGTGTGTAAAAAACACTCCAGAGAAATTTGCATTTACAGACACTTTATTCGGCCGGACAGGGGGTCCGACCGGCTGGTCAACACTCAGGAGCATCTAGAGCTCCAAAAACCTCTGCGTAAAGAGCTATTTTTGCAGAATTTTTGGAACTTTCTTTGCATCTAAGGCCCCAAATTTATAAAAGGACTCCTCTAACTCGTTCCTAAGGCATCCTAAAAGAGATTTACCACGGTGGGAGTAGGCGGAAGTCAGATTCGGAATTCTACAACTCCTCCTAATTTGTTCTTCTAGTTTTTATGTTTTCTTTAGTTGCTTTCATGTTTCCTTGGATCATGAATGACTAAACCTCTCAGTGAGGGCTAAGATGTGAAGCTTGTAGTGAATCTAAGATGTTTTGATTCGGTTGTTTTGGTTTCAAGTTGGATTATTAGTGAAGAACAATGGTTTGAAGTTTGAATAAAGTTCTAAGTATTCTTTCTTAGTATTATGATGACTCATGGATGTTTAGAAGAATTACTTTAGTTCTTAATTATTTTGAATGAGTGTAGACCTGTATGCTCCGAGGAATCTGATTCAAGACGCTCTAAACTTGGATTTTCACTTAGGAACTACAAATCCAAAGTTTTATTTTTCTAAAAATTCTGTTTATGTGTGATTATGTATGTGATTTGAATAAAGTTCAAGTCATAGTCTAGTTATGCTTTGTGATAGGGTTTAATGATGATTATGATTGTGATCTTAACCTATTGGAACTAGGATTGACCTATGCAATTGAGTGTGCTCAAGTCCTAACTTGAATTGAGGGAATCATGTATATGAATCACACATATGGCAGATTGTTTGTTATAACCGCTCTATCATTCGACTAGATAGAATTTGATTTCGATTCTAGTTACGTAATTGAGAAACCATAAGGAATTAAGCATCAAGGATTGCTACAAGTGGATCCTTGAACCCCTAGTGCTCTTTATTATTGATTACATTCAGTTTTACTTTAAAATATTTATCTATATTCAATTCCAAAATCCTGTTTAGTTAGTTCTTAATTAGAAATCATTGGAAGTGTTTTGTGAGTTCCTACACAAGTCCCTGTGGATCGACCTCGGTCTTACCGAGATTATTACTACATTGCAACCCTACACTTGGGGAAGCGAAAAAGTTTTTGGCACCGTTGCCAGGGATTTTGACGGTTTTTCATAAAATTTCTAAAAATAGTTCCTATTTGAGATTTTTAGGAGTCCTTTACTAACTTAGTTTGTTTGCTTTGTTTTGTTTTTATAGGAATTATAGGAGTCGAAGTAGTCACTTCAAATCAAGTTTTTCTAACTCTTTTTCTTTTTCTTTTCTTTTTGAGATTTACATGCCACATTGGGTTCGGGATTTTAATAACCGACTCATTAGTGAAGGGGGAATTGTTGAAGGGATTGATAGGGAGCCATGTGCTAAGAAACGTTTAGAGTTTCCAATTTTGTCTAAAAGTATGGCTGGAAATCAACCCAACCCTATGGCCAATCAAAATCTGGGCCAAAACCAAACCAAAACAATGAAGAATGAGGTTAAGAATGTTCCCCAACCAAGAACTTTACATGATTACTTGCAACCTGCAAGAGCGAGCACTCCCTCATGCATAATTTTTCCACGTAATGTAGGGAACATAAATCTTAAACTTGGAGTAATTCAACTCCTTCCCAAATTTCATGGACTGGACAATGAAAGTGCCTATCAACATCTTAAGGAATTTGATGAGATGATAGCCACAATGCACTTTGTAAATGTAACTGATGATGTAGTGAGACTTAAATTATTTCCTTTCTCCCTTAAAGAAAAAGCTAAGGCTTGGCTTCATGCATTAAGGCCAAGATCAATTGGCACATGGACTGAGATGACTATGGAGTTCATTAAAAAGTTCTACCCTACTCACAAAACGATCATGTTGAGGCACCTTATCATGATTTTTTCTCAAAAAGAGGATGAGACCTTCTTCCAATGTTGGGAGAGGTTTTGAGGGCTTTTTAAATGCATGCCCACATCATGGCTATGAAATTTGGCAGGTAATAAGCTTTTTCTATGAAGGACTGACTTCACTCATGCGTCAATTCGTAGAGATGATGTGCAATGGAGAATTCATGAATAAGGAGGCTGAGGAAGCATGGGACTATTTTGATGACTTGGCCGAGAATGCACAGTCTTGGGATACATCTAAACTAACAAATCCCAAGACGAGCCAACAAAAGGAAAAAAGGAGGAATTTATGTCCTCCCAGAAGAAGATAACATAAGTGCATGTGCGGCTAACCTTACAAGAAAAGTCGAGGCCATGGAATTGAAGAAAGGCGAGACGATAACCCAAAGGACGTTGAAATTGTTTATGGAATTCGTACCGAAAATCAACATGCAACACAAGATTGTCCCACAATTCCTGCATTCCAAGAAATCTTACAAGAACAATTGAATGCTATAAACAATTATCAACGACCATTTAGTGCTCCAAACTCAAACACATATAACTCTAGTTGGAAGAACCATCCCAACTTTGGTTGGAGGAATGGACCAACCGCGAATGCAAAAACACCCCTCAAGCGCAACCTTTTACTAGGTTCATCCCTGGTAATTACACCGAAAGCTACACTAGAGGAGATGTTGGGTGCATTCATGTCAGTTCAAGCTAAATATAACAAGAGTAATTCTCTGAAAATTGATGGGTTCATGCAAGAACAACATAAATTCAACCAAAATTCATCTCAATCCATTAGTGACTTGAAATCATCTATGGCTAGAGTTGTATCTCATCTTAGTGTTAAGGAGAAAGGCACACTTCCTGCCCAACCTCTTCCTAACCCAAGAACCCAATTTGAGATACAAGACCCAAGCTCTTCCTCCCAACATACAGAGCATGTTCAAGCTATCACCACCTTGAGTAGTGGTAAAACAATTGATAAAATCTAATTCGATGAAGGCCTCAAAGCCTAATGATCCGAAAAATTTCAAAAAGGATGATAGCCCGAACAACACTCCACATGAGAAAGAACCGGAAAGGCAATACAAACCGGTTGCCCCGTTTCCCCAAAGGTTGATTTCACCCAAACCTTTAGACAAAAACTTGAAAATCTTAGAGGTTTTTAAGCAAGTGAAGATCAATATTCTGTTGTTGGATGCTATAAAACAAATACCATCTTATGACAAATTTATGAAGGAATTATGTACAGTCAAAAGGAAACACAATGTTCACAACAAAGTACTTTTGACTGAGAATTTGAGAGTCATTATCAAATAAGAGGTACCCAAAAATACAAGGATCCAGGTAGTCCTACCACCTCATGCATTATAGGTGACTACCAGATCAAACAAGCCTTACTCGATTTAGGGGCAAGCGTTAACCGCATCCCATACTCGGTCTATGAACAACTTGGGTTAAGTGAATTAAAGCCCACCAAAACCATACTTCAACTCACTGATAGATCTATTTGTATACTGAGGGGGGTGATTAAGGATGTGTTGGTCCAAGTCGATAAATTCTACTATCCAGTGAATTTTCTTGTCTTGGATACACATCCCGTGATAGGTACCAGTGCTCAAATTCCCATCATACTTGGCCGCCCTTTCTAGCTACTTCAAATGCAATTATCAATTGTAAAAACAGGCTTGTACAAATGTCCTTTGGAAACATGACACTCGAGTTGAATATTTTTTATTTATGCAAACAACCATGAGAAGTTAATGATGAGGTCCACGAAATAAATTTAATTGAATCATTTGTGGAGGATACATCCCCCTTGACATTCTATTCTGATCCTTTAGAAGCATGTTTGGCCCACTCTCATGAGATGGATAATGACACAATACGAGAGATGTATGCCATTTTGGATGTTATGTTGGTACTTGATAATAAAAGATGGAAAGCACCATTTAAGACTTTGCCCTTAAGCGAGAACAAGCCTCTTCCATCCAATATCAAAACACCGAAGCTTGACCTAAAACCATTACCCACTGTTTGAAATATGTTTATTTAGGTTGAGATGAGAAATATCCGGTGGTGATTTCTTCCCACTTGGATGAGGAACAAGAGAGAAGGCTGATAGCCACTCTAATAGAGCATAAGAGTGCCATTGGATGGTCAATTACGGATCTCAAAGGCATAAACCCACTGATTTGTACTCATCGCATACACCTTAAGGAAAATGCCAAGACATCTAGGCAACCACAGAGACACCTCAATCCAAACATGAAGGAGGTGGTTAAGGCCGAGGTGGTGAAATCATTGGATGTGGATATCATCTACCTAAAATCTGATAGTCAATGGGTGAGACCAACTCAAGTGGTGCCTAAGAAATTCGGAATAACCATTGTAGCCAATGCCGACAATGAACTCATACCAACCAAAGTCACTACCGGTTGGAGAATGTGCATTGACTACATGAAGTTAAACACAGTCACGAGGAAAGACTACTTCTCCTTACCATTTATTGATCAAATTTTAGAAAGGTTGGCTGGTCATTCCCATTTTTGCTTCCTTGATGGGTATTCAGGTTATAACCAAATAGAGATAGCTCTAGAGGGTCAAGAGAAGACAACATTTACATGTCCATTCGGCACTTTGCCTATCGAATGATGCCGTTTGGACTATGTAATGCCCCTGCCACTTTTCAGCGTTGTATGTTTAGTATTTTTTTCTGATGTGGTTGGGATGATTCTCAAAGTCTTCAAGGACGATTTCTCAGTATGTGGTTGTAACTTTGATGAGTTCCTTATACACTTAAAAACTGTTTTGAAAAGATGTGAAGAAAAGAACCTAGTGTTGAATTGGGAGAAATGTCACTTCATGGTTCAAAAGGAAATCATCCTTGGTCACATCATCTCACAAAATGGAATCGAAGTGGACAAGGCTAAAATCGATCTTATTTCTTACCTTCCACCACTCAAGAGCGTATGAGATGTGCGGTCCTTTTTAGGACACGCCGGATTCTATAGGCAGTTCACTCTCTCGTCCTTTATGTAACCTCCTTCAAAAAGGAAAACTCATTCGAATGGAATGAGGATTGTCAAAATGCCTTTGTAAAACTTAAAGGCATGTTGACATGTGCTCCCATAATGTAACCACCTGATTGGAGCCTTACTTTTGAAATTATGTGTGATGCGAGTGATTACGCTATTGGGGCAGTGTTAGGCCAGAGAAAAGAGAAGAAGCCATGCATCACCTACTATGCAAGTAGAACCTTAAACTCACCTCAAGCAAACTATACTACTACAGAAAAAGAACTTTTAGTCGTAGTTTTTGCTTTAGACAAGTTTAGGTCCTACTTGATCAGATCCAAGATCATCATATTCACCGACCATGCTATACTTAAGTATCTCTCTAAGAAGGATCTTAAGCAGCGCTTGTTAAGATGGATCCTCCTACTCCAAGAATTTAACATAGAAATACGTGATAAGAAAGGAGTGAAAAACGTCGTGGCTGAACATCTCTCTAGACTTGTTCTCACCAATTCTCCGGAGATGACAGTCGTCAATGACATGTTCCTTGATGAACAACTATTTAAAGTCTCCCAATTGCCATGGTTTGCGAACATTGCTAACTATCTTGCTACAGATACAATTCCAATACACTGGAACAAGTAAGATAAGGATAAGTTCTTCAACGAGGTGAGAAAATTCTTGTGAGACGACTCGTACTTATTCAAGTATTGTCCTGATAAAATTATAAGGAGATGTGTGCCGGATGATGAGCAACACAGTATCATCTCCTTTTGTCATTCTCAGGCTTGTAATGGTCACTTTTCGGTTAAGAAGACCACAACCAAAATTCTACAATGTGGGTTTTATTGGCCCACCATGTTCAAGGATACTCATGAGTTTTGCAAAACGTGCGAGCCTTGTCAGAAATTAGGAGGAATAACCTGTAGAAATATGATGTCACTCAATCCATCTTACCAATCAGAGTTTTTAATTATTGGGGCATCGACTTCTTGGGTCCATTCCCATCTTATTTTGGAAACTTATATATTTTGCTTGCCGTCGATTATGTTTTAAAATGGGTTGAGGTGATTCCATGTCGAAACAATGACCATAAAACAGTCATTTATTTCTTAAAAGAAAACATCATTTCCCGGTTCGGAACGCCTCGAGTTATTATAAGCGATGGAGGGTTTCACTTTTGTAACCGTCCATTTGAAGCTTTAATGAAGAAATATGGTGTCAATCATAAAGTGAGAACCCTCTATCACCCACAAACAAGTGGACAAGCTAAGATATCCAACAGGGAGATTAAACATATTTTGGAGAAAACAGTGAACCCCGATCGCAAAGATTGGTTGCTTCGACTTACCGATGCGCTTTGGGCTTACCGTACGGCTTTCAAGACCCCATTGGCATGTCTATGGGAAAGCTTGTCACTTACCTGTGGAGTTAGAACATAGGGCATATTGGGCAATAAAGAAAATGAATTTCAATTATGACAAAGCAAGCTCGTTGCGCAAGCTTCAATTGAATGAACTTGCGGAACTCCGAAACGAGGCATATGAGAATTCAAGAATTTACAAGGACGGGATGAAGGTGTTCCATGATAACAACATCCTTCGTAAGAATTTCACGATAAATTAAAAGGTCCTGATGTATAATTCTCAGTTACATTTATTTTCAGGAAAATTGAGGTCTCGATGGACCGATCCCTTCATTGTGAAAACTGTTTATCCATATGGGACTGTCGAGTTGTTGAATCCAAGGAACGGTAACATTTTTAAAGTGAATGGTCAGCGATTAAAACCGCTCTTTGAGAATTTTCCTTCAGAAGGTATGTTCATACCTCTAATTGATCCTGTGTATCAAGATATTTGATCTCCTAGTCTGCCAGAGGTATAGAGTAGTTTAGGATTAAGATTTGCTTGCTTTTTGTTTGTTTTTCCACTTGTTTGTTAGAAGGAGGTAGAATTCTAGATTTTTTTTATCCTCTCAGGTACTCTCATTCCTCACTCCCTTTATTTTATCATTGCTCTCTTGTTTTGCTTATTGCATATCTTTTACATTGAGGACAATGCACGATTTGGTTGGGGGTGTGGGATCACTAGGTTGAATAGTGCTTTGCAAATTTCGAGCAATTTTTGTATGAAGTTTTTCGATTTTTTTTTAAAATTCAAAACTCCGTTGGAAAACTTTGTTTTTATGCATTCGGGACAATGAAGTGAGTGGTATTGAATACCTTGAACAATCTCTAAGATACTAGTTTTGTATGTGAATTCCCCTATTTTTATGATTGATAGAAATTCTAAATACTTTTACACCTAGTTCACATCACAATTCTCATGCTTTGAAAGGATTATGTAGAATTGTGGATTGGCTAGGTTTGGATTTGAGGTGTTGAGGAACCAAGCCGAGGTACTTTGTCCATCCTTGTCCATGGGAAAATAACGAAAGATATGGATTTCTAAAAATCCTATCTAACATGTATAAAAGGGAAAGGAAGGATGAAAATATGGGAATGATGGGCTGCCTATTACCAACCGGGGGATGGTCTACCCGTAACCAAAGCCGGACATAGGACGTAGTGTGAAAGCCGTTGGAAGGACGGTAAGGCAAATTCCTGTCAAAGGCTTGTTGTTGATCTGTACACCGTTAAATCCATACCTTAGCTAATTCATGAAGAAGGTAACCCCGAAAATCCATGAGATGAGCATTCACTGAGCACACTAGGATAAATTGTTTGGATTCTTCTATTTATCAATCGATTAGTGGGAATTTCATATGAGTACTTGGAATGTTCTGGAAAGTTCAAGGTTTCAACTTCTATCACTAGGCATTTCAAATTTTTTTCACTTACATGTCTTAGAGTGTATAGAACCATAGTTTCTGAAGGAGAGTTGGGTTCTGAAGAATCAAAATTTGTTTCACGCATGTTTTGCTCAGGACTAGCAAAATGCTGGTTGGGGGGTGTGTTGAGCTCTTAAATATGCATATTCTAACCCCATGTCATCACTAACTATACTTGAAATACATGATTAAAGACCCAACTAATGCATGATTTTGTGATTGTAGGAATGATAGAGAGATGTCATCAATTGGAGGCTTAGAGACGCTGCGTGCACACCTTGAAGATCAAAGGAGTGAAGGACTAAAGGTGGAGCAAGAGTCCATCAAAGACGAGGGAGGAAAACACTGCAAAATCCACATTTTACAGGTCCACCGGCAAGCCGACCAAATTGCCCAGAAACAACAAATGTGCTGTATTGATTTTAAGTGGGCAGGCCACTTGACCAGCCGGCCGGCTGGTAGGTCGATCTATGTTTAAAACCCTTCAACGTTTTTGTGGGTTGCAAGTATCTTGTCCAGCCGGACGGCCGGCAAAGGGGCCAGAGTGTGTAAAAAACACTGCAGAGAAATTTGCATTTGCAGACACTTTGTCCGGCCGGCCGGACAAGTCAACACTCAGGAACATCTAGGGCTCCGAAAACCTCTGCACAAAGTGCTATTTTTGCTGAATTTCTGGAACTTTCTTCGCATCTAAGGCCCCAAATTTATAAAAGGACTCCTCTAACTCGTTCCTAAGGCATCCTAAAAGAGATTTACCACGGTGGGAGTAGGTGGAAGTCGGATCCGGAATTCTACAACTCCTCCTATTTTGTTCTTCTAGTTTTTATATTTTCTTTAGTTGCTTTCATGTTTCCTTGGATCATGAATGGCTAAACCTCTTAGCTAGGGCTAAGAGGTGAAGCTTATAGTGAATCTAAGATGTTTTGATTCAATTGTTTTCGTTTCAAGTTGGATTATTAGTGAAGAATAATGGTTTGAAATTTGAATAAAGTTCTAAGTGTATTCTTTCTTAGTCTTATGATGGCTCATGGATGTTTAAAAGAATTGCTTTAGTTCTTAATTATTTTGAATGAGTCTTGACCTGTATGCTCCGGGGAATCGGATTCAAGAAGCTGTAGACTTGGATTTTCACTTAGGAACTACAAATCTAAAGTTCTATTTTTCTGGAAATTCTGTTTATATGTGATTATGTATGTGATTTGAATGAAGTTCAAGTCATTGTCTAGTTATGCTTTGTGACAGGGTTTAATGATGATTATGATTGTGATCTTAACCTATTGGAACTAGACAATTGACCTATGCAATTGTGTGCTCAAGTCCTAACTTGAATTGAGGGAAGCATGTACATGAATCACACATATGGCAGATTGTTTGTTATAACCGCTCTATCATCCGACTAGATAGGATTTAATTTCGATTCTAGTTATGTAATTGAGAAACCATAGCAAATTAAGCATTAAGGATTGCTACAAGTAGATCCTTGAACCCCTAGTGCTCTTTATTATTAATTACATTTAGTTTTAGTTTAAAATATCTATCTACATTCAATTTTAAAATCCTATTTAGTTAGTTCTCAATTAGAAACCATTGGAAGTGTTTTGTGAGTTCCTACACAAGTCCCTATGGATCGACCTCGGTCTTACCGAGATTATTACTACATCGCAACCCTACACTTAGGGAAGCAAACAGTCTTTGGCTAACCAAATTTTATTTTGAAAGAAGGTAAACATGATGATTGATTTGATGGATGCTGATGCATGTGGATGCATGGTTTGGCTCATTCTCTTCTCGTCCAATGATTTGGCTTTTGCTAGGGACGTAGAGAACTTGAGCTTATTGCTTGTAGGGTTTTGCTTACCTGGAGATTTTGATTTAATGTGGATGTTTGATCAGCGGGTTGGTCAAGATCCTGACCTGCAGTCGATCAGGTCCATCGTCCCAAAATTCTATTGCATTTGTTGCTAGGAATGGATGAAGGAGGTTCTAGGTTGCAACCTCAAGATACTCCTCTAGGGAATGGATGTGATTGGGATGGTGTTTGGTCACCAGTTTTGGTCAAGATTCTAATTTGCAAGCGATCGGATCCGTCATCCCAAACCGTGAAGTGGATGAGCAGAGTTCGAGACTCCTTGCTGAGGATAGTGATAATTTTTGTGATTTTTGCAAGTATTTGATCTAAATCTTTACCTGAGTGGTAAGGATGGAGATTGGTTTATTAAAAACAAGGGGAAATATCTTATGATTTTTGAAAGATGATTTTATAATGTTTTTGTATTTTGTTGGATTTTCTGAAATGCAGGGAAAGGTATGGAATTTTCATCAACTTCTAGTTTCTACTGCTGGTAAGGCACCCGATCCATTTTACATCAGCGAGCAAGACGAATCTCACATTGTTAAGTGCCATAGTTTTACATCTTTGGATGAGGAGATTGAAGGTTTTCAGTCAACACACCCACAAAGTTGACTGTTCCTTATGTGCAATGCACATAGACCACGTATCGTCCGACGGACTCCTTCGGCCACAAAATGAGCCACATCCTCATATTTCCCTTTATCAATCCAGTTTAGGGTCCTATGCTACTCACAATTCCGTGAGGGTGTGCTTCACTTCCCAACTGCCTTAATCCCCTTATGAGTTTTAGGAACAGGGAACATCCGTAAGATTCCATAGCGACTTCCAAGTCGAGGTTGTCTATCATGGTGCATTCAACATGAACAGGATTGCGAGGTTCTGTCCGCCTCAGCCCTTACCTGTTTAGAGAACTCCAGACACCCGTACGATCAAGTGTCAGCCATGTCCGGAACAGGGTGGGAAAGAAAGCCCCCAAGAAGTTAATCCTAGTGTAGTTTTAGGTCTTTGGACTGCTGGGGATAGATTTGTGCAGTTAAAATAAGCATTGAATCTTTTTGTTTATTTTGAGAAATTCCAGGGCTTGACTCGAATGGTCGAGACTGGCGCTGGCTTTTATGAAAAACTTAATATTTTTGGTGTTTTTGAAATGATCCGGATTATCAAACCTCGACTCGAAGGGTCGAAATTGAGGCCAATTTTTTGTTGAAAGCAGGAAAGTCCCCCGAGAAGTTAATCCCAATGTAGTTTAAGTCTTCGAACCGAATATATATATATATATATATATATATATATATATATATATATATATATATATATATATATATATATATATATATATATATATATATGTGTGTGTGTGTGTTTGTGTGTGTGTGTGTGTGTGTGCTGAAAATACATTCTTTTTGTGATTTTTGAAAAGATTCGGACTATCAGATTTTTGAAAAGATTCAGACTATCAGACGTCGATTAGAGCAGTCAAGGTCGATGCCGATTTTTGTTTGAAAGCAGAAAAGTCTCCCGAGAAGTTAATCCCAGTGTAGTTTAAGGTCTTCGGACCCTGGTTCAAGAAATTTTTTTTGATGATTTTTTCAAAATACTCTAGATTGATGGATTCCAATTCGAGTGATCAGGATTGACACCGATTTTTATTAAAAATCTCTGGGGATTTTAATCCTGACGTAGTTTAAAGTCTTCAGACCAAAACTCTTATATAAGATGGTGGAAATATACTTTTATTTTATTTTAAAAAATGTTTTGAGTCATCGGATCTTGATTTGGACAGTCAAAATCGATGCTGATTTTTATTAAAAATCCCACGAGATCTTGATCCCGACATAGTTTAAGGTCTTCAGACCTAAATTTTATACATGTGGATAAGACAATTTTTTAATATTTTTTTAGAAAGATCCAGACCATCGGATGTCGCTTTGAGTGGTCGAGATCGATGACAATTTTTGTTACAAAATCTCTCGAAACATTGATCTCGACATAGTTTAAGGTCTTCGAACCAAAATTTTTAGGATTTTTTAAGTATATATTTTTTTTATTTTTCTGGAATGACTCAGATCTCAACTCGAATGTTTGAGGTCAAGACCTATTTTATTGAAAATGCATACTTACCTTGCTACATTTAGCTTCTGGTGTGCTCTTTATTGACATGGTGATCCTAATGGCCATGGCGAGCCGACTTCTCATCTTTGCACCTTGTCTCGTACCAGCGGATGAGATTACTTTATGGTTGATGGAGCTTCAACACATGTGAGGAGAGAAAGTACTTTAGCAAAATGATTGAAGTATTGGAGCAAGAGGAGAGATACTTACCTTTTAGGAGGAATGACCAAGATAAAGGTGTTTGCAGGAGGCACTCCGCGAGTTGACTAGAGGATTAGATGATGTTTATTTCAAAAGCCTTCTAGGATTTTTTTTTTTCATATATGAGGAAAAATGATTTTTTTTAAGTACGCAAATCATACATGGAATGAAAATTTGTGCTAACTGCTTGTCTGTCTGTGTGTGATTTGGACAGTTTGGGCAGAGCTTAAAAGAATTCTCAATTCATGGCCGTCCTCCTTATTTCTGTTGAATCTTCATGTCGCCCTAATCTTTCATGAACCTGCCTTTTTTTTTTCTTTTTTTATCCATTATTACCCGCAACACCCTTTTGGGTTTTCACCGCGTCCGGCTTACCCGTCATTTTTGCTTGTGGTGTCCTTTCGAATTTTCACCATGTCTCGGGTATTTATTCTTGCCTACCCCTTGGTGGTTGTACTGTTTTTACCTTTGGCGCCCTTTTGAGTTTTCACCAAGTCCGCTACGTGCCCACTGTTTTTATTTGAAGCGCCATTTCAGGTTTTCACTCCGCCCTTTCTGTTTAAGCACATATTTTCTTTTGATTTTTTTTTTTTTTTTTTTTGTATTCTAACCCCATTTCATCACTAACTATGCATGGTTTTCAAGCTTAAAAACTATTCTAATGCATGGTTTTATGATTGTAGGAATGAGAGGGACTTCGCCCAATTGATGACTAAAAAGATTTATTTAGGAGCCTTGGATGAAGACCCCAAGCATAACCAATGCTCAGAAGATAAGCTACTAAGTTTAGAATCACTAAGAATCACATGAGCCCGGAGTTATCAAGAGATCAAAGTAAAACTGAACTAGTACTTGATTCAAACTCATATTAAACTAAATTCTTCAATTAAAACATAAAAAGGAAACGTAGGTTGCATCAATCCATAAAAAACAAATCAAAAGTTTCACCTCTTAGCCCTAGCTAAGAGGTTTTAGTTCATCTCTAACATCCTTGAACTAGAAGCCTCAAAAACATAAAACCAACTAAAACAGGAAGAAAAACTAGGAAAACTTGAAGTAGAATCCGTCTCCTAAGCCTCCTTGATGATCCCCATGTCCTAGCATGCCCTGGTATGAAGAGGAAAAGTCCCTTTTATAGATTGGCGCGGAAGATTCCAGATTGCATGAGGAATTACGCAATTGCACAGAGAAAATCAGAGCTTCACGCACAAGCTCTGTTACACTGATGACCGGTCGCACGACCAGTCTAAGCTCCTGGACGACCGGTCTCAAAACCTCAAAAATAGTCCAGTGAGTTTTGTGTTTCTGGACTACTCTCGACCTGTCTGGGGACCGGTCTGGCGATCGGTCTAGCAACCGGTCTAAGAGGAGAAAAACAGTCCAAAAATACACTGTAGACCTGTCTGTCGACCTGTTTGGAGACCGGTCTGGCGACAGTCTACAGACAGGTCTAAGAACAAAATTTCAGATTTTCTTCTTCGTCTCTCCTCTTTCTTTCTTGCTTCTTTCTTCCACCTTTCGGCACTTATTCTATTGATCTTCAATGCATACAAAGTGACTCTTTTAGCTATAAATTAGTGAAGTCTCTCTCTCATTCCTACAATCACAAATCCATGCATTAGATTAGTCTTTAAATCATGAAATCCATGCATAATGAGTGATGAATTGGGTTAGAATATGCACAATTAAGAGCTCAACAAGAATTGCCTTAGTTCTTAATTGTTTTGCATAGTTTTAGACCTGTACAGTCCGAGGAATCGGATTTAATACGCTCTAGAGTTGGATTTCCACGTGGGAACTTCAACCAAAGTTCTATCTTTCTGTTCTATTTCTAAATTATGTGTTAATTGTACATGTGATTTGAATGAAGTTCAAATCATGATCTAGTTATGCTTTGTGACAAAGTATAATGATGATTATGATTGTGATCTTAATCTATTGGAACTAGGATTGACCTATGCAATTGAGTGTGCTCAAGTCCTAACTTGAATTGAGGGAATCATGTATATAATCATACAAATGACAGATTGCTTGTTACAACCGCTCTATCATCTGACTATATATAGGATTTGATTTCGATTCTAGTTGTGTAATTGGGAAACCACAGTGAATCATGCATCAAGGATTGCTACAAGTGGATCCTTGAACCCCTAGTGCTTTCTTATATTGATTACATTCACTTTTAGTTTAGGGATTATCTCTATATTTAATTCTAGAAATCTGTTTGATTAGCTATCAAGTAGAGAATATTAGAAGTAATTTTGTGAATTCCTAACAAGTCCCTGAGAACGATCTCAGTCTTTATCAAATTAATACTATATCGCAACCCTACACTTGGGAAAGCGAACAAGTTTTTTGGCGCCGTTGCCAAGAATTTTCGATGGTTTTTTACAAAAATTTTTAAAATAGCTTCTATTGGAGATTTTTAGGAGTCTTACTAACTTAGTTTGTTTGTTTTGTTTTGTTTTGCTTACAGGGATTCTAGGAGTCAAAGGAGTCACTTCAATTAGGTTCTTCTAACCCTTTTTAATTTTTTGTACTTTTTTGAGATTCGCATGCCACATTGGGCTCGGGATTCTAACAATCGATTCATTAGTGAAGGGGAAATTATTGAAGGAATTGATAAGGAGCCACGTGCTAAGAAACATTTAGACTCTCCAATTTTGTCTGATAGTATGACTGAGAATCAACCCAACCCTGTGGCCAATCAAAATTTGGGCCAAACTGAAACGGGTGAGAATGAGGTTGAGAATGTTCTTTGACCTAGAACTTTACATGATCACTTGCAACCTGCAAGAGCGAGTACTCCCTCACGCATAATTTTTCCAACCAATGCAAGGAATATTGATCTAAAACCGGGAGTAATCCAACTCCTTCCCAAGTTCCTTGGCTTAGAGAGTGAAAGCGCATATCAACATCTTAAGGAATTTGATGAGGTGATTGCCACGTTGCACCTTGTCAACGTATTTGATGATGTTGTGAGACTTAGGTCATTTCCTTTTTCTCTTAAAGAGAAGGCTAAGTCTTGGCTTCATACATTAAGGCCAAGATTAATCGGCACATGGACTAAGATGACTAGGGAATTCATTAAAAAGTTTTTCCCTACTCATAAAACAAATATGTTAAGGCCCCTAATCATGAATTTTTCCCAAAAAGAAGATGAGACCTTCTTCCAATGTTGGGAGAGGTTCAAAGACTTATTGAACACATGCTCACATCATGGCTACAAAATTTGGCGAGTAACAAGCTTTTTCTATGAAGGACTGACTTCACCCATGCGCCAATTTGGAGAGATGATGTGCAATGGAGAATTCATGAATAAGTAAGCCAAGGAAGCATGGGACTATTTTGATATATTGGCCGAGAATGCACATTCTTAGGATACAACTAAACCAGGAAATCCCAAGATAAGCCAACAAAGAGAAAAGGGAGGAATCTATGTCCTCTCCGAAGAAGATAACATAAGTGCACGTGTGGCTAACCTCACAAGAAAAGTTGAGAGTATTTGTGGAATTTGTTCCGGTAACCAACATGCAACACAGGATTGTCCTACAATCTTTACGTTTCAGGAAGTTCTACAAAAACAATCAAATGCCATAAATAACTATCAACGTCCATTTAGCAACCCAAACTCGAACACGTATAATTTTAGTTGGAGGAACCATCCCAATTTCAATTGAAGAAATGGGCCATCAAAGAATGCAAGCAAACAATAACCCAAAAGCTACGCTTGAGGAAATAGTGGGTACATTCGTCTCGGCCCAAGTTGAGTACAACAAGAATAATTCTCACAAAATAGATGAGTTCATACAAGAACAACTAAAATTCAATCAGAATTCATCTCAAGCCATCAATGATTTGAAAACTTCAATGGCTAGAGTTGAATCTTATTATAGTGTTAGGGAGAAAGGCACACTTCCTGCCCAACCTCTCCCTAACCCAAGAACCCAATTTGAGATACAAGACCTCAACCCATCCTCTCAAAATATAGAGCATGTTCAAGCTATCACCACTTTGAGGAGTGGCAAAATAATTAATAAATCCAATCCGGTGAAGGCCCCAAAGACTAATGATCCGGAAATTGCCAATAAGAATGATATCTTGAACAACGCTCCCCATGAGAAAGAACCGGAAAGGCAATACAAGCCGGTTGCCCCGTTTCCCTAAAGGTTGATTTCACCTAAACCTTTGGATAAAAACCTGGAAATTTTAGAGGTTTTTAAGTAAGTGAAGATCAACGTTCCATTGTTGGATGCTATAAAACAAATACCATCTTATGCCAAATTTCTAAAGGAATTATGTACAGTTAAAAGGAAACACAATGTTCACAACAAAGTACTTTTGACTGAGAATTTGAGCGCTATTATCAAACAAGAGGTGCCTCAAAAATACATCTGGGTAGTTCTACCATCTCATGCATCATAGGTGACTATCAGATCAAACAAGCTTTACTCGACCTTGGGGCAAGTGTTAACCTCATCCCATACTTGGTCTATGAACAACTTGGGTTAGGTGAATTAAAATCCACCAAAACCACACTTCAACTTGCAGATAGATCTATTCGTATACCGAGAGGGATGATTAAAGATGTCCTCGTCCAAGTCGATAAATTCTACTATCCAGTAGATTTTATTGTCTTGAATACACATTCGGTGATGGGAACCGGTGCTCAAATTCTTGTCATACTTGGCCACCCTTTCTTAGCTACTTCAAATTCAATTATCAATTATAGAAACGGGCTGGTACAAATGTCATTTGGAAATATGACACTTGAGCTAAATATTTTTTAGTTATGCAAACAATCACGGGATGTTGATGGTGAGGTCCACGAAATAAATATGATTGAATCATTCGTGGAAGACAAATCCCTCCTGACATTCTATTCCGATCCCTTGGAGGCATGCTTGGCCCACTCTCATGAGATTGATGATGACATGATAAGAGAGATGGATGTCATTCTAGATTCTATGCCAGTACTTGATAATAAAAGATGGAAGGCACCATTTGAGCCTTTGCCCTTAAGCGAGAACAAGCAGCTTCCATCCAACATCAAGGCACCGAAGCTCGACTTAAAACCATTACCCACTAATTTGAAATATGTTTATTTAGGTTGAGATGAGACATATCCGATGGTGATTTCTTCCTACTTGGATGAGGAATAAGAGAGTAGGCTGATAGCCACTCTAATAGAGCACAAAAGTGTCATTGGATGGTCAATTGCGGATCTCAAAGGCATAGACCCCCTGATTTGTACTCATCGCATACACCTTGAGGAGAATGTGAAGACATCTAGGCAACCACAAAGACGCCTCAATCCAAACATGAAAGAGGTGGTTAAGGCCGAGGTGTTGAAACTATTAGATGTGAGAATCATTTACCCAATATCTGATGGTCAATGGGTGAGTCCAACTCAAGTGGTGCCTAAGAAATCCGGAATAACCATCGTAGCCAATGCCAATAACGAACTCATGCCAACCAGAGTCACTACCGGTTGGAGAATGTGCATTAACTACAGGAAGCTAAACCAATTACAAGGAAAGACCACTTTCCCTTACCATTTGTTGATCAAATTTTAGAAAGGTTGGTGGGTCATTCCCACTTTTGCTTCCTTGATGGGTATTCAGGGTATAACCAAATAGAGATCACCCTAGAAGACTAAGAGAAGACAACATTCACTTGTCCATTCGGCACTTTTGCCTATTGAAGGATGCCGTTTGGACTATATAATGCCCCTGCCACTTTTCAGCATTATATGTTGAGTATTTTTTCTGATATGGTGGGGACGATTCTTGAAGTCTTCATGGACAATTTTTCTGTATTTGGTTGTAACTTTGATGAGTGCCGTGTGCACTGAAAAACTGTTTTAAAAAGATGTGAAGACAAGAACCTTTTGTTGAATTGGGAGAAATGTCATTTTATGGTTCAAAAAGGAATTGTCCTTGGTCACGTCATCTCATAAAATGGAATCGAGGTGGACAAGGCTAAAATCGATCTTATCTCCAACCTTCCACCTCCTAAAAGCATACGAGATGTGCGGTCCTTCTTAGGACATGCCAGATTCTATAGATGGTTCATAAAGGACTTTAGTTCACTCTCTCGTCCTTTATGTAACCTACTTCAAAAGGAAAACTCATTCAAGTGGAATAAGGATTGTCAAAATGCCTTTGATAAACTAAAGGCATGTTGACATGTGCTCCCATAATGCAACCACCTGATTGGAGCCTCCCTTTTGAAATCATGTGTGATGCAAGTGACTACGCTATTGGGGCTGTGTTAGGCCAAAGAAAAGAGAAGAAGCCTTGCGTCTTCTACTACGCAAGTAGAACCTTAAACTCCGCTCAAGCAAAATACACTACTACAGAAAAAGAACTTTTGGCCGTAGTATTTGCTTTGGACAAGTTTCGGTCCTACTTGATCAGATCCAAGATCATTATATTCACCGACCATGCAGTGCTTAAGTACCTTCTCTCTAAGAAGGATGCTAAGCCACGCTTATTAAGATGGATCCTCCGCCAAGAATTTGACATAGAAATACGTGATAAGAAAGGAGTAGAAAACGTAGTTGCTGACTATCTTTCTCAACTTGTTCTCACCGATTCCCATGAGACGACCACGATCAATGACATGTTCCCTGATGAACAACTTTTTAAAGTCTCCCAATTGCCATGGTATGCAGACATTGCTAACTATCTTGCTATAGGTGCAATTCTGACACATTGGAAAAAGCAACATAAGGAAAAGTTCTTCAACGAGGTGAGAAAATTCCTGTGGGACGACCCATACTTGTCCTGATTAAATCATAAGGAGATGTGTGCCAGATGATGAACAACACAGTATCATCTCCTTTTGTCATTCTTAGGCATGTGGTGGCCACTTTTCAGCTAAGAAGACCACAGCTAAAATTCTACAATGTGGGTTTTATTGGCCCACCATGTTCAAGGACACCCATGAGTTTTGTAAAATATGTGAGCCTTATCAGAAATTGAGAGGAATATCCCGTACAAATATGATGCCACTCAATCCCATCTTACCAATTGAAATTTTTTTTGTTGGGGCATTGATTTCATGGGTCCATTCCCATCTTCCTTCGGAAATCTATATATCTTGTTGGCGGTCGACTATGTTTCAAAATGGGTCGAGGCGATTCCATGCTGGAACAATGACCATAAAACAATAATTCATTTCTTAAAAGAAAATATCCTTTTTCGTTTTGGAACACCTTGAGTCATTATAAGTGATGGTGGATCCCATTTTTGTAACCGCCCGTTTGAAGCTTTAATGAAAAAATATGGCGTCAATCACAAGGTGAGCACTCTCTATCACCCACAAACAAGTGGACAAGCTGAGATATCCAACAGGAAAATTAAACATATTTTGGAGAAAACAGTGAACCCCGATCGCAAAGATTGGTCGCTTCGACTTACCGATGCACTCTGGGCTTACCGTACCGCTTTCAAGACCCCCATTGGAATGTCTCCCTATAGACTTGTCTATGGAAAAGATTGTCCCTTGCCCATGGAGTTGGAACATAGGGCATATTGGGCACTAAAGAAGATGAATTTTGATTCTGATAAGGCAAGCTCGTTGTGCAAACTTCAATTGAATGAACTTGCGGAACTTCGGAACGAGTCTTATGAAAATGCGAGAATTTACAAGGACAAGACGAAGGTGTTCGATGATAGGAACATCCTTCGTAAGACCTTCACGATCAATCAAAAAGTTCTTATGTATAATTCTCGGTTACATTTATTTTCGGGGAAATTGAAGTCTTGATGGACCGATCCTTTCATTGTGAAAACTGTTTATCCATATGGGACCGTTGAGTTGTTGTATCCAAGGAACGGTAATATCTTTAAAGCAAATGGTCAACGCCTAAAGCCGTTCTTTGAAAATTTTCCTTCAGAAGGTATGTCCATACCTCTGACTGATCCTGTATATCAGGATATTTGATCTCCTAGTCTGATGGAGGTATAGAGTAGTTAGGATTAGGATTTTGTTGCTTTTGGTTTGCTTTTTCATAGGTTTATTAGAAGGAGGTCGAATTCCAGTTTTTGTTCTCTTAGATACTCTCATTCTTCACTCCCTTTATTTTATACTTGCTCTCATGTTTTGCCTATTGCATATCTTTTACATTGAGGACAATGCAAGATTTGGTTGGGGGTGTGGGATTACTAGGATGAATCTAGTGTTTTGTAACATCTCGAGCAACATAAAGAAGATTTTTCAGATTTTTTCTAAAAATTCAAAACTCCATTGGACAACTTTGCGTTTATGCATTTAGGATGGTCTAAGTATAAGAAAAAGAGAGGCGAAGTGAGTGATGTTGAATATGTTGAACATTCTTTAAGGTACTAGTCTTGTATGTGAATTCCTCTATTTTTTTATGAATGATAGAACTTTTGCACACCTTTACACCTAGTTCACTTCACACGATTCTCATGTTTTGAAAGGATTATTATATTTGTGGATTAGCTAAGTCTGGATTCGAGGTGTTGAGAAACCAAGGTGGGGTACTTTGTCCATGTCCATGGGAAAATAACGAAAGATATGGATTTCTAAAAATCCTATCTAATGAAAAAGAAAACGGGAAAGGAAGGATGAAAATATGGGAATGATGGAGAATATGGTGGAAAATTTCGAAAAGGGCTACCTATTACCAACTGAGGGATGGTCTACCCGTAACCAAAGCCTGAAATAGGAAGTAGTGTGAAAGCCGTCGGAAGGATGGTAAGGCAAATTCCTATCAAAGGCTTGTTGTTGCTCAGTGCACCTTGAACTCTATAACTTAGCTGAATTATGAAGAAGATAATCCTGAATTCCCATGAGATGAGCATTCACTGAGCACACTAGGTTAAAATTGTTCAAATACTTCTATTTATCAATCAATCAGCGGGAAGTCCATGTGAGGACTTATTATGTTCTTGAAGGTTTAAGGTTTCAACCTCTATCACTTAGCTTTTTCGATTTTTGTACTTACATGTCTTAGAGAGTATAGAAGCATAGTTTCTGAAGGAGAGTTGAGTTTTGGAGGAATGAATGGTTTTATGCATGTTTTGCTCGGGACTAGCAAAATGCTGATTGGAGGGTGTGTTGAGTGCTTAAATGTGTGTATTCTAACCCCATTTCATCACTAACTATGCATAGTTTTCAAGCTTAAAGACTATTCTAATGCGTGGTTTTATGATCATAGGAATGAGAGGGACTCCACCCAATTGATGACTAAAAAGATCTATTTAGGAGCCTTGGATGAAGACCCAAGGTGGGCCAAAGAAAGAAGAAAGCAGAGAGAGAAGAAGAGAGAAGAAAGCAAGAAGAAAAGTCAAGGAAAAGAAGCTAGACCGGTCGGCCATGGGTAGAGGCTCCTCTCAAACACAAACAGGTCCGACCGGTCTAGACCGGTTGGCCAAGGCCTGCCCCACCTCCATTCTACACGTTGGACTGTCCACTAGACAGGCTAGACCAGTCGTGAGTGGTCGGCCAGCCCAGTCCAACCTGTCTAGACCAGTTGGCCAGTGTATTTCAGCAAGATTCCAACGGCTTCCTCTTGAAGCTCCGATTTTCTAGTGCAAGTGCTTAAGTACTACGCAAATCTGGAAGATTCTGAGGCGGTAGGGCCTCTCCACTATAAAAGGGAACTTAGGGATCGTAGTTAGGGTATCCTAGAAGAGATCTACGAAGGTGGGAGGCGGCGGAAGTCGTATTCGGAGTTCCATAACTCCTCCTAGTTTGTGTTTTCTAGTTTTATGTTTTTAATTTTTTTCATGCTTCCTTAGATCATGAACGGCTAAACCTCTTAGCTAGGGCTAAGAGGTGAAGCTTGTAGTGAATCTGAGATGCCTTAATTCATTTTATGTTGGTTTTAAGTTGGATTTATTGAAGAACAATGGTTTAGAGAAGTTTGAATAAAGTTCTAAGTAGTTTTTCTTAATCTTATGATGGGTCATGGATGTTTGGGTGAATTGCCTTAGTTCTTAATTGTTTTGCATAGTTCTAGACCTGTACGCTCCGAGGAATCGGATTCAATACGCTCTAGACTTGGATTTTCATGTGGGAACTTCAACCAAAGTTCTATATTTCTGTTCTATTTCTAAATTATGTGTTGATTGTACATGTGATTTGAATGAAGTTCAAATCATGATCTAGTTATGCTTTGTAACAGAGTATAATGATGATTATGATTGTGATCTTAATCTATTGGAACTAGGATTGACCTATGCAATTGAGTGTGCTCAAGTCCTAACTTGAATTGAGGGAATCATGTATATAATCACACAAATGACAGATTGTTTGTTACAACCGCTCTATCATCCGACTAGATAGGATTTGATTTCGATTCTAGTTGTGTAATTGGAAAATCACAGCGAATTATGCATCCAGGATTGCAACAAGTGGATCCTTGAACCCCTAGTGCTTTCTTATATTGATTACATTTACTCTTAGTTTAAGGATTATCTCTACATTCAATTCTAGAAATCTGTTTGATTAGCTCTCAAGTAGAGAATATTAGACGTAATTTTGTGAATTCCTAACAAGTCCCTAAGACGATCTCGGTCTCTACCGAATTATTACTACATCGTAACCCTACACTTGGGGAAGCGAACACTTCATAGAATCAAACTAATATTTGAAAGTCTGAATTAATCATCGTACATTCTCATGAATGATATGATGCATGTATATGGGTCTAAACAGTAAGAGTTTCTGATGGGCAGGTTCCAATCAGATAGGCAAGCCCAGAGCATACACTCGAACTAATAGGTGCTTTGTGCGATATGCATGATGTATGTTTAATCGGTCAGAGTTTCTAATGAGTAAGTTCCGAACAAGTCGGCGAGCCTCAAAGCATATGCTATAAGACCTGATTAAGTGCTTGTAGTGGAATGATAAGTAGAGGGTTGGAAGAAACTAAATGTTGCACTTATGCTATATGCGAATGAGATAAGACTGGTATAAGAGTAGCTGGATGGGCGGAAGTATCGCAAGGATTGACTTCGAGTGGCTAAGATTGGGACTTAGATAGCTTGAGAGGCTTGGACAGGGTCAGGCTGGGCTGGACCTGGGCTAGACTCTTTGCACTCAGGCTCTCCTTGGTGGAGGAATGGGCTAAAGGGGGTGGAGATGGACTCGGAGCTCTCGAGCTGGAGAGGTGAGAAGTGGATGCTGTAAATGAGAAGGAGTGAGGGTATTTATAGTTGCGAGGCATGGTAGTTCCCGTAAATAAGTTTGGGCGGCCCCCTATATGGATACTCTGCTTCAGCTTCGGAGCGAACGGACTCCGAACCTAAAGCTAAAAAAGCTGTAGGTTCGAGGTTCGGAGCTACTCCAAAGCTGTGGCTTGAAATTAGGTGAGTTGAGTGAGTTTTAAAGATGGATTGACAAGGTGAGTTGACTGGGTGTAAGGGCTAGACTGACTCGGTGAGTTGACTCGATGATTTGACTTAACGGGTTGACTCACCAAGTGTAATGACCCGAGATTTTCGACTCTCGTGTATAACACGACGGCCGAATTCCCAAGTAATTCATGGAATAATTAATTTATCAAATAATAAAATATAGCATTCAAGCACAATGGCGGAAACAATTATCATCTTATTCTATCAAACTTACTACGTTGTCATCAATGTTTAAATAAGGGAACCAACCAATATCCATACTGATTAATTAAAATACAAAACCATGTCTTCTCTTGAAGACTTATTACAATTCCATGAATGTATCGACTACTCAAAAGAAATATTTAATAAATGATAACATCAATTAAGTTTCTCTAACATCGTCATCCGCCGTGTGATTGTACGAACCATCAAACTCTTTTCCTTGAAAATCGGGTTCATTACCTGGATCTTCACCTGCATCATCTAAATTGTGTTTGGGATAGCGTTAAACGCTATCATAGTGGGGAATATTTCCTCCAAGACAATCAAGAATAATAATAACGATATAGAGTAAACGCAAGCAGGATATTATCATTTAATCAAATCAAAACAACCAACTAAAAATCTTTGTTAATGCGATGCATGGAATGCATGCTCTGGCTAAGGCACCCTGGCTAGAATCACAATACATGAAGTGGGAGACTCCCTGTTATGACTTCATGCTAGCCACTAGTCACCAGAGGTTCCTGGGACGCACAAGCCCATAGTTTTGCCCGACCACGTGAGAAATGGGACGCTCATAGCCCAATCTACACGTGACAGTGTACGGGAGAAGTAGGACGCTCTAGCCTATTCTCAACTCCGTATACCCAGATGGAGCCAAGTGAATGCATGACTTTAGTTTCACCTTTATTTAAGTGTTTTCGCATACAACCAATTTAAATAAAACTCAATGGTCACTATGGGGAGTCGCAAGCAACCCAGCATAGGCCGACAGCACGGGATTAGTGTCCATAGCACCAACCTCGGCTCATGAGAATTTATATACCATTAGTGTCCACTCATTGTCCCGTTTTATGATTTCATCATGTCCCAAAAAGCCAATGTTGTACATCATGACTAAATTCATTAAAATACCCATGTACTGTAAATGGATCAAATCAAGCATCATGTACATGTAAGGATCCATTAACAAACAATCACTTCATTCTCTCAGTTAAGTCAAGATATATTCTTCCATCATGGACACCTCTCATGGGTTCCATCTCTCTACATCAAATAATTTTACCAACTTAGGGACAAAGAGTATACAATAATGGGATATCCATATGATGATCTTATACACATATTTCATATCACAATATGAAAACCAATGTTACTTGTAAAACACAGATTAAGGAAATAAGGGCATAGATTTTACAAAGATAGATAACACAAATACACATGCTTCTTAGTAAAAAAATCTAAACAAGGAATCACATCATCATATAATGATATTCATTACAAATCCTACATTAAACTTCATGTTATATGGATAAACAATTCAAAACGAAATAACTTCACATGCCATAAAAGAAACTTATGATAATCATAATATTATTAATGAAAGGCTTGAAGGAAAATCCTCACCTTAGGATGGACTTAGAAGATGGTTGTAGAAGATCCTAGCCGTTGGAAAAATATGAGAAAGAACTCTCTTCTTCTTCTTCTCTCTCTCTCTCTCTCTCTACGACATGGAGGCTAGGGTTAGGAGAAGGATTTGGAGGTGCGTAGTAGAAATATGGAGAGGGATGTGCACGCGAGGTCTTGTGTAACAACTTCTTGAGGTGGGTTTCTCAAATCTCAATATTCGGATGATCTTTGATTAATTCCAATCCGTTCATCTTATCAAGCTCGAAGAGTGGAGTCAGAATACGTAAATTTCTTGATGATCCACATTCTAGATTGGCCGATCCTTGAAAATGGCCTAACGGGTGCTAAAATGGGCTAGATCTCAATTAACGGTCTACGCTTGATGATCAGGGCCCAAATTTTGGAAAAATATATGGTCATGATAGGCAAATAATTGTACAAAGTTTAGTGATTGATTGATGGTGAGAAATGCCTAGATCTGAAATTTCAACTTTTGGCGGAAAAGGAAGGGGCTGGCTTTGTGGTTCAACGGTGTAGGATTATAGATCGGGGTCCAAACTTTGTGTAAACTCGTAGTCATATGAGTATAATAAGTGGTCCAAATTTGAGAAACGATTGATGGTGAGAAGTGGGTAAATTGAAAGGTTCAGATTTAAAAAGAGTTGGTAACTCGTTAATTTCTAAAACGGGATAACTTCGCGCATAAGAAAGATGCTTATCAAGGTGGGGCACTCAAATCACACTATTGGTCCATGATAAAGATGATCCAAGTCACTCATATGAAGAGAAATATTCGACTACGACTAAGCATCTAGTTTCCTCACTCGATGGACATGAAAATCAAGGGTTAAGGGCTGATTTGATAATCGGACCACTTTTACTATGATTTAAGGGCTGAAATTTGACGTGTATGGTTAATATGTGCCCAAAAGCTTAAATCCAGGGTTTTGCGTGAAAGTGATCGTCAGAAACTATAATACTTAAAAATGGCATCTTAACTTAAGTTTAACTAATGGCATTTTTCGTAATTATCTAAAAAGTGCATGATTTTTGAAATCTGATCTTTCTACGATGTTTATGGGATCATTCTAAGCTACTTTTATAAAGGGTCCCCTATCAGATCTCCTACGGATGTCCCGCTATTCGCAAATGAACGGTAAATGTACGATAATTAATAAAAAAAATAAATTAAAAATGAATTTTCAAAAATTTTCAAATAAATCTCGAAAATCTGGGGCGTTACAAACCACCCCCCTTAAAAACAAACTTCGTCCCCGAAGTTTCCTAAGCATCGTCGATAAAAGATTGAGGGCAATCTCAGTTTATGACTTCTCGTCTAACTTTCTGAACTATTCCGGGTCAGATGCGAACACAATCCACCCCCCTTAAAAATAAATCCGTACTCGACATCGATTTTTACAAGCTCCTCCAAATTTCTTTCCTATCATGCTTCCACTGCGCACTCTGATTCCTAGATGGTTCTGAATATATTGATTGGTCTCTCAAATCATTCAATCATCTAGCGCCCTAATATTTCTCAGGTTTGGGTAGGTGTTCTTATAGTTAAGGATCTAAGACGATGGGGTTAGATAATTATCAAGGATGTCTGATCGCTAATGAAATGACTACTCAAGAGTTTAAAAGATAGATCTGGGTTTGATTAGGTTGGCATGATCGGATGGTCACTTGAATGAGTGGATAAACAAGCGGATAACAAAGTGAATGAGATATCATCGACAGTTCTTTAATAGTTGAAAGTGTGACAGAAAGGTGAGGTTAGGGATACCGTATTCTAACTCTTTATAGGGTCTAAATGGCTAAGCTTCTACGTCCTAGGGTCGTCTATACATCTATCTTATTTTAGTCATCCAAAGAAAACAATCACACACATTCCAAGAGAATGCACAAAAGTCGTCCAGTTAGAACAAGGATGCGATTTTTATTGTGTCGACATCACGGGTGAACAGTTTAAGTAGATTCGGATCCGATACATAGATCTTCTACTCGCATTTGAGCATTGAGTTCATTAGTATCCATTCAAAATTCCGAGTGTCGACCCTCGGGATTTGAACGAGGATTCAATCCTTTACACAATATATTAGGTACGGTTCTGCCCTCCCGTGCGGCCAATTTAGTCTAACATTGTGGGGACTTTCATGTATTCTCCAACAAAAAATCAACAAAGATCACGTAAATTAAAATCCAACAATACAAAACATTAAAACTTTACGAGATCCTATTTACTTTCATTGTTAGACATGGTCGAAGATTTATGTGAGGGATTGGTAAATGTCATTTTATGGTTACGATAATCTACTTTAAGTAAGAGGGTTGGGCCTAAAATTCATAGGGATGTATGAGCATACACTAGGGAATACTTCTAAGAGTGCCATCTTACGATAACTAAGCCTAAACAAGGGGTTCAGAGGTTTTCAAAGCTAAGGAACTAGGATAGTGTCGAATCTGGAACACAGAACTTATAAGCGCTCTTAGAATTTTATCTCTCAAACCGAACGTGATTTTTGCCTGAAATTTGGAGGGTAATCTGAAGGTTAGGTGAGAAATCACCCTAATTTTTCTCAGAATGAAATTCCTATGGTAAGATATGATTCTGACCTCTAAAAGTCCAAAAAAACGTAACAGTCCAGCAGTTTCCAGCGCGAGATTTTCTCTACTAACAGAATTTTCACGATTTATCTAAATGTCGGATTGATCTGAAATTTTATGAAAGTTTTGGGTGATGAGTTAGAAATATATATAAAAATTTTAAAAAATTTATCAATTCCAAAAATATAATTATTAGTGGTGACATTGCCAAAGGGTCAGGAAATTTGTCATAACAAAAACAATTTAAAATAAAATAGTTATCCTTAAAATTTGAGGGAGATAAATCCCACGACTCAGCGTAACGCTGATCTAAATATGATAAAATGATGAGAACTCCAAAACTTCTAGAAAAAGTAAGAATCCACTTCCCAAAAATCCTAAAATTTCATATTTTTACATTCATCGACTATCCTAATGATTTTAAGGAGCCTATGTTTGAGTCTCTAGATTCATAACATCTCATGCATCCAATGGGGGATGAACCTAGGTGTTTTTGTTTCTATTTCATGGGAACCTAAGCCCTAAGGGATATTTATTATGAAAATGGTCGGGTTTCTAACCCAGAGGTCCCGATTGTGCTCTGATACCAACTGTAATGACCCGAGATTTTCGACTCTCGTATATAACACGACGGCCGAATTCCCAAGTAATTTATGGAATAATTAATTTATCAAATAATAAAATATAGCATTCAAGCACAATGGCGGAAACAATTATCATCTTATTCTATCAAACTGACTACGTTGTCATCAATGTTTAAATAAGGGAACCAACCAATATCCATACTGATTAATTAAAATACAAAACTATGTCTTCTCTTGAAGACTTATTACAATTCCATGAATGTATCGACTACTCAAAAGAAATATTTAATAAATGATAACATCAATTAAGTTTCTCTAACATCGTCATCCGCCGTGTGATTGTACGAACCATCGAACTCTTTTCCTTGAAAATCGGGTTCATTACCTGGATCTTCACCTGCATCATCTAAATTGTGTTTGGGATAGCGTTAAACGCTATCATAGTGGGGAATATTTCCTCCAAGACAATCAAGAATAATAATAACGATACAGAGTAAACGCAAGCAGGATATTATCATTTAATCAAATCAAAACAACCAACTAAAAATCTTTGTTAATGCGATGCATGGAATGCATGCTCTGGCTAAGGCACCCTGGCTAGAATCACAATACATGAAGTGGGAGACTCCCTATTACGACTTCATGCTAGCCACTAGTCACCAGAGGTTCCTGGGACGCACAAGCCCATAGTTTTGCCCGACCATGTGAGAAATGGGACGCTCATAGCCCAATCTACACGTGACAGTGTACGGGAGAAGTAGGACGCTCTAGCCTATTCTCAACTCCGTACACCCACATGGAGCCAAGTGAATGCATGACTTTAGTTTCACCTTTATTTAAGTGTTTTCGCATACAACCAATTTAAATAAAACTCAATGGTCACTATGGGGAGTCACAAGCAACCCAGCATAGGCCGACAGCACGGGATTAGTGTCCATAGCACCAACCTCGGCTCATGAGAATTTGTATACCATTAGTGTCCACTCATTGTCCCGTTTTATGATTTCATCATGTCCCAAAAAGCCAATGTTGTACATCATGACTAAATTCATTAAAATACCCATGTACTGTAAATGGATCAAATCAAGCATCATGTACATGTAAGGATCCATTAACAAACAATCACTTCATTCTCTCAGTTAAGTCAAGATATATTCTTCCATCATGGACACCTCTCATGGGTTCCATCTCTCTACATCAAATAATTTTACCAACTTAGGGACAAAGAGTATACAATAATGGGATATCCATATGATGATCTTATACACATATTTCATATCACAATATGAAAACCAATGTTACTTGTAAAACACAGATTAAGGAAATAAGGGCATAGATTTTACAAAGATAGATAACACAAATACACATGCTTCTTAGTAAAAAAATCTAAACAAGGAATCACATCATCATATAATGATATTCATTACAAATCCTACATTAAACTTCATGTTATATGGATAAACAATTCAAAACGAAATAACTTCACATGCCATAAAAGAAACTTATGATAATCATAATATTATTAATGAAAGGCTTGAAGGAAAATCCTCACCTTAGGATGGACTTAGAAGATGGTTGTAGAAGATCCTAGCCGTTGGAAAAATATGAGAAAGAACTCTCTTCTTCTTCTTCTCTCTCTCTCTCTCTCTCTCTACGACATGGAGGCTAGGGTTAGGAGAAGGATTTGGAGGTGCGTAGTAGAAATATGGAGAGGGATGTGCACGCGAGGTCTTGTGTAACAACTTCTTGAGGTGGGTTTCTCAAATCTCAATATTCGGATGATCTTTGATTAATTCCAATCCGTTTATCTTATCAAGCTCGAAGAGTGGAGTCAGAATACGTAAATTTCTTGATGATCCACATTCTAGATTGGCCGATCCTTGAAAATGGCCTAACGGGTGCTAAAATGGGCTAGATCTCAATTAACGGTCTACGCTTGATGATCAGGGCCCAAATTTTGGAAAAATATATGGTCATGATAGGCAAATAATTGTACAAAGTTTAGTGATTGATTGATGGTGAGAAATGCCTAGATCTGAAATTTCAACTTTTGGCGGAAAAGGAAGGGGCTGGCTTTGTGGTTCAACGGTGTAGGATTATAGATCGGGGTCCAAACTTTGTGTAAACTCGTAGTCATATGAGTATAATAAGTGGTCCAAATTTGAGAAACGATTGATGGTGAGAAGTGGGTAAATTGAAATGTTCAGATTTAAAAAGAGTTGATAACTCGTTAATTTCTAAAACGGGATAACTTCGCGCATATGAAAGATGCTTATCAAGGTGGGGCACTCAAATCACACTATTGGTCCATGATAAAGATGATCCAAGTCACTCATATGAAGAGAAATATTCGACTACGACTAAGCACTAGTTTCCTCACTCGATGGACATGAAAATCAAGGGTTAAGGGCTGATTTGATAATCGGACCACTTTTACTATGATTTAAGGGCTGAAATTTGACGTGTATGGTTAATATGTGCCCAAAAGCTTAAATCCAGGGTTTTGCGTGAAAGTGATCGTCAGAAACTATAATACTTAAAAATGGTATCTTAACTTAAGTTTAACTAATGGCATTTTCGTAATTATCTAAAAAGTGTATGATTTTTGAAATCTGATCTTTCTACGATGTTTATGGGATCATTCTAAGCTACTTTTATAAAGGGTCCCCTATCAGATCTCCTACGGATGTCCCGTTATTCGCAAATGAACGGTAAATGTACGATAATTAATAAAAAAATAAATTAAAAATGAATTTTCAAAAATTTTCAAATAAATCTCGAAAATCTGGGGCGTTACACCAAGCTTGACTTTTTTAGGATTTTTGGACTGATTTTTCTTATGAGTGGTTTTTCAGGCTAATGTTTGGGGGTGAGTTGATTGGGTTTAGGCTTAAGTTGAGCTATGGATTGGGCTTGCAAGGGTGAGTTTTGGCTGGTTTTAGATATAGGGTTTGGGGACACGGACCTCCATTCATTTAGCTATCTCAACCAGCCCTGTAGCCCAAGGTGGGGTGTCTACACTATAATCTCTTGGTATAGTTGTTACGTCGAAGGTTACAAGTTTGAATTCTATGTGCTTTATTAGAACTAGAATTTTATTTTCTGACTTAAGTGAGATTGTTTGTGATTGAATGCCTTATCTTCCAACTAGATGAGAAATAGAACTTCGAATCTAGTTGTGTTTATGCTTGGATGAATGAATTTTCATTGGACTACTACAAGTGGATCCTAAAAGCCCTAGTTTCTTTTAAATCTCAGCTTTTCCTCTAGTTAGTTTTCTGTTTAGTTCTAGTTCTTAAAACTGAATTCCAAAACTGTTTCGATTAAAGTTATTAGAATAAGCTGGGATTTTTTACCCTAACTCCCTTTGGATCGACCTCGGTTTTACCGATAATTATTACTACATTGCAGCCTTGCACATGAGGCGAGCGAACAACGAGGAATTTCGATGTACAAGGGGGCCAAAATCCCCCAAGATGATGTGGTGGTTTAGAGTCAAAATCAACATTTAAAAGACTAGATATATAGAGAAATAGTAGTCTTAATGGTTGGATTCAGGCTAAAACGTAGATGGACTGTTGAAATGGGTTGGGTGGATGGATCCACACACACACACACACACACACACACACACACACACACATGCTTGAACTAATGTAAGTGTATGTACTTGGGTGTGTATGTACAAGCACCAAAATCTCTGGTAATTACATTATACCCCCCTTAAAGGAATTTCGTCCTCAAAATTCAAGCACTTCTACAATGCATGTGAACAAGTTTACTCCAATTTTCCTGAGTCTAAGTTTCCATTGTGTTCCTCTTGATGTAGCCTTATATGTACAAGTATAATTAATTCATCATATAAACTCGGGTTCTTACAATCTAACCCCCCCCCCCCCCCCCCCCCCCCCCCTAAAAGAATCTCGTCCTCGAGATTAGAGAACCTATGTATTAATATTTAATCCCACAACTAATCAAAATTTATGCTCCAATGAAAACTTCACTTAACTTTACTGTATTCTGCCCCCTCCCTATTTTATATAATCCTTGTTTCGAGGGAAAATTTACAAAAATCGGATGCTCAGACATGCAGTTACTCTAAGATTTTTATCTTCTAAATCTTGCATCTAATTGACCTCAAATTTGAAAATGGTGTTACTAACTTCATGGTGAACCTTCATAAAAAAATTCGGCTTCAAATTCCAAATTCTTCCTGGGTTTTCATCCTTGAAGATGTGGAATTACCCTACTGTCCAACAGTAAATTTCACACTAACAGCCCACTGTTCGTATTTATAAAACTTTTTTACAGCTCAGTTTGTCCTGAAGTTTTATAAAGACGTTCATGGGTGTGTTAGTAATCTCCAGAAAAATTATGGACAATTTCTAGCTTGTATAATGCCGTATGTGGTTAGAGATGCAAATCTAGTCCATAAATTCAACCCTATGGATGAAAAATCAAGGAAAATTTAAAAAGTGTCGAACGGTCATTCCACTTTCTATAATTTAGTGGAAACATCTATCTAACTTTGGAAAGGATCTGTTGAGCTCTGAATTGTGCATATTATAACCCCATTTCATCACTCATTATGCATATTTTATATGTTTAAAAGACTTATCTAATGCATGTTTTGTGCTTGTAGGAATGAGAGAGACTTCACCATTTTGATGTTAAAGAACACTTCTTAAAGCACTTTGAAGACAGAGGAAGATGAGCCAAGAGTTGAAGAGAAGAAAGAAGAAAGAAGAAAAAGAGGACGAACGATCATGATCAGTCAGCCACCTTGCTGCCCCTCCACTGAAGTTTGCTTGACCGAAATAAAAGGGTCAAACCGGTCGTGACTGGTCGGCCAAACAGGTTCCATTGGTCCAGATCGGTTGGCCACTTGCAGAAAATAGAAACTTCTGTTTTGAGCTCCGAATTTCTTTACGCAACTGCGTAAACCATACGTAGATTCTCAAAGATTCTTCAGCCATGGAGCTTGAATGCTATAAAAGGACACCCTATAGGCTCGTCTAAACTCACCCTAGAAGAGTTCTACAGTAGTGAGAGGTGGAGAATCATGAATTGGGAGTTCTACAACTCCTTCTACTTAGGATTTCTCTAGTTTTTCATGTTTAGCTTAGTTTTTCTATTTTGTTCTAGCCTAATCATCTTCATGGTTGGCTAGACCTCTTAGTTAGAGCTAAGAGGTGAAGCTTGTATTTCTCTTTGATCTTTTAATTCGTTTTAAGGTTTCAATTTCGGATTTAAAGTTGAACAATGGTTTGTTTATGTTTGAATGAAGTTCTAAGTTTATTTTTCTTTAATCTCTTGATGGCTCATGTGATGCTTAGAAGATTTAAGCTTAGAATCTTAATTATTTTGCAAGATCTAGACCTGTACGCTTCAAGGAATCGAATTCACCATGCTTTAGAACTTGCATCTTAATGTGGGAACTTCAAACCAAAGTTCTATCTTTTGATGAATTCTGAGATATGTGTTGAACATCAATATGATTTTATTCAAGTTCAGATTGTGATATTAGTTGGATCTAGTAATAGGATTTGATGATTATCATAGTTGTGATCTTAACTTATTGAAAATAGGATTGGCCTATACAATTGAGTGTGCCCAATGCCTAACCTGAATTGAGGGAATCATGTTGATGAGCAACATATATTTTGGACTGTTTTGATGTTATAACCACTCCATGTCTCAGCTAGATAGGATTGAATTCCAATTCTAGTTGTGTAATAAAAAAACCTATACGGATTATGCATTAAAGATAATTGTAAGTGGACCTTTGGCGCTCTAGTGCTTTTAGACTATTAAATTCATCTTTTGAGTTTACAGATTGCATATCCATATTCAATTTTCCAGATTAGTTCACTTTAATTCAATTTCAATTAGAGTTGTTTGAAGGAATTTTGTGAATTCCTGGCTGATCCCTAAGCATGATCTCGGTCTCTACCGAATTATTACTACATCGCAGCCTTGCACTTGAGGCGAGCGAACAAGTTTTTGGCGCTGTTGTCGGAGATTCGACCGTGTTTACAAAATTTCTAAAAATAACTTTCAATTAAGATTTAGGAATTTCATTTAGAGTTTCTTATACTAACTTAATTTTGTTTTTTATTTAATAGGAATTTCTCTTAGAACCACAAATCAAGTTTTATCCTTCCAAACCTATTCCTCTCTTTCTTATTCTATTCTTAATCTTATTTCTCTCTAGTAGAGTGGGTGGAGATTCCTTTTGATTGGCCTAGCCACCTTGGATCTCTGATTGGTTGGCCCACGTTGCCTTGATTCCTTTTGTTCGGCATAGCCGCCTTGGATCACCCTAAGCTCAGAGATTTCTCTTATCAACATATTCATCTTTCTTCTTTTCAGATTTTTCTTAAGACTCATAGAGTGGGTGGAGTGTTCTTTTGAATCTCTATTTGAAATTACACCTTTTGTATTAAAGGTGTATTAGTGCGAAAGCTTGAGGAGCAACTAGAATTATAGCTAAAACCTAGAGGCGGGTGATTAGGACCTTTTAAAATATTTTTGCCTACTTATGTAATTTAACAATTTAAATTAAGTAAGCATTAACACTTAGCTTCTAAGCTTAAGTGGGTCCAATCACAAGCTAGCATATTATAAGCAATTAAACAACCTAGCCTAAGCAAGCATAGGTTATCAAATGATTAAACTAATCAAGCTCCTAATCTATGCAACTTATGTAGACTATGAGATTGGATCAATGAGCTCAAGTCTACACTACTTAGTGAAAGTACATCTTGTGTGTGGATGTGCCTATCTAATGCCTAGCATACATTCATATTAAGCATTCATAATTAAACAATTAAACATACAATGCTAAGATAACAATGCTCTCAAAGCAACCACAAACATAAGCATGTATAGTTGTTCGACTTTGGGTCTACTCAACTCCCGGTTTAAGAACTCAACCCCATTGAGCACATCGGCATTCACTATGCGGAGGTTTTAAATGAGGTTCACCTCTCAACCTTTACATGGAGGTTTTACCGATTCACCTCTCAACCATAACGAAGTTTTTGACAAGGGCAAACTCTCAACCCGACGCACGTTCACTCCCGTGCCGGAGGCTCCCCCTTGGAGACTTTGTTTAGGCCCAGCAAATGAGCTAACGAGCACCAAATGCCCTTAGTCTTTAGGCCGACTAACATATCAAGGAACAACCAACGTCCTTAAAGCTTTGGGCTCAACTAACAAGCTAAGGATCAGCAAACGACCCTAGATCGAGTTTGACAAACAAACTCTACACTCTATTCTCACAAATGACAACCTTACTTGTCGGATGAGTCTCTTGTTCAGTGCCACTTCGGGTTGCTTGATCTCTGCTCTCCCGTGCTTCAATCAACTTCCCTTTGCTCCCCCAATCGTGTTGCCACTACGTCGTCAATGCCTCAGCTACACTTGATCAATTACTTTGCAAATGATGCCTTTGAGATGACCAAGGTGATGGAAGAGTAGGTTTGAGAACTCTACAACTAATGGGAATGGGTTGCCTAGAGTTGCTCACCTACAAATATCTCATCATAGAGCTTTGGATAGAAATATAACTATCAAGTTTGATCCAAACTCTAGGATCAAAGAGGGGCAAGATCATCTTCTTCTTTGAGTTTAGAATGCTCCATTCTTGTGTTAAATCACAAGGAAAATGTCTTGTTAAGGTTAGGATATGAGCCTCAAATAGTCTCCAACAATAGTGGCTTCAATCCTCTCAAAATTCCTCTCTCTGCCCCTCAAATCGAGCATAGCCATTATATAGAAAAATCCTCAACGGATCTAAAATAGTTCCAAATGGCTCTATTCCAACCGGTCGCACCCCTCAACGATCGGTCAGACTAGGGTCCTCGACCGGTCGGTTGACCGGTCGTTTATAAGGCCTAAACAAAAGGGGCTTGTTGCCTCAATTTAGTTAGTCGCCGACCGGTCGGACAAACTGGCCAACCGATCGAATTAAGCCCAGAGACAGAATTTCTTCAGTTTGATCGCTATCCAATTTGGGCCTATTGTCGACTGGTCGGACGATCGATCTTAATAAGTTTTTTGCTGATTTTCTTTTATGTTTTACAACAGCACGTGCAACCTCCTGGCCATTCTTTAGGTGATCTTTTGGGACACCTAAGGACAATCTAAGATGACTAAGAGTATGCCTAATGGTCACGGTGTTCGCTCGCCTCAATTGCAAGGCTTGCGATGTTGTAATAATCTCAGTAAGACTGAGGTCGATCCACAGGGAATTTGGGTAAACCAATTCAAACTATTCTAGCAACTCCAATCTTAGCAATATGTGATTTCAAATTCATAAACTAACTTAAAACAGTAACTTTATAAAAATCTGTAATTAATGGAACTAAGGCCTCAAGGATCCACTTGTAGTAGTCCCATGTGAATTAATTCATCCAAGCATAAACACAACTAGAATTGAAGTTTTATCTCTCTTCTAGTTGGAGGATTTAACAATCAAACACAAACAATCCCCGCTTAAGTCAGAGATTAAGATATAGTCCTAATGAAGCACATAGAATTCAAATAAGTAGCCTTCAAAGTAACAACCATGCCAATGGACTATGGTATGCTCTGGGATTACTACAATTCGAATCTAATTAATTCAAACATGATAATCTCAGAGAATTGCAAGGAACCCATGTCCGAAGCACATGAACTCTCATAAAACATCCAAAAATACCAACTTTATTCAAACTAGAACTTAAAAATCCAAACTTTAGGAAGAGTACTTGAATCAAACGAATTTTACATGATAACTAGCTGTAATCTTCACCTCTTAACCTTAGCTAAGAGGTTCTAGCTGAGCATTATCATACTTCAACTAAAAACAATGAAAAACATGAAAAACCGAATTCTGGAAAGTTGTAGACGCTCCACGACGATCCTTTTCACCTCTCACGAAGTCTTTAGCCTTCTATGATGCCTTAGGAACGAAACCTAGGTATCCTTTTATAATAGAGGAGTCCCACTGACTCAGAAAGTTTCAGAATTATGCAACAACTCCCGCAACGCATGAAAAACATAGCTTTAATGAGAAGTTGCAGGAATCCCACATGTTTTTGCACTAGCGGACCGGTCTTGACCGGTCAAGCCTACTGGCCAACCGGTCTTGACCGGTAGGACCTGTCTGATGAGGGTCCAAAGAGTGGAGAGAAAGGGGGGGGGGGGGGGGGGGGGGGGGGGGGGGGGGGGGGGGGGCTATGGCCGATCGGTCTTGACCAGTCATGTAAGACTCGCACCCCAATTAACCGAACGTATGCTTAGTTTTCGATGTAGGTAAATCCCGGATTGACAAGATCAGCGATCTCTTATCATGACCCTGATTTAGTACCGCAACGGCCCAAGACTTTTACCCTTGTGACCGCGTAGGCGCCACGATTCCAACGCCATGCATCACGCTCAATTTCGATACCCAGTTTGAGAAACGCGTACATGTGCACAAATCGAGGCGGGCCATGCCACATATGCATGACGTGGGGCCCACTTGCACACATCTCGAGATAGTCTCATCAATTAAATTTATCCCATCAATCAAATCCATCCCATCAATCGCATCTCTCTCTCTCTCTCTCTCTCTCTCTCTCTCTCTCTCTCTCCCATTAAAGACAGCACATGCTCATTAATACCCCTCTCATCACTCATTACTTCTCCCTCCACCAAAGTCAACATGAACCATACTCCTCCCATCCACCACAAACCCTTACAAATCCCCAATCCCATATGTAGCCATCTTCACTTGTTAGGAAGAGGGAGAGAGAAAAGATTAGAGATGTAAAAGAGATTAGAGAAAATGAAAATATTAAGAGGAGATTAGAGAGAGAGAGATAGAGAAAGAAGGAGAGAGAGAGAGAGAGAGAGAGAGAGAGAGAGAGAGAGAGAGAGAGATTTTCAAGGGTTAGATAAAGGGTTGTGAGAGATTTGGAGTTAGATTGGGAGGAGGAGCCATCTGATCATCAATCCGGACCGATCCGACCGCTTAATGTTATTGTGAGTGCATCCATTTCCCTTAGGTTTTCATATAAAAGCAAGGGCTTGAGTGAGTCCCACCGTTTTAATGGTGTAGATCTCACTCGATGACCTGTTTTAAGGCATGATTGGTGGGCCACATATGTGGACCCCACCTATGAGTGTGTGGTGTATCCACCCCACTACCATTTTGCTGGATCATTTCCAACATGAGTCCAGGAGGGCTATGCAACCCCAGTGTGACATTTGTATTTTTTTATTCATCCATTTTTGGGGGCTACACTTGTGGACCCCAACTTGTAGCATGTGTCTAATCCATGCCATCCATCTGTCTTCCCAGGCCATTTTAAGCCTTGGCCACAAAAAATCAACCACATCTAAATCTCAAGTGGGCCCTACTAAAAGAAAATAATGGCGACTGTTGAAACCGTTTTAGGCCCACTTCGATGTTTATATGCTACGAAAATTACCCAAGCTAGGGCTCATTGGGTCCACTATAAGATGGCCTACTCGATGGATGGACTGGATTTCTCGCATGGACCCCACCTCTTGTTATTTCATAAAGAAAAGCAAAATAATAAATTAAGGAAAGAAGGAGAAGCTTGCTGGAGTAAACAAAGTTGGGATAAAAAGTTCTTCTTGGGTTTGAATAGGGCCCCACTTGTGGGAACCACCATGATTTGTATGTTATATCCATGCCGTTCATTTGTTTCTCTAGGTCTTTTTAGGCCAGGGGCCGAAAAATGAAGGAGATCCAAATCTCAAGTGGGTCGTGCTGAAGGAAGCAATGCAAGCTGTTGACATCTTACCCAGGCCCACTATCTTATTTTGTTACAACAAAACCTGCCCAAAGAAGATCTCTTTGGATCCTTCATGGTCTGGCCATTGTGATGAACGGAGTGGATCCCCCATATGGGACCCACTCAACTCATTATTCCAAAAAGAGAATATATATATATATATATATATCCCAAGATTTCGGCTCCCGTGTACATCACGACGGCCGAATTCCCAAGGTTATTTGGAATGTGTGAGGGTTATACCCCTTACATAATTTTCACACAAACATGCACATTTCATACTATTTGGAAAATCAAGAGCAAGACGGTGAAACCAAACTTATATATTATTTCATTAACTAAACTAAATCATCAAACCATGTAACCATCATTCAATTAAACACCATGTTCATAACTACGTCCTCCCATTGGGACTTATTACAATTTCAAATACTAAATAAATGCTAGAACTATGAATGATTATGCGGTCTCGTCTTCCACCATCTGCTCCCACGAGCCATCATAATCGTCTCCTTGAGGCTCGGCTCCTGAGGATCGTTACCTACATGTTCTAAATTATTTCCACAAAACACCGTCAAAAGCGGCATAGAACTACTTTAAGGTTAGAAATAATAATCGCATAAAAATCATAACAAAACATCCATTACTCTTTCCTAATGCAATGCATGATAATGCATGACCCAGCGTAGGAATCCTTAGACATGCCGCCAGGGGTTTTGGGACACGCAAGCCCATAATTTTGCCCGACCACGTGAGAAACGGGACGCTCATAGCCCAAATCCACACGTGACAGTGTATGAGAGAAGTAGGACGCTCTAGCCTATTCTCAAATCCATACACCCACATGGAGCCACGTGCATGCATGAGTTAGCCATTCTTTATTATTATTTCCAATTTACACCAAGCCACTTATCGTCTAACCAACCTTTTGTACCACCACATCCTTCCTTATGGTTCATCACTCATCAAAATAGTCGTAACCGACGCATCACATCCCAGGATGGCGGTCCGTACTATTAAGCTTCATAACAACCATACTCAACTATCGTCTTATGGAGATCCTTAACAACTTTAGGAATAATAATAACAATAGTAAATATAATAATAATAGTAGTAATAAATGGATTTAACAACCACTTAATCGGGCGATCTTGATACCACCACCACAGATCAGGGTGGCCACTTAACCGGATAAGCTAAAAGCATCGTCTCAGGTTAGGGCAACCTCTGATATTCATCACCACAGATCAGGGTCCATCCATATATATATAAAAGGAATATATATAGCAATATAAGAATCTCCATTAGACAATCACAACCATTCTTTATACAGTATAGAAAGAAAGGTGGTCCCTTTAAAGTTGGTTACACAAATCTCATATGTGCAACAAACATAATTCTATTCCTTACTAGTTCTCTAAGTCCAATGAATATCCTCATCACCATGAGATTGAAAAAAAGTATCTAAAAGCATTCGTATATAGCTAACTAAGAAAAGAATAAATAAACACATGTAAACAAAAACACATAAGAATTATCAACCTACAAAACATGAAATTATTAATCCAATCTTAAAGGAGTTCTCACCTTATGATCTTCGACTTATTAGAGATACAAGATGATGAAATAATGGCAAGATGGTACTCCTCTCTCTCTCTCTCTCTCTCTCTCTCTCTCTCTTTCTCTCTCTCCCTCTCTCAAATTCGTGGGTGGGGGTCACCTTTGGCTAAGAGGGGCCCTATATATAGAGGTAGGGTTGGAATTAGGGTTTGGAGGTGCGTAGTAGAAATATGGAGAGGGATGTACATGCGGGGTCTTGTGTAACAACATCTCGAGGTAGGTTTCTCAAATCTTAATATTCGGATGGTCTTTGATCGATTTCAATCCGTTAATCTTATCAAGCTCGAAAAGTAGAGTCAGAATACGTAAATTTCTTGATGATCCACATTCTAGATTGGCCGATCCTTAAAAATGGCCTAACGGGTGCTAAAATGGGCTATATCTCAATTAATGGTCTACGCTTGATGATCAGGGCCCAAATTTTGAAAAAGTATGTAGTCATGATAGGCAAACAATTGTACAAAGTTTAGTAGTTAATTGATGGTGAGAAATGCCTAGATCTGAAATTTCAACTTTTGGCGGAAAAGGAAGGGGCTGGCTTTGTGGTTCAACGGTGTAGGATTATAGATCGAGGTCCAAATTTTGTGTAAACTCGTAGTCATATGAGTATAATGGGTGGTCCAAATTTGAGAAGCGATTGATAGTGAGAAGTGGGTAAATTGAAAGGTTCAAATTTGAGAAGAGTTGGTAACTCGTTAATTTCTAGAACGGGATAATTTCGCACATAAGAAAGAGGCTTATCAATGTGGGGCAATCAAATCACACTATTGGTCCAGATAAATACGATCCAAGTCACTCATATGAAGAAAAATATTCGACTACGACTAACCATCTACTTTCCTCACTCGATGGACATGAAATCAAGGGTTAAGGCCTGATTTGACAATTGGACCACTTCTACTATGATTTAAGGGCTGAAATTTGATGTGTATGGTTAATATGTGTCCAAAAGCTCAAATCCAGGATTTTGCGTTTTAATGATCGCTAGAAACATGTGTACTTAAAAATGGTCAGTTACCTTAAGTTTAACTAATGGCATTTTTGTAATTTTTACAAATATTCGAGTTTAACGAAATCTAACTCTTCTACATTGTTAATGAGGTCATTCTAAGTAACTTTAATAAAAGGTACTCCATATGATCTCCTACGGATGTCCCGTTATTTGAATTTTAATATCAATGGCCAGTATTTAATATAAAAAAAAATAGAAATAAATTTCAGAAAATTTTAAAATAATTACGGTAAATTCGGGGCGTTACGACTCCCCCCACCTTAAAACTAAACTTCATCCTCGAAGTTACCTGAATGTACGGCGAAAAGGTGTGGATAAGCTTTCTTCATTTCTTCTTCGGTCTCCCAGGTTGCTTCCTCTTCTCCGTGAAACGACCATACAACTTTTACTAGTGGAATGACTTTCCTTCGCAGTACGTGCTCTTCTTTTCTAACCTACTTGTCTTGTTTGATTTCGTTGCTGGATATAGCGTTCAGTGTCTTTCTCAGCGATCATTGCTCGATCTATGATCTCTTCATAAGTACGCAGCTTCAATATGCTAATCTTTGACCGAATACTAGGTCTCAAGCCTTCCTGGAACTTGTAGATCTTGTAGTCCAGGTCTTCTACTGCTGAGGGTAGGTAACTTGACAACTCGGCGAATTTGTCTTCATATTGGGCTACGGTGAGGTTACCTTGCTCTAGTTTCAGGAATTCAGACATTTTCTCTTTCCTATATGCTTCAGGGAAAAACTTGCTACAAAACTTGGCATGGAAAGTGTCCCACGTCCACTGGAATTCTTCTGGGACTCTTCTTTTTGCTGCCTGCCACCAAACGTAGGCCGCCCCCTCTAATAGGTATGTAGCTAGGGTCACTCGGTGTTGCATGGGGCAAGCCAGGGTGTCCAGTGCCTTAGCCACTTGCTTAAGCCAATATTCCGCCTTGGTAGGGTCAGGGTTTCCATGGAACTTCTCAGGATGTAGCTTCAGGAACTTCTCAATCAGGATGGTTTCTTCAGGAAGCATGAACCGAGGTTGATTTGGCGGAGGAGCCTGTCTAGGTGCTAGGGGTACTTGAAATGTTTCAGGTTGATTTTGGGGTGTTGGTGTGGTTGTCTGAGTTTCCACTGGAGGCGGAGGTGCGGTTTGAGTAGAGGTTGGAATCGGAGTTTGGCCAGGGGTCACGATCGTTATCAGTTGTTCGAGGGTGGCCTAGTGTCGGGTTTGTTGCTCATGTTGTTGCTGAATGATACCAGTGAGACGATTGAGTGCGCCTAACATGGCTTCCCAAAGTTGTAGAGCATTGGAGTTTCCTCCTACTGAAGTCATTGGTGGATTTGTATTAGGACTCGCAGTGTTAGCCATGGGTGGTGACTCAGGCTGGGGTGAGGCCGCGGGAATGTTTCTTGAAGATTTCCTCTTAGGGGCCATTAAGCTGAAAATAAGTGTTCTATAGGTTAGACGTCACTTCTAAGGTGAAAACTAATGAACTCAAATCAGAAAGTTAGAGTTAGAGGTTCACCTAGCTCGTAGTTTGGGAATCTGATACCTAGGACCTGATCGCGCTCTCGGATTTTTTTCTCTCAAACCGGAAGTCCTTTTCCTCTGAAATTTGGAGGGTAGATAAATGATTATGTGGGGAATACCTCAAATTTTTCTAAGAATAAAAACCTCATGATAAAGTATAGTTCTGACCCCTATAAGTCTGAAAAACGTAACAGATCAGCAGACTTTTACACAACATATGTGCTATTGCCAGAATTTTCTTGATTTAATTACACATTGGATTGATTTGAAATTTTATACAGATACTGGGAACTGAGTTAGGAATCTCCAGAAAAATTTATAAAATTTTTTGAGATCTAAAAATACGTTTTCTAATGTCAGAATTACAGATGAGTCTAAAAATCTGCCCTAATTGAAATAATTAGAAATAAAATAGTTACTCCTAATTATTTATGGAGAAAATTCACAAGATTCAATGAATCAATGATTCAAATATGGGGAATAGATGAGATCCCCAAATATTTTTAAAAAAAAATGGAAATTTCTTTCCAAAAAATCCTAAAATGTTGAGATTTCTAAGTTCCACGACTACCCTAGTAAATTTTCAAGGAACCTAAGTGTGGGTCTCTAAGTTCATAACATTACATACCATTAATAGGATTGAATCTAAATGATTTGTCTCTAGTCATTGGGGACCTAAGCCCTAAGATGAGTTAATTATGATATGGATTTAGGCTTCTCGCCCAGAGGTCCCATTTTGCTTTGATACCAACTTGTAACACCCCAAGATTTCGGCTCCCGTGTACATCACGACGGCCGAATTCCCAAGGTTATTTGGAATGTGTGAGGGTTATACCCCTTACATAATTTTCACACAAACATGCACATTTCATACTATTTGGAAAATCAAGAGCAAGACGGTGAAACCAAACTTATATATTATTTCATTAACTAAACTAAATCATCAAACCATGTAACCATCATTCAATTAAACACTATATTCATAACTACGTCCTCCCATTGGGACTTATTACAATTTCAAATACTAAATAAATGCTAGAACTATGAATGATTATGCCGTCTCGTCTTCCACCATCTGCTCCCACGAGCCATCATAATCGTCTCCTTGAGGCTCGGGCTCCTGAGGATCGTTACCTACATGTTCTAAATTATTTCCACAAAACACCGTCAAAAGCGGCATAGTGAAGAACTACTTTAAGGTTAGAAATAATAATCGCATAAAAATCATAACAAAACATCCATTACTCTTTCTTAATGCAATGCATGATAATGCATGACCCAGCGTAGGAATCCTTAGACATGTCGCCAGGGGTTTTGGGACACGCAAGCCCATAATTTTACCCGACCACGTGAGAAATGGGACGCTCATAGCCCAAATCCACACGTGACAGTTTATGGGAGAAGTAGGACGCTCTAGCCTATTCTCAAATCCATACACCCACATGGAGCCACGTGCATGCATGAGTTAGCCATTCTTTATTATTATTTCCAATTTACACCAAGCCACTTATCGTCTAACCAACCTTTGGTACCACCACATCCTTCCTTATGGTTCATCACTCATCAAAATAGTCGTAACCGACGCATCACATCCCAGGATGGCGGCCCGTACTATTAAGCTTCATAACAACCATACTCAACTATCGTCTTATGGAGATCATTAACAACTTTAGGAATAATAATAACAATAGTAAATATAATAATAATAGTAGTAATAAATGGATTTAACAACCACTTAATCGAGCGATCTTGATACCACCACCACAGATCAGGGTGGCCACTTAACCGGACAAGCTAAAAGCATCGTCTCAGGTTAGGGCAACCTCTTAACCGGGTGTTCCGATATTCATCACCACAGATCAGGGTCCATCCATATATATATAAAAGGAATATATATAGCAATATAAGAATCTCCATTAGACAATCACAACCATTCTTTATACAGTATAGAAAGAAAGGTGGTCCCTTTAAAGCTGGTTACACAAATCTCATATGTGCAACAAACATAATTCTATTCCTTACTAGTTCTCTAAGTCCAATGAATATCCTCATCACCATGAGATTGAAAAAAAGTATCTAAAAGCATTCGTATATAGCTAACTAAGGAAAGAATAAATAAACACATGTAAACAAAAACACATAAGAATTATCAACCTCCTAAACATGAAATTATTAATCCAATCTTAAAGGAGTTCTCACCTTATGATCGTCGACTTATTAGAGATACAAGATGATGAAATAATGGCAAGATGGTACTCCTCTCTCTCTCTCTCTCTCTCTCTCTCTCTCTCTCTCTCTTTCTCTTTCTCTCTCTCCCTCTCTCAAATTCGTGGGTGGGGGTCACCTTTGGCTAAGAGGGGCCCTATATATAGAGGTAGGGTTGGAATTAGGGTTTGGAGGTGAGTAGTAGAAATATGGAGAGGGATGTGCACGCGGGGTCTTGTGTAACAACATCTCGAGGTAGGTTTCTCAAATCTTAATATTCGGATGGTCTTTGATCGATTTCAATTCGTTAATCTTATCAAGCTCGAAAAGTAGAGTCAGAATACGTAAATTTCTTGATGATCTACATTCTAGATTGGCCGATCCTTAAAAATGGCCTAACGGGTGCTAAAATGGGCTATATCTCAATTAACGGTCTACGCTTGATGATCAGGGCCCAAATTTTGGAAAAGTATGTAGTCATGATAGGCAAACAATTGTACAAAGTTTAGTGGTTGATTGATGGTGAGAAATGCCTAGATCTGAAATTTCAATTTTTGGCGGAAAAGGAAGGGGCTGGCTTTGTGGTTCAACGGTGTAGGATTGTAGATCGGGGTCCAAATTTTGTGTAAACTCGTAGTCATATGAGTATAATGGGTGATTCAAATTTGAGAAGCGATTGATGGTGAAAAGTGGGTAAATTGAAAGGTTCAAATTTGAGAAGAGTTGGTAACTCGTTAATTTCTAGAACAGGATAATTTCGCACATAAGAAAGAGGCTTATCAATGTGGGGCAATCAAATCACACTATTGGTCCATGATAAATACGATCCAAGTCACTCATATGAAGAAAAATATTCGACTACGACTAACCATCTACTTTCCTCACTCGATGGACATGAAAATCAAGGGTTAAGGCCTGATTTGACAATTGGACCACTTCTACTATGATTTAAGGGCTGAAATTTGATGTGTATGGTTAATATGTGTCCAAAAGCTCAAATCCAGGATTTTGCGTTTTAATGATCGCTAGAAACATGCGTACTTAAAAATGGTCAGTTAGTTATCTTAAGTTTAACTAATGGCATTTTTGTAATTTTTGCAAATATTTGAGTTTAACGAAATCTAACTCTTCTACATTGTTAATGAGGTTATTCTAAGTAACTTTAATAAAGGGTACTCCATATGATCTCCTACGGATGTCCCGTTATTTGAATTTTAATATCAATGGCTAGTATTTAATATAAAAAAATAGAAATAAATTTCAGAAAATTTTAAAATAATTACGGTAAATTCGGGGCGTTATATATATATATATATATATATATATATATATATATATATATATATATATATATATATATATATATATAAAGGAGAGAGAATGAAGGAGGTTGCTGGATGTCCAGCGTGCATGAGGCGGAAGCCCAATTTGGGCGTAGACTGGTGGTCCACCATCATGTTTATGTTTGATCCACGTTGTCCATTTGATTTTCTAAATTATTTTAGGTCTGGAGCCCAAAAATGAAGAAGATCCAAATCTCAAGTGGGCCTTACCAAGGGAAATAATTCCCATTGTTGGAACATTTCTAAGGCCCACTATGATGTTTTTTTTTTTTTACATAACCAAAACTTGTCCAAGCCAGGGCTCTTTAGGACCTTCATGGGCTAGCTAAACTTATGGACGGATTGGATTGTCCACTAGTGGGCCCCACTTATTGATATAGTGAAGAAATAAATAAAAAAAAAAAACACACTAGCTCCTGGAATGCTGTCAGCCCAAGCGTCAGAGTCGCTTGACCTTTTTGGTGGTCCACTCGTGGCCCCCACTGTGATGTGTATGCTTCATCTACGTCATCCATCTGTTTTCCCAGATTATTTTAGGTTGTGGGTTCAAGTATGAGGCAAATCCAAATCTCAGGTGGACCACGCCGCAGGAACCAGGGATCATTGATGCCCACCATTGAAAATCCCTCTGTGGCCACTGTGGTGTTTATTTTCCCATCTCAATCAAAGGTTAGCCGGGCCCATCTTGGGGTCCCACCTTGATGAATGTATGATGTTCCTTGCTAAGTTTGGTTTTTCATTCCAGAAATGTTTGGATTCTGGTGCTTTAGGCCATCTTTGGGTGATTGTGGTGGGGCCCATGTAAGAGCAATGTGGGGCCACCACTTGAAAATTTTCCTCAGCATAGGTGGCTACAAGAATGAACTTTTATTTGAGCCAAGGCAGACCCCACGTGATCAAGAGTCTGATCCCAAAATGAGGCCAGACACAATTGCACAGAAAGTTCTGGTACCATTATCTAGACATGTGCGAAAATTATACATGCGTATCCATATGCCCCACCTTATGAGATTTGAAGACCATATATATGTCTATCATGTGCACTTGACAGAACGTCAAAAGGTGACCCCGTTTGATTGTGGGACGTGCCCAAAGATGGACTAAAAACCATTTCTGCACTATTATCTGTGCACCTCTACCCATGTTTGAGTCACTACTAAAATCTGAATGCATGCAACCAAGGAGGTCCGCCTTGTGTGTTTTAAAGCCTATGCATAGGGCTACTAGATGATCATTTTATTCCTCCAGAATCGAGCCCCTTGTGATCACAAATTGGACCCAAACTTAGCCCCAAATCATTTCTTCATTAAAATCCGTTTAACTTGAAAATTGTGTAGGGCCACATCCAAAGAGTTCACTACTTGTCCAAAACATCTGATGGGCCACTTGGTGTGATGTGTATGTCTGAACTTCTATCAAGATCGCTTTAATATTGAGCTTAATCTAATCTATCCAAATGAATGGACCGCCATGTTATATCTAGTGTAGGATGGCCTTGAGACCACCTTAGTATAAGTGTTTGAATACCCATGTTGGCCATTCCATGGACCCACCTTGACATTGCTTGTCTAACCAACCTGTTGAAAGGTCTCATAGATCTAGACACATGAAAATTCCCCCAAGTACGCTTCATCCAAGTCATAGGACTCACCTTGTTAACTCACCCTGTTGACCCGCCTTGTCAATTCGCCTTGTTAACTCACCCTGTTGGCTCACCCTGTTGACTCGCCTTGTTAACACACCTTGTTATCTACCTATATGACTCACCCCAGGAGGTGTGTCCTAGCCTTGTACCAAACTATTTGGACCACAATGTAGCATGTATCTCATCCACACGTCCATTTATCTTTTTGGGATGAGTGTGGGCTCATCCTCGACGTTAGTATGTCATCTAGGCCATCCATTATATGGAGTCTATCCTGCAGTATAAGGTTAGACCTGTTATCTCTTTTTGGACCTCATCGTATTGACCATGTATCTCAATTTACCCTATCATTTATGATTCTCTGTCGTGACCTGTCTATCTTGCAACCCATTCTATGGCATTTCTTTTACGAACCATTCATTGTGTTTATCTCAACTGTACTACAAGATTATGGGCCCCGTCATGATTTTGGGTTTCTACTCTTGCCGCTCAAGTAGGTTCTATCTTTGATGTGTTGATAGTGTATTCAACTATTTCCTTTCCTTTTGGGTCATTTGAGTGTCGAAGGTTGATCCACACCATTCAATTGTTGGACCATCTGTGTTATTGTATATCGTACATCTAGGGTCCTACCCCTTTATGTTTGCTTGTGTTATAAGTGAATTATCTTTTTATGCTGTTTTTAATATATCTATTGCCACACATAGTGTTGTTTGGAACTCTTATGCGATCTATATACTATATGCTTTGATGACCACCATGCATGTGTAATGAATATGCATCCTAAATCACCATTGTTAGTTGGGGACCATTAGGGCATAAATGCATTCATAAAACATTCAAGATATAGTCGCACAAATATAATCCATGTGCCCTCCATCGCGAACCTCTCCAATAGGTATGGGACTACTCGAGGACAGGAGCATATCACCCTACCTTACGCTGTATGCTAGGAATAGCTTAGCATACCTTGTAGCCCTTGGTGCGAGATTCCTTGGCTAGCGACATCCCGCACTCTGACTCGATCATTCCTATGTGTCCCATCATCTTAACCATATCTCAAATAGGTTGGACTAGATTGCTTCATTGCCTTCGTGATAGATTGACCACTTGTCGGCACTCATACTGTATACTTGACTCATGCATTATGAATGCTTGACTTATCTGATTATATTATATCAACCGGCCATAGTGGTTGTGATTGTCATGCAATTCATTACCAGTTGACGGTGACGTTGTATTTAAGACCTTATAGTTCTAGGGTGCTCTTTGGAGACTTGCATGGGCATGTCGTCCCACGTTTGCATGCATAGTTGCATTTCGCACCTTCTGCTTGTGCCCTATATAGCATAGTTACTACATTGCAACCATAGCTTTATCGTGGTTTGCAGAACACCGAAAATATGTGATCTTTAAACTGGATGCCAAAGATGTCCCTGGGTGAAAGTCCTTGATCCCGTTGGTACCAAAGTGTGGGTGCTCCATTCAAGGACCGGGTAGTTTGATCATACACTAGTATGCCAAATATCAGACGACGGTGTTTCCACTACACATGGTCAGTTTGGAAGGAGGTCTGACCTAACCTGCCGGAAGCGTGTTGGCAAAGTGGGTTGAGTTTGACCAGCTATGAGTAGGTCCGCTTTGCACCAGTTAGGCTTTGGCATTCTACTGGTGAGTAGTGAGGTCTGTAAGACTCCGGTGATGTTCTGTGTTCAGAGATGGTATTGGTATCAGCGATATGACTGATGTCCCATATGGTATTATTGGATGGTCCTGATGTGGGTGGGTGTGCTATGGGAGGGACTGTAAGCCTGGACGAGCTACCAGTTCCAAATCCCGCATCGCTTAGGCGATCGCGATATGACTGTTCTTATCTAGACCACTGTACTGAGAGGTGGTGATTTGCATACTGCATTTAGATCATTATATGTGACATTAGGCCATGTAGGCCATCGCATAGTATGAGTATATAGCCTTGGTAGGCTGGTTACTTGCATTGCACGCTTGCATAGCCATGGTAGGCTAGTTATCTGTATTGAATGCTTGCATAGCTGTGGTAGGTTGGTTATTCATATCACATGATCATGTAGCCTAATTAGGCTGAGTTCTGGTTTAGATTTCTCATCATGCTTTACTGCTTACTCTGATATTTATCATGTTTGTCATACGCATTGCGCAAGCACACACGCACTCACAAAGCTTCGTTGGAAGCTTATGCACGTTCGTTACGCTGTAAGTTATACCAGAGTGTATCAGCAACGCTGAGTTAGAGTTGGGAGTGTAGTAGTAGGAGATGCCTGATTGTGCGCAGCTTTTATATTTACGTATTGTGTATTTACCTTTCATACTATATGTAAACGAAATGACTTAGTGGAAATATTGTGATTCTTTTTTATGGTACTCATATGGTAATGCTTATGTTTAAAAAAAATTCAAACCCTAAAATCTTCCTTGTGGTATCCCAGGATCGGAACTTAGCATGTGGGGTTAGGATCCGAGATCGGGGTACTACGGAGGTTGCCACCTCTGAATTCGGGTTACGGCGAATGGACGTCGAAAACCAGATTTGGGGTGTGACAGGTCAAGCTTGGTTTGCCGACCGGTCTTAACCAGTCTAGCCCTCCTGGCCATGGTCCAGCGAGCACAATTAGGGGCAGCACAACTAGATGACCGGTCAGGACTGGTCAAGCCCCTCATTTTCTTTGATTTTCTTTCTTTCTCTCTCTCAACTTCTCTTCTTCTTTCTTTTTCCTTATTTGGCTCATCTTAGGTCATCATCAAGGAGCTTCTAAATTGCACTCTTTGGTCATCAATTGTGTGAAATTTCTCTCTCATTCGTATAACCACAAAACATGCATTAGATAAGACTTTTAAACATGTAAACTATGCATATAATGTGATGTAATGGGTTAGAATATGTATAAATTAGAGGTTCAACACACCCCCCAACTAGTATTTTGCTAGTCCTTAGCAAAACAAGCGTGAAACAATCCACCTCTCTGAAAACTCAACTTTCTCTTAGAAACTATGTTTCTATAGACTTTAAGACATACAAGTATAAAATTCAGAAAAACCAAATAATGAGAAATTGAAGTCCTAAACTTTCCAAACATAATTAGTGTTCACATAAAATCCCCATCGATTTATTGACAAATAGACGAATCTGAACATGTATAGTCTAGTATGCATTGTGCATATACATCTGATGACTTTCCAGGATTACTTTCTTCATAAATCAACTAAACAAAAGATCTGAAGTGTACAGAATCAACCAATTGCTTATGATATGAATTTGCTTTATCGTTCCTTCGACAACTTTCACACTACTTCCCATTTCCAACTTTGGTTACGGGTAGACCATCCCCTTGTTGGTAATAGGTAGCACTTTTCGAAAATTTTCATAAATATTCAATAAATACCATATCATCATTCTCTTTTTTCATAAACTTTAGATAGGATTTTTTGAAATCCATATTTTTCATTCTTTTCTCTTATTTCACATGAACAAGGATGGACAAAGTTCCCCGGCTTGGTTCCTAAACACTTTAAATCTTCAGTCTAACCAATCTATAAATCCACTAATCCCTTTAAACCATGAGAATCATGTGATGTGAAATAGACTCAGAAGTGTTTAAATGTTCTATCGATCATACAAATCGGGAGATTCACATATAAAAGTATCATGTTTAAGTTAATTTAGAGATTTCAAAATCATATCAATTCACCTTTCATCCTTTCATACTCATGACATCTCAAGTGCATAGAAACAAAGTTTTCCAACAGAGTTTTGATGTTTTAGAAAAATTGAAAATTTTTTACAAAATTTTGCTCGAAATATCCACAAATTGCTAGATTTGAGGAATCTCACCCCCCAACCAAATCTTGCATTGTCCTCAATGTAAAAAGATATGCAATGAGCATGAATCATGAGAGCAATGATAAAATAAAAGAGAGTGAGAATGAGAGTACCTGAGAGGTCGATCATGGAAATCTACCTCCGGCATCAAAATCTACTAAAGCAATAAAACAGAAAAATAAACTAAACCCAATCTACTCTATACCTCCATCAGACTAGGAGATCAATCATCCTGATACATAGGATCGTTCAGAGTGATGGACATATCCTCTAAATCAAATTTCTTAACGAATGGTTTAAGGGATTGTCCGTTCACTTTAAAACAGTTACCATTCGCTGCATTTTCTATCTCAACAACCCATGAGGAAAAACTTCTTTAACATATATAGGCCGGTCCATCTAGATCTCCATTTTCCCGAAAAAAGATGAAGTCGTGAATTGTACAAGAGCACTTTTTTACCTTCATTTAAAGATTTTATGAAGATGTGTTTGTCATGAAAGGCCTTCATCCTACTCTTGTAAATCCTCGAGTTCTCGTAAGCATCATTCTAGATCTCGTCAAGCTCATTTAATTGGAGTTTGTGAAGTGAGCTAGACTTATCAATGTCGAAGTTCAATGCCCGAATTGCCCAATAGGCTTTTTTCAAGTTCCACGAGCCAGTGACAAGCTTTCCCATATACAAGTCTATAGGGAGACATTCCAATGGGGGTATTAAAAGTGGTACGGTGAGCCCAAAGAGCATCGACTAATCGCAGCGATTAATCTTTGGGATCCAACTTCACCGTCTTCTCTGAAATCTGTTTGATTTTCAGATTGGCAATTTCAGCTTGCCCACTTGTCTGTGGGTGGTATGGGGTACTCACTTTATGTTTAATGCCATAGGCTTTAAAGGGCCTATTGCAAAAATGAGAACCACCATCACTTATGATAGCTTGAGGCATTCTAAATGTTGAAAGTATATTTTCTTTGAGGAACTTTAGAACCGTATAATGATCGTTGGTTCTACATGGAATAGCCTTTATCCACTTGGACACATAATCTATGGTAAGCAATATATAGACATGTCCAAAAGATGAGGGGAATGGTCCCATGAAATTGATGCCCCAACAATCGAAGACTTCGAGATGTTGAATTGGGTTGAGAGGCATCATATTCCTATGGGACAATCCTCCTAGCTTTTGATAGCGCTCGCATGCTTTGCAAAACTCATGTGTGTCTCTAAACAAAGTAGGCCAGTAAAAACCACACTGCAGAATTTTTACAGTGGTTTTTTTGGCAGAAAAATGACCCCCACATGCTTGATTATGACAAAAGGAGATGACAGAATTTTGTTCATTATCAGGGACACATCTCCTTATTATTTAATCTAGGCAATATTTGAAAAGTAATGGTTCATCCTAGAAAAACATGCGCACTTCCCTTAGAAATTTTCTTTTGTCCAGTGCAGTCCAATGAGTCGACATCGCACCAGATAATTTGCAATATCAGCGGACCACGGTGGATGCATAGCAACAAAGAGTTGCTTATCAGGGAATGAGTCCTCGATGGGTGACTCGTCAATGAAATCAGGTAAAACTAGGCGGGATGAATAATCCGCCGCCACATTCTCTACTCCCTTCTTATCCTTGATCTCTAAGTCGAATTCTTGAAGGAGTAGGATCTATCTAAGCAAACGGGGCTTAGCATCCTTCTTAGAAAGAAGGTGTTTCAGTGCCGCATGATCTGTGTAAATTATGACCTTGAATACTATTAAGTAAAGCCTGAATTTGTCCAAGGGAAAAACAACGACTGAGAGCTCTTTCTCAGTAGTCGAGTAGTTGACTTGGGCGGGATTCAAGGTCCTACTCGCATAGTAGATAATGCGGGGCTGTTTATCCTTCTTTTGGCCTAGCACCGCCTCAATACTATAATCACTCATATCGCACATTAACTCAAAAGGAACGGACCAATCCGATGGTTGCATGATAGGAGCGGTTGTCAATATGTCTTTTAGCTTTGAAAAAGTTAATTGACATTTGGCACTCCACTCAAATTGGTTCTCCTTTTGGAGAAGGTTACATAAGGGCCTATAGATATGGCTAAAATCCTTTCTGAACCTTCTATAAAAATCGGCGTGTCCAGGGAAGGACTGCACATTGTGTATGCTTTTAGGTGATGGTAGGTTAGAAATAATATCAATTCTGGCCCGGTCTACCTCTATTTCATTGGACGAGATGATATGCCCAAGGACCATTCCTCTTTGTACCATAAAATGACACTTTTTTCAGTTTAACACAAGGTTCTTTTCCTCACACCTTGTCAAGACCAACTTCAAGTGATTAAGACACTCATAAAAAGTACAAACAAAAATAAAAAAAATCATCCATGAATACCTCGAGAAATTTACCCACCATGTCTGAGAAAATACTCAACATCCATCGTTGGAATGTGGCGAATGTATTACATAGTCCGAATGGCATCCTTTGGTATGTAAAAGTGACAAATGGGCATGTAAAGGTAGTCTTCTCTTGGTCTTCTGGGGCTATCTCAATTTGGTTGTAGCTGGAATAGCCATCGAGGAAGCAATAATAGGAGTGACCCGCTAACCTCTCCAAAATTTGATCCATGAATGGGAGAGAGAAGTAGTCCTTCCTAGTGACCGTGTTTAGCTTCCCATAATCTATGCACATACGCTAACCGGTGGTCACTCTAGTGGTATAAGCTCGTTATTGGCATTCTCTACGATTGTAATACCAGACTTCTTAGGGACGACTTGGGTAGGACTCACCCATTGGCTATCCGAGATGGGATAGATGATACCCACATCTAGTAGCTTTAACACCTCGGCTTTGACAACCTCCATCATGTTTGGATTTAATCGTATTTGAGGTTGTCTAGTCATTTTTTCATTCTCTTCGAAGTGTATACAGTGAGTACAAACTGAAGAGTTTATCCCTTTGAGGTCCGCTATTGTCCAACCTAGGGCTCTCTTATGTTCTTTAAGTAACTCAATCAACTTGAGCTCTTGGTCTTTTCCTAGGTGAGAGGCAATGACAACCGGGAATGTTTTCTCTTGACCTAAATATACATATTTCAGCTTGGATGGTAAAGGTTTAAGGTCAAGCTTTGGCGGTTTGATATTAATGGTAGAGGCTTTGATGTAGTTGGTAGAAATCTTTCAAAATAAGGCCTCCACCAGCTAGTATCAACTACCGGTTTCTCACTACTCAATGCTTGCACAATTTCACTAATGATGGGGTCTTTGGAATTTTCAAAATGTGCCAAGCATGTCTCCAAATTTTTTAGTGGTTCAAGTTGGAGGAGCTCCTCTTCTTCAAAGAATTCAAGCATGTTTGCCTCGAAGAGCTCATCATTGTCATCCCTATGCCTTTTGCCCAAGTGGAACACATTTACCTCCAATGTCATGTTCTCAAAAGACAATTGCATCACCCCATTCTAGCAATTTATAATTGCGTTTGACATAGCCAGGAACAGGCAACCTAGAATCACCAGTATTTTGAGTGCTAGTATCCATAATCGGTTGCGTGTCCGAGACGATGAAATCCACCAGGTAGTAGAATTTGTCGACTTGGACCAATACATCCTCAACTATCCCTCTTGGTACACGAATGGATCTATCAGCGAGTTGCAACGTGATTTTGGTAGGTTTTAATTCACCAAGGCCCAATTGATTGTATACCGTGTACGATATCAAGTTTACACTTGCCCCAAAGTCTAATAATGCATGCTCAATCCGGTAGTCACCAATGATACATGAGATTGTAGGATTACCAGGATCCTTAAATTTTGTAGGAGTCTTTTGGGTGAGAATGGCACTTACTTGCTCATTCAAGAAGGCTATTTTTGCACATTGTATTTGCGTTTGGTTGTGCAAAAGTCCTTTAGGAACTTGACATAAGAGGGGATTTGTTTAATGGCATCAAGCAATGGAATGTTGATCTTGACTTGTCTAAAAATCTCTAAAATATCATGAGAGTTTGGAAGAGATTTTGGTGCAACCAATCTCGAAGGGAATGGTGTTATGGGCTTGTGAACGCGTTACGTTTCTTGTGGGGCTGAATTAGATTCATCCTCATTCTCAGAATTTACCGGATCATTAAGCTTGTCGGCCTTCACCGAAGTAGATTTATCCACTTGTTTACCACTTCTAAGAATGGTGATGGATTTTGCTTACTCCACATATTGGTTGGGAAGATTAGGGATGCTTATTTCATGTGCTTGTTTAGGATTAGGCTGAGGTTGGGTCGGAAAGGTCTCTTTCCTAGCATTCAAGCGTCCCTTAATTTCATCAGCCGAAACTTTAAGCTCTTGGAACATTTGCTAATTTGATTGATTAATTTGCGTTTGCCCTTGCATAAATGCCTTTAGAGTATCCTCCATTGTGAATTGAGGTGGGGTCATGTTTTGCATGGGTGGCCCTCCTTAAGAGTTAGTAGGATTGCCTGTGGGGCCATTCCTCCAACTGAAATTTGGATGGTTCTTCTAAGTAGAGTTGTACTTGTTACCTACCGGTCCATTGAAAGGCCTTTAATACCCATATGCGGCATTTTCTTGATCTTATATCACCTCTTAAAACGCGGGAATTGTAAAACAATCTTGCGTAGAGTATACATTAGTGGCACAAATTCCGCATACATTCTCAATGGCTTCTATGGACGTAGAAACTCCACTTTTACTTAGTTCCATAGCCTCGACTTTTCTTGTGAGGTTAGTTATCCTTGCGTTTACATCATCTTACTCCTTAAGGATATAAATTCCTCCTTTCTCTTTTTGCTGAGGAGGCTTGAGGTTACTAGACTTGTTTGAGGTATCCCATGATTGGGCATTCTTGGCCAACATGTCTAAGTAACTCCATGCCTCATCTAGATTTTTGCTCATGAACTCGTCATTGCGCATCATCTCTATAAATTGGCGCATGTTGGAATTCAATTCATTATAAAAGAAGTTTATTATTCGCCAACTTTCGTATTCATGATGTGGGCAAGTGAGTAAGAGTTCCTTAAACCTTTCCCAACTTTGAAAGAACGACTCACCCTCTTTTCCTATAAAGATCATTATAGATCTTTGAGGGTGTTAGTTTTATGAGCCTGGAAGAACTTTTTCAAGAATTCTTGGGTCATCTCAGTCCATGTCCCTATCGAATGTAGTCTAAGAGAGTGGAGCCAACCTTTGGTTCTTTCTTAATGAGAAGGGAAACAATTTAAGTTTGATAACATCCTCTGACACATTGTTGTATTGCAAGGTAGCAACAACTTCATCAAACTCTTTTAAGTGTAGATATGGGCTCTCAGAATCTAGCCCATCGAACTTAGGTAAACGTTGAATTACCCCCAGCTTTATATCAATGTTCCCCCGAGTGGTTGGAAAACCACCGCAAGAGGGTGTAGTCATACGAGCCGGTTGTAAGTAGTCATGTAGAGCTCTTATTGGAGCATTGTGTACCTCATTCTCTCCTACTCCCTCATGGTTTGCATTTGTAGTTGGAGTAGGGTGGGGAGGATTCCTTAATGGAGTTTGATCCATATTCCTCGAACTTTCCCAATGTTCTACGTATTCTCTGACTCGTCTATGAATGGAGAGTGATTCAATTAAACCACCTTCGGTTTGGAGACAATTTGTGTAGTCACGTTCCCAGCGGGACATAAACCACACAAATAAGAATCTAAACTAATCTTAAGTCCTAGAAATAAAATCTAAAAATAAAACTAAAATTCTAAAAACTGAAATTTGAAAGAGTTCAAGTTGAAAGGATAATACCCGATTTGCTTGAACTAGAAGAACTTCCTAAAAAACAAAACAAACCTTACTAGTTCTAGAATTCAGAAAAGCTAGTTCTAGGAGATCAGTAAAACCTAACTAATTACGTCTATATCAACTAAAACAATTTATAACCGTTTAACCTAGTTTCCTCGGCGATGGCGCTAAAAACTTGTTCGCTCGCCTCAAGTACAAGGCTTGCGATGTAGAAATAATCTCGGTAAGACCGAGGTCGATCCACAGGGAATTTAGGTAAACCAATTCAAACTATTCTAGCAACTTCAATCTCAAAAATCTTTGAATTCAAATTTATAAACTAACTTAAAACAGTAACTTTGTAAAAATCTGTAATTAACAGAACTAAGGCCTCAAGGATCCACTCACAGTAGTCCCTTGTGAATTCATTTATCCAAGCATAAACACAACTAGAATTGAAGTTCTATCTCTCTTCTAGTTTGAGGATTTAGCAATCAAACACAAACAATCCCCACTTAAGTCAGAGATTAAGATCTAATCCTAATGAAGCACATAGAATTCAAATAAGTAGCCTTCGAAGTAACAACCATGCCAATGGACTATGGTATGCTCTGGGGTTACTATTTGAATCTAATTAATCCAAATATGATAATCTCAGAGAATTGCAAGGAACCCAAGTCCGAAGCACATGAACTCTCATAAAACATCCAAAAAGACCAACTTATTCAAATTAGAACTTAAAAATCCAAACTTTAGGTAGAGTATGAAATTAATTCTACATAATAACTAGCTACAAGCTTCACCTCTTAGCCTTAGCTAAGAGGTTTTAGCCGAGCATTATCATACTTCAACTAAAAACAATGAAAAACATGAAAAACCAGATTCGGGAGAGTTGTAGATGCTCCACGACGATCCTCTTCACCTCCCATGAAGTCCTTAGCCTTCTATGATGCCTTAGGAACGAAACCTAAGCGTCCTTTTATAATAGAGGAGTCCCACCAACTCAGAAAGTTTCAAAATTGCTCAACAACTCCCGCAATGCATGAAAAACGGAGCTTCAATGAGAAGTTGCTAGAATCCCAAATATTTTTGCACTGGCCCACCGGTCTTGACCGGTCGAACCTGTTTGATGAGGGTCCAGAGAGTGCAGAGAGAAAGGGGGGGCTATGGCCGACCGATCTTGGTCGGTCGAGCTTGGTTGGTTGACCAGTCTTGATCGGTTTGGCCCTTCTAGCCATGGTTCAGCGATCACAATTGGGGGCACACAGCTGGCCGACCGGTCAGGACTGGTCAAGCCCATCATTTTTTTAATTTTCTTTCTTTCTTTCTCTTAACTTCTCCTTTCTTTCTTCTTCCTTCTTTGGCCCACCTTGGGTCATCATTAAGGAGCTTCTAAATTGCACTCTTTGGTCATCAATTGTGTGAAGTGTTAAGCTCTTAATTGTGCATATTCTAACCCCAATTCATCACTCATTATGCACTGTTTATATGATTAAAGGGCAACTCTAATGCATGTTTTATGATTGCAGGGATAAGAGTGGACTTCACCCAATAGGAAACCAAAAGGGTCTATTTAGGAGCCTTGGATGAAGACCCAAGTGGGTCAAAGAGAGAAGAAAGAAAGGAGAGAAAAGAAAAGAAAGAAAAGAAGAAAGAAAGTAAGAAAAAGGAGAAAGAAAAGCAGTCCAACCGGTCTTGACTGGTCGGCCAATGAAGCCCAACCGGTTGTGATCGGTCGGCCACATCATTGGAAGCCACTGGATGAAGAACAGCACAGTTCGACCGGTCAAGACCGGTCGGCTAACAGGTCGGCCACCTTTGTGTACCCCCTGGACAATGCAAATAGATAGTCCGACCGATCGTGACCAGTCAGCCAAGCCACTCAGACCGGTCGTGCGACCGGTCGGACATGCAAAACGGACAGCTTTCTAGACGGATTCTACTCAGAGCTTTCTTAGTTTTCTTCCTGTTTTAGTTGTTTTTATGTTTTTGAGGCTTCTAGTTCAAGGATGTTAGAGATGAACTAAAAACCTCTTAGCTAAGGCTAAGAGGTGAAGCTTTTGATTTGTTTTTGATGGATTGATGCAACCTAGGTTTCCTTTTATGTTTTAATTGAAGAATTTAGTTCAATATGAGTTTGAATCAAGTACTAGTTTGGTTTTACTTTGATCTCTTGATGACTCCAGGCTCATGTGATTCTTAGTGATTCTAACTTAGTAGCTTAGCTTCTGAGTATTGGTTATGCTTGTGTAGTTCATTGATCTACCATCGACTCCGGGCATGGTAGACCCTTTGATTGCCTTGTGTACAATGGCTTGATCTTCATGTGAGAACTCATTCAACTAAAGTTCTTATCTTTTGTTATAATCTGAATTAGTTGTTTGCTGATTGATTTTGATTTAATTAGAGTTCTAATCATTGGTTATAATCAAGTCTAGTGACAGGATTTGATGAAAGCTATGATTATGAATCTCAACTAGATTGGAAAGAGGCTTAGCCTACACAATTGAGTGTGCCCAAGGCCTAAGCATTGTTGTGGGAATTGAATCAATGAATAAGCAACTGTTTTAGATAATTGTTTATTAAACCGCTCTATATTCCGATCGGATAGAGATATGAATTCGATTCCGATTGAGTTATGAGAGACCTAGTTGTATTGATGCATTGAAACTTATCAAAAGTGGATCCTTGGCGCTCTAGTGCCTTTTTAGATTGATATTAGCTTACACTTTCACTGTTTAAACTCAATTCACTATTTTCCAGCTTTAGTTCTTAATAGGATCTTAATTATTAGTTATTTTAGACAAATTCCGAGAATACCCATTCATAAATCTCTGTGGGAACGATACTCGGTCTTTCCGAATTATTACTACTTCGCAACCCTACAATTGGGGAGTGAACAAGTTTTTGGCGCCATTGCCAGGGATTTCCATGCGGTATTTTTTAGAATTTTCTGAGATAGCTTTTAGTTGAGATTGTGTTAAGATAGGTTTAGGATTTGTTTCGCTTTCTAGGCTAAATTTTCTTTTAATATCAGAATACTAACTTAGTTTGTTTTGATTTTTGGCAGGATTCTAACATAGATCTACAATTTAGGGATTTTTAGGAAGTTGAAGAAGAAGTAGGCATCTTAAGTTCTCAAATCAGGTTTTACCCTTCTGACCTCAGTCTTCTTCTTCTCCTATTCATTCCTATCATATTCATCTCTTGTAGAGTGGGTGGAGACTCCTTTTTGGATCTCTGATAGGTAGGCCTTGTGCCACCTGGATTCCTATTGGTCGGCTCTGCTGTCTTGGATCACTTTGTGCTCAAAGATTTCTCTTCTCACCTCTACGCCTCTTTCTTCTTTTTCTGCACTTTTCTCAAAAGACTTAAAGAGTGGGTGGGGAGTTCTCTGAACTCCTATTGACCAGGAGAAATCGGTCTCTATCCTTGCTTCTGGCTCAGCCATTGCAAGATACCTTGTGCTTCGGTCTTAGAGAGAAGTAAAGGAAGGAAGGAAGAATTCTTTTATGTTTCATTCTTTTAGGATTTGCATGCCACATTGGGCTCGGGATTCTAATAACCGACTCATTCGTGACGGAGTAATTGTTGAAGGGATTGATAGAGAGCCTCGTGCTAGAAAACGTCAAAAATTTCCTGAAATTACTAGAGAGATGGCTGAAAATCAACCAAATCAAGGGGCTACTCAACATCAAAATCAAGCCCAAAACTTTACTGAATTGGATGAGAATGAAGTGGGGGATATACCTCAATCTAGAACTTTACGTGATTATTTACAACCAGCTAGGACGAGTACTCCCTCTTGCATAATTTTCCCTCACAATGTGGGAAATATTGATTTTAAACCGGGGTTGATCCAACTTCTTCCCAGATTCTATGGACTCGACTCTGAAAGCGCTTATCTACACATTAAGGAGTTTGAAGAGGTTATTGCCAATAAACTTTGACAATGCAACCAAGGACACTGTAAAACTCAAATTGTTCCCTTTTTCCTTGAAAGAGAAGGCCAAATCATGGCTACATTCCTTAAGACCAAGGTCTATTGGGACATGGGCTGAGATGACTCGGGAGTTTCTTAAAAAAAAATTCCCTACTCATCGAACCAATGCACTAAGAAGGGCCATAATGAACTTCGCCCAAAAAGAAGATGAAACCTTTTTTCAATATTGGGAAAGGTATAATGAGCTTTTAAACGCATGCCCACATCATGGCTACTAACGGTGGAGGTTGATTAGTTTCTTCTATGATGGACTAAACTCAACCATGCGCCAATGTGTGGAGATGATGTTCAACGGGGTGTTCATGAACAAGGAAACGGAGGAAGCTTGGGACTATTTTGACATGTTGGCTGAAAACACACAAGCATGGGATACATCTAAGCCGACAAGTTCAAAACAACCCCAAGCCAAGGAAAGGGGAGAAATTTACGTTTTAAATGAGAAAGATGATCTAGGTTCTAGAGTGGCTAATCTCACACGAAAGGTCGAGGAGATGGAATTAAGGAAAGTGGATACAACCCAAAAAAGGGGACTGTTGAAACTATTTGTAGTATTTGTGCTTCCAATGTACATCAAACGCCGAATTGTCCAACAATTTATGCGTTTCGAGAACTTTTATATGAACAATCGAATACTTTGAATAGTTATCAACAACCTTTTAGTACTCCAAATCCAAACACAAACAATTCTAGTTGGAGAAATAACCCTAACTTCAATTGGACAAATGGAACCAACCAAAGTAATCCTCAAAAGGGGCCCCCAATGCAATTTCCTATGGCCCCACCTCAAATGCCTATAGAGGATACATTAAAAGCATTCATGGAAGGTCAAGCTCAAATAAATCAATCAAACCATACGATAATGCTTGAGCTTAAAAATTCGGTGGAGGAAATCAAGGCTCACTTAAACGCAAGGGAAGGAATTCTTCCGGCCCAACCCTTACCAAATCCAAAATCACAATACGAAATAAGCATGCCTAGTTCCTCCAACTAACACATGGAACATGCTAAGGCCATCACCACTCTTAGAAGTGGTAAAAATATTGAAAAATCTGACCTGGTGAAGGTATCAAAGCCTAATGATCCGGTATCTTCCAAAAAGAATGATGGACCTAGCACCGCCATGGATGAAAAAGAGTAATTGAAAGAATATAGACCCGTTGCTCCATTCTTTCAACGCTTGATTTCAACCAAACCTCAAGATAAATATCAAGAATTTTTGGAGGTTTTTAAGCAAGTCAAAATCAACATCTCATTGTTGGACGCCATTAAATAAATACAGTCATATGCTAAATTTTTAAAAGACCTTTCACGGTGAAAAGAAAAATACATGTGCAAAAGAAGGCATTTTTGACAGAGAATGTAAGTGCCATTATAAATCACGGGATGCCCAAGAAATACAAAGATCCCCGTAGTCCGACAATATCATGCATAATTGGAGACCACCGGGTGAAACATGCTTTAGTCGATCTAGGGGCAAGTGTGAATTTAATCCCCTTTTCGGTCTATGAACAATTGGGTTTAGGTGAATTAAAACCCACCAAAACCACATTACAACTCACTGACCGATCGATTCGTATTCCGAGAGGGGTGATTGAGGACGTTCTTGTCCAAGTTGACAAGGTCTACTACCCGGTGGACTTTATTGTCTTGGACACACAACCCATGGTTAATATTGGCCCTCAAATTCCTGTCATACTAGGCCGCCTTCTTAGCTACATCAACGCTATCATTAATTGTAGGAGTGCGGTCATACAAATGTCTTTTGGCAATATGACGATTGAGTTAAATGCTTTTAATATTGACAACCAACAAGAGGATGAAGATGAGGAGGTCCACGAAATAAACATGATCAATTCTATTTTAGAAGATGAGTCCCTCTCACCTTTTTACTCCAGTCACTTAGACGAAGATGTGACTTACTCCCTTGATAAGAACGATGATGTGATAGGAGATATGGTCACACCTTTAGAGTCGGTATCGACATATGACGTTAGCCGAGAGAAGGATGTGGAAACAACACTTTGTTGTGCTGAGAAATCAATTCATATTTCCACACCTCTATGGTTCATGCATACCGAACTCTACCAATCTGGGATGATCCATACTTGCAATATCAATGCTCAGGAAAATCTGAATGGAGACATATTTTTTCTGACAAATATGATGATGTCTCCTCGTATACATGTGGTGAAAACATTAAGGAACATGCTGAAATTCCTTTTCGGGATTTTCAATGGCTTATCTGGATCACTCACACACATGTATATTGTAAAGCAGGATATTCGATGACTTTATTGCAAAACCTTTTGATCCATCTAATGATTCTGCTTGACTTTATGCTTTTGGATGAGTTGTTGGGATTAACCTCCTAGTCTGACGGAGGATGATTTTAAATAGTTTTCCTAGAATGATATCCCATTAGGATTTGCTTTAATCAGTCGATTTAGTTGTGAAGTAATATATCTCCAAAAGCTAATCTTGCCATGAAATATAGTCCTCAGGTGATATCTCTCTTTCTCACTCCCTTTATTTTGTAATTGCTCTCATGTGTTGCATTCATTATATTTTTTCTTACATTGAGGACAATGTAAAGTTTTGGTTGGGGGGTGAGAGATTCCTTAGATGAAGCTACTAGCTTTTGTGACATTTCGAGCAATGATGTAGAAATTTTTCGATTTTTCTAAAATTCGAAACTCTTTTGGAAAACTTTAATTCTATGCATTCAAGATGATATGAGTATAAGAAAAGGAGATACGAAGTGAGTGATGTTGCAAGCTTTGAATTTCTCATAATATAATGGTTTTATATGTGAATTGTCCTATTTATATGATTGATAGACAATTTGAACACTTTTACACCTAGTTCACATTACACGATTTTCATGATTTGAAAGGGTTATGTGATTTATGGATTAACTAGACCTTGATTTAAGGTGTTGAGAAACCCAGCCGGGGTACTTTGTCCATCCTTGTCCATGTGAAAATAACAAAAGATATAGATTTCTAAAAATCCTATCTAATTTAAAAGAACAAGAAAAAGGAAGGATGAAATTGGGAATGACGGAAAAATGGTGGAAATTCCGAAAAGGGCTACCTACTACCAACCAGGGGATGGTCTACCTGTAACCAAAGTCGGAAATGGGACGTAGTGTGAAAGCCGTCAGAAGGACAGTGAGGCAAATTCCTGTCATAGGCTTGTTGTTGCTCTATACACCTTGAGATCTATAGTTTAGTTGATCTATGAAGAAGATAATCCCGGAAACTCATGAGATGAACTTTCACTATGCACACTAGGTTGAATTTGTTTGAGTTCTTCTATTCATCAATCAATCAGTGGGAATTTCATATAAACACTTATTATGTTTTGGGAGTTTAAGGTTTCAACCTCTATCACCTAATTTTTCTGATTTTTACGCTTGTATGTCTTGGAAGTTATAGAAGAATAGTTTCTGAAGGAGACTTTGGTTTTAGAAAATGAAACTTGTTTCACACATGTTTTGCTCGAGACTAGCAAAATGCTGATTGGGGAGTGTGTTGAGCTCTTAATTGTGCATATTCTAACCCCAATTCATCACTCATTATGCACGGTTTATATGATTAAAGGGCTACTCTAATGCATGTTTTGTGATTGCAGGGATAAGAGTGGACTTCACCCAATAGGAAACCAAAAGGGTCTATTTAGGAGCCTTGGATGAAGACCCAAGGTGGGCCAAAGAGAGAAGAAAGCAAGGAGAGAAGAAAAGAAAGAAAAGAAGAAAGAAAGTAAGAAAAAGGAGAAGGAAAAGCAGTCCGACTGGTCTTGACCGGTCGGCCAAGGAAGCCCGACCGGTCGTGACCGGTCGGCCACATCATTGGAAGCCACTGGATGAAGAAGCACAGTCCGACCGGTCAAGACCGGTCGGCCAACAGGTTGGCCACCTTTGTGTACCCCCTGGACAATGCAAATAGACAGTCCGACCGGTCGTGACCAGTCGGCCAAGCCACTCAGACCGGTCGTGCAACCGGTCGGACATGTGAAACGGACAGCTTTCTATTTTGGGCGCCGAAATTCTCTGCGCAAGTGCGTATTCTTACGCGAATTCTGGAAGATTCTTACGCAATTGATGCCTCCAAGCTATAAAAGGACACCTATAGCTTCTTCCTAAAGATGCTAGGACGTGGGGATTGCTTAGGAGACGGATTCTACTTCGAGCTTTCTTAGTTTTCTTCCTGTTTTAGTTGTTTTTATGTTTTTGAGGCTTCTAGTTCAAGGATGTTAGAGATGAACTAAAACCTCGTAGCTAGGGCTAAGAGGTGAAGCTTTTGATTTGTTTTTTATAGATTGATGCAACCTAGGTTTCCTTTTATGTTTTAATTGAAGAATTTAGTTCAATATGAGTTTGAATCAAGTACTAGTTTAGTTTTACTTTGATCTCTTGATGACTCTGGGCTCAAGTGATTCTTAGTGATTCTAACTTAGTAGCTTATCTTCTGAGCATTGGTTATGCTTGTGTAGTTCATTGATCTACCATCGACTCCGAGCATGGTAGACCCTTTGATTGCCTTGTGTACAATGGCTTGATCTTCATGTGAGAACTCATTCAACTAAAGTTTTTATCATCTGAATTAGTTGTTTGCTGATTGATTTTGATTTCATTAGAGTTCTAATCATTGGTTATAATCAAGTCAAGTGACAGGATTTGATGAAAGCTATGATTATGAATCTCAACTAGGTTGGAAAGAGGCTTGGCCTACACAATTGAGTGTGCCCAAGGCCTAAGCATTGTTGTGGGAATTGAATCAATGAATAAGCAACTGTTTTAGATAATTGTTGATTGAACCGTTCTATATTCAGATCAGATAGAGATATGAATTCGATTCCGATTGAGTTATGAGAGACCTAGTTGTATTGATGCATTGAAACTTATCAAAAGTGGATCCTTGGCGCTCTAGTGCCTTTTTAAATTGATATTAGCTTACACTTTCACTGTTTAAACTCAATTCACTATTTTCCAGCTTTAGTTCTTAATAGGATCTTAATTATTAGTTATTTTAGACAAATTCTGAGAATACCCATTCATAAATCTCTGTGGGAACGATACTCGGTCTTTCCGAATTATTACTATTTCGCAACCCTACACTTGGGGAGTGAACATGAAGTCTCTCTCTCATTCCTATAACTACAAAACATGCATTAGATAGGACTTTTAAACATGTAAACTATGCATATAATATGATGTAATGGGTTAGAATATGTATAAATTAGAGGTTCAACACACGGTCATCTAGAGATTATGGTTTTAGTTAGGGTACAAGGTTAAGGCTCACCAAGGCATCGCTTTTACTTATTCTTCTTCCTTGATGCAGCAGGTCCGTCTTGAGTCTTCAGTCCTCGTCTTCATTAAGCTCAACTGACACTAGACTCAGTTACCTAAGTAATTAACAAATAAGGTGCACTAGTATGACATAGAAAAGTACACTAACACTATTCATCAGGAGAAATCGGTCTCTACCTTTGCTTGTGGCTTTGCCACTGAAAGATACCTTATGCTTCGGTCTTTGAGAGAAGTTAGGAAACTAGTAAGTATTCTTTTTCTTTTTCTGAATTTGCATGCCCCAATAGGTCCGTAATCGTAATAATCATTTAATAAGTGAAGGAGGAATTGTTGAAGGGATTGATAGAGAACCATGTGCTGAGAAACGTTTGAACTTTCCATTTTGTTTTCTGAAAGTATGGCTGAAAATCAACCCAATCCAAGGCTAATCAAAATCTAGCCTAAAATCAAATGAAAATGGGAGAGAATGAAGTAGGGAATGCTCCTCAACTAAGGACTCTGCATGATTGTTTGCAACTAGTGAGAGCGAGCACACCCTCATGCTTAATCTTTCCATATAATGCAGGGAATATAGATCTCAACCCGGTAGTAATCCAACTTCTCCCCAAATTTCATGGACTTGACAGTGAAAGTGCTTATCAACATCTCAAGGAATTTAATAAGGTGATAGCCACATTATACTTTGCAAATGTATCGGATGACTTTGTGAGACTTAAGTTATTTTCCTTTTCTCTTAAGGAAAAAGCAAAGGCTTGGCTTCATGCATTAAGGCCAAGATCGATTGGTACATGGGCTGAAATGACTAGGGAATTCATGAAAAAGTTTTTCCCAACTCATAAAACCAACAGGTTGAGGTGCTTAATCATGAATTTTGCCCAAAAAGATGACGAAACTTTTTTCTAATGTTGGGAGAGGTTTAAGAATCTATTGAATACATGACCAAATCATGGCTACGAAAGTTGGTGGGTAATAAACTTTTTCTTTGATGGACTGACTTCACCCATGCGTCAATTCATAGAGATGATGTGTAATGGGGAATTCATGAATAAGGAAGCCAATGAAGCATGGGATTATTTTGATATTTTGGCTGAGAATGCGTGAGATACATCTAAGCCAATAAATCCTAAGACAGCCCAACATAGAGAAAATGGAGGTATCTATGTTCTTACAGAGGAAGACAATATGAGTGCACGTGTGGCTAGCCTCATAAGGAAAGTCAAGGCCATGGAATTGAAGAAAGGAGAAACGATTAAACCAAAGGAAGTTATTGATAATGCTTATGGTATTTGTGCCACCAATTAACATGAAACATAAGATTGTCCTACAATTCCTGCATTTTAAGAAGTTTTACAAGAACAATCAAATGCCATAAACAATTATCAACGACCATTTAGTGCTCCAAATTCAAACACGTATAATCCAAGTTGGAGGAATCATCCTAACTTCAGTTGGAGGAATGGACCAACCGCGAATTCAAACAACAACCCTCAAGCACAACCTTTGTTAGGCCCATCCCTAGTGATCACACCAAAAGCTACACTTGAGGAGTTGTTGGGTGCATTCGTGTCGGTTCAAGCTGAATATAACAAGACTAATTCTCTAAAATTAGATGAGTTTATACAAGAACAAGTAGGATTCAACCAAAATACATCTCAAGCTATTAATGAATTGAAAACTCAATGGCAAGAGTTGAATCTCATCTTAGTGTTAGGGAGAAAGGCACACTTCCTACCCAACCTACCCTAACCCAAAAACTCAATTCGAGGTACAAGATCCTAGCTCATCCTCCCAACATATGGAGCATGTTAATTCTATCACCACCTTCAGGAGTAGCAAAACAATTGATAAGTCTAATCCGATAAGGCCCCAAAGCCTAATGATCCAGTAATTGCCAACAAGGATGATGGACCTAGCAATGCCCCACATGACAAAGAATCAGAAAGGCAATTCAAGTCGGTTGCTCTTTTCCCTCAAAGGTTGATTTCACCCAAACCTCTAGATAAAAATCTAGATATTTTGAAGGTTTTTAAGCAAGTGAAGATCAACATTCCATTGTTGGATGCCATAAAACAAATATCATCTTATGCCAAATTTTTAAGCATCTTTGTTTGTTCAAGAGGAAACACAATGTGAATAATAAAGTACTTTTAACTAAGAATTTGAGTGCCATCATTAAATAAAAATTGCCCCAAAAATACAATGATCTAGGTAGTCCAACTATATCATGCATTATAGGTGGCTACCAGATCGAACAAGCCTTACTCGATTTAGGGGCAAGTGTTAACCTCATCCCATACTCGGTTTACGAACAACTTGGTTTGGATAAATGAAAACCCACTAAAACCACACTACAACTCGCTGATTGATCTATTCGTATACCGAGAGGAGTGATAGAGGATGTGCTCTTCCAAGTTGATAAATTCTACTACCCAGTGAATTTTATTGTTTTGGATACACATCCCATCATTATTGCCGGTACTCAAATTCCCGTCATACTTGGCCTCCCTTTCTTAGCCACTTCAAATGCAATTATTAATTGTAGGAATGGGTTTGTACAAATGTCCTTCTAAAATATGACACTTGAGCTGAATATTTTTTATTTATGTAAGCAACTACAGGATGGTGATGACGAGGTCCACGAAATAAATTTGATTAACTCATTCGTGGAAGATACATCCCTCCTAACATTTTTTCTCCGATCACTTGGAAGCATGTTTGGCCCACTCTCATGATATTGATGATGACATGATACGGGAGATGGATGTCATTTTGGACTCTGTGCCAGTAATTGATACTAACCTGTGGAAGACACCATTTAAGCCATTACCCTTATCTGAAAACAAGCCTCTTCTATCTAGTATCAAGGCTCCGAAGCTCGACCTAAAATTATTACTTACATATCTGAAACACGTCTATTTAGGTTGAGATGAGATATATCCTGTGGTAATTTCTTCCCACTTGGATAAGGAACAAAAGAGTAGGTTGATCACCGTTAGTGCACTTTTCTGTGGCATACTAATGCACCTTGTTTGTCAATCACTTAGGTCAGTGAGTCTAATATTGGTTGAGCTTAAAAAAGATAAAGACCAAAGACTCAAGCAGACCTGCTGCATCAAGGAAGAAGAACAGGTAAAAGAGATGCCTTGGTGAGACTTGAACATTGACCAAAACCAAAACCATAACCTCTAGATGACCATGAACCCTTTAGGTATATCCTTAGTCATCTTAGATTGGCCTCACATATCCCAAATGATCACCTAAAGGATGGCCAAGAGGTTGCATAAACTATCCTAAAACACAACAGAAAAAAACAGTAGGAATTCATGCTTAGATCAATTGTCCGACCGGTCGGTAGTTGGCCCAAAATGGACAGCGAACTCCACATGAAAATAACTTGTCTCGAGGCTTAATTCGACCGGTCGGCAGGTCTGTCTGACCAGTCAGCGATTGATCTAAAAGAGATAGCAAGCATTACAATCAGGACACCCAATTCGACCAGTCGCTCGACCGGTCGAGGACCCTAATCTGACCAGTCGCGATCGGTCAGGCAAAGTCATTTTATAACCGTTTTATAGCCATTCAGGGATTTTTTTATTTAAAAGCTTGGCTCACTTTTAGGGGAAAGAAGAGGGATTTTGAGATGATTGAAGCCACTATTGTTGGAGACCATTAGAGGCTCAATTCCTAACCATTGCAAGGCATCTTCTTTGTGATTTAACACAAGAATGGAGCATTTCAAGCTCATGAAGAAAATGACCTTCATATCTAGAGTTTGGATCTTCCTTGATAGTCATATCCTTATCAAAGCTCTAAGATGAGATTATTGTAGGTGAGGAAGTCTAAGGAACCCATTCCTATTAGTTGTAGAGTACTCAAACCTACTCTCTTATTGTCCCTTCATGAATAAGCTCGCGAAGGCATTTCTACCGAATACGAAATTCAAGTACCGGGCGGGGAAGCAGAGGCTGCAACTATAGATACGGCAAGGAAGCTAGCTCGAGCTATGGTTTCTCAGCGGAGGTTCGAGTGCCCCGTAGCTCGAAACTGAGTTTGAGGAAGCTACCCGGCCGTATACGTAAGGTGCAACAGAGATGGGGAGAAGTACTCGGGAAAGGACGTGAACCGAGTGGGAGCAGCCAACCACTTTGCGAAACCATATGCCCATCCGAGTGAGCCTACTGGCATGCGAGACGAGACTGGAACCAAGGCCAAGGGCAGGAACTCCACCAACAGGAACTCAAAAGAAAGTACAAGAGCTTCAACTGAAAGCCGAGGAGCTATAATAAGAATCCAACTAGAAAGCGGTTCTTGCTCTAGTTTCAGGGAATCCCTCAAAAGCCCCCAAGACTAGACTAGGAGTGGGTGTGTAGGCAGCCAATCCAATAGTGCTTCTTACGGAGAAGTGTTTATTACCTTGGGCATCTCAAAAGGCATCATAAGCAAGGTGATTGATCAAGTGTAGCTAAGGCATTGGCGACGCTGCGGCAACACGATCGGGGGAGCAAGGGAAGTTGATTGAAGCATGGGAGAGCAGAAATCAAGCAACTTGAAGCGGCGCTGAACAAGGGGCTCATCTGACAAGTAAGGTTGTCTTTGTTGAAAATCCTTCCACTCAATTCCCTGCAGGAGTTGAGTGTAGAATTTGTTTGTCAAACTCGAATTAGGGTCGTTTGTCAATCCTTAGCTTGTTTGTTGAGACTAAAACTTTAAGGACGTTGGCCATTCCTTGGCTCATTTGTCGGCCTAAAGACTAGAGGTTGTTTGGCGCTCCTTGGCTCATTTGTCAGGCCTAAACAAAGTCTCCAAGGGGGAGCCTCTGACACGGGAGTGAACATGCGTCGGGTTGAGAGCTAGCCTATGTCCAAAACTTCATTTGGTTTGAGAGTTAGCCCTTTGTCGAAAACTCCATTTAAGGTTGAGAGGTGAACCAGTAAAACCTCCGTGTAAAGTTTGAGAGGTGAACCTCATTTAAAGCCTCTGGTAATGAATGTCGGTGTGCTCAATGAAGTTGAGTACTTGAACCGGGAGTGGAGTAGACCCAAAGTTGAACCACTATACATGCTTGTTTTTGTGATTGAATTGAGCACATTGTTATCTTAGAATTGTATGTTTAATTGTTTAATTATGAATGCTTGATAGGAATGTATGCTGGGTACTAGATAGGCACATCCACACACAAGATGTACTTTCACTAAGTAGTGTAGACTTGAGCTCATTGATCCATTCTCATAATTCTACATAGGTTACATAAATTAGGAGCTTGATTTGTTTAATCATTTGATCATTTATGCATGCTTAGACTAGGTTGCTTATTGCTTAAACAATATGCTAGCCTTGTGATTGGACCCACTTAGGTTTGGAAGACGAAGTGTTCTTGCTTACTTAGTTTAAATTGTTAAATTGCATAAGTAGGCGAAAAGAATTTCGAAAGGTCCTAATCACCCCCCCTCTAGGACTTAGCCATAATACTAGTTCCTTTACAAGTTTCTGCATGTATACGCCTATACAAGTGTGTTTCATCCAAAAGGCGTAATTTCAATTGGTATTAGAGCGGGTTGCTCTTCAAGCACTTAACCGTCTAGAGTAATATCTAGTACCAAAGCACTAGCAAATGGACAAAGTTCCCCAGCTTGGTTCCTAAACACTTCAAATCTTTAGTCTAACCAATCTACAAATCTAATAATCCCTTCAAACCATGAGAATCGTGTACTGTGAACTAGACTAAAAAACATTAAAATTTTCTATCAATCATCTCAATGGGGAAATTCATATAAAAAACAATCACATTTAAGATAATTCAGAAATCTTAAAATTATATTAATTAATCTCTCATCCTTTCATACTTATAACATCCCAAGTGCACATAAACAAGGTTTTCCAAAAGAGTTTTGATGTTTTAGAAAAATTGAAAATTCTCTATAAAACACTACTCGAAATGTTACAAATTGCTAGATTCTAGGAATCTCACCCCCCAACCAAATCTTGCATTGTCCTCAATGTAAAAGATATGCAATCAACATAAACATGAGAGCAATGACAAAAATAAAAGAGGGTGAGTATGACAGTACCTAAGTGAGTCGATCATGGGAATCTACCTCCGACACTAAATCTACTAAAGCAGTAAAAGTAAAACAAAAAAGTAAACTAAACCTAATCTACTCTATATGTCCATCAGATTAGGAGATCAATCATCTAGATACACACGATCCTTTAGAGTGATGGACATATCCTCTTAATCAAAATTTTCAACTAATGGTTGAAGGTGTTGTCCATTCACTTTCAAACAATTACCATTCGCCACATTCTCTATCTCGACAGCCCCATGAGGAAAAACTTCTTTAACAATGTATGGGCCGGTCCATCGAGATATCAATTTTCCTGGAAAAAAGATGAAGTCGGGAATTGTACAAGAGTACTTTTTGGCCTACATGAAATTTTTTTCTGAAAATGTCTTTATCATGAAAGGCTTTCATTCTACTCTTGTAAATCCTCGAGTTCTCGCAAGCATCGTTTCGGATCTTGTTAAGTTCGTTTAATTGGAGTTTGCGAAGCGAGCTAATCTTATCAATGTTAAAGTTCAATGCCCGAATCGCCCAATAGGCTTTGTGTTCAAGTTCCACAACCAAGTGACAAGCTTTCCCATAGAGAAGTCTATAGGGAGACATTCCAATGGGGTCTTATAAGTGGTACGGTGAGCCCAAAGAGCATCGACTAATTTCAGCGACCAATCTTTGTGATCCAGTCTCACTGTCTTTTCCAAAATCTGTTTGACTTTCCTATTAGTAATTTCATCTTGTCCACTTGTCTGTGGGTGGTATGGGGTACTTACTTTATGCGAAATGTCATATTTCTTCATTAAGGCTTCGAAAGGCCTATTACAACACTGAGAACCACCATCACTTATGATGGCGCGAGGCATTCCAAATCTAGAAAGTATGTTTTCTTTAAGGAACCGTAGAATCTTGTGATGATCAATGGTTCTACATGGAATAGCCTCTATCCACTTGGACACATTGTCTACAGCAAGCAATATGTAGACATGTCCAAAAGATAAGGGGAATGGTCCCATGAAATCGATGCCCCAACAATCAAAGACTTCGAGATGTTGAATTAGGTTGAGAGGCATCATATTCCGAATGGACAATCCTCCTAGCTTTTGACAACGCTCACACGCTTTGCAAAACTCATGGGTGTCTCTAAACAAGGTAGCCAATAAAAACCACACTGCAGAATTTTTGCAGTAGTTTTCTTGGCGGAAAAATGACCTCGACATGCTTGATTATGACAAAAGCAGATGACAGAATTTTGTTCATCATCAGGAACACATCTCCTAATTATTTTATGTGGAAAATATTTGAAAAGTAATGGTTCATCTCAGAAAAATCTGCACACTTCCCTTAGAAATTTCTGTTTATCCTACGTAGTCCAATGAGTTGGATTTGTACCTATGGAAAGATAGTTTGTTTTATCAGCGTACCACAGTGGATGCATAACAATAAAGAGTTGCTTATCAGAGAATGAGTCCTCAATAGGTGACTCGTTAATGGAATCCGGTAAAACTAGGTGGGATAGATGATCCGCCACCACATTCTCTACTCCCTTCTTATCTTTTATTTATAAGTCGAATTCATGAAGGAGTATGATCTATCTTAGCAAACGGGGCTTAACATCCTTCTTAGAAAGAAGATGTTTCAGTGCCGCATGATCCGTGCAAACAATGACCTTGGATCCTATCAAGTAAGGCCTGAATTTGTCCAAGGCAAAAATGAGGGCTAGGAGCTCTTTCTCCGTAGTCGAGTAATAAACTTGGGCAAGATTCAAGGTCCTACTCACATAGTAGATAACATGGGGCTTCTTATCCCTCTTTTGGCCTAGCACTGCCCTAATAGCATAATCACTTGCATCGCACATCAACTCAAAAGAAACAGACCAATCTGGTGGTTGCATGATAGGAGTGGTTATCAACATGTCCTTTAGCTTTGAAAAAGCTAATTGACATTCGGCACTCCACTCGAATTGATTTTCCTTTTGGAGAAGGTTATATAAAGGCCTAGAGATATGACTGAAATCCTTTATGAACCTTCGATAGAATCCGGCGTGTCCAAGGAAGGACCACACATCGCATATGCTTTTGGGTGATGGTAGGTTAGCAATAATGTCAATTTTGGCCTGGTATACCTCTATTCCATTGGACAAGATAATATGTCCAAGGACTATTCCTCTTTGTACCATAAAATGACACTTCTCCCAGTTTAAAACAAGGTTTTTCTCCTCACACATAGTCAAGACTGATTTTAATTGATTGAGGCACTCATCGAATGTACAACCAAATATAGAAAAATCATCCATGAATACCTCTAGAAATTCACCCACCATGTCCGAGAAAATATTTAGCATGCATCATTGGAATGTGGCGGGTGCATTACATAGTCCGAATGGCATCCTTCGATATTGGAAGGTGTCGAACAAGCATGTAAAGGTGGTATTCTCTTAGTCTTCCAGGGCTATCTCAGTTTCGTTGTAGCTAGAATAGCCATCTAAGAAGCAATAATAAGAATGACCCGCTAAACTTTCCAAAATTTGATCCATGAATGGGAGAGGGAAGTGGTCTTTCCTAGTGACCGTGTTTAGCTTCCAATAATCTATACACATAAGCCAACCGGTGGTCACTCTAGTCGGTATAAGCTCATTGTTGGCATTCTCTACAATGGTAATACCGGACTTCTTAGGGACTACTTGGGTAGGACTCACCCATTGGCTATTCGAGATGGGATTGATGATACCCACATCTAGTAGTTTTAACACCTCGCCTTTGACAACTTCCATCATGTTTAGATTTAACCTCCTTTGAGGTTGTATAGTCGTTTTTGCATTCTCTTCGAGGTGTATATGGTGAGTACATACCAAAGAGTCTATCCCCTTGAGGTCTTCTATTATCCACCCTATGACTCTCCTATATTCTTTGAGTAGCTCAATCTACTTGAGCTCTTGGTCTTTTCCTAGGTGAAAGGCTATGACAACTGAGAATGTTTCCTCTTGACGCAAATATAAATATTTAAGCTCGGATGGTAATAGTTTAAGGTCAAGATTCGACGGTTTGATACTACACAGTAGAGGCTTCGATATGGTTGGTGGCAAAATGAGGCATTTACCGGCTAGTATCAACTACCGGTTTCTCACTACTCAATGCTTGCACAATATCACCCAAGACAAGATCTTTAGAATTTTTAAAGTGTGCCAAGCATATCTCTAAAGTTTCAAGTGGTTCAAGTTAGAGGAGCTCATCTTCTTCAAAGGATTCAAGCATGTTTACCTTGAAGAACTCATCATCATCCTCATTCCTTTGCTTTTTGCACATGTGGAACACGTTTACCTCCAATTTCATGTTCCCAAATGACAATTTCATCACCCAATTCTGACAATTTATAATTGTGTTTGATGTAGCCAACAATGGGCGGCCTAAAATCACCGATATTTGAGTGTTAGTATCCATAACCGGCTACGTTCCAAGATGATAAAATCCACCGGGTTGTAGAATTTGTTGATGTAGACACCCCACCTTCGGCTACACTATTGGTAGAGATAGCTGGATGAATGGAGGAGCATACCCCCAAATCCCATGTCCAAACTCAGCCAAACTCACCCTTGTAAGCCCCAATCCATAGCTCAACTCGCCCCTAAACATCAGCCTGAAAAAACCCCCATAAGAAAAACTAGTCAAAAAATTCCTAAAAAGTCAAAACTCACCGAGTCAACCCGCTGAGTCAACCCATCGAGTCAACTCACCGTGTCAACCCATCGCCCAAACCCAGTCAACTCACCGAATTCCAAGCAGTAGCCCCAGAGCATGTCCGTACTGCCCGCGGGATCCCGAGAACGTCTGTACGGGTGGCCCCCTGGGTGCTGCTCAAACTTATTTACGGGAACTGCCACTGCCCGCTGCTATAAATACCCCCCTCCCCTTCTCATTTCAACAAGCCTTTAGCCCGAGTGTGATCTAGTCGCTCTAAGTCCACTTCCATCCCTCTTTTAGCCCATTTTTCTACCAATGAGAGCCCGAGTGAGAAGAGCCTAGCCCTGGTCAAGCCCAGAATGACTCTAGTCTAAGTCTCCCAAGCCATCCAAGTCTTGATCCAGCCACTTGAAGCAAACCTTGCGACACCTCCGTCCATTCAGCTACTCTTTACTAACATCATCTCATTCGCATCTAGCATAAGTGCAACATTTACTTTTCTTCCAACCCCCCTGCTTCACTACAAGCACTTTGATTATTCAAACACACAGTATGCATCTCGCATAAAGCACCTGTCAGTTCGAGCGTATGCTCTGGGCTTGCCTGTTAGTGGAACCTGCCCATCAGAAACTCTTACTGTTCAGACCTGCATTCATGCATCAGTCACTACAAGCACTCTGATCATTCAAACACACAACATGCATCTCGCATAAAGCACCTGTCAGTTCGAGCGTATGCTCTGGGCTTGCCTGTTAGTGGAACCTGCCCATCAGAAACTCTTACTGTTCAAACCTGCATTCATGCATCATGTCATCTATAAGAATATACGAGGATTAAAACAGACTTTCAAGTATTAGTTCGATTCTGTAAAGTAGAGACCGTACTCCGGTACGGGCAATGTGTGGGGTGCTTAACCTCTTCCCACCCTGTAACCGTGATCCCTTACCTCGAATCTCTGGCCGCAGATCAAAAGGAGTCATTTTAGAAAAAGAAATCTTCGGATTCCCTTCTCTAACGTTTCTACGGGGTCTAGCCGACTGTAGATTCGACGTAACTGGCTAGTGGCGAACTCATCTAAACACATCCAGCTTAACACGACAAATAAACAAAGCCCTCGAGAACGAGGCAAGCCAGTGGCACAAACGACGATTCGCGCACACGCACCTCTTCTTTCTTTTCCGAAAGGGAAGGGAGAAAGTCCGGGAGCGCGGAACGACGAGGGTCCACAAAATGGCGACTCCACTGGGGAAAAGCTAGTCCCATTAGTCGAGATCCAACTTGAAAAACAGAATCCTTCCTGTACTTGAAAGTCATTAGTCCTCATACAATCTCATCTGCATAGCATTCTACCTAAAAAACCAAAAAATATAGAAAATCCCAAAACCTTAAAAAAAAAGTAGAGTATAGTCCTCACCATTGCGCTTCCTCGGGCTCAACGTGTTCTGAAACAACTTTCCTTCCGCAGCATAATCCACACTCGGGCTCAGCAAGCCATGTCCGACCACGAAGAGGAAACTCACCTCTTCCCCGCTCTTGAAATGACCTAAGCGCAACCTCCAGTGCAGCAACCAATTGAGAATACGCCAATCATGCTAGAATTGGCACAAGGAATGAGAGCAATGCAAGAAATGCTCTTACAATTCATGCAAGCACAAGCTACCACAGCAGCCAACAATCAAGTTGGCCCAGTTCAACAATCTCAGCAGCCATGCCGAGTCCCTCCGGCCTCTAGTTCAAATCAAGCACAACCATCGGAGTCTGCCCAAGACTACCGACAGCAACCATCTCAGCCCGTCGCTATGGGGCATCCTTCTCAGTATCTTCCAGCGACAACAAGGCCATCTCAGAGCATTCCTATCGCAGGAACTTCCAGTTAGCTTCCAGTCAATCTTACAAACAATAACCTCAATAGATTTCAACATGTCCCCGCCGATGGGACTCCTTTCCTTACGCAGCACGTCCCCGCCGATTGGACTTTTACTCAATTTCAGCACATCCCCGCCGATGGGATTTCAATTCAATTTCCAGCAACAGGGACAACACTGGCGAATGCCCACAATAGGGGTCAGTGTCAAGCCCACATCAATCAGCGGACAGTGGCGAATACCCAACAAGGGGGTCACTTCCTAGCATCTCAGCCTCCTACAAATAGGAGCACTTTTCAATTCCAGCACATCCCTGCCGATGGGATTCCAGTTAATTTCCAGCAATCTTCAATTCAGCAAAGTCCAGTTAATTTCCAGTAATCTTCAATTCAGCAGTCTCCAGTCAATTTCCAGCAAGTTCCAGTTCAACCTTCAGTACAATCCCCAGTTCAGTTACAATCCTTTCAAGCACAAGTTCATCAGAATCCAGTTCAGTCATCAAATCAATTTCAGCAACCCGCGGTTGCTTTTCAGCAAGCCCATAGGGTCGACGACATCGACCACTATGCCGAAGAAGAACGTGCCTTACTCCGAGAGGCACCAGTCGTTCGAACAAATCACCCAGGACTGGACGAGTTGTGGGAGCAGTTCTAGATCTTGCAAAATCAGCTTCAGCGACAACAAGGAATCGATCTACCTTCGACCAAGTTCAGAGACTTGTTTCCTTTCCTAGATACTCAAGTACCTCAAAACTTTGAGGTACCAAAATTCAAAAGATACGATGGCAGCGGTTGTCCCACAGCACATCTCAAGGCCTTCTGTGGAGAGCTGAGTGCAATCTCAGGAAATGAAGGGGCCCTCATTCGTTTGTTCCAAAAATCTCTGAAGGGCGATGCCCTAGATTGGTACACCTCATTGAACTGCCATCGCATCAGGAATTGGGAACAACTTTCCCAGGCTTTCGTTAACAGATTCGCGTACAATCTCAACATGGCACCTAGAAGGGCCGACCTCGCGGCTCTCAGGCAAAAGAGTGATGAAACACTATCAGCTTATGTGGGACATTGGCGAGCTATGGCAGCCAGAATGCGGACACCTATCGACGACGAAGAACAAATCTCCATGATTGTTCATTCAACATATCCTGGCATATCTAGATATCTCATCTCGCATCCATATGCGAATTTCTCCTAGTTGATCCGTGCTGGAGAACAAATCGAAGCAGGAATCCGTGCCGGGACAATCTCCCCATGGCCTCATCAAGCCACTCCAGTTAAGAGGAATAGAGTGGAGGAAAGACCCATCGGATATGGGAACGGAAACCGCAGCAGTTCTCCTCCTCGCCCGACAGAGGTAAACAACATCAGCACCACTGCTCAGGGTAATCAATATGCTCCCCCACAGGGACGTCAACAGTATCAGCAGAATCAGGTTCAACACCTACCTCAGCGGTATTAGCCGCAACAGAATCCTCAACCGCAGCCACAACCACCTCGACAACAGCAGCAGTTCAGAGGGAATGGCCAATACTCATACCGGAATAGGCAGAATTACAGGGAGCTCAGGAAATTCACTCCACTCACTCAGCCACTTAGTCAAGTCATGGCTATGCTGGTACAGAAGCAGTTACTCACTCTGATGACACCCAGGCCTCCTCCAATTCCTCTACCTCCAACCTACCGAGAAAATGAGTATTGTGCCTACCATCAAGGGCGTGGCCACACCACTGATCGATGCTTTACTTTAAAGAATGCCATACAAGATCTGATTGATGACCGCAAGATCGTCATCTCGGTCCCTGGAACTCCTCCAGCAGCTTCCACCAACATCCTTTATAATCTTCTGCCTCAGCATCCGACGGACCCCAGTTCATCTCGTGGCCCTGCCGTCAACAGCATAGAAGAAGGAGAGCGCCTCGACCATTTCTTCTCCCCTATCCAGTTCATTCATGCTTACACTTATGGGCCAACAAATCCTCCTCTGATCCTGCAAGGGGCAAGTCCCTTTCCTCCTTCAGTCTCCGAGCCAGTAGTACTCGAAGGAACACTTCCATATGATGTACTAGTTATTCAAGGGGCATCTTACAGCCATCCATGTTAGGAGCCGGTCGTCCTGGAAGGAGCACAGTCATACATCGAGCTCGCATACGAACCTGTCGTTTTACAAGGGGCAACTCCAGTTCAAGAACAATCCAATCTGCAATGGAAGGATTATACTCATCAGCAGCAAGAACCCATTGTCCTGGAAGGGGCTCCTCCAATCAAGCCAGTTATATTGCAAGGGGCAAATCCCAGAGGCGTGTTAATCACACTACGATAGCCGGGACGAACAGAGAAACCTCCGGCCATATCAAGAGGACCAGTGTTCATCCCGTGGGAGCCTCCTGCTCCAGGAATGGTCAAGCTAGGACCGCAACCTTATGTGATCTATGAAGACAAGCCTCGATATTACCCTTCAGCACAGGCAACAATATAGTCCTCAAGGCAAAAGCTCCATACGAGGAAGATCTGGTACCCACATCAGCACCGTTGCAAGAACTGGTGGTCCTAAAAGGCAAAGGTGAGGAAAATTATAAAGAGGTCCCATGGCACTATCCAGAATGCGCGGAGGTGGAAACATGAATCCCAATGGGCGTTGCATCCGAAGAGATACTCAGAACAGAGGAGATCCCAAGGGCGCCCTCTCGGGCCTCGGCAACAAAAACGAAGCCGCATATGATGTGGCAACTCAGCTCAAGTTAATCCCTGCTCAAATCTCGGTATGGGAGCTACTCTGCACATCGAGCATACACAGAGAAATGTTCGCCAAAACTCTGAGTGATGCCCATGTCTCCTCTGATACGGCACCAGAAATGATAGCATTGATGATCGAACAGCTCCTGGCTCCGCGCGCCATCACCTTCACTGATAATGAGTTGCCACCAGAAGGACGCAATCATGGGCGATCCCTCAACATAGCCTTACGATACCAGGACCTTTGTGTCCCGCTGGTCCTTATCGATAACGGCTCAAGCTTAAACGTCTGCCCACTCAAGACTGCAGAACGTCTGGGAATCAGTCCCTCTTCATTTCGACCTAGCACCATATGCGTCAGAGCGTTCGACAACACCCGCCGATCAGTGGAAGGGGAAGTCGACATAGAGGTACAGATAGGTCCAGAAGTCACCACCATCACATTTCAAATCCTGGATATATTAGCCTCTTTCAACATGTTGCTCGGACGGCCTTGGCTGCACAAGGTTGGAGCTGTGCCATCAACCCTACATCAGCGGGTGATTACATCTGTGGAAATCAAGTGATCTCTATCCATGCAGAGAGGGAGTTCATCATTCCTTCCAATGCTGCTGCCACTGAACCAGACATCCCTGTCATCGATATCCAGCACTCTGAAGAGGACGTCCCGTTTCATAGTTTCGAATTCGAAACTGTGAACTCTATCGCCAATCCGGAACCGATAAGGGTGGATCGTGTCTTTTCACCAGCAGAACGATTAAGCCTCAAGTATCGGATGAAGAATCATTTCCAAATCTAGAAAGATGTCGCTAGTATATAATCAACGCAAATGAGGGCTCGGGTACAGGGCAATCTTCATGGACAAAAGAAAGAAGAAATTTCGGTGCTCCCCCATTCCATTTATCAAGCCAGGAGAACCTTGCAAAGATCCAGGAGGGAATCAACCGACTGCACTACACAAAGGCCTCCCGATGAGCCTAGCTTGGGCCACGTGGCCCTCCATTCGATGGGACCAGATTCTCGAACCATCCAAGCCTTTGAAAGAGGAAGGAAATGATGAAGATGACGAAGAAAGTCGAATACAACAGCTTCAGGACCAGGATACTCTGCTACCTGCTCCCAACCAGGGGCACAACCTGCCCGCTTCGACTCCGGTCAACCAGGGGCACAACCTGCCCACTTCAATTCCAGCCAGCCAGGGGCACAACTTGCCCATCTCAGCATCAATCAGCAAGGGGCACGACCCACCCATCTCTGCAGAATCAACATCATCAATCATCAGCCAGGGGCAGAAGCAGCCCATCCATTGGACCAAGAAAGGGAAATGGCCAACCTGGATTGGTCCGATGTCTAGATTCCAAACTTGTGTCTTGCTATGGAGCTAGACGAACTACAATGTGAGGTAAGTGATCCAGGAGGGACTGAGTACGACTCAGATCTCGAACCCGACCAGCAAGAAATCATGGTCATTGGGCCAGACTGTAATTCTTCGCCCAAATCATCAACCCCCGCCTCTACAGGGGAAGGAGTGTGGGGTCCTGAATGGTCATCTATTCCTCTAACTTTTGAATCAGCCAGAGAGTCATCTGAGGGCTCTGGCTTCCAAAAAAAAACGCATGTTTAAGCAGCGAGCGGAACTTCGGGACAAGCTGGGATCAATCATGGTCTGCAATGCCGCTTGTTCAAAGTCTCGTGAATTTCAAAAATCCAAAAAAATCAAAAACATTCAAAAGCCAAAAACATCTAGCATCTCAATTTCAGAAAATTCTCAAAAACCAAAAAACATTTCTTTTCCTGCATTCAATAGTGTGCCAAGTTCGTCTAAAGAGTCACATGAGTTTGAAGTCGAATCATATGACTTTGACATCGAATTAGACTTCGAGCTCAAGGGTCTGGACGAAGCTCGGGATGAGGAAGATGATGACCCGGCTCCCGAACTAGAGGATCTCCTCAAAAAGTTCGAATCCAAAGCCACTGTTGTAGCCGATGATTTCGAGATAGTAAACTTGGGGACATCTGAGATCCCTAGGGAAGTACGCATTAGAAAATCGTTGCCGCCGAGATGAAGCAGAGAATGATAGAATTCCTAGCTCCAAGATTGTCCAACTTCGCGTTCTCATATGAAGACATGTCGGGGCTCGATGAAGAGCTCGTTGTACACCATCTGCCAACTAAGCCGGGTATGAAATCAATAAAGCAGAAACTTCAAAGAATGAAGCCAAAATGGACTCTGAAAGTCCGAGATGAAGTTATCAAGCAGTACAATGCGGGATTCTTGGTAGTCTCCAACTACCCTGAATGGCTCGCCAACATCGTACCAGTACCAAAGAAGGATGGCAAGGTTCGAATGTGCATCAACTTCCGAAATCTCAACAAAGCCAGTCCTAAAGATGACTTCCCTTTGCCGCATATCGACACTCTGGTCGACAACACTGCTGGGTACAAGATCTTCTCATTCATTTACGGGTTCTCAGGTTACAATCAGATCAAGATGGCCGTTGAAGATCACGAGAAGACATCGTTTATCACTCCCTAAGGAACCTTCTGTTACAGGGTAATGCCGTTCGGTCTGAAGAATACAGGAGCAATATATCAGCGAGCAATGACAGCACTCTTCCACGACATGATGAACAAAGAGCTTGAAGTATATGTGGACGATATGATCATCAAATCTCGCACAATTGAAGGACACTTTGAAAATCTGAAAAAGTTATTCAACAAATTAGAAAAGTACAAGCTCCACCTTAACCCTCAGAAATGTGTCTTCGGTGCAATGGAAGGTAAACTCCTTGGCTTTATGGTGAGTGAAGATGGCATCAGGGTCGACGAGACCAAAACCAGAGCAATCATCGAGATGCCCCCTCCTAGAATAGAGAAAGAAATTCGTGGTTTCCTCGGCAGAATTCAATACATCAGTCGCTTCATCGCACAGCTCACACCTATCTGTGAGCCCATATTCAAGCTCCTTTGGAAGAACGTTCCAAAAGAATTGAATAATGATTGCCAAGTTGCCTTTGATCGCATCAAGAAATATCTCATGAATCCTCCAGTATTAGTGCCGCCCACTCCCGAACAACCACTATTGTTATACATCTCGGCAGCAGCAGAAGCCATTAGCTGTGTCCTCGGCCAGCACGACGAGACCGGGAAGAAGGAACAAGCAATATACTACTTGAGCCGAAAGTTCACCGACTACAAGACCAGGTATTCCCTGATCGAGAAGACTTGCCTCGCCCTAGTCTGGGCAACTCAACGACTCTATCAATACATGATTGCATTCCCTATTCTCCTCCTCGCTCACATGGATCCGCTCAAATACCTGTTCGAGAAGCCGGCACTCACTGGAAGGATAGCTAAATGGCAGCTACTCCTGTCTGAATTCGACATCACCTATGTCACTCAGAAGGCAATCAAGGGGCAGGCCCTCGCCGATCATCTTGCCGCTCATTCTCTCCTGGATTATCATCCGCTCAAGACATTCTTCCCTGATGAAGATCTCTTGCTTATCGCAGGGGAAGAAAAGAAGAAGAAAGATGAGTGGACATTATTCTTCGACGGCGCAGCAAATTCTAAAGGGAGTGGTATTGGAGCGATCCTCTACTCTCCAGACGATGTCCCTATTCCTATCTCAAGGCGCATAGCATTCGAGTGCACCAACAACATGGCAAAGTACGAAGCATGTATCGTCGGCTTAAGGGAAGCCATAATCTTGGGCGTCAAGAAGTTACGAGTATTTGGAGACTCATAGCTTATCATCAATCAGACCAATGGCGAATGGAAAACTAAGTACAAGAAGTTGATATATATCATGTGTATCTTGAAAATCTGGTCGAAGAATTCAAAGAAATCACCTTCTCATACATGCCTAGAGCTAAGAATCAGTTTGCAGATGCTCTCGTTACACTCGCATCCATGCTCGAGATCCCGAAAGGAGCTTCAGAATGGGAGCTCACAGTCGAAACTCAAGATGAACCTGCTTTCCGCCTACAAATAGAAGAAGCTGAAGCTGTCCCTGACAAACCCTAGTATGCCGACATCAAGCAATATCTTGAAACCCAGGAATATCCAGAATCAGCAACAGCAACAGATCGTCGAACCATCCAGCGTTTGGCTAGCCAGTTCACCATCAGTGGCGAAGTTCTTTACAAGCGATCCTATAATCACATTCTCCTTCGATGTGTCGATGAAACAGAAGTTGCGAAGATCATGAAAGAAATACATGAAGGAATTTGTGGCCCACACATGAACGGGCACATGATGGCAAAGAAGATTCTACGACTTGGATTCTATTGGCTCACCATGGAAACAGACTGCTGCCAGCACGTCAGAAAATGCTTCAAATGTCAGGAGCATGGGAATCAAATTCATGCCCCCTCATCAGAGTTGTACAATCTGACGACTCCCTAGCCCTTCTCTATGTGGGGACTCGATATTATTGGGAAGATTAGTCCCAAAGCATCAAACGGTCATGAGTATATACTTGTGGCAGTCGACTACTTCACCAAGTAGGTAGAAGCAGCCTCCTACACCACGATTGCAGCATCTCAGGTGATCAAATTCATAAAGAACAACATCATATGCCGGTTTGGAATCCCTAATGCTATCATCACAGATAATGGGACCCCGTTCGTCAACAAGAAGATAGATGACTTCCTCAGCAAATTCAAGATTCAACGTCATCGATCAAGCCCCTACCATCCTCAGATGAATGGTGGGGTAGAAGCCGCAAACAAGACAATCGTCGGGATACTCGAGAAGATAGTCGTGACCTATCGAGATTGGTCAGATATGCTCCCATATGCACTTTAGGCCTATCGAACGTCTGTACGGTCTGCTACGGGTGTTACTCCTTTCGAGCTTACTTATGGAATGGAAGCAGTTCTACCAGTCGAGGTGGAAATACCGTCACTACGGGTGTTACTAGAAAGCGGAATTGAAGAAGGATAATGGCAACGGGCCAGATTCGATTAGTAACAGCTAGCAGATGAGAAGCGCATGCGTGCACTAAGTCGTTCACAGTGCTATCAGAAAAGGATCGCTCGGGCTTATAATAAGAGAGTCTGAAAAAGAAGCTTCAAGGTGGGCGACATGGTCATGAAGAAAATCCTACCATCACACCTTCCTGATCCCAGAGGGAAGTTCAAACCCTTGTGGGACGGACCGCTAATCATCAGAGAAGTACTTCCTGGAGGCGCCCTCAGACTCACCAACATGAGAGGGGTGGATCTTCCCGAGCCAATCAACGTCGACAAAGTGAAGATCTTTCACGGGTAAGTCATTCTGACTTTATCAAGAGTTACTTTAATAGAGCTGAAGTCAAGAGGTCAAAGCTAAAACTTCTGAGAAATCGTTTCCATCCACCAACAAGTGTTTTAAATAAGGGGATTCAAAAAAAAGAGAGAGAGAAGAAAAACACACACAAAAAAAAGAGAGAAAAAAAAAAGAATACAAAAAAAGAGAGAGAGAATGGGAAGTCAAAACAAGGCACCCGAGAAAAATCAACCCAAAAGGAAACACATTCATCCATCCATTCATCTCAGAAGGGTCTATGGCTAAGACCAACAGCTCTATCATGGTAACTTAGGATAAGGGCTGAAAGACTGCCATTGGCTGGCAACGACGGATTCCCGACCTCTAGCCGCCGCAGTTATCCAAAGATCCAGAAAAAAGAAGAAAAAGAAAATGTGTGCCTAAAAAAAGAGGGCGGAGTGAAAACCCGAAAGGGTGCTCCGAGTAAAAACAGCAGGCATACAGCTGACTTGGTGAAAATCCGAAAGGGCGCCGAGGGTAAAAACAGCATAGCTGCCAAGGGGCAGGCAAGATCAAACACCCGGGACGTGGTGAAAATCCGAAAGGGCGCCACGGGCAAAAATGATGGGAAAAGGCCGGCTGTGGTGAAAACTCGAAAGAGCGCTGCAGGTAAAAAATGGCTCAAATAGAAAAAGAAAAAAATTAAAAGTGCAGGTACCAAGAAATCAGACGGTCCGAATCAGTTCAAGCGGTTGCAGTTCAAGAACAAGAAAAAGTATAGTCGGGAACAAAGAGCTCTACAAACTCTGGCAATCTCAGGAAGTAACGGTTTCCATGGCCTACATCTCTAGGGAACCAAAGGGATCTCACAAGTCAATCTCGAGACATCGGTCAAAGCATTGGCCGAGCCTCAGTTCTGATTCCTATGTCCCGACACAAAATCCAGACACACACTCACAAGACAACTCATGGCACAATAGATTCTCAAAAAAGTTTTATTCTTTTTCATTAAAAGCATCATATTTCTTTTACATATATCATGTCATCTTTTTCAAAAAATACAAAAAATGCATCATGATCAATCATATACTATGCAAAAAGGAATGTACAGATGGCCAACACAATCAATCTCTACCCTCCTCATCGGCCATATCAGGTAAGTCCTCTGACTCATAATGAAGTAGCCTCTCTCTCAACCTGCTCACCTCCATACGCAGGTAATACACCTCATCGCGCTCAAGGATACGGATCGCTGTCTCCTCATCAGACAACCTCTGATCGGCAACTAATCTCCTCGACATCATCTCACAATGATACCAAAGTGCGGAAATCTCAGACAGCAAATGGCCATGAGTGGCCAAAAGGAAACCAGGATCGATGAATGGGCGCTCCTCAAAGGGTTCATATGAACCAGATGAAGAGCCGGCATCTCCAAGGATATCCTGCTCATCCTCATCAGCAGTCTGGTACCAGCAAGGGATATGTCGATACAGAGACTGCTCAGCAACCCAGTACTGATATGGGGCGGTCGCCATCGGAAAAGCCCGCAACTCAAAACCAAGCAAATCGGCAGTTAAGTAACTCGCCCAGGATCCATCGACCCGAGTCCTAAAGTCAGAGGTTATAGATGGAAGTGCTCGACGCCTGATACCCTTGAAAGCAAAAAGAGGAACATCCTGCTCATATCCGAACTGCCGCAGGAACCGGATAGGATGATAAGAAAAGTAAGATCGAAAGCCTACCAACATCAGAGAAAGGCGGTGCGCATCACAGAGCACTGGAGGAAGTGAAAGCCAAGATGACTCCCAACGAACATCCAGTCACGAAGCTTAGCAAACATCCTGCGATACAATGGCTCACTCATCCTAGCCGTATGAGGAAGAAATTCCATGATGTGTCGCATAAGGTCTGCACGACGGGTGCCAGGAAATGGTACAGGAACAGTCAGCAAAAGACGCTCTCATAGCCAGACCTGATCACAAGGAGCAAAAGAAGTTCAGCTAGGGCAAATCAATTCTCAAAAGACAAGAAAAGAAAAGGAAAGTGCAGAAAAGATACCTGAAGAAATGCACAGCAGCCGCGAAGGACACGAGTGCGGCCCAGGGCACAGTCAGTCAGCCCATTAAACAGCTCAGCCAGGATGAGAGAAATGATCCCCTGAAGTCGGATAACTCGGCTCATCACCTCAAAAAGTAAAGGGGTCTGAGATCTGCGCCATCCCGAGAATAGCACATCGGCAATCAATCAAAACATTAGTGCATTCCGAGCAAGTAGAGACCCTGCCACACTCCGAGGACCCGAAAAAAGATCATACATCAAATCCAAGGAAAACACTACAGCGTCCTGGCCGGCAGCTGCAAGTTGAACCAAATAAGGGACCCCAAACCAGTTCTGCGGTGTGGCAATCTTCGGCAATGTCTTCGATGAAAAATACTAAGTATAGTCCCAAGGAAGGCCGGTCAAGCGCACAAGCTCCTCCAAAGAGGGTCCCATCTTCATGTCGTTGAACGCAAACAAGTTCAACGAGAGGACCCAGTCAATTAGTGCAGCCCCGAGCATCCTCCAGTCAATGTTAGCACTAGCCATATGGATCAGGCCACCAAAACCATACGACTCCAAGTCTCGAATCTCATAAGCTGACAAACTGTCAAGCCAAGCAAGCAGTCGTGGTGAGCAAGAAGGACGAGGAAGCAGCTGACAAGTCCTCACAGGAATCCCATCCAGAACAAAAGGTCCAGAAATCAATGACAGCTCATCAAGGATCGAAAGAACAACAGGCGAAGGAGAAGGAAAAGCTGGAACCTCTGTAGGCTCAACAGCCCCTGACCTGCCCCCAGTAACGGCTATGTCTGATATAGTCGCATCGTTGTCTAAAACGGTCATGACCTCAGTCGCATGGGAAGACTCGCCCACCTCGTGAACGGAGTGCGTAAAGGACCGACGATCAAGAGAAGGACGGTACTCTCCATCAAAAGGACTATCAGCAAAGATCACACCACACATCGTGGCATCCTGACCAATCTGACCATCGAAAAAGACATCTGAACCATCAAGAAGGGTCCCGGCAACCCCAATAGAAGAATCAACGATCAGATCTAGACCTACGACCCTCTCCAACATGAAGTCGTGAATCCAATCATCATCCTGTCGAATCAAAGGAATCATCGAGGCATCCACACCATCCATCATCAGGGGGACATCATCAATGATCACATTAAGTCCACTCAAGCAAGTATGCCGCACATCTCGGCCATCATCAAGAGCATCCAGACCATCAAAGGTATCATCTGAACCATCCATACCATCCAAACATGAGATCAGCCCATCTATGTCCATCATATCCCCATCACCACCATCAATCACATCATCCATGTGGCCCACACTCAAGGGATGCATAGCCTCACCTATGTCCCATCTCATCATCCCATCCATACCATCCATTTCTCCCATAATCAATGGCCCATTCAAATATGAAATTCCAGCATGGCTGCCATTAATGGGGCCATTCAAAGCTCCACCAACAACCACCCCTAATCCACCATCAATACCCCCATTCAATGCTCCATCTCTACCATCCATTAAAGAGATTCCACCATCATTAAAGCCTTCACCACCTCCTGAAGTGTGGGACCCATCATGGATAGCCCCACAGCCCCTAGATCTCCACCATCCATTGCTTGAGAAAGGACAAACCAAGAAGAGGACAAAAGGAGGAGGAAAGAGGAGACAAAAGGAAGATTCATGGTCGAAATCAAACCTGGACGTACAAGGAAGGTGGGGACAAGGGCAGTGGACAGAAGGGAATGTCCGAACCAGAGCCAGCCCAAACCGCACAAGAGGCGAGTCTTGGGTGGCCCGCTATGGGCCGCCCGTACGGACGCGCTCCCTCTCTCTCCGCGGGATTGGCTCCACGGTCGTTGGTAGGTGAGGCTGACAGTCCACATTAGTATATGGCACCCTGAGGGCCGCCCAAGGCTCTAATCCTCTCCAGATTTCGTTTAAGGTTGATCAGAATCATCTGGAAGGTACCCCACCTATCCAATCATGAAGTATTACAGCCCACACGGGTCTGATCAAGTCAAGGAAAAGGGAAATTGATCAAGAGGGGCCCACAAGCAATCTGAGCCATTCAAAGACTAGATCATCATGATCTAAACCATGAAAAAGCTTGCATGAGTCATCAAATAGCAACTCAAGGATTGATTGTCAAAAAAGAGGGCCAGAATCTAAAATCTGATCATTAAGTGGGTCCACGTGGCTGAAAAGAGCGATTTGAGCCATTCAAGTCAGCATCCGCACCATGGAAAGCGTTCTTAGCCTCACGAAACATCAAGGATCAGTGCTTCAAAGCAAAGCTAAAGTCTGGAAAGGGCTCACAGGGCCAAATCAAGCAATTCAGACCACTCAAATCACAGTCAGCCCCGTCAGAAGCCAAATAAAGCAAGGTAAGTATGCCCAACCATAAAAGTTTGGGTCCGAAGACCTTAAACTACGTCGGGATCGACATCCTGAGAGATTTTCAATAAAAACCGATAGCGGTCTTGATCGTCCAAATCAAGATCCGACGACACCGGATATTTTTCAAAAATCATAAAAAAATGTATTGTTGGAACTAGAAAATGAACCGCGAGGACATCTTCTGAGATGTGGTGTTTTTGTTGCTCTAGGGTTCTGAATAATAGCAACATTCATAGACAATCACAAGCATTCACAAAAGTACACAAGAGAAGAGATATCGCAAGGCGAATTTTATTCCAGAGATCCTGAGATCTTATACATTCCAGGCCGTGATCTGGCACGAGCCCTTAATTACATCGAATGATCGATGACCCTTGATTACAAGGCAAAAGACTAGTCAGCGGGGACTATGGTCTCAGAGTTCATGGTCGTGGAAACCTGTGTTTGTGTGGTCACGGAGACCTGTATTGTATGGTCGCGAAGACCTGTATTTGTATGGACTGACCCATCTTTGTACCAGTCGGATGTCTATGTCCCATGTTTTGACCGAAGATCCGGGCTGAGACTGTTAGGGTTTATGGCCGAGATGGACGACTCTGGGCCCGCGCCTGTCAATGTAGGGACAGGTGACCTCGGGAAGTCCATTCTACAGTTGTGTGTACCTGCGCAGCTCAACCAGCGGATGCCGTTTGGATGGGTAGGGCATCAACTGTTCTTGAAGTATCAGTCTTTAACAAATTGTGTGTAATAGTTCATAACTCTCTCTATATATGGTTTATCGTGTTAACCCTAGTCCCCTTTACTTAGTCCGAGCCTAAATCCGGGTCATATTGTGATAGTATATGTAATGATGATACATCAGTATGATTCTGGGCACTGGCGGCCTCTTTTTGAGAAGTTACTTCGTTCATCGCGTCGGATCGGATCGGACTCTGAAGGCTTGCATTCTGCTCGTTGGGTGGCTCGGATGAGTAATTTGACTGCTCTGTTGCATTCGGAACGCTCGAAATACCCAAAATAGGCCCAAACGGGGCCCTAAAACATCATAAAATGAAGGTTTAAAGGTGCTGAAATGAACGTTCAAAGTGCTGATTTTTGTGATCCGCTGGCCTGATTTTACTGATGCACTGGGGCCAGCGCGTCCAAAAAAGATTGTTAAAAGTGATCTATTTTCATGATGCGCTGGGCTATTTTTCTGATGCGTTGGGGCCAGCGTGTCCAAAAATGACTTTGTTTTGGAATGTTTATTTTTTTGATCCGCTGGGCTATTTTACGACGCGCTGAGGCCAGTGCGTCCGAAAATAACTTCGTTTTGTAGATGACTGATTTTACTGATGCGCTGGGCAATTTTGTGATGCGCTGGGGCCAGTGCGTCCAATAATGACGAGTTAAGATGTTGATTTATTTGATACGCCAAGGGTTTTTTTTTTCCTGATGCGCTGGAGTATTTTCATGATGCGCTGTTACACTTGTGTAATTTGAAGTTATTTCATTCCCGAACTTGTTATGGTCGGAGAAGCGATTTCCGGCGAGGGGTTCCGGCGATCGGAAAAAGGTTTTCTGGCGAAGAGGTTCGGCTCTCTCTCTCTCTGAATCTTGCAAATGAGGCGGTGGGAGGGGGTATTTATAGCCGAAGTCGGCCAATAGGAGGCCGACACGTGTAGCGCGTCAAGAAAATGGGTTGGCGCGTTGAGAAAATCACTCAGCGCGTCTTAAAATAACTTTGTTGGGATGCTGATTTTTAGGGCGCATTGGCTGTCAGCGCGTCCTGAAATTCCTGAAAGTGCCTGATTTATTGGACGTGCTGAGGGTCAGTGCGTCCTATAATTCCTGAATTATTGGATGCGCTGGGGGCAGTGCGTCCTGAAATTCATCTCGTAAAACTGTCCGAATTTCTTGATGCGCTGGACGAATTTCTGGACGCGCTGGAGGCAATGCGTCCTGAAATTCACTTTCTGAAAATGACTGAATTTCACGATGCGCTGTCTATGGATTTTCTCGATGCACCGACGTACTCGTGTTTTGAAAAATTGGGTTTTGCAAAACGGAGGGCTTGTGGGGCCTGCTTTGCGATGAATGTCGATGCACTGGCTCTATTTCTTTATAGTTGAGGTCACCCTCCCAAATTTGGAGAGTTCTGATCATGATGACCGGTGGGGTCCACCACTGGCCCAATTTTTCATTTTTTGTTAAGTCTTGTGCGTGTCGCGATCTTTGCCGCGGTTTCCAATGCACTGGCCCTAAATCTCATCAGGTGATGATTTGGGCACTCATAATCATTGTTTCGAAGACCCTTACTTTTGGGACCCCAACAGATGCCCCTCCGATGCGTTGGGATGGACGCGCGGCGGTCCATGGCGACGCGTCGAATTTTCCGGGTCCCACTATAAATAGGGAAGTCCAGGTCATTTCGTCATTTCACTTCTCATTTTCAACGACCAGAGCTCTCGGCCAGCGCGTCCCCTTTTTCTCCAGCGCATCGATTTAATATCGTCAGCACGTCAAACAATTAGGTAGCGCGTCAAGTAAATCAGAGTTGGGCCTTTTTGTCGATGCGCTACCTACAGCGCGGCCTTTAATTTGACTTGTGATTTTCTCGAATTTTTGAACGCGCCATAGCGTCGCGCGTGGGTTGGTCGTGCTAACCTCAGCGCGTTGATTAATTCAAAATTTTCTCTTTTTATTGACGCGCTGAGGTCAGCGCGTCCTCCCGTGCTTTGGTAAAACTTATTTCATGACGCGCTGAGTTCAGCGCGTTGCACTTTGGCATTTTTCCAATGCGCCAACCCCAGCACGTACTCGCGTGCCTGGTAAAACCCATTTGATGGACGCGCTAAGGTGTGGCGCTTATGAAAACTCGAACTTGGTGGAATTTGGCATTTTCTGGACGCGCTGGGGCTGACACGTCATGTTTTTCGGACTTGCGAAATCGCATGATTTTTGCGACGCGCTGGGCCCTGCGAGTGCGATTTTGGGACTTAGTGAAATTCACTGAATTTGTTACATATGCTGGATCTCGCACGTATATTTCAAACTTATTAAGTTGGCCCAATTGTTGAATGTGTCAGGGCCGACGCGTACTGATTTCTGGGGTTGAGAAATCGCCCAATTTTGGTGTCCTGATTAAGTACGCTTATCATGGCCTAACGCGCTCATACTCAGGTTCAACTGATCATTGCTCATGATATTTGGGGCCGTTATTTCGGGTGCGTGGAGCCTCACACACCCTTAAATTCAACCTGACAACCTTTGAACACTACCGGGGTGTGTGAAGCCTCACGCACCCAACCCATAGGCCTTGGTGGAATTTGGAGTTTTTTGCGAACTTTATACTGGCGATCTGCCGTGTCTCTAAAGGGTGTGAGCCCCTATACCTCTGCTTCGCATTTGCACATGCGTGCCAGTTGTCCTAGGGAGGCGTAGGGTCTCACGCACTTAGCAAGTTTCCTGATCGCATCAGTTTAATGGGCAATTCTAATGGCGAATTTAAGCGATGTTTCGAGCGTACCTTTGCATGTCTTTTCCTAGCCTTTCTGACTTTACGCGAGTAGCTTCACGTGCTTTTTCCTTCTTTTCCTTTGTCAGACTGCCTCATCGGTTCATCCGTCTTGTTTTTTAGCAGACAATAGCCATAACCCGCGCTTCTCTACGAGCGGCCCGAGACTGCATGAGGCGGCTTCTGGGCACCCTGACCACCCCGAGACCTGGTCATCTCTCGCTGGTCAGCGTGACAAGGTGGCCGAAGCCTTGACCCAACTGGGCGCGGACTCCCGCCTTATTCTTCAAGCTATCCAGAATGTCTCGCTGATGGCCTCCATTTCTGACTAGCGTAAGGAGGCCATCTCTAGCTTCATCGGCGATTCTTCCCTCTTGGAAGAATTGGCGATCCTCGAGGTGGCGGAGCCTTCTCTGGCCGCTTCTTTCTTATCCCTGTCGAGGCGGCTTGGCTCCCTGAAGGAGGAAAAGAGGGAGAGCAGGCGATTTCTAACTTGGCTTGTCCCATTGGCGGAGGCCGAGTATCCGGATCGCCGCGCTGGCATCTGGAGGATGGTCAGGGAGGCTCGACGGGAACATGACAACCTGGCGATCGACGTTTCCATTATAAGGAATTACGCCAATGCCGAGCACCTGAATTTTGATCTCGTGCAACAATGCATTTCCATCCTAGTGGACTTAATCTTCAAGGAAGCCCAGGTCCAGGCGAAGGTCGATGAGTTGAGAGCTCGGGTTCTCCCGCTGATGCAGGACTGAGATCCTTGCTTTCTGGCTTTGGAGAGGGGCCCCCGCAATTTTGAGTCATTTTACATTGACTGTTAATTTCTAATCATTTAAACGATTGACATAACAATTTAGACATTTGGAATAGCCCTCATGGTTTGATGAATGCTAATCATATTTTTCCGTTTTACTTCTGTCTTTCCTCGCTTGTGTGTTTGTGATGATGATGTTGTGGTTGTGAATGTTGTTGCTTTATTTCTTTTTCTATTGGTTTCGAATGTGTTCTGCCGGGGCCTGGATTGGCGTTTGTACTTTGTTCACCTACTGCTTCGTATCCCTTTGGATTTTGTAAATGTTTGATCGATTTTATGCGAACATTTTCCCTTTGCCCTGTACTTAAGCCTTTTTCATGCCGTGGCAGATTATAATGGCCAGCAATCCTTCACAACCCGGTCCTTCGGGTCCACCTCAGACTCCATCAAAGCGTAAGCGCGCCGCTGCTAAGCAGGTTTCCAGGCCATCGGCCGAGAATCCGCAGTGGTTCCTTCCGCCGGAGACGTTTAACTTTTATGAACGCATTTTGACTCTTCCGAAGAATGTTCAATGGAAGATACTCTGCGACAAGGCCCTACCGACCCCTCCTGACAAGGGTACTCAAGAAGAATGGGATGCGTGGTATGCTCCTTTGCAAGGTTTCCGGACCGACGAGGTTGTTGGGTCTGAAGAGGGTGAAGCGAGCCCAGCTGTGCCTACTCAGTCTACTAAGCGAGGTCGCCCGAAGACGACTGGAAAAAGCGCCAAGCAGGTCTACATGGAGAATCAAGCCAAGTCGAAGTCTGATAGAATGAGGGTTGTCTGGTCCTCCGTGAAGCTGGCTGTGTCATCTCTTGTGATCCGTAACCCCTACACAAAGCAATTCATCCGATTTCCCAAGAGCTTCCAGAGATATCGCTCTCTATCGAGCATCGAGCCATCTGATGTGTGTCGCTCAAACTCATTTTACAGCGTCGACTCCTGGACGTCCATTCCAGAGACATTCTTCAACTGTGCTGTATCCAAGAACGGTACACTGCAGTCTGTCCTTGCGGAGAAGGACATGATACTTTTGGAGCCAAACCACAATCCCCACCTACCATTTCCAACACACTACTACGAGACCTTACGCCAAAGGTTTCGCCCTCTGTCTGACGCGGAAATTTGGCCGACCGGGGGGTTTAGGACCTGAGGACATCTGAGCCCTCACCCTGGCTACGAAGCTTGGGCCAGCCGAATAGTCGAGCAGCATGAAGAGACTTTGAAGCAAGTGGGTCTCCTGCGGGCCATTCAGGCGACGTAGAGCTACTTTTATCGAGAACCGTGCGTCTACAAGGGGTTCCTGAATCACTGGAGCTCTATTACAAACTCCTTCCACCTGGCGTACGGGGAAATGAGCATATCGCTCTGGGACTTGTATCGGATAGCCGGTCTTCCCATCCGCCGTAGAATTTATGATGAATGGACGCCCAGCGACGAGGAGCTATCCAAGAAGAAAAAGGGCGTCGATGAAGGTTTCTACTCTGAAGCCTGCTATGAATTGTTTGCGGAGCTGCCGCAGTTTCTAGGCTTCAGAGACAAAGTGCCTTTTGAGGATTGGTTGATTTACTTCAGTCATGGCCTGAAGTGAGTTTCTTTACTTGACTTGCACTCTTCGCATCCTGTTCCATTCTTTTCTTCCACTGATGGTTTTCTTCCTGTCTCAGCTTGAATTACGCATCGTATGATGAAGGCCGCAGGGATAAATTGGTTTTGGAGGCCAAGATGAAGAAAAGTTCCCGCAGCCGAACAAGCTATCTCCCACCTGCGAACTTGTTGGGTTCTTAGCCTACTGGTTATGCTGTATGGCCCTTCCAAGCTCTAAGCAGGCAGATAGTGTGAGAGTCTCCTGCTTCGCTGTAGTGGGGAGTCTGGCTAACGGCCATCGCTATGCATTGGCCCCGGTGGTATTATGCTCTATATATCGGGCCTGTGGGGTGTCATCAGCAACAAGGGCTCGGCTTCCTTTGGACTGAATTCTTCCTATTGCGGGTGGCATTTCTTTTCGGGATGGCTCGGGGTTTACTTCCCATGGGTCTATGGCATAGAACTCAAGGACTTTATCCGAAGGGGGTCGGTTTTGTTGCATGCCTTTCAGAAGCGGAAGATGATCAACGAAAACTTGGCGACTATCGAGGCAAAGATAGCTCGTCATGATGACGTTGACTTCTTCCTTTTCTTTGGGACCGACAGTGAGGATCCTGAATTGCTTGATGACGATGAGAGCTTTGGCTCCTATGGGCGTTGCTTTCTGATATCTATCCGCCCGGGCTCACTGCCTTTGAGAGAGGGTGCTGAGTTTTGGAGAGAGCCATACTACCCGAACCGGTTTGCCAGGCAATTTGGTTATGACCAAGGGGTACCAGAGATGCTCGAACCAGTGACGAGAGAGCAGCAGGCCTATGGCACAGGACCGATCCATTGGAAATGGATATGGCAACAGCTCCTGCTCACCAGATCGGGTTGTTCTTTCATTGTTCCAGGCACAGAGTATATCCCTGGCGCCACATATGGATGGATGAGGTGGTGGGCTCACCAATATTCCTTGATCTGAAACAATCGACACGTGGCCGACCCTGTCTTCGTTTCTCCCCCGATCGTCGATCCTGCTCCTGCTCTGCTGACGGCTTGGGCTATGTGGCAGAGCCGCTTCGTCAATTGGCTACTCCGGGCATGCAGAAGTTTACAACCTCTCTGAATGTTATAATAGATCATGAGAAACCCGAGCACACGCTTGAAGGGTGGGTCGCTTACGGGCAGAGGGTCACACTGCAAGGGAATCCGGATTCCCCACTCGTTGGTCCCATGGTAGAGGGACAGAGAGAGCGTTACGATATCGGTGATGACGATGACGATGAGGCCGACGTGGCAGGGGATGTCGGTGGAGAGGAGGATGCTGGTGATGACGACGGAGGGGACGATAATGATGATGATGTTGGTGATGGCAATAATGGAGGGGGTGATGGTGGTGAGGAGATCATCAGAGAGGGTGGAGAGGGTGATGGCGAGGGTGGAGGAGAGGGTGATGTTGCGGCAGCAGGTACCCCACCGACCGGTGGTCAGGGAGGTCGCGGTCAGAGTCCAGCGAGTCGGATGAGCTTGTCCAGACGTTCTGTTCCCGGGGATAGTGATTTTGCACCGTCTCCTGAGCGTTCTGGGCCTCGAGTAAAGACCGCTCATCGCGTCCCCGTTACTGACGGAGGAAAGAAAATAAAGGACCTGTTGAAGCTGTACAGGGCTGAGAAGGCACGGAGCCGACTCCCCCAGGCTGCCAGCAGTGTCCCGACTGATGACACGAGCGGACCAAGGGAGGAAGGGGAGATGAGCTCGCAGGCAGGCTTCAGTGGAGATCGTCCTATGGAAGAAGGTGAAGGTAATGAGCTAATACACGAGAGATCTGTTCCCGAAGCAGACACAAGACCCATCCCTATGGACATCGACGGTGAGTCACAAGCTGAAGATCCCCCTCTTGCCAACCCTGTCAATACCGAGGCTGTAGCGAACCCTAGCCCTACTCCTGAGACGAGACCTGTTGTTGTTACGGAAGAGGCAGCACTCCCTTCCAGAGGAACCATGCCTTTAGATGCTGCTAGCGCACCAGAGCCTATTGCCGAAGCACCCCTCTTCACTGAACCAGTTCAAGCTATCACTGCTCCTGAGATCGTTGTTCTTCCTTCTCCTAAATTGCCTAAGCCGGCAGCGAAAGTTGTAGCTGGATGTGCCCCTAGCTCATCAATACCCGTTGCCTCAACTAGTGCACCGAGTGATGAAATCCCTGCTGGTATACCGCTTGCCTCATTGCTCTGCTTGCTTCTTTTCTTTCTTCAGTGTGCTAATGTTTACCATTTCTTTCGCTAGCCACTGCTCTTGCCAGCATCTCGGTTCCTGTAATCTTGCCTGAGGCATTCCTTTCATCTCTCCGAGGCTTGTCAAGGACCAAGGCGAATCTTCTCAAGAGCTTACTGTCCGACATCGTCGATTCGTTGAAGAATGGAGATGAATGGTCTATCTTGGACGAGGCACTGCAGGCGTTGGAGCTTAACGCCGCGTGGCTCGGGATTGACATCTCTTCGATAGTCAGTCACGTGTTCCAATTCAAAGATGGGATGGCTCAAGTGAACGAGGCGAGGCACCTCAAGGTTGACCCTTCTGTCGAAGAAAAACGCGGTCACTTGCGGTCCCTTCTTCCAGAACTTGAGTCACACGAGGCGGACGTGGCCACAGTACGGAGGGATTGGCAGGCTGTAGACGCTGAATACCAAGAGGCCACCGGACGTCTCGCGGAGATTGAAAATGAGATGGCCCGATTACGAGCTGAACATTCTGTCGTCCATCTCAAACTTTCGAAGTTCAGTGGTCAGAAGGCACGCCTGCAGTCCTCCATCGACCAGCGCGAGGCGAAGTGTAACGCCGTGAGGGCACAAGTTACGGAGCTGAAGCGGTCTCTCCAAGATACTCCTGACCCTGCCCAAGTCTTAGCCGAGGCTGAGGCAAGACAGAAGGCGATCGAAGAATCTGCAGTCAACTTATTAGAACAATGTTTAAAGACTTTAGATAGTTGAACTGTAATAATCTTCACTTGTAATTTGAAACATGTTGGAATATGTTGTAATGGATGTTGTAACAATATATATACTATTGTAGCTTTGGGCTTATATTGTGCTCTTAGCCTGCTTGTCGTTTCATTTGAGTTTGAATGCAAATAGATTGTGCTATTTGGAAAGGAATGTCCCCCTGTTAGGACTCAAACCTACACATGTGAACGAAGATGTAGCCGAGCCTTGGCTTAGGGCTTATCCCGATTTTTAATAGTCTCGAAAAGGCATGGTGTCCTGCTTGACGTGTCTTGAGCCTTAACGACCTTTCCGATACCTATGCAAGCATAAAGTAGATGATTAGCATTTTGGTTTAGTCATTGTATGGTATCCTTTCTTTTGGTATCTACTTTATTACACTTTCCCTCTACTGGGGTATTTACAACTTGCAATGATAAGTCTATGTCAGGTGTAATATCTTTTCAAGAACCGACCATTCACCAGCGAACTGATGCCTTGCCCTTTGCAATCTATTACTCGATAGGCTCCGTTGGAATATACTTCATCGATAATGCAGACGGATCCCATTTTGGGTCGAATTTACTTTCAGTCCTTGGGTCGGTGCCGGACGCTTCATCATTAGCACGAGATCACCCTTCTTGAATCATCTGCCCCTGACACGCTTATCGTACACAGCGAAAATTTGCTTTTGATACATTTCGAGCCTTTGTTGGGCGGCGAGCATCTTTTCATCTAAATCATCGAGTTCGACCATCCGGATCTTGGCATTATGCTCGGTTGTCAGGGAGTGTCGGAGAGCGACCCGTAGTGACTCAACTTGTATTTCCATCGGGATCACAGCTTCCGTACCGTACACCAGTGAGTAGGGTGTAGCCCGGGTGGCCATGCGGTGTGTAGTCCGGTATGCCCATAGTGCTTCGGGCAATCGTCTGTCCCAGTCCTTCTTATTTTCTGCCACTGCCTTTTTCAAAATCTTCACGATAGTCTTGTTGAATGCTTCGACCAGTCCATTCACAGGAGGATAATAGGGCGATGAATAACAATGCTTAATCTTGAATTTTGCGCACAGCTTGTCAATAGTAGCGTTCTTGAAGGGTGTCCCGTTGTCCGTGGTGATCCTCTCAGGGATACCATGTCGGTATAATATGGTGTGACGAATAAAACCTTCGACATGTCTGGCTTTCACATTCCTCAGGGCGACTGCTTCAGCCCATTTGGAGAAATAATCAGTCGCTGCAAGGATGCACTGATGCTCTTGGGAGGATGGTGGACTAATCGGCCCGATCACGTCCATGCCCCAGGCTGCAAAAGGCCAGGACATTACCGACTGATGCAATTCTTCCGGTGGTGAATGTATGATATCGGCATGGACTTGACACTGGTGACACTTCTTTACGTATTCTATTGCGTCTTTTGCCATAGCAGGCCAGTAGTAACCCATGTGTCGTACACGATGATGCAAAATCTTCCCTCCCTGGTGAGCACCGCATTCTCCTCCGTGAGCTTCTTTCAATGTGTCACGTGCTTCATCTTGGTTTAGACACCGCAGCAGTACTCCCTCGTATGATCGTTTGTAAAGCACGTCATTCTGGAGTACGAATGAGTTGGCGCGTCTTCTGATTTGTGTGTGCATTTTGGGATCTTCCGGCAAAAATCCGTACTTCAGATAATCAATGAATGATTTTCTCCAATCATCTTCCTCTGTGATCTCGAAGCAGCAAACGGGATTGGCACTCAATTCTCCACTGCGCAACGCAGTTGTCGGCAGGATTCTTCTTTCTCCAATTGTTACCTGAAGTGGGCTGCCTCCAGGGTTAGCCAAAGCAGTGGCTAAACTGGCGAGTGCATCTGCTTGTACATTCTCCTGCCTCGGTATATGCGAGATACTGCTGTTCCGAAACTGATCGAACATGGACTGCGCTTAGTGGCAATAGGGCGATAACTCGGGTTTGCGGACTTCGTACTCTGTCGTCAGTTGTCTGATGACAAGCTTAGAGTCACCATAGATACGTATTTCCTTGATCTGCATTTCCAAGGCCAACTGTAACCCGATGATAAGAGCCTAGTACTCTGCTTCGTTGTTGGTGCATGCCGGGACTAACGTGAATGATAACAAGTCTCTTTGCGGTCTGATGAACATAACTCCTGCCCCTGACCCTACCGCTCTGGCTGCGCCGTCGAAATACATCTCCCAATGGCATGCTTCATTAATCGTCATAACCTGATCGTCTGGGAGGTCATATTCTATTTTTTCACCGCTCGGTACTGGATGTGCGGCAAGGAAGTCTGCAATTGCTTGCCCTTTGACGGCCCGAGCCGGCATGTATGTCAAGTCGAATTCTGACAAGAGCAGGGCCCACTTGGCCAGCCGCCCAGACAACATGGGTCTGTTCATGAGAAACTTGAGGGGATCCGCTTTGGATATCAACGTTATCTGGTGAGAGAGACAGTAATGTCTAAGCTTTTTTACATCAAAGATCAGTGCCAGACAGATTTTTTCGATCGCTGAGTAGTTAAACTCAGCTCCCACTAGCGTGCGGCTCAGGTAATAGAGTGCGCTTTCCTTTCCTTCTTCGTTCTTCTGGGCTAAGAGGGCTCCAAGTGAATTTTCGCCGACGGCAATGTAGAGGATTAGTGGCTCCCCTTTGATCGGTGCCGCAAGGACTGGAGATTTTTTGAGTAAGTCTTTCAGAGAGTCGAACGCTTTCTGGCAAGCATCATCCCACTCAAACTGTACCCCTTTCTTGTTGAGATGCGAAAATGGTTGACAACGACCAGATAAGTTCGAGATGAACCTTCTCAGGTATGCGACCTGGCCTTGAAAGCTTTTCAGTTCTTTGAGATTCTTCGGAGGTGGCATTTCCCTGATCGCCTTAATCTTTGTTGGGTCAATTTTTATGCCTCGGTGTCTGATAACAAATCCTAAAAACTTGTCAGAGGAAACCCCGAATGCGCACTTCAACGGATTCATACGGAGGCTTTTCTTTCTCAGTCTTTGGAACACTTGCCGTAGATGCTCTCTATGCTGTTCATGCCCGGCCAACCTCACTACCAGATCGTCTACATAACATTCGACATGCTTATGCATCATGTCCTGGAAGATTACTTGCATCACACGCTGGTATGTTGCCCCTGCATTTTCCAACCCAAACGGCATTACGCGGTAACAGTATATGCCCAACGTTGTACGGAATGCTGTCGATTCCTCATCCTCTGGGGCCATACGAATCTGATTATACCCCAAGTAACCGTCCATAAAGGACATCACTACATACCCTGTTGTGCTGTCGATCAGTAGTTCTGGGATAGGCAGTGGGAAATCATCTTTAGGGCATGCTTCATTGAGGTTCCGAAAGTCTACGCAGATTCGGATTTGACCGCTCTTTTTCTTGACCGGCACAATGTTTGAAATCCATCGTGGGTATTTAACTTCTCTGATGAATCCAGCTTGGATTAACTTCTCAACTTCTTCTTCAATTTTGGGCACTATGTCTGGGTGGAATCGTCGCTGAGGCTGTTTGACCGCTTTCTTCCCTTTCAGGATGCCCAACTTGTGCATTGCAATCATTGGACTGAGCCCTGGCATTTCTGAGTATGTCCAAGCAAACACGTCCTTGTTCTCTTTCAACAGTTGGATGTATTTCTCCCTCTCTTCTCCTGGGACATTCTTGCTTAGATACGTATTTCGAGGGTCATCTGGGGTTCCCAGATTTATTTCTTCAAGCTCATCTATCGTGGGCTGTCCCCCGTCTTCTATCTGTGCGGGTGCGGCACTAGGTTGGATGACATCGGCTGCTTCTTGTAGCTGCCCTCTTCTATGGGACTGATTGTCACCATGTTGACATGTCTAATCTTCATCTTTGCCCCTAACCCTTTTCTTCCTTGGTAGGCTTCAGTGTTTTCTTCGAACGGTGCTAACATTCTACCATTCGAGGCTGATCCCGAGTAATAGAAGCCCATATTCTTCATGATGTTACGGCTAGCTTCACTGTATCTTTCCTTTTCTATTGGTTGGGTTAGCCGGGGTGATTTTTCGACCTTGTCCTTAGACTGCACCGTTCATTCGCTACTGAATAAAATTAGATTTCTTTCTTCGTATTGGCACTTGGTGGTACCACAAACTGGCTAGGAGCTCTTGGGAAAGGCTTAACTCTTCCTATTTTCGGTACTGGCATGTTGAAGCTAGATTTGAGCACACTCATGTGCTGATTCGATATCATCTCTAAGACGGATTGCCCTGGTTGTCGCAAGTGCTTCGGGATTATATAAAATTTCTTGGTAGTCCCTTGAGGTTCTTCAGCTGACTGACTTGCGGTTTCTTTTTGAGTAATGGACTGAGGTTTGTCTCTCTGTTCAAACTTGTTGACTCTAGGTTCGCTCCTTGCCCTTTTTGCGTTACATCGAGCTTCTTCATGACCTCTCTTTCGTCGACCAGGTCATAATACCGGGCATCGGCCAAGAATGATTCTGCAATTGTATACGGCTTTGGGTCTGCTGCCACTCTGTACTGAACTCCCTCGCTGTTGTACTTGAAGCACTGATGATAAGTTGAGGGAATGACGCGATTCTGGTGGAGCCACGGCCTCCCTAGCAGAAGATTATACGTTGTTACTGCATCGATTACTTGGCACGTTACTTTCGTCTTCAGCTCTTCAATTTCTAGCATCACGGTGATCGACCCTAGAGTGCGCTGGCTGTCTTGATTGAACCCTTGAATAACCATGGTGCTAGGACGCAGGGCTGATGGTCTGTAACCCAACCTCTGTAGTGTCTTCAACGACATGATGTTCATCGCGGACCCATCGTCAAGCATGCATCGCTTAATTTCCGTATCTCTAATCGTTCCTGTGACCATCAACGGACGGTTGTGGTCTGCTGTTTCAATCATGCGGTCTTCTTCAGAGAATGTAATTATAGAGGGCTGATCTATCTGCATTGCTTGCTGAATCGGTGCATTTCCTTCCCAAAACTTATCTGGATCGTTCATTTCTGTTTCAATTTCTACCATCATCGCTTCTCTGACTTCACTGTCTAGCAGCGCGTTGATCAACATCTCCCTATATACCTTTGAGAGGCACAAGGCATCGTATATGCTCAAGTGAGCCGGGACCTTTCGTAGGTGTGACACGACATCATATGCTACTGGTGCTGCCCCTTACCTTGGCTCCGGCAGACCGGACGTAGCCTCAATAACTTTTTCTTTCAACTTCTGCCCCTGGGGCCTCGTCAGTGGTATATTCGGGTTTTCGTCTTCTTGCATCGGGTCAACCGATTCTGGCCGAACGCGTTCCGGCATTTGCCTTCCGGATCGGAGGATGACGGCATTGACTTCTTCTTTACCTGCCCGCAATGTCTCTCCCGTTGATGGCTGTTCTGTGAATGATACCATCGCACAGTGCACCTGAGCCTCTATAAATCGGCTCTTCTCTTGGCTATCCTTCCTTCTCGTCCCTTTCTTCTTGCGGTTTAGGAGTCTTCTTCGATTCTCGAGCCTTTTCCGGCTGCTAACCAAAGTCCAGGGTTCTTCAGGTTCAGGGAACGGGACGTGCAATTGGATGCTTTCGTCCGAGGGGAAGGCTGAAACTACCCCCGATGTTTCCTTCGTTGTCGTTTCTGGTGACTTCATACTGATCACCCCTTGGTTGATCAACCCCTGTATTCTTCCCTTTAGACTAAAACAGTCTTCTGTCTTGTGGCTCAGGCACCGATGGTATTTACAATACCGGGGATCATTTACCTTCCCAACTTCATGGGGCCGAATTGGTTCTGGTAAGCGGATTACATTCTCTTCCACTAATTGTTCCATGATGGGGATCAGATCGGCCATGTCGAATGTGTACGGTCCGTTGGCTCTTTCTCTCTCGGCTATGGTTATTCTTTGAGAAACGTAAGGCCTCTCGCCTCTGTCTTGGGTAGGTGTTGCTTTCATGTCCGTCTTTGAATCCACGGCGGGCCACTTCCGATCTATTATACCTTTGCCTTTATTTATATTGTGTGTTTCTGCAATCCTTACCCCTTCTCTTCTTTGCCTTTCGGGCCTGAGGTTCACTCGTGCTGCGGCTTCTTCTACCAGGTGTGCTTTGGTGGCCAGTTCTCGGAAAGAGTGAAAACTATTCCCCGATAACCCGTATGATATCGTTGGGTCCAGGGCTCGCATACACATCTTCATCTGTTCTTTCTCGCTGGGTAACTCTTGACATTGAGCGGCTATCGTCCCCCATCGGTCCATGAACTTCTCCACGGGTTCGCCCTGTCTTTGTCTGATCAAGGCCAGATCTGTTACTGATGTTTCTCTTTCTATAGAGAAGAATTTGAGATAAAACTGTCTCGCATCTGCTCCCACGACCTTACTGATCCGGCTGGCAGCGACATGTACCATTGGAAAGCTTTCCCTGTCAGCGTTGACCCAAATAACCGCATACAGTACTGTGGGACGGTCGACCAATTTCCCAACGCCGTGAGGAAGTGAGTGATATGCTCCTCTGGCGACCTCCTACCGTCAAATTTCTCAAAATTCGGCCATCTGAAGTTGACCGGAAATGGTATTTCTTCTATCTCCAGCGGGTATGGGACCTGATATTTGTACCCTGTTCCTCTTTCCTTTTCCTTTTCTTGTCGCATGAGTCTTGTAATTGTTTGCGACAGTTCCTCTCTCGTCATTTGCGCAGTCGTTCCGTTGGAATTCTCCTGGCCTGGGTAAGTGGTTCGGCACTAGCTGGCCCTTCTGCTGCCCCTTGAGATTCTTCGGCTAATGGGCGCGTAGGTGGTACGAGACTTCTAGCAGCACTCTGAGCTATCAAAGTGGTCAGTGCTTCCTGAATTATCCTCATTAGTTCATTCGTTTCCCGATTGGCCTGAACTAATCTGTCGATCTGATATTGGACTGTAGGCGATTCTTCTGCTTCATACGATCCCTCTTCTGTCTCTGCTACTTGAACCATTGCGATCAGCACTGTCGGGCCTTCTGAAACTGCCCCTGTCTTGGGTCGAGAACTGTCACGGGCTTGGGGGTCTTCACAAGTGTGGTTTCGATCAATTTGCGCGTGACACAGGTGGTCTTGAACAATGGTGGAAACTGTTCGTCCGTCGTCGCAGGCACTGGGGACCTGGTTGATGCGACCTGACTGCTGACGGGGATCTTCTGCCCTTGTTTTGGCTGCCATTGTCTCTTGGTCTCAGGGTGAGGTCTTGCAACATTCACCTTCTTACATGCTGCTAAGCTGGCTGCTTTCTTCTGCTCTTTCCTTTGTCGGCGGGTTTCGACCAACTGCCACCCTGAATTAGAAATAGTTGTCGTGGTTGGGATGAAGCAAGGGAAGCTGAAGCCTCCGGTGGCAAGAAAGGTGCACAAACTGTTCATTGAGCATGCCATTTCTTCTGTCTGTCCTAGTATCTTGCTAATTCTGTTATGTCATAAAAATCGTTAGAACAGTTCACAAGTGCGGTCGGGAGTATGAGCCCATCGATCGCGGTGCATAAACCGACAAAAACAAGCGAGATGGAGACAAATACGTGTAGTTGTGAAAATTTGTGGGTTTGAAAACCTTTTTAAATGTCTATTGCCTTAAAGATGAAGGGAAGAAGGTTCCCGTTGAGAGTCGCCAGTTTGACGCACGAGGGGCGCCGAAACACTACGCCTCGCGGTAACTTTCTTATGCGTAGATTCGTGTCTGCAAGTAATTGATCTTAAAGTATTCCTATATTCAGATATAACCAGAGATTCTGGTATAGTTCGATCCCCAGCAGAGTCGCCAGTTTGTTGGAACTAGAAAATGAACCGCGAGGACATCTTCTGAGATGTGGTGTTTTTATTGCTCTGGGGTTCTGAATAATAGCAACATTCATAGACAATCACAAGCATTCACAAAAGTACACAAGAGAAGAGATATCGCAAGGCGAATTTTATTCCAGAGATCCTGAGATCTTGTACATTCCAGGCCGTGATCTGGCACGAGCCCTTAATTACATCGAATGATCGATGACCCTTGATTATAAGGCAAAAGACTAGTCAGCGGGGACTATGGTCTCAGAGTCCATGGTCGTGGAGACCTGTGTTTGTGTGGTCGTAGAGACCTGTATTTGTATGGTCGCGGAGACCTGTATTTGTATGATCGCGGAGACCTGTATTGTATGGTCGCGGAGACCTGTATTTGTATGGACTGACCCATCTTTGTACCAATCGGATGTCTATGTCCCCATATTTTGACCGGAGATCCGGGCTGAGACTGTCAGGGTTTATGGCCGAGATGGACTCTAGGCCCGCGCCTGTCAATGTAAGGACAGGTGACCTCGGGAAGTCCATTCTACATTTGTGTGTACCTGCGTAGCTCAACCAGCGGATGCCGTTTGGATGGGTAGGGCATCAACTGTTCTTGAAGTGTCAGTCTTTAACAAATTGTGTGTAATAGTTCATAACTCTCTCTATATATGGTTTATCGTGTTAACCATAGTCCCCTTTGCTTAGTCCGGGCCTGAATCCGGGTCATATTTTGATAGTACATGTAATGATGATACATCAGTATGATTCTGGGCACTGGCGGCCTCTTTTTGAGAAGTTACTTCGTTCATCGCGTCGGATCGGATCGGACTCCGAAGGCTTGCGTTCTGCTCGTTGGGTGGATCGGATGAGTTATTTGACTGCCCTGTTGCATTCGGAACGCTCGAAATACCCAAAATAGGCCCAAACGGGGCCCGAAAACATCATAAAATGAAGGTTTAAAGGTGCTGAAATGAACGTTCAAAGTGCTGATTTTTGTGATCCGCTGGCCTGATTTTACTGATGCGCTGGGGCCAGCGCGTCTAAAAAAGATTGTTAAAAGTGATCTATTTTCATGATGCGCTGGGCTATTTTTCTGATGCGTTGGGGCCAGCGTGTCCAAAAATGACTTTGTTTTGGAATGTTTATTTTTCTGATCCGCTGGGCTATTTTGCGACGCGCTGAGGCCAGTGCGTCCGAAAATAACTTCGTTTTGTAGATGACTGATTTTACTGATGCGCTGGGCAATTTTGTGATGCGCTGGGGCCAGTGAGTCCAATAATGACGAGTTAAGATGTTGATTTATTTGATACGCCGAGGGTTTTTTTTTTCCTGATGCGCTGGAGTATTTTCATGATGCGCTGTTACACTTGTGTAATTTGAAGTTATTTCATCCCCGGACCTGTTATGGTCGGAGAAGCGATTTCCCGCGAGGGGTTCCGGTGATCGGAAAAGGGTTCCGACGATCGGAAAAAGGTTTTCCGGCGAAGAGGTTCGGCTCTCTCTCTCTCTCTGAATCTTGCAAATGAGGTGGTGGGAGGGGGTATTTATAGCCGAAGTAGGCCAATAGGAGGCCGACACGTGTAGCGCGTCGAGAAAATGGATTGGCGCGTCGAGAAAATCACTCGGCACGTCTTAAAATAACTTTGTTGGGATGCTGATTTTTAGGGCGCACTGGCTGTCAGCGCGTCCTGAAATTCCTGAAAGTGCCTGATTTATTAGACGCGCTGAGGGTCAGTGCGTCCTATAATTCCTGAATTATTGGATATGCTGGGCAGTGCATCCTGAAATTCATCCCGTAAAACTGTCCGAATTTCTTGATGCGCTGGGTGAATTTCTTGACGCACTGAGGGTCAGTGCGTCCTGGAATTCACCACGTAAAACTGTCCGAATTTCTTGATGCGCTGGACGAATTTCTAGACGCGTTGGAGGCAGTGCGTCCTGAAATTCACTTTCTGAAAATGACTGAATTTCACGATGCGCTGGCTATGGATTTTCTCGATGCACCGACGTACTCGTGTTTTGGAAAATTGGGTTTTGCAAAACGGAGGGCTTGTGGGGCCTGCTTTGCGATGAATGTCGATGCACTGGCTCTATTTCTTCATAGTTGAGGTCACCCTCCCAAATTTGGAGAGTTCTGATCATGATGACTGGTGGGGTCCACCACTGGCCCAATTTTCCATTTTTTGTTGAGTCTAGTGCGTGTTGCGATCTTTGCCGCGATTTCCGATGCACTGGCCCTAAATTAGGTGATGATTTGGGCACTCATAATCATTGTTTCGAAGACCCTTACTTTTGGGACCCCAACATGTATTACCAGTCTCGCTCCTAAATTCTGGGTCCGAAGACCTTAAACTACGTCGGGATCAACATCCCGAGAGATTTTTAATAAAAACCGGCATTGATCCCAGCCGTTCGAGCCAGGATCTGGTGACCTGGATCATTTCAAAAATTAAAAAAATGTGTTGCCCTATTCTGTACAAAGTTTCGGTCCGAAGACCTTAAACTATGTTGGGATCAAAATCCCGAGAGATTTTCAATAAAAACTAGTGTTAATCTTGATCGCTCAAATTGAGATTTAACAGCCTGGAACATTTCGAAAAATCACAAAAAGAATGTATTTTCAGCTTGTACAAAGCTGTGGTCCGAAGACCTTAACTACGTTAGGATCAAGATCCCGAGAGATTTTTAATAAAAAATGGGCATCGATCTCGACCATCAAAATCAGAATCGATGACTCAGGACATTTTTAAAAAAATCACAAAAAGAAATGTATTAGCAGTCTCGCTCCTAAGTTTTGGTCTGAAGACCTTAGACTACGTCGGGACCCAAATCCCGAGAGATTTCTAATAAAAACCAGTGTTAATCTTGATCACTCAAATTGGGGTTTAACAGCCTGGAACATTTTGAAAAATCACAAAACAAAAAAAATGTATTTTCAACATGTGCATATTTTTGGTCCGAAGACCTTAAACTACACTGGGATTAATTTCTCGGGGGACCTTTTCCTGCTTTCAACCAAAAACCGGCATCGGCCTCAACCGCTGAGATCAAGGTTCGATAACCCGGATCATTTCCAAAAAAATGCCAAAAAGATTTTGAGCTTTCCATAAAAACCAGTATCAGTCTCAATCACTTAAGTTGAAGTCTGGAACCTTTTAAAAAAAAATAAAAAAATAAAAAAATTCACCATCAATTTCAACTACGCAAATTCATCCCCAGCAGTTCGAAGACCTAAAACTACATTGGGATTAACTTCTCGAGGGCTTTCTTTCCCAACCTGTTCCGGACATGGCTGACACTTGATCGAACGGGTGTCCGGAATCTTCTAAACAGGTAAAGGCTGAGGCGGGCAGAACCCCGCGATCCTATTCGTGTTGAACGCACCGTGATAGAAAACCTTAATTTGGAAGTCGCTGTTGAATCTAACGGATGTTCCCTGTTCCTAAAACTCATGAAGGGGATTAAGGCAGTTAGGAGGTGAAGCGCACCCTCACGGAATTGTGAGCGACGTAAGGCCCCAAACTGGATTGACAAAGGGAAATGTGAGGATATGGCTCATTTTGTGGCTGAAGGAGTCCGTCGGACAATACGTGGCCTATTTGCATTGCACATGAGAAACAGACAACTTTGTAGGTGTGTTGACTGAAAACCCTCAAAATCCCCTCATCAAAAGATGTAAAACTATGGCACTTAACTGTGTGAGACTCGTCTTGCTAGCTGACGTAAAATGGATCGGGTGCCTTACCAGCAGTAGAAGTTGGAAATGGATGAAAATTCCATACTTTTTCCCGCATTTTAGAAAAATCAGAAAAATACTAAAACATTGCAAAATCACCTTTCAAAAATCACAAAAAGATATTTCCCTTGCTTTCAAAACCAAATATTTTCAAAATGACAAAAAAATATTTCCCTTGCTTTCGAACCAGACATTTTCAAAATCATAAAAATATTTCCTTTGTTTTCAATAACCGATCCTTATCCTGACTCAGGTAAATATTCAAACCAAATATCTGCAAAAATCACAAAAATTGTCACTATCCCCAGCACTGCATTTCAAGAGTATTGAATTCCGCTCACTCATTTCGCAGTTTGGGATGACGGATCCGGTCGCCCGCAAATTGGAATCTTTACCAAAACAAGCGACTAAGTACCGCCTCAATCGCATCCTTTCACAGAAGAACATCTTGAAGTCTGATAACATCCTTCGTCCATTCCCATTAGCAAAGAAACAGCATCTTGGGACGATGGACCTGATCGACCACGGGTCAGGATCTTGACCAACCCGCTGGCCAAACATCCGTATAAAAAAATAAAAAAAAAAGAAATCCCCAGGGGAGCACAACCCTGGAGCAATAAGCTCAAAGTTCTCTGCATCTCCAGCAAAAGCAAAATCATCAAATGAAAAGAGAATGAGCCAAACCATGCATTCATCATCAAATATGCATCTCCATGCATCCACATGCATCGCATCAATCATCATGTTTACCTGCTTTCAAAATAAAAGCCGGTTAGCCAAAGACCCCACAGGCACCCCTAGTGGAGGCACATGCAAGCCAGATTTTCTTTTTAAAAAGATAAAAAAATATTCCTATTTGCAAATAAAAACCCCACGGAGTATCACTCCCCAGAGTGGGTACCTTTTCAAAATCCAAAAATATTTTTCCAGTAGAGCGTTCGGCCTCCAAAACACCAGGAGATCTTCCATATCTCTGGGTAGGAGCCGACGCAAAAATCAAATAAGACCCGATGTCTCGCAGTTTCCCCAAAGATCATCGGATCCAATGCACTTAAAGTACGGTCGAGCTGAACTCCAGTGTCAATGCAGTCGTACCACATGCCAAGATACGAAAAGATGAAAACCAAAAGGCTCGGTCAAAAAAAACCATTTGAACAGGTGGAAATGATGAATCGTAACCCAAGTATCAAAATCAGCAGATTGGGTGGAAAGAGTTCACCCTCACATACCTAGGCGTAAATGCCTGAAGTACCTTGACTGAGTCCAAGTCGGCGTAGTAGAATCCCGTAAGACTACATGACGCAGGGCAGCTAACCACTTTGACAATCAAGCGAAACAAGTACTCCTGGAGTGATCCGGGAAAACATCACAGAATCAATCTCAGGGTCAGCAACCTCGTAAGACTACGACGTAAAGGCTTGCTGTACCTTTCCGATGTTAGTACCGATCGGGAATGGAAGGGTTGCGATTGGGTACCCAGGTTGCAGCAAACTGCAGGGACAATCGCAACGTTTTCTCCAAACTCCCGCGATATGTGCGAGTTATCAATCTCCAAACAATCAACTGACTAAGATACAAAGGGCAAGCAAAGATTTCAGATCATGATCTATGAATGACTGGGTCAGAAGTGGGGTGTCCACTCGCTTTGGCATTCGGTTGCATGCAACCTCTGCCAAAGAGGGGCATCTGTAGACACCCCACCTTCGGCTACACTGTTGGTAGAGATAGCTGGATGAATGAAGGACCATACCCCCAAATCGCATGTCCAAGCTCAGCCAAACTCACCCTTGTAAGCCCCAAATCCCATGTCCAAACTCAGCCAAACTCACCCTTGTAAGCCCCAATCCATAGCTCAACTCGCCCCTAAACATCAGCCTGAAAAAACCCCCATAAGAAAAACCAGTAAAAAAAGTCCTAAAAAGTCAAAACTCGTCGAGTCAACCCGCTGAGTCAAATCGCCAAGTCAACCAGCTGAGTCAACTCATCGAATCAACTCACCGTGTCAACCCATCGCCCAAACCCAGTCAATTCACCGAATTCCAAGCAGCAGCCCCGGAGCATGTCCGTACTGCTCGCGGGATCCCGAGAACGTCCATACGAGCGGCCCCCTGGGTGCCGCCCAAACTTATTTACGGGAACTGCCACTACCCGCTGCTATAAATACCCCCCTCCCCTTCTCATTTCAACAAGCCTTTAGCCCGAGTGTGATCCAGTCACTCTGAGTCCACTTCCATCCCTCTTTTAGCCCATTTTTCCACCAAGGAGAGCCCGAGTGAGAAGAGCCTAGCCCTGGTCCAGCCCAGCCTGACTTTGGTCTAAGTCTCCCAAGTCATCCAAGTCTTGATCTAGCCACTCGAAGCAAACCTTGCGACACCTCCTTCCATTCAGCTACTCTTTACCAGCATCATCTCATTCGCATCTAGCATAAGTGCAACATTTACTTTTCTTCCAACCCCCCTGCTTCACTACAAGCACTTTGATTATTCAAACACACAGCATGCATCTCGCATAAAGCACCTGTCAGTTCGAGCGTATGCTCTGGGCTTGTCTGTTAGTGGAACTTGCCCATCAGAAACTCTTACTGTTCAGACCTGCATTCATGCATCAGTCACTACAAGCACTCTGATCATTCAAACACACAACATGCATCTCGCATAAAGCACCTGTCAGTTCGAGCGTATGCTTTGGGCTTGCCTGTTAGTGGAACCTACCCATCAGAAACTCTTACTGTTCAGACCTGCATTCATGCATCATGTCATCTATGAGCATATACGAGGATTAAAATAGACTTTCAAGTATTAGTTCGATTCTGTGAAATAGAGACCGTACTCCGGTACGGGCAGTGTGTGGGATGCTTAACGTCTTCCCACCCTGTAATCGTGATCCCTTACCTCGAATCTCTGGCAGCAGATCAAAAGGAGTCATTTTAGAAAAAAGAAATCTTCGGATTCCTTTCTCTAACGTTTCTACGGGGTCTAGCCGACTGTAGATTCGAAGTAACTGGCTAGTGGTGACTCTGGTCTTATATAAACTCATCTAAACACATCCAACTTAACACGACAAACAAACAAATCCCTCGAGAACGAGGCAAGCCAGTGGCACAAACGACGATTCGCGCGCACACACCTCTTCTTTCTTTTTCGAAAGGGAAGGGAGAAAGTCCGAGAGCGCGGAACGGCGAGGGTCCACAGTCGACTTTGACCAATATATCCTCAACCATCCCTCTCAGTACACGAATGGATCGATCAGCGAGTTATAATGTGGTTTTGGTGGGTTTTAAGTCACCAAGGCCCAATTGCTCATATATCGAGTACGGGATCAAGTTTACGCTTGCCCCTAAATCTATGCACGCTCAATCCGATTTTCACCTACGATACATGAGATTATGGGACTACCGGGATCCTTATATTTTGTAGGGATCTTTTAGGTAAGAATGGCACTCACTTGCTCATTCAAAAAGGCCTTTTGTTGCACATTGTGTTTGCATTTGGTTGTGCATAAGTCCTTTAGAAACTTGGCATAAGAGGGGATTTGTTTAATGGCGTCAAGCAAAGGAATATTGATCTTGACTTGTTTGAAAACCTCTAAAATATCATAAGAGTTTTGAAGAGATTTTGGAGCAACCGATCTCTAAGGGAATGGTGCTATGGGCTTTTGAACACGTTCCGTTTCTTATGGGGCTAAGCTAGGTCCATCCTCATTCTCAGGAATTACCGAATTATTAAGCTTATCGGCCTTCACCAGAATAGATTTGTCCACTTGCTTACCACTTCTAAGAGTGGTGATGTATTTTGCTTGTTGCACATGTTGTTTAGGGAGATTAGGGGTGCTAATTTCATGTGTTTGTTTAGGATTGGGCTGAGGTTGGGCCGAAAAAGTCCCTTCCCTAGCATTCAAGCATCCCTTAATCTCATCAACTGACACCTTAAGCTCTTGGAACATTTTCTGATTTGTTTGATTAATTCACGTTTGCCCTTGCATAAACGCCTTTAAGGTGTCTTCCATTGACAATTTAGGTGGGGCCATGTTTTGCATGGGTGGTCCTCCTTTAGAGTTGGTAGAATTGGCCGTGGGACGAATTGGCCGTGGGACCATTCTTCCAACTAAAATTTGGATGGTTCTTCCAAGTAGAGTTGTACGTGTTACCTATCGGTCCATTGAAGGGCCGCTGATAACCATATGCGGTGTTTGCTTGCTCTTGTAATAACTCTTGAAACACAGGAATTGTAGGACAATCTTGTGTAAAGTGTACATTGCACAAATTTCACACATGTTTTCAATAGCTTCAGTGGAGTTGGAAGTTCCGCTCTTACTTAGTTCCATGGCCTCTATTTTCCTTGTGAGGCTAGCTATCTTAGTATTAACATCATATCCCTCTTTAAGGATGTAGATCCCTCCTTTCTCTTTTTGTTAAGGTGGCTTGAGGTTACTAGATTTGTTCAAGGTATCCCATGATTGGGTATTCGCGGCCAACATGTCCAAGTAACTCCATGCGTCCTCGGGATCTTTGCTCATGAACTCACTGTTACACATCATCTCTACGAATTTGCGTATATTCAAGTTCAATCCTTCATAGAAGAAACTAATGATTCGTCATATCTCATAGCCATGATGTGGGCAAGCAAGTAGGAGGTCCTTGTATCTCTCCCAACTTTGAAAGAAAGTTTCACTCTCTTTGACAAAAAAATTCATTATGGCTCGTCGAAGGGTGTTTGTTTTATGAGCTGGGAATTTTTTTTTTCAAAAACTCCAGGGTCATCTCCCAATTGACTTTGGTCGTAGAGAGTGAAGCCATGTTTTAGCTCTTTCCTTCAAAGAGAATGAGAATAACTTTAATTGTACTACATCCTCCATCACATTATTATATTGCAATGTAGTTACTACCTCATTAAATTCTTTCAAGTGTAGATATGGGCTCTCGGAATCTATTCCATGGAACTTAGGTAAAAGTTGGATTACCCCCGGCTTAATATCAATTGTCCCAGCATTGTTTGAGAAAAATATGCACGAAGGTGTGGTAGCATAAGCCGGTTGTAGATAAACACGTACAGCTCTCATTGGAGGAGCATTGTGCACCTCATTCTCTCCTACTCCCTCTTGATTTACGTTTGTAGTGGGAGTGGGAGGAGGAGGATCCCTGAATAGTGTTTGATCCATACCCTTGAACTTTCACAATGTTCTATGTATTTTCTAACTCGTCTTTGGACGGATTGTGGTCCAACTAAACCAACCTCGGTTTGAAGATGATTTGAGTGGTCACGTTCCCAACGGGACATAAACCACACAAACAAAAATACGAACTAAACCTAAAAACAAAATCTGGAAAAAAAAAGTTTTAAGTTAAAATGATGTTACTCGATTAGCTTGAACTAAAAGAATTTCCTACAAAACAAAGCAATTGATGTTAGTTCTAGAAAATCAGAAACTAGTCCTAAGAAAATAGTAAAACCTAATTAATTCTAATTCTATAGTTACTAAAACAATTTAGAATCGTTTAACCTAGATTCCTCGACAGCGACGCTAAAAACTTGTTCGCTTGCCTCAACTACAAGGCTTGCGATGTAGTAATAACTCGGTAAGACCGAGGTCGATCCACAGGGAATTAGGGTAAACCAATTCAAACCAGTTTAGTAACTTCAAATTTTAAATTTTAATTTTAAAAACTAAGTAAAACAGTAACTTTTAGAAAATTATGATAATTAATGGAACTATGGCCTTAAGGATCCACTTGTAGTAGTCTCATGTGAATTTATTCATCCAAGCATAAATACAACTAGATTCGAAGTTCTATCTCTCATCTAGTTGGAAGATTAAGCATTCAAACTCAAACAATCCCACTTAAGTTAGAGAAATAAGATTTTAATTCTAATGAAGCACATAGGATTCAAACATGTAGCCTTTAAAGTAACAGTCATGCTAAGGGACGATGGCATACTTTAGGGTTACTACAATTCGAATCTAATCAATCTAAACATGGCCATCTCAGAGAATTGCTAGGAATTCATGTCCAAAGCACATGAACTCTCATAAAACATCCAAAAATACCAACTTTATTCAAACTGGAACTTAAAAATCTGAACTTTAAGTAAAGTACTTGAATCAAACGAATTTTACATAAGAATTAGCTGCAAGCTTCACCTATTAGCCTTAGCTAAGAGGTTCTAGCCGAGCATCATCATGCTACAACTAAAAACAATGGAAAGCAACTAGAAAACATGAAAAACCGAATTTGGAAGAGTCGTAAACGCTCCATGATGATCATCTTCACCTCCCACGAGTTCACAAGCCTTTTATGATGCCTTAGGAACAAACCCTAGGTGTCCTTTTATAATAGAGAAGCCCCATCAACTCAAAAACTTTCAGAATCCGCGTAGTACTTACACAACGCAGCAATTTTTGAAGCTTGAAGAACAAACTGTTGAAATCCCTCAACATTACACATGGCCGACCGATCTTGACCGGTCAGACTAGTTCTGGTGGATGTCCAGAGAGTGCAAGAGAGGGGGCCTGCCTATGGCCGACTAGTCTTGACCGGTCGGACCTATCTGGTCCTGGGTCCAGCAAGCTCCAGCAGCTGCTAGAGTGACCTATGAATAGCTGGCTGACCGGTCTTGACTGGTCTAGCCTATTGGTCTATGGCTAAATTCTCTCCTCTTCTCTCTCTTCTTTCCTTGCTTCTTCTTCCTCCTTTGCCCCAACTTCAATCATCATTGAAATGACTTCTAAATGCGATCTTTTGAACATGGATTAAGTGAAGTCTCTCTTCCATTCCTACAATCACAAAACATGCATAAGATGTGATGCAATAGGGTTAAAATATGTACACATTAAGAGCTCAACACTTAAATCAGTGAGTCTAGTACCAGTTGAGCTTAAAGAAGACGAAGATCGAAGACTCAAGCGAACCTGCTGCATCAAGGAAGAAGAAACAGGTAAAGAGATGCCTTGGTGAGCCTTGAACCTTGACCAAAACTAAAACCATAACCTCTAGATGACCATGAACCCATTAGATATATTAGTCATCTTAGATTGGCCTTAGCTATCCCAAATGATCACCTAAAGGATGGCCAAGAGGTTGCATGAACTGTTGTAAAACATAATAGACAAAACAGCAGGAATTCATGCTTAGACCGATCGGCAGTTGGCCCAAAATGGACAGAGAGCTCCACATGAAAATAACTTGTCTTGAGGCTTAATTCGACCGGTCGATAACCGATCTAAAAGAGACAACAAGCATTACTGTCCAGGCCACCCAATTTAAGTAGTTGAGGACCCTAGTCTGATTGGTCACGATCAGTCGGCCAAAGCCGTTTTATAGCCGTTGGGGGCTTTCTTATTTAAAGGGTTGGCTCATTTTTAGGGGTAAGAAGAGGAATTTTGAGAGGATTGAAGCTATCATTGTTGGAGACCATTAGGGCTCAATTTCTAACCATTACAAGGCATCTTCCTTGTGATTTAACACAAGAATGGAGCATTCCAAGCGAATGAAGAAGATGACCTTCATCTCCTCTTGATCTCTAAAGTTTGGATCTTCCTTGATAGTCATATCCTTATCGAAAGCTCTAAGATGAGATCGTTGTAAGTGAAAAACTCTAGGGAACCTATTCATATTAGTTGTAGAGTTCTCAAACCTACCCTCCTATCACCTTAGGCATCTCAAAAGGCATCACAAGCAAGGTGATTGATTAAGTGTATCTCAGGCATTGGCGACGCAGCGGCAACACGATCAGGGGAGCAAGTGAAGCTGATTGAAGCATGGGAGAGCGGAGATCAAGCAACCTGAAGCGGCGCTGATCAAGGGGCTCATCTGACAAGTAAGGTTGTCTTTGTTGAGAGTCATTCCACTCAATTCTCTGTGGGAGTTGAGTGTAGAGTTTGTTTGTCAAACTCGAATTAGGGTCGTTTGCCGATCCTTGGCTTGTTTGTTGAGCCTAAAAGTCTAGGGACGTTAGCCGTTCCTTGTCTCGTTTATTGGCCTAAAGATTAGGGCCTGTTTGGCGCTCCTCGGCTCATTTGTCGGGCCTAAACAAAGTCTCCAAGGGGAAGACTCCGACAGGGGAGTGAACGTTCGTCGGGTTGAGAGTTAGCCTATGTCTAAAACTCTGTTTAGGTTAATAATTAACCCTTTGTCTAAAACTCTGTTTATGGTTGAGAGGTAAATCGGTAAAACTTTCCTGTAAAGGTTGAGAGGTGAATCTTATTTAAAACCTTCAATAATGAATGCCAGTGTGCTCAATGGGGTTGAGTACTTGAACCGGGAGTGGAATAGACCCAAAAGTCGAACCACTATACATGATTGTGTTTGTGATTGAATTGAGCACATTGTTGTCTTAGAATTGTATGTTTAATTGTTTAATTATGAATGCTTGATAAGAATGTATGCTAGGCACTAGATAGGCACATCCACACACAAGATGTACTTTCACTAAGTAGTGTAGACTTGAGCTCATTGATCCATTCTCATAAGTCTACATAGGTTGCATAGATTAGGAGCTTGATTTGTTTAATCATTTGATCATTTATGCATGCTTAGACTAGGTTGCTTATTGCTTAAACAATATGCTAGTCTTGTGATTGGACCTACTTAGGCATGGAAGCCGAAGTGTTCTTGCTTACTTAGTTTAAATTGTTAAATTGCATAAGTAGGCAAAAAGAATTTCAAAAGGTCCTATTCACCCCCATAGGACTTAGCCATAGTACTTGTTGCTCTATAAGCTTCCGCACACATGCATAGACAAGTTTGTTCATCCAAAAGGAGTAATTTCAATCACTACCCTAAAAGAGCATAAGAATGTCGTCGGGTGAAGAATTGCAGATCTCAAAGGCATAGACTCCTTAATTTGTACTCATCGCATACACCTTGAGGATAATGCGAAGACATCTAGATTACCACAAAGATGCCTCAATCTAAAATGAAGGAGGTGGTTAAGGCCGAAGTGTTAAAACTATTAGATGTGGATATCATCTACCTAATATCTGATAGTCAATGGGTGAGTCCAACTCAAATCGTGCCTAAGAAATCCGGGATTACCATCGTAGCTAATGCCGACAATGAACTCATGTCAACTAGGGTCACTACCGGTTGGAGAATGTGCATTGACTACCGAAAGCTAAACACAATCACAAGGAAAGATCACTTCCCTTTGCCTTTTTGTAAATCAAATTTTAGAAAGGTTAGCAGGTCATTCACACTTTTACTTCCTCGATGGATACTCAGGGTACAACTAAATAGAGATTGCCCTTAAGGATCAAGAGAAGACAACATTCACATGTCTATTCGGCACTTTTGCTTATCGAAAGATGCCGTTTGGACTGTGTAATGCCCTCGCCATTTTTCAGCGATGTATGTTGAGTATTTTTTTTGATATGGTGGGGAAATTTCTCGAAGTCTTCATAGACGACTTCTCTGTGTTTGGTTGTGATTTTGATGAGTGCCTTGGGCACTTAAAAATTATTTTAAGAAGATGTGAAGAGAAGAACTGAATTGGGAGAAGTGCCACTTCATGGTTCAAAAAGGAATATTCCTTGGTCACATTATTTCATCTAAGAGAATCGAGGTGGATAAGGCTAAAATTGACCTTATCTCTAACCTTCCACCACCTAAGAGCGTACGGGATGTGCAGTCCCTTTTAGGACACGCCGGATTCTATAAGAGGTTCATAAGGACTTTGATACTCTCTCTCGTCCTTTATGTAACCTCCTCCAAAAGAAAACCTCATTCGAGTGGAATAAAAAATATCAAAATGCCTTTGTCAAACTTAAAGGTATGTTGATGTGTGCTCCTATAATGTAACCACCCGATTGGAGCCTTCATTTTGAGATCCTGTGCGATGTTAGTGATTACGCTATTGGGGCAGTGTTAGGCCAAAGAAAAGAAGTCATACGTCATCTACTATGCAAGTAGAACTCTAAACTCGGCTTAAGCAAATTACACCATTACGGAAAATGAACTCTTAGTTGTAGCAATTACTTTAGACAAGTTTAAGTCCTACTTGATAGGATCCAAGATCATTATATTCATTGATTAGGCCGCGCTTAAGTACTTTTTTTTTCTAAGAAGGATACTAAGCCCCGCTTGTTGCGATGGATCCTTCTACACCAAGAATTTGATCTAGAACTACGAGATTAAAAAGGAGTAGAAAATGTTATGGTTGACCATCTCTCTAGACTTGTCCTAATCGATTCCACTGAAATGACTGCGATCAATGACATGTTCTGTGATGAACGACTTTTTAAAGTCTCCCAATTGCCATAGTATGCAGACATTCCTAACTATCTTGCTATAGGTATGATTCCAACACATTGGAAAAATCAAGATAAGGATAAATTCTTCACTGAGGTAAGAAAATTCCTGTGTGATGACCCGTATTTGTTTAAATATTGTCCCGATCAGATTATAAGGAGATGTGTGCCGGATCATGAGTAACACAGTGTCATCTCCTTTTGTCATTCTTAGGCATGTGGTGGCCACTTTTCGGCTAAGAAGACCACCCCCAAAATTCTGCAATGTGGGTTTTATTGGCCCATCATGTTCAAGGACACACATGAGTTTTGTAAAGCTTATGAGCCTTGTCAGAAATTGGGAGGAATATCTCGTCGAAATATGATGCCACTCAATCCCATCTTACCCATTGAAATATTTGATTGTTGGGGCATCGATTTCATGGGTCCATTCCCTCATCTTTTGAAAATTTATATATTTTACTTGCCGTTGATTATGTTTTCAAATGGGTTAAAGCGATTCCGTGCCGGAACAATGACCATAAAACGGTCATTCAATTCTTAAAAGAAAACATCATTTTCCGGTTCGGAATACCTCAAGTCATTATTAGTGATGGAGGGTCTCACTTTTGTAATCGACCATTCGAAGCTTTAATGAGAATATACGATGTTACTCATAAAGTGAGCACTCCCTATATCACCCACAAACAAGTGGGCAAACTGAGATATTCAACAGGGAAATCAAACACATTCTAGAAAAAATAGTAAACCCCGATCGCAAGGATTGATCACTTCGACTTACCGATGCGCTCTGGGCTTACCATATAGGTTTCAAGACCCCCATTGGAATGTCACCTTATAGAGTCATCTATGGGAAGGCTTGCCAAGTGCCTGTGGAGTTAGAACATAGGGCATATTGGGCGATAAAGAAGATGAATTTTGATTCTGACAAAGCGAACTTGCTGCACAAGCTTCAATTGAATGAACTTACAGACTCCAGAACGAGGCATATGAGAACTCGAGAATTTACAAGGACAAGACGAAGGTGTTCCATGATAAGAACATCCTTCGTAAGACTTTCACGATCAATTAAAATGTCCTTTTATAATTCTCAGTTATATTTATTTTCGAAAAAATTGAGATCTCGATGGACCGATCCCTTCATTGTTAAAACCATTTATCCATATGGGACAGTCAAGCTTTTGAATCCAAGGAATGTCAACATTTGTAAAGCTAATGGTCAGCGTTTAAAGCCGTTCTTTGATAACTTTCCGTCATAAGGTATGTCTATACCTCTGACTGATCCTATGTACCAGGATACTTGATCTCCTAGTCTGACGGAGGTATAGAGTAGCTTAGGATTAGGATGTTTGTTTTTGCTTTATTTATTTTCAATAGGTTTCTTAGATGGAGGTAGATTCTCAATTTTTACTCTCTCAGGTACTCTCATCCTCACTCTCCTTTATTTTTGTCATTGCTCTCATATCATCACATATCGCATATCTTATTACATTGAGGACAATGTAAGATTTGGTTGGGGGTGATATTCATACTCTAGTATTTTATAACATTTCGAGCAATCATGTAAAAAAAAATTCAATTTTCTGAACTTTCAAAACTCTCTTGAAAAACTTTATTTCTATACACTTAAAATGAAAGTGATTTGATTTTGAAATCCTTGAATTATCCTAAATATAGTAGTTTTCTTTATGAATTCCCCTATTGATTTGATTGATAGAAATTTTGAACACTTTGAGTCTAGTTCACATTACACGATTTTCATGATTGAAGAGATTATGTAAACTTGTATATCGGTTAGACTAAGATTTAGAGTGTTGAAGAATCAAGCCGGGGAACTTTGTCCATCACGTTCATGAATGAAAAGAAAAGAATGGAAGATATAGATTTCTAAAAATCCTATCTTATGTTTATAGAATGAAAAGAAAATGATGAAAAAAAATGGTTAATTGTTGAAAATATGTTGAATTCCAAAAAGGGCTACCTATCACGAACCAGGGGAAGGTCTACCCAAAACCTAAGCTAGAAATGGAAAATAGTGTGAAAGTCGTCGAAGGAATGGTAAGGAAAATTCTTGTCATAGGCATGTGGTTGATCTGTACACTTTTAGATCGTTAGTTTCGCTAATCTATGAAGAAGGTAATCCTGAAAATTCATGAGATGAACATACACTATTCACAATAGACTATACTTGTTCGGATTGTTCTATTTATGAATCAATTAGTGGGGATTCTATGTGAAACACCTATTATGTTTAAAGAGTTTAGGATTTTAACTTTTTATCACTAAGTTTATCTGAATTTTGTACTTGTATGTCTAGAAGTTTATAGAAGAATAGTTTTCGAGAGAGAGTTGGGTTTTGGAAGATTGATTTGTTTCACGCAAGTTTTGCTCGGCATTAGCAAAATGTTGGTTGAGGTGTGTTGAGCTCTGAATTGTGCTTATTCTAACCCCATTTCATCACTCATTATGCATGTTTTCTATGTTTAAAAGACCTATCTAATGCATGATTTGTGGTTGTAGGAATGAGAGAGAGACTTCACCATTTTAATATTAAAGAACACTTCTTAAAGCACTTTGAAGATAAAAGAACATGAGCCAAGAGTTGAAGGAAGAAGCAAAAAAGAGAAGAAACAAGAAAAAAAAAAAGAAATCAGAAAAAGAGGCCGATCGGTCATGATTGGGCTCGACCGGTCATGATCGGTCGGCCACCTTGCTGCCCCTCACTGGAGCTTGCTGAACTGAAATAGAAGGGTCAGATCGGTCGTGACTGGTCGGCCACTTGCAGAAAATAGAAACTTCTGTTTTGAGCTCCGAATTTCTCTGCGCAACTGCATAAACCATACGCAGATTCTCGACGATTCTTTGACGGTGGAGCTTGAATACTATAAAAGGACACCTCTAGGCTCATCTAAACTCACTCTAGAAGAGTTCTACAGTAGTAGGAGGTGGAGAATCATGAATTAGGAGTTCTACAACTCCTTTTACCTAGGATTTCTCTAGTTTTTCATGGTTAGCTTAGTTTTTCTGTTTTGTTCTAGCCTAATGATCTCCATGGTTGGCTAGACCTCTTAACTAGAGCTAAGAGATGAAACTTGTAGTTCTTTTTTATGTTTTAATTCGTTTTAAGGTTTCAATTTCAGATTTAAAGTTGAACAATGGTTTGTTTATGTTTGAATGAAGTTCTAAGTTTATTTTTCTTTAATCTCTTGATGGCTCATGTGATGCTTAGAAGATTTAGCTTAGAATCTTAATTGTTTTGCAAGATCTAGAACTGTACGCTTCGAGGAATTGAATTCACTATGCTCTAGAACTTGGATCTTAATGTAGAAACTTCGAACCAAAGTTCTATCTTTTGATGAATTCTGATATATGTGTTAAACATCATTATGATTTGATTCAAGTTCAGATTGTGATATTAGTTGGATCCAGTGACAAGATTTGATGATTATCATAGTTGTAATATTCACCTATTAGAAATAGGATTGGCTTATGCAATTGAGTATGCCCAATGCCTAACCTAAATTGAGGGAATCATGTTGATAAACAACATATATTTTGGACTGTTTTGATGTTATAACCACTCCATGTCCCGGCTAGATAGGATTGAATTTTGATTCTAGTTGTGTAATCGAGAAACCTATACGGATTATGCATTAAGGATAATTGCAAGTGGATCCTTAGAGCTCTAGTGCTTTCATACTATTAAATTCATCTTTTAAGTTTACAGATTGCACATCCATATTTAATTTTCCAGATTAGTTCACTTTAATGCAATTTCAATTAGAGTTGTTTGAAGGAATTTTGTGAATTCCTGGTTGATCCCTAAGGATGATCTCGGTCCCTACCGAATTATTACTACATCACAGCCTTGCACTTGAAGCAAGCGAACAAGGTCCTAGAGGTTTAGAATTTCAGTCCCCATAACTTTTGGTTTAGCCTACGATTCATTAAGGTGGAAATCCACTTGTCACGATACCTCGATACAAGTGTTTAAATTCAACAACTATCCTAAAAGTTTTTAGGAGCCTATAATTATAGCCTCTGCGTTCATGAAGCTAACCTAACTCTTATAAAACTTAGGTGAACTTTTGACTCAAGGCTCAGTTTATCTCTTTCCTATTCTTTGATACTAACTATAACACCCCCAAAATTCGACACTCAAGTATAGGGACTTAAATTTCGAATTCAAGGGTGTTCATGATGAGTGCTTCCATTTTTTACATAACTTTTTTCCATTCACATTCACATGGTATTCATAGAACTAAAATAAACCAAACTTTGAAAATTAAACTTCCAAGAATAAAGTCTACCAAATTGTCACCAATCGTCTAAACGAATGGCCATATAATTGGCCCTATTACATCAAAGCTTTTAAACTAAAAATTAAAATAAATCTAATCTAAAAGGTCTTGTAAAATCCTTCTTCTTCTGGAACCGCCTCCTTATAATCTTTTAAATCATTGCTTGCCACTACAATTAATCACATAACACTGCATTAGCTATAAAACCGATGAGTAATGTTCGCTTCCCCAAGTGTAGGGTTACGATGTAGTAATAATCTCGGTAAGACCGAGGTCGATCCACAGGGAAGGAGGTAAACAATTCTAACTACTCTAACAACGAGAATCTAAAAGGGTTTATGAAATCAATTTTTAAACATGAAATAGAAAAATCTAATAATAAGGAGAACTAGAGCATCAAGGATCCACTTATAGCTATCTTTGATGTATAATTCGCATAGGTTTCTCAATTACACAACTAGAATCGAAATCAAATCCTATCTAGCCGGAAGATAGAGCGGTTATAACAAACAATCTGTCTTATGTATGATTCATATACATGATTCCCTCAATTCAAGTTAGGACTTGAGCCCACTCAATTGCATAGGTCAATCCTAGTTCCAATAGTTTAAGATCACAACCATGATAATCATTAAACTTTGTCACAAAGCATAACTATACCATGATTTGAACTTCATTCAAATCATATAAATAATCACACATAATTCAGAATTTCTAGAAAAATAGAACTTTAGTTTGAAGTTCCTACATGAAGACTCAAGTTCTAGAGCATCTTGAATCCGATTCCTCGGAGCGTACGAGTCTAGATCTTTGCAAAAAAATTAAGAAACTAATGTAATTCTTCCCAATATCCATGAGTCATCATAAGATTAAAAAATTACTTAGAACTTTATTAAAACTCAAAAAACCATTGTTCAACGTTAAGAATTCAACTTGAAACCATTAAAAACTAATTAAACAATCTAAGAAAATTATAAACTTCACCTCTTGGCTCTAGCTAAGAGGTTAACTAATGAAAAACATAAAAACAAACTAGAACTAGAACTAGAAGAAGAAGAAAACTAGTTATAGAAGGCTAGGAAGCCTCCTAAGTCTTGAATCAATTGCTCCCCACATTACTAGATGCCTGAGAGTGGAGATGGCCTTTTATAAAAGAAATTCCGCACCGACTTGGAAACTTCAAGAGAACGCAGAGTCCTTCCATAATTTGAAAACTTGGAATTGAAAATTGGAGTTTCTAGAACACCTTAGACTTGTCTGGCGACCGGTCTAGGAAACAAAAAAACAGTCCAGCAAGATTTGTATTTCTGGATTAGTGTAGATCTTTCTAGTGACCGGTCTAAGACCGATCTTGGGACAGGTCTTGGAGATATTTTCCCATATTTTCTTCTTTTTCTCTTCTCTTTCTTTCTTCTTCTTTCCTCCACCTTTTGGCACTTATTCTATTGATATTCAATGCATACAAAGTGACTCTTTTAACCATGAATTGGTGAAGTCTCCCTCTCATTCCTATAATCACAAAAACATATATTAGATTAGTCTTTAAACATGAAAATCATGTATAATGTGATGATGAAAAGGGGTTAGAATATGAAATATTCATGGCTCAACACACCCCCAACCAGCATTTTGCTAGTCCCGAGCAAAACATGCGTAAAACAAGATTCAATTCTCCAAAATCCAACTCTCCTTCAGAAACTATGCTTCTATTCCTTCCAAGACACATAAGTGCAAAAATCAGAGAAACTAGGTGATGGAAACTGAAACCTTAAACTCTCAAAACATAATAAGTATTCATATAGGATCCCTGCTGATTGATTGATAAATAGAAGAATCTGAACACGTTTAACCTAGTGTGCATAGTGAATGTTCATCTCATGAATTTTCGAGATTATCTTCTTCATAAATCAACTAAACTATAGATCTAACAGTGTACAGACCAACCACAAGCCTATGACAGGAATTTACCTTACCGTCCTTTCGACAGCTTTCACACTATGTATCATTTCCTACTTTAGTTACAGGTAGACCATCCCCCGGTTGGTAATAGGTAGCCCTTTTCGAAATTTTCCATCATATTCTCAATCATACCCATATTTTCTTTCCTTCTTTCCTTTTTATATACATTAGATAGGATTTTTAGAAATCCATATCTTTCGTTATTTTTCCATGAATAAGGATGGACAAAGTACCCCGGCTTGGTTCCTCAACACCTTCAATCTAAGCCTAGCCAATCCACAAATCTATATAATCCTTTCAAACCATAAGAATCGTGTAATGTGAACTAGGCTCAAAAGTGTTCAAATTTTCTATCGATCATATAAATAGAAGAATTCATATAGAAATCTATTATATTTAAGCTAATTTAGAGGTCTCAAAATCGTATCAATTCGTTTCTCATCCTTTCATACCTATGACATCTCTAGTGCATAGAAACATGGCTTTTCAAAGGAGTTTTAAATTTTCAGAAAAATAAAAAAATTTCTACATAATTGCTCGAAATGTCACAAAAGCTAGTAGATTCATCTAAGGAATCTCCAAAAACTTGTTCGCTTCCCCAAGTGTAGGGTTGCGATGTAATAATAATCTCGGTAAGATCGAGGTCGATCCACAGGGAAGGAGGTAAACAATTCTAACTACTCTAACAACTAGAATCTAAAAGGGTTTATGAAATCAGTTTTTAAACATGAAATAGAAAAATCTGATAATAAGGAGACCTAGATCATCAAGGATCCACTTATAGCTATCTTTGATGTATAATTCGCATAGGTTTCTCAATTACACAACTAGAATCGAAATTAAATCCTACCTAGCCGGAAGATAAAGTGGTTATAACCAACAATCTGTCTTATGTATGATTCATATACATGATTCCCTCAATTCAAGTTAGGACTTGAGCACACTCAATTGCATAGGTCAATCTATGATAATCATTAAACTCTATCACAAACCATAACTATACCATGATTTGAACTTCATTGAAATCACATAAACAATCACACATAATTCAGAATTTTCAGAAAAATAGAACTTTTGTTTAAAGTTCCCTCATGAAGACTCAAGTTCTAGAACGTCTTAAATCTGATTCCTTAGAGCGTACAGGTCTAAATCTTTGCAAAACAATTAAGAAACTAATGTAATTCTTCCAAACATCCATGAGTCATTATAAGATTGAGAAAAACTACTTAGAACTTTATTAAAACTCAATAAACCATTGTTCAACGTTAAGAATTCAACTTGAAACCATTAAAAACGAGTTAAACAATCTAAGAAAACTATAAACTTCACCTCTTAGCTCTAGCTAAGAGGTTAACTAATGAAAAGCATAAAAACAAACTAGAACTCGAACTAGAAGAACTAGAAAACTAGTTGTAGAAGGCTAGGAAGCCTTCTAGGTCTTGAATCCTTTACTCCCCACGTTGCTAGATGCCTTAGGAAGAGAGTGGAGGTGGCCTTTTATAAGAGAAATCCCGCACCGACTTAGAAACTTCGAGAAAACGTGGAGTCCTTCCGCAATTTGAAACCTGAAATTGAAAATCGGAGTTTCTGGAACACCTTAAACCTGTTCGGTAATCGGTCTGAGACCAGTCTAAGAAACACAAAAACAGTCCAGCAAGATTTGTATTTCTGGACTAGTGTAGACCTGTCTGGCGACCGGTCTTGGGATAGGTCTTGGGACAGGTATTGGGACTGACGATCGGTCTTGGGACAGGTCTTGGGACGGGTCTTGGGACTGGTGACCGGTCTTGGGACAGGTCTTGGAAAAGGTCTTAGAGATATTTTCTTTTTTTTTTTCTCTTCTCTTTCTTTCTTTTTCTTTCCTCCACCTTTTGGCACTTGTTCTATTGATATTCAATGCATACAAAGTGACTCTTTTAACCATGAATTGGTGAAGGCTCCCTCTCATTCTTACAATCACAAAAACATGTATTAGATTAGTCTTTAAACATGAAAACCATGCATAATGTGATGATGAAAAGGGGTTAAAATATGTAATATTCATGGCTCAACAAGTAATCTCGTACGGTTTATCACATATAATTCAATGTATAAAATCACATAGAAAGAATTTAAAAAATTACAAAACACTAAGAATTCAAATATAATTTCATCAAACCAAAAACTCTTAAACCATGCATATGATGCAAAATATGCAAGTATGCTTCAACTGTCTCAATACGGTTATCAATAGAACATCTAAGGCCAGTTTATACAGTCAGGCCAACACTATTCCATAGAGATTCGTCGTGCTTGTAGAGTTGATCTCTTGTACACACCAGGGCACTCACCCAACATGCCAAAATCAACTGATATCCACCGGGTACACTAGTATGGTATACCGCATACATCAGGGAGCTCAACCAACCCGTCCACAATCAATAGAATATCACGGTATATTGCACACACTAGGGTGCTCAACCAGGGAATATTGCACACACGAAATTCTTTGGGACTATTACACTCACCTAGGCACTCACCCAAAAATAATCAATGGGCCTATTGCACACACATGGGTGCTCACCCTAAGGTCATCAACTGGGTCTATTGCACACACCAAGTTTCTCACCCTCCGATAATAACTAGAGTTCTCAATTCATGCCATGCATAAATTAATTTTTTTTTCATGATATTTCAAAAATAATTTACCAATATTCAGCCCTATTCCATGCATCAAAATATAATCAAATCACGAGGATTCATGAAACAACATCTCCCACGTGGACCATAAAAAAAAAATTCTTTCAACATATATCTGTAGTAGAAACGATTTCAAATTTTGGAATAAATTCTAACCCCAATTCATCACTCATTATACATGTTTCTTATGATTTAAAGACTAATCTAATACATGGTTTTGTGTTTGAAGGAATACGAGAGAGATTTTACTTATATGATGTTAAATGACTCACTTTACATGCCTTAAAGATCAATGGAAGAAAGGACAAGAGGTGGAGGTGAATTGTAATGAAGATAGAGTAAAAGAACCATGAAGAGTCACATTTTACAGACTGTCCGGTCGGCTGGCCAAACCTTCCAAAAACCAAAATTTCTCTGGGCAGATTTTTACATTGTCCCACCCCTTGTCCGACCAGCTGGATGGACTAGCCAGCCGGCTGATAGGTCGGTCAATGTAAATAATCCTCTAGAGACTTTTATACATTGCAGTACAACCTCCAACCAGCCAGCTAGGGGGGTCCGGCCAGCCAGCCAACATCCAGAAATCAAGTTTCTAATTCTGTCTTCCGATTCTTGCTGCGCAAGTGCAGAACTTCTCCATGATTTCTTGGATCTAAGCTATAAAAGGCCACATCCACTCTCTTCCTAGAGTATCTAGCAACGTGGGGAGCAAAGGATTTAAGACCTAGGAGGCCTCCTATAACTAGTTTTCTTCTTCTCCGAGTTTTAATTCTAATTTTTAATATGCTTTTCTTTAGTTAACCTCTTAGCTAAAGCTAAGAGGTGGAACTTGTAGTTATCTTAGATGGTTTAATTCGTTTTTAAAATTTCAAGTTTAGATTTAATGTTAAACAATGGTTTGCTTAAGTTTGAATGCAGTTTTAAGTTAGTTTTTTTCTTAATCTTATGATGACTCAAGGATGTTTGGAAGAATTATACTTAACTACTTAGTTGTTTTGCAACATCTAGACCTATATGCATTGAGGAATCGGATTCAATACGCTCTAGAACTTGAATCTTCATGTGGGAACTTCAAACCAAAGTTCTATCTTTTCTGAAATTTAAAATATGTATTGAAAGTTGATATGATTTGAATCAAGTTCAAATTAAGATCTTAGTTGAATCTAGCGACAATGTTTGATGATTATTATAGTTGTGATCTTTAATCTATTGAAACTAGGATTAGCCTATGCAATTGAGTGTGCCCAAGTCCTAACTTGAATTGAGGGAATCATGTTGATGAACAATACATATGTTGGATTATTTTGATAATATAATCGCTCTATAATCCAGTTAGATAGGATTTGATTTTGATTCTGATTCTAGTTGAGTAATTAAGAAACCTATACGAATTATACATCAAGGATAGCTATAAGTGGATCCTTGATTCTTTTATTATCAGATTTTTCTTATTTTATGTTTAATTCTAAAAACTATTTTCTTGAATTGAAGTTATTAAAATAGTTGAACTGTTTACCACCTTCCTTGTGGATTGACCTCGTTCTCACCGAGTTATTATTACATCGCAGCCTTGCACTTGAGGCGAGCGAACAAATTTTTAGCATTGTTACCGGGGAAGAGGTTAAATGGTTCAAGTTGTTCTAGTAGCTATAGAGTAAGTCTTAGTTAGCTAGGATTTACTTTTTTTTTTAAGAATTAGTTTTCTTATTTTAGAAACTAACATTGTTTTTCTATTTTGTAAGAACTTTTGCAACCATAATGCATCTTCTCGATTTTTTAATTCAAGCATAGGAGCTAATCTAAGGTGAAGTTTGGTAAAATTCTCGTAACTCTCTTCCTCTCTTCTTCTTTTTCTTTCATCTCTAGTAGTGTGGGTAGAGATTCCTTTTAGTCGGTTTAACCACCTTAGATCTCTGATTAGTTGGCTTGTGCCGCCTTGATTCCTTTTGGTCGGCATAGCCGCATTGGATCATCCTGAGCTTGGAAATTATTTTTAACCCGTTCCTCTTTCACTACAAGGGTCAGAAGCTACGAATTATATTTGTAGCTATTGAGCTTTAGCTACGAATATCCTTCTTAGCTAATCCGTAGCCACTGGTGTCGTAGCCAGAGCTTTTTGACTATAGCTACGGGCTCTTATACTTTCAGCTACGAACATAAGCCGTCACTATTGAAATATAATCCGTAGCATTTCCTTAGCTACGAGTTTTGGTTTAGAGCTACTGACTATATTCGTAGCTATATCCTTTCTTTATTTTTTTAAAGAATAAAATACTAGTGGCATTTCTGGTCGTTGCTAGTACTTGCCCTGATAGTTCAATCAATCTAAGCTAACACAAATAAAGACTTCATGGCTTACAATCCCTATTAGGCGATCCTCACAAAGTAAAATAGTATGTAACACAAACCAAACTCTTAGGCAATCAGTCAATAGAATGAAAAAAAACCATTACAAATCCACTATTCACGCACATGTACACAATCACACTATTAAGTGGCATTACAATTGGCATCCCCATCATTCTATGAACTGAAGACATACCCTAACATGCAATGGATTACTCTAAATAATAGTTCTAACATTTTATAAGATTTAATGATTACATTGAGAAAAGAATAGCAAAAGACAATACCTAGAAAATTTACATAAGATTAGGTTGCACAATAGACACTTGCATATTATTTAGACCTTGCAGAATTTAATTCACACATCTTGCGTAATTACCACAGGATGCTCATCGGGGAGCGGGTAGAAGACAAGCCCTACAATAAAACAAGAAAAAAAAAAACCAAAGATTTATTCTTATGCAACACAAATCAGGAATATGATAAATGCCACAAGTCTAAAACGTCACAAAAACCATAAAAAGTACACTTCCATTCATATAATGTGACATATCAATATAGAGCTCCACACCCACATGTGCATTTAAGCCTACTTGCATGCATCTGTTAAAGCAAGGGAATCAACTAAATTCTCTCACCATGTTGGCATTCTAGCCGATGTGCCCTTATCATTTACACAAACAAAGGTTTCATAAGAAGTGCATCTATTAATAAAGAACGTACTTGGGTGACAACGGCATAAAGTGGTAGGGTGTTATAGTAGCAGAGTAGCTGAATAATCACCCTATTCATCAACAAACACAGCATCACTACGACTTTTATAGAAAAAGAATCACATGAATGAATCAAACAAGGTTAGAGAGATCTCTACCCAATTACAAGTCATGGAACGATAGAGCGAACTTGTCCCATGATGCACGAGTCAAAGCCATATGTTTGCACAGGACAATGGCTTTATTAGCAATAGCATGTCGAGAGGCAAGAATATGCTCTAGTGCAGAAAAATCAAGAGAAACAGGCACCTGCCCAATGTGGTTCTTGTTTTGTGACCATATTCAAACAATAATGTGGATTTGTATAATTGATACCTTTGAAAAATCACATTTCGGTTCCTTGCAAGACTTGCGCATGTATGATCAATACAAGCACATGTATGATCAATACAAATGGAACCCAAATGAAATATGGAATATTTGCAAATCAAAATGAATATATGATAATACATGAATTTGCACTGCATGGACTTGAAAGAGTAATTCCAAGGGTAAGCTTGCTTATGATTAATGGAATGAATAATATCCAAAAATATATATGCCGACCTGCAGCAGGGAATAAAAAAGAGTGAAAAGTGTGGAATAGCACTTAATGAGTTGTGAACATAGCCACAAAGGTACTCAAAAGTAAAAGCAAAAGGCTATAATCAACGATTCAGCATAACCACAATTGTGGCACCCCTTAGGTTGTGTTAGGCTCATGACCTTTTCAAGAGCAAAAAAAAAAAAAAAAAAAAAAAAAATTGTGATTATGGAATTTCTATTCTTAGGGCCTGCTTGGATAGTGGAAAAAGAAAAAAGAAATGAGACATGATTATCTAGCAGATAAATCAAACTATTTAACTGATAAAAGCAACCCATTCGGAATTTTTTGGGTCCATGAATCTTGAATAGCACCTGCAAGGAAATTGCATAAATAAAGCATCTTACATTTCTTAATAGAAAAGTTCTGTTGTTCAGCTGCCAATCAAGCCATAGATACCACTGCCAACCTGCAAATGTAACATTTAATTGAATATTAGCATTCTCCAAGTGCTGGGAAACTTGCTGCACCTTCTGTTGTTTACTTCCATTTAGTCATGGAGTAAAAAAAACCAATCAGTCTCTCTCAATTCAGTTAAATTGGTCTATTTCCTAAAGAGACGTCTCTACTACCAAGATAACATGGAAACTATCATCATCATCTTTATAGCCTTGTCCCAGCTATTTGGGGTCAGCTCCTAGCATGCATATAGAAACTATTTGATAACAGGAAGTGAAGGATCATGAGACGATCCATCCATGATCGTCTCATGAATGGCTTCTTAACTTGGTCCTCATCTTGAAGTTTTTCCAGCTTCTGTTATTACAAAAGCTAGCATCCCAGAGACAGTTAAAGCATCCCATGAAAAACATGCATTGATGTCACAACAGAAATGTCAGTCCAATTGTCTGAACCATAGATGTTAAGAGAAAGAAGTCCTATATTTGGGATTTAGTAATAGCAAGAGCCAGATGAGATGAGTGAGTTAAATTTACTCATACTGAAGGATCAACACCTGAAAATAACTGAAGATGCAAACAGAACAACCCACCATGACAAAAAATATGAATTCTAAAAGATTAGATACTTCTACACAGGTAAATTTAATGAAATTCATCTCATTTAATAGGTGGTCGCCTAAGTGATAATTTTCAAGTGACTGTAGATGTAGAAGAATGTTAGGAAGGCCTAATAGGGCATGAACCAGAAATTCTACTAAACTAGAAATTATGGTTGAGATTTTGGTTGCTATGGATGGCCCATGGTTCAAAAAGCACATTGATTACAAGTTACCATCTGCTAAGACAAGCTAAGTAGAAAAAAAAATGATTGCACAAGTATAGAAAGTGAGAGTTAGCATCATTCGATCAAATTTCAGGACCTGCTACATGAGAAGTCCCAATTTCCACATACCATTGCCATGTGTACAGTAGAGAGGGGGCCTATGTTCCAGTTCCACTCTTTATAGGATCATTTCCACTCAAAATCACAATTTTCAAAAGCATCAAAGCTAAAAAAATTGCAGCTTCCCTAAAAGAAGGAAAAAGATCTAAATGTGTTCTAAACCCATTACACCAACAACATCCATAAAAAGAACAAATTGCATACAATTCCCAATTCCCGGGCCCCAAAAGAGACCAAAATGAAAAGATAATCCAAAATCCAATTTTAACAACACCATAACTAAAATCCAAACTTGTTGCTGCTTATTTGTTTCCCATCAAAACAATGGCAAGTGCTTATATGGAGTGTTTTGTCGTGACATAGAGAAGGCACTCATTCATTTGCAGCTATATTTCCCAACTAGTTTATAAGAAAAAAGGTCAATAATAGGCTTCCACATTAGAATTCAAACAATCTACTAATTATCACAACGGTGTAGTAAATGCAAGACCACCCCCCACATACACATCGCATGCAAACTCTAAAATCCTCCCAACATGCTTGTATGCACTCCCCACTTATTTCCTTTGCAAAATCATCAGATCAACCCCACTCCTTCCAAATTCATTCACTGACCTGTAGTGTCAGTTAAGAACCAAACAAGAACCTTTAACACATAAGCATTAATTTTCTGCAACCCTATCATCCTTAGTGCACTAGATCTCATCATGATGTCTTGGGTCTAGAGTTAAGCATGGTCGAGTGACTTAAGCAACAGGATGGGAGCAGTATGCAGCAAAAACGAGGTTGCAATTAGTTCCAGAAAAGGAAGGGAAAAATCTAATAAAATGGCGAAGCAATCAAGTTCCTGATCTCTTTTGAAAAATTCAAACAAAAAAAAGAGGAGAAAAAATTAAGGCTGATTTCCAAAGTACGCATATGGATCAAGAGCTATTAGATATCTGCCAAATCAAAGCACAATGAGATCAAAGTAAGGAGGCTTCCACTTCTTGAACTATAAAATCATTTTCCCTCCACATAAACAACAATAAAACATAGATATCTTACACTACTCAAATCAATAGACAGCTAGAAATCGTTTGGAAAAATATCAACACAAAAAAAAAAAAAAAAAATCAGATCAACAAATAAAATGAAAGAAATTGAGAAAGCCAGTGAAAGATTGCCTTTTACGAATTTAAGAAATGATAGACCCCCATCGTAAACAGCTGAAACATTTGAGCTGCTTTTTAAGACATCATTAGTACATATGCAAAAAAGAAAAAAGAAAAAAGAGGAAAACCAGTACAATGTCAGAGAACATGATCTCTCATAAAAACCTGAAAATTTAAGAAATCAGTACACCAAAGATAAAGCTTAAGTCAGCAGAACTGTGCATTAAAATCCCTCTGCATATTAAACTGAAAAGATAATTGTTACATCTTAAATAGAACCTGTCCATGGGAAAAGCACAATTTTGAAATGTTGTCGGTTAGACTATATCATTTCTCAACGTTAAGATGACTACTCTTTATCTCTACAACAGAGAATGGTTGCATAAAAGACTACATTTACAATATAGACTTTATCATTTCTCAACATTAAGATGACTACTCTGTCCAAATCCCTCTAAAACATCTATTTTAGGCACCACTTAAAACACCCAAGTTTGTAAGCCCTCTATGTTTTAAGTGCAAAATCTGATCTGCTCATCAGGTTTTATACTCAAAACAAAAGTCCAAAGACCTAACCAGATCCTCTCCAATCATCCTTTAAAGGTTTTCATCCATCACCAATCATATATGCTAAATTTTGGAGTGTGACATCAATAGAGAAGATGCTAGAAAAATGAGCATAGAAATGAGAAACAATAGTTCATTTCAATCAGGGCATACACAATGGCATATCCAAACTAATTTTCTTTTTTGAGGTTGCAGCTTGCAAAGCCACATATGCAGGGTTGCATGAGATATCACCCTGCTCTCATACAACACAGATCACAAAGGCTTTATAGACCACTAATATCATAATTTCTGATTAGGAAAAAAAGAGTGCTAAAAGATCTAACGGGTATGTACAAAATATGCAGGACTGGAATAGGCTGTGAATCACAAAGGTCATAGACCAATATCATTTCTGATAAAAAGATTACTAAAGGAAGTAGTGGGCACACACAAAATACACATGGACAAAATCATTCAAGTGATTAAAATGGAAAAGAAAAAGGATCTTTTTGGTTTTAAAATAAAGAAATTAAAAAAAATAGCCCAAATATTTGCTTTGGTGAAATTATCACAAGTTGCTTTGGGTTGGGATTTTTGGGCCATTTAATAAACCGACAGACTGAGGCTGACCCCAACCCATTACCACTCCTTAAGGTTGTCAGTCCCGCTTCCATACTTTTTACAATGAGAAAAACTTTGGTACTTCAGCAAAATGAGTAGGATTTTAGACAAGAATAATGGACATTTATGCAATTTGGTAAAGCATATGGCCATAAGATTGTAGGTCACATTACCATACCTTCACAATGAGAACTTTGGTACATTGGCAAAGAATGATGGTTGATACATAGTTTCTGGCATATAATGAACTGCAAAAATCATGGGCCATACTTTGATTACTCTTGAACAGAAAATTACATTCACTTAGTTTCTAATTGGATGATCAATGGTATTTAATGAATAGTTGAAATGAAATCAATTGATGATAATGATTCAAGAAGCAAATCAAATGTTAGCAAAGCTTATTTTAATGATTGAGTTAAATGTATTCTACATGTACGATAAGTGCCTAAATATCAAACATCACACTTTGCCAGAGCATCAACAATTTTCCACTTCCTCTCCACGTGCATTACACATGCCATATCTATACACAAAGCAGATGTAACTGGAGATGACTATTATACATGGGCTAAGAAGGTGAGAAGGCTGCACAAAACAGTAAGAGCCATGAAGCAACACATGATGAAGGTTTTCAACCGTTTCGTGGTTACCTTTAGGTGAAGTAACATTAATTTGCAATCTTACTCATGAAATAATCCGTGAACATCTAGGTCATTCTCCCGCAGCTTTGGGCCTGTGCTATACCAACCCACGGCATGTTCCTTGGCTGAAACACAATATCAAATGTCATGTAAAAAAGGAGAAGCATGTCCTGCAGCATCAATTTTCAATGTAGGTCATCCAACCATACAACCACGTGGGCCAACCCATGGATAGAGAAAAAATGGGACTCTATGCGATCCACACCAAACATCCCTTGTTGAGCCATTTCATCAAGCAGTTAGCATGCACAACATACAGGAGATATTACACAAATGATTTTTCAGTTTTTACAATGAGGCCACTGTTCAGTGACCTAAATTCTGATATTATGATCCGTGCACCAAAAATCTGAAAAAAGGGCCCAACTTATTTCTTCAAAAAAAAAGAAAAAAGAGCAATACTAATTTCTAATACAGTTCATATAAAATGAACCATTTGCCTCAAAATGAAACACATGCTTTCCAACAAACTCACATGCTAAATCTAGATTTTATAACAAATTGTACCGTCTGATGCCAGAACTACACAAATCAACGCATTTAGTTAACTAACACATGTTGATCTGTTCATTCCACATGAAGTGTCAGGCACACACCCATTTCATACATTTATGGAGTCTCTACTGATTTAAATGAAATCAAGAAAACAAGTGGATAACAACATAGCAACTCATAAAGATCATCGAGAAACAAAAAAATAAGAAAAAAATGTTCAATATAATACAAATAGCAACTCAAAACCAAATTCAGATTGAAATGTCAGAAAATCACAAAAGCAGTAGATTTAAGATTCCACGTTCAAATCTAACCTTTCCAACAGGTTTTCGGCCTCTTCGTCCGTCATCTGCCCTCCAAAAAGAACCGTACTCTGATTCCTCTAGCCAACTGAAAAAGATATGGAAATCAGCCACATTTAAACGGATGGAAGGATGAACCCAAACCCTCTTTTGCTGCTGTGTTTGGAGTAAAAAGGGTTTTTTCTCCGAGGAAGAGAGCGTCGGAGGAAAAGATCTGAGAGGAACGAGCGTTGGGTCGGGATCTCAAAGGCAGGAGCGGATTAGAGAGAGAGAAGGGGGGGAGGAATGGGGGCGGAGGGCGCTGGGAAAGAGGGAATGAGAAGGTTCCTAGTTTTTATTTTTATTTTTTGGTTTTTCAGAACCCGCGTTTCATTTCCAGGAGCGCCCAACACAGCAGCTTGGAGCGGATGGTCCTGTCCAGAACCCGCATTTTTATTTTTATTTTTTTGGTTGTGCCCACAATAATATATGTAGTGTATCCACTCCGTCTATCCATTTTGCCGGCTCATTTTAGGTTATGACCCAAAAAATTGGACAGATCGAGGAGCCAAGTGGACCACACCAAATATCAATGGTAGGTAATTAATATCCACTGTTCTCCTACGGTGTGGTCCATATGAGCTCTCGATCTGCCTATTTTTCTTTCCCATGCCCAAAAATGTGCTTTCAAAATGGATGGACGGCTTAGATAAATGAAACACATTGTGGTGGGCCCCATAGAGCCCCTTGGGGGCTATCAACTCTTGATATCACTGTAGTTTTAGCTACGGATTAAATTTGTAGGAATACTGCTTCAGTTCATATTCATAGTAAAAGACCCCCATAGTCCATAGCCTTTACTCTCTTTTTTTTGTAGTGTTTCTTTTTTTCTAGACTTTTTCTTAAGATTCAAAGAGTGGGTGGGGTGTTCTCATGAACCCTTATAACCAGGAGAAATCGGTCTCTATCTTTGTTTCTGGCTCTGCCATTGCAAGACACCTTATGTTTTGGTCTTTGAGAGAAGTTAAGTAGGAATAATTCTTTTTCTTTTTCTTTCCCTTTCTCTTTTTTATGATCTTCTTTGTCCTTCTTTTTCCTTTTCTTTTCCCTCTTTTATTTTTGTTTCTAGATTTTTTATTTTTATTTTTTAAGTTTCAACTTCTTAAAATCTCGTTATAGCTGATTGGATGGGTGGTGCTGATGCATATCTTTTGGAAGATGAGATGTCAAACTATGGGATCCAAACTCATTGTAATTGGAACCATTCTAGGCATGATTATTTTCCTAAGACTCAATCTACTTCTAATGCTCCCCCACATAAGACATTGCGAGATTACCGAAATGAGAACAATGTGTATAGCTTTTTACTAGGTAAGATAATGGGTGAGTATTGAAAAGAGATGAATAACGTTTCACCGGTTAGGACAATGCATAATCACTTGTATGGCTACACATATCAACAACCATCTCATAGCTCAACATATGATATGTATAATCTAAATTGGTGGGAGCATCAAAATTTCAATTTGGAAGACGAACCAACCATGGATGTTAACAATTATCTTCAAAAGTTTCTATCTCATGAGCCTCAACCTACACAAACTCTTGAGGATACGCTGTGAGAGTTTATGAAAATAACTGAGCAATGAATATAAAACCTCTCGCCAACCTCTCAAAATCCTGAACCCGACATTGGGAATACCGAATCAATCCCCAACAATGAGGAGGATGAGGCTATCCAAGCCCAACCCTCTTCCGATCTAATGACTAAACTTTTAGATGACATCGATCCCAGTGATCCCAATATTACCATCGATTATGGTGAATCAATTATCTCTTTTAGATATTTTGATTTGAATGATAAAGAGATTTCAATGACGGTTGACAAACTTGAGGAATCTACAAAATATGGAAGTGATAGTATGATTAACTACAATGAGGGTTCGATGGATGATTATGAGCTCATGATTTCTTCTTCTAAAGGGCAGAATGTTTATGAGTCGTCGGAAGATATTCTTACTAAAGAGATGGCCGAAGTCAATCTTTTTTAGTCCTTCCACCAACAACACATGCCAAATTCTATTGTGGAAGACCTCCCTTTGACTGAAAATTATATTTCTTTGGATGATGAGGTGGCACAACCTGAAATTTCAAAAGATCCACCAATGCTAGATGATGTGCTTATCACTAAATCTAAAAAAATTTATTTCGAAGATCTCCTCTCTATAGAGGAGGAATTTCTTGCCATTGAAACAGAATTTTTTCAATCACCTAGGGAGGATGATGTTGATGTCAGATTTTAGTAATAGGCTCCTTCCAAGTGTATGCCCTCTTCAATATAAACTTCCCTCCTAAAACCTGAAAGGCAAACAAAGGAAACTAAGGGTGGCCAGCGCTTGGCCGTTGGCCCTCCGAAGCTAAAGTCAGAGGTGACTTGATAGTAAAATGAAGTGTGAAACGTAGGTTTAGAGATTGTGTACCTTTATCATCTATGTGGCCATCCATTTATATAGATCTGGGTGATCCATTCTTATTACGCAAGCCATTAAGATCATCGTTGATTTCAGGGGATAAGAAGTTAATCCCTGGATAAGAAGATGGCATACCCAACTGATTATGTTCCTTGATAGAGAGGCCCCCCGTGGTACGAAAACTGTGAATAAAAAATAACCCAAAGCTGGCCTATATGGGTTGCTGTACTATCGACCTATATGGTCTGCTAGTACTATGAGACGAGGGACATCTCCAATGAATGACTAGCAACCAGGGGTCCTCGAATTTGGAAATATCCTCGTTTGTTGACCAGGAGCAGAGTTGCTCGAATGATGGAGACCTTCCCATTTAACGACCACCGACCAGACCTGCTCGCATATCGGGAGTGTATAGGTGGTCGCAGGTCTGTGTGATATACAAGATGCGACCAGGTAGGCTCATTAGTCAGATGGTTTGGTCGCGGCTTTATGGAAAGGCGCTCGTGGGTCGCATGTCTTTTATACTTCTTCGATAACCAACTTTATTCTACAACAGATGCCCCTCAAGTCCTTAACATTGAGCAGCTAAGCGAAGGATTTGTCTGTATATGTAACCGCCTATTTTTGGAGGAGAAGCCGTACATGATTGAGCCTGCATTTATGAGCGCCAGCTTTCTGCAGCTTCTCGGCTAAGAGAAATGAAGCGGCGTTCGCCACGTGTCCCGGGAGTTAATGCTCGTGCCTGTTCGACTGTCATGCCAAACGAAGGGTTGCTTCGTGTTACCCAAATCCGGATAAAATGATTGCCTCTAAATATCGGAGCCTGCGAAAGTTTCTTCATTTCAAAGTTTTGCTGGAGATATTTAAAAATTCCTCCTTCTATCTATCTCTGGCGTGACCTCTTTGCTGAGGTATTCCTCCTTCTTTCCTTCTTTTCTTCTATCTTCTTTCTATGGCAAGGGACTCTGATAATGAGGTAGTTCCTCTGGGAAACGATACTCCGGATTCTTCTGAATCAAATAATGCGAGGGTGCCAGCGGGAAGATATTCTGCCTCTAGTTATTCTTCGATAATGATGGAGGAACAACTTTTCAATTTATGAGAAAGATACCGGATTCCTGACTCCGTCATTTTCAAACTGTTCAGAGAAGGAGAAACCCCAGATTCTCCACCGCCGGGTTGTGTCGCCATGTACAAATATTTTTTCTGACTTGGAGTACGTCTCCCCCTCCATCCTTTCATCTGAAATGTACTCTGTATCTACAAAATTGCCCCCGTCCAACTTATAGTAAATGGCTGGAGGGTTGTATTGAGTGCCTATGTCCTCTAGAAGCAAGCGGGGAATGGGGACTTGATCGTCGATGAGTTTTTTAGGATGTACCAACTAAAAAAGGCCCCGTCCAGTGAGGGTTAGCACTATCTATGCTTCTGACACCGAGAGAACTTCATCATGAGGAATCCCACTTCGAATTATCCCCGATGGAGGAGGGAGTGGTTTTATGTCTCCGGTAACTGGGATTCTGATGTGGGATCTAACCCCAAAGGACATAACATCAGCTACTTCTTTTGCGAATGTGGGTGAATTTTTACTCCTCTATGAAAATAGGCAGGATTTTGTCTTTGTTACTGACTGATCTGATTTTTCTCATATCTTTCAGGTGTTCCTGCTGGGAAGAAGCCCAGCTTGCAAGGAGGAATCAACGAAAAAATTGTCAAGATCTTCAAGCTCTCAGGGGACAATCGAAACGTCAACGTCACCCTCTCGCTCCCTTGTCTAGCTGCCTCTTGTCTTATCTCCGAGGAGGAAGCGATGGTGAACGTAGGAGACAAGAGGAGAATGCTGGGAGTGTTGCCTCGTCTGAAGGGCACTGCTTCGAAAAGGCAGAAGAAGACAACGGCTGGTCCCTCCAGCCCGCCTGTGCGAACAAATGAGCCTGCTTGCAGCTCGCAGCTGCACAATCCTCCCTAAGCGGAAATGACAATGACCCCTCCGGATTGTCCTCGTGACCAGCCGGTAATTGATATAATAGACAACTCTCCGAGAGGCAACGAGGCGAGGCCGAGTCACCCTTCAGGTGAGGAGGGTCGCAAGCCTACTACAGTTCGCGAGTTGGCTCTTGCTTTGGAGTCAGCTCCTGTTCGGGAACAATCTTAGGCTCGCGAGGTGAGCACTTCTGAAATGTTGGTAGCCCAGCCTTTGGGGACTGGAGTCTACATCATTCCGGCTCACTTGCATCCTATTTACAAGTTCATTTTTGAAAACATCACCCTCAAATCCTTCGGTGCTCTTCCTGAGCCCAGTCCGGAGGATCTCTCCACGGACATTGGAGTGAGGCTGATCCAGGTAAGCATGAAGCGTTTCATTTTTTCTGTTGCTCTTTTAAGAAACTTTTATACCTTTAATAATGATTTCCTTCATTTTCGAGCAGGGTTTGGACCTCACTTTGCGGACGAGACGCGACATTGACACTGTTCGTCGCATTATTGATGAAGGAGAGGAGAAGAGACTGTCCATGGAGAATGAGATCTACGGGAGGGATCTAATAATAAAGTCTCACGAGGCTCTAATTGCCAAGTTAAATGAGGAGAAGAAGATCCTCATTGACAAGATCCAAGCTTTGACTGAACGGTATCAGTCGTTGGATCTTAACTTTGCGAGGCTTTCGGAGATAAAGGAGAAGGACGAGAAGGAGAGAGAGATCTTCTGTCAGGATAAGATCTCTCTTGAGGAGCAGCTCGGAAGGCAAAGCACACCTCAAGGAGACCGTCGAAGGTTTAGAGAAGGAGAATAAGGCCCTTGCTTAGCTGAAGGATAGCTCCATTCACTGGGATGAAGAGAGGATGGCCTATGTCAAAATGGTGTCTCAAGAAGTCCCTCGTGCAATTCTGGAGTTTCGGACTTCACAACTCTACGAAGGGGAACGGTATGAAGTGTACGTCGCTGGTCGCGATTTCGCGGTCAAGGTTATGCAACGAATTTCTCCATCGTTTAACATGGAGGAATTTGATAAAGTTGTTGCCGTTGTCGCCGTTGAAGAAAGAGCAGCGGCTGAAAATGAAGTCATGGAGGCTACTGAAGCTGCAGGAGTTCCTGAGGCGGGACCTGAGGCAGAAAGTCGAGCACCTCCTCCAGGCGACAAATGAGCAACTACGAGCTGCTCCTTCTCTTTTTCCCTCTCTATCTCTGATTTGAAACAGATGTATCTTCTCCTTCTTTTGTAATCTAAATGATTATTAAATGAAAAGATGTTTTGTTATCTCTTCTTTAATTCATGGGAATGAATTCGTGATTGTTGGATGTTTTACTCAACCCATGAAGATGAATTGGGCTCAATTAGGGAGGTCTTGGTGATCGTGTCCGCTTGGAGATAGGCTGACCTATCAATTGAGTCTTTGGCTCTGCTGAGAACAAAAGTTTTAGTCAAGAGAATGTTTATATTCTCTTCGGGGCTATTCAGGTCTAACAGGTGGAGTAGTGACCAAGTTATGGATTTCATAGCTGACTACCTAAGATGAAAAAGATTCGTCTTTATTCAGATATGGTCTGGCATTTACATCGCGAATGGTTATGGGAAATACCGAAGTAAATGCTCTACGTGCCAAGGGCGACGTAGGGGTCTTCCTCGCATGTCTTCAAGATAGTAAGTCCTTGGTCGAATAATCCTGATGACTCGATACGGGCCTTCCCAGTTAGGATCTAGCGACCGGGTGGTTGTTCCGATATTTTGCCTAAGCACCAAATCATCGAGCTAAAAAGCTCTAGTTTTAACATTTAAATTGTGATAGCGAGCTATTCGTTGTTGATAAGCCGCTGCTCGAAGACGAGTTGTATCCCTTTTTTCTTCTAGGAGATCGAGGTGAAGTTTTAACTTTCCTCATTACGGGCTGCCTCGTAGTCTTCTACTCGATGAGTAGGTATCTCAACTTCTACTGGGACGACCGCTTCGATGTCGAATGTCAATGAGAAGGGTGTTTCTCCTATTAAATTACAAGTTGTCGTCTTGTAAGTCCATAAAACTTTTGGTAGGAGTTCTGGCCATATACCCTTAACATTCATCAAGCTTGGTCTTCAAATGATGCTTGAAATTTTGTTAACCGCTTCTACCTATCCATTAGCCTGGGGATGATATGGGGAAGTCTGAATATTACGTATCCTCCATTTCTCGTAAAACTCGGAGAATGCGGCGTTATCGAACTATCTTCCATTGTTAGAAATTATGGTATGGGGGAGCCCATAACGGCACATGATGTTCGTCCATATGAATTTAGTAGTTTGCCTTTCGGTGATAGTGGCCAGAGGTTCCGCCTCGACCCATTTAGTGAAGTAATCGACTACCACAATTACGAACTTGTTTTGGCCTTTCCCGATGGATAGTGGTCCGATTATATCAACTCCCCATTGAGCAAAAGGCCAAGGGCCGTCCATCGGCATTATTTACTCAAATAGTACATGAGGGACTGGAGAGTATCGCTGACATTTATCACATTTCTTAGAGAACTCAATAGCATTAGCTTTCATAGTGGGTCAATAGTACCCTTGTCTCATTGCTTTATATGCTAAAGACCGTCATTTGGGATGATTACCGCATGCCCCCTGGTGTATTTCATCGAGAACATGATGTGCTTCTTCTGGATGGAGACACCTTAAATACGGTAAAGTAAAACTTTTACTCAACAATTTCCCGTTTTATAAGATGTACCTGGCAGCGCGGTAGTGAATTTGTCGTGCAGATTTTTTTATCATCTGGGAGTTATATACTTTGGAGGTAAAGGATGATGGGATCCATCCAACATGGAGATAATTGTAATGTAGCGACTAACTTTAGAGCGTTTTGGTTGATACTCGGAGTAAAGAGATGCTTGATAGGAACGGCTTGCGTCAGATCAGACTCTAGAGCGGAAGCTAATTTTGCTAGAGAATCTGCGAGCTTATTCTTCTCGCGAGAAATATGAGTTATCTCATATTTGCTCAATTTAGCGAGCAGGATGAGTACTCGTGATTTGTACAAAGCTATTCGCTCTTCTTTTGCCTCGAATTTGTTGAGTACTTGATTGACGACCAACTAAGAGTTGTTGTGAATAAGCAGACTCGTTATCATGAGTATATTCGCTATTTCAAAACCAACGATTAAGGCCTCATTCTGCTTCATTATTAGAGGCATGAAAGTTGAAGCGCAAAGCATATTGAAATTGTGACCCATCAGGAGCGATTAGGATCAAACCGACTCCGCTACCAAAGGAGCATGATGATCCATCTACGTAAAACAACCAGGTTGGTTGCTCGCTAATCGTCGGGTCATTACTAGAGATAGGAGCAGTGGGGGTCGAATATGTGTACTTGGTAATGAAATCAGCCACGGCTTGAGCCTTTACGGCGGTTCACGAGTAGAGGGTAATATCGTGCTCCCCAAGCTCAATCGTTCACTTAGTTAATCGTCCAGATACTTCAGGCTTTTGAAGAACTTGCCTTAAAGGATGATTCGTAAGTAATATTATAGAATGGGCCTGAAAATAAGGCCGTAGTTTCTGAGCTGCAGTTACTAAGGCTAGAGTAAGTTTTTCCATATCGGAGTATCGAGTTTTAACATCAACCATTGCTCGACTGACATAATAAATAAGCCTCTGTACCCTGGAATCATCTCTTATTAAGGTGGTGCTAACGGTCGTGGAAGATACAGATAAATAAAGAAAAAGCTGCTTATGCGGAACAGGGTTGGACAAGATGGGAGGCATGCTCATATATTGTTTCAGTTGCTGAAATGCCTCCTCACATTGTTGGGTCCACACTCAGTCGGTTTTTGCAGTTGTATGGAGGAGCTTGAAAAATAGAAGGCACTTATCGGAGGCACGCGAAATAAACCTGTTTAATGACGCAATGCGACCAGTCAGTCGTTGAACATCTTTGAGAGTTGATGGAGATTGCATTTCAATCAAAGCCTTAATCTTTTCAGGGTTTGCCTCAATCCCCGCTGACCAATCATAAAGTCGAGAAATTTTCCAGCAGAGACCTCAAAAGCACATTTTTCTATATTTAACTTCATCTGATACTTCTGCATCAGATCGAAGGCTTCTCGGAGATCAGTGAGATGATCATTGGCCGTGATACTTTTTACGAGCATATCGTCGATGTAAACCTCCATATTCCTGCCTATCTGCGCGGCAAACATTTTGTTGACTAGGTGCTGATAGGTGGCTCCCGCTTTCTTGAGACCGAAAGTCATCACTTTGTAACAGTATAGACCTCGATCAGTGATAAAAGGCAGTATTTTGACGATCAGGTGGATGCATCATGATCTGGTTGTAACCAAAATAAGCGTCCATAAAACTGAGCATGGCATGTCCTGCTGTTGAATCGACCAGTTGATCGATGTGGGGAGTCGGGAAGCTATCCTTTGGGCACACCTCGTTCAGATCGGAGTAATCTATGCATATTCTCCACTTACCATTTGCCTTGCGCACGAGAACAACGTTCGTGACCCACTCTAGGAAATCAACCTCTTCGACAAAGTTGACGGCCAATAATTTTTTGACTCAGCTTTAATCACCATCTGCCTTTCAATTGTGAACGCTCGTCATCGTTGATGGATAGGTTTAAATTTTGGGTCTACATTCAAGCGATGAACTGCAATGTTGGGGTCGCTGCTTGGCACATCTTTATGAGACTAGGCGAATACATCTTGATATTCGACCAAGAAATTGGTTAGATGGATTCGAAAGGCGAAATTCAGAGATGATCTGACATTGACCTTTTTAGAAGGATCGTCCTTAGATAGCTGAATTTCGACCGTTTCTTCTCCGAGTTCTCCTGCCTGGTACGTATTCTCCCTCGGGTCCAGGTTTGTTGTTATGGAAGAACTTGCTGAATCTCCTGAAATTGTCATTATAGGAGCTGCCTGGATATTCTGTCGGTCTTGTACCGAGATTTCATAATACGCCCGAGCCTCCTTTTGATTCCCTCGAACCACACCCACTCCGTTCGGAGTGGGGAATTTGATGCATAAGTAGAGGGGGTGTATAACCGCCCCTAATTTGGTGAGAGAGGGGCGCCCTAAGATTGCATTGTATGCCGACTTTCAATCGACCACAAGAAAGTTGACGAAAACCGTAACTTTGGTGGGAGCTTCGTCGAATGTAACAAGGAGGTCAATACTCCCCTCTGACACCACCACTTCGCCTCTGAAACTGACAAGGGGGGTTGAGATTGGTTTAAGCAGATTTTTTGTGAGAGCCATCTTGTTGAAAGCTTCCAGATAAAGGACGTCTGCAAAACTACTTCTATCCAACATAATACGGTGAGTTAAATAATTCGATACCTTTAGTGTTACTACAATGGAATCCTCATGAGGGAAATGGATTCCTTCAACATCTGCATGAGAGAAGGAGATTTGTTGGTGGCTTAAGCTTGTCACGCTGGATGACTTCTCCACCCAATAGATATGCTAAAGCTTCTGGCTCGCCTTTCGAGTATATGCTTTCCTAGAGGCTCGTGAATCTCCTCCACAAGCCAGGCCACCAACAATGGTTCGGATTTCACCTGCTGGTTCGGCATCCTCCTATGAAGGACGATGTTGCGGCCACTTCTTCCTCTGGTTCTGATGGTCGTAAGCACTGGTGTACCAGATCGTTTGGGCGAATGATCTTGTCGTGCAGCATAGTCTCAGAGGTGCCCCTTTCGAATAAGGGCTTCAATCTGGTCTTTAAGAGATACAATTTTGGGTGTTATGCCCATGATCTTTATGGAAATAATAAAACTTTCCTTTGTCTCTTTTTTAGGAACCGATTTGATCCTTGGAAGCCATTTAACATACGACTTATGTTTGATTTCCATCAGTACCTTTTTAGGAGATCGATTATGAGGTGTATCATTGTGATATTTTCCGCAATAAGACTTCCTTGGAGAGCGGTCACGTCGATCACGTCGGTACTTCTTGTTTGCTGGAGAAATATCTTCTGCCTTTCGGTTTTTTCCTTAGATACCATGACGAGCCAAGGCTACCTCTTCAGCGTTGATATACTTTTGAGCTTTAGCCTGGAACTCGATCATTTTTTTAGGAGGGTTTTTATCCAAGGCAAATTGAAATTTTAACTTGTACTACTCGCTATAAGGGCGGTGAGACCTTTATCTTTAGTATAACCCTCGGTTGGATAGCTTCTGCCGTGAATCGAACAGTGAATTCTTTAATCGTTTATCCATGTTGTTACCTTAAATCTTATAGGTGAGATGCAGGTTTGTAGATACGGATACTTCCCATGAACTAAAAAAGAAAGAGATCCGATAATTAAGAGAAGGATTCAATGGATCGAGGCTTTAGACCACGGAACCAAGTACGTGCTGCGTCTTTTAGAGTTAAAGAGAAGGCTCTGCATATAATTTCGGAGCTATATCCTTCCAGTTCCATAAGGAATCTATACGTCTCCAGATGCTCAAGAAGATCACCGATACTAGTATATGGAACGATGCTGGGCATCCGATATTTTTTAGGCAGAGGAGCCTCCATAACTTCGCGGGTAAAAGTAGGCTCAAATTGACGGATCGTTGCCAGGGTGGATGTCGGGAGGTTAGATTGATATCGTTGTTCGATATCGGCGAAACGGTCTGCAATTTTCCTGAGATCTCCGTCCCAAGGTAGAGTATAGGTGGATGTCTCGACATCAAGTTGTTCTTCAAGTTGATGTTGTCAGGAGGCACTGGAGCGGATAGATTGCGGGCATTGATTAGGAACCTGATTACCACGAGGAATATGATTTGAAGGAGGGTTGGCCTGAACTTGCGGTTCGTCTAGAGAGTGTTTAGAAGTCGCATGCACATGTTGTAATGGAGGTCCTTCTAAAGGTTGATGTGATTCGAAAAAATGTTGATTAAACCGATTGGATAGGGTTTAAAGTCCAGCCTGGAGGGTGAGGAGTGTATCCCCGACAAAGCGCATAACGCCATCGAAGCCACCGGATATATCTTGGAATGGATTTTGCACAGGTTGGCTGGGCTCCACCGGAGGAATCCCTGTTGACGCAGCCTGAGGGAGGTTGGGAGTTGGCTAAGGGATGTCTGGTGGTGGTAATGTTTGCTTTGAGGTAGAAGGACAAGTCGTTTTCTTAGGAGGCATAGCGAAAGGTGACAATTTGTAATGAGAACAAATTGAATACTCGTTCCTACAGACGACGTCAATCTGTTGATGTCAGATTTTAGTAACAGGCTCCTTCCAAGTTTGTGCCCTCTTCAATATAAACCTCCCTCCTAAAACCTAAAAGGCAAATAAAGGAAACTAAGGGTGGCCAGCGCTTGGCCGTTGGCTCTCCGAAACTTAAGTCAGAGGTGACTTGAGAGTAAGATGAAGTGTGAAACATAGGCTTAGAGATTGTGTACCTTTATCATCTGTGTGACCATTCATTTATATAGATCCGGGTGATCCAGTCTTGTTACGCAAGCCGTTAAGATCACCGCTGATTTCAGGGGATAAGAAGCTTATCCCGTTAATCCCTTAATAAGAAGATGGCATACCCAACTGATTACGTTCCTTGATGGAGGCCCCCCATGGTACGGAAACTGTGAATAGAAAACAAACCAAAGCTGGCTTATATGGGCTACTGGTACTATCGGCCTATATGGGTTGCTAGTACTATGAGACGAGGGACATCCCCAACAAATGACCAGCGACCAGGGGTGCTCAGATTTGGGAATATCCTCGTCTGTCGACCAGGAGCAGAGCCGCTCGGATGACGGAGACCTTCCCATTCAACGACCACCAACCAGACCTGCTCACATATCGGGAGTGTATAAGCGATCACAAGTCTGTGTGATATACAAGATGTGACCAAGTAGGCTCGTTAGTCAGATGGTTTGGTCGCGACTTTACGGAGAGACGCTCGTGGGTCGCATGTCTTTTATACTTCTTTGACAACCAACTTTATTCTATAACAGACGAGGACCCTTCATCCGACTATCTCGATTTCTTAGAGGAATGCTTGACCCACTCCTATAGTCTTGATGATGAGATGTTAAGGAGTTGGACATTTTGTTAAACACGGTGTCGGTGCCTGAAGAACACTATTCCACTGATATACACTCTTTACCATTGTTTTTGAAAGCACTGTGCAATTCTGAAATTGTGGAGGAGACAACCCGAACTGAAGAATATTTGATGAACGTCTCTCCATCATCATGGGTTCTTCAGCCCGTTGAAAATTTTGATTGGGAGGACCCGTTTTTAATCAATCACAATCCAATTCAGAATTTAAGGAGATATCTTTTTGCTGCTCTTATCTCCTCCTTACATGCATGTGATGCACATTATGATTGAACTTCAATGAAGAAACGCACCCATGTGTACTATCGAGCAGGACTTTGGATGGTCTTCATGAGAAACTTATTACAATTCATGAAGATCCTGCTCAAATTTGATCACGTAGTCGATCAGACTAATAAATGATAGGTACATAGGTTAGGATTTCTTTTTTGCATTTAGAATTGAATAAGTCTCATTGAGACAATGGAAGATGCTAGAATTGATCAACTTGCTACCTCAGGTACTCTCGTTCTCACTCACCTTTGTTTTATGCCATTGCTCTCATGTCATGCATATTGCATGTCTTGTTACATTAAGACAATGTAAGATTTTGGTTGGGGGGTTGAGATTCCTAGATGAATCTAGTATTTTGATATTTCGAGCAATTATGTATAAAAAATTTTATTTTTCTAAATTCAAAACTCTTTTGAAAAACTTCGTTTCTATGTATTTTGGATGTTATAAGTATAAGAGAAAGAGAGATGAAGTGATTGATTTTGAAAGCCTTTAATTACCTGTAATATAATAGTTTTCTATATGAATTTCCCCATTTATATGATCGATAGAAAATTTGAACACTTTTGAGCCTTAGTTCACGTTACACGATTCTCATGGTTTAAAGGGATTATGTAGATTTGTAGATTGGTTAGACTGAGATTTAAGGTGTTGAGGAACCAAGCTGGGGAACTTTGTCCATCCTTGTTCATGTGAAGTAACAAAAAGAATGAAAGATATGGATTTCTAAAAATCCTATCTAATGTATATGAAAAGAAAGGAAGTTTGGTTATTATTAAATGCTTGTTGAAAAATTCCGAAAATGGCTACTTATTACCAACCAGGGGGTGGTCTACCTGTAACGAAAGCTGAAAATAGAAAGTAGTGTGAAAGCCGTCGAAGGAACGGTAAGGCAAATTCTTATCATAGACATTTGGTTAAGCTGTACACCTTTAGATCTTTAGTTTGACTTATCTATAAAGAAGATAATCCTGGAAACTCATGAAATGAACATTCACTATGCACACTAGGTTAAACTTATTCGGATTCTTCTATTTATCAATCAATCAGTGGGGATTCTATTGGAACACTTATTATGTTTAAGAAGTTTAGAATTTCATCTTCTTATCATTAATTTTTTTTGAATTTTGTACTTATATATCTTGGAGTTTATAGAAGCATAGTTTTCAAAAAAGAGTTGGGTTTTGAAAAGTTGGAATTGTTTCACGCATGCTTTGCTCGGGACTAGCAAAATGCTTGTTGGGGGTGTGTTGAGCTCTGAATTGTGCATATTCTAACTCCAATTCATCACTTATTGTGCATGTTTCTTATGATTTAAAGACTAATCTAATACATGGTTTGTGTTTGTAGGAATGCGAGAGAGATTTCACTTATATGATGTTAAAGGACTCACTTTACATGCCTTAAAGATCAATGGAAGAAAAGACAAGAGGTGGAGGTGAATTGCAATGAACATGGAGTAAAAGAACCAAACATTTCAGAAACTAGAATTTCTCTGGATAGATTTTTACATTGTCCGACCGATCGAATGGACTGGCTCGCCAACATCCAGAAATTAAATTTCTAATTCTGTCTTCCGATTTTTGCTGCGCAAGTGCGGAACTTCTCTGCGATTTCTCAAATCTAAGCTATAAAATGCCACCTCCACTCTCTTCCTGGGGCATCTAGCAATGTGGGGAGCAAAGGATTCAAGACCTAGGATGCTTCCTAGCCTCTTACAACTAGTTTTCTTCTTCTCCTAGTTCTAGTTCTAGTTTTTAATATGTTTTTCTTTAGTTCAGCTAAGAGGTGAAACTTGTAGTTATCTTAGATGGTTTGATACGTTTTTTAAGGTTTCAAGTTTGGATTTAATGTTGAACAATGGTTTGCTTAAGTTTGAATGAAGTTTTATGTTAGTTTTTTTTCTTAATCTTATGATGACTCATGGATGTTTGGAAGAATTATACTTAACTACTTAGTTGTTTTGCATAATCTAGACCTATACGCATTGAGGAATTGGATAATATGCTCTAGAACTTGGATCTTCATGTGGGAACTTCAAACCAAAGTTCTATCTTTTAAAAATTTGAAATATGTGTTGAAAGTTGATGTGATTTGAATCAAGTTCAAATTATGATCTTAGTTGAATCTAGTGACAGGGTTTGATGATTATTATAGTTATGATCTTAATTTATTGGAACTAGGATTAGCCTATGCAATTGAGTGTGCCAAAGTCCAAACTTGAATTGAGGGGATCATGTTGATGAACAACACGTGTTGGATTGTTTTAATAATATAACCACTCTATAATCCTGCTAGATATAATTTAATTTCGATTCCAGTTGAATAATTAAGAAACCTATGCGAATTATACATCAAGGATAGATATTAGTGGATCCTTGATGCTCTAGTTATTCTTTTATTCTTAAAATTTTCTTGTTTTATGTTTAATTCTAAAAACTGTTTTCCTAAATTGAAGTTATTAAAATAGTTGAACTGTTTACCTGTTTCCTTGTTGATCGACCTCAGTCTCACCAAGTTATTACTACATTGCAGCTTTACACTTGAGGTGAGGGAACAATAATAATTACATTTCCAGTATCTAATCAAATTCAAACTAAAATCCAACAGTGATTTAGTTTGAATTAAAATACAAATCAAAACAATGACCAACTCAATCAATGAAATATACCTAAAATAGTTTCAAAACTACAAAATCAGAATATCAAATTAAGAACTCACAGCCAAACTAAAACATAAAACCAAATTCGAAAAATAGGAGGAGTTTGCGACTACAGTCGAAAAACGGTACGAGAGAAAAATGTTTATACGTCGGATTTGAACTTGAATATAAACTCCACTCAGTGAGTTGACACAGTCCAGCGAGGAATGTTGGAATGTTGGAGAACAGCGAGTTCTCTTTCTCTCTCTCCGTTCTCTTTCTCTTTCTCTTTCTCTCTCTGTTCTCTCTCTCCTCCCGTGTCTTAATCTTGGTTTGAGAGAGTTTTTATAGAAATTTCTTACGTAGAGTGGTGCGTTAAGTCGACGTGGTTAGTGTAAAGCGCGTGTGATAACATGCCCCAACGTTGTGTTGGAAGCGGATTGCGTACTGAGTAAACTCTGTGGGGCCCACAGTGATTTATGTATTTTATCCACTCCGTCCATCCATGTTAACAGAAAATTTTAGGTATGGTGCCAAAAAATGAAGCATATCAAAATCTAAAGTGGACCACACCACAAGAAAAGTGTGAACTGAATTTCTACCATTGAAAAATTCTCAGAGGACACAGAAGTTTTGGATCAAGCTGATATTTGTTTTTTCCCTTCATCCATATCCATGTGATCTTATGAACAGGTTGGATGACAAATAAACATCACTGTAGGGCCTGGGAAGGTTTCAACGGTGGAAATCATTATTCCCCCTGTCTCCCGTGGCATGGTCCACTTGAGATTTGGATATGCTTAAATTTTAGGCTCAACCACTAAAATGAGCTGAAAAAACATATGGACGGAACAGATAAAGCACATACATTCTAGGTGGGCCCAACTGAGTTTACTCCGCACGATAAGAGCGTGCGGAGTTACTCCGCACGCAATCCGATTCCCGTTGTGTTGAACTACTCATTGGGATCTGATCGCTGGACAGATTTCGTTTTGATTTCTAGTCGAAAGGTCCATCAAGTGAATGTTTCTGATCTTTGATCAAGGTTACAACAAGGATGTACGACCCAAGTTTGAAATCAGGAAAGATGATTGTCTTTCAATGGTAGAATTCGACTCCAGGCTTCTTCTTTCTTTGAAACGAAGTCACTAGATGGATCAGATTAATCGTAAAAAGCTTAGGAATCCAAAATCAAAGGTCCGGATTTGGTCTTGTGATATGGTTCGCCTGAGATTCTCTTTTGTCTTTCTTTTCCAAGATTTACTCATCGACCGTGAAAACCGAAAAGAGATCGTGTTTTTTTTTTTTTCTTCTTCTATTCTTTCAGAACTTGATTTAAGAACGAATGAATGATCTGGATCTCGTTCTTGGGCCCCAAGTTTCAAAACAAATTCGATCGAAAGTTGCTACCACTTCATATCTTGAAACAACGAACGAGCCGGGAGCAACATCTTCTGTTTAACCAGGTTGGACGGCTGTGACCTTACGAATGAACGGCTGTAGTTAGCAATGGACGGCTGGGCTCTGAGGAAACAATCTCCTCTTGGGTTCTCAAGAATCCTGATCCAACTAAAGGAGAAGGAATTAAGGAGTTTCCATTTTTTATTTTGTTTGTGGAGCGTCGTTTGTCTACAATGCGGTTTCCTTACAGGATCCAGGTGGGGTCCACTGTGATGTTAAGGAAGAATCCAAGTCGTTCATCTGGTTTACAGCATTGAGATGGGGTGGAGTTCAAAAAATGGAGTTGATAAAATCACACGGTGGGCCACACTATGAGGTCCTTGACCAGAGATTTCAACAGATGGTGTTCCACGGAGGTTCTGTTCTGATGGACAATTAAGAACATGCAAGTGGCCCACCATGATGGACAATGTGAATGGACAGATGGGTCGGCCTCCTCATGGTTTGTGCGACCCAAAATGAAGAAGGAAATATTATCGGCAGAATCGGGTAGTGATCTCCATGAGATGTGGGTTAACAGTGTACGTCACTGATTTTTTTTCTATATATATATATATATATATATATATATATATATATATATATATATATAATAGTTGGGTCACTGGAGCCCACTGGGAATGGATTTCAAAAATATCCACTCCGTTCATTCATCTTATCAAATCCCACTAGGCTATGAGTCCAAATATAAGGCTGATCTGAATCCTAAGTGGACCACATGATGGGAACCAGAGTGTCACAAAAACCTCCTCTCGTTGTTGTTGTTTTTTTAATTTCAAACGAGTATGATGTTTCTGTGTGTCACATAGTGCTAGCTACCTAGTTTCACATATTACAATTTTGCCATTCTCATTGATCAAAGATTTCTGCTTCCATAGGGTCTGCATGGATCTTCGGTTTAGGTTGAAACTTCACCATGGCCTGCTATTTTCACACTCTATCACCGGATTAAATTTAAACCTTGATCTCTTAAGGATGACTAAGAAGCCTTTTTAGTGGTCCATTACACTCCATGATCCAAAGTGACATTTATACACATCAAATAGAAAATTTATAAGAGTAGCCTCGGCACTTATCTAATGATTTTTGAAATGATCGATTCATTTTCGTATTTGGATGGCCCATTTGGCGGATACAAACTTGATAGATGGTCATATGAAAGGCTATTTTTTTTTTTTAATTTGATGGTTATGATCTTAATAACAAATATGAGTTATTGTATGGTCGATTTCTTAAACAGATACTCATAATATGATTTTTGGATGACCTATTGGTAAGACATATACACAGTCAGATTTTAATGACTTGTTCATCCATGAAATTTCATCATATTACAGTTTTGACAGTAGGTTAAGCATATTTAGGTATAAAGAACAAGATAAACGGATCAGAATATTAATTTGATTTGTGTATGAGCGGCTATGGAGGTCATGGAGCTTAATTTCTACAATCGGCTGGTCTAAAATCGAAGTAGATGGTCAAATACCTTTACCTAGTGGTGAATAGTTGATTGAACGGTTGGTTTGATAAATAGGTGAAATTATTAGGGTATTTCATGGTCTATTTTATAATGATGAGGTGGTTTAGAGTCAAAGTCAACGTTTAAAAGACAGGATCTATAGAGAAATAGTAGTCTTAATAGTTAGATTTAGGCTAAAACATAGATGAACTGTTCATATATATATATATATGTGTGTGTGTGTGTGTGTGTGTGTGTGTGTGTGTGTGTGTGTGTGTGTGTGTGTGTGTGTGTGTGTGTGCTTGAACTGATGAAGTGTTTGAACTGATGTAAGTGTACGTAAATCTCGGGTCATTATAGGCAATCGGTCGCAAGTTGTAGTTTCTTCCAACTTCCATATTTTTCTTTCTTCTCTTTTATAACTTGTTTCCTTTCTTCTTTGGCTCATCCTTGCTTGATCTTTTAAGCTCTTCAAAGAGTTTGTTTTATCATTAAATCCATGAGGTCTCTCTCTCTCTCTCTTACCTCAATCATAAATACATGAATAAGATCTCTTCTTTAACAGTTCAAAACATGCACTTGAGTAATGAATTGGGGTTCAAATATGCACAATTTAGAGCTCAATAGTGGATCTCATCCCCATTCTCTTATTGTTTATGCAAATGAAATATGTTTAGCTTCATTTGTCATATTCCTAAAGGATAATTTCATTATTTCATTCCTACAGTTGATTATAGCATTGGCTATAGCTAGGAATGTTAGGCCTAAAATGACAGTAACTTAAGTGCTCACATTTGTCACTAGGTGTGTATCTAAAAAGATAAAGTCTACCATGTAGTAGAACTTGTCAATTTGGACCAACACAACTTCGACCACTCCTCTTGGTACTTTAATTGAGCGATCCATAAGTTGTAAAGTTGTCTTGGTGGTTTCAATTTACCAAGCCCACGTTGCTCACATACTGAAAATGGTATCAAATTGACACTTACCTGAAGATCAAGAAGCTCTTTATCGATCTGGAAGTTACCTATTACGCAAGAGATCGTAGGACTTTTGAGATCCTTGTATTTAAGGGGAGTGTGTTGTTTTATAATTGCACTCACTTGTTCTACCATAAATGCCCTCTCGTGCATGTTCAACTTACTATTTACCGCACATAAATCCCTTAGGAATTTAGCATACAAAGGAAAAATTTTAATTACATCCAACAAGGGGATGTGATTTTTACTTGTTGAAAAACCTCTAGGATATCCTGATTTTTACTTTGTCGTTTGGTTGAGAGAAGATGTTGGAAAAATGGGGCCACGAGCTTAAATTCATGCTCCAGCTCTTTGTCGTGCGAAGCATTGCTTGATTCACTATCACCCTCAGAATTTTCAAGTTCCTCAGGTTTCTTAACATTCTTATAAATTTCTGTGTTGATCTCTTTTCCGCTTCTTAGGGTAGTGATGGATTTAATATATTTCACATGTTGGGTTGAAGAATTGGGATCACTTAGTTCAAATTGTCCTTTCGAATTGGGTTGGGGTTGGGCCAGGAAGGTACCTTTCTCCCTAACGTTTAGGTGTGTCTCAATCCTTGCAACTGATAGTTTAAGTTCATTCATGGTCTGCATGGTGGACTGATTTATCTGATTTTGCCCATATATGAATGCATTCAATGTATCCTCAAGGGTGCTCTTTGGTGGGTGCAATATGGTGTACTAATAGAGGGCCCTTGGGGTTTAGTGATTGCATTCACTGTAGGTCCATTCCTCCAACTGAAATTCAGGTGATTCTGCTAATCAGGAGTGTGTGTTTTAGAATTTGGAGCACTGAAGGGGCATTGGTAGGCGTTCATGGCATTCACTTGAGCTTGCAACACCTTTTGAAAAGCGATGATTGTTGGATAATCCTTTGTTAGGTGTGCATCGCTTTTACAAATACCACAAACACTTTCCATGGCCTTTTATATAGGTTCTTATTGCATCCACTCTCCTAAGTTCAATGGCCTTGACCTTCTTTGTGAGACCTGATAACCACACATTAAAATCATCCTCTTTCAACACATGTATTCCTCTCTCTTGGCACTGACTTGGGATTACTAGTTTGGTTAGAGGTGTCCCATGATTGGGCATTCTCAGCTAGCACATCAAAGTAATCTCAAGCCTTATCGGGCTCCTTGCTAAAAAACTCACCATTACACATCATCTATACAAATTAACGCATGCTTGAACTTAATCTATCATGAAAGAAGTTAATCACGCACCACATCTCATAACCATGATGTCGGCAAGTGAGTAAGATGTAAGACCCATACCCTTGTTTGCCCTCCGTACGCTTAATTTCCGGTGCCGGTACGTCCCGGACGGATCAGATTAGCGAGCCTTGATCGCGACCCTGTTTTAGTACCGCATCGACCCAAGACCTATACCCCGGCGACCGTGTAGGCGCTGGGATTCCAACGCCGCGCGGCACGCCCCATTGCGATACCCGGTGTGAAAGTTATGATCGATTGCATAATCCGAGGTGGGCCGCACAACTTGCGTGTGTCGTGGGCCCCACTTGCACAAACTCCAAGACCATGTCACATCAATCTAATCCATCACCATCATTCTCACCTACACCCATCCCATACCTTACTCTACACACCCCATACCTCCCATCCCTCTCTCTCCTCCCAAAGTCAACCCTCACCCATACCCCCCATACCCCTTCCCATGCACCATCATCATCACCCATCACCCCCATGATTCCTCTCCCCCCCCCACAAGTCCATACGTAGGGGGAGAGGAGAGTGCATTTTCAAAGTTCAAGTGATTAGAGAGGAGAGAGAAAGAGAGAAAGAGAGAGAGAGATTTGAGAGGAGAGAGAAAGAGGAAGATTTGAGAGAAGTAGAGAGAGATTAGGGAGATTGAGGGTGTAGATCCTTGCTTGGAGGACCTCAACCATCACCCGGACCGTCCGGATCATCCAATCGTCAACCCGATTCAATCCAACCGTCCATCCTTTGAGGTGAGTGCAAGGGGCATAAACCCCCTCCCATTTTCTTAAATTCTTTCATTTTATTTTTCCTCGGGCCCACCTTTTGATGGGCAACAAGATGGATGGACTGGATCACCCATGAATGGGACCCACCTTATTATAATAATAATAAAAAAAATAAATAAATAAATAAATAAATAAATAAGAAGAAGAGAAGGAACAGGGGGCGCTGGACAGTCAGCGTCCAGGGGACGCTGCTGCCCAGCAGCTCGTGGGCTACAGCCCCTTTTGGGCGTGGACAGGTCCCCACACGTGGGACCCACCTTGACGTATGTATTAGATCCACGCCGTCCAGCTGTTTCTCCACCCCATTTTATGGCTGGGCGCCAAAAATGAAAAAGATCCAGATCTCAGGTGGACCACACCATAGAAAACAGTGAAAACGACTGCCAAGGCTTCTTAGGCCCACCGTGATGTTTTTGGGCCATATTACCTGCCCAATATTGGGCTTGTTAGAACCCCAATAAGCTGGGGAACATGATGGAGGGGGTGGATTGTCCATAAGTGGGCCCCACTTGAAATAACCACAATATAAAAAAAAAAGAGAGAAACAAAAAAAAAGGACTCTGGACGTCCAGCGTCTGGACGTTTGACGCTGGAACGTCCAGCGTCACCTTGGACGTTGGCTGGGGTCCCACTCGTGGGACCCACCTTGATGTTTGTGTTCCATCCACGCCGTTCACTTGTTTTCCCATATCATTTTAGGGCCAGGGCCCAAGGACGAACCCGATCCAAATCTTAAGTGGACCGCACCGCATGAAACAGTGGGAACAATGATTCCTACTGTCAGAAATCTCTTGGCCCACCTTAGCGTTTCTAAATTGATTTTCACATCCAATATGGGGCTTGTTGGGTCCCCCACGAAATGGGGAACCTTATGAACGGAGTGAATCAGACCCATGTGGGCCCCACTTGATATGAACAAAAAAAAAAAAAGAAAGAAAGAAAATAAGAAGAAGAGTCAGCGTCGCTGACGCTGGGCGTACCAGCGTCCTGGCACGCTGGCTCGGCCAGCAGGTGGCCCACTTGTGGGTCCTACCATGATGCATGTGTTGTATCCACACCGTCCATCCAGTTGGGGAGATCATTTTAGGGCGTGACCCCAAGAATGAGTCAGATCCAAGTCCCGAGGGGGCCCCACCACAGAAAACAGTGGGGACAGTGGGCCTACCGTTGAAATCTTTTTATGGCCCACCGTGGTGTTTATTTGAGATCCAACCTGTTCATAAGTTCACACATACATGGACGAAGGGAGAACAAAAATGTCAGCTTGATCAGAAACTTCTGTGGGCCCCACTTGATGCGTTTAAAAAAAATAAATAAATAAAATAAAAAGAAAAAAAAAGAAAAAAAAAGAAAGTAAGCTGGACAGACAGCGTCCAGGGGACGCTGCTGCCCAGCAGCTTTGTGGTGACACCCAATGGGCCCCATTCGTTGTGACACCCAATGGGCCCCATTCGTTGAGCCCACCTAGAATGTATGGGCCTTACCTATTCTGTCCATATGTTTTTCCCAGTTTATTTTAGTGGCTGGGCCCAAAATTTAAGCATATCCCTATGGCAAGTGGGCCATGCCACGGTTCAACAGTGGGAATAATGATCTCTACCGTTGAAACCTTCCCAGCCCTACAGTGATGTTTAATTGTCATCCAACCTATTTCATAAGTGGCCGAGCCCAAAAAAATCTTAGCATATCCACATGACAAGTGGGCCATGCCATGGGACAACAGTGGGAATAATAATCTCCACCATTGAAACCTTCCTAGACCCGCAATGATGTTTATTTGTCACCCAACCTATCCATAAGTCGCTGGGCCCAAAATTTAAGCATATCCTAATGTCAAGTGGACCATGCTATAGTGGGGATAATGATTTCCAACATTGATACCTTTCTAGGTTCTACAGTGATGTTTATTTGCCATCCAATCTGTTCATAAGATCACATGGACATGGACGAAAGAGAAAACACAAATATCGGTTTTATTCATGATGCCTATCTATTTTTCTATATTATTTTGGATACGGCCCCAAAAATGAGGCAAATTCAGATGTTAGATGGACCACACCCGTAGGGAATAGTGGTCATTGATGTCCACCATGGTTTCTTCTTGATGTATATGTTTTATCCATGCCATACACGTATTTTGTCGACCTACCTTGTATGTGCAGGCCCAAGTATGGGGCCGATGTGGTCTCAAGTGGGCTATGCCACGAAGACCTTTACATTTCCAATGGGACCCACAGTCCGGGTCCCACTCTCTTTAGATATATATTGGGCCTTTTAAGGCCAATGTTACATGATATGTTTGGTAACATGCTAGTATGATTAGCTTGATATGTCACACTGATAACATGCTTAGTATAATGAATACCATGCTTATTCATATGCCCATACGCATCATTTGTATGCCTGTTATGGATCATGATTAACCATAGCATATGCTAGTTGGTTTGTTATACTTAGGGGACCCGTGTGAGACAAGGTCGCCCCACATGATTGCGCAGTATGCGTAAGTTGGTGCATGATTTGGATTGTATGACTCATGCATTTCGCATTATATATGTCACGATCGCTTTCACACCCTAGCAGCATCAGGGTGGTGGCCACCATAGTCACATCATGGTTGGCAGTATTGGACACCGGAAACTTGTTCTAGTACGTGGGCGCTATGGATGTCCTTGGGTGAAAGTCCCTAAACCCTGTGGTACCAGTAGGATGCTCCAACGTCGAGACCGAGTGGATAACTTGAGCGCCCGTGTGCCAAATACCAGTAGGCCGCGTCTCCCACTGTGTCGAGGTCGGTTGGAAAGGGGTGTGACCTTATCCGCCTGGGTGAAGTGGGCTGTAAGCTAGGTCGAGTCTGACCAGCTCATGGAATGGGTCCGCTATCGGCGAGCCGGGTGGGCATTGGCATACCACTGACGAGGCGGATAGTGAGGTCTTTTCTACTCGCTTGGTTACGCGCGCGATGTGCGGCGGCCAATATTAGAGTATATTAGACCCCGGTGATGTCCCAGATGATAACTATTTTGATATGTGGATCAGTTGAGGATTGACATGTTTGCATTGCATCTCTAGCATGTAACACTCGGCCATGTAGGCCCTTGCATAGCATAGCCTTGGGATGGCTGATAGCATTCATGAACTTGGTAACTTAGCCCTCTACTGCTTTCGCTTACTCTGATATCTGCATACTTGTCATATGCATCACACGCGCACACACGCACTCTACTTGGCTTCGTAGGAAGCTCATGCGTGTTTGTTTACACTGCAGGTACTAGAGCCTATCAGCAGCATTGAGGGCGGTTCATGTACCTGATATTTTGGACTTCTACTTTATGTTGTATTTCCCTTTCCAATATTGTACTCAACAAACTTTTAGTGGATATTTGATGATGTTTATGGTTTTGTTTATGCTCCTGTACAAAAAAAAATTTACCCTGAAAATCCTCCTGGTAGGATCCCAGGATCGGAACCTGGCACGTGAGAGCTAGGAGCCGAGAATGGGGTACTACGGAGGCTGTTGGCACCAAGGTCGGCGATCGGGAATTTCACGAGCCCGGTCCCTGGGTTTGGGGCGTGACATAAGAGATCTTTGAACCTCTCCCAACATTGAAAAAATGTTTCGTCCTCCTTTTGAGAGAAGTTCATTATGGCATGCCTCCTCTTGTGAACCAGGAAGAACTTTTTAAGGAACTCCCGGGTTATCTCATTCCATGTCCCAATGCTTCTAGGCTTTAAAGAGTGGAGCCATGATTTGGCCCTCTCTTTAAAGAAAAGGAGAATAGTTTCAATCTGATTACGTCTTAGGGGGCGTTGTTAAATTACAAGGTGGTGGTAATCTCATCAAATTCTCTTAGGTGCAAGTATGGACACTTAGAGTCGAGTCCATGAAACTTCTGGAGTAATTAGATAATTTCCGATTTAAAATCCATGTTTCCTACGTTCAGTGAAAAAATCACACAGGAAGGTGTGCTTGTTCTCTTCAGTTGTAAATAATCACGCAAAGTTTCGAGCGGTGGAACATAGCGCGCCTCGTTCTCATCATGTACCGTCCTAGCCGACGGCATATGATGCTCAATGTTCTCATCAATATTCAACTCATTCTCAATCATCCTTCTACATGTTTCGGGAGTTCCTAGATGTTTCCTGATTCATTATGGATAGCCCTTCGACTAAACTTCACTCATTTATAAGTCGCAACGTATGGTCCCTTATCCACTTAGGCATGAATCGCACCAAAAACCCGGAATTAAAACCTACCTAGAATAAGATTAGAACCTAAAATAAAATACAAAATCCTATAGCAAGCTAATTAAGAAATTAGAGAAGAGATCAAGGAAAGATGTTACTAGTAGGGATGAACTGCTTGAACAAAGTTCTACAATTGTGTTAGTACTTTATGATTGAAAATTATGTTGGTACTCTATGAGAATTCTGAAATAAAAATTCTAAAATTAAATCCTAGAACTAAACCCTAGGTTAGCAAAATTAAAAAAAAAAAATTAGAAATCCTAACCTAAATTAAACTCTATTATAATGTTTAGAACCGTTAACCTATGTATCCCCAGCAACGGTGTTAAAAACGTGTTTGCCAGCCCCAAGTATAAGGTCGTGATGTAGTAATGACTTGGTGGGACCGAGATCATTTAACAGGGATAGTAGTTAACAACTCCAAACACCACTATGCTATATTGAACTAAATTAAGATTGTAATTGGAATTAGATCAAGGGAATTCAGAAAACTAATAATTTAAAGGTTTAAAAGAAATTCAGGAAAACAAACACTAGGGATTCTAAGGACCACTCATAATCATCTATAATGCCAAACTCTTAATTCAAGTTGATAACTCAATTAGAATTAGAGTCTTATCATATCCAATCAAATGATAAATTCAGTTAAATCATATTTCATAACCTAATAATATATATGAATTTTAATACATTAGTTCTAGATAGAACATAAAGTACTTCACTTATAGGATTACGAAGCATTCATCATAGTCATAATGAATTCAGTAATTCCACAAATCAAAACCCTAAAAAACTCAATTGAAAAAGCTCAAAAAATCAAAAGATCCCTTGTAAACACAATCACAAGACATGGAAGATTAATCTAACATTATAAACTTTATTCAAACCAAATTATGAAAATTCATCATTAAAACCTAAAAGTACTTAAATCAAATGAGTCTAAGCATTATAAACTACTACAAGCTTCCCCTCTTAGGCCTAGCTAAGAGGTTTAGCCAACCATAGACATGGTGGAATTAAAATCTCTAAAAAATAGAAAAACAAAACTAGAGAACTTCGAAAACTGAAGAAAACTTGATGTAAAGGCTCCGCCCTCGAATATCTTTTGCTCCTTAGCTTCTATGATGCCTTAGGATGCCTTAGAAGTGAAAAGAACACCTCTATTTATAAGAAAAATGGCACACCAACTTCAAATTGTGAAAGAATTTTCACATCGCCATCGACAGTTGGTCGACCGATGATGCCAAGATATGTTCAGCAAGCTCCATTCAAAATTTCATTGAGTTTTGGTCGTCCGAGTTATCACCCGACAACACCCAACGGTTTGTCGATCGACCAAACCCTCCTGGTTAGTTGCCTAAATTTTCTCAAAAGTGTCCAGAGAGTTTAGCATAAAATTTCAGGCAGTTTTGATCACCGAATCTCTACCATCGACCATCCAACCCATTCGTCTGTCACTCGATCAATCTCTCAGTCGACCAAAACTTGCTGATTTTCTACACTTTATCTTCTAACTTGAAACTTGATTTTCCATCTTCTTAGTCTACTGGATATATGTTCTCCAAAACATCCTAACTTGTCATTTTTAACTCAATTTCCTTAATTCTCTCTCAATTGCTCACATTCATGGAAACACACTTAATTAGTTCGATTTAATGATAGAATCCATGCAAATATTTTATGAAATTAGAGATAAATATGCACAATTCAAAGCTCAACATTATTCACTCCTGTTACTTTTTCGAAACATTCATCTACATGTGATGATTGCATGTATTAATCAACCAGTATAGGAAACTGTTTGAGATGTATGCTTTTATTACTTGTACTTGATTATGTTATAATACGTATAACTTAGGAAATGGTAACACCAACTTGATCACTCACTCTCACCTAGGATAATGTTTTAAAACATCAACCAGATACTTATGACGTAGGTAACGTAAAGGCTGTAAGTGATCAATGGTGTATATATGGACCCTGTGATGTTGTGGGCCATAGAGAGCTTCAAACAAAAAATCACAAAAACCCTTATATGGGTTCACGACTGTCTGATTAAAATGAACAAATTAAATCGGCCAAGAGTTAAGAAAGGATGGACAACTGACATAATACGTCAAAGTACGGCGCCATTGGCCCCAAAAACCCCAAGTGGTGGGACAAGTGAGCAATGAGAGTCTAAATCCTCTATTTGCTGCCTATTTGTAACTTTTTTGTTGGTCCAAGTCATTACAGCATGACATTAGTGTGATGAGGTTGCACATCTATGTGATGGTGATTTTGTAGCAGTGTGATGTGGTTGCACACCTATGTGATGACGTGGACCAATGAATTTGATCCAGACTCATGAGCAACATGTCTTTTTAGGCGAACGTGGACAACATGACATCGATCGCCCATGGGACATAATTTTGCCTAAATCTAAAGAAGCCCCCACTTTTTCTTTGGTTAGTACATGTTGGTGGAGACTTCAAACTGTGCAAAAACAGGGTCCACTGACGGATCACCTGTTGTGGCCGACCGATCGATTTTTTACAGGGTTTGCACAGCGAGTCTCTGGACAATTTTCGTGGGTTCCAAACCGGTCTTCGACCGGTCTGCAAGAGGCTCCGACCGGTTGCTCAACTGATTGATTATTGAGGCTGAACAAGTCAATTTTCAGCACATCTCTCTGAACGTTTTTCTGTTATACCCGACCGGTCGACGATAGGCTTCGACCAGTAAGCTGTATTGGCAGTGATTTGCATGGCTACAAAGTTTTACATAATGTGTTTCTATTTTCTGTTAGAAGTCTATATAAACATTTCCTAATCGTATTTAAATGTATCCTAGTTGCTACCAAGGAGTCCTAATTCGAAATTAGGATTTGGGGAGAGGATTATGAGGTGAGAGAGTGCTTTGTTCATCTTTTGGGCTTTTCTTGTCGATAGATTATCTCTGTAATCTTTTAATTCATAGTGTAGGTGTCGCTTTGTGTAGTGGTTTTTTCCTGCAAGGGCTTTCCATGTAAAATTTGGATTATCATTGTGTTGATTGCATGTGTGTCATATGGTGATTGTTTAATTCTCTTCGGCGCTTTCGCTGACTAATTTACCAACAAGTGATATCAGAGCTATCGTTGAGAGGTTGAAGCAAAGAATTTTGAGATGATTTCATGACATCAAGTCCGAAGTTTGACGTGGAGAAGTTTTTTGACAAAAATAACTTTGACTTATAGAAGGTGAAGATGCATGTCATCCTAACTCAGCAAGGGGTCGTGAATGCCCTTGGAAAGCAACCGAAAGGCATGGATGATAATGAGTGGACCTAGATGGACGAGAAGGCTATGACCTCTATACAATTGTGCTTAACGGATGATATCCTCTATAACGTCATGAGAGAAAAGAAGACCGTTGTAGATACATGGAACAAGCTAGAGAATGTATAAGCGAAGAAATCTCTAGAAAACCGGATGTATCCGATGATGTGGCTCTTCACTTTGAAGATGGCAAAGGGGACCGATGTGGATGACCACATCAACACTTTCAATAAGTTGATTTGCAAGTTATTTGATATTGGTGAACAGATGAATTATGAGTATCAATCCTTAATCTTACTGAACTCGCTTCCTAGTTCATATGAGTCGCTTAGAGACTCGTTGTGCACGGGCAGGGATACAATCAACATTGAGACTGTTGTCTCAACCCTCCAGTTGAAGGCGATGAGACAAAAGAGAGGCGACGGTGGTTCTTCCTTTGATGCACTGGTTATGAGGGGAAGGAATTCGGAGCGGGGTGAAGGATCATCACATTCTTGATCCAAGTCCAAGGGCAAGGGCAAAGGAAAATTGAAATATTGGAGATGTGGTCAGTCAGCGCACATGAAGAAGGACTGCAAGAGTCCTAAGAATAAGAAAGAGAAGACAGGAAATTCCTCTAAGGAAGCCAATACCGTTAAATCTGAAGAAGGCGGTAGTAATGTGTGCGAAGTCTTAATGGCGTCAAAGACGGGATCTCTCAGCGATGAGTGGATAATGGACTTCGGGGCTTCACATCACATGTGCCTGGATATGAGCGTCTTTACTTCTTATAAGGAGTATGAGGGCAGCTCAGTATTTTTAAGCGGTGACTACGCCTAAAAGGTTGTAGGGATTGGTACTGTGCGCATCAAGATATTTGATGGGATCGAACGGACCTTGACGTAAGTGAGGCACGTTCCCAGTTTGAAAAACAATATATTTTCTCTTAGTGCACTCGACACAATGGGGTGTAAGTTCGCCAATTTTGACAAGTTCTACAAAGTTTCAAAGGGGGCCTTTATAATTATGAAGGGATAGAGGCACAGAAACATTTACAAACTAATTGGGAGCACTTTAGTAAGTGGAGCTGCAGCGGCTGTAGCGGATTTCATGTCTACACATATGTGGGCATGCCCATTTGGGCCATATAAGCGAGCGTGGCATGAAGGTACTCTCTAAACGATCTTTGATTTCTTCCTTTAAATCTATAGACTTTAGTATATGTGTACATTACATGTATGGGAAACAGTTTAGGTTGTCATTTAAGGAGGGAAAACAGGTATGTAAAATGGTGCTAGAATTGTCCATTTTGATGTATGAGGGTCGTCACCCATAGTTTCTGTTGGGGGGTCATCATAGTTCGTGTCGTTTATTGATAACTATAACAGGAATATTTAGGTTTATTTTCTGAAAAATAAATCCAATGTCTTCACTTCTTTCAAGAATTAGAAGGCCATGGTGGAGAATCAGTTAGGGCAGAGATTAAAAGTTTTAAGAACCGACAATGGAGGTGAGTTCACTTCCAAGGAGTTTAACCAGTATTGTAAGGAGGAGGAGATTGTGAGGCATAACACAGTACGCCACACGCCAGAGCATAATGGTGTAGTAGAGCGGATAAATCGGACTCTCTTGGAGAGAGCCCGATCCATGATTAGTAATGTTGCATTGGGCAAAGAGTTATGGACTGAGGCTATTAACATAGCTTGTTACTAGATAAACCGGTCACCCTTTATGGCAATTGAATGTAAAATTCACAAGGAAGTGTGGAGTGGTCATACGATAAACTACTCAAGTCAGCGGGTCTAATTTGGTTGTGAGGCTTACTCTCAGTACCGTTAGTTGAGAGAGATAAGCTTAACTATGGTGCCAAAAAAATGGATCTATGTGGGTTATGGTGACAGTGTGAAGGGTTATCGCATATATAACCCAGTTACACAGAAAATTACCCTGAACCGTGATGTCAACTTTGATAAAGGGTCTTTGTTCTGAAAGGATGTACCAAAGGAACCTAAAAATTAGAAGTTATTGACATTCAGTTTGACAGAGATGATTACACGGGCCGAGACCAATATGTAGGCAAAGGTATAGCATCAAGTGGAGTAGCCACTTGTTGTTGAACCTCCAATTTATACATTGTATTGCCCAGTACATCACATTATATGCACGGTTTTCATGCTTAAAAGGCCTATCTAATGCATGTTTTGTGATTTCAGGGATGAGAGCGGACTTCACCAAATTGGGGACTAAAGAGAGTCAATTGAAGCCATTGGATGAAGATTTAAGAAGGACTAAAGAACGTAGAAAGAGAGGAGAAGAGAGGAAGAAAGAATTCCAAGGAGAAAGCAGGAAACAGAGGCCGAGACCGGTCATGCGACCGGTCGTTCATCGCCAGGACCGGTCGTCCGACCGGTCCGATTGTGCACAGAAGAGGAATTTTCACTCAAGGTCACTGGACCATTCATGACCGGTCGTGCGACCGGTCGTCCGATGCCCAGACCGGTCGTGCGACCGGTCCTTCAATTAAATTTTAAAGACGAAATTTTGGAAAAACTCACTGGACCGATTTTGATGTTTTGCGACCGGTCGTGCGACCGGTCGTCTGCGTAACAAAGCTTCCCCGTGAAGCTCTGAGATTTTCTACGCAGTGCGTAACCTTACGTAATTTCTGGATGTTTCCGACGCAAGGGGCTTTCCCACTATAAAAGGACGCCTAGGGGCTCTTCCTAGATCATCATAGAAGCCAAGGAAGGTCATGGGAGAGGACGGAAGTCGTCGTGGAGCGTCAGGAACCCTTCAATTTCCGGTTTTTCTAGTTTTTATGCTTTCTATTATGAGTTCTAGTTGTAGTATGACAATGCTCGGCTAGAATCTCTCAGCTAAGGCTGAGAGGTGAAGCTTGTAGCTAATTTTCATGTTTGATTCAATTTAATTCAAGTAATTTCAATTCAAGTTTGGGTTTTTAATCTTTTAGTCCCTTAAGTTGATAGTTTGAGATGTTTTATGAGAGTTCATGTGCTCCGGACATGAATTCCTTGCAATTCTCTGAGATTATCATATGGTGTTTGTTTAGATTCGAATTATGGTAACCCTTGAGCAAGCCATAGTCCATAGGCATGGTTGTTACTCCGAAGGCTATGATTTTGAAATCTACTTGTGTTGAATGGGACTAGAACTTGGAAGTTCAACTTGAATGGAATTGAATGTGTTTGAATGCTTTATTTTCCAACTAGATGAGAGATAGGACTTCAAATCTAGTTGTGCTCTATACTTGGATTGATTGGATTGACATGGGATTGCTACAAGTGGATCCTTGAATGCCTTGGTACCTTAAATTACTGGTTTTCATTAAGTTACTGTTTTAGTTTAATTGCTCAATTGAATCCTCATATCTATTGCAAATTGAGTTGCTGGAATAGTTTGAAAGTTGTTTCTAATTCCCTGTGGATCGACCTCGGTCTTACCGAATTTTATTACTACATCGCAGCCTTACACTTGAGGCAAGGGAACAAGTTTTTGGTGCCGTTGCTGGGGAGTTTAGATAACTGTTTTCAAATTGTTTTAGTGGCTGTAGAAGTAGAAGTAGATAGGTTTTCTGATTTTTTAGAACTAACAAATTGTTTTGCTTTGTAGGATTTCTTCTCTAGTTCAAACGCATCGAGTAATACCTTTCTAACTTAACTTTTTACAGATTTTCTATTTTCAGATTAATTTCAGATTTCTAGGATTTAGGTTTAGTTAGTTTTTGGTTGAGTGGTTTATGTCCCGTTGGGAACGTGACCACTCCAATCGTCTCCAATCAGAAGGTGGCTTAGTTGGACCATTGTCAGTCCATAGACGAGTCCGAAACTATCGAGAACATCGTGAAAATTTGGGGCGTATGGATCAAACACCTTTAAGGAATCCTCCCCCCCCCCCCCCCCCCCCCCCCCCCACTCCAACTACAAACGCAAATCAAGAGGGAGTAAGAGAGAATGAGGTACATAACGTTCCTCCAATGAGATCACTGCGGGATTACCTACAACCAGCCCGTGCAATTACACCCTCTTGTGTGGTTCTACCACCAAACGGGGGAAACATTGACATAAAGTCGGGTGTAATTCAACTTATACCAAAGTTCCATGGGCTAGACTATGACCGCTCATATCTGCACTTGAAAGAATTCGAAGAAGTGGTGACCACCTTGCAATACACCAACGTTTCAGAAGATACCATTAAACTTAAACTCTTTCCCTTTTCATTAAAAGAAAGAGCCAAAGATTGGCTTCACTCTCTTAGACCACATTCGATTGGGTCATGGAATGAGATGACCCCGGAATTCTTGAAAAAGTTTTTCCCGGCTCATAAAACGAACACCCTTCGAAGAGCCATAATGAACTTTTCGGCTAAAGAGGGTGAATCTTTCTTTCAATGTTGGGAGAGATTTAAGGACCTCCTACTTGCTTGCCCACATTATGGTTATGAGAGTTGGCAAATTATAAATTTTTTCAACGATGGATTAAGTTCCAATATGCGCCAATTTGTAGAGATGATGTGCAATGGCGAGTTTATGAGCAAAAATTCAGAAGAGGCTTGGAGTTATTTGGACATGTTGGCTGAAAATGCCCAATCTTGGGATACCTCGGATAAACCCAATAACCCCAAGCCTATTCAAGAGAAAGAGAAAGGAGGGATGTACATCCTCAAGGAGGAAGACGACGTGAATGCAAGGATAGCCAACCTCACAAGGAAGATCGAGGCTATGGAACTTAGTAAAAGTGGAGTTCCAAAGTCCAATGGAGCTATTGAGACCATATATGGGATTTGTCACACCGATTTACACGCTACGCAAGATTGTCCCACAATTCCTACATTTCAAGAGGTATTACATGAACATGCAAATGCCACATATGGGTATCAACGGCCTTTCAATGGACCGGTGGGTAATACGTACAATGACAGTTGGAAGAACCACCCAAATTTAGTTAGAAGAATGCCCCTACGAGCAATCCTACTAACTCTCAAGGAGGGCCACCCATGCAAAATATGGCCCCACCTCAATTTTCAATGGAGATACCTTGAAAGCGTTTATACAAGGGCAAACGCAAATCAATCAAACAAATCAGCAAATGTTCCAAGAGCTTAAAGTTTCGGTTGATGAAATTAAGGGACGCTTGAATGCTAGAGAAGGGACCTTTCCGGCCCAACCTTAGCCTAATCCAAAGAAAGTAAATGAAGTGAGCATTCCTAATCCTTCCAACCAACACATGGAGCAAACCAAATCCATCACCACTCTTAGAAGTGGTAAACAAATTGACAAATCTATTCCGATGAAGGCCAACAAGCCTAATGATCCGGTAAACTCTGAGGATGAGGATGGATCTAACTTAGCCCCACAAGAAACAGAATGCATTTACAAGCCCGTAGCACCATTCCCTTCGAGATTGGTTGCTCCAAAATCTCTCCCAAACTCTTATGATATTCTAGAGATTTTTAGACAAGTTAAGATCAACATTCCCTTGCTTGATGCCATCAAACAAGTACCCTCCTATGCCAAGTTTCTAGAGGACCTATGCACAACCAAACGTAAATATAATGTGAGTAAAAGGCCTTCTTAAATGAGCAAGTAAGTGCCATTCTCACTCAAAAGACCCCTCCAAAATTCAAAGATCTCGGTAGTCCCACAATCTCATGTATCATTGGAGACTACCGGATTGAGCGTGCATTGCTAGACTTGGGGGCAAGCATAAATTTGATCCCATACTCGGTATACGAGCAATTGGGTCTTGGTGAATTAAAACCCACCAAAACCACATTGCAACTCGCCAATAGATCCATCCATGTACCGAGAGGGATAGTTGAGGATGTGCTAGTCCAAGTTGATAAATTCTACTACCCGGTAGATTTATTGTCTTGGACACACAACTGGTTATGGATGTTAGCACCCAAATACCGGTGATTCTAGGCCGCCCATTCCTTGCTACATCAAACGCAATCATAAATTGGAAACATGACGTTGGAGGTGAATGTGTTCCACTTGGGCAAAAGGTATATGGATGATGATGATGTCCACGAGGTTGATTTGATTGATTCAATCGTGGAAGAGGAGTTCGCTTTAAGGCAGAATTTTGATCCTCTAGATGTTGTTAGCTTTGATCCCTTTGAGGATTGGGACGACAATGATGGCCCCCATGAGGTAAACATGATAGAATCCATGGATGGTGAGGGGTTTTTCCAACATGATCTACCTAAAAGCTTGGGGACATGTTTGACACATTCTAAGGATGAATTCAATTCTAATTTTAATAAGATCTTGGAAGTGTCTATTTCTGAAAATTCATTTGACAAGTCACCAATTTCTGATTTACACAAATTTGTTGTGCAAGATTTGGAAGAATTGGTGCTTGACTTGCCTACAGAGAGGCCAATTTCTAAAAGTGTAAAGGTTGAGGACCCACTCCAACCTACACAAAATTCTGAGGAGGAAGACATAAAGGGTCCAAATCTGAAAATTTCCTCCGATGAGGTCTCTTATACTCTAGAGGAGTGTTTAGCGTATTTTGAAGATTGGGATGATCCCATGATTCAGGATATTGTGCATACTTTGAAGAAGACCCCCCCGGTGCCTAAAAAGCTTCCTTCCACAAAGTACCAAACTGAAAAATCAATTACGGAAGCACCGGTGAAATGTGATTTTGTGAAGATCATATCAACTTGTGAAGAAGAAATACAAGTCTCCACATCTCTTTGGTTTGTTCAAACTGAAGAAAACTTCTGGGATGACCCATACTTGAATAATTTTTTCCCAAATAAGAAAGAAAGGAGATCTATATTCAATGATTTCCAACCAATGCAATTCTCCTTTCCTAGTACATGTGACAATTTTGTTGAAGAACTCGTTGAAATTTTTCAGCAGGATTTTCAATGGGTTAGAATGATTGATGTCACTAATGTACTTTCCAAAGCAGGATGGTGGATAGTTCTACTGAAAAATTTGTTACACCACTTGATGATCCTGCTCAACTTTGTCCTTTTGGATGTTATAATGATAATCGATCTCCTAGTCTGATGGAGATCCTCTTTTTACAAGGACGGGTTAGGTATCTTTATTGCTTTCCATAGATTAGGTTTAGTTTTATCTAGTTTTACTGTTTTAAGTAGCTTTAGTTGTTGGGTTGTAGACTTCCATGATCGCTCTCTCAGGTACTATTGTTCTCACTCTCGCATATTTTACCATTGCTCTCATGTTCATGCTCATTGCATATCTTTTTACATTGAGGACAATGCAAGATTTGGTTGGGGGGTGAGATGAGATCCTTCATCTAGCATGATGCAACATTTCGAGCCTCATATACGCAAAAATTTTCAAATTTTATAAAATTTCAAAACTCTTTTAGAAAACCTTATTTTCATGCATTCGAGATGATAGGAGTATAAGAAGAGGAGATACGAAGTGTGTGAGGTTGTAAGTCTTGAATTTCTCCCAACATAATGGTTTTATATGTTAGTTCCCCTATTGTTGTGATCGATAGAAAATTTGAACACTTTTTACACCTAGTTCACATTACACGATTTTCATGGGTTGAAAGGATTATGTGATTTGTGGATTAGCTAGACTTTGATTTAAAGATGTTGAGAAACCAAGCCAGGGTATTTTGTCCATCCTTGTCCATGGGAAAATAACGAAAGATATGGATTTTTAAAAATCCTATCTAAATTAAAAGAAAAAGGAAAAGAAAGGATGAAATCGGGAATGAAGGAAAAATGGTGGAAAATTCCGAAAAGGGCTACCTATTACTAACCGGGGGATAGTCGAACCGTAACCAAAGCCGGAAATGGGACGTAGTGTGAAAGCCGTCGGAAGGACGGTAAGGCAAATTCCTGTCATAGGCTTGTTGTTGCTCTGTGCACCTTAAAATCCTTGGTTTACTTAATCTATGAAGAAGATAATCCCAGAAACTCATGAGATGAACGTTCACTATGCACACTAGGTTGAATTTGTTCGAGTTCTTCTATTTATCAATCAATCAGCGGGAATTTCATGTAGACACTTATTATGTTTTGAGAGTTTAAGGTTTAAGCTTCTAACACCTAATTTCTCCAAATTTTATACTTGTATCTCTTGGGATGGATAGAAACATGGTTTCTGATGGAGGTTTGGTTTGGAGGTTTGAAATTGTTTCGCGCATGTTTTGCTCGGGACTAGCAAAAAGCTGGTTGGGGGTGTGTTGAACCTCCAATTTATACATTACATTGCCCAGTACATCACATTATATGCACAGTTTTCATGCTTAAAAGGCCTATCTAATGCATGTTTTGTGATTTTAGGGATGAGAGCGGACTTCACCAAATTGGGGACTAAAAAGAGTCAATTGAAGCCATTGGATGAAGATTTAAGAAGGACTAAAGAAAGTAGAAAGAGAGGAGAAGAGAGGAAGAAAGAAGTCCAAGGAGAAAGCAGGAAACAGAGGCCAAGACTGGTCGTGCGACCGGTCGTCCATTGCCAGGACTGGTCGTCCGACCGGTCCGATTGTGCATAGAAGTGGAATTTTCACATAAGGTCACTGGACCATTCACGACCGGTCGTGCGACCAGTCGTTCGATGCCCAGACCGGTCGTGCGACCGGTCCTTCAATTAAATTTTAAAGACGGAATTTTGGAAAAACTCACTGGATCGATTTTGACGTTTTGCGACCGGTCTTCCGACCAGTCATCAGGGAGCTCAGACCGGTCGTGCGACCGGTCGTCTGCGTAACAAAGCTTCTCCGTGAAGCTCCGAGATTTTCTGCGCAGTGCGTAACCTTATGCAATTTCTGGATGTTTCCGACGCAAGGGGCTTTCCCACTATAAAAGGACGCCTAGGGGCTCTTCCTAGATCATCATAGAAGCCAAATAAAGTCATGGGAGAGGACGGAAGTCGTCGTGGAGCGTCAGGAACCCTCCAATTTCTGGTTTTTCTAGTTTTTATGCTTTCTATTATGAGTTCTAGTTGTAGTATGACAATGCTCGGCTAGAATCTCTCAGCTAAGGCTGAGAGGTGAAGCTTGTAGCTAATTTTCATGTTTGATTCAGTTTAATTCAAGTAATTTCAATTCAAGTTTGGGTTTTTAATCTTTTAGTCTCTTAAGTTGATAGTTTGAGATGTTTTATGAGAGTTCATGTGCTCCAGGACATGAATTCCTTGCAATTCTCTGAGATTATCATATGGTGTTTGTTTAGATTCGAATTATGGTAACCCTTGAGCAAGCCATAGTCCATAGGCATGGCTGTTACTTCGAAGGCTATGATTTTGAAATCTACTTGTGTTGAATGGGACTAGAACTTGGAAGTTCAACTTGAATGGAATTGAATGTGTTTGAATGCTTTATTTTCCAACTAGATGAGAGATAGGACTTCAAATCTAGTTGTGCTCTATATTTGGATTGATTGGATTGACATGGGATTGTTACAAGTGGATCCTTGAATGCCTTAGTACCTTAAATTACTGGTTTTCATTAAGTTACTGTTTTAGTTTAATTGCTCAATTGAATCCTCATATCTATTGCAAATTGAGTTGCTGGAATAGTTTGAAAGTTGTTTCTAATTCCCTGTGGATCAACCTCAGTCTTACCGAGTTTTATTACTACATCGCAGCCTTACACTTGAGGCGAGGGAACACTTGTGCGATGAAATCCACCTAGAAATCACAGGTTACCGACAAGTTATAGGGATGACTCGAATATTACATTCACCATTGTTATGGATGATGGGGATCCATTTAACTTTGAGGAGGCACTATAGGATGTAGATGTTAAAAAGTGAAAGACGGCAATGCAAGACGAGATGGATTCTCTGTACAAGAATGAGACTTGGGAGCTAGTGGAGCTTTCTATGGGCCGAAAAGCGATTAGGTGCAAATGGTGTTAGTGCACTTTTTTATGGCATACTAGTGCACCTTATTTTTCAATCACGTATGTCTTTGAGTTATAATGTCTGTCGAGCCTTGACAAGCTAAAGACCAAAGATTCAAGTGGACCGGAAGCATCAAGGAAGAAGAATAGGTAAATGAGAGGCCTTGGTGATCCTAACCCTTTGAACCAAAACCTCTTAGATGACTTGAACCAACTAGGGAAACCCTTAGTTAGCTTCATTAGCCTTAGATCATATAGAAAAACATGATAAATTAGGCTAATTAAAGAGGTGGAAGCTGCTGTAATTTATCTGGCCTTAGATCATATAGAAAAATAGTTTTCGATTGCGCTTTGATACTATCGAAACTAGTTTCGAGCTATCGAACATGTCTAGCAAAATATAAACTCTCTAGACAGTCTTCGACCTCATCGAACATCCTTTCAAGCCATCGAAATAGATTTTTTGATGCCATCGAAACAGTGTTCAATGCCATCAAAACTTAATGTCCAGAAACTCAAAAAACTTTCTAGACATATTTCGATGCCATCGAGATAGGGTTGCGACCCCATCGGAGAATTTTTTATGCCGTAGAAATGGGTTTCATCCCCATCGAAGCGGTCGTTTTTTGCCCATTTTGTGACCATTGAAGATTTTTTCATAAAAGAGGGAGATGAATTTTTTGGGCTATGGAGTGAGAGTTTAGTGATTTAGAAGTTACCATCATTGCATACCATTAGGAGCTTTAATCCTAACATATCCAAGCTATTCTCCTTGTAATCTATCACAAGGTTAGAGCATTTAAGGCTCAAATGAGAATAGGCTTACTCTCTCTTAATTCCTAAGAGTTTAGATACCTTGATCATAAGCAAAACCCTTGTCTAAACACTACCTAGGAATCAAAATAGGTGTATCCCTCTAGGAAACCATTTCCAACCATTTGTAGATGATTCACCACCTCCTATTATCTTGGGCATCTCCAAAGGAGAATCATTTGTAAAGGACTGATCTTGGAGCTAAAGCCTTGGTAAAGCATCGACATCAATGATCATGGGGCACAAAGGGGAGCTGATTGAAGCACGAGAGAGCGGAGATCAAGTAACCCGAAGCGGTACATCAACGAGGCTCAAATCCGACAAGTGAGTTATCAATTTGTAAGAGTCCATCCACTCTCTTCCCATGGGGATTTGAGTGTAAAGTTTCTTTGTCAAACTCAATCTATAACGCTTTAAATTTTCGAGATTTATTTGGGAATTTTTGGAAATTTATTTTGATTTTTTTGTTATTATCGAGCATTTACCTTGTTTTGAAAACAACGGACCATCCATGAGAGTTTTGATGGGTGACCCTTTACAAAAATTGCTTAAAATAATCCCATAAACATTGTAGAAAGACCGGATTTAGAAAATCATGAATTTTTCAGATAATTATAAAAATGTCATTAGTTAAATTTAAATTAAACTGCCATTTTTAAGTATAATAGTTTTCGACGATAATTTTGACACGAAACTTTAGACTTAAGCTATCTGACACAAAATAATCGTACACGTCGAATTTCAACCCTCTGATCATACTACGAATAGCCAAATAAAAAATCAACGTGTATGTGGCCCACCTTAACTTGGATCTGCCTCATTGTTCATGTCAGCGGCTAACTCTGTGCTGGCGAACTAAAGGATGGAGCAGATTTCCCCATCCACCCCAGTGGACCCCACTTGCGGTGACAGTCGACCTACGAGTTCCATCGGGCGTTACATAAAAAAATAAAGAAGGAAGTCTTCTTCTTCATGACGTTGTTACAGCGTCTACTATAACCACCTGCAACCGACCCTGTGCCCCACTCTGAACATCAACTGGGCCCCACAAACCCAATCCAACTCATCCATCAGGACCGTGTCCCACCTAAGACCTGTCCGTCCAAAGCTTGTAGCAAATAAACGTTTGCGTGGCCCACTCCAAACCTCCGATTGAACCAAGAAAATCAAGATTTGCATCATCTCCGCCCCTACCTTGCATGGATGTTCTAGATTGCTTTTAAGGATGTCGTGTGAACCTCAACTAACGTCTCAATGTGTTACTTCGCACCAGCAAAATCTAGAGCAATCTGTCCCTCGCTCAAACTTAAACCGGACCCGAATTTCCTTCTGCATCAAGCTACCAACTGAAAAGATTTATAAGACCCGTCCATCCATTTTCCCCTCCTTCAGAAGATGCCAGGGAGAGAGAGAGAGAGAGAGAGAGAGAGAGAGAGAGAGAGAGAGAGAGAGAGAGAGAGAGAGAGCGTGCTGGCCCTACTACTGCTGGACTCCATTCTAGGTCTGGAAAAGAAGAGATGGAAGGAGGAGAAGAAGAAGAAAGAAAGAGAGAGAGAGAGGAAGAAGAAGAAGAAAGGAGGAGGAAGGAGAGAGAGAGAGAGAGAGAGAGAGAGAGAGAGAGAGAGAGAGAAGAAGAAGAAGAAGAAGAAGAAGAAGAAGAAAGAAAGAGAGAGAGAGAGGAAGAAGAAGAAGAAAGGAGGAGGAAGGAGAGAGAGAGAGAGAGAGAGAGAGAAGAAGAAGAAGAAGAAGAAGAAGAAGAAGATCGAGTCGACTCGTCGAATTGTCGAGTCATTCGCTACTGAGTGAGGTAAGGTCCATCTAACCATGATTTTGCTTTCTAATTCTAGCCTAAACCCTAACCCTAGGTGTAGATCTAATCTTAGGTGATCAAACTATGAAAATCATACCCATCTACATCCTAACCATGTGAAGTTCATTACATAACATAGGTTTGGATCTAATCTTGACTTCATGGCCCTAACAACATCTCAAACCACTAAATCTCAGATGTGAGGATTTCCTTTAAGCCTGGTTACATTAATATCGAATTTTATGACAATTTCATGCTTAGAAAATTAGGGTTTATTATTTAAATTCTTAAAACCATGTTTGTATGTATTGATGAGTTTGTGTGAATACCATTGAAGTGTTTTATGCTGAACTCTTGATTTGTATGGACCATGAACTTTGTTAAGTGCTTGGGAAAGAAAACATGCTTATATATATGTTTATGTGAAAACCATATGAAATATATGCTTAGTTTATGGCTCTTATATGATCATGATGGATATGATGTGTAATGCGTAATGTGACATGAGATTATGTATGTGGATGTTACATTAATGGAAGCCCTTTGCCCCATGAATGGTGTAAGCGTTTGTTAGGAACGATCAACTCGTAAGAGTTGCCTTGTATCATATGTTTTAATGGACCATGTGTGTATTATTTTGAGAATTGTCGAGGATCCAAGTTTGGTTATGTACTTGTGGAGGATTCATGAGAAGTTAAGGTTATTTATGTGTCATGTTTCATGACTTAGATGTGTACGACTCTTCATGATGGGCCCGTTGGAAACAGTCATTCTATGTTATGATGGATCATGGGATGGGGTAAAGAGCAACCGTTAGTCGTGGACATCATTAAATTGATTGGATTCTAAATTTACTTAATTAAAAGTAAAACTAATCATGCATTCATTCATTTACCCCTTGGGCTAGAGAAAGTGGGCATGAGGCTGGTTCTCTCGCTATCTAGTGGAAGTAGGCATGAGGCTGTTTCACTAGTTGGGTTTGGTGTATGGGAAGAGTGGAGTAATTTTCGTCCTAACTAGAACCTCTGGTGACTAGTGGCTGGTGAGAAGAGTTGGAATAAGTCTCTTCTCATTTAGTCAGGGTGCCTTAGCTAGAGCATACATATCATACATTGCATTAAATAAGATTTTCTCATGTATGTTTTATTTGGGTATAATTATTATGCTTGGATATTATTGTGCTAATCTTAGGGGGTAACCTTCACTGAGTTGATCGTGAGCAACTCACTCCCTCCTGGGATGGTGCTTTAAAACACCAACCCAGATGTTGCAGGTGACGATCCAATAGATGAACCAGAGTTGTAGTATAAAGGAAATGAAGTTTCATGATGGGCAATGGCGAATGATGAAGCCGTATCAGCTTGAAGATGAATTATGTTTATTGTTTTCATATAATAGATTTTTTTTCATGTAATTAGAATTAAGTTTCCCATAGAGACAAGGAAGTAAAGTATTATGTTAAGTATGAATATAAACCATTATATTTGAGAACATAGAGTAGAGAAGTGTGGATTGATAATTTTAATTTCTGTTATTATGCTAAGATTGCCATGAATATGAGAAATAAAGATGAATATGTGAAAATATATCCCTAACATATTCAGGTTAACACCCGGAAACTCGGCCCATTGTATCGTCCATGAGAGCTGCAATTTCGAGGCGTTACATGATTTAGGTTCGTTTGTCGATCATTGACTTGTTAGTTAAGCCTAAAAGTCTAGGGGCATTTGTCAATCATTGGCTCGTTTGTTGAACATAAATTTCAAGTTTGTTTGGCGATCTTCACCACGTTTGTCGGGCCTAAAGTAAGTCTCCAAGGAGAGCCACTAACATGAGTGTAAACGTGTAAGTTGGAAGGAACCTAATTTAAACTCCCTAGTGAATGCCGGTGTACTCAAAGGGTGAGTCCTTGAACCAAAAGTGGAGTAGACACATAGTCGAACTATTATACATTGTTGTGTTTGTGATTGTATTTGAGAACATTTCTTATTATGCATTGTGATTTAATTATTTAATTATGAATGTTTAATTAGAATGCATGCTAGGCACATTCATATATTGTACAAGCTCTATTCATCTCGGATAAAGGTCTGAGGCTAAACCAAAGTGATTATGGTTACCACGATAAACCAAAATCACCAGAGTTCTAATAACACTCGAAATGTCCTACTATGGACTGCCATTATAAAAGCTAGTCGATGCCCTACCCATCTATAACGAGTCCATTGGTTCAGCTGATCAGGCAATTGTGATGCGTCTTCTCACAGTCTCCTGTCATAAAAATACGAAAGAGGACTCTGAGTCGTACCATCTCGAGGTCACCCGTCATAAAAATATGGAAAGAGGGCTTCGAGTCGTGCCTTCTCCAAGTCACCCGTCATAAAAATACGGGAAGAGGGCCTTGGGCCGTGCTGACCAACCATCAATATTTGTATACTCCAATGGTCACCCGTCATAAAAGTACGGGAAGAGGGCCTTGGATTGTGCCGACCAACCGTCGATGTTCGTGAACTCCAATGGTCACTCGTCATAAAAATACGGAAAGAGGGCCCAGTGTTGCACCACTTAATTAAAAATCCTGACAGTCCTTCAACTCGGATAATCCAAAAGAAAATAGGACATAGACATCCGACTTGTCTAAAAACATGGCGTAGTCCATAACAAGAAAACAAATAGCTCTTTATGACCATGAACTCAAGACTATAATCCCTAACGGGTTAATCTTTTACCTTTTAATCAAGGGTGATCAACTATTGATGTAATTAAGGTCTCGTCACAAATATCACAGCCTGGAATGTAAAAGATCTCAGAATCTCTGGAATAAAATTTTCCTTCCGATATCTCTTCTTGCGTATACTTTGTGAGTGCTTATGATTGTCTATGAATGTCTCTATACTCAAAATTTCCCCTGAATAACGAAACACACGAAAGTTGCCTTGCGCATTTCTAGTTTTAACAGTAGGCATCCATTGACTTGTCATCATCGTGATTATAGTCGTGGCTCGGTCCACCATAGTCACCATGGTACTTGACAACATCACTTGCTGGTTGTGTCCTCGGAGCACCGGCCAGAGTAGCCGGCCCGTCTGCATTAACCACGCGACCGCCGCAACCAACATTTTCCATCATGGCTTGCGACCGGATCTCTCGTTCTTCACGATTGTCAACGTCAACTCGATCCCTGATCTCACCAGCAACAGCTTCCTCTTGACTGCATGATGGCAACGAATCCAAACTTCCCCACTTCTAGATATAAAATGCTGCAGCCGTTTTCAGCTTTTTCTTCTGAAAGGCTACACGCTTCTTGGGAACGAGCTTATTCTAACTCTCAGCTGCTCCTAGATCTTCACGACACCTCCTCCACCATAGTGTGAACTAGGAGCAGCTCCGAAAAGCTAGGCCTACTTAAAAATGGGGAGATATAGGTATGTGATAGATAGTGAGAAAGATTTATGCGAAATTTTGAAACCTTATGAAACGCAACAAAACAAATAATAGGTGTTACTATTCTTGCATGTTCCATTAGTAACATCCCCTTGAGACTTCCCACGGGGTAACTATGGGAACCAGAAGCTCCTACCCGAGGATCATCAACAGACATAAAGGAGGACTTGTCTCTTCTCTCATCTTCGACATATTCACCTTGTCCCAGCTATCAGCATGTCAACTCCCTGAAGGCTATCTCTATCGGCCCAACTCCTGGCAACTGTACGATCCGATAAATCATCCATTGGTTGATCTGGAACCAGGCTACTTTTGACGGCAGTTGACCAATCATTGGTCTCGTCCTCTGCAATCATTGATAGACACGTGACCCCTGCCTTCGTCGGCCGGTTTGTTAAAGATACTCCAAAAGTGTGTCAGCCTTCCAAAGCCTCATCTCTCTTGTTGTAATCAATCGGTATACTCAAAGAAATCTTATGTTCGGTGCCAGGAACGGGGGGTACCTCGAGGTGCTCTGCTAAATAGCCTCGCCCGCTTGCAGGTATTTTCTTTAGTTTCAGAGGGGGAACATAAATAAAAAAGTCGACTAGATTGTTATCTCGAATCAGGGCGAACTGATGAGCACACCATCTCATCCAGTCATAAGAATTAGTTATTGGTCGATCAGTGCCAGGTAAGACAAACTTCGCACCAATTCACATGATTAAAAGCTGATCCCTCATCCATTCCCAGTGGGTGAGGCCTGTACTATACGCCCTTTCCACTCTGCTTACGTCCATCAAAGTAAAAGGAACTCCTTGGTCGTACCTGAACTGCTTAGTGAATCTGCTCGGATAATAAGGCTCAAGCCAGAACTCTATACCCTCACGAAGCAGAAGCGATGCTATCCGAATTGAAACCAGGAACTCCTAATCTAAAGGGTCGACAAGATTCTCATCATCAGCGACCTCTTGATCCTCGCGGACACTGGAAATAGGGAAATGATGGAAACAGATCTCCGACCAACTGCCAAGTTTAGAAGCAATCCATGAAGGCGTTTGAACGGTCATCTCCCGTTCCCCAAAGTGATACAAGGGTGCACGATCTGGCCTAAAATATGAGTGAAGGCCAACCTCATATGTCCAAGGGAAATACACGCCCAACCATCCAAAGAAGAAATGCCACGGATAGTATGCAGCATCCAACCCAAATCCTGCTTGAATTCAGTTACTGGCAGCGTAACCAAACTCACGGTAAAGGCTGCACAGCACTGGTGGAGTCAAAAGAAACCTGTTGACCTTCTACAATGGCCCCCGCCATGACAAAACTGGAAACCCTAACACTGTCCGCACTCTTTAATCTGGGGAGGGTAACAACTGAAAGCCAATAAGCCGAGAAATCCACTAATTCACAAGTGGGAGTGAGCTCGTTTGAATTCAGAAATTTCTCTCGAAAACGCTCCTGCATCGACGACTGGTCAGCGAACTTGACTCTATAATGGTCGTAATCTATCCTGTAAGAAGAAAAGAAGAAACTCGTAAGAAACCTAACAAATACAGAAATACACATGATGAAAATAAAATAGCAAGTAAAGTATTACCCCATCCTCTGGCTAACCAGCCAGTCTTCATAATGTATCTTCGTTATATTCTTGAACTGCGACAGTTTAGCGAACAAGGCCAAACAAGCTTCTGTGTGATAAGCATGTCGGGGTTCCCCACACCGGAAAGAAGACAATTCTTCATCAGAAGGAACATATTCATGATAATATTCGCCAATGATGGGGAGACTGACTATCATTCGCAAGATGGAACGAATTGGTAATAGGAGACCAATAATTCAAGAAACCCCGGATGATCTCCGAATCACGGAAAAAATGGGACACAATTGCTTCAATTGCGTGATAAAGGCCGACGTCTCTCAGAATTGCCTTATGACGAAATAGGATTTCCTTCGCCCATGATTCATAGCTAAGACGTTTAGTCAGGAAACCCCACGTGCAAAAGCTACTCGTCGCCCACATTTGGGAGTGACTCATATCTCTATATCGTTGCTGGGCTGTTTCAAAATAGTGGGTCAGATAAGGAGCATGTGGATCGCTGGTAGGCAACAAGAAGATCATTTCTACTAAGTCGCCTACTCTCTGTTCTTTTCCATTCTTTGTCAGGGAAGTAGTCACCAACTTCTCAGGTGTTTATGTCCACTTGTAACTCCGAAGAACCTACATGGACCTCAAACATCGGAGGCTCGATGCTTAGAAAAGGCTTACTTCTTTGGAGAGCACGATCGTGTTCAATGACCTCGTCCTTATGAGGATTCTTGATGGAAATGTTGTGCCCAGCCGTGATCTTGCAGCTCTCCCAGCCATTCTCATCTGATCATACTTTGAATCGGCTAACTGCTTGATTTCTTTAGCTTTGCTGAGTCTATTCTCTTCCCTCGCTAGCTTTTTTCTTCTTCTCTTTTTGTTTCCCTTCTCACTCTGATCACCTCTCTGAGGTTGAGGGTTAGAAGGACCAGCCGTCATATCACTCCTAGCACCCGCAAGTTATATGTACCAGATCTCCCACTCGTATTCTGTACCCCGTTGCGGGGGTGGAGGTGTTGTCTTCTCCACGTATATGCACACCAACGCTTCCTGAGGGAGCTCCTTCACTCGCTCTAAGAAGTCCTTTACATCTGGCTCTATTGAAGGAAAGAAACAAGAATTACATTTTGCTATAGGAGGGTCAACAGCCCTTGTGGCCACTCTTTTTATGCCCCCTTTTGTAGACTTTGAACTAGACGCTTGAGGTTGTGAAGCTTAATCAGACATTCTCATCGCCATTACTGAAACTTACTGCAAGCATAGAATGAAGAAACATCAGAAGAGTGCATGACAGATACGACATGTAGGATAGTGGAAATATACAGCAAATCAAGCAGAAAACATATAATTGTGACTCACAATTACAAAGAGAGGAACAAGAATGAAAGAACAAGTTAAGCTCACATTCAACAGTTGAGAACGCAAGTTCACAAAGTCTAACAGAAATTAATCAGGTATACCCTACATCCACTTAGGACAAGCAACTACAGGTCTGAAAAGACTGCGTATACATTATTTTAGAAGCCTTGGGTAGTCCAAACCCTTGTGCGCGAGGCCCGGAACATGATCATAACTAAAATGCCTCGAGATTTTGTCACAGAACATGAACAGATGCATGTACGGCATGGTGGGGAGAAAAAGTGTAGAAACCGTAAAAATTGGCTAACGCATGAAGCCACATGCGCCTGAGGCTAGGGGCCAGGCACATGTAACTTGTACATACGCCCAGCCAGAGTGCCAAGCGCATCCATAAGTAGACATGCTCCCAGCCTACTAGAGAGAGGAGCCTAGGATTCAGGCCAGGCGCATGTGTCAAACATGAACCTGACTCCAGGGAGAAGCTCACATGTGCCTACCCCTTGAAGTTTTTTTTTTTTGGTGCTCACCTCTTGAAAAAAATTGTTTCTCAACTTAGAATGAGTCAAATGGCTCACCGAATCACCCTTTTGTAGTTGAGCCTGGAAACCAGTACACTACACTAGTTGCGCATGAGCACCCAGCGCAGCACACCGGGGGGGCACTTGTTGGGGCTCAAATAATCACCCAAAGTTCATCAGCAATCTAAGAACATGACACGACGATCCAGATCAGCAGAAAAGTCCGGAATAGCCAGAAAATGCAACAAAATGCCAGTGTAACCCTAATTTGGGCGGTTGCGCAATCATATTCAGGACTGAAGCATACCATTTCAGAGCGGATCTAGATGTGCACTTCATGACCGAATGATCCGAAAGGCCCAAAAATCCATAACCAGCAAATTTGAGTGACATCCGATGCATATCACCCCGAACACCTCCTTGTTAGAGCGGCCTGGAGGGACCCCAGATCAAGCAATATCCACCAAATGGCTAGTAATTAGACTGTCGCCTGACCGCTCGTGCATTCAGCATCATAAATAGAGCCTAAAAGTACTCCGGCGACACTGAAATTCATCCCTGAAAAGGTAGCTACCCACCGAGCGTAGACACGGAGCTTGAATTTTCTAACTCTTGAGGCAGATTTTCTCTGAAACTGCCTAAGTCTGGAGCTATTTTCTTCCACTCTCTAGACATACGCCTAGGGCATACTCACAGGCGCCTAGGGCATGCTTTATATGCGCCTCATCACCCAAACCCATCATGCATGCGCCTAAGGTACACCATACACGTGCCTGGGGAGCACTCTCCATACATGCGCCTGGACCCCTCTAGACATGCGCCTGCACCTCACTTACATGCACCTGGAGGTCCCCTGCTGGCACCTTATTGGTTCCGTACATTTGGTCTTGGCTATAAATAGCCCAGGACTTGTGACATAAGGGGGAGAGAGAGATTTTTAAGTCGAGATGATGTGAGTACGAGCGACGTCAGCTTGACCTAGGATGACGTACGCCTAACATCGAGATCACATGCGCCTAACCCGGGGATGACATGTGCCTGCCCCAGAAAACCTTCTTCTGGTGACCAGAATCCTTTCCCAGGAGACTGAAATTCCTCGCCGGAAAAGGATGGGTAAAAGAGGGAGAGAAGATTTGTGAATTCGAGTAAGTAGGGAGGTCACATGCGCCTGAGGCTTCCCCCACTCTCTAGACATGCGCCTGCCCCTATAGTAGGCGAAAATACTCTAAGTACTAAACTTACATGCGCCTGGTACCTCTTCCCCTTTGAACACATACGCCTATCCCCTGTAGCAGGTGCCAAAACCCAAGTCCAAACTCCATTTCTCCCCCACTCTATGAACATGAGCCTACCCCATTGTGGGAGGCTAAATTTGGCTGAGTACCAGGCAGACATGCGCCAGGTACCTCTCCCCACACCTAGTACCTCTCCCTTTTGTGGCAGATGTCAAAACACCAACTCTGGAAGTCCATATGCCTTCCTCTTTTGTGACATGTGCCTAGGGCATGTCTAGCATGCACCTGGGGCATCTGGCATGCTCCTGGGGCATCGTCCCGTTTCCAGATTTTTTATCGAGCGGCCCACTTTTGATAAATATCGCCACATTGTCGCCTAAGTGGTTATGGACACACATTAACATCCCTGATGCATTCCTCAGGTCCATTCGATCAACGGTCGATGTTTGATCTCAGAAATCAAAGATAAATACCAAAAGTCCAGTACTTAGCCAAATTTTTTTTATCCTGGGAAACGTTGTGAAAGTGCAACAGTCGATCGTCGCTTGTCGAAAGCGGGCACAACGAGACTGTCGCCTGATTAGATTTAGTATCATCATGACCCTAATGACCTAATCCAAGCATTTATATAACATTAATCGCCCCGTTAATCAATGATTGATGAGATTAAATGGACCGCACTCCACTACTTAGTCATTTTTAGCCCTGGGAAGTGTCATGCAGGCTTAAAAGTTGAATCTCATATCTACAAAATGGAATGCAATTAGACTGTCACCTAAGTGGATTTAGCATCCTCCTAACCCAAAGTACCTAAATTGGGCACCGACATGGATTTAATTCTCACCGTTTTCATTTTGACAGCATGAACACTTATACCGCACTCTAGTACTTAGTCATTTTCAGCCCTGGGAAGTGCCCTATTGGCTTTAAGATCGACTGTCGCCTCCCAAAACTAAGCACAATTAGACTGTCGCCTAAGTGGATTTAGCATCCTCCTAACCCAAAGTACTTAAATTAGGCACTGACATGGATTTAATCCTCACCATTTGCATATCGATAGCATGAACACTTATATCGTACTCTGGTACTTAGTCATTTTCAGCCCTGGAAAGTGCCTTGTTGGCTCTAACATTGACTATCGTCTACCAAAACTAAGCACAATTAGACTGTCGCCTAAGTGGATTTGACATCTTCATGTCTTTAAAGTATTCAAATGAAATATACATGCAGTATTGATTGCCGCAACATGTCATTCAGCAGCTCAAAACAGACATGCTACAATCAGAATTATTAGCCATTCTCGTGCCTTTGAATGTGTCAGGACAAGGATGCTCCAGATGATGAGTTGTCGTATTCTGACATTATTTGCAAAGACTTTGTATCTCTTATATTCATTGTACAAATTCTACTTTGGCTGGTGAGGCCTAAGGCTAAAGTGAGAAGGGATTATGGTTACTACGCAAAATCGAAACTACAGAATTCCCAAAAGAATATCAAAATCTTTGCTATGGACTGCCACCTCAAGGCTGGCCGATCCTCTACCCGTCCGAATCGGGATCCGTGAGTTGAGCCAATCAGGTATCTGTGATGTGCCTTCCAACGATCATCGGTGCATAAAAAAGCAGGTGGTGACTCTGAGTTGTGTCATCTAGCAGTCTCAGTGGGTGTATTCCAGCAGTATCCGATGCCCATGGCAGGTGGTTACTCAACGATGCATGACTCGATTAGGAATCCTGAATCAAGTAGTTGTGATGTGCCTTCTAGTGATTATCGGTGCATAAAAAATCAGGTGGTGACTCTGAGTTGTGCCATCCAACAGTCGTAGCGGGTGTATTCCAGTGGTATCTGGTGTCCATGGAAGGTGGTTACTCAGCGATGCACGACTCGATTGGGAATCCTGAATCAGGTAGTTGTGATGTGCCTTTTAACGATCATCGGTGCATAAAAAAGCAGGTGGTGACTCTTAGTTGTGCCGTCCAACAGTCGTAGCGAGTGTATTTCATGGTATTCAGTGCCCATGGCAGGTGGTTACTAAGAGATGCACGGCTCGATTAAAACCCCTGATAGTCTCTCAACCCGGACTGACCTGAAAGGACATGGGACATAGACATTTGGTCTGCCTAAAATGATGGCCTAGTCCATAACATAGACAAAAAGGTCTCTACGACCATGAGTTCAAAGACCGTAGTCTCCGATGACTTAGTCTTTTGCCTTTTAATCAAGGGTCATCGATCATTTCGATGTAATTAAAAGTTTGTGACAAGATCATAGCCTAGAATGTACAAGATCTTAGAATCTCTAGAATAAAATTCGCCTTACAATATTTCTTCTCTTGTGTATTTTGTGAATGTTTGTGATTGTTTATAAATGTTTCCGATACTCAGAATCTCCCAGAACAACAAACACAAGAAAACTGCCTTGAGCATTTTTCTAGTTTTAACACAGTTTAGAATTGTTACAAAAATCCTCGAGGACGATCTCTGTCTCTCGATTGAAGTATTACTACATCGCAACCTTACACTTGGGGTTGGTGAACAAGTATAAAACCAAAAAGAAAGTAATGGCAGCTACACGAGACAACATTGAGGATTCAAACTCAGACTCTGATGAATCCCAGAGTGATGGAGACCAAAAGTCACTTAAAATTCTAATGGCCTCCATTACCCTCATTCTTTCGAAAGATGAAGACAAGGGAGACAAGGAGGACCAACTCTCTTCCAGCAATGAAGAAGAAACCTCCTCAAGTGTAAGTGAGGAAGGTGAGGAAAACAATGAAGGCCTCTAAGAAGCTTGGTCAACTAAAAATTGAAAATGAGAACTTAAAAGAAGAAAAAACCAAGTTGTTAGAACAAGAAAATGAGCTTAATGAATATATGGATAAATGGGAAGTAGATGATGCTAACTTACGAGCTGAACTTATGGAAGTTAATGAAGAATATGATAAACTAGAATAGGACCTTAAGGAAGCTTGTGTTAAAAATGAAAATCTTGAGAAGGAACTTGATGAGTCTAAATATGTTAATCATGACTTAAAAATAGAAATAGATTGCCTTAAGTGTAACCTAGTTGATTCTACTAGAAGATTCGCTCAAGGAGAAGAGAACTTAGAAAAGATACTTGGTGTAGGAAGACCTTTTAGGGATATGAGAGGAATAGGATATGATGAGCACAAACAGGGTAGCAACTCAGCCTCTCTAGATATTAGGAAGAATATAGGAGCATTAGGTTGCAAGAAAAAAATCTCACCTATTTTTCATGCATGTGGTGATGTTGGTCACCTAAATTTTGAGTGTTTGGCATTTAAAAATTCGGCTAGGAACTTGAGGGTAAATTTATACCAACTGAAAAAATGTTGAAACCCATAAGGAGTCCTCCTAAGCAAGCACCTCCCAAAAATCAAAACATAAGGAGGAAATATCCCTCTCCTCTAAAGAAAGATGCCAGAATGGAAGAACTGATTAAGATGGTAGATGTGCTGAACAAGAAAACCATGAAACTTTTACAAGAGCAACAAAATAATAGGGAAAAATCTGCATCTCTTGAGAAAATTAGAACCTCTAGAGAATCACCACAAAAGACCGCCACACCTAAAAAGATAGTATCTAAGTGGGTAATAAAGAATAGGTGTTTAGTGATTCACACAGCCCTCAAAGCAGGAAGCATTCCCAGATGGTATTTAGATAGTGGCTGCTCTAGACATATGATTGGTGATCGGACCCAATTTTGCTACTATGTTGACTTTGATGGTGGTTCAGTCACATTTCTAGATGGGAGCACTAATAGGATTATAGGGCGAGGTACCATAATAGGGGTCAGAGTTACCCAAGATAGAGGATGTTCTCTGTGTGGAGGGATTGAAGCACAACCTCTTAAGCATATCTAAAATTTGTGATAGTAAGCATACTATGAAGTTTTCAAGTAAAATGTGCGAGATCTCAGACTCTACAGGAAAATTAATTATGAAAGGTCTGCGCACTGGAGATAGTTGCTATGTAATTGAAACAGAAAATGAATCGGTGTCCTTCACCAAGTGCCACATGGCTAGGGACAATGAAGCTGAGCTATGGCACCAAAGGCTTGGACATGTCCATTATAGAAATCTGTCGAAATTAAGCCGTAAGAACCTGGTAAGAGGGCTACTTAAAATAGGAAAGAAGCTGAGGGAAGTCTATGGGGAGTGTAAAAAAGGAAAGAAAATCAAAGCTGCCCACAAAAAGACTTCAAATGTGGCTACCACTAAAACCCTTGAATTATTACATATGGATCTGGTGGGTCATACCAGGGTTGTAAGTAGTGGCGGCAAGAGATATTTTCTTGTGGTAGTAGATGATTACTCTCGGTTCACTTGGATAGCGTTTCTAAGAGAAAATCAGACACATTTGATGAATTTGAGAAAATTATGAACCGTCTCCATAATGAAAAAGGATACATTGTTAATGCATTAAGAGTGATCACAGTAGAGAATTTGAGGATAGTTGATTCAATAAATTTTCTGAAGAACTAGGTGTCCCGCATGAATTTCAACTTAAAAAACTCCGTAGCAAAATGGAGTAGCCAAAAGGAAAAATAGGGCATTAATTGAAATGGCCACGGTTATGCTAAATAGTAAAGATTTTGCTAGAAATTTGGGGGCTGAAGCTATAAATACAACCTGCTATATAATAAATCGAGTATATTTGAGAGCAGGGCTGAACAAAACCTCATATGAGCTATGGTATGGTAAATCCCCTAATGTTAAGTACTTTAGAGTCTTCGATAGCAAATGTCATATTCTTAGAGATTGAGAGAACTTAGGGAAATTTTATTCAAAAAGCGATGAAGGAATATTCCTAGGATATGCATCAAATAGCCGTGCCTATAGAGTGTATAACACTAGGACCTCTGTCATACAGGAATCAATTAATGTGGTTGTTAATGATCAACCTACAGAAGACATAGGTTGATCATTAACAACCACATTAAACCTGATGATAAACCTTCCTCTCCCAAAGCCTCGACATCTTCTAGAAATGTGTCATTTATCAAGGATCATCCCCTCAATCAAATCATTGGAGATCTTGATACTGGTGTCAAGACCAGGAGACAGCTTGAGGCCATCAATAGTCATCTATGTTTCACATCCAAAGTAGAACCCAAAAACATAGTAGAGGCTCTTCAAGATGAGTTTTGGATTCAAGCAATGCAAGATTCCAACAATTTGAAAGAAATGAGGTGTGGTACCTAGTCCCTAGACCAAAGGACAAAAATGTAATTAGAACAAAATGGATATTAAAAAACAAATCTAATAAGTCAGGAAATGTAGTTAGAAACAAAGCTAGGCTAGTAGCCCAAGGTTACTCTCAGATTGAGGTTTTAGATTTTTATGAAACATTTGCCCTTGTAACTAGACTAGAGTCAATCAGGATCCTTATGTCCATAACATGTGCTCTTCAGTTTAAATTGTTTCAGACGGACGTCAAGAGTGCATTTTTTTTTAATGGAGTGCTTGAGGAAGAAGTTTACATTGAACAACCAAAAGGGTTCTTGGACCCTAGGTATCCTCATCAGGTCTAGGTCTATCGGTTTAGGAAAGCACTCTATGGTCTTAAGCAAGCCCCTCGGGCATGGTATGAATGGTTGACTCAATTTTTTATCGACCATGATTATTGTAGGGGGAGTGTTGATAAAACATTCTTTGTTCAAAGAACTAAGGATTCCATTTTGATTGCACAAATTTATGTGGATGACATTGTGTTCGGATCCACATGTGAAGATATGGCCCATCAATTTGCCCAATTGATGTAATCTGAATTTAAAATGAGCATGGTGGGTGAGTTGAACTTCTTCTTGGGCCTATAGTTAAAGCAACTAAAAAATGGCATATTTGTGAGTCAGACTAAGTATGCGAATGATTTGGTTAAACAATTTGGACTTGAGTCTGGCATATCACATTATACACCCATGAGCACCACACTTAAACTCTCAAGAGATTTATCAAGCAAAAGTGTGGATCAACATTTGTATAGGAGTATGATTGGAAGTCTCTTTTGCCTCACAGCCAGTAGACCTGACATATCATTTAGTGTGGGTGCTTGTGCAAGATTCCAGGCGGACCCTAAAGAATCACATCTGTCTGTTGTGAAAAGGATAATCAGATATGTGGTTTGTACCACTAACTTTGGCTTATGGTACTTGTTTGATTCATCGCCTACGATTGCTGGGTATTCAAACGCCGACTGGGTTGGAAATATGGATGACAGAAAGTCCACTAGTGGTGGTTGTTTTTACATTGGGAATTTCTTAGTAGCTTGGCATATCAAAAAGCAGAACTCGATCTCACTATCCACTGCTGAAGCTGAATACATTGCAGCTGGAAGTTATTGCGCCTAGTTATTATGGATGAAGCAGATGCTGAAGGATTACGGGATATCTCAGGATGGCATGACCCTATTTTGTGATAATACTAACACCTTAAATATTTCTAAAAATCCCTTTCAGCATTCTCGGACAAAGCACATTGATATTCGGCACCACTTTATACAAGAACTTATTGAAGAAAAGATCATCGTGCTTGAGTATGTGCAAACCGAGACTCAGTTAGCTGTTATCTTAACAAAGCCTTTAGACACAAATATGTTTGAACACCTTAGGAAGTCTATAGGTGTGTGCTCAGGGTAGTTGGCTAACATTTTGTGTGTGCTTTCAGGTAAATCAGAGGATTTAGCCTCATTTCATAGTGTTCATAGAATCTTAATCAAGAAATGGTGCCTCTTCTCAGGATGAAGCAGATGCTGAAGGATTACGGGATATCTTAGGATGGCATGACCCTATTTTGTGATAATACTAACGCCATAAATATTTCTAAAAATCCCTTTCAGCATTCTCAGACAAAACACATTGATATTCGGCACCACTTTATACAAGAACTTATTGAAGAAATGTAACGCCCCAGATTTTCGAGATTTATTTGAAAATTTTTGAAAAGTCATTTTTTATTAATTATCATACATTTACCGTTGATTTGCGAATAGCGGGACATCCGTAGGAGATCCGATAGGGGACCCTTTACAAAAGTTGCTTAGAATGATCCCATAAACATCGTAGAAAGATCAGATTTCAAAAATCACGTACTTTTTAGATAATTACGAAAATGCCATTAGTTAAACTTAAGTTAAGATGCCATTTTTAAGTATTATAGTTTCTGACGATCACTTTCATGCAAAACCATGGATTTAAGCATTTGGGCACATATTAACCATACACATCAAATTTCAGCCCTTAAATCATAGTAGAAGTGGTCCGATTGTCAAATCAGCCCCTTAACCCTTGATTTTCATGTCCATCGAGTGAGGAAAGTAGATGGTTAGTCGTAGTCGAATATTTCTCTTCATATGAATGACTTGGATCGTCTTTATCATGGACCAATAGTGTGATTTGAGTGCCCCACCTTGATAAGCCTCTTTCTTATGCGTGAAGTTATCCCGTTCTAGAAATTAACGAGTTACCGACTCTTCTCAAATTTGAACCTTTCAATTTACCCACTTCTCACCATCAATCACTTCTCAAATTTGGACCACTTATTATACTCATATGACTACGAGTTTACACAAAGTTTGGACCCCGATCTATAATCCTACACCGTTGAACCACAAAGCCAGCCCCTTCCTTTTCCGCCAAACGTTGAAATTTCAGATCTAGGCATTTCTCACCATCAATCAACCACTAAACCTTGTACAATTATTTGCCTATCATGACCATATATTTGTCCAAAATTTGGGCCCTGATCATCAAGCGTAGACTGTTAATTGAGATCTAGCCCATTTTAGCACCCGTTAGGCCATTTTCAAGGATCGGCCAATCTAGAATGTGGATCATCAAGAAATTTACGTATTCTGACTCTACTTTTCGAGCTTGATAAGATGAATGGATTGGAATTGATCATAGGTCATCCGAATATTGAGATTTGAGAAACCCACCTCAAGAGGTTGTTACACAAGACCTCGCGTGCACATCCCTCTCCATATTTCTACTACGCACCTCCAAATCCTTCTCCTAACCCTAGCCTCCATGCCCTAGAGAGAGAGAGAGAGAGAGAGAAGAAGAAGAGAGTTCTTTCTCATATTTTTTCAGCGGCTAGGATCTTCTACAATTCTCTTTTTCTAAGTCCATCCTAAGGTGAGGATTTTCCTTCAAGCCTTTCATTAATAATATTATGATTATCATAAGTTTCTTTTGTGGCATGTGAAGTTGTTTTGTTTTGAATTGCTGATCCATATAACATGAGGTTTAATGTAGGATTTGTAATGAATATCATTATATAATGATGTGATTCATTGTTTAGATTTTTGACTAAGAAGCATGTGTATTTGTGTTATTTATTTTTATGAAATCTATGCCCTTATTTTCTTAGTCCATGTATTACAAGTAATATTGATTTTCATATTGTGATATGAAATATGTGTATAAGATCATCATATGGACATCCCATTATTGTATACTCTTTGTCCCTACGTTGGTAAAATTATTCGATGTAGAGAGATGGAACCCGTGAGAGGTATCCATGATGGATGAATATATCTTGACTTAACTGAGAGAATGAAGTGATTGTTTGTTAATGAATCCTTACATGTACATGATGCTTGATTTGATCCATTTACAGTACATGGGTATTTTAATGAATTTGGTCATGATGTACAACATTGGATTTTTGGGACACGATGAAATCATAAAACGGGACAATGAGTGGACACTAATGGTATACAAATTCTCATGAGCCGGGGTTGGTGCTATGGACACTAATCCCGTGCTGTCGGCCTATGCTGGGTTGCTTGCGACTCCCCATAGTGACCATTGAGTTTTATTTAAATCGGTTGTATGCGAAAACACTTAAATAAAGGTGAAACTAAAGTCATGCATTCACTTGGCTCCATGTGGGTGTACGGAATTGAGAATAGGCTAGAGCGTCCTACTTCTCCCATACACTGTCACGTGTAGATTTGGGCTATGAGCGTCCCATTTCTCACGTGGTCGGGCAAAACTATGGGCTTGTGCGTCCCAGGAACCTCTGGTGACTAGTGGCTAGCGTGAAGTCGTAACAAGGAGTCTCCCACTTCATGTATTGTGATTCTAGCCAGGGTGCCTTAGCCAGAGCATGCATTCCATGCATCGCATTAACAAAGATTTTTACTTGATTGTTTTGTTTGAATAAAGATATTATTGTGTTGCATTACTCTGAGTTTTATACATTGTTATTCTTGATAGTCTTGGAGGGAATATTCCCCACTATGATAGCGTTTAACGCTATCCCAAACACAATTTAGATGATGCAGGTGAAGATCCAGGTATTGAACCCAATTTTTAAGGAAAAGAGTTCGATGTTCGTACAATCACATGGCGGATGACGATGTTAGAGAAACTTAATTGATGTTATCATTTATTAAATATTTTTTTGAGTAGTTGATACATTTATGGAATTGTAATAAGTCTTCAAGAGAAGACATGGTTTTGTATTTTAATTAATCAGTATGGATATTGGTTGGTTCCCTTATTTAAACATTGATGATGACGTAGTAAGTTTGATAGAATAAGATGATAATTATTTCCGTCATTGTGATTGAATGCTATATTTTATTATTTAACAAATCAATTAGTCCATGATTTACTTGGGAATTCGACCGTCGTGTTATACACGAGAGTCGAAAATCTCGGGTCGTTACAAGAAAAGATCATCGTGCTTGAGTATGTGCAAACCGAGACTCAGTTAGCTGTTATCTTAACAAAGCCTTTAGACACAAATATGTTTGAACACCTTAGGAAGTCTATAGGTGTGTGCTCAGGGTAGTTGGCTAACATTTTGTGTGTGCTTTCAGGTAAATCAGAGGATTTAGCCTCATTTCATAGTGTTCATAGAATCTTAATCGAGAAATGGTGCCTCTTCCAAGCTTCTATAAGAATATCCAAGGAATTTGGACTCTCTTTTTGATCAACTAGGACCCTAAGATCAAGTTTTGGAATCATAATTCCCAATTTTGCATAAAGTCCAAAAGAGATAGGGTCATTCTTGAAAAATGGTCAAAGGGACATTTTCGATGGATCGAGATCGGAGATGTCTCCAGCGTCTTAAAACGCCTGACGGTTTAGCTCTTCATTTCACATCCTTTCTTTTCAAAGTTTTCCAAAGTCTCCTACGACATCTTGCTCAGTCGAATCCAAGCCCTCTCAGACATGATAGGGCTCGATTTCATCACTCCTTAGCCATCTTCTACCTTCGTTATTGGTCTCTCCATCCTCAAGCAAGTAAGAGTCTGGTTTTTAGATTCGATTTCTAGGGTTTCTACTCAAAATCTCGATTTTCTATTAGGATTTTCTTGCTCTTTTCGGTTCCTTGTCTGTCCCCCTCCTACATTATGCCAAAGGATCCCAAAGGGAAGACCAAGTGGACGTCGGGCCGTCTAGGCCAACAAGGACTCAGAAATTACCATCTTCTTGGACCTCTTGGCACTCTCAGCCCTCATTTGAGTCTGGAGCTCCTCAAAATCCAACTCCTCCAGCTCCTGAGTTGCCCATTCATGATGCTACCTATGAACGCCTCGCATCAAGAGGTATAATTTTGAAAGGGGCATCGACGTGCCCTGTCTTGAAGTCTTTGGAATCCCCACACTAATATGCAACATCGGTTGAGATCCGATTTTCAATTTTGGGGGTCAAGTCTTCCCTAAGTATGTTCATCAATTCCTTTCAAAAATCATAAATCCCAAATGAAACCCCCCATCTTGTGAAGTCATTGTTCTAGGGAGAGTCGAATCTATTACTGTTGAAGGGTTACCAGGATTATTGGTTTGCAAATGTCCAACTCACCGCAACCTAATGACGATCTCAGTGATTTAGCACTTCGAAGCATTTGGACTCACTGTTAACGTCAGATTTTGTAACAGGATCCTCCGGTCGTTCACCTTCTCTCCAACAGGGATTTCCTCTACCAGACCTGTAAAAAGACAGAAAGCAACTAAGGGTGGCTGGTGTCCAGCCGTTAACCCTCCGATGCTTAAGTCAGGCAAAGCAAGAAGAAGAATAGCCAAGCAAAGTGAGACTGGGGATTGAATATTGTGTACCTTTCTCTTAATGGAGTCATCCCTTTATATAGGTCTGAAGCGATCCAATCTGTTACGTAAGATATCGAGATCCCGCTGATTTCGTGTACGATACGAGATCCTGCTGATTTCGTGGGATAAGATCCTTATCCTTAGAGGTGAGATCTAACCCAATTACTTATTTCGGTAATCACGTTCCTTGATAGCAATCCCTTGAGATTCGGAACCACCAGAGAAGATAATCCCAAAATCGACCTATACGGACTGCTGGTAGGCGTAGTAGTAGCGCTGATCGCTCATGTAGAGCTGGAAACCGTAGTTGGAGTCATAGCCGGCGAAAAGGAAGGAGACGCCGACGGGGCGGAAACCACCGAACTGGGTGTAGCCCTGCTTGGTGTTGCAGAGGGATTGAACAAGCTGCTCGACGGGAATCGGATGCTGGTACTGAAGGCCAAGGGGTGTCGCCACAGAAAAAGCTATTCGTATGTTGGAATATGGTCGCGAGTCCTAGTGCTCGCTCATTCGGATGTAACCCTTTTCAATGACTTGTGAGAAGGTCTGCTCGCAGATCAAGAAGGGAACCTCTACTTTGCTCTATCTGACTATCGGCTATGGGAGCTCGAGGCCTTGCGAATAGATGCTCTGTATTTATCCATCCTGCGACTCTCGCTCGGCTTATCTCGAGTCGAATGGGTGTCCCACACTTATCCAATCTGCGACTCCCGAGCATACGATCTCGAGAGTCGAATGGGCACTTCCGTATTTACCCGATCTGCGACTCTCGATCAGATGATCTCGAGAGTCGAATGGGCGTCCGTGTAAAATCTTAATAGCTGAGTTGATCTCCATTATTTTGCCTATAACAGATGCCTCCCAAGTCCTTGCCGCCAAGAATTCGTAAGGGAAAGACTTAGTTCACTACACACGTAACCGCCTGCTGTCTTCATCGAGAACGGAACCTCACATGATGGGCTGGAATTAATGAGCGCCAGCTTTCCGCAGCCTTTCTGCAGACAGAAAATGAAGGGGCGCTTGCCACGTGTCAGGGGAGTTAATGGGCGTGCCTGCTCGAGTGCTGCGCCGAAGGAGGGGCTGCCACGTACCATCAAATGCGGCGGAATGATTGCTTATAAATATACGGAGTCCGCCATTTCTCTGGTTTTCTACAGAAGCTTTTCGAAAGGAATTAGCAGTCATCTCTTTTCCTGTCATTCTCCTTCCTCCGGTGCTCCCCTTCTTTCTTCCTTCGGTGTTCCTCTTTCCTCTCTTTTTCTGTTACCTGGGTACATTTCCTTTTCTCTTTTTCTTCTTTTTAATCTTCTCATGGCTGGGAACTCTGACGAGACCACCGTCCCTCTAGGTGATGCCACTCCAGAATCCTCTGCTTCTAGCAGTGCGAGGGTTCCGGCAGGGAGATACACAGCAGCCGGATATCCTTCTGTTTTATCGGAGGACCGGCTGGCTGAGTTACGGGAGAGATACCTGATCCCCGACTCAGTCACTATCCGATTGCCCGGAGATGGAGAGACACCAGACTCCCCTCCCCCAGGATGCGTAGCTTTTTATGAGTACCAGCTCATCCTGGGGGTACGCCTCCCCCTCCATCCCTTCATACACGACGTTCTCCGGTGTTACAAGATTGCCCCCGGGCAACTCATCGTGAACGGATGGAGGATAGTCCTGGGCTCCTTTGCCCTCTGGGCTCAGGCCGGCAACGGGGAACTTACAGCGGAGGAGTTCCTCCGTATGTTCCGTCTAAAGAAAGCACCCTCCAGCGAAGGCTGGTATTACCTGTGCTACTGGCACCGGGATAACTTCGTGCTGGGGAAACCCTCCTCGAACTATCTCGGCTGGAGGAAACGGTGGTTCTACGCTTCCGGGAACTAGGAGTCTGCTTCCTCCAGAGGTCCAGGGGTTACTCATTTTTTCTGTGAAGGTAGGCACAATCTCACATTGTGCAGTTTTCTTCAATTAAGATTTTAGGGTTTTACTTCATTCTTTGACCTCCGTTTGTGCTCGCAGGTATCCCGGCCTTGAGAAAACCAAATTTAAAGGGAGGGATCAACAAGAAAATAGTCAAGGTGTACAAGGTGCCTGCTGGTGATAGGCACATCGAGGCTTGCTTGTCTCCCTCGCGACTTGCAGCAGCGGGCCTAATATCTAGAGGAGAAGCCAAGATGACGAAGGCCGGGGAGAAGAGGGGTCTGCTGCCCCGACTGAAGGGCATGAACTCCAAAAGGCAGAAGAGAACACCTGCCGAACCATCTCAACCAACCGTCCGTAAGGGTAGCGATCAACCTGCCCCTCTCGTGAGCACGGCGGGGGCTCCGGCAGGGCCCAATATTCCCTCACTGGTGGTCGCACCTGGACCGCCAGTGATTAACATTGCTGACAATTCCCCGGATGGGGCGGGGTCCAGCTGCCCCCCAGCTGAAGAGGCTCGAGAGCAAATAGAGCCTCGAGAACCGGCTCCTGCTCGCGAACTGATCCCTATTGCCGAGCAGGGACCTGCTCGCGAGTCGGTGCCCCCACCTCGCGAGCCGGCTGGGTTGGTCGTTGCCCAACCGTCTGGGAGTGGGACATATTCTATCCCCCGCCACCTCCATCATGTAAATTCTTGTTCGAGAACGTCCCCCCCAAACCTTCGGCTCTCTTCCCGAGCCAAGCCCTGAGAACCTTTTCCTCGAAGCGGGGGTGAGGATGGTTCAGTAAGACCTTGCCAAGGCCTGCTTTAATCTGTTGTTACGTTGCAGAACACTTTCTCACCCTTTCTGTTACTTTTGCAGGGCTTAGATCTTATCCTGCGAACGAGATGTGATATCGTTGTCGCCCGTCGCGTGATAGATGAAGCTGAGGGGAAGAGAACTGCCTTGGAGAAGGCAGTTCAAGGAAGGGATTAACTCCTCAAGTCCCGTGAGGCAGTGATCTCTAAGAGAGATGAGGAGATCAAGATCCTCATAGAGAAAGTCCAAGTTTTGACCGAGAGGTATCAAGCTTTGGACTCTAAGTTTGCGAAGCTCGCCGATTTGAAGGAGAAGGCGGAGAGAGAGAAGGAGATCTTTCGCCAAGACAAGATCTCATTGGAGGAGCGGCTTGCGGAGGCTAGGTCGCAGCTCAAAGAAGCCAACGACAGCTTGGAGAAGGAGCGCTCCGCTCTTGCACAGCTCAAGGACGACTCGATCCACTGGGACGAGGAGAAAGTCGCCCTTGTAAAAATGCTCTCGGAGGAAGGTCCTCGGGCAATTTCCGAGTTCCGGACTTCGCAGCTATATGACGATGAAAGATATGAGTCATATGATGCTGGTCGCGACTTCGCACTTAGAGTAGTGCAACGAATGACCCCATCCTTCGATATGGGGGAATTTGGTCGAGTCGCGACCATCATAGCTGCAGAAGAGTAAGCTGCTGCTGAGAACGAGGTGACTGAAGCCACGCAGGCTGGAGGGGCTCCAGAAATGGGCCCTGAAGTCGAGAGCATGGCTCCTCCTCCAAGAGATTGATTTCCTTTTTGTTTTCCTTTCTCCTGTACTTGCGAGCAGATATTTTGTAAACATTTATCATTAATGAGAAGATATTTTTGGAAGTGTTGTTGTTTTTGTTTACTCTTTCCCTTTCATGCAATGAATACCTTCTCGTTGTTGTTTACCTTCTTCTCCTTTGTGCACTGAATGCCTTCCTGTTGCAATGAGTTATGCTCAACCCGGGGGGTCGTAGCGACCATGCCCTCGTGGAGATAGACTGATCTATCGATTGAGAGATGTAATGTGCTCAATCTGGGGGGTCATGACGACCATACCCTCGTGGAGATAGACTGATCTATCGATTGAGAGATGAAATGTGCTCAATCCGGGGGGTCATGATGACCATACCCTCGTGGAGATAGACTGATCTATCGATTGAGAGATGAAATGTGCTCAATCCGCGGGGTCATGACGACCATGCCCTCGTGGAGATAGACTGATCTATCGATTGAGACTCCAAGTTTACCAAGGGTAGAAGGATGGTCACCCATAAAATGGAAATGCGACCATCCTAGGTGAATTTAACCCTACCAAAGGTAGGCAATTGGCCAAGGGATTGTATGCATCCTCTTCAGGGCTATTCATGTCCAAGTAAATGGAATAACGACCAAAAGAAATCTTCCACTTTATTCATAAAATGTTGTTATGAACTATATCGAATCTAGGGATAGTATCGTAGCAAATGCTCCTCGTGCCAAGGGCGACGTACGGGCTTTCCCTGCATGTCTTCAAGGTAATAAGTACCGGGTCGCACAATCCTAATGACCCGATACGGGCCTTCCCAATTTGGATCCAGCGAACGAGCGGGAACTCCGAGTTGTTGCCTCAGGACCAAATCTCCAGGTTGGAAGGATCTAGGTCGAATCTTAGCATTTCGATAACGAGCAATACGTTGTTGATATGCTGCCACTCGTATTTGGGAGGCATTTCTCCGTTCTTCCAAGAGATCGAGATGAAGTCGGAGGTTTTCCTGATTACTCGCGGGGTCATACTGCTCGATCCGATATGAGGGCACTTGAATTTCCACTGGTACCACTGCGTCGACGCCAAATGCTAAGGAAAAAGGGGTTTCACCTGTTGATGTACAAGCCGTGGTTCTATATGCCCATAGTACTTCTGGCAGAAGTTCTGGCCACACACCTTTACATTCACTTAACTTGGTCTTTAAGTGGTGCTTGATGATCTTATTCACTGCCTCGACCTGCCCATTTACTTGAGGATGATATGGAGAAGTGCGGAGATTACATATCTTCCATTTTTCACAAAATTCATCAAAGGCTGCGTTGTCGAACTGCGTTCCGTTGTCGGTAATTATAGTATAAGGAAGTCCGAAACGGCATATGATATTTCTCCATATAAACTTAGTAGTTTGTTTCTCAGTAATCTTGGCTAATGGTTCTGCCTCGGCCCATTTGGTGAAGTAATCAACCGCCACGATCGCGAACCTATTTTGTCCCTTTCCCATGGGTAAGGGTCCGATGATATCGACCCTCCACTGAGCGAAAGGCCAAGGGCAATCAACTGGAGTCATCCGTTCGGATGGTACATGAGGTATAGGTGAATAACGTTGGCACTTGTCACATTTTTTAGAAAGTTCAATTGCGTCTGCTTTCATAGTGGGCCAATAATATCCTTGCCGTATCGCCTTATATGCTAGGGATCGCCCCCTGGGGTGATTACCACATGCCCCCTGGTGTACTTCGTCTAGAACACGAAGGGCTTCTTCTGGATGAAGACACCTTAAATAAGGCAAGGAAAAGCTCTTGCGCAACAATATTCCGTCTTGCAAGGTATACCTGGCGGCCCGAAGGCGAATTTGTCTTGCAGCTTTCTTGTCCTCTAGTAGGTATCCGTCTCTGAGATACAGGATGATGGGATCCATCCAGCATGGAGATGATTGTACCGATATTACTTGCTTGAGCGTCGCTTGGTCGATACTTAGGTTCTGACGATGCTCGATGGGGACCGAATGCGATAACTCAGATTCTGGTGCAGAGGCGAGCTTTGCCAGGGAATCGGCAAGTTGGTTCTTCTCGCGAGGAATATGAACTATTTCATAAGTCTTCAGTTTTGCGAGCAGGATGAGGACACGAGACTTGTATAAGGCCATCCTTTCTTCTTTGGCCCCGAATTCTCCAAGGACTTGGTTGACAATGAGCTGGGAGTCGCTATGAATTGACAGATTCTGAATTGCAAGGACAATGGCCAATTCGAGGCCGACGATCAGGGCTTCATATTCTGCTTCATTATTCGAGATACGAGAATCGAAACACAGAGCATATTGGAAATGCGACCCGTCGGGAGCCACTAAAATCAGGCCCGCTCCACTGCCACTGGCCCGCGACGACCCGTCCACGAAGAGTGACCAAGGAGGCTGGTCGCTGGTCATGGTATTATCATCAGGAGAGTATGTGAATTCGGCGATGAAGTCAGCCACGGCCTGGCCCTTGACTGCGGTCCTAGGGCAGAATGAGATATCGCGCTCGCTGATCTCGACTGCCCATTTAGTTAAGCGTCCGGAAGCCTCAGGTTTTTGAAGGACTTGCCGCAGTGGATGATTCGTTGGTACTAGAATAGCGTGGGCTTGAAAGTATGGTCGCAGTTTTCGAGCTGCCGTGACTAAGGCTAGGGCCAGCTTCTCCATATCAGAATACCTAGTTTCTGCATCAACCATTGCTCGACTGATATAATAAACGGGCCTTTGCACCCCGGAATCTTCTCTTATTAAAGCGGCGCTAACGGCCGTAGAGGACACAGATAAATATAGAATGAGTTGCTCATGTGCTACAGGTTTAGATAAAATGGGGGGTGTGCTCATGTATAGCTTCAATTGTTGAAAGGCTTCCTCGCATTGTGGCGTCCAATTCCAATCAGACTTGGCCGTTGCACGAAGGAGTTTGAAGAATGGTAAGCACTTGTCAGATGCTCGTGAGATGAATCTATTCAACGATGCGATGCGACCAGCCAGACGCTGGACATCCTTCAGAGTGGTGGGGGATTTCATCTCCATCAATGCTTTTATCTTTTCAGGATTTGCCTCAATTCCGCGCTGACCGACCATGAACCCGAGAAATTTTCCTGCAGATACTCCGAATGCACATTTTTCTGGGTTCAATTTCATTTGATACCTCCTCATTAGGTCGAAGGCTTCTCGAAGATCAGAAATATGATCATCTTCTACGGTGCTTTTCACGAGCATGTCATTGACATAAACTTCCATATTCCTACCGATTTGAGCAGCGAATATTTTGTTGACGAGACGTTGATAAGTGGCCCCTGCATTTTTAAGACCGAACGGCATTACCTGGTAGCAATATAATCCCCGATCTGTGATGAAGGCGGTATGCTGGCTATCAGGTGGATGCATCATGATCTGGTTGTAACCAGAATAAGCATCCATAAAACTGAGCAGAGCGTGTCCAGCTGTTGAATCGACCAACTGGTCAATCCGCGGTGTCGGGAAGCTATCTTTGGGGCATGCTTTGTTCAAATCTGAATAGTCGACGCACATTCTCCATTTGCCATTAGCTTTCCGGACGAGAACCACGTTCGCGACCCACTCTGGGTAGTCTACTTCTTTTATGAAATTGACCGTGAGTAGCTTCTCGACTTCAGCTTTGATCGCCATTTGTCTTTCTGCAGTGAAGGCACGTCGATGCTGGTGTAAGGGCTTATGTTTCGGGTCGATATTGAGACGATTCACAATGACATTAGGGTCGATGCCTGGCATATCTTTATGAGACCAAGTGAACACGTCCTGGTATTCGGTGAGGAAACGGACCAGATCTTCATGATGGACACTGGTTAAAGAGGATCCAATGATACAACCCTGGACGGGTCACCTTTGGTTAAGTGAATCGCCACTGTTTCTTCCCCAGGAGTTCTTGATTGGAGAGTGTTCTCTCTCGGATCCAACAAAGTGTTGGTGGGAAAGTTGGGTGAACCCTGCGCTATCTCCATAACGGGCGTCGCTTGAGCCTTCTTTCGATCTTGTAGGGCTATCTGGTAGCAAGACCGTGCCTCCTGTTGACTTCCTCGCACGACCCCGATACCATTTGGGGTAGGAAATTTTACACACAGATATGAAGGGTGCAAGGCTGCCCCAACCTTAGTAAGAGATGACCGCCCCAAAATGGCGTTATATGCTGATTCTCGATCCACCACGAGGAAGTTTACGAAGATGGTAGTCTTTGCTGGACTTTCTCCAAAAGTAACTGGGAGATCGATGCTTCCTTCAGGCGTTACTACCTCACCTCCGAAGCCGACGAGGGGGGTCGATACTGGCTTGAGAAGGCTTCTGGCAAGTGCCATTTTGTTGAAAGCCTCCAAGTATAGAATATCGGCTGAGCTACCTGTATCCACCATAATTCGATGTGTCAGATAATTTGATACCTTCAATGTGACTACGATGGAGTCTTCATGAGGGAAGTGAATTCCCGTTGCATATTCGAGAGTGAAGGAAATTGGAGGATGGCTGGTCTTTGACGAGCTAGACGTCTGTTCCAGCCAATAGATCTGCTGGGGTTCTTTGGACGCCTTTCGAGCGTATGCTTTTCTCGAAGCTTGAGAATCGCCCCCGCAAGCTGGTCCTCCGACGATGGTGCGGATTTCTCCTGTAGGCTCAGTTTCCTCTTGGTCAGTTTGATGATGAGGTTGTTCCTTTTGGCGAGATGAGGTGTTCGCCCTTTCTGGTGATCGATTTTTACGAGCAACATAATCCTGGAGATGGCCTTTTCGAATAAGGGCTTCGATATGATCTCGTAGAGAGATGCAGTCCTGGGTTCTATGCCCGTGATCTTTGTGAAAGTAACAGAACTTGCTCTTGTCTCTCTTCTCGGGATCGGATTTGATCTTTGCAGGCCACTTCACATATGGCTTGTGTTTAATCTCCATTAAGACCTTTTCATGAGATCGATTGAGAGGAGTGTAGTTATCATATTTACCAGAATAAGGCTTCTTGGGAGAACGATCGCGTTGATCACGACGATATTTTTTATCTGTAGAAGGGGCTCCTTCTGGCTTGCGTTTCTTACCCTGTACTCCATGGCGTGTCAACGCGACTTCTTCTGCATTGATATACTTCTGAGCTTTGGCTTGGAACTCTGCCATAGTTTTTGGAGGGCTCTTATCTAAAGCAAACCTGAATTTCTCGCTCGTTATTCCGGCTATGAGGGCTGTAAGACCTTTTTCTTCAGTATAACCCTCAGTTTGAATGGCTTCGGCAGTAAACCGTACTGTGAACTCCTTTATTGTCTCTCCATGCTGCTGTTTCAGATCCATCAGATGGGAGGCTGGCTTCTTAATGCGAATGCTTCAGATGAATTGAGAAAGGAATATCTCCGATAACTGGGAAAAGGAGCTGATGGAACGAGGCTTTAATCCCCAGAACCACGTACGAGCTGCTTCCTTCAATGTTAGGGAAAAAGCCCTACACATGATTTCTGAGCCATGTCCCTCCAACTCCATGAGAGACCTGTATGTTTCTAGGTGTTCAAGAGGATCACCAATACCTGTATACAGGGTGATAACAGGCGTTCGATACTTTCTAGGTAACGGCGCCTCCATGACCTCGCTGGTAAAGGGGGACTCAGATTGATGTATCGCTGCCATGATGGTAGATGGCCGATTTGCCTGATATCGTTGTTCCATGATGTCAAAACGATCATGGATTCTTTTGAGATCTCCTTCTCATGGTAGGGTATAGCCTGATGTTTCGGCAGTGGAGCCCTGAGGTTGAGGTTGTCAAGACGAACTAGAATGTATAAAATGTGGAGACGGCACGGTATGATGGTTGCCAAGTGGTGTCCGGTTTGATGGTGGATGGTGTGGCGGGACCTGTGGTTCGTCCATAGAATGTCTGGAAGCCACTGGTATGGGTTGCGATGGTAACCCTTCGGAGGGTTGTCTCTGCGGTTCAGGGAGATGCTGATCAAGCCGATTCGACAGGGCCTGAACTCCGGCATTCAGAGTCAGAAGAGTATTTTCGAGGAAACGCAAGACATCGTCTTGATTTCCAGAAGCTTCCAATAATGGGTTTGCTAATGGCATATTTGGGGCTCCTTGAGGGATGTTCGTCAAAGCAGGTGGAAAGATAGGTACGGAATCCGTCTCATCGGGCGGAGGTGGTGCCTGTCTTGAAGTCGAAGGATGAACAGCCTTTTTAGGAGGCATTGCAGAAGGATTTTAATCGGTGGTAAGAGCGATTGATTTCGACGATCAAGTCGTTCCCACAGACGGCGCCAAACTGTTAACGTCAGATTTTGTAACAGGATCCTCCGGTCGTTCACCTTCTCTCCAACAGGGATTTCCTCCACCAGACCTGTAAAAAGACAGAAAGCATGTAACGACCCGAGATTTTCGACTCTCGTGTATAACACGACGGCCGAATTCCCAAGTAACTTATGGAATAATTAATTTGTCAAATAATAAAATATAGCATTCAAGTATAATGGCGGAAACAATTATCATCTTATTCTATCAAACTTACTACGTCATCATCAATGTTTAAATAAGGGAACTAACCAATATCCATACTGATTAATTAAAATACAAAACCATGTCTTCTCTTGAAGACTTATTACAATTCCATAAATTTATCAACTACTCAAAAGAAATATTTAATACATGATGACATCAATTAAGTTTATCTAACATCGTCATCCGCCATGTGATCATACGAACCATCGAACTCTTTTCCTTAAAAATCGGGTTCAATACCTGGATCTTCACCTGCATCACCTAAATTGTGTTTGGGATAGCGTTAAACGCTATCATAGTGGGGAATATTCCCTCCAAGACTATCAAGAATAACAATGTATAAAACTCAGAGTAACGCAACACAATAATATCTTTATTCAAACAAAACAATCAAGTAAAAATCTTTGTTAATGCGATGCATGGAATGCATGCTCTGGCTAAGGCACCCTGGCTAGAATCACAATACATGAAGTGGGAGACTCCCTGTTACGACTTCATGCTAGCCACTAGTCACCAGAGGTTCCTGGGACGCACAAGCCCATAGTCTTGCCCGACCACGTGAGAAACGGGACGCTCATAGCCCAAATCTACACGTGACAGTGTACGGGAGAAGTAGGACGCTCTAGCCTATTCTCAATTCCGTACACCCACATGGAGCCAAGTGAATGCATGACTTTAGTTTCACCTTTATTTAAGTGTTTTCGCATACAACCAATTTAAATAAAACTCAATGGTCACTATGGGGAGTCGCAAGCAACCCAGCATAGGCTGACAGCACGGGATTAGTGTCCATAGCACCAACTCCGGCTCATGAAAATTTGTATACCATTAGTGTCCACTCATTGTCCCGTTTTATGATTTCATCATGTCCCAAAAAGCCAATGTTGTACATCATGACCAAATTCATTAAAATACCCATGTACTGTAAATGGATCAAATCAAGCATCATGTACATGTAAGGATCCATTAACAAGCAATCACTTCATTCTCTCAGTTAAGTCAAGAGATATTCTTCCATCATGGACACCTCTCACGGGTTCCATCTCTCTACATCGAATAATTTTACCAACTTAGGGACAAAGAGTATACAATAATGGGATGTCCATATGATGATCTTATACACATATGTCATATCACAATATGAAAACCAATGTTACTTATAATACATGGACTAAGAAAATAAGGGTATAGATTTCACAAAAATAAATAACATAAATACACATGCTTCTTAGTAAAAAAATCTAAAAAAAAAGGAATCACATCACCATATAATGATATTCATTACAAATCTCACATCAAACTTCATGTTATATGGATAAGTAATTCAAAACAAAACATCTTCACATGCCACAAAAGAAACTTATGATAATCATGATATTATTAATGAAAGGCTTGAAGAAAAATCCTCACCTTAGGATGGACTTAGAAGAAGAGGGTTGTAGAAGATCCTAGCCGTTGGAAAAATATGAGAAAGAACTCTCTTCTCTTCTCTCTCTTTCTCTCTCTCTCTCTCTCTCTCTCTCTCTCTCTCTCTCTCTCTTTCTCTAGGGCATGGAGGCTAGGGTTAGGAGAAGGATTTGGAGGTGCATAGTAAAAATATGGAGAGGGATGTGCACGCGAGGTCTTGTGTAATAACTTCTTGAGGTGGGTTTCTTAAATCTCAATATTCGGATGATATATGATCAATTCTAATCCGTTCATCTTATCAAGCTCGAAGAGTAGAGTCAAAATACGTAAATTTCTTGATGATCCACATTCTAGATTGGCCGATCCTTGAAAATGGCCTAACGGGTGCTAAAATGGGCTAGATCTCAATTAACGGTTTACGCTTGATGATCAGGGCCCAAATTTTGGAAAAATATGCAGTCACGATAGGCAAACAATTGTACAAAATTTAGTGGTTGATTGATGGTGAGAAATGCCTATATCTGAAATTCCAACTTTTGGCGGAAAAGGAAGGGGCTGGCTTTGTGGTTCAACGGTGTAGGATTATAGATCGGGGTCCAAATTTTGTGTAAACTCGTAGTCATATGAGTATAATAAGTAGTCCAAATTTGAGAAGCGATTGATGGTGAGAAGTGGGTAAATTGAAAGGTTCAGATTTAAAAAGAGTTGGTAACTCATTAATTTCTAAAACGTGATAACTTCGCGCATAAGAAAGATGCTTATCAAGGTGGGGCACTCAAATCATACTATTGGTCGATGATAAAGACGATCCAAGTCACTCATGTTAAGAGAAATATTTGACTACGACTAACCATCTACTTTCCTCACTCGATGGACATGAAAATCAAGGGTTAAGGGGCTAAGTTGATGATTGGACCACTTCTACTATGATTTAAGGGCTGAAATTTGACGTGTATGGTTAATATGTGTCCAAAAGCTTAAATCTAAGGTTTTGCGTGAAAGCGATCGTCAGAAACTATAATACTTAAAAATGGCATCTTAACTTAAGTTTAACTAATGGCATTTTCGTAATTATCTAAAAAGTGCATGATTTTTGAAATCTGATCTTTCTACGATGTTTATGAGATCATTCTAAGCAACTTTTGTAAAGGGTCCCCTATCGGATCTCCTACGGATGTCCCGCTATTCGCAAATCAACAGTAAATGTACGATAATTAATAAAAAATAAATTAAAAATGAATTTTCAAAAAGTTTCAAATAAATCTCGAAAATCTGGGGCGTTACAAAGCAACTAAGGGTGGCTGGTGTCCAGCCGTTAACCCTCCGATGCTTAAGTCAGGCAAAGCAAGAAGAAGAATAGCCAAGCAAAGCGAGACTGGGGATTGAATATTGTGTACCTTTCTCTTAATGGAGTCATCCCTTTATATAGATCTGAAGCGATCCAATCTGTTACGTAAGATATCGAGATCCCGCTGATTTCGTGTACGATACGAGATCCTGCTGATTTCGTGGGATAAGATCCTTATCCTTAGAGGCGAGATCTAACCCAATTACTTATTTCGGTAATCACGTTCCTTGATAGCAATCCCTTGAGATTCGGAACCACCAGAGAAGATAATCCCAAAATTGACCTATACGGACTGCTGGTAGGCGTAGTAGTAGCGCTGATCGCTCATGTAGAGCTGGAAACCGTAGTTGGAGTCATAGCCGGCAAAAAGGAAGGAGACGCCGACGGGGCGGAAACCACCGAACTGGGTGTAGCCCTGCTTGGTGTTGCAGAGGGATTGAACAAGCTGCTCGACGGGAATCGGATGCTGGTACTGAAGGCCAAGGGGTGTCGCCACAGAAAAAGCTGTTCGTATGTTGGAATATGGTCGCGAGTCCTAGTGCTCGCTCATTCGGATGTAACCCTTTTCAATGACTTGTGAGAAGGTCTGCTTGCAGATCAAGAAGGGAACCTCTACTTTGCTCTATCTGACTATCGGCTATGGGAGCTCGAGGCCTTGCGAATAGATGCTCCGTATTTATCCATCCTGCGACTCTCACTCGGCTTATCTCGAGAGTCGAATGGGTGTCCCACACTTATCCAATCTGCGACTCCCGAGCATACGATCTCGAGAGTCGAATGGGCACTTCCGTATTTACCCGACCTGCGACTCTCGATCAGATGATCTCGAGAGTCGAATGGGCGTCCGTGTAAAATCTTAATAGCTGAGTTGATCTCCATTATTTTGCCTATAACACTCACTATCTATGCAATGGTGACAAGGCCGAGTGGATTCAGGGCAATGCCCTTCATGGATCGAATATGTCTAACAAATTTCGAGTGTAGCACCAAATTTTTGCAACCAATGTTTATCTTAGAGGCCCGAATCATTCCAATCTCACCCCTTTTATGGTCAATACTCATTACCATATCAGACATGGTACTCGTTTGTGTCTTCCCACTATCATTCTTCATCAGATCTTGGACTCTCTAAAATATGGCCCTACAGTCAATATTCCCTTTGGGCAGATCATGAGTCTTATTGCGTGAGATTGCGAATTCCCATTATTTCTGATACACCTAAGCCCCAAAGGAGGTTCACACAAACAAATATCAAGAAAATGGAACTACCCAAGGAGGATGAACATGTAGATGATGTTGCCTCTCCTGGAGCAGCTGGTAGCCATGCTTAGTCACATGAGGATGCATCCAAGTCTCAGGCAGCGACTTCGGCTCGGACTTCGACACCAGCATGTCGATCAGTCTGACATCGAGCTACAGCGAGAGCTCCTGCAACTCAGCCTTCTTCATCTTCCGAGCACACTGCACTTGCTCAGCTTTCTGAGGGACAAGCTCGAATTATTGGACAACTTGATCGATTGGAGGCCGCATCTTCTCAGCATGGACAACATCTGACACGACTAGAGGCGATGTTCAAGACTCTTCAGGAGACTGTTTAGCGTATTGTAGCTGTCATGTCCTGTCGCCATGACAACGTCTCTGGCCCATGACCTTCCAGTTAGATATTTGGATGTGTGTCGAGTCAATTAGAGACATATCTGTTAGAGCAGGCCTAATGTTATCCCTATCTTGGCCTTATATCTTTTTTGTGACCAAAGATATTTGGATTAGTCATGTTGATTATTTTGGATATTGTTAGTCAGGATCACTTTTATGGTTGGCGATTGGGGGCTACAGTATATATATATATATATATATATATATATATATATATATATATATATATATATATATATATATATATCCTTTTGGATGGTTGGATGGTTAGGGCTTCATGCCCATTTGTGACTTGAAATCCATGATTTTTTTTTTCCAGTCACCTTCTATGAGGATATTGGTACATTCTCTTACACAGGGCTGCTAGCCCAATTTTGGTCAATGGTTAAGTATATTCGGTTATGATATACATCATATGGGGTTGCTAGTTGGTTAGGGCTATATGCCCATCTTTTACTTGATGTGAATGCAATCACCTTCTTCAGTCATGATATACGTTTATTGATCTATCATTTTCATAGGGTTGCTTGCTCAATTTTGCTACATATGTGTCGTCTTGGTCATGATATGCATGTGGTGGGGAGGTTGGTTGATTGGGCTACATGCCCTCTATTTTTAACACTTAATTATATCTCTTGTTGACCATTTATGTTTGGCTTATTATTTCCCCTACGCTTCATGATTAATCTTCCGTTCTTAATCATGTCATGACATATTTTCTGCGCTCAATGACAAATGTGCTAACCTTTGTCAATGACTGACAAAAAGGGGGAGAACTATACCACTTAGACCGAAGTTATCTTTTTGCTGGTCATTAGTGTGTAGGGATTTAGGGGGAGCTTGTGAAGCCAAGCATCGTCTGTACATGTCCATTTTTTATAATGATGTAATTGTAAATCTTTTTTATGGCATGTAATCAATGTCTTTATTTTGAGTTTTGGTGTTTAGGGATGTCATAGGTACTTTAACATATAGGTTGGTTTTGTCACGTAATTGACAAAGGGGGAGATTATAAGTACATTTATTTGTCAATTAGCATGTTAAGTATGTCATCGAGTCCGTTGAGCCCTTTGGAAGCTAGTATTGAAGACTTGAAGATGTGAAGACTTGAATAAAATTCAGTGCCAAGCATGAATGGAAAATCTTCTTGATCCCCCAACCCTTGTTAAACCCATAACCCCTTATCTCTAGAAGGCTTAGATTCTCTAGGTATACCCCTCAGCCTGTATTCTAGAGCCCTTGTCTTAGATGATCAACCTTGGAGCTCCTTGAGATAAGTGAGAAGAAAACAGTTAAAGAATATGAATTCTGACAATTTTTTTATGGATCTCCAATCCATCGAAAAAGATCTCGAGGTCACTTTGATCAATCAAAGAAAGGGGTTCAATTAATCGAGAATTAATCCAGCAAACTTACAAACTCTCTAGACCAAATCTCAACCCATTGGAGTAGAGTTTCGATCAATCGGAATAAGGATTCGATCACTCAAGAATTAGTCCAACAACCTTACAAACTCCCTGGACATAATCTTGATGCATCGAATTGAGATTTTTTTATCCATCGGCGTCAGTTTCTGATCTCTCAAATTGTCCTCCAATTAATCGAACCTATCTGTTTAGCAAAATGAGAAATCTCTCTGGACAGTTGTTCGATTAATCAAACCTTTCTTCGATCCAATCAAAGTGGCCGATATATGACCATTTTCTAGCCGTTATAAGCAAGTCTATTTGATCTTCTTGCTAGATCTTGGTCTCTACCAAGAGAGAATCCATTAGAGCTTGGTTAGGTCATTTACTCATCATCCCTTCTTTTCAAGTGCTCTAAACCCTTGAGTTCATTCTTCAATCCATGTTGATTCGAGCAACATTGATGAGCATTCAAAGCTTAGATTAAAACATGAACTCAAGCCCTCATTAATGGCTCTTGACCCAATCCGAAATAATTATACCTCTTGTCATAAATGTCATTGATGATGTTCTTGGTGAAACCCCTCTCACTTAATTAAAGCCTTATCCTAAAGAAGGTTTTAACCAAACCCTAATCCCTCACTTTAAAAGTTACAAGGAAGCATTCAATGCAAGGTTGCTGATAGAGGGAGCTAAACAAGCAATCGTTTGTGCAAGCCGAAGCTTCTTCAGCCAAGGCATTTTTAAAGGGCTCATCCAGCTAAGTATTTCTTAGTATTAGAGTTCAAGAAACTATCTCATGTAGAGATTTGGGTTTCAGAGTTTGAAGACCCAAACTCGAGTTAATCCTTGTGTAGGACAAGTCCTTAGGTAGGACAAGTCTTTGTGTAGGATAAGTATTTGTTAGATAAGTCCTTGGGTAGGACGAATCTATGTATTAATTACCAACGGGTGTCAAAAGTCTAGACTGTAGGTTGTAAAGGTTTATGATGAACCTCATTTAAAACCATTGAGATAGTGAAATCCGACCACTCAAGGAGTGAGTGAGTTAGCCGGGAGTGGAGTAGGCACGCAGCCAAACCACTATATATCGCGTGTTATGGGATAAATGAATCTTGTCTATTTGCTTACATATGATTAAATTGTTTCTCATATGCTAGATACTTTTGCACATCAATTTCATGACTCTAGCAAATAGATAGATTCTTGCATATCAAGTGTTTGTGATATTGTTTCAATGATATTCTTTATATTATCATACCAACCTTATAGATACTCTTGATAACACTTGTATGCATATTTACTTATTTAAATTAAAATTTTAAAAAGTGTTATAATTACACTAAAATCGCTAATTAGGAAAGGTTAAAAACTGTTCTTGAGGGCTTTAGGAATGGTTCCTAAACCATGGGAAAAGAGGGCGTTGTTACACTACACCAAAAATGGATTACACAAATATCTTCACCTGTGGTGGCCACCTCTAGCATCTGGGTTCTGTTATTCCTTCCATAAAGGAGAAAAATGCGGTAAACCATGACCACGATGGTCGTAGCTGTCAAGTCTCACCCGCCCCTTCCTAAGGTAGTTACAGAACAAGATTTCTGTCCCTGCAGTTAGCAGATTATCAAGATGAGAAGCTGCACCAACAATTGAAGTTGAATATATAACAACATCAGTTCTTTGAGAAAATTTGTATGGAGTTACTACCTTTATCATCGACAAAAACTGTATTTAGAAGAAAAAGGGACCACTTTGATACTTTGTTCTTTTGGTCATCCAAGTCTACTGAGAGTTTCAAGCAAAAGAAGCTGTGTACAGGACATAAGACCTCAATGGCCCACCAATAATTTGATCATGGAAACATTCAACAGCACATCTTCAAATCTAATTTTATACTATTCTATGCAAGAGTTGGTCATTTTTGCAAGATAACCAGTTGGATTCGGCATGGTGCTCGTAAGCTCTAATGATTATAAGTAGAAACACCTATTTGAGTTCTTTTGCTTGCATGCCTTTCTGAAAAGAATTTGTTACTGCCCTTTTACAACATACATATCAGCAACACTATGATGGTCGTTGGGAAGGCTTCGCTTCCTCTGCTTTGTCAAAGAGTGGGCATTTTTCTTTTTTAGCTTCTTGGCCCAGGTATGGTTTTTTTTTTTCCCTAATTCGGGAGGTGGGCTCGTTTTGTTTTTCTCTCTCTTCTCCCGACCCAGGACGTGGGTGGCCCTCATGAAGGCCTTTTTGGATTTCTTTTGACCTCTGCTTGATTCTTGTAATTTTTTTGTCATTGGCCTTTTGGAAGTGATAAATATCTGCTTATCTTCAAAAAAAAAAAAAAACATTATGATGATCTCTCCATATAATGTTTAATTGCATTTATGCCACTTTGGAACACATACAAATGCCTATGAGCACGAAGAATCCAATCTGTCAGTGTCTGCCAAATTCACCATTCACATCATGATCATCATCTTTTCTCTTTCGTTTTCTTTCTTTTTAATGAATCCATCGTTCATTGTCATCACATTAACATCCATCAATCAGCAACATAACACAGAAATGGAAAGAAAAGTCTCACGGAAATGGAATTAAAGTTACACGAATTCAGAATTTATCATAGCCACCATCATCACTATCAACCTCATGAACATCATATTCAACATAATTTGACATATTAGAATTTAAAAAATTAAAAAATAGAGAAACATCACCTTAAGAGATGACTGTGCAAACTCGTGAATGAGAGAGAAATTCCAGTAACCAATACCTTCACCCACCCAGCAAATGATGGCTCCCAACTGCAGGGTGTCATAGAGGAAGAGGTCAATCTCCAATCAGTGGACTCAGATCAGTGCAAGAGGTAGATCACACCACGATTAGCAGTTGAAATGAGAATCAAGCCAATCGACTCATTGGGTGGGCCGCAATAGTACCCTAGGCTAACCTGTGTTTAATACTACAATGCAGCAACTTAACATTAACTTTGATGCATTTTCACCAAAGGCATCATCAACAAAATCTACAAACTTGATGGTTCTATATTGCAGAAGGTGCTCAAAGTCAACATATGAAGCAGACGCAGGGGAGCAACAATGGCAATCCTTCATCACAGAATATTTCAGATGGCTCTCATAAGTAAACATAACACTAAATATCTCAAAGTGATGCCCTTCATATGAAAATAATCAAGAGAATGAACCATACCATTTTCATATTCTAAACGCTTGAAGTATCATCTCCACCTGAATGGAGAAAAAGAAAAGAACAGAAAAAAACTGATCAATAGCAGCTTTGCTCGAGGAAAAACTCATAAAGAAACAAAGAAAAAAGAAGAAGAAGAAGAAGAAGAAGAAGAAGAAGAAGACGAGGAAAAGGGGGAAAATGTAGATATTAGTTTTTTTCTGAAAGATAAATGTAGATATTACTTTTTTCTGAAAGATAAATGTAGATTCTTGTCCACCTAGGGACCATAGAATCATCCATCCTACTGCAATACATTCATTTGTTTTGATTGTCCACAGCTTTACCAAGCCATCTGATGCAGGACAGCCCTAAATATGATGCATGCTCATGAACACAATTATTCAGCAGAAATAAAAGCAATAATAATAATGAAATCTAGCATAAATCATCATAAACTAAGAGAAACAGAAGGAAAACATGCAATGGAATGGGCCATCATCACAACCATGGAGTATAGGATTCAAATAATGCATAGGTTGGATCCGGCGAGGGATGGAACCTCCCGATCTTGCATGGCTATACGCAATCGATCAATGTTGATCAGTAGTCCGAAGAACCAGGAGGTTTCTTGGATTAGGGATTTGAGAATTTGGAGATTTAGGGTTTGAATCAATTCTTAAGATTTAGATCGTAGGGAATAATCAAAACAGAGTTTAGAAGGATAATAATAGAGGATAAAATACTTGGAAGAATTTGGAGGGGCACAAGAAGAAATCAGGAGAAGAGGATCAAGGAGAAGAGAAGAATCACCATGAGAGGGAGAGGAGGCAGGAGGAAGCTCAAAGAGGCTTTCATTAATCAATAATCAAGTTCATTTCATGTTTAGGGCCTAGCCCACTTAAATAAACAAATAAAACAAGTAAAAGTACTAAACTACCCCTAAACTAAGCAAAAACGCGTAAATAAGCAAAACTGTGCAAAAGTTCGGGCGCTCGGTCGGGCACCCGATCGGGCGCCCGAAGACGTCCAAAAATGTCCAGAGAGTTTCGGGCGCTCGAGAGGTTAAGTTCGGGCACTCGATCGGGCGCCCAAAGGCAATGGTCAGGCACCCGATCGGGCGCCCGAAGACAGTGGTCGAGCGCCCATCGGTTCTTCAGTCTTCTTTCTTTAATCTTCCTTCACACATGCCCTCCCTGGGGGTCTTCTATGTGTTTGATCACGTGTGGAGGGTCTTCAGCTCCTCAATAGTCGCCTATCCACAAGGATGGTGCTTGTGGATGACGCTTTCTTCGTTGGTACACTTGAAATGACCTTGTGTCCTCATCAACTCCCCTCGGGTGAGAAAAACTCGACTCCGACGAGTTAAAACTCTTGTGGCGTTTTGAATAAGTCTGGATCAATATGCTGCACTTCCGCTTCAGTCAACCACATAGATTCAGAAGGTGGTTTGTTCCTCCACTTGACAAGATACCTCTGGAATCCTCCATCTCGCATGGATACTATCTCATCATCCAAGATCTCTTCAATTTCTTCTTTATGGACAATAGGTGGAGGGAGGGGTGGAAGGGATTGTGAAGCAAAATCAGAATGGGGCCATGAGGGAAATGATGGGTCAATGGTAGGGTCAGGGGAACGGACTAGATCTTCGACATTAAAAGTCGGGTTAATGCCCATTTCAAATGGAAGGTCGATCCGATACGCATTGGACCCAATTTTCTGCACTATCTTGAATGGCCCAACACTTCGTGCTTGTAGTTTCTTAGCGGAACCCTGTGAGAACCGCTCTGGCCTTACCCTCACCATTACATAGTCTCCTTCTTGAAAATCTTGCAGTTTACGATGAGAATGAGCTGAAATTTTATAATTATCATTACTCTTACTTATCCGCTGTCTAATATGTGTATGCAATTCATGGATATGTCGTGCAAATGCATCGGCTGATTCAGAAGACCTTTGGGTGACAGACATGGGTAATAGATCTATTGGCATTCTAGGTTTATACCCACTAACAACTTCAAATAGACTCATCCCTGTAGATCGATTTACTAACCTATTATAAGCAAATTCAGCAGTTGGTAAAATTAGGTCCCAAGTCTTAACATGATCACCCACTAGACAACGTTGAAGATTTACAAGACTACGGTTTACCACTTCAGTTCGACCGTCTGTTTGTGGGTGGTAAGCAGTAGAGAATTGCAAACGAGTTCCCATTATGTGCCACAGTGTCTTCCAAAAATAGCTAGTAAATTGAACATCACGATCAGACACTATGGTTTTAGGTAACCCATGGAGACGCACCACACCATCAAAAAAGATACGAGGAACATGAGACGCATCTGACGTTTTCGAACATGGGAGGAAATGCGCCATTTTAGAGAAACGGTCCGCCACGACAAAAATGGAATCATGCTTTTTAATTGTCTTGGGAAGCCCAAGCACGAAGTCCATACTAATGTCCTGCCACGGAGCATGTGGCACTGGCAATGGCGTATACAGCCCGGTATTTTATTTTCTCTGCTTTGCCAGTTGACATGTACGACACTGCCCTAAAACTTTGGCTACATCTCGCTTGAGACTTGGCCAATAGAAACGATCTTCTACAAGGGCAATGGTCTTATCACGACCAAAATAACCAGCTATCCCCCCTGAATGAAGCTCCCAGATGAGAAATTCACGAAGGGACATACGGGGAATGCAAAGTCTGTCTTCCTTGAAAAAGAAGCCATCTTTAAGAACATATTCGCCCATAATGCGCTGGTTACTAGAGAGCGACGCGTAAGTACCCCCAAAATCAGGACATGTGGGGTATTCATCTTTCAGTTGCTCAAACCTGACTACCTTTACACTCAAGGAGTTGAGCAACGCCACTCTTCTACTAAGGGCATCCGCTGGTTTGTTTTCAACCCCGGCCTTATGTTTCAACACAAACGAATATTCCTGAAGAAACGCTACCCACTTGGCATGCCTTGGGTTGAGTTTCTTCTGAGAATGCAAGTATCTCAAAGCCTCATGGTCAGAAAACAAAAATGAATTCCTGCGGTAGGAGATAGTGTCGCCAATGTCTCAGGGATTGCACTACCGCATAAAATTCTTTGTCGTATGTGGAGTATTTTTGTTTTGCCTCATTCAGCTTCTCACTGAAATAGGCCACTAGGTGTCCTTCTTGACTCAACACTCCACCTATACCGACACTAGACGCATCACACGCTACTTCAAAGACTTTAGAAAAGTCAGGTAGGCGCATGACAAGAGCTTCTACCATTTTGCCCTTAATTTCCTTAAAAGCCTTGACTGCGGCTTTAGACCACACGAATTCTCCCTTTTTCATGCATTCTGTAATGGGAGTCATGATCGTGCTAAAACTCCTAATGAACTGACGATAGAAAGTTGCTAGGCCATGAAAGCTTCGCACCTCATGAATGTTCCTCGGTTCTAGCCACTCAACTATGGCCCTGACCTTTTCAGGGTCTACACGCATTCCTTCAGATGACACTATGAATCCTAAGAACACAACTTGGCTAGACATGAATGCACATTTCTTAAGATTAGCGTACAACTTTTCCTTCCTAAGGACGCTACAAACCTTCTTTAAATGTTCAAGGTGTGATTCCTTAGTGGTACTGTAAATAAGGATGTCGTCAAAGTACACACTAGGAACTTTTCCATGAACGGCCTCAAAGCTTGTGTCATTACCCGCATGAACGTACTGGGTGCATTAGTCAAACCGAAGGGCATGACCAATCACTCATACAACCCATCCTTTTTTTTAAACGCAATTTTCCATTCATCCCCTGGGCGTATACGGATTTGGTGATATCCACTCTTGAGGTCTATCTTAGAGAATATGGTGGACCTGGCCATCATGTCAAGCATGTCATCAAGTCTAAGTATGGGGAACCTGTACTTGACAGTAATTTTGTTTATGGCACGGCTGTCCACACACATGCGCCACGTGCCATCTTTCTTTGGCGTCAGCAATGCAGGCACGGCACACGGGCTCATACTCTCTTGGATGAAACCCTTTTGCAGAAGCTCATCAACTTGTCTCTTTAATTCTGCATGTTCTGCAGGGTTCATCCTGTAGTGAGGAAGGTTCGGTAGAGTAGACCCTGGGACAAGATCAATGGCATGCTGTATGTCCCTCATAGGTGGCAACTCATTCGGTAAATCTTCAGGAAATACATCACTGTATTCCTTCAGAACCGAAGTCACCTCACGGGGTAACTCTAATGGAACCTCAGGTGTAACCTCTCTAGCCACAAGGGCATACACCATAGAATCCTCCTTAGTCTCTTTTTTAAACTCTCTTGCATTTATTATATGTAGAGACTTAGGCTTGGATTTCCCCACTCCTTTAGGCTCACTTGCCTTCTCATCCTTTTTCTCCCTAGTGTGCTCTCAAGTGGCATAGGGTTAAGTTTGATCTTTTTACCGTTATGCATGAAGGTACACGCATTAGAACGGCCAAAGATCGTGACATCATTATCGAATAGCCATGGTCTACCTAGGATAACATGTCCCACATCCATAGGTAAAACATCACACCACAGGGACTCTTTGTATGACCCAAACTCGATGGGGACTAGACATTGATGGGTGACAGGTAGGGATGTCTTGTCAACCCAAGAGACTTTATACGGGTCTGGATGAGGTGTGGGTTTCAGTTTCAATCGCTCTAAGGTGTTAGTGGAAATCACATTCTGACAGCTTCCACTGTCCACTCTCACCTTGCAATTCTTTTCACCACACTTGGCAATAGTATAGAAGATAGTGCTTCGACGCCAGTCAGCACTACTCCTAGAATGAGCTAGCACACGCCTGACTACTGCAAGCGTTGCTTCTCCATCTAACTCTTCATCATCAGTAAGTCCTCCTTCAGGATGATACTCTTCAACTTCATAATCACCCTGGTCATCTCCACATTCATGGGACTCACCTATATGTGGTCATCTCCACATTCGTGGTCATCACTAAGGCTTTTCCACGGCTCTTCGTAAGACACTAATTAGATATGTGGCCCAAATTGCCACACTCGTAGCATCTTACTTGGCTACCTCCACTAGGACCTGCACCAAGAACCCCTTTGCCCTTGTCCTCCCTAGGCCTAGGCGGAATGGCCGCCTGTGCCCTAGGTTGACTACCAACATTAGGTCTAGTCCCCTGGGAACTAGATCTAGCATTGGAGTCTCGGGACTCGAAACGACGGACGACAGGAGTCCTTAGATATTGCTCTAACTCCTGCACGACTTGATATGCTTCATCCAAGTCCGTCAACGGCCGAGTCATAAGCTCGCGTTGAAGATCCGCACGAAGGCCCGTCTTGAAACGTGAGAGTGTTACTAGAGGGTCTTCTTGGATATCACATCGCATCACATATTCTTCAAATTTAGCGATGTAGTCAGCGGCAGACATTGACCCTTGGCGTAAAGATTGCCATTGGTCAAGGAGCTTCTGATGGTATGAGAGAGGAAGGTACTTCTCCTTCAACTTCTCTTTCATCTCATACCAATGTGTGATAGGGGCTCTACCAACTCTTTTTATCCTACGCTCGGTGTTGGTCCAAAAGAGCTTGGCTTGACCCACAAGCTTCATCTTAGCAAAACGAATTTGACGGTTTTCTGACATACCATACCACTCAAAGTAGTGGTCCATGTCAGCAACCCAATCAAGGAATGCCTTGGGGTCCAAGCGCCCATCAAAACTTGGGGCCTCGACTCTAACACTCTTCATCGCACGCTCATCTGGATCATAGCGGTCTTGATGATCATATGTGGCTCGTGCTTCTCGCACAACACCACGACCGTTACCACGATCTCCATCTTCACTACCTCCACGTATGGCAGTGCGTTCCTCTACAATTCCTCCCACTCGGGAGTGCGCATCATCCCCAACAGCGGGGTTTTCCCTTTGGGATGCCTCTAGTTGCTCGACCTTGGTCCTGGTCGTGGTGATCTGGTTCTCAAGACGGGCAAAATCACGTTTGTGACTTGTCTCTAGGGCGGTTATCTTTTGTATCAATTGAGCAAGTTGCTCAGATAACTGCTTGTTACTCATGGTAGGCCGAAGTCCAAAACCTCTACCTCTTCTTGTGGGCATACAAATAAGACTTGAACCAAAACTCTACCCAACTAGACACTAGTTGTTTTGACTCACAAGATGAATGCGATGAATGCAAAACTAGTATGAACTGACACAATTAAACTAAAACAGAAAACGACTCAAATCTGGAAAATTTCCAAATTAGGAAACTTTTCAAAACTGGAAAGTTTCTAAAATTGGAAACTTTCTAAATCTGGAACTTTCCTAAAACAAACCTAAAAATCAAAACCCTAATTTGATAACTCGATCTAGACACAAACCATGCAAGCCTATTCTCTGATACCAAATTTGATGCAGGACAGCCCTAAATATGATGCATGCTCATGAACACAATTATTCAGCGGAAATAAGAGCAATAATAATAATGAAATCTAGCATAAATCATCATAAACTAAGAGAAACAGAAGGAAAACATGCAATGGAATGGACCATCATCACAACCATGGAGTATGGGATTCAAATAATGCATAGGTTGGATCCGGCGAGGGATGGAACCTCCCGATCTTGCATGGCTATACCCAATCGATCAATGTTGATCACTAGTCCGAAGAACCAGGAAGTTTCTCGGATTAGGGATTTGAGAATTTGGGGATTTAGGGTTTGGATCAATTCTCAAGATTTAGATCGTAGGGAATAATCAAAACAGAGTTTAGAAGGATAATAATAGAGGATAAAAACCTGGAAGAATTTGGAAGGGCACAAGAAGAAATCAGGAGAAGAGGATCAATGAGAAGAGAAGAATCACCATGAGAGGGAGAGGAGGCAGGAGGAAGCTCAAAGAGGCTTTCATTAATCAATAATCAAGTTCATTTCGTGTTTAGGGCCTAGCCCACTTAAATAAACAAATAAAACAAGTAAAAGTACTAAACTACCCCAAAACTAAGCAAAAATGCGTAAATAAGCAAAAGTTCGGGCGCTTGGTCCGGCGCCCGATCGGGCGCCCGAAGACGTCCAAAAACGTCCAGAGAGTTTCGGGCGCTCGAGAGGTTAAGTTCGGGCGCCCGAAGGCAATGGTTGAGCGCCCAAAGACAGTGGTCGGGCGCCCATCTTCAGTCTTCTTTCTTCAATCTTCCTTCACACGTGCCCTCCCTGGATGGGGTCTTCTATGTGTCTGATAACGTGTGGAGGGTCTTCAGCTCCTCTTAACTGCAACTGCATAGCAATACAAGGGTGTAAACTGCAATTTGAGTTGCGTGTACAAGCAATCCTAATTGCTCAAGTTGCAGGCACCATTGCCTGCAGGTCATATACAAAAACATCATAAGCAACCTAATGGTAGTGCCATCAGATGTAGTGCTAAAAAGGAAAAAGCTAATAGTTCAAATTCAAATTCAATGGTCAAGGTCAAGAGAACCCAAACAGTTGCAATTTTTGCGGCCATCATCCATATTCAATTCACGCCATGCATCTGAAATAGGCCCCTAGACCCTCATTACCTAAATCTAAAGCTCATCACCAATTCAATTCACGAATTTGTACTCCAATCTTGCTGTCCACAATGGTCAAGATTTAAGACCCAATTTTTGATGCCTAAACAGACAAATTTGAGTTCTGTTCATGCTGTCCAAATTGGACAGTTCTAAAGTCCAATATGCCGTTCACGTTTGGACAAATTCTAAGGCCAAACATCTTGTCCACTTGGACAGATTGTACTCCAAACTTGCTGATCATAATAGATCAATTTGGACCTCATCATGTTGTCCACTTTTGGTCATTAGGGTCCCGATATATGTTGTCCACCTTCTGTTCAAATTTGGGGCCCACATGCTATCCATGATTTGGATAGAGCTACCAATATGTTTTCAGGACCTGATCCTTGAACACAAAATAGAGCTGCCTTATTTTCATCGTAAGTTTCATTAGAAATTCCATTTTCTGATATGAAATGTAAAATTAGAAAAACAGAAGCATGCTTAAAATGTAATTATATTAAACTAATGCATCTAACGCATGATGCTTATAATACACAGCTTGAAAACAATGAATGTTTGGATAGAATATTGTTCATAATATTGCATTCGCCGGATTAATCTAATTTATGGTGATTTCTGTGATGTTTAGGTAAAATATGTTTAAAAATATCACAATGAACCAAAGAGTGCTTAATTTCTAAATCCTTTAACACAAAGTTTAGAGGCCAGAGAAAAAAGAATTGTCCATGTACCACTGACTAAATGTTAAAATATAAGTAATTTCAACATATAGAAACTCATCATTGAATGGTGCCATGTGTATTTTATGAAAATCACGAGTTTAACCAATCAGATCCAGCTCACAATACAAGTTATATATAAAGTTGAACAACAATTAAGTTATACAAAGTACAACAACAATTGTAGATATTAGTTGAAGGAACAACATTGTTGCTTGCAACATTAAAAGTAGTGCTCTAGTTCTCAATACCCAAGATCATTTTACTAACAAAGAAAAGCAACAGAGCATGTTGGTACAGAATGAATTGACCTAATCTACTTCTGAAAAAAAAAACTAGAACATTTGAAACCACAGAAACTTCAAAAGACAGACTGATGACAAGACAGAAAGACCCACTAACATACCTTTCTATTGAATTGATTCCAATGTAGAGACTATAATTTGATTACGGCCACATATGACAACAATCTGCCCAAATGGATTTGCAAGAGTTTCATCAAACAGTGCTTCTCCAAGGGCCTCACCAGAGACGTCAAAACTTCCTGAACTGACACTAATCAACCATTTGATCATTTTAAACTTGAAATTCGTGGGAAAAACTACCTAAGGCATCCTACTTTCTGTCCATAGAGTCCCATGTTTTCACGAATGATTGAACACATCTAATCAGATGGCCATCGTCAAGAAAAATTCTAACTGCCTTCGCATCTCTCTCAGGATCACCACTTGTAAAACCTTGGCATGCCATGTCGAAGAAGGGAAAATGAATTTTTACCAGAAGTATTCGCCAAGAGCAGTGTTAAACTTATGGTCTGAAAATATAGGAAATGAGCATCTCTTGAAATGGTTTCTATGGACTACAAAATTTATACTGCTACAACTAAAAATTATGCATACTTTAAAGCCAAACTTCATATAGAAGGACCAAAAAAATTCAATGACATGCATTAGACCCAAAACAGAGATTCGTCAAGCCCACATCCATGTGGAGGCCTGCCCACTCTCATACAGCTGAACATGCCAAAATAAATCATGGAGAGTCCCATATTCCAGGTCTCAAACACAACGAACTTTTATCATCTGGCAAGTGCATAGTTGCCTACATGTATGTGTGTCAGCGACAATCAACCCGTGCCAACATTGAAGATAATTAATAATTGGAAGAGGAAATTTTGCCCTTTGTCTGTAACTGAGAGTAATAGGCAAGCCAACCACTATTGAAGAGGAGGGAATTCTGCCCTTTGTCTGATATGGGTATTCAGGCTCATCCTATAGCTTGCAAGGAAAATAACCCCACCAAACACTTATAGTATCAAGACAACCAAATACACTCAAAATCAAAATGAAACACTGATTGGTTAGGATCTCATAAGCACAAAGCATTCATGGAATGCTATAGAGGAAGAAACAATAATTCAAGTAAATGTCAGAAATACTATCATGTAAATGTCAGAAATATTATCACACAAATCCCAATAATAAAGCATTGGCTAACTTATTCTTAACCAACCACCTTTCCATACTCAAGAGAAATCTAAATCTCCCATCACCAACAGATATCATATTCAATCTACCAATAAATTAAGTTACAAAGGAATCCTTCTTATATACTTGTGCAGGGTTTTTGCATTTGTTGTATGGGTATTCAGATGTCACCATCTCTAACATGCACATGTCGAAAGAATATATGCCAATGAGTTCATTGTATTCCCCTTCATAAAGCTCTGGAACCATGAATTCAGGTGTACCTGTGAAAACAAGTGTAAGACCGAAATGGGTTATGTGCCACAAACTAGTGCATTATTATTACTAGCACATTCAAACTACAAAACAAGTTCCATACTTACCAATGAAACTACGAGCAGTAGGTTGTTGCATTCTATAGTTTCCATTAACAAAAACATTGTCACATTTAAAATCTCGGTGAAGAATAGGTGGGTTGTGACCATGAAAGTATTGCAAGCCTCGAAGAATTTGCCTTGCCCAGCTCTTCACAGCCTTCATATCAACATTTTTGTGCTTCTTACAGTATCTAATGACAGAGTGTAAAAATTATACACAAACCTCTAGCAAGCTTTTAAAAAAAAAAAAAAGCTTCCTTGACAGGAGGGGTGAGCATATTAAAATAAGCACAATTTTAACAATTTAGGTATGTCTTGCAAAGCATGCACTTACAGACTGAATCTTTTCAACTTTTAACTTTTGGTTTTTAAGCCTTTCAAATTCACATCCCAATGCATGTTCCCATGTGGATGTGTATGCGTGCGGAATTAGCAAACAACAGAAATTAAAGATTGCTAGGAAAACATAAAGACATCATCATGCTATAATTTGAAAATATCATCCATCTCACACCATTCATAAATTAACTTTCATTGCTGAACATTCTCTACATCATAAAGGGGAAAAAATTAAGAAAAAGAAAAAGAAAAGATAATGAATCTCCAATTTGAAATGGGTATTACTTACAGAGTTATGGACTAAAGAAAGAAATACCCAAACACGAATACCCAAAAAACAGCTGATGTCACAACAAATTGTGCAAATGTGAGGGAACAAAAAAATTTCATCTTTGATATGGAGTAAGAATGTAGTTGCAAGTTCCAACAAAAAATCCCCTAATTCATGTGTGGATCACCTGTTGAAGATAGAGAGGAAGTAAAGTGTTATCCCCACAATGCATTAACTGCAGGTTGGAAGAACCCAATGACACCATTGCCTTGCATATGCATTCCGCAAACTCAAATTCACTTTCATCAACACCACTAGCATAAGAGCTAGATCTGTATAAAATATCTCTAGATACATTCAACAAGATCTGAAAGATATTAGACATTGCAGAATCAAATTCAGAAGCAGAAGTATCAAGAAGCCTTTTCCTGCAAGTTTTGTAACGCCCCAAATTTTCGAGATTTATTTGAAAATTTTTGAAAATTCATTTTTAATTTATTTTTATATTAATTATCGTACATTTACCGTTGATTTGCGAATAGCGGGACATCCGTAAGAGATCCGATAGGGGACCCTTTATAAAAGTAGCTTAGAATGATCCCATAAACATCGTATAAATATCAGATTTCAAAAATCACGTACTTTTCAGATAATTACGAAAATGCCATTAGTTAAACTTAAGTTAAGATGTCATTTTTAAATATTATAGTTTCTGACGATCACTTTCACGCAAAACCCTGGATTTAAGCTTTTGGGCACATATTAACCATACACATTAAATTTCAGCCCTTAAATCATAGTAAAAGTGGTCAGATTGTCAAATCAGCCCCTTAACCCTCGATTTTCACGTCCATAGAGTGAGGAAAGTAGATGGTTAGTCGTAGTCGAATATTTCTCTTCATATGAGTGACTTGGATTGTCTTTATCATGGACCAATAGTGTGATTTGAGTGCCCCACCTTGATAAGCATCTTTCTTATGCGCGAAGTTATCCCGTTTTAGAAATTAACGAGTTACCAACTCTTTTTAAATCTGAACCTTTCAATTTACCCACTTCTCACCATCAATCGCTTCTCAAATTTGGACCACCCATTATTCTCATATGACTACGAGTTTACACAAAGTTTGAACCCCGATCTATAATCCTACACCGTTGAACCACAAAGCCTGCCCCTTCCTTTTCCGCCAAAAGTTGAAATTTCAGATCTAGGCATTTCTCACCATCAATCAACCACTAAACTTTGTACAATTGTTTGCCTATCATGACTACATATTTTCTCAAAATTTGAGCCCTGATCATCGAGTGTAGACCGTTAATTGAGATCTAGCCCATTTTAGCACCCGCTAGGCCATTTTCAAGGATCGGTCAATGTAGAATGTGGATCATCAAGAAATTTACGTATTCTGACTCTACTCTTCGAGCTTAATAAGATGAACAGATTGGAATTGATCAAAGATCATCCGAATATTGAGATTTGAGAAACCCACCTCAAGAGGTTGTTACACAAGACCTCGCGTGCACATTCCTCTCCATATTTCTACTACGCACCTCCAAATCCTTCTCCTAACCCTAGCCTCCATGCCGTAGAGAGAGAGAGAGAGAAAGAGAGAGAGAGAGAGAGAGAGAGAGAGAGAGAGAGAGAGAGAAGAAGAAGAAGAAGAAGAAGAAGAAGAAGAAGAGAGTTCTTTCTCATATTTTTCCAGCGACTAGGATCTTCTACAACCCTCTTCTTCTAAGTCCATCCTAAGGTGAGGATTTTCTTTCAAGCCTTTCATTAATAATATTATGATTATCATAAGTTTCTTTTGTGGCATGTGAAGTTATTTTGTTTTGAATTGCTTTTCCATATAACATGAAGTTTGATGTGAGATTTGTAATGAATATCATTATATGGTGATGTGATTCCTTGTTTAGATTTTTTTTCTAAAAAGCATGTGTATTTGTGTTATTTTTTTTGAAATCTATGCCCTTATTTTCTTAGTCCATGTATTATAAGTAAGATTGATTCTCATATGGTGATATATATGAAATACATGTATAAGATTATCATATAAACATCCCATTATTGTATACTCTTTGTCCCTAATTTGGTAAAATTATTCGATATAGAGAGATGAAACCCATGAGAGGTGTCCATGATGGAAGAATATCTCTTGACTTAACAGAGAGAATGAATTGCTTGTTTGTCAATGGATCCTTACATGTACATGATGCTTGATTTGATCCATTTACATTACATGGGTATTTTAACGAATTTGGTCATGATGTACAACATTGGCTTTTTGAGACATGATGAAATCATAAAACGGGACAATGAGTAAACATTAATGGTATACAAATTCTCATGAGCCGGGGTTGGTGCTATGGACACTAATCTCGTGCTGTCGGCCTATGCTGGGTTGCTTGCGACTCCCCATAGTGACCACTGAGTTTTATTTAAATCGGTTGTATGCGAAAACACTTAAATAAAGGTGAAACTAAAGTCATGCATCCACTTGGCTCCATGTGGGTGTACGGAATTGAGAATAGGCTAGAGCGTCCTACTTCTCCCGTACACTGTCACGTGTGGATTTGGGCTATGAGCGTCCCGTTTCTCACGTGGTCGGGCAAAACTATGGGCTTGTGCGTCCCAGGAACCTCTGGTGACTAGTGGCTAGCGTGAAGTCGTAACAGGGAGTTTCCCACTTCATGTATTATGATTCTAGTGAGGGTGCCTTAGCCAGAGCATGCATTCCATGCATCGCATTAACAAAGATTTTTAGTTGGTTGTTTTGATTTGATTAAATGATAATATACTGCTTGCGTTTACTCTGTACCGTTATTATTATTCTTGATTGTCTTGGAGGAAATATTCCCCACTATGATAGCGTTTAACGCTATCCCAAACACAATTTAGGTGATGCAGGTGAAGATCCAGGTATTGAACCCGATTTTTAAGGAAAAGAGTTCGATGGTTCGTATGATCACATGGCAGATGACGATGTTAGATAAACTTAATTGATGTTATCATGTATTAAATATTTCTTTTGAGTAGTTGATAAATTTATGGAATTGTAATAAGTCTTCAAGAGAAGACATGGTTTTGTATTTTAATTAATCAGTATGGATATTGGTTGGTTCCCTTATTTAAACATTGATGATGACGTAGTAAGTTTGATAGAATAAGATGATAATTGTTTCCGCCATTGTGCTTGAATGCTATATTTCATTATTTAACAAATCAATTAGTCCATGATTTACTTGGGAATTCGGCCGTCGTGTTATACACGAGAGTCGAAAATCTCGGGTCGTTACAAGTTGATTACCAAAATGAGATGAAAAATATTTTTAAAAAAATTCTAATATTATTAAATTTTTCATCAGAATTGATGATTCTCACTCATTCATACTATCTATGGATCCTAAAATAAAATTCTTTCTACATACCTTGGAGAGACAAGTTTCAAGAATTCACAGCATGAAGATGAAACTCGACAGAAGAACGCAAGAATCCGCAGCTGTTGAGAAGAAAGGTAAATCACTATGAGGTAGAACCTCAAACTTCACGATTAAGCAATTGCTGGAACATACCCATGAATCAGACCATATTTTCCAAGATCAAACACAGGAGCCCATTCAGCATATGAATTTACAGCATTTAGAGCAGCCATTACTGTGGCTTCATGCTGTTTCACAGTATCAATTTGTTGCCTTCCTGCTTCACTCAAACCAGCTCCAAAGTGTTTATCAAGTAACTGCATAGATAAAAGTTAAGAGAGATTGTGGGCTAAAAATCTGTGCAGAAAATCCGATTATTTGAAAGAAACCTCTCAGAAACCCAATTCTGAGAGCAGAAGTGCCAATTCTAGAGATGAAAATGAAAATTCGTAAAAAAGGCTCCAAACGGGATCAGATATGAATTTAAAGATGTCAAAATGCGAGAAATCTCTACAGAAATGAGATCCAAAGCTAAATTTCGAGCAAAAATGATGAGGATGCGAAAGATACCTCTCAGAAAAGCAAATCTGAGAGCTGGAACTGTTGGGAAAACCGGTAGCGGAAGCGGAAGCCGAACAGGCAGAGCAATGCGAGATCAAACGAGAAACACTATGCAATCAAGCCACACACAAGCATTCACCACAAGAGACTCCGAAGTTACGTGGAAAAACCCCTCAACGGGTAAAAAACCACGGCACAAAATGATCTACTATGATTAACAGAAGATTACAGAGATTGACAGCCCATAAGCAAGGAAAATCGAGAAAACCCAAGCTCTCTGTAACGACCCGAGATTTTCGACTCTCGTGTATAATACGACGGCCAAATTCCCAAGTAATTTATGGAATAACTAATTTATCAAATAATAAAATATAGCATTCAAGCACAATGGCGGAAACAATTATCATCTTATTCTATCAAACTGACTACGTTGTCATCAATGTTTAAATAAGGGAACCAACCAATATCCATACTGATTAATTAAAATACAAAACTATGTCTTCTCTTGAAGACTTATTACAATTCCATGAATGTATCGACTACTCAAAAGAAATATTTAATAAATGATAACATCAATTAAGTTTCTCTAACATCGTCATCCGCCGTGTGATTGTACGAACCATCGAACTCTTTTCCTTAAAAATCGGGTTCAATACCTGGATCTTCACCTGCATCACCTAAATTGTGTTTGGGATAGCGTTAAACGCTATCATAGTGGGGAATATTTCCTCCAAGACAATCAAGAATAATAATAATGGTACAGAGTAAACGCAAGCAGGATATTATCATTTAATCAAATCAAAACAACCAACTAAAAATCTTTGTTAATGCGATGCATGGATGCATGCTCTGGTTAAGGCACCCTGGCTAGAATCACAATACATGAAGTGGGAGACTCCCTGTTACGACTTCATGCTAGCCACTAGTCACCAGAGGTTCCTGGGACGCACAAGCCCATAGTTTTGCCCGACCACGTGAGAAACGGGACGCTCATAGCCCAAATCTACACGTGACAGTGTACGGGAGAAGTAGGACGCTCTAGCCTATTCTCAATTCCGTACACCCACATGGAGCCAAGTGAATGCATGACTTTAGTTTCACCTTTATTTAAGTGTTTTCGCATACAACCAATTTAAATAAAACTCAATGGTCACTATGGGGAGTCGCAAGCAACCCAGCATAGGCCGACAGCACGAGATTAGTGTCCATAGCACCAACCCCGGCTCATGAGAATTTGTATACCATTAGTGTCCACTCATTGTCCTGTTTTATGATTTCATCATGTCCCAAAAAGCCAATGTTGTACATCATGACCAAATTCATTAAAATACTCGTGTAATATAAATGGATCCAATCAAGCATCATGTACATGTAAGGATCCATTGACAAACAATCACTTCATTCTCTCAGTTAAGTCAAGATATATTCTTCTATCATGGACACCTCTCACGGGTTCCATCTCTCTACATCAAATAATTTTACCAACTTAGGGACAAAGAGTATACAATAATGGGATATCCATATGATGATCTTATACACATATTTCATATCACAATATGAAAACCAATGTTACTTGTAATACATGGACTAAGAAAATAAGAGCATAGATTTCATAAAAATAAATAACACAAATACACATGCTTCTTAGTCAAAAATCTAAACAATGAATCACATCATTATATAATGATATTCATTACAAATCCTACATTAAACTTCATGTTATATGGATCAGCAATTCAAAACAAAACAACTTCACATGCCACAAAAGAAACTTATGATAATCATAATATTATTAATGAAAGGCTTGAAGGAAAATCCTCACCTTAGGATGTACTTAGAAGAAGAGGGTTGTAGAAGATCCTAGCCACTGGAAAAATATGAGAAAGAACTCTCTTCTCTTCTTCTTCTTCTTCTTCTTCTTCTTCTTCTTCTTCTTCTCTCTCTCTCTCTCTTTCTCTCTCTCTCTCTCTCTCTCTCTCTCTCTCTCTTTCTCTACGACATGGAGGCTAGGGTTAGGAGAAGGGCTTGGAGGTGCGTAGTAGAAATATGGAGAGGGATGTGCATGCGAGGTCTTGTGTAACAACTTCTTGAGGTGGGTTTCTCAAATCTCAATATTCGGATGATCTTTGATCAATTCTAATCCGTTCATCTTATCAAGCTCGAAGAGTAGAGTCAGAATACGTAAATTTCTTGATGATCCACATTCTAGATTGGTCGATCCTTGAAAATGGCCTAACGGGTGCTAAAATGGTCTTAATCTCAATTAACGGTTTACGCTTGATGATCAGGGCCCAAATTTTAGAAAACTATGTAGTCATGATAGGCAAACAATTGTACAAAGTTTAGTCGTTAATTGATGGTGAGAAATGCCTAGATCTGAAATTTCAACTTTTGGCGGAAAAGGAAGGGGCTGACTTTGTGGTTCAACGGTGTAGGATTATAGATCGGGGTCCAAACTTTGTGTAAACTCGTAGTCATATGAGTATAATAAGTGGTCCAAATTTGAGAAGCGATTGATGGTGAGAAGTGGGTAAATTGAAAGCTTCAAATTTGAGAAGAGTTGGTAACTCGTTAATTTCTAGAACGGGATAACTTCGCGCATAAGAAAGAGGCTTATCAATGTGGGGCACTCAAATCACACTATTGTTTCATGATAAAGACGATCCAAGTCACTCATATGAAGAAAAATATTCGACTACAACTAACCATCTACTTTCCTCACTCGATGGACATGAAAATCAAGGGTTAAGGGACTGATTTGACAATCAGACCACTTCTACTATGATTTAAGGGCTAAAATTTGATGTGTATGGTTAATATATGGCCAAAAGATTAAATCCAGGGTTTTACGTGAAAGTGATCGTCAGAAACTATAATACTTAAAAATGGCATCTTAACTTAAGTTTAACTAATGGCATTTTCATAATTATCTGAAAAGTGCATGATTTTTTAAATCTGATCTTTCTTCGATGTTTATGGGATCATTCTAAGCAACTTTTGTAAAGGGTCCCCTATCGGATCTCCTACGGATGTCCCGCTATTCGCAAATTAACGGTAAATGTACGATAATTAATAAAAAAATAAATTAAAAATGAATTTTCAAAAATTTTCAAATAAATCTCGAAAATCTGGGGCGTTACAAACCACCCCCCTTAAAAACAAACTTCGTCCCCGAAGTTTCCTAAGCATCGTCGATAAAAGATTGAGGGCAATCTCAGTTTATGACTTCTCGCCAAACTTTCTGAACTATTCCGGGTCAGACGCGATTACAATCCACCCCCCTTAAAAATAAATCCGTACTCAACATCGATTTTTACAAGTTCCCCCAAATTTCTTTCCTATCATGCTTCCACTGCTCACTCTGATTCCTAGATGGTTCTGAATATATTGATTGGTCTCTCAAATCATTCAATCATCTAGCGCCCTAATATTTCTCAGGTTTGGGTAGGTGTTCTTATAGTCAAGGATCTAAGATGATTAGGGTTAGATAATTATCAAGGATGTTTGATCGCTAACGAAATGACTGATTAAGAGTTTAAAAGATATATCTGAGTTTGATTAGGTTGGCATGATCGGATGGTCACTTGAATGAATGGATAAACAAGCAGATAACAAAGTGAATGAGATATCATCAACGGTCCTTTAATAGCTGAAGGTGCGATGGAAAGATGAGGTTAGGAATGCCGTATTCTAACTCTTTATAGGATCTAAGTGGCTAAGCTTCTACGTCCTAGGGTCGTCTATACATCTATCTTATTTTAGTCATCCAAAGAAAACAATCACACACATTCCAAGAGAATGCACAAAAGTCGTCCAGTTAGAATAAAGATGTGATTTGTATTGTGTCGACATCACGGGTGAACAGTTCAAGTAAATTCGGATCCGATACTTAGATCTTCTACTCGCATTTGAGCATTGAGTTCATTAGTATCCATTCGAAATTCCGAGTGTCGACCTTCGGGATTTGAACGAGGATTCAATCATTTACACAATATATTAGGTATGGTTCTGCCCTCCCGTGCGGCCGATTTAGTCTAACATTGTAGGGACTTTCATGTATTCTCCAACAAAAAAAAAAAAAAAATCAACGAAGATCACGTAAATTAAAATCCAACAATACAAAACATTAAAACTTTACGAGATCTTATTTACTTTCATTGTTAGACATGGTCAAAGATTTATGTGAGGGATTGGTAAATGACATTTTATGGTTACGATAATCTACTTTAAGTAAGAGGGTTGGGCCTAAAATTCTTAGGGATGTATGAGAATATGCTAGGAAGTATTTCTAAGGGTGTCATCTCACAATAACTAAGCCTAAACAAGGGGTTTAGAGGTTTTCAAAGCTAAGGAACCAGGATAGTGTCGAATCTGGAACACAGGACTTATAAGCGCTCTTAGAATTTTATCTCTCAAACTGAACGTCCTTTTTGCCTAAAATTTGGAGGGTAATCTAAAGGTTAGGTGAGAAATCACCCTAATTTTTCTCAGAATGAAATTCCTATGGTAAGATATGATTCTGACCTCTAAAAGTCTGAAAAATGTAACAGTCCAGTAGTTTCCAGCGCATGATTTTCTCTACTAACAGAATTTTCACGATTTATATAGATGTAGGATTGATCTGAAATTTTATGAGAGTGTTGGGTGATGAGTTAGAAATATGTATAAAAAATTTTAAAAATTTATCAATTCCGAAAATATAATTCTTAGTGGTAACATTGCCTAAGGGTCAGGAAATTTGTCCTAACAAAAATAATTCAAAATAAAATAGTTATCCTTAAAATTTAAGGAAGATAAATCCCATGACTCAGTGTAACGCTGACCTAAATATGAGAAAATGATGAGAGCTCCAAAACTTCTAGAAAAAGTGAGAATCCACTTCCCAAAAATCCTAAAATTTCATATTTTTACGTTCATCGGCTATCCTAATGATTTTAAAGGGCCTATGTTTGAGTCTCTAGATTCATAACATCTCATGCATTCAATAGGGGATGAACCTAGGTGTTTTTGTTTTTATTTCATGGGAACCTAAGCCCTAAGGGATATTTATTATGAAAATGGTTGGGCTTCTCACCTAGAGGTCCCGATTGTGCTCTGATACCAACTTTAACGACCCGAGATTTTCGACTCTCGTGTATAATACGACGGCCAAATTCCCAAGTAATTTATGGAATAACTAATTTATCAAATAATAAAATATAGCATTCAAGCACAATGGCGGAAACAATTATCATCTTATTCTATCAAACTGACTACGTTGTCATCAATGTTTAAATAAGGGAACCAACCAATATCCATACTGATTAATTAAAATACAAAACTATGTCTTCTCTTGAAGACTTATTACAATTCCATGAATGTATCGACTACTCAAAAGAAATATTTAATAAATGATAACATCAATTAAGTTTCTCTAACATCGTCATCCGCCGTGTGATTGTACGAACCATCGAACTCTTTTCCTTAAAAATCGGGTTCAATACCTGGATCTTCACCTGCATCACCTAAATTGTGTTTGGGATAGCGTTAAACGCTATCATAGTGGGGAATATTTCCTCCAAGACAATCAAGAATAATAATAATGGTACAGAGTAAACGCAAGCAGGATATTATCATTTAATCAAATCAAAACAACCAACTAAAAATCTTTGTTAATGCGATGCATGGATGCATGCTCTGGTTAAGGCACCCTGGCTAGAATCACAATACATGAAGTGGGAGACTCCCTGTTACGACTTCATGCTAGCCACTAGTCACCAGAGGTTCCTGGGACGCACAAGCCCATAGTTTTGCCCGACCACGTGAGAAACGGGACGCTCATAGCCCAAATCTACACGTGACAGTGTACGGGAGAAGTAGGACGCTCTAGCCTATTCTCAATTCCGTACACCCACATGGAGCCAAGTGAATGCATGACTTTAGTTTCACCTTTATTTAAGTGTTTTCGCATACAACCAATTTAAATAAAACTCAATGGTCACTATGGGGAGTCGCAAGCAACCAAGCATAGGCCGACAGCACGAGATTAGTGTCCATAGCACCAACCCCGGCTCATGAGAATTTGTATACCATTAGTGTCCACTCATTGTCCTGTTTTATGATTTCATCATGTCCCAAAAAGCCAATGTTGTACATCATGACCAAATTCATTAAAATACTCGTGTAATATAAATGGATCCAATCAAGCATCATGTACATGTAAGGATCCATTGACAAACAATCACTTCATTCTCTCAGTTAAGTCAAGATATATTCTTCTATCATGGACACCTCTCACGGGTTCCATCTCTCTACATCAAATAATTTTACCAACTTAGGGACAAAGAGTATACAATAATGGGATATCCATATGATGATCTTATACACATATTTCATATCACAATATGAAAACCAATGTTACTTGTAATACATGGACTAAGAAAATAAGAGCATAGATTTCATAAAAATAAATAACACAAATACACATGCTTCTTAGTCAAAAATCTAAACAATGAATCACATCATTATATAATGATATTCATTACAAATCCTACATTAAACTTCATGTTATATGGATCAGCAATTCAAAACAAAACAACTTCACATGCCACAAAAGAAACTTATGATAATCATAATATTATTAATGAAAGGCTTGAAGGAAAATCCTCACCTTAGGATGTACTTAGAAGAAGAGGGTTGTAGAAGATCCTAGCCACTGGAAAAATATGAGAAAGAACTCTCTTCTCTTCTTCTTCTTCTTCTTCTTCTTCTTCTTCTTCTTCTTCTCTCTCTCTCTCTCTCTCTCTCTCTCTCTCTCTCTCTCTCTTTCTCTACGACATGGAGGCTAGGGTTAGGAGAAGGGCTTGGAGGTGCGTAGTAGAAATATGGAGAGGGATGTGCATGCGAGGTCTTGTGTAACAACTTCTTGAGGTGGGTTTCTCAAATCTCAATATTCGGATGATCTTTGATCAATTCTAATCCGTTCATCTTATCAAGCTCGAAGAGTAGAGTCAGAATACGTAAATTTCTTGATGATCCACATTCTAGATTGGTCGATCCTTGAAAATGGCCTAACGGGTGCTAAAATGGTCTTAATCTCAATTAACGGTTTACGCTTGATGATCAGGGCCCAAATTTTAGAAAACTATGTAGTCATGATAGGCAAACAATTGTACAAAGTTTAGTCGTTAATTGATGGTGAGAAATGCCTAGATCTGAAATTTCAACTTTTGGCGGAAAAGGAAGGGGCTGACTTTGTGGTTCAACGGTGTAGGATTATAGATCGGGGTCCAAACTTTGTGTAAACTCGTAGTCATATGAGTATAATAAGTGGTCCAAATTTGAGAAGCGATTGATGGTGAGAAGTGGGTAAATTGAAAGCTTCAAATTTGAGAAGAGTTGGTAACTCGTTAATTTCTAGAACGGGATAACTTCGCGCATAAGAAAGAGGCTTATCAATGTGGGGCACTCAAATCACACTATTGTTTCATGATAAAGACGATCCAAGTCACTCATATGAAGAAAAATATTCGACTACAACTAACCATCTACTTTCCTCACTCGATGGACATGAAAATCAAGGGTTAAGGGACTGATTTGACAATCAGACCACTTCTACTATGATTTAAGGGCTAAAATTTGATGTGTATGGTTAATATATGGCCAAAAGATTAAATCCAGGGTTTTACGTGAAAGTGATCGTCAGAAACTATAATACTTAAAAATGGCATCTTAACTTAAGTTTAACTAATGGCATTTTCATAATTATCTGAAAAGTGCATGATTTTTTAAATCTGATCTTTCTTCGATGTTTATGGGATCATTCTAAGCAACTTTTGTAAAGGGTCCCCTATCGGATCTCCTACGGATGTCCCGCTATTCGCAAATTAACGGTAAATGTACGATAATTAATAAAAAAATAAATTAAAAATGAATTTTCAAAAATTTTCAAATAAATCTCGAAAATCTGGGGCGTTACACTCTCTCCCTCTCAAAACACTCTTCCCTCTTCCTAATGCGATTAGGAAACCTTGGACACCTTAGGATTCATCCTAATCCCGGATTTATGCCATATATATAGCAAGCAACCCCAAATTAGAAACGTCTTGTGCAAATCCGTGCAATAGTGCAAGAGATAACTTGCTGCGCAATTCACGCATGACTGGCCAACCAGTCTTGATGGTCGGACCCCATGGCCGACCGGTCGGACCGGCCCAAAAAATAGTCTAGGGAGTAAAATACACAAGCCTCTACACTGGCCGACCGGTTGGCCCCCTCTATCCGACCTGTCAAGACCGGTCGATGCACAGTCCAGGGCAATTTGAAGGCTCTTCTTCCAACAAACTCTGCCGAGGCTTTAAACAATGAATCAACCGTCATCATTGCAATGTCATCTCATCTTCAATCATAGCTCCACCGCTTCTCGTGCCACCATTGACCCTAACCTTGCAAATTCACGCCCTTTACCGCTCTTCTTATGTGGCCCTTGGGCACTTGCCACATACGAGCAACCGTGGATCTCGTTGCCTTTCTCACAGCTCCACCGTGAATTGTGCTCCCGATCAACATGTAAAGATGGTCACACCTCTGTGCCTTCATACACACGAGTGCCCCCTTCATCACTTCACAACAATGATCGCGGCCAATAAACACACACCCTTTCGCCTCGAATGCACCAAGAGAAATCACATTTATCTTCATCTTGGGAACGTGCTTCACATCTTCCAGGACTCGTTCGACTCCATCGAACATCCTGATACGCACAGTACCAATACCCACAACCTTATGAGCGTGGCCATCGCCCACAAACACCGATTCACCACCATACTCCCTGTATGTCGTGAATGAACTCCGGTCAGGACATACGTGACATGAAGCTCCTGAATCTAGGATCCACCCACTATCGTGAGATCCCTTGCCAGATACAATCAGAACTTCACATAGATCGTCACCTTCCTCTACGATATTAGCTCCCTCTCCAGAAGAATTTCCATACCTCTCTTGCTTCATCCTGGGATTCTAACAATTCCCTCTCATGTGGCCCTCCTGACCACAATTCCAGCACTTCATCTTAGCCTTCCCTTTGCCCTTGGCTCTAGATCCCAATTTTGAATATCCTCCATGCTCAGAACTTCTTCCCCTCATAACCAGTACCTCTGAGGAATAACGGGATGCCATGCCACCGCTTTTCTTTCTCATCGCCTTCGACTAGAGGGCTGAGATAACGGTCTAAACGCTTATGGTTTCCCTCCCTACGCACACAAAGTCCCTGAACGACTCATATAAATCTGGAAGAGAATTCAACAAGATGCATGCTTGGTATTCATCCTTCATTGGTTCATCGATCTCCACGAACTTGCAAACCAGCCTATTGAAAGTGCTCAGGTGGTCCTCCACCTCTGTTCCCTCAGCCATCCTCAAGGTGAACAACTGCATCAACATGTACATACAATTCTCTAGAGACTTCTTGGTATAAACCTTCTCTAGCTTTGCCATCGTTTCAGCCGCAGTCTTCTCCTTCATGACATGATAGAGAACATCATCCGTAAAGTTTAACAGGATTGAGGTTCTAGCTTTCTTATCGAGCCTCGTCCACTCATCATCTTTCATAGCCTCGAGTCGCTTTCCAAGAGCTTCATCAAGCCCTTGCTGAACTAGGAAGGATTCAACCTTCACCTTCCATAGCTCAAAGTTATTTTTCGAGGAGAGCTTCTCTACCTCGAACCTTGCGCCCGATCCCATCTTCTCATCTCATATTTGAATCTACTCCACCCCAACTTTAGCTCTGATACCACTTGTTGGGAAAACCAGTAGCGGAAGCGGAAGCCGAACGCATAGAGCAATGCGAGATCAAACAAGAAACACTATGCAATCAAGCCACACACAAGCATTCACCACAAGAGACTCCAAATTTACATGGAAAAACCCCTCAACGGGTAAAAAACCACGGCACAAAACGATCTACTATGATTAATAGAAGATTACAGAGATTGACAACCCACAAGCAAGGAAAATCGAGAAAACCCAAGCTCTCTCCCTCTCAAAACACTTTCCCCTCTTCCTAATGCGATTAGGAAACCTTGGACACCTTAGGATTCATCCTAATCCCGGATTTATGCCATATATATAGCAATCAACCCCGAATTAGAAATGTCTTGCGCAAATCCGTGCAATAGTGCAAGAGATAACTTGTTGCGCAATTCACGCATGACTCGCCGACCGGTCTTGACCGGATGACCCCATGGCCGACCGGTCAGACCGGCCCAAAAAACAGTCCAGGGAGTAAAATAAACAAGCCTCTACACTGGTCGACCGGTCTTGACCGGTCGGCCCCCTCTGTCCGACCGGTCAAGACTAGTCAGTGCACAGTCCAGGGCAGTTTGAAGGCTCTTCTTCCAACAGGAACATCATTCCAAATCCGAATCTGCAGCAAAAATCCTTCAAGAACGAAGATCTGTAGCCTTCTCTCCATTAATAGCAGATTCGGCGACTATTCACCATCTGCATTGTATTTATAGCCCCAAACCCTAGCCATCCCCATCTTTAATAACAGAGCAATCCCTGCCCACAAAACCCTAGTCCACCTTGCCGATGCAGGAGGTGCAGCTCTGACAGCAGTGGAGAGAGAGAGAGAGAGAGAGAGAGAGAGAGAGAGAGAGATGAGGATAGTATTTTGGGGGCAGCGAGTCCTAAACAAGGGATGAGTCTTGAGCGTTCCAAATTTTCAATTTAGCAGGGTTGAAAACCGTTCAAAATTAGGAAAGGATTAAAGATGTCCCTAAACCAAAGATACAACACTTCCAAATCTGCGATTTTGGTGCAGTGTATTCACCCCCCTATTGGACAAGAACCAAGTTTTTTGCTTCTACACGTGCGGTAATCCAACTTATACCATAATTTCAGCACTCTCACATCAGTTGCTAATCATTCTTCATCCACCGTCCAAATGATCCAAGTGGACCCCACAGCTGAACTCACATCCCAGCAACCATCATCCATCCATGTTCATTATGTGCGTCCCCAACTCCAGATCCTCAACAAGATGGACCGTCCATCAATTCATCCTCCAATTGACCAGCAACACCACTTCATCCAACGGCCAATTGGGCATCACATAGCAGTTACAGCGTGCAGCTCTTCCAACTCACCTCCAAGCTCTAGCACGTGTGGAAGTAATCTCCACCGTCCTAAGAAATGTAATCCATCATACATCAGTCTAGCAGCCATGCCACCTGCATCACCGTCCCTCCATTTAACCATCTGATCAGCTAGTTAGCATGATGGAGATCAAAACCCCACCTTGCATCGTCTATGGCTAGCACTGGTAACTCCAGATGAAGACATCAGCTAGACATCCTTCATCTCCAAAGGCCAGCAAAAGGTGGACCCGACCTTCAAGATCATCTAGCTGCTCAATGGAGCTCATCCATTCCAATCTCACAAGTCCAGCAGCTATGGGATCTTCATCAACCACACGAGCCAGCAAGGGATGTTCATCCATCTCACATGCCAATGGAAGAAGTCCCTACTCTCTCACACACTTGGAAGCTCCAAAATCTCTCTCTCTCTCTCTCTCTCTCTCTCTCTCTCTCTCCACACATGTGTAAGGACATCCAACCGTCGCTCCAAACCCCAAACCTGGAGAAAATTCCCCATAAGTTTGGAGTGGAGCCTAACAACAAGCCTAAACCTAAAAAGAAGAAAATAGCTGGTTAAGGGCCTACAAGGTTAAGAGCCTTACCCAAACCTAGAGCAAAATTGCCCCTAGGCTTGGAATGCCACCTAGGCTTGGAGTGCCATATAGGTTTGGAGTGCCACATGGCAACAAGCCAAAAGGCTATAAAAGGAGCACTCCTCTCCCTCATTTTAATCATCCCTTCTCATCCAAGTTCATCTCTTCTTTCTTTCTTTTGTAGAGTAGAGTAAAAGTTTTTCTTTCATGGAGAATTTAGTCTTCCATTGTAATGGTTGGTTAAACCTTTAGCTAAGGCTGGGGGTGAAGCCTTTAATGAATTTGTAAAGTTTGGTTTCTTCTTGGTTCAACAATGGTGGCTTGAATGTTGAAGTTTTCTTTGCTTGATTGGTTCGGTTATCTACCTTGGTTGAAGCTATTATTGTGCACAGCCCCTTGATCCATTGTTGACTCTAGACACGATGGATGCTTGGATTCCCTTGCACTTCAATTAGCTAGTTCATGATCGATAAAGTCATTTGATCCATCATCGACTCCAAGTACGATGAATGCTCAAAATTCCCTACGGTTACCGAGCTAGTATAGGTAAAGTCAACGATTTGTAAAATTCATTGATCCATTGTAGACTTTGGGTACAGTGGATGCTTTAGATTCCCTACAATTGATCGACGAGATTTTAATGGTTGGATCAATCAATTAAAGTCTTCTATCTTGTAAGTATACATTTGATCGTATGATTTGTGATCTTAATCGATTGCCTTTTTGGCAAAGTTGCTGATCTGTGTAATTCCTTGATCCATTGTTAACTCCAGGCACAGTGGATGAATTGCGATCAACTAACAAGTACTTCATGGTCAGATCGATCGGTTAAGATCACCATCTTTTGTGAAATATACAAGTGGATTAACCGTTTTATCTTCTGATTGGAACGGATCTTTATTCAATTCCAGTTAAGTTATAGTTGAACTGATGAATCAAACTTAGTGAATTAACCAAAGGTGGAACCTCGATGCCTTAGTCCTTTCCTGTTCTTATTTTTATCACACACACACACCTTGCTCCACTCGCGTGGATTAATTCAGATTTTACCTCTTTAACCTAAACTAATTCCTCTAAGTATTCTTAGCCTCAATCCCTGTGGTTCAACCTCGGTCTCACCGAGTATTTTACTACTTCACCACCTGTACTTGGGTGTACTATCTTCAGATTGTAGTAGCCACTTTTAATAAGCCAGCCCTCTAAGATCCGTTCTTCACAAGAGTTCTAATGCTTGGTGTAATATAAGCGATTTTAGGATGCCACATCAGTTGTTTCATAGTAAAACATAGAATGATGGTGATTCACATTCAAGGAAATGACAGTCAGCTCGTCTTTATAGGGGTTCTTGTACTTGATAGCCTTTTGAACTACCCTTAGGGAATTGTTCGCTCGCCTCAAGTGCAAGGCTGCGATGTAGTAATAATTCTCGGTAAGACCGAGGCCGATCCTCAAGAGTTGTCGTAACACTTTTAAACTTCATAATTAGAATAGACCAAATTTGGATTTGTATTGATGGATGGAATAAAACTATTTACTTTAGAACTAAATCAGAGAAATAAAACACTAGAGCATCAACAGTCCACTTATAATCATTCACAAAGTTAATTCAAACCATTAAAGCCAATAACTCAATCGGAATCGAAGTTTTATCCCAATCCAATCGGAATATAGAGCAATCAAATCATCATAATGCATCTAACATAGATGAATCATCTACTAATATGGTTTTCTCATAACAACTAAGGCATTAGGCGTATCCAATCACACAGCCTAATCCTTCACAAAACAATTGATATCACATTCATGATTCTTCCTTAAGTCTTGTCACTGGACTTGATTTAGAAGCATGAATTGAATTTCTATTAAACCAATATCAATACATAAACAACTATCTCATATCAACCTAAAAGATAAGAACTTCTTTTAATTTAGTTTTAGATAAGCACTTGAGAAACTTAGTTTGTAAGATCTCCTAGCATCCAACATATCATGATGGATCTAAGATCTCTACAACCCAAAATCCTATGAAGAACACCCTATTAAGCAATCTTAGTAAATCAAAACATCTCAAATAAGCAAAATCACAAGAAATAGAAGATTATACTAAACATACTAACTTTATTTCAAACTTGAACTAGAAGTGTTCTTCATTAAACCAAAAAGTACTTGAACTAATTTGAATCAAGCATTGCAAACAACTATAAGCTTCACCTCTTAGCCCTAGATAAGAGGTTTAACCAACCATTAATAGGTTAAACTAAAACTCAAAAGGAATCTAATATAAAAGTATAGAAAAACCATAAAAATCCTAGTCGAAGGAGTTGTGAACGCTCCAGGACGATCCTCTTCACCTCCTACAAATTTCCCAGCCTTCTATAATGCCTTAGGAATGACGTAGAGGTGTTCTTTTATAACAAAAATCTGCCATCGACTTGGAATCTTTTGGAATTGCGTAAGGACTTACGCAGTTTGAGGCGGTTTCAATAGGTATTTCGATATATTGGAATGCTATTTTAATATATCGAAGCTTCTGTCCAGAGAGTTGTAACTTTTTCTGCTTATTTTTCGATATTATTTCGATATATCAAAGCTTTTTTTCGATAGATCTTCGATATATTGGAATGTTATTTCGATAGATCGAAATTGCACTTCAGCAGAATTTCAGGGTTATTTTCTGAAATTTATGCATCTTGCTTTTCTAGCCCTGCAGCTCTGTAATTTACTTTTTCTGGCCATTCCAGGTCTTTAACTTGATTTCTCCAAGGCATTTTCTTCACTTCTTTAGCTCATCAAAGCTTGGTCTTCTAATAACTTTAAATCCTCCAAATTAGCATTAAATCCATGCCATCTCTCTCTTTTACCTATAAACACAAAAGCAAGCATAAGTCTTTAACTTTAACAACTTAAACTATGCAATTATGTTATGAATTGGGGTTCAGATATGCACAATTCATGGCTCAACACACCCTCCAATCAGCATTTTGCTAATCTCGAGCAAAATATGCATGAAACAAATCCAACTTTTCAAAATCCAACTCTCTTTTAGAAACTATACTTTTATAAACTTTAAAATGCACAAGTGCAAAATTCAAAGAAACTTAGTGACAAGAAGATGAAATTCTAAACTCCCTAAACATAATACATGTTCACATAGAATCCCCACCAATTGATTGATAAATAGAAGAATCTGAACAAATATAGTCTAGTGTGCATAATGAATGTTCATCTCATGAATTTCCAAGATTACTTTCTTCATAAATTAGGGAAACTAAGGATCTTAAAGTGTACAAATCAACTAAATGCCTATGATAAGAATTTGCCTTACCGTTCCTTCGACGGCTTTCACTCTACTTCCCATTTCAAGCTTTGGTTATGGGTAGACCATCCCCTGGTTGGTAATAGGTAGCCCTTTTTGGAATTTCAACAAATATTCAATGAATAATCAAACTTTCTTTCCTTTCATATATATGAGATAGGATTTTTAGAAATCTATATCTTCCATTATTTTCTCTTATTTCTCATGAACAAATGGATAAAGTTCCCCTACTTAGTTCCTTAACACCTTAGATATTAGTACTCTAACCAATCTACAAATCTACATAACCCCTTCAACCATGAGAATCGTGTAATGTGAACTAGACTCAAAAGTGTTCAAACGTTCTATCGATCATATAAATAGGGGAATTCATATAAAAAACTATTATATTTAAGCTAATTCAGATATCTCAAAACTATATCAATTCATCTCTCGTGCTTTCATACTTATAGCATCCTAAGTGCATAGAAACAAGGTTTTCCAAAACAGTTTTAAATTTTCAGAAAAATTAAAAATTTTCTATAAATATTGCTTGAAATGTAACAAATTGCTAGATTCATCAAGGAATTTCACCCCCCAACCAAAATCTTACATTGTCTTCAATATAAAAAGATGTGCAATAATCAAAGACATGAGAGCAATGACAAAAATAAAGGAGAGTGAGAACGAGAATATCTAAAAGAGTCGAATATGGGATTCTACAACTTCCGACAACTAAACAATTAAAACTAATAAAACTACTGTATACCTCCGTCAGACTAGAAGGTCAATCTTGATTTATATGATCATCCAAAGGACTGAAATCTAGCAAGATTATGAAGTGGAGTAAAATATTTTTCAGTAATACCATCCACGATCCTGCTTCATAGTGCACATGGGTAATGTTTGTCATTATAATCCATTGAAAATCTTGCTGAAAAATTTCAGCGGGTTTCTTAAAATTATCACCCCATGTTTTAGGAAAGGAGAATTTCTTTAGTTTAAGGTCATCAATTATGAATCTTCTTTCCAACTTGTCTGGGAAGAAATTAATCAAATAAGGGTCATCTCAAAGATGGTGCTCTTTGATTTGAACAAACCAAAGAGATGTAAAGACTTGTATTTCTTCTTCACAAGTTGTTATGGTCTCCACAAAATTAGATTCTACTGGTGCCTCCACTATTGATAAATCTATGTTACACTCCGTAGAAGAAGTCTTTTTGGGCACCGGTGAAGTTTCTCTCAAGGCATTGACAATGTCACGGATCATAGGATCATCTCAATCCTCAAAATATGCCAAACATTCTTCTAGAGTGTAGAAAGCTTCGACCTTCTTAGTCACTTGTGTAAGTTGGAATAAGTCCCCAACCAATACAAATTTAGAACTTGGCATCTCCTTAGGCATATCAAGCATCAATTCATCAAATTCCTGCACAATAAAATTGTTTAAATAAGCGATTGGTGTCTTGTCAATCAATATTTTAGAATCTGGCTCTTACATGGCCTCATCAATATCTAAAATTGTTTTCTCATTAGATGAGCCAAGCAAACTTCTAAGGTTTTAAAAAATTTAGTCGGTGGTGGCTCATCATCATCCACAATTGTATCTATGAAGTTAATCATGTGGATCTTATCCTCATCCACATCCTCTTGTTGTTTGTGCAAATGAAACACATTTAGCTTCATTGTCATATTTTCAAAGGATATTTTCATGATTCCATTTCTACAATTAATTATAGCATTGGTAGTTGCTAGGAATGGTCGGCCTAGAATGACAGGAACTTGAGTGCATACATTTGTAACCGCTTATGTATCCAAGACAATAAAGTCTATGTGATAGTAGAACTTATCGATTTGGACTAACACATCCTCAATCACCCCTCTTGGTATTCTAACGGAGTGATCCGCAAGTTGTAAAGTTATCTTTGTGGATTTTAATTCACCAAGTCCATGTTGCTTGTAAACCGAGTAAGGAATCAAGTTAACACTAGCCCCTAGATCAAGAAGTACTCTATTGATCCGGAAGTTACCTATCATGTAAGAGATTGTAGGGCTTTCAGAATCTTTGAATTTGGGGGAGTGTTTTGTTATATGATAGCACTCACTTGTTCCGTAAAAAATGCCATCTTGTGCATGTTTTGGTTACGCTTTACGGCACATAAATCCTTTAAAAGTTTGGCATATGAAAGAATTTGATTAATTGTATCCAACAAGGGAATGTTGATTTTAACTTGTTGGAAGACTTTTAGGATGTCCCGATTTTCACTTGACCTTTTTGTTGAGACAAGACATTGGGGGAATGGGGCCACAAGTTTATACACACGCTCCAACTCTTTAACTTGTGGAGCATTGTTCGATTCACCATCACTCTTAGAATCCATCAGGTCATTAGGCTTTGTGGCCTTCACTAGTTCAGATTTTTTAATTGTTTTCCCACTTCTAAGAGTGGTGATGGCTTAAACATGTTCCACATGAGGATGGGTTGAAGAATTAGTATTTGTTTCCAATTGTTCATTGGAGTTAGGATGAGATTGGGTCAAAACAGTCCCTTACTCTCTAACTCCTAGGTGTATCTCAATTCTTTTAATCGAGATTTTAAGTTCATTTATGGCCTGCATGTTAGACTGATTTATCTGAGTTTGTCCAATCATGAATGCGTTCAATGTATCCTCAAGAGTACTCTTTTGAGGAGGCCCTAGGGAAGCATTATTTGTATTTACCATAGGTCTATTTCTCCCATGTTGACACTGCCAATCAGGATTTTGCAAGTTAGAATTTGGTCCACTAAAGGGGCGTTGGTAAGCATTTATAGCATTCGATTGAGTTTGCAAAATATCTTGAAACGCAGGGATTATTAGGCAATCCTTTGTTAAGTGAACATCACTCTCATAAATACCTCATACACTTTCAACGGCCTCACTGGTGGTTATCATGTTAACACTCCTTAATTCTATGGCCTTAACCTTCTTTGTGAGACCCGCCACCTTTGTATTTAAATAATCCTCCTCATTTAATGCATGTACTCCTTTTTCTCATGGGGCTGACTTGGGATTACTAGTCGGAGTGGAGATGTCTCAAGATTGGGTATTCTCAGCTAGCATATCAAAATAATCTCAAGCCTCATCGGACGCTTTGTTTAAAAATTTACCATTACACATCATTTGAACAAATTGGCACATGTTTGAACTCATTTCATCATGGAAGAAGGCAATCAAGCGCCACTTTTTATAACCATGATGTGGGCACTCTAATAAAAGATCTTTCAACCTCTCCCAACATTGAAAAAATGTTTCATCTCCTTTTTTAGAGAAGTTCATGATAATTCGTCTTAATGCATTGGTTTTATGAACCGGGAAATACTTTTTAAGGAACTCCCAGATCATCTCAGCCCAAGTGCCGATGCGTCTAGGTTTAAGTGATTGAAGCCATGATTTGACTTTGTCCTTAAGAGAAAATGGGAACAATTTCAGTTTGATTATATCTTGGGAGACATCATTAAATTGAAAGGTATTGGTTATCTCCTCAAATTCACTTAGGTGTGCATATGGACTTTCAGAATCAAGCCCATGAAATTTTGGAAGTAACTTGATAATTCCCAGTTTAAGGTCCACGTTTTCCGCATTAAGTGGAAAAACAATGCAGGAAGACATGATTGTTCTCTCCGGTTGTAGATAATCTCGCAATGTTTTAACCGGAGGAATATAGCATTCATCTTTCTCATTATGTTCTGTCTTAGTTGGTGGTGCATCATGCTCAACATTTTCAATATTATGTGGTTCATTCTCACCTATGATTTCAGACGATTCAGGATTTCCTAGACGTTTTCTAACTCGTCTATGATTGATTAGACATTCAACTAAACCTCCCTCACTTAGAAGTTGCAATGTATGATCACGCTCCCAATGGGAAATAAAGCACACAAAAACTAAACTAAACGTAAAATCTGTAAACAAAAATAAAAACTAGAAAAATAAAAATTAAAGGAGTCTAAGTTAGAATGGTGTTACTGGATTTGAAGAACTAGGTCAGTGTAGAAAATCCTACAAAATAAATAAAATCTATTAGTAGTAGAAAATTCTGAGAAAAGCCTATTAAAGCAATAAATCCTAACCTAACCTATCTAACCTAACGACACCTTAATTATAAAATTTAGAACCGTTAACCTAATCCCCAACAACGACGCTAAAAACTTATTTGCTCGCCTCAAGTGCAAGGCTACAATGTAGTAATAATTCTCGATAAGACCAAGGTCGATCTTCAGGGATTGTCGTAACACTTCTAAACTTTATAACTAGAATGGACTAAATTCATATTTGTATTGATAAATGGAATAAAACTATCCACTTTAGAACTAAATCAAGGAAATAAAACACTAGAGCGTCAAGGATCCACATATAATCATTCACAATGCCATTTCAAACCATTTAAGCCAATAACTCAATCGAAATATAGAGTAATCAAATCATCATAATGCATCTAATATAGATGAATCATCTATTGATATGGTTTTCTCATAACAACTAAGGCATTAGGCATATCCAATCACAGAGCCCAATCCTTCACAAAACAATTGAGATCACATTCATGATTCTTCCTCAATTCTTGTCACTAGAATTGATTTAGAAGCATAAATTGAACTTCTATTAAACCAATATCAATACATAAACAACTATCTCAGATTAACCCAAAAGATAAGAACTTCTTCTAGTTTAGTTCTAGATAAGCACTTAGGAAACTTGATTTGTAAGATCTCCTAGCATCCAACATATCATGATGGATCTAAGATCTCTACAACCCAAACTCCTATCAACAACACTCTATTAAGCAATCTCAGTAAATCAAAACATCTCATGTAAGCAAAATCATAAGAGATAGAAGATTAAACTAAAAATACTAAATTTATTTCAAATTTGAACTAGAAATGTTCTTCATTAAACCAAAAAGTACTTGAATTAATTTGAATCAAGCATTGTAAATAACTATAAGCTTCACCTCTTAGCCCTAGTTAAGAGGTTTAGCCAACCATTAATAGGTTAAAGTAAAACTCAAAAGGAATCTACTATAAAATCATAGAAAAATCATAAAAACACTAGTTGGAGGAGTTGCGAATGCTCCATGACCATCCTCTCCACCTCCCATGAACTTCCCAGCCTTCTATGATGCCTTAAGAATGACGTAGAGGTGTCCTTTTATAGCAAAAATCCACCATTGACTTGAAATCTTCTGGAATTGCATAAGGACTTACGCAGTTTGAGGCGGTTTCGATAGGTATTTCGATATATCGGAATGTTATTTCGATATATCTATCCAAAGAGTTGTAACTTTTTTTGCCTATTTTTCGATATTATTTTGATATATTGGAGATTTTTTCAATAGACCTTCAATATATCGAAATTGTACTTCAGTAGAATTTTAGGGCTATTTTTTGAAATTTATGCATCTTGCTTTTCTAGCCCTGCAGCTCTGTAATTTGCTTTTTCTGGCCATTCCAGGTCTTTAACTTGATTTCTCCAAGGCATTTTCTTCACTTCTTTGGCTCATCAAAGCTTGGTCTTCTAATCACTCCAAATCCTTCAAATTAGCATTAAATCCATGTCATCTCTTTCTTTTACTTACAAACACAAAAGTAAGCATACGTCATTAACTTTAACAACTTAAACTATGCAATTATGCTATGAATTAGGATTCAGATATGCACAATTCATGGCTCAACAAGAATCTCAAGTATTGGGGAAATGGGCCTTGTTGAAATCCTCTACCTTCTCTTGGAAGGCTTGGGCTTGACTTTTTCTCTTCTTCTTCTTTGGACGAGAGGGTGGAGAACTTGCCTCTCGAGCTGGACATGTGCTACTATCCGTTCATAAGGATTGAGTAGTCTTAATCCAAGCATCCCATTCTGACTGAGTACCCTAGCAAGGCGATCTCTCAATATCTCCTATGACAATGGCATTTTCTGATAGGACTGGATAAGTGATTGATTTGGTCTTCAAAATCCTTTATTGGTGAGATTGGCTGCCTTATGTAGGAAGGACGGCTTACAATTGTCTTCCTCTTCTTGGCTGGATGTTTGGACACTGATGAGGGAGGTGTTGGATCAGAAGATGTTTGAGGTGTAGAAGCGGCATTAGTTTGGCTCCTTGTTCGACGAGGGAAGGTCGATGACAATTTCGTAGACTTCTCCTTTGCCATCATGAGTTAATACATGGATGTTTGTCAGATCAATCGATAATTAGAAAATGATTACAAGGGATAAGTCTAACAGTTCAAAAATATCATGATGGTTCTCAGACTTAGGAAATTCCTCGTCAAGGAAGAAAATTTCCCAAGTCCCGGCACTTGGAAGGTTTGGTAAAAGTACCAAAGTCCCACTAATTGGAAGATCTTCATAAAGAGTCTCATTTTAGACTTAGAAGTCTTCAAGAAATTTCCAGACTTTGAAGTTTTCAAAGAAGTTTCCAAGCTTAGAAGATTTCCAGAAGATTTCTATATCCTTGATAAATGGGCAAAAGAACATGGCTAAGCACCTGAAGGGAGAGAAGTCAGGTTTGGAAAATTTTCAATAGAACTTCGGCTCTAAGTCAAACAATTGCTACAAAGAATAGCTTACGTGGTCACATAATAGAAGCGTAGACCAGAGGGCTTTGCCGTAGAAAGTAAAGAATGAAAATGAGAAAAGGGAGTGTCGGCCCTTATATAGACACCACACACGCTTATGCGATCATGTAAGCCGTCGTCAGTGTGAATTATGTTTTAAAAATTTGCATTGATTCGATCCACTTTGGCTCGAAATCTCCCCAAAGAAGATTAAGGGGGCATCTGTTGAGACAAAGAAATTTTGAAAGAGAAAGAAATTAAGGAGAGGAATTAAAGGAAATTAAAGAGAAAAGGAGAGAAAACAATGCAAAAATAGATGCATTAATTAGGAGACCGCGTAAGGCATAATGGCCTTACGCGGCCGCGTAATGACCAAGTCGGTTACGCGGGTTGCGTAAGGGGATTACAAAGGTGTTGCACTACACGGATTTCGGCCCTGAAGCCATTTGACATTCATTCATCAATTAGAGCTCCAGAGATCATTCTTAGGAGACTCAAAGCTCATTCCAAAGGTTCGAGAGGTATGACGAGAAGAATCATGTATCTTCTCTGTCCTGAGTTGAACACATTTATTGTGATCTTCGGGATTGGAAAGAATGATGAGAACAGAAGAATTGAGGAGAAGTATGTCCAGTAGGGTGTGTTACGAGACCTGCATAAGGCCATGAAGTGCCTTACATGGTCGTGTAAAGCCCTTGCGGCCCGTATTCCTTCCTTGAGGAAGATTTTCCCATGAAGATATATCCTTCCATGATTAAGTCTAAATGGGCATCCAAAGTTGTCAAAATGGTCTTAGAGGCTTAGCTCGAGAAGCAGAAGAGTGGTTCTATAGTGCAAAACCTGCACTGCTTCTTTACCATCTTGGCAGGCTATGAATGAGAGGCAAAATGCTACTGAAATTTAGTTTTGTCAATTTCTTTTATTTTCCATTGTATCTTAATCTAAAATCAAGGGAAGTAATTACGAAATGTAAAAGAACCCTTATCAGTAATAAAGCAACGATGAATGTTTCTCGTATTTTGTCTACTTTGCTAGTTATTAAAATATGAATGTTCTTTATCTATCAAAACAATATTTTGTTGTGTAAACACCTCTTCTCTGGATTTGACTTCAGTTTTTCAGGGGATTGAAGCAACTTTTCTCCTTGATCTCCATGAACATCTGTTCAACGGAGGTCTTCAGAGTAGTGTACCATTCAAATCGATAAACAGGGAGTTTGGGTGGTTGGGAGAAACCACCCATGTCATCATCTTTTCTCCATTTTGGATCGGAGTTGAGTTCCTCTTTGGAATCCTTTCGTTTCTCATTTTTGGTGGGGCTGCTCTTGCCACGTTGGGCATTGACGAGGTCCTCAGCATTAGAATATTTATGCGCCCTGTTCAAGAGATAAGATCTTCGGTGAATTCTTGCCAAGGGAATAGAAGAGTTTCCCGGGTCTCAATCCGCCCATGAGAGTTGTGAGGGCAATCTTCTTGGTGCAATCCTCCCTCTGGAAGCTTCGGCGTTGAATTGTACCAGATAGTCCCTCAGGAACTTGTCGATCCTTTGCTTTATGTTCAGAAGGTGGGTCATTAGTTTCCACGCACCCTTGTTGTCGATGAACTGGGTGGCGAAGGCTCTGCTCAATTACTTGAACGTGGAGATGGACTTCGGCTGTAAACCTTGGAACCACATCCGGGCCACATCAGAGAGTGTTAAGGGGAATGCTCTGCACGTGATGGGCCTAGTGGCGTCGTGCAGCTCCATCCATGATATGAAGTTTTTCAAGTTCTTGGCAAGGTTGCCTACACTTGAATAGGGTTTGATGTTGGGCATTTTGAATCTGGTGGGCAGACATTCTACCATGATGTCATCCGTGAACAGTGGCTCGATTTCCTCCAAGAGGGCGTTGACGGACATGGGGGCTTTGGCTTGATATGCTTGCTTCATATCGTCGAGCTGGCCCCAAAGTTATTCAATTTATTCCTCCTAGGGAGACAAGCTCTCTGCAGTTTGTTTTACGGTTTTTCCTTTCTAAGCTCGGCATTTCTCGTCGAGAGCATGACGTAAGTCGGAGGCATCGAGCTCAACTGCTGAATGTGCCTGACCAAGGATGGTCCGGCTGGCATGATTGTCATCGACCTGCTTTAGGTTCCAGCCAGTTTGTCCCTGTGGCGGTTGGGTCTATCAATTTTCATGATATTGCTCTGATGCTCCCTCTGGGAATTACCTAGCTGCGACGCTGCCATGCCCTTTATGAATGTCGAGATGCAAGCCAACTATGCAGCCATGTTCTTGTATTGTTCTTTGAGAGTAGTGTTCGTTCGACTCAAGTGCAAGGCTGCGATGTAGTAATAACTCGATGAGACTGAGGTTGATCCACAAGGAATTAGGGTAAACAATCTAAACTATTCTAATAGCTTTAATCTTAACGGTTTTGAAATTTTAAGTTTAAGAACTAGAACTAAAGAAAAAACTAAGTAGAGGAAAATCTAAGATTTAAAGAGAAACTAGGGCTTTTAAGGATCCACTTGTAGTAGTCTAATGCTAATTCATTCATCAAAGCACAACACAATTAGAATCAAAGTTCTATCTCTCATCTAATTGGAAGATATTTCATTCAACACAAATAGTCCCACTTAAATATGAAAAATCAGATTTCTAGTTCTAATAAAGCATGTAGAATTCAAATTTATAGCCTTCAAAGTAACAACTATATCAAGAGATTATGGCATGCTACAACTAAAATTAAAAGAGAAACTAAAGAAAAATATGAAAAACTAGAAAAACCCGAAGTCGGCGGAGTTGCAAAACTCCACGATGCTCTCCTTCACTTCCAACAACCTCCAATCTCTTATAGGATACCTTAGAAATAAACCCTAGGTGTCCTTTTATAGGTTTGATGCTCTACTACATGGAAGATTCCAGAATTGCGTAAGGAATTATGCACTTGCACATGAAATTTCGAAGCTTGAAGAACAAGCTTTTTTTTGCGTGGTCGACCGGTCGTGGCCTCTGGCCGACAGATCGTTGACCTTCTGTTTTGGTCCAGCAAGTTTCTTCTAAAAACTTCTCAGCTCTTGATAAATACGACCGGTCGTCTGTGTGGCTGACCGGTTGGTTTCATCCATTTTTGGTCCAACAAGGTTAACAGCATAGGGCCTTCTGATTTGAACTTCCGACCGATTGGTAGTGCAATTTTCTACAACTTTTCTTCTTTCTTCTCTTTCTCCCTTGTATCTTTCTTCCACCTTTTGTCACTTATCCTTTTGATCTTCAATGTATACAAAGTGACTCATTAGGCATTGAATTAGTGAAGTCTCTCTCTCAATCCTACAATCACAAAACATGTATTACAATAGTCTTTTAAACATGCAAACCATGCATAATGTGTGATGAATTGGGGTTAGAATATGCATAATTCAGAGCTCAACATAGGGTTACTACAATTCAAATCTAATTAAACCATAATGATAATCTCATAGAATTGTAAAGAACTCATGTCCAAAGTACATGAACTCTCATAAAACTTCTAAAAATACCAACTTTATTCAAACTAGAACTTAAACATCCAAACTTGAAGTAAGAATACTTGAAATAAACGAATTGAACATTGAAAGTACAGAGAGACTTCTTCCGAGCATTGTCATAATACAACTAGAATCAAAAGAAAAACTACTTGAAAGCATAGAAAAACTATAAAAACCCTAGTTGGAGAAGTTATGAACGTTCCACGATGACCCTCTCCACCTCCAGCGACTTCAATGTCCTTCTATGATGTCTTAAGAAGAGTGTGGAGGTGTCCTTTTATAACAAAAATCACCCATCGCCTCAAATTGTGTAAGAATTTACGCACATATGTCGTTTATCGGGCGCCTGATGAGTGTTGGTCGGGCGCCCGACCATACCATAAAACAGTCCAGCGCATTTTGTGACTTTTCTTTGAATTTCGGGCGCCTAGAACCTCTTTATCAGGTACCCGGCCATGTCCAGAAAATGTCCAGCTAGAAACATAAATTTCTATGAATTTCAGGCGCCCGAAGACCAAAATTATAATTTTTTCTGCTCTGTAGGGTCATCTGTTGAACTTTTTGCATTTTACTTTTCTAGCCCTGCAGCTCTGCAATTTGACTTTTCTGGCTATTCTAGGTCCTCAACTTGATTCCTCCAAGGCTTTTTCTCCACTTCTTTGGCTCATCAAATCTTGGTCTTCTAGTCACTCCAAATCCTTTAAATTATCATTAAATCCATGTCATCTCTTTCTTTTACCTACAAACACAAAAACAAGCATAAGTCCTTATCTTTAACAACTTAAATTATGCAATTGTGCTATGAATTGGGGTTCAGATATGCACAATTCATGGCTTAACAGGCAGCAAGGAGAGACTTCTTCTTCTGGGAGCTTCATTGACTCGTAGTCAGAGAGGGTTGTAGAGAATCTAGTTGGAGTGCTTGCTGAACTTGTTCCTCCGCGGTGGGGTTCTGTTGGGAGGTCCCGATAGTAACATGTGTTTTTCGCTTGGTCTTAGCCATGATAATGGGCTAATGAAGAACAAGTTTTGCTCGTCAAAACTAGATCGTGAGAACACGATCTATGTTGATTTCCCACAAACGACGCCAATTGTTGTCGCAAAGATTTGGACAACAGATCCGGATGGCTGAGATCAGTCGCGTAGCCTTCAACCTGCACGTGAGGACTTCTCTCATCTGTTAAACTTGTAAAAGAGAGATGAGTGGGCAGGGGGAAGGTGTCATTGGGCGGTAGGGGACTCTCCAATGCCTAAGTTAGATATAAGAACAAGGAGAATCGAGGATTGAAGGCTAGGATGTTTTCGTACCTTTAAGGTGTGGATCCGGGGGCAGTTTGGAGAGTCGGATCCTAGTAGAATACGTTGGAGGAGTCTCTGTTTTAGTAAGATTGTCTCTCTCCAACCGTGTCGGGAGGATCCTATTAGGGATAGTGAGAGATCCCGAAATATCCAAATCGGATATCCAGTATCTCCATAAATATCTTCAGACCGCCTTTAGGTAGTCGTTCGTTCTCATCGGAGGGCTCAGTGCCCAAGCTCTTCCACTTGGGTCCGTTTCGAACTATAGACCTCAGGCGAGGCGAGGTCTTTAGTAGTGTTTGTCTCCTGAGCGAAGTATTGTTGACAAGTCCTTGGTCATTGATCTTAGTCGACGACCAAGCCTCATCATACTAGTGGCAGATTGTCAAAATACATGTCTGTAGTCATAGAGTCCTCGGCTTGTCCGTGCCGAGGACTATTATATGGGCCTTTTGGAATGGGCTTCCTGCTATTTGTGGGCCCTGGGCCAGCTCAAATTATCCATATAACACAACATATGACCCACTTGACGAGTGTACTGGACTGATAGTACTATCACAACCACCTAATCCCTTAATCTAACCTCCGTCTAGCCATGCGTGTAGCACTGGCAAAACTTGCATGCTAAAACCCCTCAATGGAGGAGGAGAATATACGTGCATTTGATCAAATTCCAAACTTTCGTGACTGAATTTCCAAGTGTTGCTAACCATGTCTCAAAAATTGCCATCTCTCATACAAAAGCTAAGGAGCCAAACTTCTTGCAATTTGCGAGAGTAACGAGTGCCAAATATGCAACTTGAGCTAAAGGCCGGATCTACTACTCAGCAGTGTAGAATAACCTTATCCTACAATTACCTGTATTTTGATGTTTGTACGTTGTTCATGACATCTAATCCGTCCATCACGTGCATCCAAACAGTCTTTCATCTATGGTAAAAGAGATTCCGAAGGAGATCTCAAGTGGGCCACGAGAGCAGCAGAATCATCCCGTCTCCTCACCAATTTTGACGAGGGCATTTTTGTCATTATTGAAATAAGCGATGTTACTTGTAGTCATTTGAAAAAAACATCTACACACCTTATTTCACCCCCTTACATTCTAAAAATTACCGGTTTGCGTTATCAAGATTGAAACGGGGCCCACTTTTTTAACATTAAAGATTGACAATGTCCATTTTGTTGGTGGTGTAGTTTTCGTCCCATGGCAAAAAAATCAGACTATTCTGAATATTTTCTGGATTGTTGGAGTCTAAACGTTTAATTTTTTTTGGACCATTAAGAACAACCTCTCCTATATGGTCCACCCAATCATTATATATTTCTCATATTTTCAAGTATTTTCAAACACAGTCTATCTATTTTAATGATCGAATGGATTTTGAAGAAACCTAATTATGGGCCTAATGTAACGGCACACGTACACGTACGAATATTGTCTGCCGGTACTGAGTCAATGAATTAACTTGGTTAGTCAGCGACTTCACTGAATACGGTGCGACCCTATCTGTTGGGCCCATGTTGATGTTTGTATTATATATCTTAAACGTTGTTCCATTTGTACAGGTAATATTAGAATAAGAAATGAAAAATTAAAAAAATATAAAATTGAATTGGACCACAGTAGTTGAAATAGTGGAAATTAAGCCATCAAGCTTGAAAATTCTGTTTTTAATGATACGATCAACCTCATAAATAGATATTCTTGACTTTCTGGTAAGAGTTGAAAAATAATACGTTAAGATTCAGAATATATAGGTTAAGATGGTGTCTCCACTACGAGACACACTAAGATGTTGTGTACCGCACTTCATCGGTCTATGAAGAGCTTCTCCAATATATCTCATCTCAAATCAGGCCTGTTAAAGAGACTGATATGTAGTTCACATTATTTTGGGTGGTACATGACGAAGGTTATATGAGGTACTTTGATGTAACCTAATCCTCGTCATATTTTGGTTAATTTTGGTGATGTAGTTTGTCAAACCATGAAAAGTTGGATGAAGAAGTTTCGTGTAGGATGAGAAGAGTCGTGTAGGATGAGGCGTGTCGGAGTATTGCTGTCGGTGTGCAGACTGAATTTCACATCAATCGGGGACGACCGGTTACTAATTGATGTGAAGTGGAATGATGTGAGGAAATATTCTTCCAATTGGGATCAAATCTTGTGCCACGATTGTTCCGAATATGGAGAGGACCCACTGCATATTTCGATGGCTTGGACCCACCCGGATGAGTCCTGAACTAAGTTCACATCAACTGGGACGTTTAAGGGCCAATTGATGTGAAGTGGAGTGACGTGATGTACTATTCATCCGATCTGGGTGGAATCTTTTATCGTGCTCGTTCTAACCATAAAGCAGGGAGTACAACATAGTTTTAGTTGGCTCGAGCATGCGTGAACGGTGCTTAAACTGAGTTCACATAAAAAAGTACGTTTGCAGGAGAATTCATGTGAAGTGGAATGATGCGACAAAATAATCGTCTAGGGCTGAAAGTCGGGCGGGTTGGGTCGGGTTGGTGCTGAACCCTAACCCAACCCAAGGTTCCTATACCTCAACCCTAACCCAACCCAACCTAATCTCGGGTTGGGAATTCTCAACCCAAGCCCAACCCAAGCGGGCTCGGTCGGGTTGATCGGGTTAGTTGGGTTGATACATGCTAATATTTTTGTTGTTACATTAGTCTATTATGTTTCAATACACGCCTTATTTTTTATACCTATGGCTTTATTAATTATATATGTACTTATTTATGTAAAGAACTTCACTTTTCCTAAACAAATAAGTTAAAATACAAGTAAACATTATAAGTTTACTTCACTAAAGTATAATAAAAGTATAAGTAACTTGTATATAGATCGGGTTCGGGTTGGGTCGGGCAACCTGAGACCTCAACCCAAGCCCGACCCAAACTTCATCGGGTTGATTTTTTCATAGCCCAAGCTCAAGATCGGGTTCGATACTTCTTGCCCAAGCCCAACCCAATGTCGGGTTGGTCACGGGTCGGTCGGGTTGAACCCGCCCAACTTTCAGCCCTATAATCGTCCGATCTGGATGAAATATTGTGTCGTGTTTATTCCCAGCATATAGAGGGCGAATGACATATTTCATGTGGGCTTTGGCCCACCCAGACGGGGCAGGAACTGAGTTCACATCAACTGGGATGTTCGTAGGAGAATTCATGTGAAGTGGAATGATGCAACAAAATAATCATCCGATCTGGATGAAATCTTGTGCCATGCTTGTTCCCAGCATGTAGAGGGCGAATGACATTTTTCGTGTTGGCTTTGGCCTGCCCGGACAGGGCAGGAAATGAGTTCACATCAACGAGGACGTTCGTAGGAGAATTAATGTGAAGTGGAATTATGCGATGAAATAGTCGTCCGATGGGGATAGAATCTTATGCTACGCTTGTTTAGACCATGGAGAAGATGTACAACATTTTTTGTGTCAGCTCGGCCTACCCAGATGGGGCTTGAATTGAGCTCACATCAACCAGGACATACGCAGACGAATTCATGTGAAGTGGAATGGTGCGATGAAATATTCATCTGATGGGGATGAAATCTTCTGTTGCGCTTGTTCCCAGCATGTAGAGGGTGATCAACATATTTCGTGTTAGCTCTGGCCCGGTTAGACGGGGTAGGAACTGAGTTCACATCGACGGGGACATTCGTAGGAGAATACGTGGGAAGTGGAATGTTGCGATGAAATATTCATCCAATGGGGATGAAACCTTCTGTAATGCTTGTTGTGGCCATGGAGAGGGTGATCGACATATTTTGAGTCATCTCTGGCCTGCTCGGACAGCGCAAGAACTGAGTTCACATCAACCGGGACATTCATAGGAGACGTAATGTGAAGTGGACCGCAACAAAGGAAATAGTGGGAATAACGCCTACCATGTCATTCATGCTGACCATCCACTTTACCAGATTATTTTAGGCCATGAGCCAAAAAATTAGGAAGATTTGATTATCAAATGGGCCGCAATAAAGGAAACAGTGGGAATGACACCTACCATTAAAACCTCCTTGGGCCCAATGTCATGTTGATTTTCTAGCCAAACTAGGGGTCGTGGGACGCATCGATGATTCCCACCATCGTGTACATGCTACACCCAAGTGCCTCGCCCAATCTAGGCCCCATAAGTAAAAATGGGCCTTGGTGGGCCAACCCACATTATTATTAATGGTTTACTGTGTACGGGTTGGGCCGATTTGATTTTTATTGGACCTTGGTTGGGCCCAAAATTTACACTAATAAGACATCCAATTTTTCTCTTGGAATTTGGATAGCTCACTATTTTACTCAATCTATTGGACGGTTAGGATTGCTTCACACCCCATCCCCAACATGTCGCACAATTTGGATGGTATGGAAAGCCGTAGATATGAGGTGGGCTATGATAGGATCATACCATGTGTTGGGGTCCCAAAAGTGAGGATCCCTGAAATGATGATTCCGAATGCCAAAACCATCACGCGGTCAGATTTAGGGCCAGTGCATCGAAAATCGCGGCACGAATCACGACACACGCATCAGATTTACCTCAAGCATGAAATTGGGCCGGTAGTGGACCCCACCGGACACCGTGACCAAAACTGTCCAAAATTGGGAAGATACCTCAATTATGAAGAAATAAGAGCAGTGCATCGGCATTCATCGCGAGGCAGACCCCGCAAACCCCCCAATTTGCAAAACCCAAATCTGTGGGACACGAATATGCCCAGCGCATCCAAAAAATGAATTTAAGGGCGCACTGCGTCCAGCGCATCCAAAAAATGAATTTAAGGGCGCACTGCGTCCAGCGCATCCAAAAAATGAATTTAAGGGCGCACTGCGTCCAGCGCATCCAAAAATTCACCCAGCGCATCCAAAAAATCAGTTAATTTCAGGATGCGCTGGGAGCTGGCGCGTCCTGTAAACCAACTTCTGGACTCCGATCATTTCGCGACGCGCCGAGCGCATTTATCGACGCGCCGACTCATTTTCTCGACGCGCTACACGTGTCGACCGCTTATTGGACGACGATACCTATAAATACCCCGCCAACCACCTCATTTGCATGATTCAGCAAGAGAGAGAGAGGACCTCGTCGCCGGAAAACCTTTGCCGATCGCCGGAATCCTTCTCCGACCGCCGGATTCCCTCGCCGAAAATCGCACCTCCGATCATACCAGGTCTGGAGGAATAACTTAAGTCACCTTTTTCTATGCGCCGGTCCCAGCGCATCATAAAAGTGACCCAGCGCATCAGCTAAATCCTCGGCGGATTACGTGAACCATCAATCGTGGCATTTTAAGGACGCACTGGCCCCAGCGCGTCGCAAAATAGCCCAGCGGATCAGTAAAATACAAGTTTTCGAGTCAAAGCCATTTTATGGACGCACTGGCCCCAGCGCGTCGTAAAATAGCCCAGCGCATCAGGAAATTACAATTTTAGGACGCACTGGCCCTTGCGCGTCGCAAAATAGTCGCGAAATGGTATTTCTTCTATTTCCAGAGGGTATGGGACCTGATATTTATACCCGGTTCCTCTTTCCTTTTCCTTCTCTTGTCGCATGAGACTCGCAATAATTTGCGATAGTTCTTCTCTCGTCATTTGCGTAGTTGGAACCATTATTCGTTCCGCTGGAACTCTCCTGGCCTGGGTGAGTGGCTCAGCACTAGCTGGCTCTCCTGCTGCCCCTTGAGATTCTTCAGCTAATGGGCGCGTAGGTGGTGCAAGACTTCGAGTAGCATTCTGAGCTATTAAAGTGGTCAAGGCTTCCTGAATCTCTCTCATTCGTTCATTTGTTTCCCGATTAGCCTGAACTAATCTGTCGATCTGATCTTGGACCGTAGGCAGTTCGTTTGCTTCATATGATCCCTTTTCCGCTTCTGCTACCTGGACCATTGCGACCAGCACTGGTCGGGCCTTCTGATTCTGCCCCTGTCCTGGCTCGATAACTATTGTGGGCTTGGAGCTTCTCGCGATCGTGGTTTTGGTTGATTTTTGTGCGGCACGGGTGACCTTGGACAACGGCGGAAATTGTTCGATCGTCATTGCGGGCACCGAGGACGTGGTTGATGTGGCCTGACCGTTGGTGGAAGTCTTCTGCCCTTGTTTTGGTTGCCACTGTCCCTTGGTCGCCGGGCAAGGTCTTGCAACATTCGCTTTCTTGTATGCTACCAAGCTGGCTGCTTTCTTCTGCTCTTTCTTCTGCCGGCGCGTTTCGACCAACTGCCATCCTGAGCTAGAAGCAGTCGTCATGGTTGAGATGAAGCGAGGGAAGCTGAAGCCTCCGGAAGTAAGGAAGGTGCATGAACTGGTCATTGAGTATGCCATTTCTTCTGTCTGTCCTAGTATCTTGCTAATTCTGTTGTGTCATAAAAATCGTTAGAATAGTTCACAAGCGCGGTCGGGAGTATGAGCCCATCGATCGCAGTGCATAAATCGACAAAACAAGCAAGAAGGAGACAAAAATTCGTGTAGTTGTGGAATTAGTGGGTTTTGAAAACCTTTAGATGTCTATTACCTTAAAGATGAAGGGAAGAACGTTCCCGTTGAGAGTCGCCAGTTTGACGCCCGAAGGGCGCCGAAACATTACGTCTCGCGGTAACTTTCTTATGCGTAGATTCGTGTTTGTAAGTAATTGATCTTAGAGTATTCCTATATTCAGATATAACCAGGGATTCTGGTACAGTTCGATCCCCAGCAGAGTCGCCAGTTTGTTAGAACTAGAGAATGAACATCCTCCGGGATGTGGGGTTTTGCTGATCTGGGGTTCTGAATATAGAAACATTCGTAGACAATCACAAGCATTCACCAAAGTACACAAAAGAAGAAATATCGCAAGGCGAATTTTATTCCAGAGATTCTGAGATCTTGTACATTCCAGGCCGTGATCTGGCACGAGCCCTTAATTACATCGAATGATCGATGACCCTTGATTAAAAGGCAAAAGACTAGTCAGCGGGGACTATGGTCTCAGAGTTCATTGGTCACGGAGACCTGTATTTTGGTGGTCACGGAGACCTGTATTTGTATGGTCGCGGGGATCTGTATTTGTATGGTCGCGGAGACCTGTATTTGGTGGTCGCGGAGACCTGTATTTGTATGGTCACAGAGACCTGTATTTGTATGGTCGCGGAGACCTGTATTTGTTATAGACTGATCCACCTTTGTACGAGTCGGATGTCTATGTCCCATGTTTTGACCGGAGATCCGGGCTGAGACTGTCAGGGTTTATGGCTGAGATAGACGACTCTGGGCCCGCGCCTGTCAATGTAGGGACAGGTGACCTCGGGAAGTCCATTCTACAATTGTGTGTACCTGCGCAGCTCAACCAGCGGATGCCGTTTGGATGGGTAGGGCATCGACTGTTCTTGGAATATCAGTTTTTAACAGATTGTGTGTGATATTTTAGAACTCTCCTGGTGTGGTTTATCGTGTTAACCATAGTCCCCTTTGCTTAGTCCAGACTTGGATTCGGGTCATATTATGATAGTACACGTAATGATGATGCATCAGTATGATTCTGGGCGCCGGCGGCCTCTTTTCGGGAGAATTGTTCCATTCAGCTCGTTGGGTCGGATCGGACTCCGAAGGCTTGCGTTCTGCTCATTGGGTAGCCCGGATGGGTCGTTTGACTGCTCCATCGCGTCCGGAACGCTCGGAATACCCAAAATAGGCTCAAACGGGGCTTAAAAATGTTATAAAATGAGGATTTAAAGGCGCTGGAATGAATGTGCAAAGTGCTGATTTTTGCGATCCGCTGGCCTGATTTTATTGACGCGCTGGGGCCAGTGCGTCCATAAATGATTTTCATGATGCGCCGGGTAATTTTATGACGCGCTGGAGCCAGTGCGTCCATAAAATCTAATTTTTCGATCCGCTGGCCTATTTTGCGACGCGCTGCGGATAGTGCGTCCTAAAATTGTAATTTCCTGATGTCCGGATTTCGAAAAGTTTGACAGAAGGGGGTCACCAGAAGAACATATCACTCGCTTTCTCACAACATTGGGAAATTGGTCGACCGTACCACAGTACTGTATGCGGTTATTCGGGTCAACGCTGACGGGGAAAGCTTTTCAGTGGTACATGTCACTACCAGCCGGATCAGTGAAGATGTGGGAGCAGATGCGAGATAGTTTTATCTCAAAATTCTTCTCCATAGAAAGAGAAACATCAGTAACAGATCTGGCCTTGATCAGGCAAAGGCAGGGCGAGCCCGTGGAGAGATTTATGGACCGATGGGGAACAATAGCGGCTCAGTGTCAAGAGTTACCTAGCGAAAAGGAACAGATAAAAATGTGCATGCGAGCCCTGGACCCAATGATATCCTACGGGTTATCAGGGAATAGTTTTCACTCTTTCCGAGAATTAGCCACCAAAGCACACCTGGTAGAAGAAGCCGCAACACGGGTAAACCTCAGACCCGAAAGGCAGAAAAGAGAAGGAGTGAGGATTGCCGAGACGCACAGCGTAAACAAGGGAAAAAATACGATAGATCGGAAACGGCCCACCGTGGATTCAAAGACAGACACGAAACCAACATCTACCCAAGATAAAGGCAAGAGGCCCTACGCTTCTCAGAGAATAACAATAGCCGAGAGAGAAAGAGCCAACGGCCCGTACACCTTCGACATGGCCGACCTGATCCCCATCATGGAACAATTGGTAGAAGAAAAGGTAATTCGCCTGCCAGAACCGATTCGGCCCCACGAGGTTGGGAAGGTAGATGATCCCCGGTATTGTAAATACCACCGGTGCCTGAGCCACAAGACGGAAGACTGCTTTAGCCTGAAAGGAAGGATACAGGGGTTGATAAACCAAGGGGTAATTAGTATGAAGGCACCAGAAACAACAACGAAGGAAACAGCGGGGGTAGTTTCAGCCTTCCCCTCGGACAAGAATACCCAATTGCATGCCCCGTCCCCCGAACCTGAAGAACCCTGGACTTTGGTTAGCAGCCGGAAGAGGCTCGAGAATCGAAGAAGACTCCTCAACCGCAGGAGGAAAGGGACAAGAAAGAAGGATAGCCAAGGGAAGAACCGACTTATAGAGACTCAGGTGCATTGCGCGATGGTGTCGTTTATAGAACAGCCATCAACAGAAGAGACATTGCAGGCAGATAAAGGAGAGGCCAATGCCGTCATCCTCCGATCCGGAAGGCAGATGCCAGAGCGCATTCGGCCAGAACTAGTCGATCCGATGCAAGAAGACGGAAACCCGGATACACCCTCAGCAAGGCCCCAGGGGCAGAAGTTGAAAGAGAAAGTTGTTGAGGCCACATCCAGTCGGCCGGAGCCAAGACAAGGGTCAGTGCCCGTAGTGTATGATGTCGTGTCGCACCTGCGAAAGGTCCCGGCCCGTCTGAGCATATACGACGCCTTGTGTCTCTCAAAGGCGTACAGAGAAATGTTGATCAACGCGCTGCTAGACAGCGAAGCCAGAGAAGTGATGATGACAGAAATTGAAGCAGAAATGAGCAATCCGGACAAGTTTTGGGAGGGGGATGCGCCAATCCAGCAAGCAATGCAGATAGATCTTCCCTCTGTAATCACATTCTCCGAAGAAGATCGCACGATTGAAGCAACAGACCACAACTGACCGTTGATGGTCACAGGAACAATTAAGAGACACGGAGATTAAGCGATGCATGCTTGACGATGGGTCCGCGGTGAATATTATGTCATTGAAGACACTCCAAAGATTGGGTTACAGGCCATCAGCCCTGCGTCCCAGCACCATGGTCATTCAAGGATTCAATCAAGACAGCTAGCGTACCTTAGGGTCGATCACTGTGATGCTAGAAATTGAAAGATTGAAGACGAAAGTAACATGCCAAGTAATCGACGCAGTAACAACGTATAATCTTTTGCTAGGAAGACCGTGGCTCCATCAGAATCGCGTCATCCCCTCAACCTATCATCAGTGCTTTAAATACAACAGAGAGGGAGTTCAGTACAGAGTGGCAGCAGACCCAAAGCCATATACGATCGCAGAATCATTCTTAGCCGACGCTCGGTATTATGACCTGGTCGACGAAGGGGGAGACGCGAAGAAGCCCGACGCAATGCGGAAAGGGCAAGGGGCAAAACTGAAAGTCAGCAAGTTCGAACAGAGAGGCAAACCTCAATTCATTACTCAGAAAGAAGCAAGTCAGCCAGCTGAAGGACCTCAAAGGGCTCCCAAAAAGTTCTACATAGTCCCGAAACACTTGCGACAGCCCGGGCAGTCCGTCCTAGAAATGATCTCGAATCAGCACATGAGTGTGCTCAAATCTAGCTTCAATATGCCAGTGCCAAAAATAGGAAGAGTTAAGCCTTTTCCGAAGGCTCCAAACCAGTTTGTGGTACCGCCAAACGCCAGTACGAAGAAAGAAATCAAATATTATTCAGCATCAGGTGAACCTGCACGGTCCAAGGACGAGGCTGAGAAACCACTTCGTTTACCTCAGCCCATAGAAGAAGAGAGATACAGTGAAGCCAGCCGTAACATCATGAAGAGTATGGGCTTCTGCTATTCAGAATCAGCCTCGAATGGTAGAATGTTAGCGCCGTTCGAAGAAAACAACAAAGTTCATCAAGGAAGAGAAGGGTTAGGGGCAAAGACGAAGATCAGACATGTTAATATGGTGACAATCAACACTACGGAAGAGGTACAGCCACAAGAGGTAGCCGACGTTATCCAACCCAGTGCCGCACCTGCACAGATAGAGGACGGGGGACAGCCCACGATAGATGAGCTTGAAGAAATAAATCTGGGAACCCTAGAAGACCCTAGAAATACGTACCTGAGTAAAAATGTCCCAGAAGAGGAGAAAGAGAAATACATCCGACTGTTGAAAGAAAATAGGGACGTATTCGCTTGGACATACTCAGAAATGCCGGGGCTTAGTCCAGCAATCGCGATGCACAAGTTGGGCATCTTGAAAGGGAAGAAAGCGGTCAAACAGCCTCAACGACGATTCCACCCTAACATAGTGCCCAAAATCGAAGAAGAGGTCGAAAAGCTGATCCGAGCTGGATTCATCAGAGAAGTCGAGTACCCACAATGGATCTCAAACATTGTGCCGGTCAAGAAAAAGAATGGTCAAATCCGAATCTGCGTAGACTTTCGGAACCTCAACGAAGCATGCCCTAAGGATGATTTCCCACTACCTATCCCAGAGCTACTGATCGACAGCACGATAGGATACGCAGTGATGTCCTTTATGGACGGTTACTCGGGGTATAATCAGATTCGTATGGCCCCGGAAGATGAGGAATCAACAGCCTTTCGTACAACGTCGGGCATATACTGTTACCGTGTGATGCCGTTCGGGTTAAAAAACGCAGGGGCAACGTATCAACGTGCGATGCAAGTGATCTTCCAGGACATGATGCACAAACATGTCGAATGCTATGTAGACGATCTGGTAGTGAGATCAGCCGGGCATGAACAGCATAGGGAGCATCTACGGCAAGTATTCCAAAGACTGAGAAAGAAAAGCCTTCGCATGAACCCATTGAAGTGCGCATTCGGGGTTTCCTCTGGCAAGTTTTTAGGGTTTGTTATCAGACATCGAGGAATAGAAATTGACCCAACAAAGATTAAGGCAATTAGGGAGATGCCGCCACCGAAGAATCTCAAAGAGCTGAAAAGTTTCCAAGGCCGAGTCGCGTACCTAAGGAGGTTCATCTCGAACTTGTCTGGTCGTTGTCAACCATTCTCGCGCCTCAACAAGAAGGGAGTACAGTTTAAGTGGGACGATGCTTGCCAGAAAGCGTTCGACTCTCTAAAAGACTTGCTCGACAAATCTCCAGTTCTCGCGGCACCAATTAAAGGGGAACCACTAATCCTTTACATTGCCGTCGGCGAAAATTCACTTGGAGCCCTCTTAGCCCAGAAGAACGAAGAAGGGAAGGAAAGCGCGCTCTACTACCTGAGCCGCATGCTGGTGGGAGCCGAATTTAACTACTCAGCGATCGAGAAGATCTGTTTGGCGCTGATCTTTGCCGTTAAAAAGCTCAGGCATTACTGTCTCTCTCACCAGATAACATTAATATCCAAGGCGGATCCCCTCAAATTTCTCATGAACAGACCTATGTTGTCCGGACGATTGGCCAAGTGGGCCCTTCTCTTGTCAGAATTCGACTTGACATACATACCGGCTCGAGCCGTCAAAGGGCAAGCTATCGCAGACTTCCTTGCCGCACATCCAGTACCAAGCGGTGAAGAAATAGAGTACGACCTCCCAGACGAGCAGGTCATGGCGATTAATGAAACACGCCATTGGGAGATGTATTTCGACGGCGCAGCCAGAGCGGTAGGATCAGGGGCAGGAATTATTTCATCAGTCCGCAAGGGGACCTGCTACCCTATTCATTCACATTAGTCCCGGCATGCACCAACAACGAAGCTGAGTACCAGGCTCTTATTATTGGGTTACAGTTGGCCCTAGAAATGCGAATCAAGGAAATACGTATCTACGGTGACTCTAGGCTTGTCATCGGACAATTGACGACAGAGTACGAAGTCCGTAAACCCGAATTATCACCCTATTGTCACCAAGCGCAGTCCATGTTCGATCAGTTTCGGAACAGCAGTATCTCACATATACCGAGGCAGGAGAATGTACGAGCTGATGCACTCGCCAGTTTAGCTGCTGCTTTAGCTAACCCAGGAGGCAGCCCACTTCAGGTTACGATTGAAGAAAGAAGAATCCTGCCTACAACTGCGCTGCGCAATGGAGGATTGAGTGTCAATCCCATTTGCTGCTTCGAGATCACAGAGGAAGATGATTGGAGAAAATCATTCATTGACTATCTGAAGTACGGATTTCTACCCGAAGAGCCCAAGATGCGCACACAAATCAGAAGGCGTGCCAGTTCATTCGTACTCCAAAATGACGTACTTTACAAGCGGTCCTACGAGGGGATATTGCTGCGATGCCTAAACCAGGATGAAGCACGTAGCACATTGAGAGAAGCTCATGGAGGAGAATGCGGCGCTCACCAGGGAGGAAGGAACTTACACCACCATGTACGACACATGGGTTACTACTGGCCGACAATGAGGAAGGACGCGATAGGATACGTAAAGAAGTGTCACCAGTGTCAGATCCATGCCGATATCATACATTCGCCACCGGAAGGGTTGCATCAGTCAGTGATGTCCTGGCCTTTTGCAGCTTGGGGCATGGACGTGATCGGACCAATTAGTCCGCCATCCTCCCAGGGACATCAGTACATCCTCGCAGCAACCGACTATTTCTCCAAATGGGCCGAAGCAGTCGCCCTGAGAAATGTGAAAGCCAAGCATGTCGAGGGTTTCATTCGTCACGCCATATTATACCGGCATGGTATTCCCGAGAGAATCACCACGGACAACGGGACACCTTTCAAGAATGCTGCCATCGATAAACTGTGCGCAAAATTCAAAATCAAGCATTGTTACTCATCACCCTATTATCCTCCTGCGAATGGGCTAGCCGAAGCATTCAATAAGACCATTGTGAAGATTCTGAAAAAGACAGTGGCGGAGAATAAGAGGGACTGGGACAGACGGTTGCCCGAAGCACTGTGGGCTTATCGAACTACGCACCGCACGGCCACCCGGGCTACGCCCTACTCACTGGTATACGGTACAGAAGCTGTGATCCCGATGGAAATACAAGTCGAGTCGCTACGAGTCGCTCTCCGACACTCCTTGACAACCGAGCATAATGCCAAGAGCCGGATGGTCGAACTTGATAATCTGGATGAAAAGAGGCTCGCCGCCCAGCAGAGGCTCGAGATATATCAAAAGAAAATTTCCGCCGCGTACGATAAGCGCGTCAGGGGCAGATCGTTCAAAAAGGGCGATCTTGTGTTAATGATGAAGTGTCCAGCACCGCTCCAAGGATCGAAGAGCAAGTTCGACCCAAAGTGGGACCCCGTCTGCATTATCGACGAAGTGTATTCCAACAGGGCCTATCGGGTAATAGATTGCAAAGGACAGGGTGTCAGTTCGCTAGTGAATGGCCGATTCCTGAAAAGATATTACACCTGACATAAAACTAATCATTGCAAGTTGTAAACACCCCGGTAGAGGGAATGTAATAGAACAGATGCCAAAAGAAAGAGTGCCGCGCAATGACTAAACTAAAATGCTAATCATCTGCTTTATGCTTACACAGGTGTTGGAAGGGTCACCAAAGCTCGAGGCACGTCAAGCAAGACACCACGCCTTTTCGAGATTATTAGAATCGAGACCAGCCTTAAGCCGAGGCCCGGCATCCCCATGCACATGCGTAGGTTTAAGTCCTGACAGGGGGACGTTCCTTTCTAAATAGCACAATCTATTTTGCATTCAAACTCGAGAGGAACGACAAGCAGGTTAAGAAGCACAATATGAACTCATCATCACAACAGCATACATAGTGATACAACACTCATTACAACGTGTTTTAAAACTACAAAAGAATCATTATCATTACAGCCTAACCATCTAAAGTTCTCAAGCACTGCTCTAATAGGTTAACTGCGGACCCCGCGATTGCCTTCTGTCTTGCCTCAGCCTCGGCCAGGACTTGAACAGGGTCGGGAGTGTTTTGAAGAGACCGCTGCAGCTCCGTGATCCGTGCCCTCACAGCGTCACACTCCGTCTTGCGTTGGTCGACAGAAGACTGCAGGGTTGCTTTCTGACCACCAAGTTTTGAAAGTTTGAAATGGACGACAGGATGTTCGGCACGTAATCGGGCCATCTCATCTTCAATTTCTGCAAGACGCCTGGTGACCACTTGGTGCTCAGTATCCACAGCCTGCCAATCCTTCTGCACTGCGGCCACATCTGCCTCGTGCAACTCTAGTTCCGGAAAAAGGGACCGCAACTGACCGCGTTTTTCTTCAATAGAGGGGTCAGTCCTAAAGTGCCTTGCATCGTTTACTTGAGCCACACCATCTTTGAATTGTGACACATGGCTGACTATCGAAGAGATGTCGACTCCAAGCCACGTAGCAGTGAGTTCCAACGCCTGCAGCGCCTCATCCAAGATAGACCCTTCGTCTCCTTTCCTAAGCGAATCGACGATGTCGGACAGTAAACTCTTCAGAAGGTTCGCCTTGGTCCTTGATAAGCCCCGGAGAGACGAGAGGAATGCCTCGGGCAGGACTACAGGAGCCGGGACGCTGGCAGGGGCAGTGGCTGGTAAAAGAAACGGTAAACGTTAGCACACTGGAGAGAGAAGAGAAGCGAACAAACGATGAAGGAAAGTATTATACCAGTAGGGATTTCATCACCCGATGCACTGGTTGAGGCAACAGGTCTTGACGAGCTGGGGGCATATCCAACCATGACTTCCGCTGCCGGCTCAGGCATTTCAGGGGAAGAAAGAATGACGACCCCAGAGGCAGAGATAGCCCGGGCTGGTTCAGCGGCCAGGGGCACTTCGGCAATAGGCTCTGGAACGCTAGTGACCTCTGCAAGCATGATTCCTCGGGGGGGGGAGTGAGGCCTCTTCTATTGAAACAACAGGTCTCGCCTTAGGAGCGGGACCAGGGTTCACTGCTGCCTCGATATTGACAGGAACGGTAAGGAAGGGGTCTTCAGCTCGCGGCTCACCATCGACGTCCATAGGGACGGGTTCTATGTCTACCTCAGGAACAGATCGCTCATACACTGGCTCGCTACCCTCACCTCCCTCCACAGGATGATCTCCGCTGAGACCTGCCTGCGAACTCATCTCACCTTCCTCCCTTGGACCGCTTGCATCATCGGTTGGGACGCTGCCGGCAGCCCCGGGGGGTTGACTCCGCGCCTTCTCAGCTCTATACAACTTCAGCAGGTCCTTTATTTTCTTACCGCCGTCAGAAACAGAGACGCGATGAGCAGTCTTTATGCGAGGCCCAGAACGTTTGGGAGATAGTTCGAAATCACCATCCTCGGGCGCAGAACGTCTGGACAGGCTCGTCCGACTTGCCGGACTTTGGCCGCGACCTCCCTGACCCCCGGAGGGTGGGGCGCCTGCTGCCGCAACACCTCCCTCGCCACCGCCTGCTCCATCATCGCCATCACCACCATCATCACCACCATCATCCCCTTCGTCGCCATCACCCGCCTCTTCCTCATCACCGGTATTCCCCGCTGCAGCAGCTTCACCACTATCATCATCGCCAATGTCATAACGCTCCCTCTGCCCCTCTGCCATAGGACCGACAAGTGGGGAATCCGGGTTCCCTTGCAGCGTAACCCTCTGGCCATGAGCAACCCACCCCTCGAGTGTATGCTCGGGCTTCTCATGATCTATTATGACGTTCAATGAGGTCATGAACTTCTGCACGCCAGGGGTAGCCAGTTGGCGAAGCGGCTCTGCTACGTACCCTAAGCCGTCGGCAGGAGTGGGATTAACAATCGGAGGAGAGACGAAGACGGGATCTGTCACGTGTCGGTTATTGCGAACTAAGGAATATTGGTGGGCCCACCACCGCATCCATCCATACGTAGCGCCGGGGACATACTCCGTCCCGGGAACGATGAAAGAACAACCTGACCTGGTAAGCAGAAGCTGTCGCCATATCCACTTCCAATGGATCGGCCCTGTGCCGTATGCCCGCTGCTCCCTTGTCACCGGTTCGATCAATTCCGGTACCCCTTGATCATAACCGAACTGCCTGGCGAATCTGTTCGGGTAGTATGGTTCTCTCCAAAATTCAGCGCCCTCTCTTAAAGGCAACGAACTCGGGCGAATGGACACCAAGAACGAGCGGTGATAAGAGCTGAGACTCTCGTCGTCGTCAAGCAGGTCCGGATCCTCGCTGTTAGTTCCCGAGAAGAGGAAGAAGTCGACGTCATCATGGCGGGCTATCTTCGTCTCGATAGTCGCCGGATTTCCGCTGATCATCTTCCGTTTTTGAAAAGCGTGTAGCGGAACAGATCCCCTCTGGATGAAGTCCTTGAGCTCCATGCCGTACACCCACGGGAAGTAGACCCCAAGCCATCCCGAGAAGAAGTGCCACCCACAATAAGCAGAATTCAATCCGAAGGAGGCCGAACCTTTGTTGCTAATGACACCGCCGAAAGCCCGATATATGGAACACAATACTACTGGGGCCAATGCGTAGTGATGGCCGTCGGCCAAACTCCCCGCCACGGCGAAACAGGAGACTTGCACACTGTCCGCCTGCTTAGAGCTCAGGAGGGCCACACAACACAGCCAATAGGCCAAGAACCCGGCAAGTTCGCAGGTAGGGGATAGCTTATTCGGCCGCGGAAATTTCTTCTTCATCTTGGCCTCCAAGACTAGTTTATCCTTGCGGCCTTCATCGCACAATCCGTAATCCAAGCTGAGACAGGAAGAAAACCATTAGCGGAAGAAAGAAAGAATGAAACAGTACGCGAACAGTGCAAGACAAGAGAAGAAACTCACTTCAGGCCGTGGCTAAAGTACACTAGCCAGTCTTTGAAAGGCACTTTATCTCTGGAGGTTAGAAATTGCGGCAACTCCGCGAACAATTCGTAGCAGGCTGCAGAATAAAAGCCTTCATCAACACCCTTCTTCTTCTTGGACAGCTCCTCATCACTAGGAGTCCATTCATCATAGATTCTGCCGCGAATAGGGAGACCAGCTATCCGATACAGATCCCAGAGGGAGATGCTCATTTCTCCGCAAGGCAGATGAAAGGAGTTGGTGACAGAACTCCAATGATTCAGGAACCCCTTATAAATGCAAGGTTCTCGATGGAAATAGCTCGATGTCGCTTGAATGGCCCGAAGGAGACCTACTTGCTTCAAGGTCTCTTCGTGCCGCTCAACTATCCGATTGGCCCAAGCTTCATAACCGGGATGAGGGCTCAAATGTCCTCGGGTCCTGAAACCCCCGGTAGGCCAAATTTCTGCATCAGACAGAGGACGAAACCTTTGGCGCAGGGTCTCGTAATAATGAGTCGGAAAGGGCAGATGAGGGTCGTGGTTCGGTTCCAAAAATATCATGTCCTTCTCCTCGAGGACAGACTGCTGCGTGCCGTTCTTGGATATGGCACAGTTGACGAACGTCTCTGGAATGGACGTCCAGGAATCGACGCTATAGAAAGAATTCGCGCGACGTATATCGGAGGGCTCGATGCTTGGTAGAGAGCGATATCTCTGGAAGCTTTTAGGAAAACGGATGAACTGCTTCGTATAAGGGTTGCGGATTACAAGGGATGATACTGGCAGCTTCACAGAAGACCAGACAACCCTCATTTTGTCGGACTTCGACTTAGTCTGGTTTTCTATATAGATCTGCTTGGTGCTCTTCCCAGTCGTCTTTGGACGACCGCGCTTGGCAGACTGAGCAGGCTCAATTGGGCTCGCTTCGCCCTCTTCGGACCGGACAACCTCATCAGTCTGAAAACCTTGTAAGGGAGCGTACCACGCATCCCATTCCTCCTGGGTACCCTCATCAGGAGGGGGCGGTAAGGCCTTGTCGCAAAGTATCTTTCGCTGGACATTCTTCGGAAGGGTCAGAATACATTCGTAGAAATTGAATGTCTCAGGCGAGAGAAACCACTGTGGGTTCTCAGCTGACGGTCTGGAAGTCTGCTTGATAGCAGCCCGCTTACGCTTGGATGGAGTTTGAGACGGACCCGAAGGACCGGCTTGCGAAGGGTCGCTGGCCATTATAATCTGCAATGGCATAGAAGAGGGGCTTAAGTACAGAGCATGTGAAACTATCCTCATAAAGACAATTAAGCATTCACGAAATCCAAAAGCATAAGAAGCAACAAGCGAACGAAGAACAGGCACCGACCCAGGCCAATGCGCAACATCACCAACCAATGAAAATGAAACGAAATGACAACACCCGCAAACAACACCATCACAAACGCACAAGCTTTCAAAAGACAGAAATAAGGCGGAAAAGTATAAATAGCATTCATTAAACCACGAGGGCCATACCAAGGCCCAAACCATTCAAAGTCAATTGTTTTAAAGGATTAAAAAAAAAAAAAAAAAAAGCCGACAATCAATATCAAACGACCCAAAATTGTGGGGACCCCCTCCCCCAAGCCAGAAAACGAAGATTTCAGTCTTGCACCAGAGGAAGAACTCGAGCCCTCAGCTCATCGACCCTCGCTTGAATCTGGGCCTCCTTGTAGACCAAGTCCACCAAGATGGAGATGCATTGTTGCACAAGGTCGAAGTTCAAGTGCTCAGCATCGGCGTAGTTCCTTATCGCAGACAAGTCAATCGCCAAGTCATCGTGCTCCCGGACAGCCGCCCTGACCATCCTCCAAATGCCGGCACGACGATCCGGGTATTCGGCCTCCGCCAAGGGAATAAGCCAAGCCAGGAACCTCCTACTCTCCCTCTTCTCGTCCTTTAGGAAGTGGAGACGTTTCGAGAGGGACAGAAAGGAAGCAGCCAGAGAAGGCTCCGCCGCCTCCAGAACCGCCAATTCCTCCAGGAGGGAAGAATCGCCGATGTAGCCAGATATAGCCTCCTTGCGCTCATCGGAGATGCCCGCCATCGCCGAGATATTCTGCATAGCCCGGAGGATCGGGCGGGATTCAGCGCCAAGGCGAGTCGAGGCTTCAGCCACCTCATCGCATTGATTAGCAAGAGATGACCAAGCCTCGGGTTGGTCCAGATCGTTTAAGAGCCGCCCCATGCAGTCACGAGCCGCGCGAAGGAAAGCACGGGTTATGACCATTGTCTGCTAAAGAACAAGACAGATGAACCCGTAAGGCAGTCCGACAGAAGAAAAATGCACAAAACCGCTCGCGCAAAGCCAGAAAAGCCGAGAAACGACATGCAAAGGTATGCTCGAAACAACACTTTAAAATCATCATTAGAATTGCCCATTAAACTAAAGCAGCCAGGGAGTCTCCCAAGTGTGCGAGACCCTACGCCTCCATAAAACGACTGGCACGCATGCGCGAACACGAAACAGAGGCATGGGGGTTCACACCCTTTGGAGACACGGCGGACCGCCGGTGCGAAACCCGTAGAAACCGCAGACTCCACCGAGGCCCACGGGTTAGGTGCGCGAGGTTTCACATACCCTGTTGATACTCAAAGCAGATCTGGTTTAATAAGAGGGTGCATGAGACCCCACGCACCCGGAACAAATCCCAAATATCGCGAGCAACGGTCAAGTGGACCCGCAAGTGAGTCTGTTAAGCCACGATAAGCGTACCAAGATAGGACACCAGAATTGGACAACTTCTCCAACTCAGAGATCAGCGCCTATTGGCCTTAACACACCTTGCGATCGGGCCAATTGATCAAGTCCGGAGGTGTGTGTGGGAGCCGGTTTACGTAACAGATTTAGTAAATTTCACTAAGTCCCAAAGTCGCACGCACAGAGCCCAGCGCGTCGAGAAAATCAGGCAAATTCACAAATCCGAAGGACATGACGCGCCGGGCTCAGCGCGTCCAAGAAATGGTAAATTCACCTTAGCGCGTCAATTAAAAAGCTTTCCCAGGCACGTGAGTACGCGCTGGGACCAGCGCATCGAATAATTCACAAGTATAACCGCGCTGGGCTCAGCGCGTCATGAAAAGGGGTTTTCTACAGGCACGAGAGGACGCGCTGACCCTAGTGCGTCGATTAAATAGATGATTTCAAGTTAAAACAAAGCGCTGGCTCCAGCGCGTCCAGTTATTGTATGCGCTGCCTATGGCGCGTTAAGAAAATCGTAAGAAATACGAAGTCCAAGAATATTGGCCGCGCTATGCGCAGCGCGTCGATAAAATACGCAAGTTCGAATAAATCGACGCGCTACCTAATATTTCGATGCGCTGGCGATAATAAATCGATGCGCTGGAGAAAAAATCGATGCGCTGGCCGAGGGCTCTGGTCGTCGAAAATGAACAGTGAAACGACGAAATGACCAGGGATCCCCTATTTATAGTGGGACCCGGAAAATCCGATGCGTCGCAACGGATCGCCGCTCGTCCATCCCAACGCATCGGAGGGGCATCTGTTGGGGTCCCAAAAGTGAGGATCCCCGAAATGATGATTCCGAATGCCAAAACCATCACGCGGTCAGATTTAGGGCCAGTGCATCGAAAATCGCGGCACGAATCACGACACACGCATCAGATTTGCCTCAAGCATGAAATTGGGCCGGTAGTGGACCCCACCGGACACCGTGACCAAAACTGTCCAAAATTGGGAAGATACCTCAATTATGAAGAAATAGGAGCAGTGCATCGGCATTCATCGCCAGGCGGACCCCGCAAACCCCCCAATTTGCAAAACCCAAATCTGTGGGACACGAATATGCCCAGCGCATCCAAAAAATGAATTTAAGGGCGCACTGCGTCCAGCGCATCCAAAAAATGAATTTAAGGGCGCACTGCGTCCAGCGCATCTAAAAAATGAATTTAAGGACGCACTGCGTCCAGCGCATCCAAAAATTCACCCAGCGCATCCAAAAAATCAGTTAATTTCAGGATGCGCTGGGAGCTGGCGCGTCCTGTAAACCAACTTCTAGACTCCGATCATTTCGCGACGCGCCGAGCGCATTTATCGACGCGCCGACTCATTTTCTCGACGCGCTACACGTGTCGACCGCTTATTGGACGACGATACCTATAAATACCCCGCCAACCACCTCATTTGCATGATTCAGCAAGAGAGAGAGAGGACCTCGTCGCCGGAAAACCTTTGCCGATCGCCGGAATCCTTCTCCGACCGCCGGATTCCCTCGCCGGAAATCGCACCTCCGATCATACCAGGTCTGGAGGAATAACTTAAGTCACCTTTTTCGATGCGCCGGTCCCAGCGCATCATAAAAGTGACCCAGCGCATCAGCTAAATCCTCGGCGGATTACGTGAACCATCAATCGTGGCATTTTAAGGACGCACTGGCCCCAGCGCGTCGTAAAATAGCCCAGCGGATCAGTAAAATACAAGTTTTCGAGTCAAAGCCATTTTATGGATGCACTGGCCCCAGCGCGTCGCAAAATAGCCCAGCGCATCAGGAAATTACAATTTTAGGACGCACTGGCCCTAGCGCGTCGCAAAATAGCCCAGCGCATCAGGAAATTACAATTTTAGGACGCACTATCCGCAGCGCGTCGCAAAATAGGCCAGCGGATCGAAAAATTAGATTTTATGGACGCACTGGCTCCAGCGCGTCATAAAATTACCCGGCGCATCATGAAAATCATTTATGGACGCACTGGCCCCAGCGCGTCAATAAAATCAGGCCAGCGGATCGCAAAAATCAGCACTTTGCACATTCATTCCAGCGCCTTTAAATCCTCATTTTATAACATTTTAAAGCCCCGTTTGAGCCTATTTTGGGTATTCCGAGCGTTCCGGACGCGATGGAGCAGTCAAACGACCCATCCGGGCTACCCAATGAGCAGAACGCAAGCCTTCGGAGTCCGATCCGACCCAACGAGCTGAATGGAACAATTCTCCCGAAAAGAGGCCGCCGGCGCCCAGAATCATACTGATGCATCATCATTACGTGTACTATCATAATATGACCCGAATCCAGGTCTGGACTAAGCAAAGGGGACTATGGTTAACACGATAAACCACACCAGGAGAGTTCTAAACTATCACACACAATCTGTTAAAAACTGATATTCCAAGAACAGTCGATGCCCTACCCATCCAAACGGCATCCGCTGGTTGAGCTGCGTAGGTACACACAACTGTAGAATGGACTTCCCGAGGTCACCTGTCCCTACATTGACAGGCGCGGGCCCAGAGTCGTCCATCTCAGCCATAAACCCTGACAGTCTCAGCCCGGATCTCCGGTCAAAACATGGGACATAGACATCCGACTCGTACAAAGGTGGATCAGTCTATAACAAATACAGGTCTCCGCGACCATACAAATACAGGTCTCTACGATCATACAAATACAGGTCTCCGCGACCACCAAATACAGGTCCCCGCGACCATACAAATACAGGTCTCCGTGACCACCAAAATACAGGTCTCCGTGACCAATGAACTCTGAGACCATAGTCCCCGCTGACTAATCTTTTGCCTTTTAATCAAGGGTCATCGATCATTCGATGTAATTAAGGGCTCGTGCCAGATCACGGCCTGGAATGTACAAGATCTCAGAATCTCTGGAATAAAATTCGTCTTGCGATATTTCTTCTTTTGTGTACTTTGGTGAATGCTTGTGATTGTCTACGAATGTTTCTATATTCAGAACCCCAGATCAGCAAAACCCCACATCCCGGAGGATGTTCATTCTCTAGTTCTAACACCATGGTAGGCCACAACGATCACAAACGGGTGACTCTAAAACCCCTGAAAACACAAAACTCGGTTTCAATAGTCTGATAGAACCAAAAGTTATACACATCGTCACGCACGACAATCATCCAAAACTCCCAGGGTTTTCTCAAAACGATCGTTCGCACACAATGGTCAGTTTGAATCATCAAAGTGGACCCTGATGGTGGGCCATGTCACAAATGAACGGATTCTGTCCATTTAAAGCCCGTGCGGCTAGAGACAAGAAAGGGAGAGGAATCCCTTCCTCTTCGAGATATCCTAGTCAAACTCGATTTGACCAGGCTTCTTTGTTCGGTGCACAGTGGGTGTGCACATATCGTGCATACACACTACCACAAAGTGGGTCCCACAATGATATTTTGTGAAATCCACCCCGTCCATATGGTTCTACAGGTTCCATTGGGCCATTAAGTCAGTGATGAGGTGGATTCTAAACTCAGGTGGGCAGCACATCATGATTTTAGTCTTATTCTGTTGATCTTCATCAATCCAGCAATCGGATTGGCTCCAATCCGAACATCAACGATTATAGTGGTCCTAGGAACTATTCTAAATGCTTAAAATTTCTTATTCTATTAATTTATAACATTAAGTATAATTCTTTTTAGAATACTTTTAATAATATCATACCTTAATCATCATCATCATCATCATCATCATCATCATCATTATTATTATTATATTATTATTACTTACATTAAAACTGTAGGGCCTACCCCTAATCAAGATCACCAATTCTATTTGTAATATAATATTAATTTAATTAATTTAATTGTTGTTACTATTATTGTTATCGCCAAAAATTGGCTAACAGATGTTGGTCAGGGACCAACTTTGATTCTTTGTCGTCTGATCTCCACTCAAAGATGAATGGTGTAGATTGGGAACCTGTAATCACCAAGAAAGGTTAGAACCGCCTCCGGTTGGCCCAGCTTACGGCCCTCCGATGGCAAAGTCAGTACGGATACTAAAAGGAAAGATTGTTGAAGTTTTTCTGGTGGTCGATTCCATACCTGGAGAGAGTGCGGAGGCCTCTTTATAGATAATTATTGGAGAGATTTAATTGGATCTTGTTGGGATAATCATTATCTTATCCGGATCAGTGGGATAAGCTTTATCCTTATCTTATCCGGATCAGTGAGATATGCTTTATCCTTATCTTATTTGGATAAGTGAGATAAGCTTTATCCTTATCTTATCAAGAGGGATAAACCAAGGCAGATGAGGCCAGGCCTCTTGCCAAGCTGAGGGACGTCCTTGCCAGAGACCAGAGACCAAAGACCAGGTTGAGATCAGAGACCAGAGACCAGGTTGAGTGCTCGCATGTTGAGACCTGAGACCAGGTTGAGTGCTCGCATTTTGAGACCAGAGACCAGGTTGAGTGCTCGAATTTTGAGACCAGAGACCAGAGACCAAGTCTGCTCACATGATGGGAGCTGCTCATATGTCGGGAGTGCTCATGACGGGAGTGGTCATATTCGGGAGTGGTCACATTCGGGAGTGCTCATGACGGGAGTGGTCATATTCGGGAGTGGTCACATTCGGGAGTGCTCATATTCGGGAGAGCTCATGACGGGAGTGGTCATATTCGGGAGTGGTCACATTCGGGAGTGCTCATATTCGGGAGTGCTCACATTCGGGAGCTGCTCACATGTTGAGATGCGACCCCTTTCAACGACCACGAGCTGAGCTGCTCACATGTTCGAGATGCGACCCCTTTCAACAACCACGAGCCGAGCTGCTCACATGTTGAGATGCGACCCCTTTCAACGACCACGAGCCGAGCTGCTCACATGTTCGGGATGCGACCCCTTTCAACGACCACGAGCCGAGCTGCTCACATGTTCGGGATGCGACCCCTTTCAACGACCACGAACCGAGCTGCTCGTATCTCTGAAATGCGACCCCTTTCGTCAAGCACGAGCCGAGCTGCTCGCATTCGGGATGCGATTGCGATTTCTCTTGAGCATCATCTGCTCATAGCCAAATTTATCTACAACAGATGCCCCCCAAACCCTTGGCGTTGAGGAGCCATACTAAGGGTTTTGTACGTATACGCGGTACGATGCTGGGGAAGAATCACGCGTGAATCGTTTAACATGATCCCGCATTTATGATGGCCATCTTTACGTAGCTTTTTCTGCCGCAAGGAATGAAGCGTCGCTTGCCACGTGTCTCTATATTTAATGCTTGCGCCCGTTCGTTTGTCGTGCCGGATGAGAGGCCGCCACGTATCAACCAAATCAAACGAAATGATTGCGTATAAATATCGGATCCCGCAGAGTTTTCTTCATTTTCGAATTTTCGGCTGCAGGGTATTCTTCCTTAGCTTTTTCGCCTTGTGTAGATCATATATTGACTGCTCGCATAACTAACTCATGAAAAAATGAGTTAGACTCAATCCGGGGGTCGTATGACCATGTCCGCGTTGAGATAGACTGGTCTATCGATTGAGATTTTGATTCCACCAAGGGTAGAAGATTGGTCAAGAGAACACGTATGTTCTCTTCAGGGCTATTTTTGATCCATAAAATGGAGAAGCAACCAATAACTTTGATTTTAACCCTACCAAGGGTAGGCAATTGGCCAAGAGAATGTATGTATTCTCTTCGGGGCTATTCGAGTCCAATTAATTGGAGTAGCAACCAAAAGAAATGACTTCGATTCTTATTCATTCGGAATGTCGTTCGAAATTACATCGAATTAAGAGAAATACCGTAATAAGTGTTCCACGTGCTAAGGGCGACGTACGGGTCTTCCCGGCATGTCTTCAAGATAATAAGTATCGGGCCGCACAATTTTGATGACTCAATACGGGCCTTCCCAATTCAGATCCAGCGAACGAGTAGGAGATCCGAGGTTCTGTCTAAGGACTAAATCACCGAGCTGGAAAGCTCTAGGCTGAACTTTTGCGTTACGGTAGCGAGCAATGCGCTGCTGATACGCTGCTGCTCGCATCTGGGAGGCAATTCTTCGTTCTTCCAAGAGATCGAGGTGAAGCCGAAGATTTTCCTGATTACAAGTGGGATCGTATTGCTCGATCCGATATGAGGGTACTAGAATTTCGACTGGTACTACCGCGTCGGTACCGAATGTCAAGGAGTAGGGAGTTTCGCCTAAGCACCAAGTCACCGAGCTGAAAAGCCCTGAATTTGACCTTTGAATTATGACAACGGGCTATACGTTGTTGATAAGCCGCTACTCGAAGATGAGATATGTTCATTTTCTCTCCTAGGAGATCGAGGTGAAGTAATCGACTGCTATGTCCTTTTCCCATAGATAGTGGTCTGATTATATCAATTCCCCATTGAGCGAAAGGCCAAGGGCCATCCATCGGCGTCATTTTCTCAGACGGTAAACGAGGGACTGGAGAATATCACTGACATTTGTCACATTTCTTTGAGAATTCGATAGCATCCGCCTTCATAGTGGGCCAATAGTATCATTGCCTCATTGCTTTGTATGCTAGAGACCGTCCTTTGGGATGATTACCGCATGCCCCCTGGTGTATTTCATCTAGAACACGGTGTGCTTCTTCTGAATGGAGACACTTTAAATACAGTAAAGTAAAACTTTTACGTAACAATTTTTCATTTTGTAAGATGTACCTGGCAGCACGATAGCGAATTGTCGGGCTAATTTTTTATCATCTGGGAGTCGTCCACTTTGGAGGTAAAGGATGATGGGGTCCATCCAACATGAAGATAAAAGCAATGTGCGACCTGTTCTGGAGCAACTTGATCGACACTCGAGGTAGATAGATGCTCGATAAGAGCAGCTTGCGTCAGATCGGACTCAGGTGCAGAAGATAATTTTTGCCAAAGAATTTGCGAGCTTGTTCTCCTCGCGGGGAATATGACTTATTTTATATTTGTTCAATTTGGACGAGCAAGATGAGTACCTGAGATTTGTACGAAGCCATCCGCTACTCATTTGCCTCGAATTCGTAAAGCACTTGATATACAACGAGCTGAGAGTTGTTGTGACTGAGTAGGTTCCTTATTGCGAGTATATTTGTTAATTTGAGGTCGACAATTAAGGCTTCATATTCCGTTTCGTTGAGGCACGAAAGCTTTAACGCTACAACGATGGAATCCTTATGAGGGAAATGGATTCCTTTAGCATCTTCGTGAGAGAGAGAGAGAGAGAGAGAGAGAGAGAGAGAGAGAGAGATTGGATGATGGCTCCAAACTTAACGTGCTGGATGATTTCTCCACCCAATAAATATGCTAAGGTTTCTGGCATGCCTTTTGAGTATATGCTTTTCCTGAGGCTTGGGAATCTCCTCCACAAGCCGAACCATTTGCAATGGATGGAGTGGATGACCGCTAGTTGGATGATAAAGATCAGCTGGGCGGCGTTGATGGTTGCTGGCCCCACATGTGATGACGAATGGTGATCCATTACGAGGTAAGATGAGGAAATCCAAGTCATTGATTAGTTTTGCGAGATTCAGATGATCTGTGAACTCAAATACGAAGCAGGTCTTGAACTCTGGTGGGCTGCATCACAGGAAATAATGAAAAAGCTTTGGACGATCAAAGTTTTTCAAGAGCTTGGATCAAATGGACGGTTTGGATCAGGAACATGGGTTCCATCACTATAGAAGGTTTGGATGTCGCTGGCGGTGCGTGCGCTGGTTTATGAATGAAGGAGGCATCCTAGCTGCTGGAGTGGATAGTTGAAGAGGATGGATTATCCATGCTAGATGTTGGATGATGCAAGCTCCATTGTTGGTTGACGGTGTCCTTAGCATGGAGTTGGAGGTGTGGTTAACTAAATGAGATGGATGGGCGGTTGCTGGGAAGAGCTTCATGTGCTACAACGGTTGGGTTTTTATTTGTTGGCGACGTTGTAGCTTGCTGGCTCTGATGGACGGTTGGATGGTGAAGTTGGTCCGTGAGATCCGGATATGCTTAAGAATGACTAAATTGGTGGGGTTTTGCACGGACTACCAGCGGGAGATGTGTGCGACATTACCGCTGGTGAGGAGCGAGTTCCGCTATGACGGATACTCTTGTAACAGATGCAGGAGCGCAATTTTGCTATGGACGTTAGGTGGGGTCCACCGAGAAGTCTTATGAGAAATCCAAGTTGTTTATCAATTGTGGTAGATCAGAGTACGTGACAAGGTTCTGAATGAGGGAACTTTGTGGTTGAGGTTTCTCATGCTGATGAACGGGGCAGATCTATGAGGTGTGATCAACGGCTGGGCTTTGAGGGGGTTGCACGTTTCAGACAGCTGCGAAATGTCGGAGCTGAGAAGATGTGATGGTTGCATGACATGTGAATGCAGATCCCGCTGGACAGAGAGGATGGACGCCCATCTGCATCGTTGGTTGATCAGGTGCTGATGATTGAAGATGGCCCACCTGTTGGGCATTGATGATGTCCACCATTAGGCTGGATGTTTACACTTATGAAGGCTAGGTGACGTGGAATCAGGGACGTTGGATGAGGGGTTGTACACGTCGTAGTCAAGTGTGGTCCACCTGCTTGTCTTGAGGCATCCATAAGATGGATGAGTTGGATTAAATTGACATGTCTAGACGTTGAAGTGGTGGGGCCCACCCTGGTGACTGGAAGACGGGATGTACATGCAAGATGAAGGCCATCGATGATGGTTGTGACGTCCTCAACTGATGGACGACTGAGCGGCTTGGTGGAGATGTGGGCCCCTCCTGACGTTGGAGTGCTGGAGAGGAAGATGAGACTGGTGGAGATGTACGTGTGAAATGATCCACCAACTCTTGGTTGAGCATGTGTGGTAGATGATGCTAACAATTGATTAGGTAAAATGGAGAAGATGATTGAACGACGAAGGAACAAATAGGCGAGAACAATCTAGTCGTTCCCACAGACGGCGCCAATCTGTTATCGCCAAAAATTGGCTAACAGATGTTGGTCAGGGACCAACTTTGATTCTTCGTCGTCTGATCTCCACTCAAAGATGAATGGTGTAGATTGGGAACCTGTAATCACCAAGAAAGGTTAGGACCGCCTCCGGTTGGCCCGGCTTACGGCCCTCCGATGGCAAAGTCAGTACGGATACTAAAAGGAAAGATTGTTGAAGTTTTTCTGGTGGTCGATTCCATACCTGGAGAGAGTGCGGAGGCCTCTTTATAGATAATTATTGGAGAGATTTAATTGGATCTTGTTGGGATAATCATTATCTTATCCGGATCAGTGGGATAAGCTTTATCCTTATCTTATCCGGATCAGTGAGATATGCTTTATCCTTATCTTATTTGGATAAGTGAGATAAGTTTTATCCTTATCTTATCAAGAGGGATAAACCAAGGCAGATGAGGCCAGGCCTCTTGCCAAGCTGAGGGACGTCCTTGCCAGAGACCAGAGACCAGGTTGAGATCAGAGACCAGAGACCAGGTTGAGTGCTCGCATGTTGAGACCTGAGACCAGGTTGAGTGCTCGCATTTTGAGACCAGAGACCAGGTTGAGTGCTCGAATTTTGAGACCAGAGACCAGAGACCAAGTCTGCTCACATGATGGGAGCTGCTCATATGTCGGGAGTGCTCATGACGGGAGTGGTCATATTCGGGAGTGGTCACATTCGGGAGTGCTCATGACGGGAGTGGTCATATTCGGGAGTGGTCACATTCGGGAGTGCTCATATTCGGGAGAGCTCATGACGGGAGTGGTCATATTCGGGAGTGGTCACATTCGGGAGTGCTCATATTCGGGAGTGCTCACATTCGGGAGCTGCTCACATGTTAAGATGCGACCCCTTTCAACGACCACGAGCTGAGCTGCTCACATATTCGGGATACGACCCCTTTTAACAACCACGAGCCGAGCTGCTCACATGTTGAGATGCGACCCCTTTCAATGACCACAAGCCGAGCTGCTCACATGTTCGGGATGCGACCCCTTTTAACGACCACGAACCGAGCTGCTCACATGTTCGGGATGTGACCCCTTTCAACGACCACGAGCCGAGCTGCTCGTATCTCTGAAATGTGACCCCTTTCGTCAAGCACGAGCCGAGCTGCTCGCATTCGGGATGCGACTGCGATTTCTCTTGAGCATCATCTGCTCATAGCCAAATTTATCTACAACAATTATTATAATTATTTTTAATTTGGTTATTCATGATTATAATCAAGCCCCATAAATGATTCTAAAATAATATTTCAATATTAGGAGGAATGTTCTAAAATCAAGCCCCATTTATGTACTTCGATATATATGTATAGACATCTCTCTAAAATTTTTGAAATTCAGCATGTACATGCTATATGGGTTTCACTATCATGGAAGTTAACATTGTTAATTCCAAAATAAAATAAGTGAAATTTTTTCCGCAAGTTTATGAAACACGAGTTGTCGAAGATTTGGGGTGTGACAACTATTGCAAATTATTTTTTGACAGATCCACTCCTTCCATCTTATCTACAAGATCATTCTAGGACATGGCCTAAAAAACAAGGCAAAGTAAATAATTGTGGCCTACTTGATAAGGGAAAATTGGGAAACAAATTGCCTACCGTTGAAAACTTCTTGGGATCTTTTTGGCGCCTCAAGAGGGACCCATCTTGGACAAAATTTCACCAGCAAGCTTGCTATGTTCTACATAAGCTCCACACCATTTTTCAACCGAATTGAAAAAATTAGACTCACATATGACAACTTAAACACACTTACTCCTAGTGTAAGCGAATGTAGTGTGAACTCATTTTTTACACCACAAACTGACACATCGAAGTTGCTATTTTAGTGCCACGGTTAATATGATCCTAGTAAGTTCCACATTAATATAGAGTCGAATAGGACAAAGACAATATCACATCAGACAACATCACACCGCTTCACTCCCACTAAGCCATATTAGAGTGAGGTTGGTTTACCGCCAACTTTGAGAACCAGTTGGGGAAAAAATTATCCAGCAAGGGTGTCGTGCTCTAATTAGTCTCCACACTAATTTTGAGCCCAATTAGAATAAGTTAAGAGCACATCAAACCATGTCAACACATTAAACCACTACAGATCAAAAGTAGTGTGACGTATTTTGAAGCGGCACAAACAAACTCCATCTAGGTTGAAATTTTCACGGCAATCTTAGGATTGTCAGATGAAGTTCCACAAAAGTATTTAGCCCATTCAGACAATGATAATGTCATATTATACCACATACCCCACTACAGTCTTTCCGAGCCAGATTAGGGGGAGCTCGACGTCACCTCCTCATAAGGCCACAATTAAGGAAAGAAATTACTCTGAAAAACCCATCATGTTCTGAGTAAGCTCCACACCAATTTTGAGCCCAATTAGAACAAGTTAAGAGCATATTAGACCATTTCAATACACTGCACCACTACAGCTCAAAAGTAGTGTGAACCGGTTTGAAGCAGCACAAACAAACTCCATCCAGGCCCAAATTTTCACGGCATTCTTAGGATTGTAAGATCAACTTCCACACAAGTATCTGGCCCAATCAAACAATGATAATGTCACATTACACCACGTACCCTACTACACTCCACCCGAACCAGATTAGGGGTAGATCGGCGTCACCGCTTCATAAGGCCATAATTAAGAAAGAAATTTCTCTGAAAACCCCGTCATGTTCTGAGTAAGCTCCACACCAATTTTGAGTCAGAAAGTGATAATTTAAGGTCACATAAGATTATTTCAACGTACTTCGGTTGTCCCAAACCAGATTAGTATGAACTAAGTTACAACGCCTTAAACGGGCCCCATTTCGCTCAAATTTTGTATTTTTTATTCATCCATGTCTGCTTCAACTTATGAATGGCTCGGATCTAAAGAAAACATTGTGGTAGGCATTACTTAACCTTTATAATGTTCTTTGGGATTTCAATCGCCACTCATCCATGAAGTGTGGTCCACTTGAGATTTGGATCTACCTAATGTTTTAGTTACTTGGCTAAAATGATATGGAAAGATAGATGTACGACATGAATCATATAAAATATAGTGGGACACTAGTTCAACCACAGATTTCAACCATAACACTATAAATGTAACGGTGGAGGTTTGTGAGGATGCAAACGCACACCAAGTTCAACCATAACCGTGGGGGCCACTACAATGTATGTGACGTAAATCAACGACGTCAATCATGCTTTATAAAGCCACAAGACCTAGACTAAGAGACCATCAGGTTATCAACTTCATCAAAAAAATTTGTTACCCCAAAAAAAGATTTTAATTGTAATTTTTCATAGTTTCCAGTTGTGTGCTCAACCTGATTTTTAGATGCACTAAATTTTTTGTGATAAGGTTATAAATGACATGAAAAATTGATTAAACAGCGTGGATGTAGTATAAAATAATTAAGATGGGCCAGGGGAGGAGAGTGTCACACCAATAATTGTGTTATACGAGTAACACAATTTCTGCTCCCTGTCACAAATACGCTAAGTCATGGTGAAATACCTAAGTATGGCCCACCACTGTAATCAGGGTAATCCGTTCGGTCCATTTCAATGTACGGGTTAAGTTATGTTATTATTATAAAAATGAACTTCATATAATAATCCAGTGGACCACACCGGTCACATTTGTTTTAATGACCAAGAGTTTATCCAATTTTGACGCTCCGAGTGGTCCAGCTACTACTCGGATCGGCCTGATTTTTTTTGCCATAGTGAAAAAGGACGCAAGTAAGGGTATTGATGATATTGATAAATATATTTAACTACGGTGGGCTACATTTTAAGATTGAAGATGCTAACCAAAATCCAGTGGCATAAATGTAATAAACCGAAGAAGTGTGAGTATCCACCAAGAATACATTGGTGATAGCAGCTAGTTTTATTGTGAAAAGATGAAAATGACCCCATTGTAAAATAAGTTATTCTAAACTGTTGAGTATTAGATCCGGGCTCCTTGAGCTAATCCTGTTCGTTCATCACATATTCTATCCGGACATCTGATGTTGCGTTGAATTTGGAACCTGATCAATCTCCTCTGTTAACTATCTTGAGGCTCACTGGATAAACGAACCAAGTACCTCCAATACTGCACGTGTGTGGAGAGTAGAATCCGGATTGCTACCCTGGTATGGGAGTCCTGCATGTTGGAAGCCGCCAAAGATAAACATACACAAAACAGCAAGTGTCACCAACATTTTATCTTAAAAGAGAATTCGGATATACACGTGTCATCAATCCGTTATATATGTAACACTTGCCATTCTCATGCATGGACAGATGTGCATGTCCCTGCAGCAAGGGAAGGACGTGTCCGGGATTGGAGGGCTGATGATAGGGGGCTATGGTTTGGTTGTGTTTTCATTTTTAATTAGCTGCTGTTTTGGTTTCGGGGGCGTGTTTGGACAGTGTACCTGTACTGGCCTTGATATTCTTCTCTCTGTTTCTAATCTAAGACGTTGAAAGAAAGAAAGAGGAAGGAGAATATGGTGGGCCATTGCTTTCTTTGATTTCTTTGTGGTTTTATGTAGCTGTAAGAAGAAGAGAAATGAATGCGTGGTTGTGGTCATTTTTCCTCTCTATGACTCCACGGCTTTCTCCTTCTGCTTCTTTATCTTCTCCTTAATTTCTTTCTTTCTTTCTTTGTTTTTTTTTTTTTTTTTTTGCTTAGGCTAGTTCCGATGGTATGGCGAGTACCGTACTCGGGAGGGTGGGTACGTGCCAACTTGGTCACACCTGTAGAAGATCCTACCCTTTTTAAGATCTGATCGCTGACATGAAGTGGGCCTACCATGTAATTGTTTCATGGACCAAAAAGTCAGGCCGGTGTGCCAAAAATGTTGGCTTCACACCATATGGATTTCCTGGCCGCTCATCAGGTGACCCATGTTGAAGAAAAGAAGGGAAAGAACACTGGTTCACACTAGTTCGGCCATGTGGCCATACCTGGTAGACTGCCGGGACCTAGCATCTGCATGCTTGTTTGCCTTACCCAGAGTAGCTAGGACAGTATTAATGTTTTTTTTTTTTTTTTTTTTTTTCATCTCTCCTTTTTAAAGCATCTAAAAGCTCATGCACCTCTCCACATGACTGGCATGTGAGGGATACCTCTGCACCATGTGTATGTCCTTGTCCACGAATAGTCTGCCCCCCGCCATAAGGTGGGCACAAATGCAAGCTGAATGTGGACCATTGGTTACTTTTTTACCGTCCGTTGTTTTGCAACGTGTAGATCGCAGGTAATAACCTTTTCTCAGGTGGAATTACCAACTGTGTGGAGGCCCTGATCCAAATATCAATCTATTAATTCCACACGAGATGAGAACGTTCAACCAAGAGTTGCAAATATCGGTCATCTTATGATCTACATTCAAATGCCAACGTTACACGTTTGGTCCACCTCATCTACATTAAATTTCACCAACAGTCGGATGAAACAAGAAGACCTGGGCACCATAAGATCAACAAAATTGTGTCCTGAGGCCCATAAGATAAATAGCATCCCATAATATTAACAGTATGATATCCTGGGCACCATAAGATCAATAGTATCGACGATATAACCGTTGGGACCCACTCATAATTATCTCAAAGAGGGCTTGAGGATCATCAAATCTAATTCCCCATTGAGGAGGTGTTAATTAATGGTTGATCATGAGAAGAATCAATCCAAGAGATTGTGTTGGATTCTTACATTTTTTTTTTTTTTCCCTTTTCTTTTCCTTTTTTCCCGGGGGAATACAGGTAACTGAGACGAGGTCCCAGGTCCATGCATCCTCTACCGAAGATGATGGGAAAGTGGGTACGAAGAAGAAGGCAGAGAACAAAGGACAAGAAGCGGAGACGAGGACAAAGAAACCCAAGGTCACCGCTAACAGTGAGCCGAGCAACAATGATAATGATCATACGAATAGGAAGTCTGCATCAGACGTTGCTGCCGAGTTTGATGAGCACTGTAAGGTCACCAAACAGCACCTATCCATAGTTGAAATGCGCAAAATACTCGAAGCTAATGACCAAGATGCTTCCGGTTCTGACGATGCTGTTGTTCCCAAATGGTATGGTCTGAGCTCACCAAAGAGAGAGAAAAATAATAATAATAATAATAATAATAATAATAATAATAATAATAATGTGCATAACACATGGATGGCTGATGGAGGAAGAGATCCAACACAGTCCCTCCCATCTAGTTGGCCCTGTCCATGAATACCCATAGAACGGCATCACCCGTGCGTGCCTCGGCACTGACTCAATTGTCTGTGCGTCCTTACCTGGTTCCAGGGTGTTGGAGGTGGGGCACTGACTCAATTGTCTGTGCGTCCTTACCTGGTTCCAGGGTGTTGGAGGTGGTGCACAAAACATAAGTATCTTGCACTCCAACTACCGTGAATTATGGGATATGATAATGCTGAAATCAAAATAAAAAATCAATTATAGGAACACAAAGAAACTTTTACGTGGAAAATCTTCAAACAGAGGTAAAAACTATGAGACCTCGTCCAGATAACAAATCTACTATGTAAAAGGCTATTACACAATGATCACAAGCACAACCAAATCTACTATGTAAAAGGCTATTACACAATGATCACAAGCACAACCTGCTTAACACCCAAGTCCATAGCTCAAGTGGCAGCTGAGTGAAGATAGCCTCATTTCAACACTGAGGTCATGGTATTGATTCCCATAATGGGGGTGGCTAACATTGTGATGTGACTAACAGGGGTGGGTGGGTGTACTAACAATGGGGTGTGTGAACTAGCCCATAAAAAAAAAAGCACAACCCGCTTGGATTTAATCAATCTCCACCCGCAAGGATAGATAACAATTAAAGAGAACTGAAAACTAAGAGATCTCACCAGATCCAAGGACGTAGGACACATTGAGATATCGTTTGCTGCGTGGATGAATCGTCACGAGTAAAAACCTCTTCTCTGGGATCTTCTTCTCTCTCTTTTCTTTTTCTCTTACTTTGGACATGTAGAACACCTATTAGGATACCCTAATCTCGATTTGAAAGCAATTATATAACACTTCGCAAGAGATAAAGTCAAAACAGGAAACTTTGTTTCGCAGTTCGCGCTCCAGTCGGGTGCCTGTCCAGACACTGTCAGGCGCCCTTGCTGAGAAATAAAATCGAATTTCGGTTGCCCGATCGAACTTGGTTGGTCGCCCGATCAGGACTCCAGGCGCCCGATCACCAAAATGTCGGTCGCTTGACTATCTCCAAAACTGTCTAACTGTCCATCTGAGGCGAATTTTAGTCACCAGACCCAGATTGGTTGGGTGCCCGATGACCCCCGAGCTACACTCTCTCATCTCCTCATTAGTAGGAACAACCCATCAAATCTCCCCCTTCCAACTCAAATGAGGGCTTCACGATCTTCAAGCTTACCAGACTTCTCAAGTCTCGAACTTGCCCTTGTGTAAGACCCGTACCCTGAAGTGCCCTCCGTACGTTTAGTTTCCGGTACCGGTACGTCCCGGATGGACCAGATTAGCGAGCCTTGATCGCGACCCTGATTTAGTACCGCAACGACCCAAGACCTATACCCCGGCGACTGCGTAGGCGCTGCGATTCCAACGCCGCGCGGCACGCCTCATTGCGATACCCGGTGTGAAAGATGCGTACTTTTGTACAATCCGAGGTGGGCCGTGCAACGCGCGTGTGGCATGGGTCCCACTTACATAAATCCCAACAACATGTCAAATCAACCACCATACCCACCCCATCATTCTCTCACCTCCAAAGTCAACACAACCCATACCTCTCATGCTAGCCAACCCATACCTCTCCCATCATCATCATCATTATCTAGCCATCATCACAACCCATACCTCCCATGCTAGTCATCATCACCAAATTTCTAAGAAACCCCCCCCCCCCCCCCCCCCCCCCCCCCCCCCCCCAAGCACCACTCGTCCATTGCAATTCTAAGATTTGAGAGAGAGAGAGAGAGAGAGAGAGAGAAGAGAAAGAAGAGAGAGAAGCAGAGAGATTTAGAGGGAGATCAAGAGAGAAAGAGAGAGTTAGAGAGATTGAAGGAGGAGATCAAGCTTGGAGGACCCCGATCATCATCCGGACCGTCCGATCGGCAATCCAACCGTCCAACCATCATTGTGAGTGCAAACTTTTCCCCCCTTTTCTCGTTTACTTTTCATTTTCTTCCCTTGGGCCCACCTTGTGATGGGCAATGAGATGGATGGGCTGGATCGTCCATGAATGGGTCCCACCTTTGATGGTGTGGATCCCACTTGGGGACCCATTTTGTGTCATAAATAGTGTGGCCAACAGCCCACCATGATGTATGTAGTTCATCCACCCTGTCCACCATGTGGACCCACCATGCATTGGCCCAGCTGATGAATGGATTGGATCCTGCACGTGTGGACCCCACCAGTCCGGACGACCACAAGTACAGCAACAACAACAAAAGAAGAAAAAAAAAGAAAAAAAAAAGAAAAGAAGAAAGACGGAAGAGATGGCCGCTGGACAGCCAGCGTCCAGAGGACGCTGCTGCCCAGCAGCGTCGGGACGAAGCCCCTTTTGGGCGTTGACGTTGGGGCCCACTCGTGGGACCCCCTTTGATGCATGTATTTGATCCACGTCGTCCGTCTGTTTCTCCAGCCCATTTTATGTCTGGACACCAAGAATAAAGTAGATCCAGATCTCGGGTAGACCACACCATCGAAAACAGTGGGGGAAAACAATGTCCACTATTGAAACTACCCTGGCCCACCGTGGTGTTTGTAGACGGAATCACCTGCCCAATATTGGGCTTATTTGGTCCCTAACAAGCTGGGAAACCTGTTGAATGGATTGGATCTTCCCTAAGTGGGCCCCACCTGAAATGACTAAGAGAAAAGAAAAGGAAAATATATATATATATATATATAAAAAAAAAAAGTAACGTCCAGACGCTGGACGTTCACAGCGTCTGGGACGCTGGAACCGTCCAGCGTCAGGACGGCTGGAATGGGGTCCCCACTCGTGGGACCCACCTTGATGTTTGTGTTCCATCCACATCGTCTATCTGTTTTCCCATATCATTTTAGGGCCAGGCCTCAAATTTGAAACCGATCCAAATTTTAAGTGGACCGCACCGCATGAAACAGTGGGGAGAATGATTTGTACTGCTGAATTTCCTCAGCCCACCTTGATGTTTGTAGCCCTCACAACATATCTAATATAGGGCTCTATGGGTTCCCCTTGAGTCAGAGAACCTGATGAACGGAGTGGATCAGTCCCATGTGGGCCCCACATGATATGAGTGTAACAAAAAAAAAAAGAAAGAAAGAAAGGAGGAGACCCTCTCTGATGCGCTGGAAGTACCCAGCGTCCGTGGACACTGGGCTCGTGGGGTGCCAGCTGGTGGCCCACTCGTGGGTCCCACCATGATGCATGTGTTGTATCCACACCGTCCATCCATTTGGGGAGATCATTTTAGGGCATGATCCCAAGAATGGGTCAGATCCAAGTCTCAAGGGGGCCCCACCACAGAAAACTGTAGGGACAGTGACCCTACGTTAAAACCTTCTTACGGCCTACCATGATGTTTATTTGAGATCCAACCTGGTCATAGCTCACATGTGTGTTGGCTGGGCTGCCCAGCCGGTGGCCCACTCATGGGACCCACCTAGAATGTATGTGCTTTATCAATTCCATCTATATGTTTTTCCAGCCCATTTTAGTGGCTGAGCCAAAATTTAAGCATATCCAAACCTCAAGTGGACCATGCCACGGAAACAGTGGTAATAATGATCTCCACCGTTGAAACCTTCCCAGGCCCTCCAGTGATGTTTATTTATCCTACTTGTTTATAAGATCTCATGGATATGAATGAAGGAGAAAACAAAAATATTAGTTTGATTCAAAACTCTTAGGGCCCATTTGGGTGCTACGCTCTGTGAGTCCCACCACGATGCATTTGTTTTATCTATGCCGACCTCTATTCCTCCATATTATTTTAGGGCCGTGGGCCCTCATAATGAGGTAAATACAAACCTCAAGTGGACCACACTGTAGGAAACAGTGGTCATTGATGCCCACCTTTGAAACCTTCCTTGGGGCCATTGTAATGTTTATTTATCCATCTAACCAAAGGTGATGGGGCCCAACTTTGGGTCCCACCTTGATGAATGTGGGGTATACCTTGTCGCTTTTCTTCGCAGGGGTGTGGGCCCAGTTTTGGGTGGGCCACACGTAGAAAATAAGGGTGATTGAATGCTTACCATTGGAAACTTTACAGGACCCATCTGTTATGTTTATTTGCCATTCTTCTTGTTAATAAGTCACTCAACCATGGGTAGGGTTCCACACATGTGGTGTGCGGGCCCCACCATGGTGTTTGGTTGCCATCTCACTTGATTAGTGGGAAAGCACAAATATCGGGTTGATCCCAAGCTGTTGGGGCCCATTGATGTATGTGGCTCCCCCACTCCTTTGTACAGTTATACCCAACCACGGGTCCACCTTGTTATGCACGTGTTCTATCCACGTCAGCCATTGGCTACTATGGTGCGATATGTATGTTGGCTATCCATTAGGACCGCCTTAAATTTGTGCTTGATCCAAACCATCCGAATGAATGGACCCTAGCATGTTATGTACAGGATGGCCTTGGGACCACCTTAGTGTGTGTGTTTGAATGACCGCATTGTCCATCCCGTGGATCCACCTTGATGATTAGTTGTGTAAACCCTTATTGAAAGGTCATCCTTAGAGTTGCTTGATCCAAGTCACAGGGCTACCTTCTTAAACTCACCCTGTTGAACCGTCTTGTCAATTCACCTTATTAACTCACCATGTTGACCCGCCTCGTCAACCTGCCTTATTGGCTCACCTTGTTGACTCACCATGTTGATTGATCTTGGTAACTCAGCTTGTATACTCATATGACTCACCCCTTCTACCCTTGTACCCAACTATTAAAGGCCACCATATCGTGTATATCTCATCCACACCGTCCGTTTACCCTTAGGGCGAGTGTGGGGCTCATCCTCGACGTTCGTATGTCATCTAGGCCATCCATTATATGGAGCCTATCTTGTAGTATGAGGTTAGACCTGTCGTCCCTTTTTGGACCTCATTGTATTGACCATCTATCTCAGATTACCCTACCATGTATGATTCTCTGTCATGACCTGTCTATCTTGCAACCCGTTCTATGACATTCCTTTTACGGACCATTATTGTGTTTATCTCAACTGTACTACAGGATTATGGGTCTCGGCATGATTTTGGGTATTCTACTCTTGCCGCTCAAGTAGGTTCTACCTTTGATGTGTCGGTAGTGTGTTCAATCATTTCCTTTCCATTTGGGTTATCTGAATGTTGAAGGTTAATCCACACCGTTCAGTTGTTGGACCATCTGTGTTATTGTATACCATCCATTTAGAGTCTTATCTCTTTATGTTTATAAGTGAATTATCTTTTTATGCTATTTTTAGTATGTCTGTTGCCACACGTAGTGTTGTTGGAATACTCATATGTGATCTTTATACTATATGCTTCGACGACCACTATGCATGTGTAATGAGTATGCATCCCGAATCACCATTGTTAGTTGGGGACCACTAGGGCATAAACGCATTCATAAAGCATTCGAGATGTAGTCGCGCAAATGTAATTCACGTGCTCTCTATCGCAAAGCTCTCCAATAGGTATGGGACTATTCGAGGACAGGAATCTATCATCCTGACTTACACTGTATGGTAGGCATAACTTAGCATACCTTGTAGCCCTTGGTGCGAGATTCCCTGGCTAGCGTCATCCCGCACTATGACTCGATCATTCATATGTGTCCCCTCATCTTAATCATATCTCAAATAAGTTAGACTAGATTGATTTATAGCCATCGTGGTAGATGACTACTTGTTGGCACTCATACTGTATACTTGACTCATGCATCATGAATGCTTGGCTCATCTGATTGTCTTGTATCAACCGGCCATATCGGTCGTGATTGTCGTGCAGTTCATTACCAGCTGATGGTGACATTGTGTTTGAGACCTTATAGTTTTATGGTACTCTTTGGAGACTTGCACGGGCATGTCGTCCCACGTTTGTATGCATGGTTGCATTTCGCACCGTCTGCTTGTGCCGTATATAGCATGGTTACTACGTTGCAACCACAGCTCCATCGTGGTTTGCAGAACACCGGAAATATGTGATCTTTAAACTGGATGCTAAAGATGTCCCTGGGTGAAAGTCCCTGAACCCGTTGGTACCAAGGTGGGTGCTCCATTCAAGGACCGGGTGGTTTAATCATACACCAGTATGCCGAATACTAAACGGCGGTGTTTTTCACTGCACGTGGTCAGTTTGGAAGGAGGTCTGACCTAACCTGCCGGAAGAGTGTTGGCAAAGTGGGTTGAGTTTGACCAGCTGTGAGTAGGTCCGCTATTGCACCAGATAGGCTTTGGCATTCTACTGGTGAGTAGTGAGGTCTGTGAGACCCCGGTGATGTTCTGTATGGTGTGGGACGGTCCTGACGTGGGCGGGTGTGATGTGGGCGGGGCTGTAAGCCTGGGCGAGCTACCACACTGGGCGAGCTACCAGTTCCGAGTCCTGCATTGCTTACGTGATTGCGTTATGACTGTTCGTATCTGGACCACTGTACTTAGAGGTGGTGATTTGCATACATGCATTGGATCATTATATGCGACATTAGGCCCTGTAGGCCATTGCATAGTATGAGTATATAGCCTTGGTAGGCTGGTTACCTGTATTGCATGCTTGCATAGCCATGGCAGGTTAGTTATCTGTATTGCATGCTTGCATGGCCGTCGTAGGCTGGTTATTCATATCATATGATCGTGTAGCCTAATTAGGCTAAGTTTTGGTTTAGATTTCTCATCATGCTTTACTGCTTAGTCTGATATTTAGCATGTTTGTCATACGCATTGCGCACGCACACACGCACTCACAAAGCTTCGTTCGAAGCTTATGCGCGTTTGTTACACTGCAGGTTATACCAGAGTGTACAGCAACGTTGAGTTGGAGTTGGGAGTGCAGTAGCAGGAGGTGCCGGATTGTGCACAGTTTTTATATTTACGCATTGTGTATTTACTTTTCAGTATTGTATGTAAACGAAATGATTTAGTGGAAATATTGTGTTTGTCTTTGATGGTACTCATATGGTGATGCTCATGTTTAAAAAAAAAATTTCAGACCCTAAAATCCTCCTTGTGGTATCCCAGGACCGGAACCTGGCGTGTGGGGTTAGGATCCGAGATCGGGGTACTACGGAGGCTGCCACCTCTGAATTCGGGTTACAGTGAATGGACGTCGAGAACCGAATTTGGGGCGTGACACCTTGGGTGATGCATTGGTCATCATATCTGACTGATTATCATCCGTGTGGATCTTCTCAAATTGTAACACTTTGTTCTCCAACGTAACCTTAATCTAGTGATACCGAACCTCTATGTGCTTGGACTTAGAATGTTGGCTTAGATTTTTACTCAAATGTATCGCATTCAGGCTATCACAATAGACCACTTGCTTCTCCTACTTCAGGCTAAGTTCCTGTAGGAACCTCTTCATCCAAAGCATCTCCTTGCATGCTTCTATGACTACGATATACTTGACCTCAGTTGTAGACAATGCTACAACATTTTGTATCTTGCTCTATCATGAGACCTCTCCCCTTGCAAACGTGAACATGAACCCCGATGTAGACTTCCTGGAGTCGATGTCACATTTTATGCCTGCATCTGCGTAGCCTTCTAACAAATTAATGTTTTCCTTCACCAAAGCATAGGCTCAACTTCGAATTGCCTCTCAAATACTGTAATATTCACTTCAATGCTGCTCAGTGCTCTTTGCCAGGATTGGTAAGATATCGGCTCACCACGCTGACAGTATATGCTATGTCTGGGCGCGTATATACCATAGCATACATCAAACTTCCTACCGCCGAAGTGTAGGGTATTTTCTGCATCCCTTCCACCTCTTCCTTCGTCTTGGGGAACTACTTATCACTCGGTTTGAAGTCACCATCCAGTGGAGAACCGACCGGCTTCACTGCATTCATATTGAATCTCTCTCGGACTTTCTTAATATACCGCTCCTGTGACAACTATAACTTCCTGTTGCTTCTATCACGAGTGATTTTTATAGGATCTGGTTGGTTAAGCCGAAGTCTTTCATCGCAAACGACTTGCCAAACTCATGTTTTAGCCTGTCAATCTTCTTGATGTCTTTTTCCATGATGAGCATGTCATCAACATATAACAAAAGGATGAAAAAGTCACCATCCGTAAACCGTCACGTAAACACACAGTGGTCCGACTCCGTTCTGTCATACAATGATTCAACATGAAAAATCGAACTTCTTGTACCATTGCCCCGGAGATTGCTTCGGCCCATACAATCTCTTCTTCAGCTTACACACCATGTGTTCTTTGCCCTTGATTTCAAACCCTCTGGTTGCTTCATGTATATCTCCTTCCAGATCACCATGGAGAAATGGAGGTGTACACGAGCTGAACCGAACCGAGCTTTAGACAACTCGAGCATGTTCGAGCTTAATCGAGCTTCAAGCTTTCGAGCCTCAATTTGAGTCGAGCTTTCGAGCCACTATCGAGTTTGGGCATTTGAGTCGAATCGAGCTTAGGCTTTCGAGGTTGGGGCGGTCGTCCGTTGGAGGGAAGTTGGTTGTCAGACAGGGGCAGTCGGTTATCAGACAAGGTTGGAGACTGTCGGAATGGTTGGGCGACGAGCAAAGAGAGAGAGGAGATGAGAAAAGAGATGATGAGAGAGAGAGAGAAGAGGTGAGAGAGATCAGAGGGTCGTGGTCCTCGTGGAGGCTGGAGGACGGTCAGGCAGTCGCAGGCAAGGGCGACTTTTAGGGTTTTGTTTTTTTTTTTTTTACTTTTTTTATATATTATATAATAATATTAATACACAATATATTTTGAATACCGAGCATGTACATGAGCTGAGCCGAATCGAGCCTAGTTCGAGCCAAACCGAGCTTGGTTCAAGCTGAGCCAAATTGAGCTCAGGCCAAACTCGAGCTTGGTTTGAATTTTCAACGAGCCCATAAAATAAGCTCGGCTTGGCTTGTTCAACCCTACGAGCCGAGCTGAGCCGAAACGAGCTTTTTCCAGTTGAGCTGAGCTAGCTCGATTCATGTACAGCTCTTTGGAGAAACGTTATTTTGACGTCCATCTGCTCCATCTCCAAACCCATACTCGCAGCCAAACTAATCAAAACCCTTATGGATGTCATCTTACCATTGGTGAGAATATTTCGTCGAAATCAACTCCCTTTTTTTTCTGTCAAAAGCCTTTCACCACTAACCTAGGCTTAAACCTTGAATGTGAAATCTTCTGCTCTACCTTCTTTCTGAACACTCATTTGTTGCTCATTTTCTTGCCCTTGGGAAATTTCACTAACTCATAGGTGTGGTTCTTATGTAAGGATTTTATCTCCTCTTGCATAGCTTTCAACTACTCCCCCTTATACACATCAGATAGGGCCTCAAAATAATCTTCTGGTTCTCCACCATCGGTAAGCATAATGTACTCATGCGGTGAGTATCTCTTGGATGGATGTCTGTCCCTAGATGTCCTCCTCACCTATATGGCTCAATAAGTGGATCAAGGGGGGCTGCTTCCCTGGTTCATCTGCCTAGGAACACCCTCATCCCCTGCACCATTCTGGACTGCCTTGTTATCAGGCACCACGAGAAGAGGGATTGGATCCATGTCTTCTATCTCACCTGAACTGGGCTGGGTCTTCTCTGATTTTCCAATGTCTTCAATACATTGATCTTCAAAGAACACCACATCTTTACTTTTGACTACTTTCTTCTTAATTGGATCCTACATTCTGTAACCAAACTTCTTATCACCGTACCCTAGAAACACACATTGTCTGATCTTCATATTGAGCTTGGACTTCTCATCTCTGAGTACATGAACGGTTGCCCCGACATCCGAACGCCCTGAGATGACTATATGATGCATCATGTTCAGTCCATATCTTCTTAAGAACCTCTCCATTCAACGGGGCTAATGGAGATCTATTTATCAAATATACTGTCATGTGCATTACTTCTCCCCAAAACGTCTTGGGCAACTTAGCATGGGAAAGCATGCATCCGATTCTCTTCACAATGGTGTAATTCATACGCTCTGCTGCACCATTGTGCTGGGGGGGATTGGGCACTGTTTGTTCATGCCATATACCTAAGGTCTTACAATATTCATGAAACACCCCGGTGTATTCACCTCTATTGTTTGTGCAAATGCACTTTAATAGTCTACTCGTCTCTCTCTCGACCATAGCATGAAATATTTTAAACACTTCAATGACCTGGTCTTTGGTTTTTAATGCATAAACCCAAACCTTCTTAAATGCATCATTTATGAATATAACAAAATACAAAGCCCCACCCAATGTTTTTGTCCTCATCAGACCACACACATCAGAATAAACCAAATCTAATGCATTAACTTTATTAACATGAGAAGCAGTTTTAACAAATGAAACTCTATGTTGTTTCCTAGATAAACAGTCAATACAGGTTTTGAGAGATATAATTGTCATCTCTAGAAGGAGTCACTTCTTCTCCAGTAGCTAAAGCCATTTCTCACTCATGTGGTTAAGCCGCCTATGCCACATGCCCATCATTGAATCTTCTGTTGCGTTCAACTCACCCTTACAGACATTTACACTTGTCTTGTACAGGGTGCAACACTTCTTCCCTCTAGCCATGATCAATAAACCATTAATGAGCTTTCATCGCCTACCAACAAACCAACTTTCATAGCCATCATCATCCAACCTTTCTATTGACATAAAGTTGAGGTGAAGGTCAAGAATATGCCTTACATTCTTCAGTACCAATGTGCAGCCCACATCGGTCTTTACACGGTTATCACTAACCCTCACAATCTTAGATATTCTAGAGTTTCCCATCTTCACGGTGTCAAAGTCGCCTAACTTATAACTTGTGAAGAACTCCCTACGTAGAGTAGCGTGATACGATGCTCCTGATTCTATCACCCAATCAGTGTCCCAATTCATATAGCCGTGAGACAAACATCGTGATCTGTAGAGAGTATAACGACCACGTCACCATCTGAGGTGACCACAGTAGAATCTGATTCTTGATCTTTCTTCTCCTTCCCTTTTCCTTTTTTATCCTTCTTTTTGTTGTGGCGTTCGTTTTTGTAGTGGCCATTCTTGTCACAATTCCAACACTCAACATCATTCTTGGTCTTTGACTTGCCTTTGGATTTATCTCGGGTCTTACCACCCTTAATGTTCTTTTCTATCTCCCGACCCTCTGTTGTTGAGCGCTTAAATGTGTATATTCTAACCCCATTTCATCACTAACTATGCATGGTTTTCAAGCTTAACGACTATTCTAATACGTGTTTTTATGAACTTTGCTCGATCGACAGCTAAAAGACTGCATTTAGGAGCCTTGGATGAAGACCCAAGATGGGCCAAAGAAAGAAGAAAGCAAAGAGAGAAGAAGAGAGATGAAAGAAAGAAGAAAAAGTCCAGGAAATCAAGGCCGACCGGTCTTGACCGATCGGCCAAGAGGGCTACAACCGGTCTAGACCGATCGGCCACACCCATTCACCTCTCTGAACTTCAAACACAAGAGGCCAACCGGTCTTGACCGGTCGGCCAGGGCCTGCACCCTCCACTTTTGAACGCTGGACTGTCTACAGAAGCGTCCGACCGGTCTAGACCGATTGGCTAGTGTATTACAGCGAGATTTCAGTAGCTTCCTCTTGAAGCTCCAATTTTTATGCGCAAGTGCGTAAGTACTACACAAATCTAGAAGATTCTAAGGCGGTAGAACCTCTCCACTATAAAAGGGAACCAAAAGGACTCCTCTAGCTCGTTCCCAAGGCATCCTAGAAGAGATTATGAAGGTGGGAGGCGGTGGAAGTCAGATTCGGAGTTCCACAACTCCTTCTAGTTTGTGTTTTCTAGTTTTATGTTTTTAGTTGTTTTCATGCTTCCTTAGATCATGAACGGCTAAACCTCTTAGCTAGGGCTAAGAGGTGAAGCTTGTAGTGAATCTGAGTTGCTTTAATTCGTTTTGTTTTGGTTTCAAGTTGGATTTATTGAAGAACAATGGTTTATAGAAGTTTGAATAAAGTTCTAAATAGTTTTTCTTAATCTTATGATAGCTTATGGATTTTTGGAAGAATTGCTTTAGTTCTTAATTGTTTTACATAGTTGTAGAGCTGTACGCTCCGAGGAATCGGATTCAATACGCTCTAGACTTGGATTTCCATGTGGGAACTTCAACCAAATTAGTTCTACCTTTTGTTCTAATTTCTAAATATGTTGATTGTATATGTGATTTGAATGAAGTTCAAATCATGATCTAATTATGCTTTGTGACAGAGTTTAATGATGATTATGATTGTGATCTTAATCTATTGGAACTAGGATTGACCTATGCAATTGAGTGTGCTCAAGTCCTAACTTGAATTGAGGGAATCATTTAAATAATCACACATATGACAGATTGTATGTTACAATCGCTCTATCATCCGACTAGATAGGATTTGATTTCAATTCTCGTTGTGTAATTGGGAAACCATAGCGAATTACGCATCAAGGATTGCTACAAGTGGATCCTTGAACCCCTAGTGCTCTTTTATATTGATTACATTCACTTTTAGTTTAAGAATCATATCTACATTCAATTCTAGAAATCTGTTTGGTTAACTCTCAAGTAGAGAATATTAGAAGTAATTTTATGAATTCCTAACAAGTCCTTGAGAATGATCTTGGTCTCTACCGAATTTTTACTACATCATAACCCTACACTTGGGGAAGCGAACAAGTTTTTGGCGCCGTTGCCAGGGATTTTCGACGGTTTCTACAAAATTTCTGAAAATAGTTTCTATTTGAGATTTTTAGGAGTCTTATTAACTTAATTTATTTGTTTTATTTTGCTTTCTTTACAGGGATTCTAGGAGTCGAATAAGTCACTTCAATTAGGTTTTTCTAACCCTTTTTTTTTAACTTTTTTGAGATTTGCATGCCACATTGGGTTCAGGATTCTAATAACCGACTCATTAGTGAAGGGGGAATTGTTGAAGGGATTGATAAGGAGTCACGTGCTAAGAAATATTTAGACTCTCCAATTTTGTCTGACAGAATGGCTGAGAATCAACCCAACCCTATGGCCAATCAAAATTTGGGCCAAACTGAAACGGGTGAGAATAGGTTGAGAATGTTCTTTGACCTAGAACTTTACGTGATCACTTGCAACCTGCAAGAGCAAGTACTCCCTCGTGCATAATTTTTCCAACCAATGCAAGGAATATTGATCTAAAATCGGGAGTAATCCAACTCCTTCCCAAGTTCCTTAGTTTAGATAGTGAGAGCGCATATCAACATCTTAAGGAATTTGATGAGGTGATAGCCACGTTGCACTTTGGAAACGTATCTGATGATGTTGTGAGACTTAGGTTATTTCTTTTTTCTATTAAAGAGAAGGCTAAGGCTTGGCTTCATGCATTAAGGCCAAGATCAATCAGCACATGGACTGAGATGACTAGGGAATTCATTAAAAAGTTTTTCCCTACTCATAAAACAAACATGTTGAGGCGCCTAATCATGAATTGCCCAAAAAGAGGATGAGACCTTCTTCCAATGTTGGGAGAGGTTCAAAGACTTATTGAGCACACGCCCACATCATGGCTATGAAATTTGGCGGGTAATAAGCTTTTTCTATGAATGACTGACTTCGCCCATGCGCCAATTCGTAGAGATGATGTGCAATGGAGAATTCATGAATAAAGAAGCCGAGGAAGCATGAGACTATTTTGATATCTTAGCTAAGAATGCACAATCTTGGGATACAACTAAACCAGCAAATCCCAAGATAAGCCAACAAAGAGAAAATGGAGGAATCTATGTCCTCTCCGAAGAAGACAAATAAGTGCACGTGTGGCTAGCCTCACAAGAAAAGTTGAGGCCATGGAATTAGGGAAGGGAGAAAAGACTAAGGAGTTGAGAATATTTGTGGAATTTGTTCCGATAACCAACATACAACACAGGATTGTCCTACAATCTCTGCGTTCCAAGAAGTTCTATAAGAATAATCAAATGCCATAAATAACTATCAACGTCCATTTAGCAATCCAAACTCGAACACGTATAATTCTGGCTGGAGGAACCATCCCAATTTCAGTTTGAAGGAATGGGCCATCAGAGAATGCAAACAATAACCCAAAAGCTACGCTTGAGGAAATATTAGGAACATTTATCTCGGCCCAAGCTGAGTACAACAAGAATAATTCTCACAAAATCGATGGGTTCATGCAAGAACAACTAAAATTCAATCAGAATTCATCTCAAACCATCAATGATTTGAAAACTTCAATGGCTAGAGTTGAATCTCATCTTAGTGTTAGGGAGAAAGGCACACTTCCTGCCCAACCTCTCCCTAACCCAAGAACCCAATTTGAGATACAAGACCTTAACCCAACCTCCCAAAATACGGAGCATGTTCAAGCTATCACCACTTTGAGGAGTGGCAAAACAATTGATGAATCTAATCCGGTGAAGGCCTCAAAGCCTAATGATCCGGAAATCGTCAATAAGGATGATATCTCGAACAACATTCCACATGAGAAAGAACCAGAAAGGCAATACAAGCTGGTCGCCCCGTTTCCCCAAAGGTTGATTTCATCCAAACCTTTAAACAAAAACCTGGAAATTTTAGAGGTTTTTAAGCAAGTGAAGATCAACATTCCGTTGTTGGATGCTATAAAACAAATACCATCTTATGCTAAATTTCTAAAGGAATTGTGTACAGTCAAAAGGAAACACAATGTTCACAACAAAGTACTTTTGACTGAGAATTTGAGCGCTATTATCAAACAAGAGGTGCCCCAAAAATACAAGAATCCGGGTAGTCCTACCATCTCATGCATCATAGGTGACTACCGAATCAAACAAGCTTTACTCGACCTTGGGGCAAGTGTTAACCTCATCCCATACTCGGTCTATGAACAACTTGGGTTAGGTGAATTAAAACCCACCAAAACCACACTTCAACTCGCTAATAGATCTATTCGTACACCAAGAGGGATGATTGAAGATGTCCTTGTCCAAGTCGATAAATTCTACTATCCAGTAGATTTTATTGTCTTGGATACACATCCTGTGATGGGAATCGGTGCTCAAATTCCTGTCATACTTGGCCACCCTTTCTTAGCCACTTCAAATTCAATTATCAATTGTAGAAATGGGTTGGTACAAATGTCCTTTGGAAATATGACACTCGAGCTGAATATCTTTGATTTATGCAAACAACCACGGGATGTTGATGATGAGGTCCACGAAATAAATCTGATTGAATCATTCGTGGAAGACAAATCCCTCCTGACATTCTATTCTGATCCCTTGGAGGCATGCTTAGCCCGCTCTCATGAGATTGATGATGACATGATAAGAGAGATGGATGTCTTTCTAGATTCTATGCCGGTACTTAATAATAAAAGATGGAAGGCACCATTTGAGCCTTTGCCCTTAAGCGAGAACAAGCCTCTTCCATCTAATATCAAGGCACCAAAGCTCGACCTAAAACCATTACCCACTGATTTGAAATATGTTTATTTAGGTCGAGATGAGACATATCCGGTGGTGATTTCTTCCCACTTGGATGAGGAACAAGATAGTAGGCTGATAGCCACTCTAATAGAGCATAAAAGCGCCATTGGATGATCAATTGTGGATCTCAAAGGCATAGACCCCCTGATTTGTATTCCTCGCATACACCTTGAGGAGAATGCGAAAACATCTAGGCAACCACAAAGATGCCTCAATCCAAACATGAAGGAGGTGGTTAAGGCCGAGGTGTTGAAACTATTGGATGTGGGTATCATTTACCCAATATCCGATAGCCAATGGGTGAGTCCAACTCAAGTGGTACTTAAGAAATCCGAAATTACCATTGTAGCCAATGCCAACAATGAACTCGTGCCAACCAGAGTCACTACCGGTTGAAGAATCTGCATTGACTACAGGAATTTAAACACAGTTACAAGGAAAGACCACTTCCCCTTACCTTTTGTTGATCAAATTTTAGAAAGGTTGGCGGGTCATTCCCACTTTTGCTTCCTTGATGAGTATTCAAGTTATAACCAAATAGAGATCGCCCTAGAGGACCAAGAGAAGAGAACATTCACATGTCCATTCGACACTTTTGCTTATCGAAGGATGCCGTTCAGACTATGCAATGCCCCTACCACCTTTCAGCATTGTATGTTGAGTATTTTTTCTGATATGGTGGGGACAATTCTTGAAGTCTTCATGGACGATTTCTTTGTATTTGGTTGTAACTTTGATGAGTGCCTGGTGCACTTAAAAACTGTTTTAAAAAGATGTGAAGAAAAGAACCTCGTGTTGAATTGGGAGAAATGTCACTTCATGGTTCAAAAAGGAATTGTCCTTGGTCACATCATCTCACAAAATGGAATCGAGGTGGGCAAGGCAAAAATCGATCTTATCTCTAACCTCCCACCCCCCAAAAGCGTATGAGATGTGCGGTCCTTTTTAGGACATGCCGGATTCTATAGACGGTTCATAAAGGACTTTAACTCACTCTCGTCCTTTATGTAACCTCCTTTAAAAGGAAAACTCATTCGAGTGGAATAAGGATTGCCAAAATGCCTTTGACAAACTTAAAGGTATGTTGACATGTGCTCCCATAATGCAACCACCTGATTGGAGCCTTCCTTTTGAAATCATGTGTGATGAGAGTGACTACGCTATTGGGGCTGTGTTAAGCCAAAGAAAAGAGAAGAAACCATGCGTCATCTACTACGCAAGTAAAACCTTAAACTCGGCCCAAGTAAACTACACTACTACAGAAAAAGAACTTTTGGCCGTAGTTTTTGCATTGGACAAGTTTCGGTCCTAGTTGATCGGGTCCACGATTATCATATTCACCGACCATGCAGCGCTTAAGTACCTTCTCTCTAAGAAGGATGCTAAGCCAGGCTTGTTAAGATGGATCCTCCTGCTCCAAGAATTTGACATAGAAATACGTGATAAGAAAGGAGTAGAAAACGTAGTTGCTGACCATCTTTCTAGACTTGTTCTCACCGATTCCCCTGAGACGACCGCAATCAATGATATGCTCCTTGATGAACAATTTTTTAAAGTCTCCCAATTACCATGGTATGCGAAAATTACTAACTTTCTTTCTACAGGTACAATTCCGACACATTGGAAAAAGCAAAATAAGGATAAGTTCTTCAACGAGGTGAGAAAATTCCTATGGGACGACCCATACTTATTCAAGTATTGTCCCGATCAAATCATAAGGAGATGTGTGCCAGATGATGAACAAAATAGTATCATCTCCTTTTGTCATTCTCAGGCGTGTGGTGGCCACTTTTTTGCTAAGAAGACTATAGCCAAAATTATGTAATGTGGGTTTTATTGGCCCACCATGTTCAAGGACACCCATAGTTTTGTAAAACATGTGAACCTTGTCAGAAATTGAGAGGAATATCCTGTAGAAATATGATGCCACTTAACCCCATCTTACCAATCGAAATATTTGATTGTTGGGGCATCGATTTCATGGGTCCATTACCATCTTCTTTTGGAAATTTATATATTCTGCTTGCCGTCGACTATGTTTCAAAATGGGTCAAGGCGATTTCATGCCGAAACAATGACCATAAAACAATCATTTATTTTTTAAAAGAAAATATCATTTCTCGATTTGGAACACCTCGAGTCATTATAAGTGATGGAGGGTCCCATTTTTGTAACCGCCCGTTTGAAGCTTTAATGAAAAATATGACGTAAATCATAAGGTGAGCACTCCCTATCACTCACAAACAAGTGGACAAGCTGAGATTTCCAACAGGAAAATTAAACATATTTTGGAAAAAACAGTGAACCCTGATCGCAAAGATTGGTCGCTTCGACTTACCGATGCTCTGGGCTTACCGTACCGCTTTCAAGTCCCCCATTGGAATGTCTCCCTATAGACTTGTTTATGGGAAAACTTGTCACTTGCCCGTGGAGTTGGAACATAGGGCATATTGGGCGCTAAAGAAGATGAATTTTGATTCTGACAAGGCAAGCTCATTGCGCAAACTTCAATTGAATGAACTTGCGGAACTCCAGAACGAGGCATATGAAAATGCGAGAATTTACAAGGACAAGACGAAGGTGTTCCATGATAAGAACATCCTTTGTAACACCTTCACGATCAACCAAGAAGTCCTAATGTATAATTCTCGGTTACATTCATTTCCGGAGAAATTGAAATTCGATGGACCGGTCCTTTCATTGTGAAAACTGTTTATCCATATGGGACCATCGAGTTGTTGAATCCAAGGAATGGTAATATCTTTAAAGCAAATGGTCAACGCTAAAGCTATTCTTTGAGAATTTTCCTTCAGAAGGTATGTCTATACCTCTGACTGATCCTGTGTATTAGGATATTTGATCTCCTAGTTTGATGGAGGTATAGAGTAGTTAGGATTAGGATTTGTTGCTTTTGGTTTGTTTTTTTTTATAAGTTAGTTAGAAGGAGGTAGAATTCCAGTCTTTGTTCTCTCAGGTACTCTCATTCCTCACTCCCTTTATTTTATAATTGCTCTCATGTTTTGCCTATTGCATATCTTTTACATTGAGGACAATGCAAGGTTAGGTTGGGGGGTGTGAGATCACTAGGATGAATCTAGTGTTTTGTAACATCTCGAGCAATATGAAAAAAAATTTCTAATTTTTCTAAAAATTCAAAACTCCATTGAAAAACTTTGTTTCTGTGCATTCGGGACCGTGTAAGTATAAGATAAGGAGAGGTGAAGTGAGTGAAGTTAAATATCTTAAACAATCTCGAAGATACTAGTTTTATATGTGAATTCTCCTATTTTTAAGATTGATAGAAATTTTGAACACTTTTACACCTAGTTCACTTCACGCGATTCTCATGTTTTGAAAGGATTATTAGATTTGTAGATTAGCTAAATTTGGATTTGAGGTATTGAGAAATCAAGCCGGGGTACTTTATCCATCCTTGCCCAGGGAAAAATAACGAAAGATATGGATTTCTAAAAATCCTATCTAATAAAAAAGAAAACAGGAAAGGAATGATGAAAATATGGGAATGATGGAGAATATGGTGGAAAATTTCGAAAAGGGCTACCTATTACCAACCGGGGGATGGTCTACCCGTAACCAAAGCCGGAAATGGGAAGTAATGTGAAAGCCGTCGGAAGGACGGTAAGGCAAATTCCTGTTAAAGGCTTGTGTTGATCTGTACACCTTGAATTCCATACCTTAGCTGATTTATGAAGAAGATAAGCCCGAATTTTCATGAGATGAGCATTCACTAAGCACACTAGGTTAAATTGTTCAATTTTTTCTATTTATCTATCAATCAATGGGAAATCCATGTGAGTACTTGTATGTTCTTGAAAGTTTAATGTTTCAACCTCTATCACTTAGTTTTGCTAATTTTTGTACTTGTATGTCTTAGAGTGTATAGAAGCAAAGTTTCTGAAGGAGGGTTGGGTTTTGGAGAAATGAATTGTTTTATGCATGTTTTGCTCGGGACTAGTAAAATGCTGGTTGGGGGGGTGTGTTGAGCTCTTAAATGTGTATATTCTAACCCCATTTCATCACTAACTATTCATGGTTTTCAAGCTAACGACTATTCTAATGCGTAGTTTTATGATTGTAGGAATGAGAGGGACTTCGCTCAATCGATCGCTAAAAGACTGCATTTAGGAGCCTTGGATGAAGACCCAAGGTGGGCCAAAGAAAGAAGAAAGCAAAGAGAGAAGAAGAGAGAAGAAAGAAAGAAGAAAAGGTCAAGGAAATCAAGGTCGACCGGTCCTGACCGGTCAGCCAAGAGGGCCACGACCGGTCTAGACCGGTCGGCCACACCCATTCACCTCTCTGAACTTCAAACACAAGAGGTCGACCGGTCTTGACCGGTTGGCCAGGGCCTACACCCTCCACTTCTGAACGCTAGACTGTCTACAGAGGGCCACGACCGGTCGGACAGTGTATTACAGCGAGATTTCAGCAGCTTCCTCTTGAAGCTCTGATTTTTATGCGCAAGTGCGTAAGTACTAGGCAAATCTGGAAGATTCTGAGGAGGTAGAACCTCTCCACTATAAAAGGGAACCAAAACGACTCCTCTAGCTCGTTCCTAAGACATCCTAGAAGAGATCTATGAAGGTGGGAGGCGGCAGAAGTCAGATTCGGAGTTCCACAACTCCTTCTAGTTTGTGTTTTCTAGTTTTATGTTTTTAGTTGTTTTCATGCTTCCTTGGATCATGAATGGCTAAACCTCTTAGCTAGGGTTAAGAGGTGAAGCTTGTAGTGAATCTGAGATACTTTAATTCATTCTGTTTTGGTTTCAAGTTGGATTTATTGAAGAACAATGGTTTATAGAAGTTTGAATAAAGTTCTAAGTAGTTTTTCTTAATCTTATGATGGCTTATGGATTTTTGGAAGAATTGCTTTAGTTCTCAATTATTTTGCATAGTTCTAGACCTGTATGCTCCGAGGAATCGGATTCAATACACTCTAGACTTGGATTTCCATGTAGGAACTTCAACCAAAGTTCCATCTTTTGTTCTAATTTCTGAATTATTTGTTGATTGTATATGTGATTTGAATGAAGTTCAAATCATGATCTAATTATGCTTTGTGACAGAGTTTAATGATGATTATGATTGTGATCTTAATCTATTGGATCTAGGATTGACCTATGTAATTGAGTGTGCTCAAGTCCTAACTTGAATTGAGGGAATCATGTAGATAATTATACATATGATAAATTGTATGTTACAGCCGCTCTATCATCCGACTAGATAGGATTTGATTTCGATTCTAGTTGTGTAATTGGGAAACCATAGCGAATTATGCATCAAGGATTGCTACAAGTGGATCATTGAACCCCAATGCTTTTTATATTGATTACATTCACTTTTAGTTTAAGAATCATATCTACATTCAATTCTAGAAATCTGTTTGGTTAACTCTCAAGTAGAGAATATTAGAAGTAATTTTGTGAATTCCTAACAAGTCCTTGAGAACGATCTCGGTCTCTACCGAATTATTACTACATCGCAACCCTACACTTGGGGAAGCGAATATCTGTCGCAAGGGCCTCTTGTTAAAACGACCCCTGAGACTTCCTCCTTGTCTCCTCGTTGAAGAGACAACTAGTCACCTGCTCCATGGACACCTTTTCATCTGGCGCGAAGTTTCTTAGAGACATAATCAATGTCTCCCAACTATCAGGCAATGAGCTAAGCAATAGAAATGCATGTAGCTCATCGTCCATGACCATCTTCATAGCAGAGAGTTGGTTCACAATACCGCTGACCTCATTCATGTGCTCAGCCATGGAACCATTTTCCTTTATCTTCATATTTACAAGTCTTCTTATCAGGAAGATTTTATTGTCGGCCGTCTTCCTGTCATACATCCGTTCTAATTTCTGTCATAGGCTAGTGGTTGAGGTATCCATAGACACGTGGTGAAACACCGTATCATCCAACCACTATCTAATAAACCCCAATGCCTTTCGATCTAACTTCTTTCAATCTTCATCGGACATATCCTTTGGCCTAGTCGATTCCCCTATGATTGGAGCATATAGGTCTCTACAATAAAGTAGATCCTCCATCTTAGCCTTCCACATGGACCAGTTAGACCCATTGAGGCTGATCATCCTTGATGAGCCACCATCCATAATTTACACCGATCCCACTGTCCGTTTACACAACCTGGACTCTCTGATACTACTTTTGTTGGGGGCGGTGCACAAAACTTCAAGATCTTGCACCCCAACTACCGTGAATTATGGGATATGATAATATGGAAAAAAAAATCAACAATCAATCACATGAACACAGAGATTTTTACGTGGAAAACCCTCAAATAGAGGTAAAAATCACAGGACCTCGTCCAGATAACAAATCCACTATGTAAAAGGCTATTACACAGCGATCACGAACACGACCTGCTTGGATCCAATCAATCTTCACTCACAAGGGTTGATAACAATCAAAGAGAACCGAAAACTGAGAGATCTTATCGGATCCGAGGATGTAGGAGAAACCGAGATGTCATTTGTTGCGTGGATGAAGCATCACGAGCAAAAACCTATTCTCTACCATCTTCCTCTCTCTCCCCTTGTCTTCTTCTTTTTCTCTCTCTCACACCTTGGACATGTAGAGCACCTATTAGGATACCCTAATCTGGATTTAGAAGCAATTATATAGCACTTCACAAGAGATAGAGCCAAAACAGAAAATTGTGTTTCGCAATCCGCACGCCAGTCGAGCGCCCGATAATGGGCAAAAACTGTCTAAAGAGTTGCTGAAAATAAAACTGAATTTCGATCGCCCGACCAAACCTCGTCGGGCGCTTGATCAGGGCTCCTGGCACCCGATCACTAAAACATCGGTCACCCGACCATCTCCAAAATTATCTAGCGATTAACTGTTCATCCGGGGCAAATTTCAGCCACTCGAGCCAGACTGGTCGGGCGCCCAATGACCCCCGAGCTGCACTCTCTCCTCTCCTCATGAGGAGGAACACCCCATCAGATGGACTTCATCGGTAAGTGCTTCTCCCGCCTCTCGCTCCCATCGTCGCGGGGTCCTGTGAGGTGGGCCTCGAAGCAGTGGTTGTGTGTCCATAGCTCCATCGACCGACGGCTGCCTTGGCTCGCAGCACCCGTGCATGCTTTCGGATGCGGAGGATGTTATCGGTCGAGCTTGTGCCCCTGTCTCTTCCTTCTGTCGCTCCTAGGGAAGGATGGCCTGCTCCATTGCCTGACCTTGACCTTGGTCAAGACAGCGGCGGTACGGGTGTCGTGAAGGGCTACTACCTGGTTGATCCTGCTAGTATTCATATGCTTATCTCATAGATTAAGCCATGCATGTGTAAGAACTAATTCATACAGTGAAACTGCCAAACGGTGAGGGATGATTCAAGAAGAAAAGGAGGTGGAAGGCAGGGTCCTCATTTTGGTGTTGCTTTCAATCGATAGCCGTCCATGGACAGGAGCACAAAAGTTAGATGGCTCTTATCATACATCTCTGCGTGCAGTTACACAGCTGTGTAGCTAGTTTTAGCTATCATAGATCTTTACGTGCAGGTACAGAGCTGTGTAGTTTTAGGTACATGCACGCACATATATGTATTCATGATGGTAGACAACAAGTGGAAAAAAAAAACGGTTCCTTTTTCTTTCCTTTTCTTTTCATTTCTTTTCTTCTTTTTTTTTTTGGCTGGAAATACGGATTCAATTAAATATCTATGCGTGCAGGTGTATAAATACGGACTCAAATTGCATAGTATTGAACACAGCACCGAACAGGTACATGTACACGTGGCAAACCTGTGGGCCCTAGCATGAAGTATGTGGTTTACCCGTGCCATCCATTCATCTTGCCAGATCATTTTAGGTTACCACCCCAAAAATAAGGCAAATTCAAAGCTCAAGTGGACCACACCACAGGAATCAATGGGGATTGAACGCCTGCCATTGAAAACTTGTTGGGGACCACAGAAGTTTTGGATCAAGCTGATATTTTTGTTTCCCCTTCTTCCATGTCCGTGTGACCTTATGTAACGCCCCAGATTTTTGAGATTTATTTGAAAATTTTTGAAAATTCATTTTTAATTTATTTTTTATTAATTATCGTACATTTACTGTTGATTTGCGAATAGCAGGACATCCGTAGGAGATCTGATAGGGGACCCTTTACAAAAGTTGCTTAAAATGATCCCATAAACATCGTAGAAAAATCAGATTTCAAAAATCACCCACTTTTCAGATAATTACGAAAATGCCATTAGTTAAACTTAAGTTAAGATGCCATTTTTAAGTATTATAGTTTCTGACGATCACTTTCACGCAAAACCCTGGATTTAAGCTTTTGGGCACATATTAACCATACACATCAAATTTCATCCCTTAAATCATAGTAGAAGTGGTCCGATTGTCAAATCAGCCCCTTAACCCTTGATTTTCATGTCCATCGAGTGAGGAAAGTAGATGGTTAGTCGTAGTCGAATATTTCTCTTCATGTGAGTGACTTGGATCGTCTTTATCATGGACCAATAGTGTGATTTGAGTGCCCCACCTTGATAAGCATCTTTCTTATGCGCGAAGTTATCCCGTTTTAGAAATTAATGAGTTACCAACTCTGTTTAAAACTGAACCTTTCGATTCACCCACTTCTCACCATCAATCGCTTCTCAAATTTGGACCACTTATTATACTCATATGACTACGACTTTACACAAAATTTGGACCCCGATCTATAATCCCACACCGTTGAACCACAAAGCCAGCACCTTCCTTTTCCGCCAAAAATTGAAATTTCAGATCTAGGCATTTCTCACCATCAATCAACTAGTAAATTTTGTACAATTGTTTGCTTATCATGACTACATATTTTTTCCAAAATTTGGGCCCTGATCATCAAGCGTAGACCGTTAATTGAGATCTAGCCCATTTTAGCACCCGTTAGGCCATTTTCAAGGATCGGCCAATCTAGAATGTGGATCATCAAGAAATTTACGTATTCTGACTCTACTCTTCGAGCTTGATAAGATGAACGGATTGGAATTGATCATAGATCATCCGAATATTGAGATTTGAGAAACCCAACTCAAGAAGTTGTTACACAAGACCTCGCGTGCACATCCCTCTCCATATTTCTACTACGCACCTCCAAATCCTTCTCCTAACCCTAGCCTCCATGCCCTAGAGAGAAAGAGAGAGAGAAGAGAAGAGAGTTCTTTCTCATATTTTTCCAGCGGCTAGGATCTTCTATAGCCCTCTTCTTCTAAGTCCATCATAAGGTGAGGATTTTCCTTCAAGCCTTTCATTAATAATATTATGATTATCATAAGTTTCTTTTGTGGCATGTGAAGTTGTTTTGTTTTGAATTGCTAATCCATATAACATGAAGTTTAATGTAGGATTTGTAATGAATATCATTATATAATGATGTGATTCATTGTTTAGATTTTTGACTAAGAAGCATGTGTATTTGTGTTATTTATTTTTGTGAAATCTATGCCCTTATTTTCTTAGTCCATGTATTATAAGTAACATTGGCTTTCATATTGTGATATGAAGTATGTGTATAAGATCATCATATGGACATCCCATTATTGTATACTCTTTGTCCCTAAGTTGGTAAAATTATTCGATGTAGAGAGATGGAACCCGTGAGAGGTGTCCATGATGGAAGAATATATCTTAACTTAACTGAGAGAATGAAGTGATTGTTTTTCAATGGATCCTTACATGTGCATGATGCTTGATTGGAGCCATTTACATTATATGAGTATTTTAATGAATTTGGCCATGATGTACAACATTGACTTTTGGGACATGATGAAATCATAAAACGGGACAATGAGTGTACACTAATGGTATACAAATTCTCATGAGCCAGGGTTGGTGCTATGGACACTAATCCCGTGCTGTCGGCCTATGCTGGGTTGCTTGCGACTCCCCATAGTGACCATTGAGCTTTATTTAAATTGGTTGTATGCGAAAACACTTAAATAAAGGTGAAACTAAAGTCATGCATTCACTTGGCTCCATGTGGGTGTACGGAATTGAGAATAGGCTAGAGCGTCCTACTTCTCCCGTACACTGTCACGTGTAGATTTGGGCTATGAGCGTCCCGTTTCTCACGTGGTCGGGCAAAACTATGGGCTTGTGCGGCCCAGGAACCTTTAGCGACTAGTGGCTAGCGTGAAGTCGTAACAGGGAGTCTCCCACTTCATGTATTGTGATTCTAGCCAGGGTGCCTTAGCCAGAGCATGCATTCCATGCATCGCATTAACAAAGATTTTTAGTTGGTTGTTTTGATTTGATTAAATGATAATATACTGCTTGCATTTACTCTGTACCGTTATTATTATTCTTGATTGTCTTGGAGGAAATATTCCCCACTATGATAGCGTTTAACGCTATCCCAAACACAATTTAGGTGATGCAGGTGAAGATCCAGGTATTGAACCCGATTTTTAAGGAAAAGAGTTCGATGGTTCATACGATCACATGGCGGATGACGATGTTAGAGAAACATAATTGATGTTATCATTTATTAAATATTTCTTTTGAGTAGTTGATACATTTGTGGAATTGTAATAAGTCTTCAAGAGAAGACATGGTTTTGTATTTTAATTAATCAGTATGGATATTGGTTGGTTCCCTTATTTAAACATTGATGATGACGTAGTAAGTTTGATAGAATAAGATGATAATTGTTTCCGCCATTGTGTTTGAATGCTATATTTTATTATTTGACAAATTAATTATTCCATAAATTACTTGGGAATTCGGCCGTCGTGTTATACACGAGAGTCGAAAATCTCGGGTCGTTACACCTTATAAACAGGTTGGATGGTAAATAAAATCATGGTGGGCGCTAGTAAGGTAGGATCCACTTGAGCTTTGGATCTGTCTCATTCTGGGGCTCATGCCCTAATATTATCCAGCAAAGTTAATAAAAACACATACATCATGGTGGGATCCACAAAGTTTTGCCATGTATACAGAGTACCATAGTGAGTCTTGCCATGCATACACATCACTGACGGGGGTGTTGTGTTTTACACTACGCAATCCAAGCCCATAAATATGCACCATTATTCAATAATGCCATGGAATTGTGGTGGGTTTTGATAGGGCATGCATGGTGCCCCTTGCCCCTAACAAGGTACAAATTCCATGATATAGAAGTTATGATCTTATAATCATGCTTCATTATTAATGAGACTGACCTTTGAATCTTCGACTTGAGTATGAGAATGTAAATATCCATCTTCATACACAATCACTTGATCTGCAGCAAATGTTTCTTTGTAAGGCCTATTTATTTATTTTTGGTCAATCATGCAAGGCACCCACCCAGTCAATCGCACAACACACCCACCCAGTCAGTCATGCAACGCACCCACTAGGGCTGTCAGCAGCGTGGATTTTCAGCACTGATGGGTTTCGAAACCAAGACCTCCGTTGAAACTCCACAGTCTACCAACAAGGCAAGGCTCTGAACCCCTCTTTGTAAGGCCTGAGGTAGGTTCAAATCATCACTGAAGATGCACCCCCAGGGTAGAAACCAATGTTTCTTTCTAAGGTCCCAGATATGTTTAGATCATCATTTAAGATCCACTCCCGGTGGTAGACTCACAAGAGTTTCAACACGAGGTCGAGTGCCCATTGTGGTGAAATCCCATTATGGTGTGAGTGCGTATGTGGGCGTGTGTATGCTTCATTTAAGATGAGAAGACTAGTGGACTTCCCAAGTGGGATTTGTTCATGGTTAAGGTGGACCTGGCCCAAACGAAGTTGGTTTGCAAGATGGCCTTGGACTGAGATTGTGGCCAATGGTTCTTTCCCTAGACCAAATTGCAACCCCATACCAGACGATGGTTGGTAGTACTCTTTTTTTTTATTATTGCTTAAAACATACACACCACCGGTATGGTTATCCATGTCTTGTACACATGTGTTGTAGAATAAAGTTGGTTGAAGGTATTTGCAATGAAGCAGCTCTTGAGCAGCTTGAGTGGATGATATACGACGTGCGAGCGCCTCTCGGGTACTATGAACTACGAGCACATAAACATGATATATCGTCTAGCAAGCTGAGTTGGGCGCATCTCACAATTTCAGGAGATCTGCTCACAAGCCAATCACTAGTCATATCCAAGCAGCCTTGGTTGCCAGTCGTTTGGTGGGGACGTCTCTCGGGTCGTAGTCTCAGCAGCCAATATAGCTCATGAGTTGGCCCAGATTACGGGTCTACTTCGGTTTGTTTCTACTCATAAGTCCCGGATTAAATGGGATCTCCATCAAAGAACGTAATCACTTAGGTGTCTAATCTGATAAGATAACATATCCCTTGAAGCTAGGAAGATCTTAACAGCCTACGTGACGGACTAATCTATCTGGACCTAAATAAATAGATGGTTGATGGATGAGAAAGGTACACAACATATCTTAATCCACGTTTCACACTTCATCTTACTTTCAAGCCTATTTCTAACTTAGGCATCGGAGGGCTAACAGCCGAGGGTTGGCCACATTTAGTTTCTCTCTTTGATTTTCAGGTGAGAAGGGATTCAACTTCGGGAAGATCGTGTATTTGGGAGAAAGGAATCTGTGACCAAAATCTGACGTTAACAGATTAGCGCCGTCTGTGGGAAACGAGTGTTCAATTCATTCTCACCACTAATTCTTACCTCTCACTATGCCTCCTAAGAAGACTCATCCTTCCACCTCAAGCAAAACACTGCCTCCAGTAGAAATTCCTGAGCCAAATCCGAATCTCCCTCAAACTGCACCAGAAATTCCCCCGGGGCAGCCCAACCCATCTGATTCTATACCACAAAATCTGTTCCAAGATATATCTGGTGGCTTTGACGGTATTACGCACTTTGTAGGAGATACGCTCCTTACTCTCCAAGCAGGATTTCAAACCCTTTCCAATCGGTTTGATCAGCATTTTCCTCAGCCACAACAAGCTCCAGAAGGACCACTGTTACAACCTACACCTGCGATTTCCAAACACTTCCCAGGCGAACCTTAAGTCCAACAAAATCCTCCTCCAAAATGTCTCCCGCGGCAATCAAATCCCGATCCAACGACTGCAATCTATCCGCTCCAGTGCCTCCCGGCAACGCCGACCTGAAGAACCTGATGCCGGAATGTCCAGTTATACTTTACCCTAGGAGGGAGACCTTAGAAGAATCGAGGATCATTTCACTGATATTGAACAACGATATCAATCCAACCTCCCGGCCTCTACTCTCACATCAATCCATCGAGCTGAACCTCCCTTTACTCGTGAGGTAATGGAGGCCCCTTTGCTTAAAAGTATCGAACACCCAACATTGTTTCATATATCGGTATCGGTGATCCTCTTGAACACCTAGAGACGTATAGATCTCTCATGGAGCCAGAAGGATATAGCTCAGAAATTATGTGCAGGGCTTTCTCCTTAACTCTAAAGGACACGACGCGTACCTAGTTCTGTGGTCTGAAGCCTCGGTCCATAGAGTCATTTTCTCAATTATCATATATTTTTCTTTCTCAGTTAATGGGAAGTATTCGCACCAAAAAGTCCGCATCTCATCTATCAGATTTGAAGCAACAACATGGAGCAACGATTAAAGAATTCACAGTTCAGTTTACAGCGGAAGCAGTCCAGACAGAGGGTTATACGGAAGACAAAGGTCTTACTGCCCTTATAGCAGGCATTACGAGTAAAAGGTTCGGGTTGCCTTGGATAAAAATCCTCCTAAAACCATGACTGGATTTCAAGCCAAAGCTCAAAAATATATTAATGACAAAGAAGTAGCCTTGGCTCGTCACGGCATTCAGGGAAAGAAATGAAAGTCTGAAGAAATCTCTCCATCCGATAGAAAATATCGACGCAATCGACGAGATCACTTTCCTAAAAAGTCTTCTACTGGAAAAATATTGCAATTATACTCCCCTCAATCGGTCTCCTGAAAAGGTACTGATGGAGATCAAGCATAAATCTTATGTTAAATGGCCTCCAAGAATCAAATCGGATCTGAAAAAAAGAGACAAGAGGAAGTTCTGCTACTTCCATAAAAACCATGGGCATAACACCCAAGACTACATATCTTTTAAGGATCAGATAGAAACTCTCATTCAAATGGGGCATCTCCGAGATTATGTCACATGACAAGATCGCTCACCCAAAGAATCCAATGCTCCAACACATCGTGAAAATCAGGCGCGGAGGCAAAAGTCGCCGCAACATCGTCCTTCACAGGAAAATGTCGAACCTACAGGTGAGATTCAGACCATTACAGGTGGTTCGGCTTGTGGAGGAGATTCTCAAGCCTCGAGGAAAGCTTATGCTCGAAAGGCATGCCAGAAGCATCAACATATTTATTAGGTAGAAAAGTCATCCAGCTCGTCAGGTCAAAGCCACCAACCAATCTCTTTCTCTCATGAAGACGCTGAAGGAATCCACTTCCCTCATGAGGACTTTATCGTGGTAGTTTAAAGGTATTAAATTATTTAACTCATTACATTATGTTAGATACAGGTAGCTCTGCAGACGTCCTTTATCTTGAAGCCTTCAATAAAATGACTCTCGTTAGAAATCTTCTCAAACCAATCTCCACTCCCCTTGTCAGTTTCAGGGTTGAAGTAGTAACACCAGAGGGAAGTATTGACCTCCCCGTCACTTTCGGTGACGCTCCAGCCAAAGTTACTATTTTTATCAACTTTCTTGTGGTTGATTGAAAATCTACGTACAATGCTATCTTAGGCCAACCGTCACTCACCAAGATAAGAGCAGCTCTACATCCCTTTACTTATGCATCAAGTTCCCCACTCAAAACAGAGTTAGGGTAGTTCGAGGGAATCAGAAAGAAGCTTGAGCTTGTTATGAAATCGCAGTTCAAGATTGGAAGAATGTCCAAGCAACTCCTATTATGACAATTTCAGGCGATTCAACAGACTCTCCAATTGCAACAATGCTCGACCCAAGGGAGGATACATGTCAAGCAGGAGCTCCCAGAGAAGAAACAGTCAAAGTTCAGCTATCTGAGGATGATCCTTCTAAGAAGGTTCATGTCAGATCATCTCTAGACTGTATCTTCCGAGCCCGCCTGACCAGCTTTTTGGTCGACTATCAAGACGTGTTTGCCTTGTCTCAGAAAGATATGCCAGGTATCGACCCCGAGGTTGTTGTGCATCGTTTGAATGTTGATCTAAAGTTTAAACCCGTTCATCAGCTGCAGCGAGCATTTACAGCCAAAAGACAGATGATTATTAAAACAAAAGTCAACAAATTATTGGTCGTTGATTTTATCAAAGAAGTCGATTATCCAGAATGAGTCGCGAATGTAGTTTTCATCCGTAAGACAAATGGCAAGTGGAGAATGTGCATAGATTATTCCGATCTAAACAAGGTGTGCTCGAAGGATAGCTTCCCAGCCCCGGTATCGACCAATTAGTCAATTCAACTACAGGACATGCTCTACTCAGCTTCATGGATGCCTATTTTGGCTACAACCAGATCATGATGTATCCACCTGATCGTGGGAACACCGTATTTATCACTGATCGGGGTCTATACTGTTACAAAGTGATGTCTTTGGTCTTAAGAACGTCAGGGCCACCTATCAATGCCTAGTCAACAAAATGTTTGCTGCCCAAATTGACAGGAATATGGAAGTATACATAGATGATATACTCGTAAAAAGCGTTATGGCTGATGATCATCTTACAGATCTTCGAGAAGCCTTCGATCTAATGAGGAGATATCAGATGAAGTTGAACCCAAAGAAGTGCGCTTTTGGGGTTTCCACTAGAAAATTTCTTGGGTTATGGTTAGTCAACGGGGGATTGAGGCAAATCCCGAAAAGATCAAAGCGTTGATAGAGATGAAATCTCCTTCCACCGTCAAAGAGATCCAACAACTGGCTGGACGAATTGCATCCTTAAACAGGTTTATTTCGCGAGGCTCCGATAAATGTCTCCCCTTCTTTAAGCTACTTCGCACAACTGCAAGATCCAATTAGGCATGGACCCAACAATGTGAAGAGGTGTTCCAGCAACTGAAGCAGTATATGAGTACGCCTCCCATTCTATCAAAACCTGTTCCACATGAGTAACTTTTTCTTTACTTATTTGTATCTTCCACGGCCGTTAGTGCCAGCCTTAATAAGAGAAGATTTCGGGATGCGGAAACTCGTCATTATGTCAGTCGCGCAATGGTGGATGCTGAAACCAGATACTCAGATATGGAGAAACTTGCTCTTGCATTGGTAGTCGCGGCATGAAAGCTATGGCCTTATTGTCAAGCCCATTCTATAATAGTACTTATAAATCATCCATTGAGACAAGTCCTTCAAAAACCTGAAGTATCTAGGCGATTAACTAAATGGGCGATCGAACTTAATGAACACGATATTACCTTCTGCTCGTAAACTGCCATAAAGGCTCAAGTCATAGCAAACTTCATTGCTGAATTTATGTATTCGACCCCTATTCATGTTGATATGACTATTCCTCCTATTTTCGAAGATGATTCATCAGAAAACGAGCAAGTATCCTGGTTACTCTATGTAGATGGATCATCCTGCTCCTCTAGCAGTGGGGCTGGATTGATTTTAATCGCTCCTAATGGATCACAATTTAAATATGCTTTACGCTTCGACTTTCATGCTTCAAATAATGAAGCATAATATGAAGCCTTAATAGTAGGTCTCCAATTAGAAAATATCCTCACAATAAGGAACCTGCTCGTTCATAGTGACTCGCAGCTCATTGTAAATCAAGTGCTCATACAAATCCAAAGTATTAAACTTACTTGCCAAATTCAACAAATATGAAATAATTCATATTCCTCGAGAAGAAAATAAGCTCGCTGATTCTTTGGCGAAATTAGCTTCAGCATCAAAGTCCAATTTAACACGAGCTGTCCCTATCGAGCACCTCTCTGCCCCAAGCATCAATCAAGTTACTCCAGAACAAGTCTCTACAGTGCAACTATCTCCGTGTTGGATGGATCCCCTTATCATTTACCTCCAAAGCGGAAAGCTCCTAGATGACAAAAAATCGGCTCGACAAATTCGTTATCGTCCTGCCAGGTACAACCTATAAGATGGTAAATTATTACGAATAAGTTTTACTTTCTATATTTAAGGTGTCTTCATTCAAAAGAAGCACAACGTGTTCTAGATGAAATACACCAGGGGGCATGTGGTAATCATCCCAAAGGACGGTCTTTGGCTTACCAAGCAATGAGGCAAGGTTACTATTGGGCTACTATGAAGGCAGACGCCGTCAAATTTTCAAAAAAATGTGACAAATGTCAACGATATTCTCCAATTCCTCATTTTCTATCTGAACAAATGACGTTAATAGATGACCCCTGGCCTTTCGCTCAATGGGGAGTCAATATAATTGAGCCATTACCCATGGGAAAATGTCAAAACAGGTTCGCGATTATGGCAGTCGATTATTTCACCAAATGGGTCGAAGCAGAACCTCTGGCCACCATCACCGAAAAGCAGACTACTAAATTTATATGGAAGAATATCACATGCCCTTATGGACTTCCCCACACCATAATTTCTAACAACAGAGGACAGTTTGATAATGTTGCGTTCTCCGAATTATGCAAAAATGGAAGATACGTAATATTCGAACTTCTCCATATCATCCTTAAGCTAACGGTCAAGTAGAGGCGGTTAATAAGATTATCAAACATCATTTGAAGACCAAGCTTGATGAATCTAAAGGTATGTGGCCAGAACTTCTGCCAGAGATTTTATGGGCTTACAGAATGACAACTCACACATCGAAGGGAGAAATACCTTTCTCTCTAACATTTAGTACTGAAGCGGTTGTCCCAGTGGAAGTCGAAGTACCCACCCATCGAGTAGAACATTATGAAACAATGAACAATGAAAAAGGCTTAAAACTTCATCTCGATCTCCTAGAAGAAAGAAGGGATACATCTCGACTTCAAGCAATGGCCTACCAACAGCATATAGCTCGCTACCACAATTCAAAGATCAAACCCAGAGCTTTTCAGCTTGGTGACCTGGTGCTCAGACAATATCGGAACAAGCACTCGATCGCTGGATCCTAATTGGGAAGGCCCGTATCGAGTTATCAAAATCATTCGACCAGGTACCTATTATCTAGAAGACATGCGAGGAAGACCCCTACGTCGCCCTTGGCACGTGGAACACTTACTCCAATATTTTTCATAAAGCATTCATGAAGTGAACACGTGAATCATACTTAAATAAAGATAATTTTCTATTCTAGTTGATTAGCTATAAGTCCTATAACTTGGTCGCTATTCCACTGAGGACCTGAATAGCACTGAAGAGAATACAAATATTCTCTTGACCAAGTCTTCTGCTCTCGCAGAGTCAAAGACTCAATTGATAGATCAATCTATCTCCATGCGGACGTAGCCACTAAGGCCTCCCTGACTGAGCCCGATTCATTTTCATGAATCGAGAAATCACGCATTCAAACGCAATTCATTCCCATGAATTAAAACAACTGAAAGAGGAGCCAAAATGGTCTTATCATTCAAGTCCAAAACGGTTACAAAATTTCTCATACATAATCAAGGCTGTGTTTGGTCCAGTTGCTTGGACGACAATCTCGGCCGAGTCATTAATAGGGAGGGGAGAGCGAGCGAAGCCTTCAATGTTGGAGACTTTGCTTCCCCCCCAGACCCCCCTGTAGTCGGCATTCTGGTAGGAATGCCTCCTTCGGTCGAAGAGCCGGTGCGGTGTATTGGTTAAGTACCCAGAGTCGGGATCAGGTGTCTGATACTGCTGTTAAGGCTGTTCATGCCCTATCTTTCTTTTTCTTTCGTGGCCGAAAGAGGGGAAGGAAGCGGAGGGGAGTTTCGGGAACACCCGGATTTGAAAGTTCATGTAACGACCCGAGATTTTCGACTCTCGTGTATAACACGACGGCCGAATTCCCAAGTAATTTATGAAATAACTAATTTGTCAAATAATAAAATATAGCATTCAAGCACAATGGCGGAAACAAATGTTCATCTTATTCTATCAAACTTACTCTTCATCATCAATGTTTAAATAAGAGAACCAACCAATATCCATACTGATTAATTAAAATACAAAACCATGTCTTCTCTTGAAGACTTATTACAATTCCATAAATGTATCAACTACTCAAAGAAATATTTAATAAATGAAAACATCAACTAAGTTTCTCTAACATCGTCATCCGCCATGTGATTGTACGAACCATCGAACTCTTTTCCATGAAAATCGGGTTCATTACCTGGATCTTCACCTGCATCATCTAAATTGTGTTTGGGATAGCGTTAAACGCTATCATAGTGGGGAATATTCCCTCCAAGACTATCAAGAATAACAATGTATAAAACTCAGAGTAACGCAACACAATAATATCTTTATTCAAACAAAACAATCAAGTAAAAATCTTTGTTAATGCGATGCATGGAATGCATGCTCTGGCTAAGGCACCCTGGCTAGAATCACAATACATGAAGTGGGAGACTCCCTGTTACGACTTCATGCTAGCCACTAGTCACCAGAGGTTCCTGGGACGCACAAGCCCATAGTCTTGCCCGACCACGTGAGAAACGGGACGCTCATAGCCCAAATCTACACGTGACAGTGTACGGGAGAAGTAGGACGCTCTAGCCTATTCTCAATTCCGTACACCCACATGGAGCCAAGTGAATGCATGACTTTAGTTTCACCTTTATTTAAGTGTTTTCGCATACAACCAATTTAAATAAAACTCAATGGTCACTATGGGGAGTCGCAAGCAACCCAGCATAGGCCGACAGCACGGGATTAGTGTCCATAGCACCAACTCCGGCTCATGAGAATTTGTATACCATTAGTGTCCACTCATTGTCCCGTTTTATGATTTCATCATGTCCCAAAAAGTCAATGTTATACTTCATGACCAAATTCATTAAAATACTCGTGTAGTGTAAATGGATCCAATCAAGCATCATGTACATGTAAGGATCCATTGACAAACAATCACTTCATTCTCTCAGTTAAATCAAGATATATTCTTCCATCATGGACACCTCTCACAAGTTCCATCTCTCTACATCAAATAATTTTACCAACTTAGGGACAAAGAGTATACAATAATGGGATGTCCATATGATGATCTTATACACATATTTCATATCACAATATGAAAACCAATGTTACTTGTAATACATGGACTAAGAAAATAAGGGCATAAATTTCATAAAAATAAATAACACAAATACACATGCTTCTTAGTCAAAAATCTAAACAATGAATCACATCATTATATAATAATATTCATTACAAATCCTACATTAAACTTCATGTTATATGGATCAGCAATTTAAAACAAAACAACTTCACATGCCACAAAAGAAACTTATGATAATCATAATATTATTAATGAAAGGCTTGAAGGAAAATCCTCACCTTATGATGGACTTAAAAGAAGAGGGTTGTAGAAGATCCTAGCCGCTGGAAAAATATGAGAACGAACTCTCTTCTCTTCTTCTTCTTCTTCTTCTCTCTCTCTCTCTCTCTCTCTCTCTCTCTCTCTCTCTCTCTGTCTCTTTCTCTACGGCATGGAGGCTAGGGTTAGGAGAAGGGCTTGGAGGTGCGTAGTAGAAATATGGAGAGGGATGTGCACGCGAGGTCTTGTGTAACAACTTCTTGAGGTGGGTTTCTCAAATCCCAATATTCGGATGATATATGATCAATTCCAATCCGTTCACCTTATCAAGCTTGAAGAGTAGAGTCAGACTACATAAATTTCTTGATGATCCACATTCTAGATTGACCGATCCTTGAAAATGGCCTGACGGGTGTTAAAATGGGCTTGATCTCAATTAACGGTCTACGCTTGATGATCAGGACCCAAATTTTGAGAAAATATGTAGTCATGATAGGCAAACAATTGTACAAAGTTTAGTGGTTGATTGATGGTGAGAAATGCCTAGATCTGAAATTCCAACTTTTGGCGGAAAAGGAAGGGGCTGGCTTTGTGGTTCAACGGTATAGGATTATAGATCGGGGTCCAAACTTTGTGTAAACTCGTAGTCATATGAGTATAATAAGTGGTCCAAATTTGAGAAGCGATTGATGGTGAGAAGTGGGTAAATTGAAAGGTTCAGATTTAAAAAAAGTTGGTAACTCATTAATTTCTAAAACGGGACAACTTCGCGCATAAGAAAGAGGCTTATCAAGGTGGGGCACTCAAATCACACTATTGGTCCATGATAAAGATGATCCAAGTCATTCATATGAAGGAAAATATTCGACTACGACTAACCATCTACTTTCCTCACTCGATGGATATGAAAATCAAGGGTTAAGGGGCTGATTTGACAATTGGACCACTTCTACTATGATTTAAGGGCTGAAATTTGACGTGTATGGTTAATATGTGCCCAAAAGCTTAAATCCAGGGTTTTGCGTGAAAGTGATCGTCAGAAACTATAATACTTAAAAATGGCATCTTAACTTAAGTTTAACTAATGGCATTTTCGTAATTATCTGAAAAGTGCGTGATTTTTGAAATCTGGTCTTTCTACGATGTTTATGGGATCATTTTAAGCAACTTTTGTGAAGGGTCCCTTATCAGATCTCCTACGGATGTCCCTCTATTCGCAAATGAACGGTAAATGTACGATAATTAATAAAAAATCAATTAAAAATGAATTTTCAAAAATTTTCAAATAAATCTCGAAAATCTGGGGCGTTACAGTTCAGCCCTACCCTATAGTAGAGTATCTTTTCCCTATCTAAGCTATATCAACATAGCCAACTAGAAAACTCATCCGCTTGTCAATTCTTGGTGTAATACTCACTCGTAAATGATTGGTGTCAGAATTTTTCACTGATCAGGTGTGATCAGTCTCATCCGTGTAAGAATTGGGAATTCCTCTTCCAACTCGTCCCGGAATGGGCGTTATGGCAAAGAACAAGAAGAAAACTACAGGAGGAATTTGTCCAATAGTCACAAATGGTGCCTCCACAGGTTGACATCCGATCCAACCTAGTAGTAAGCGATCCGCCAAAAGCAACCAAAATATTCCTTGGTGAATCGGGCGAAAACTTGAACTACGCACATACATACTTTTAAAAAAAAGTAAAGCCGACAGAGATATAGAAACTGGTGCTATTGCGGCTACACCTCCCGATTTGTCAGGTATACTGCGAAGAATGGCATGGATCGGTAGGAAATACCATTCCGGCACAATATGAGGCGGGGTGGGCATCAGATTAGCAGGTATATAATTGTCGGCTGCTGCTCACTCCTCTGCATCATCCGAAGGAGGTGCACAGCTTTCCACCTCACGATCAGCCTCAGAAGCTCCCAAAGCTTCAGTCACTTCCGTAACTTCATTAGCCGCAACTTCTCTCTCTTCTTTTGCGACGTCATCGGCGACTCTCTAGAACTCCTCCAAGTCAAATGTTGGAGAAATTCTCTGCACTACCTTAAGAGCAAAGTCGCGACCAACATCGTACGATTCATAACGCTCGTCATCGTAGAGCTGAGAAGTCTGGAACTCCAGAATAGCGCAGGGACCCTCTTCAGAGATCATCTTAACTAAAGCTACCCTTTCTACCTCCCAATGGATAGAATCATCCTTCAACTGTGAAAGGGTAGCTCTCTCCTTCTCCAGATTTTCGCTGACCTCTTTGAGCTGCGCCGTCAAGTCAGCAATCGTTTGCTCCAAGGAGATCTTATCTTGACGGAAGATCTCTCTCTGCTTTTCAACTTTCTCCTTCATCTCGCAAAGACGAGCAAACTTCAGATCCAGTGCCTGATGCTTCTCAGTTAGCACCTCATTAGTTTTTGCGATTAAGAGTTCGCGAGCTTTTAAAACTTGATCCCTCCCTTGGATCGCTTGTTCCATGGCTTACACCTTTTCTTCAGCTCCATCTATTATTCTGTGAGCAGCTATTATGTCTCGCCTTGTTCTTATAAGAAGTTCCAGTCCCTATACAAAATAACAGGGGGTTAGGATAAGATCGCGAAAATAATTAAGTTGAATTTCTCATGTGATGAAGGGGTCATGTTACCTGGAACATCCTCATCCCAGCTTCTAAAGAGATGTCTTTAAGGCTAGGCTCAGGAAGACTCCCTAGAGATCGTGGGGTGACATTTTCAAAAAGAAATTTACATATCATGTGCAGATGACCCGGGATAACGAAAGACCCAACCCCTGAAGGCTAGGTTACAACCATCATGTCCCCCGCCAAGGATGGATGTGCAGACTCTTTGAGCAGATCAAGCAGCTCTCGAGCAGGAGCAGGAGTTGAAAGCGACTCGCAAGTAGCTTCTGACTCACGGTTTGCCTCTACAGATGGGAGACCAACTCCCAATTGACTAGCTTCTGGCTCACCCTCTCTTACAGGAAGATCAGTCAAGTCAATGATCGATTGCTCTTGAGAAGCAACCTGGGAGGAGCTGTGACCACAACATTAGCAGGAGGCTCGCTCTGCTGCAATCCGTGACCAGACCTATCTGCCTGCTCGAATAACTGAGAGGGCCCTGTAGTGGTTTTCTTCTACCTTTTTGAAGCAATGTCATTCAAGCGGGGGAGAACCCCTCTCTTATCTCCTGTCGCCATAGCTTTTTCTCTGGGAATAAGACCAACTGAAGCAAGTCATAGAAGTGAGAGAGTAGCTGTGATATTTCTATCATCTGCAAACAATTTGAAGACCTTAACCATTTTCTCGTTAATTCTGTGTAACACCCCGTACTTTCCAGTACATGGGTGTTACCATGAAAACATAATGTAGAATACATACAATCTAGATAATTTGAATGTTCACTTGCATTTTAGTTAAATTTAGACCATTCGGATCAAAATATATCTATGGATCAAACTATCCAACCGTTAAAATTGTCAGAATAGGCTTTAGCCACCTCAGATCAAGTATTTTGGCCCAACTTAACCATGGATTTATCTCCTCTCCAGAATGATGTCCTAGCAGAGCTAGTGGTGTTGGATGAAAGGATTAGATTTCTCAAATCATGAATGTATACCCAACAATTTTACCTAAATAATAATAATAATATTAATAATAGTTAGAATGATATTAATAATAATATCATTATTATTTTTTTGTTAAGAAAATGGAATATTAATGTTATAAATGTTATTACATCTATTGATATGGGCTAAACTAGATTTAAGATAATTTTAATTGTCCAAATCTGATTTGGTGTTAATCCAACCGTCGGATTAACGTTAATCCACATTAGATCATGAAATTAATTGATATGGCCCACCTGAGTGATTGGCTGGATCATTATTGAGACAGTAGCTCCAGCATGGGTGGTAGAAGTGAATGATCGGTGTGGATTTCTTCATAGATCGACGTGGGGCCCATTGTTGGTGTGAGTGTACACCAATTGTTGGTGCACTAGTGGTGCACCATTTTAGCAAAATGGGTCAGCAACTGCTGACCCGCAATTTCTAAAAGAGGAATCTCTCTCTCTCTCTCTCTCTCTCTCTCTCTCTCTCTCTCTCTCTCTCTCTCTCTCCCTTTCAGAATTTCTACCCGAACGGGCAATGCAGCAGTCGGACGGCTGTCCGTTTTGAGCAGGGATGTGGCCCACTGTCATCATCCAGTTGGATGATCTAGACCGTCTATCTTGTACGAACGTGAGTCTTGACCTAAACGCTGGTATTGGGCCTTGCTTCCATTAGTTGTTCAGTCCATAAAATGGAGCCTGAAGTAAGGGTTGTACAAAGACAGTTTATGTTTCCAACAACTACTTTATTGCCAGATCTTAATCGGCATGGTCCACCTTTGGTCGATCCAAACCATCCATCTTGTAGAGAATGTGTCCCTTTGTCTAATCATAGTGGTTTCCACAGGTGGGGGCCATCGGATACCTGTGGATATCGAGACAAAATTCGGGTTGTACAAATGATTTCCAAAAACGGAAATGATTTCCGTTCGTTTTGCAATGTTAGTCTGGCTATCCGCGTGAGGGGATTTCCCTTAATCCTGGCCGCTTGTGAGTGTCTCTAACAATCTATCTGAGCTAATCCCAGTCGTTCATTGGCTTGTGAGAGGACTAGGGTTGTGAATATCTCTATATAAATAGAACTTTTCTCCTATTCTCACTTTTTCGCTGCTTCCAACAACAGAAGCCCTAACTGCCAAGCTCAGACCTCTTCTTCAGCTCGTAAGGAGTCCAGATAGATGACAGCAGTCGTTTCAAAGACGTCATGGATTGCTATCTTCTTCTTCCCCAATCTTGTACCATCGATAGACCTTAGCCGAGCATCAATCTAAGTTACTACAACGAGTCAATCAGTCGGTGGTGGGCTGCATTCATTAGATCTGGTTGTAGGAACTGAAAATCAGAAAGCTGTGGAGTGCTCTCATTGAGGTATCAAATCCTCTCCATCCATCTTTACCATTCAATTGTATTTCATTAGATTGTATCGAGTATTTGGATGATTCTACCATCGAATTCAGCAGTAGTGTATGAGTCCCTGAGGTTAGTCCTCGATCAGCAACCGTCAGGTGGTTTGAAGTGTAAATCTGGTGCAACTTGCTAATTAAGCTCATCTTGATTTCAGATCTGATTTCTGAGTTTAGTTACATATCTGTTGATAGGAAGTTTTGTTCTGATTTGTGTAAACAGTGGGGCTATTGATCTTTTAAGTTACTGCATCTCCTTTAGATTATAACCTACTATTCAGATCTTCAGAGAGGGAGAGTTTCATTCAGTCCATTAGAGGTAAATTCTATCATCTCCTGCATAGTGGTTTTGAAATGAAGTCCACTGTTGTAAGTTTTAGTTTTATTGGTTGATCGAATCAACTCAGTTGAGTCTAATTCAGTCCGAATCAAGTCTGATTCCATCATCCCTCTATTAGACTTCGAAATGATTGGGAGGAAGCAAATATGGTAGAGCTAGATCTGTTTTTCCCATTGAGTTAAACTGTTGAATTAGGTGTTGATTGAGTTGATTAGTACCTGACCTAGTTTGGATACTTTCAATTCATCTCATCTGGGGGTGAATCTAATCATGTTCAACCTCTTGGATCTGACTGGATCATCTTCTTCGGTTGAATTTGAGGTTGGAAGACAACCTGGTTTGTTGAAGTTGATCCGAGCATTGGGGCTTGACCCGTATTGGTTGTTTGGAGTTAAGTGTAGTTGTATTAGGTATGCTGTCATGAATGGAGTACTAAGTGCAACTTCTAGTGGGTTATATTAGACTTACTTGTGTTATTAATCTCATACTTTGCAAATTTGTTCTATTTACCTCAGTTGGGAATTGTGGAGGAATTGGTTGGTGTTGTGGTCTGATGTGCAAGTTGAGAAGCCATCTCCCTGAAGTTTGGATCTCTTTTCTTGTATGCATCAACTGATGGCTCTTTAGTGGTATTTCTAAACTCGAGTACATGGCTCAAATCTGAATTATCTCAGAACGGAGGAGTTTGTGGGTTCTTCCCAAATTTTCTTTCTCTTAGATGCTTAAGGAGGATTTATCTAATGTGAGGTTTTTTCCCTTCAAGCTTCACATTTATATAATTGGATTGTGTGGTTCTTGCTTAAATACATCTTGCTAGTTGAATTATTTGTTTATATCGTTCTTTACTTCCATTATTGCTTATGATAATTGTTTTGTTCATAGAAATATTCTTTCAAATAATTGTCTAATGATAATCGTCTTATGATAATCGTTTTGTGTTATTAACTGTTCATAGAATGATTTACATCTAAATTGTTAAGTGTTGATGTAATTTGGAGAATGGAACTGTTTTATGTGACTTGGATAACAGTTGCGAAATTGGTTGTAAAATGTTAATTATTGTGTTTTGAGAGGATGACTTGTTGCCATTTAGTGAAATTTATCGTGTGGTGTCCTAAATTGGACTTGATGCCCATGTGGCTTTGTTTGGGAAGATCCTTCCTTGTTGGTGTCCATCAATGGACTTGTTTCTCAGGTGGCTTGGACGAAGAAGAGTATCCTTTTGTTGGAAACTTTGAAACACACAAAATAGTAACATTAATTGTCTAATTGTAGAGAATCATAAAATTTGTATTATAGTATATTTTGTTGGATGTCTTATGGACCGAGGATGGTGTTATGGGATGCTATGCCCGAGCCGCCGGCCTATGCTGAGTTGCGTACCCCCTATAGTGACCGTGAATTTTTAATTGCTTGTTTTGTAAATTGAACTAATAAAAGATGGTTAATCATACATACATGGCATTTGCGAGTAATGTTGGTGACGAGACACATTACTATCGGTTTGATATGCATTGCATTGCGGGTAACATTGGTGACGAGCCATGTTACTATCGGTTTGAATTCGTCAGCTGGATGTACATCCCCAAGCTGAAGAACATGTGCACGCACACATTCATGTAAACGAGATTAAAGTTCGAATATATGGATTGAATGTTATAATTTGTTAGTATTTGTAATAAGAGTGAATTGTTATATTTGATTGTTTTAAATGTCATTTCTTTTAGAATTGTATAAATTGCTTATTGTGCAATATATTATCATTACTTGGTCTTTACTTAACTACTATCGTGCTTGAAAATTTTGGAGGGTTTTTACCTCACTATGATAGCGTTTTAACGCTATCAAACCATAACAGATGATGCAAGTATTTTTGGATGAGAAATTGAAAAGTGGTGCGACTCAAGTCTACTTGCAGTGTTTCTTTCTTTTGGTTTTCTTTTTAATTAATGTAATATTGAGACAATTGATTTGTATAAGCCCTATGGGCGTCACTTATACAGTTTAATTTATATTGGGCATTCATGTCTTGATGTGCTTCCATTGCATTTTAAATATAAAAAAATTATACTGTAAAGCGGATCTTTGAATGTTTACACTCGGGTTTTCAGAACTCGGGCTCAACACCCGAGTAATGAAAACTGGGGCGTTACATTCTGCCTCTCAAATTGGGTTTCTTTCCGACTAGAATGCCTGAGAATACGAGCAACTAAAAGAGTTAATAGGAGCAGAATTACATCAATAATTGTGCAGAAGTGAGGATTCCCACACCTTCGCGAAAGAAGCGACTAATGTTATGACCTCCAGGAGTTGAACCCGTATCGGACTCCCAATTCCCAGACACGTAGAACCAATGTCTCTTCCATCCAGGATATTTTGAAGAAGGGTTCCCCATGATAAAATTGTCCCTATGCCAGTAACAGAGATAGTACCACCCTTCACTGGCCGGAGCCTTTTTAGTTGGAACATCCGTAGGAATTCATCAGCAGTAAGATCTCCATTTCCAGCCTGTTTCCAGAGGACGTAGGAGCTCAATACAACTCGCCATCTATTTACTATAATTTGCCCTGGAGCAATCTTATAGATACGGAGCATGCTCCGACTAAAAGGATAAAAGGGGAGACGCACACCAAGCTCAAAAAAATATTTGTGCATGGATATACATCCGGGTGGCGGCGAATCTGCAGTATCCCCCACCTCAGGCACTCGGAGAACAATGGAATCAGGAATCTGGTATCTGTTAGAACTTAGAAAAAGAGAGAGGGGAAAGATAAGAACTACTCGTCAGCAGTCCTTCTTTCTTTTCTTTTTTTTCGTGTTTCTTTTATTCTTGGGGAATTCTGAGTATAGAGACATTCATAGACAATCCTAAGCAATCACAAAGTGTACACAAGAGAGATATCGCAAGGCGAATTTTATTCCAGAGATTTTGAGATCTTTTACATTCCAGGCTGTGATACTGGTCACGAGCCTTTAATTACATCAACGGTTGATCACCCTTGATTAGAAGGCAAAAGACTAATCCGCCGGGGATTATGGTCTTGAGTTCATGGTCGTGTAGACCTTTGTTTCCTTGTTATGGACCGAGCCACATTTGTTAGACACGCCGGATGTCTATGTCCCATTTTCTTTCGGTATGTCCGGGTTGAGAGACTGTCAGGATTCGAGTGGTGCAACTCGGGGCCCACGCCTGTTACTGTGAACAGGTGACCGCTGGAATACACGAACCTCGAATGTTGGTCGGCATGACCCAAGGCCCACGCCCGTACTTTTATGATGGGTGACCTTAGGAAAGCACTCCGCAACGTTCCCGAACGAGGGTTTTAATCGAGTGGTGCAACTCGGGGCCCGCGCCTGTTACTGTGAACAGGTGACCGCTGGAATACACGAACCTCGAAATGTTGTTCGGCATAACCTAAAGCCCGCGCCCGTATTTTTATGATGGGTGACCTTAGGAAAGCAATCCGCAACTACCTCATCAGCTCAACCGACAGACCCGTTGTCGATGGGTAGGGCATCGACGGTCTTTTTCATAGTGGCAGTCCATAGTAAGATGTTTCAAGCTCAGTTAGAACTCTTCGTTCGTGGTTTCTCGTAGTAACCATAACCCATTGGGTTTAGCCTCGGACCTTTATCCGGGATGAATAGAGCTTTGTACAGTAAAGTAAATGTATTTCTTCTGGAGTCGGGCGACTCGTCTTCGAGAACACTCTTTCTTCTGAGTATTTTCAATGATCTGTTTGGGATCAAGAAGGCTTTATCGAGCCAAGATCTTTTGAGGATCCAAACTCAATGGGCTGGATCGGCTATCTCCGATGCCTGTAAGTGGCTAAGTATAGGGTCCGATGGGTACCCACATATGCCAATTCCTTAATGAATAATGGGGATCGATGCCCCGCGAATGCTTGACTCGGCTGTTGTATAGCCTGAGTACTTCAGTTTTGCCTCGGTGTCTTTGAGATCGCGGTTGATTTCAACTGGCACTAATCAATTCTCAAGCCAACAGGGCACTTCCCAGTGCTGAAAACGACTAAGTAATGGACCTGCTTGTAGTTTGATTAGAGAAATCGATTAATATTATCGATAACCGTCTTTGAACAGGGGTGGATTACGTCCACGAAGATCGCTGTGCGATCGCATTTCAATTTGCTTAGCAGAAGTCAATTTCTGGGCCAACAGGGCACTTCCCAGGGCTAGAAATGACTAAATAGTGGACCTGTCTGCGGTCTGATTAAAGAAATCGGTGAATATCATCGATGACCAACTTGGAACAGGGGTGGATTATGTCCACGAAGATCACGGTGCGATCGCATTTCAATTTACTTAGCAGAGGTCGATTTCCGGGCCAACAGGGCACTTCCCACGGCTGAAAATGACTAAGTAGCGGACCTGCCGACCACTTGATTAGGGTATTCGAGGGTCCTGAGATCGGATAACCTCGTCGTAGTACATGATTATGGTGTATCATGTCAAGTAAAAGAAAAGTTTCTCTCTCGGACTTGGTCCAATTCCGCCTGATTCTTCTCGTTTTCGGCCGTTTTCGGCTCTTTCGGAGGGATTTTCGGGGCTGCCAAATTGGCTAAGTGTTGGTCATTTTGGACCGAAACACTGGTTTGGGCCACTTATCATTGACCGTCGGGGAATCTGATCCGGTGGATGGATAGATCTCATCGAGACGCATCCGGCAGAAGTGGTTTCATCAAAATCGGATTCCGAACGAAGGCGGGGCACACGATCGAAGGTCCACCCCTCCCATCAGCGTCCAGGCGCATGGGGGAGTGTGTATAGGCGCATGTGGTCATTTTTCAAGCGCATGTGGCCATTTTACAAGCACATGTGGCCATTTTACAAGCGCATGTGGTGTTGCATCATCTGTCAAGCGCATGTGGTCATCATCCGGGCGCATGTGGTCATCATTCGGGCGCATGTGCCCATTTTGCACAAAAAACAGATGAAGTAGAGGTGTTCCGGGCGCATGTGGCAGTGCACATGCGCCTGGACCTAATGAGTAAGTGCATGTCCCTCCCAGACTTAGAGAAAATTCGGGATTTTTCGGCCAGAAAAAGCCGGCGCAAGTGGGGGAAAAAGCCGGCGCATGTGGGGGATATGCCGACGCATGTGCCCAGCACTTAGAAAATTTCAGGATTTTCTTCCTGAACTTGGGATTCCGGTGAGGAAATCCCTTTCTAGCGAGGGAATCCACTCCGGCCAAGGCATCCGGCGAGGGGAGAGAAAGTAAGCGCATGTGGTGCTTACATCACTCTGAGGTCGGCGGGGGATAATCTCGTGCTGATTAATGAAGTGACTTCACTATTTATAGGAGATAATCGGGTTCAGGTCCGGTCCGACGGGTATTTCCCGGCGCATGTGGTAGAAAACAGTGTCAAGCGCATGTGGTTGGAGGCCAGGCGCATGTGGTTGGAGGCCAGGCGCATGTCCTTTACCGGCGCTTTTCGAAAAAATGTTCAATTCACTTCCTTTCGCTGATAGAGTGTAAGCGCATGTGTTTGGAGGCCAGACGCATGTGGTTGGAGGCCAGGCGCATGTCCTTTGCCGGCGCTTTCCCACTACTTAGCCAGATTTTCAGGATTCCAGCACTTAGAAAATTTCAGCATTTCAGCTCCGACGAGGGACTTCCAAAGGACAGCTACCTTTTTAGACATGCACTCACTGTCACCAAACCACTTCTAGGCTAGGATTGACCTCCTGAATGAATGGGGTGGGGTGTGGAAGTCCAGATGTTGCCAATTTTGGTACTTCCTTCCTAATTTGGAGCCTCCAGGTCGGCTTGTCGTATAGGAATGTTGTTCCGGTGAACGCGCGCATGGAAATACGCATCGTAATGACTTCAAACTTGCTATTTAAGGGTTTTAGGGCGCTCCGGATCATTTGGCGGTGAAGCACATGTCCAGTTCCACTCTGAAATGGTAGCTGTAGGCTTACGGACCCTTTTTTGTCAGCTCCAAATGGGGATGAAACGCATTTCGAGGTGCGCAGGTAAAAAATGCACCGGATGACTTTGAAACTTACAGGTTAAGGGTTTTAGGACATTTCGGATCATTTAGCACCGAAGCGCATGTCCAGTTCCGCTCCAAAATGCTGTTTATGGATTTTGGTCGCTACCAAGCGATCAGGGTTGTGCAGGCATTTTCGGGGCTCTCCCGGCCTCTAAACTTATCCAAATCATTGCCACTAGACCATGGGATGTCGTTTTATAATGGGTGCAAATTTGAGCCCCAACAAGTGCCCCCCCGGTGTGCTGCGCTGGATGCTTACGTCATGCCAGTGCAGTGCACCGGTTCCCCAGGCTCAAGTATAAATAGTTGACTCACTGAGTCATTCCAACATTTCCTCGAGTCAGAAAATCCAACTTTCCCAAGGTGAGAGAGCTCACCCTCGGGGTACAAGCGCATGTTGTCCCCTTGTGGGCGCATGTGGCCTGCCATCCATTACTTTTTCCGGCAAAATACTTCCTCCAGGCGCATGTCACATGCCCATGATGAAGCGGGCGCATGTCCCAGGCACATGTGGTTCTGGGCATGCGCCCAGGGCAATGCCCAGGACTTGTCTTTTCTTCAAATTTCAGAGATGGGTGCATGTGGTGATGCACATGCGCCTGGTGCATTGAATTCCAAGCTCGTTTCTTCCTTTCTTCTGAGCCGGGCGCATGTCAGATTGAACATGCGCTTGATGCCTTATGAGGTGAAATTGTATTTTCAAATTTTGTGAACCGGGCGCATGTGATGGGCCACATGCGCCTGGGGCTCCACCTTGGGCGCATGTGAGCCCAACACTTAGCCAAAATTTTCGTTTATAGTCGCTGGTTTGCACTTGTGAAGAAATGGCATTTCCGGCTTCGTTTCTCAGTCAAATTCAGTGCTGTTTGAGGCTAGATCGCTTAAAACTCAAGCACGATTGGAGCTTAGTGCCTTGGGCCTGCAGTTGGCCGCCTACTTTGGCCTGTCACAGCTTGCAACTGTCTATTTTAGGCAGGTTAAGAGTATGTTTGCCAGAGTGCGCTTACAGTGTTCTGATTGCCTGTAAAGTTGCTGTGTGCGAATAGTTGCGTATGTATGATGCTGAAACTGTTTCCTGACTCTGTCCAGTACCTACTTATAAGCACCTGGACTTGTCAAGGCTACTTTTAGACTAAATGCATGGATGTATTGTGGGTTCAATCTATGATTTTGTGTGTGCATCAATCCTATGTATGCGTGCATGTATGATGGCAGTTGCTTTGTTATGAAATGCGTATGATGATTGAGATGCTATGCTCTTGATTTTGTTACTTTCATGCTCTTCATGCTTGTGCTCTACATGCTGTGCTTGTGTTTGTGATATGATTTCGTTAGGCTATTTGCCCGTGTGTATCAAGTTGTTTTCTAATGTTGCTCTGTTTACGCGTTGCAGTGAATCGCAGTAGCGGCAATGGGATCTTCTGGTGAAACCTCTGGGTCGCATGCTTCTGGTCCGACGCCGATGAAGCGCGGTCGGAAAAGAACAGCTGAAGGTCCTTCTAACCCTCCTCCTCCAAGACGTAACTCTCGCTTCTTTCCTACAGTCGAACCCAAGATAAAAGATTTCACGGAGCGTATTGGGCAGCTTCCTCATGAAGTGCTGGTGCGCATCTTCGTCAACAAGACAGCGCCTGAACCTCCAAAGCAGGGAACAGAACAAGAGTGGGTCTATTGGTATGCCCAACTTGCTTGTGTGGCGAGTGCCATTGAGGCAGGTCCTCAAGATATACCTGTTCAAAATGTAGAAGAGAATCTGACGGGTCAGAAGGGTAAGAAGAAAGGAGGACGAGGAAAACAACCGATCAAGGTGCTCAGTTAAGCGGAGCGATTGACACAGCTCCTCGACTTGAAATATGAAAGGATGAAGATTGGATGGGAGAGCAACAAGATCGCTGCTGAGCGTGGCATTTGCATCACGAACCCCTACAATGGCGAAGTCATCTTGCACCAGAAGTCTCTTATGAGGTGTAAACCTTTTCCGAGCATCGAGCCATTTGATGTTCGTAGACCTAGCCAGTTCTATGGAGTGGAGAGATGGTCTTCAGTTCCTGAGAGATTACTCACCGCCACCCTGGGAAGCAACGGGAAGCAACAAAAGGTTGGTGAGATTAAGGAAATGACTTTCCTCATGCCTACGTGTGATCCGCATGCACCTTATCCGACTCATTTCTTTGAGATGGTGCGTCAAAGATTCCTTCCTATGAGCACGTCTGCAATGTGGGAGACTTCGAGCTTCCGTACCCGAGGGCATCTGAATCGTCGTGACAGCTACATCCCCTGGGCGAAGGAGATTCTGATCCGGCACGAGGTTGTGCTGAGGGAGGTCGGGCTCTACTATGCCATCGAGGCGACTGCCGGCTTCTTTCCGCGAGATCCGACGATTCTCAGGGGCTTCTTAAATTACTGGAGTTCTGTTACCAACTCTTTCCATCTTCCTCAAGGAGAGATGAGCATAACCCTCTGGGATCTTAAGATGATGGCGGGCCTACCCATACGCGGCGGGCATTATCATGAATATATCCCCTCTGATGAAGAATTGTCTGGCTTCAGGCGCGAAGGTGATCGGAAGGCCTATCATTCCAAGGCATGTTTGGAGTTGTTCAATGAATTGCAACAATTTGACTGCATTACAAAGATACACTATGAAGATTGGTCAATTTACTTCAGCCACGGCTTGAAGTAAGTCTCCCCGGGACATCCCTTTCTTTCTTTCTTCTCATGATGTATGCTCTTTTCTCCTGTATAGCTTCTTATGTGAAATTCTCTCTCCTTTCTCTCTTTCAGGATTGACTACGGAAAATATAAAGTTGATGTTAAAAGAATAAGGGCTTTACGACAAAGGTTCCGATGTAAATTTTCTTGCCCGAACGTATTGTCTCCCACTTGGAGGCTAGCAGGCTTCCTCGCTTACTGGTTGTCCGCAGTCTCGCTTCCCAGCTCAAAGAGTGCTGATGGTGTCAGGGTTTCTTGCTTTGTCATGGCGGGTGCCCTTGCCAGTGGTCAACATCTTGCTATAGCGCCACCTGTACTTTGCAGCATATATAGAGCGTTCGGTTATGTTGCCAGTAATCCGGACAAACCTGTCGATGGAATGGACGCTGCCCATTGCCCGTGGCATTATTTCTGCGGCTGGTTAGGCGTTTATTTTCCATGGGTATATGGCATGAAGCCTCACGCCTACTTCTTTCCGGACCGAGCGCCTCTTATCAGGTTCATGAAGGCCAAGATGGTGCTTAAGACGCCAGAATGGGTGTCGTCAAGGATCTGCAGTTGGAATGAAGTTGACTTTTACCATTTTCCTGCTTCCATTGCTGATGAAGATATCGAAGTCGTCGATGATGAGGATTCGGTTGATTCTTCTGACAGGAAATTCCTAATATCAATCCGGACCGCCTCTCTCCCGTTCCGCGAAGGCATGGAGTTCTGGCGCGAGCCTTACTACCCGAGCAGGTTCGCCAGACAGTACGGCTACGATCAGGGTGTTCCATCGACTCTTTCGAGCGTGACGAGGATAGAACGAGCGTATGGCACGGGTCTTGTCCATTGAGAGTGGATGTGGGACCAACTTTTGCTGACGCGAACTGGCGCGAGGTTCGTGTTGCCTGGCGGTAGTCGACGTCCCGCGACTTCTTATGGTTGGATGAGATGGTGGGTGCATCAGTACGCGCCCATCCGGGATGCCAAACCTGTCGATTTCCCTCTCTATCTCTCTCCTCCAAGGTTGAATGACGTTCCCGAGGACGGTCTTGGTTATCTTTGTGAGCAGCGTGAGGCCGTCGGAGTTCCTGGTACCAGCTATCTGACTTCCTTGAACGTGCCGATCACTCGTAGGAAAGAAGATAGAGCGTTAGACGGATGGTATTGCTTCGGGGTCCCTATACAGAGACATCAGCAAGGGGTCGGATCTTCGCGTCCTCCAGCAGAGAATGCTCCTCCGTCTGTCGAAGAGGATGAGCCTATGGAAGGCATGGCAGGAGTTAGACCTTCTGATGATTTCGTTGACGATCTTCCACCGGGCCGCGCAAGAGATCAGTTGAGAGTTAAGATAAGACTCACACCAAGAGTTCGCCCGTCCGCACCCGAGAAAAACTTAAGAAAGGCAGAAATATTACATATCAAGAAGTGGGGGAGTTTGGATCCGTCGTCGCAGATCACTACTCCAGAGATAGTGGTAGGTGCGACTGTTGCCGATAGCCGCGAAGAAGGTGAGCTTCGGTCTGGTGCTACAGAGGAGATTGCAGACGAAGAAGATATAATTATCGATAATCGTGACAGAGGTGAGTCCGAGCCTGCAGATGTCGAGGGGGACAATGCCGAAAATGGTTCTGAAGCCGGTGATGGTCAGGGAGCGGCGTGCCTCGATGGTTCGGGGTCATAGCTTGAAGATGAACTTGTAGATTATTCTGGTGATGACTGGGGAGTGGACCATGCCAACGATCACAGCAACGATGATTCCCTCGCGAATTATTATGATAACGATGCCGGAGTCGGGGGTGTAAGTGATCTTTGTAAGACCCGTACCCTGAATTGCCCTCCGTACGTTTAGTTTCGGTACCGGTACGTCCCGGACGGACCAGATTAGAGAGCCTTGATCGCGACCCTGATTTAGTACCGCAACGACCCAAGACTTGTACCCTTGCGACCGCGCGGGCGCCACGATTCCAACGCCGCGCGGCACGCCCCATTGCGATACCCGGTGTGTAAGATGCATACGTTCGTGCAATTCGAGGTGGGCCACGCAACGCGCGTGTGGCGTGGGCCCCATTTGCACAATTCCCAACAACATGTCAAATCTATCACATCACCCTTACCCATACCCCCATCATTATCTAGCCATCATCACCATACCCACCCCTTCCTCTCTCACCAAAAGTCAACTCTAACCCATTCCCCCATGTCCTTTCTCATCATCATCATCATCATCATGACATCATGCACCCCCCCTCTTCCCATACAAGAGCCATACGTGGGGGGGGTGGCCTTCTCTATTCCAAGAGTTAGAGAGAGAGAGAGAGAGAGGGAGAGAGAGAGAGAGAGAAGAGAGAGAAGAGAAAGAAGAGAGAGAAGTAGAGAGATTTGAGAGATTGAGTGAGTTTAGAGAGAGATTTAGAGGGAGATCAAGAGAGAGAGAGAGAGATTGAAGGTGAAGATCAAGCTTGGAGGACCCCGATCATCATCCGGACCGTCCGATCGGCAATCCAACCGTCCAACCATCATTGTGAGTGCATACCTTTCCCCCCTTTTTCTCGTTTACTTTTCGTTTTCTTTCCTTGGTCCCACCTTGTGATGGGCAATCAGATGGATGGGCTGGATCGTCCATGAATGGGTCCCACCCTTTGATGGTGTGGATCCCACTTTGGGACCCATTTTGTAGCATATTTAGTGTGGCCAATAGACCACCATGATGTATGTTGTTCATCCACGCTGTCCACCATGTGGGCCCACCATGTGATGGCCCAGCTGATAGATGGAGTGGATCTTACACATGTGGGCCCCACTTGAAGTTATTAAAATAAAAAAAAAAAAAGAAGAAGAAAAGAATGAAGGAGAAGGCCGCTGGACAGCCAGCGTCCAGAGGACGCTGCTGCCCAGCAGCGCTGGGGCTTTGATAGTTGACCGTGGGTCCCCACTTGTGGGACCCACCTTGATGTATGTATGTAATCCACGCCGTCCATTTGTTTCTCCAGCCCATTTTAGGGCTGGCCGTCAAAAATTAAGTAGATCCAGATCTCAGGTGGACCACACCATAGAAAACAGTGGGAACGACTGCCAAGGCTTCTTGGGCCCACCGTGATGTTTGTGGACCATATTACCTGCCCAATATTGGGCTTGTTAGAACCCCAATGAGCTGGGGAACATGATGGAGGGGGTGGATTGTCCATAAGTGGGCCCCACCTGAAATAAACAACAACAACAAAAAAAAAAAAAGAAAAAAAAAATTTGAACGTCCAGCGCTGGACGTTCACAGCGTCTGGGACGCTGGAACCGTCCAGCGCCAGGACGGCTGGAAAAGGGGTCCCCACTCGTGGGACCCACCTTGATGTTTGTGTTCCATCCACACCGTCTATCTGTTTTCCCATATCATTTTAGGGCCAAGGCCCAAATCTGAAGCCGATCTGAATTTTAAGTGGACCGCACCGTATGAAACAGTGGGGAGACGATTTGTACTGCTGAACTTCCTCGGCCCACCTTGATATTTGTAGCCCCCAAAACGTACCCAATATTAGGCTCTATGGGTTCCCCTTGAGTCGGAGAACCTGATGAACGGAGTGGATCAGTCCCATGTGGACCCCACCGGATATGAGTGCAATAAAACAAAAAAAAAAGAAAGAAAGAAAGAAAGGAAAGATGAAGGCGTCTCTGACGCTGGAGTGCCAGCGTCCGTGGACGCTGACTCGTGAGGCCATCTGGTGGCCCACTCGTGGGTCCCACCATGATGTATGTGCTGTATCCACACCGTTCATCCATTTGGGGAGATCATTTTAGGACATGAACCGAAGAATGAGACAGATCCAAATCTTCAGTGGACCCCACCACAGAAAACAGTGAGGGTAGTGACAGACTGTTGAAACCTACCTATGGCCCACCATGATGTTTATTTGAGATCCAACCTGTGCATAAGTTCACACATGCAAGTAAGAAGGGAAAACAAAAATATCAGATTGATCAAAAGCTTGTGGGCCCCACTTGCGGAGAGGAAATAAAAAATAAAAAAATAAAAAAAAAATAATAAAAAAAAAAAATATGAGAGCTGGCCACTGGACAGGCAGCGTCCAGGGGACGCTGCTGCCCAGCGGCGCAGCCCTCTGGGCATGGTAATGGGCCCCCACTCGTTGGGCCCACCTATAATGTATTTGCTTTATCTATTCTGTCCACATGTTTTTCCAGCTCATTTTAGTGGCTGAGCCAAAATTGAAGCATATCCAAATGTCAAGTGGACCATGCCATGGGAACAGTGGGAATTATGATCTCCACCGTTGAAACCTTCCCAGGCTCTACAGTGATGTTTTATTTGTCATTTAACCTGTTCATAAGATCACATGGATATGGGTGAAGGGGGAAACAAAAATGTTAGTTTGATTCAAAATGCTTGGGGCCCATTTGGGTGCTACGCTCTATGGGTCCCACCACGATGTATCTGTTTTATGTATGCCGCCCATCTGTTTTTCTATATTATTTTAAGGCCATGGGCCCTCATATGAGGTAAATACAAGCCTCAAGTGGACCACATTGTAGGGAAACAGTGGTCATTGATGCCCACCTTTGAAACCTTCCTTGGGGCCATTGTAATGTTTATTTTTCCATCTAACCAAAGGTGATGGGGCCCAATTTTGGGTCCCACCTTGATGAATGTTGGGGATACTTTGTCGTTCTTCTTGGTAAAGGTGTGGGCCCAATTTTAGGTGGGCCACACGTAGAAAATAAGGGTGATTGAATGCTTACCATTGGAAACTTTACCGGACCCATCTGTTATGTTTATTTGCCATCCTTCCTGTTCATAAGTCACCCAGTCATGGGTGGGGTTCCACACGTGTAGTGTGCGGGCCCCACCATGGTGTTTGTTTGCCATCTCACTTGATTAGTGGGAAAGCACAAATATTGAGTTGATCCCAAACTGTTGTAGCCCCTTTTATGTATGTGGCTTCCCCACTCCTTTGTGCGGTTATACCCAACCACGGGTCCACCTTGTTATGCATGTGTTCTATCCACGTCAGCTATTGGCCTCCATGGTGCGATATGTATGTCGGCCATCCATAAGGACCGCCTTAATTTTGTGCTTAATCCAAACCATCCAAATGAATGAACCCTAGCATGTTATCTACAGGATGGCCCTTGGGACCACCTTAGTGTGCGTATTCGAATGACCGCGTTGTCCATCCCGTGGACCCACCTTGATGATTAGTTGTGTAAACCCTTATTGAAAGGTCATCCTTAGAGTTTGCTTGATCCAAGTCACAGGGCTACCTTCTTAAACTCACCCTGTGGAACCGTCTTGTCAATTCACCTTGTTGACCCGCCTTGTTGACCCGCCTTGTTGACTCGCCTTGTTGACCCGCCTTGTTGACTCACCTTGTTGACTCAGCATGTTGATTGATCTTGGTAACTCAGCTTGTATACTCATATGACTCACCCCTTCTACCCTTGTACCCAATTATTAAAGACTACTATATTGTGTATATCTCATCCACACCGTCCGTTTACCTATAGGACGAGTATGGGGCTCATCCTCGACATTCGTATGTCATCTAGGCCATCCATTATATGGAGCCTATCTTGTAGTATGAGGTTAGACCTGTCGTCTCTTTTGGACCTCATCGTATTGATCATCTGTCTCAGATTTCCCTACCAGTTATGATTCTCTGTCATGACCTGTCTATCTTGCAACCCGTTCTATGACATTCCTTCTACGGACCATTCATCGTGTTTATCCCAACTGTACTACAGGATTATGGGTCTCGGCATGATTTTGGGTATTCTACTCTTGCCGCTCAAGTAGGTTCTACCTTTGATGTGTCGGTAGTGTTTTCAATCATTTTCTTTCCATTTGGGTTATCTGAATATTGAAGGTTAATCCACACCGTTCAGTTGTTGGACCATCTGTGTTGTTGTATACCATCCATTTAGAGTCTTATCTCTTTATGTTTCTTTGTATTATAAGTGAATTATCTTTTATGCTATTTTTAGTATGTCTGTTGCCACACGTAGTGTTATTTGGAATACTCATATGTGATCTTTATACTATATGCTTCGACGACCACCATGCATGTGTAATGAGTATGCATCCCGAATCACCATTGTTAGTTGGGGACCACTAGGGCATAAACGCATTCATAAAGCATTCGAGATGTAGTTGCGCAAATGTAATTCATGTGCTCTCTATCGCAAACCTCTCCAATAGGTATGGGACTATTCGAGGACAGGAATCTATCATCCTGACTTACACTGTATGGTAGGAATAGCTTAGCATACCTTGTAGCCCTTGGTGCGAGATTCCCTGGCTAGCGACATCCCGCACTATGACTCGATCATTCATATGTGTCCCCTCATCTTAATCATATCTCAAATAGGTTGGACTAGATTGATTTATAGCCATCATGGTAGATGAACTACTTGTTGGCACTCATACTGTATACTTGACTCATGCATCATGAATGCTTGGCTCATCTGATTGTCTTGTATCAACCGGCCATATCGGTCGTGATTGTCGTGCAATTCATTACCAGCTGACGGTGACATTGTGTTTGAGACCTTATAGTTTTATGGTGCTCTTTGGAGACTTGCACGGGCATGTCGTCCCACATTTGTATGCATGGTTGCATTTCGCACCGTCTGCTTGTGCCGCATATAGCATGGTTACTACGTTGCAACCACAGCTCCATCGTGGTTTGCAGAACACCGGAAATGTGTGATCTTTAAACTGGATGCCAAAGATGTCCCTGGGTGAAAGTCCCTGATCCCGTTGGTACCAAGGTGGGTGCTCCATTCAAGGACCGGGTGGTTTAATCATACACCAGTATGCCGAATACCAAACGGCGGTGTTGTCCACTGCACGTGGTCAGTTTGGAAGGAGGTCTGACCTAACCTGCCGGAAGAGTGTTGGCAAAGGGGGTTGAGTTTGACCAGCTGTGAGTAGGTCCGCTATTGCACCAGATAGGCTTTGGCATTCTACTGGTGAGTAGTGAGGTCTGTGAGACCCCGGTGATGTTCCGTTTCAGAGATGGTATTGGTATCAGTGATGTGACTGATGTTCTGTATGGTGTGGGACGGACCTGATGTGGGCGGGTGTGATGTGGGCGAGGCTGTAAGCCTGGGCGAGCTACCACACTGGCGAGCTACCAGTTCCGAGTCCTGCATTGCTTACGTGACTGCGTTATGACTGTTCGCATCTGGACCACTGTACTGAGATGTGGTGATTTGCATACATGCATTGGATCATTGTATGTGACATTAGGCCCTGTAGGCCATTGTATAGTGAGAGTATATAGCCTTGGTAGGCTGGTTACCTGTATTGCATGCTTGCATAGCCATGGTAGGCTAGTTATATGTATTGCATGTTTGCACAGCCGTGATAGACTAGTTATTCATATCACATGATCGTGTAGCCTAATTGGGCTAAGTTTTGGTTTAGTCTTCTCATCATGCTTTACTGCTTACTCTGATATTTATCATGTTTGTCATACGCATTGTGCACGCACACACGCACTCACGAAGCTTCGTTCGAAGCTTATGCGCGTTTGTTACGCTGCAGGTTCTACCAGAGTATATCAGCAACGTTGAGTTGGAATTGGGAGTGCAGTAGCAGAAGGTGCCGAAGTGTGCACAGTTTTTATATTTACGCATTGTATATTTACTTTCCAGTACTGTATATAAACGAAATGATTTAGTGGAAATATTGTGTTTGTCTTTGATGGTACTCATATTGTGATGCTCATGTTTTCAAAAAAAAAATTTCAGACCCTAAAATCCTCCTTGTGGTATCCCAGGATCGGGACCTGACGTGTAGGGTTAGGATCCGAGATCGGGGTACTACGGAGGCTGCCACCTCTGAATTCGGGTTACAGCGAATGGACGTCGAGAACCGAATTTGGGGCGTGACAATCTTGATGATGTTGCCATGGCAGCGATCGAAGCACAACTCTACGACAACGTCAGGGTCCAACCTTCTTCCGAGCCTTTAGTCTTCGTCTCTCAGGCTGTTGCAGCACCGACTACAGGGTTGTCGACGGATGTTCCTCCTTGTTTGCCCGTTCGTGCTGGTAACGCCAAGGAATCCGTTCCTGGGCTTGAGATGCGTGAGGGGAACGTCGATCTTTCTTCGGTCTTTCCATCAGGCTGTTCATCGCGAGTACACTGTCCTGTTGAGTTGGAGGTCGTGGATACGTCACGCTCTGCTGCAGTTGAAGTCGGACCCGACATTCCGCGAGCACAAGGTAAGAAATGCGATTGTGGTTCTGCTTTGTACCTTTCTTCTTCGATTCCTGCATAATCATACTAACCATATTTTGTTATTATTATTTTATTTCTACAGATCTTATTGAGTCAATACCTGCCTCTGCTACTTCCGTCGCGCCGTCTCCGGTTGTGACTATTGAACTGCCGGGCGAAGCTTTGGAAACAATTGTTGATTCCGGGACGTGCATTGCGGGACCTTCGGAGCCTGCTATTGATCTTCCTGCCATTCCTGGTATGACTCCTTCGTACTTTACATTAAATTATGACTTGTAGTTTCTGCTTCCATTTTTTTTGCTAACGCATCATTTGTTCGTCTTGCATTCTTTCTTGCAGCTGCCGTCGATTCTGGCGTCGCCATTGCTATGATGCCGGACATTAAACTTCTTCTATGATGCATATCGGGTCCCACTTAGGGTCGAACTTGCTCTTTGTAGTGTGCGCGGCTGTCTGTCGCTTCATTACGAGCACCAAGTCGCCCTTCTTGAAGGATCTACCCCTGACTCACTTGTCATACGCTGTTAAGATATGTTTCTGGTACATCTCTAGCCGTTGTTGTGCCGCGAGTCTTTTCTCGTCCAAGGCATCGAGCTCGACCATCCTGAGCTCAGTATTACGTTCATCTGTCAAGGAGTTCCGAAGTGCTACTCGTAGGGACTCGACCTGAACTTCCATAAGGATGATGGCCTCCGTGCCGTATACTAGTGAATAAGGAGTAGCCCGCGTTGCTGTGCAGTGCGTAGTACGATATGCCCAGAGTGCTTCGGGCAACCGTTTGTCCCAATCTTTCTTATTCTCTGCCACCGTTTTCTTCAGAATCTTCACGATGGTTTTGTTGAATGCCTCAGCAAGTCCGTTTGCAGGAGGATAATAGGGTGTTGAGTAGCAATGCTTGATTTTGAACTTGACACACAGCTTGTCGATCACGGCATTTCGGAAGGGCGTGCCATTATCCGTGACGATCCGATCGGGAATACCATGTCTATAGATGATGGCGTTCCAGATGAAACCCTCCACTTGTTTGGCTTTCACATTCTTCAGGGCCCCAGCCTCAGCCCACTTAGAGAAATAATCTGTTGCCGCCAGTATGTACTGGTGCCCTTGAGAGGAAGAGGGGCTAATGGGGCCTATCACATCCATACCCCAGGCCGCAAAAGGCCAAGACATCACTGACTGATGTAGCTCTTCTGGAGGTATATGTATGATGTCAGCATGTATCTGACACTGATGGCATTTTCTGACGTAGTCCATCGCATCTTTCACCATGGTGGGCCAATAATAGCCCATGTGCCGCACTCGATGATGTAGGTTCCGTCCGCCTTGATGGGCACCACATTCTCCTCCGTGCGCCTCTCTCAGCGTATCATGAACTTCTTCTCGGGCCAGGCATCTTGACGGCGTTCCATTGCTGGAGCGTCGATACAGTACCTCTTCTAAGAGGACGAACGAGCTGGCACGCCTTCTGACTTGAGTTCGCATTTGCGGATCCTCGGGTAAGAACCCATACCTCAAGTAATCAGAGAATGGTCTTCTCCAATCTTCCTCTTCTGTGATCTCAAAGCAATGTACAGGGCTTGCACTCGTGACATCCTCGGCTGCTGTGAGGGATGGCAATATTCTCCATTCTTCTATGGTGACTTGAAGTGGGCTGCCCCCTGGGTGCGCGAGAGCCGCGGCCAGGTTAGCCAATGCGTCTGCTTGAGAATTTTCAGCTCTTGGGACGTGTGACGCTGTACTGTCCCGAAAATGATCGAATAGGGCTCGGGCCTGATGGCAAAGAGATGACAGCTCCGGCTTGCGGACTTCATATTCCGTCATAAGCTGTCCCACAACTAACCGAGAATCACCGTATACCTGTAGTGATCGGATTCGCATGTCTCGTGCCAACTGTAACCCAATGATGAGGGCCTGATATTCTGCTTCGTTGTTTGTGCACGACGGCACTATTGTGAATGAGTAGGGCAACAAGTCGCCTTGAGGACTGATGAAGATCACACCGGCCCCTGATCCTGCAGCTCTGGAGGCTCCGTCGAAATACATCCGCCACTGCTTCGCGACCCTTACCATCATGGCCTGGTCGTCAGGCAGATCACATTCCATTCCATGTTATCCGGTATCGGGTGAGCTGCTAGAAAATCGGCTATCGCCTGCCCTTTAACAGCTCAAGACGGCAGATACGTAATGTCGAACTCGGATAGCAGTAGGGACCATTTGGCTAAACGCCCGGACAACATAGGTTGGTTCATCAGGAACTTGATAGGATCTGCTCTAGAAATCAATGTAATCTGATATGACAGACAGTAATGCCTCAACTTCTTCACAGCAAATATCAAGGCCAGGCATATCTTCTCAATCGGTGAGTAGTTAAACTCAGCGCCGACGAGCGTGCGGCTCAAATAGTACAGAGCATTCTCTTTCCCTTCTTCATTCTTCTGGGCGAGCAGTGCCCCCAGTGAGTTCTCTCCCACTGCTACATACAGTATCAGAGGCTTTCCCTCGATTGGCGCTGCAAGAACTGGAGCTTTCCCTAGTAACTCTTTGAGGGAATCGAAGGCTTTTTGGCACGCTTCGTCCCACTCGAAGCGGACGTCTTTCTTGTTCAGCCGAGAGAAAGGCTGGCAGCGACCTGACAGGTTCGAGATGAACCGCCGCAAGTAAGCGACTCTCCCTTAAAAGCTCTTCAGCTCTTTCAAATTCTTCGGAGGAGGCATTTCTCGGATCGCCTTGATCTTCGCGGGGTCAATCTCAATTCCCCGATGCCTGATCACAAAGCCAAGGAATTTTTTGAAGGACACCCCAAAGGCGTACTTCAATGGGTTCATACGGAGGCTCTTCTTCCTCAACCTCTGAAATACTAACTTCAAATGTCCGCGATGCTGTTGATGTCCGTCGGACCTCACTACCAGGTCATCGACATAGCATTCCACATGCTTGTGCATCATGTCTTGGAAGATTACCTGCATCGCTCTCTGATACGTGGCGCCTGCATTTTTCAGCCCAAACGGCATCACCCGGTAACAGAATATCCCGAGAGATGTGCGAAAGGCAGTGGACTCTTCGTCTTCTGGAGCCATTCGGATCTGATTATACCCTGAGTAGCCGTCCATAAAGGACATCGTTGTATATGCTGACGTGCTATCGATCAGGAGCTCCAGGATGGGTAGAGGAAAGTCATCTTTGGGACAAGCCTCGTTCAAGTTGCGGAAATCAACGCACACCCGGATCTGGCCGCTCTTCTTCTTTACAGGTACTATATTCGAGATCCATTTGGGATATTGAACTTCCCTGATAAACCCGACCTGAAGCAGCTTCTTCACCTCTTCCTCTATCTTCGGGACGATGTCAGGATGGAAGCGTCTCTGTGGCTGTTTGACCGACCTCTTCTCTTTCGCGATATTCAACCTGTGCCTCGCGATTGCCGGGTTCAGTCCTGGCATTTCAGAATAGGTCCATGCGAACACGTCTCTGTTCTCTTTCAGAAGTTGAATGTAGCTCTCCCTCTCTTCTTCAGGAATGTTCTTACTGATATAAGTATTCCTCGGCTCTTCGGTGGTCCCCAGATTGACTTCTTGTAGCTCATCTATCGTGGGCTGACCTCCATCTTCGATCTGCTCTGGCGTGGCACTCGGCTGTATGACTTCATTCGGTCCAGCGGGCCTCACCTCTTCCACGGGACTGATTGTCACCATGTTAATATGCCGATCTCACATCCTGCCCCCAGGGCTTCTTTTCCTCTGTATACCTTTGTCTTTACTTCGAAGGGTGCTAGCATGCCTTTCCGAGCTGGCGGTTCTGAACAGATGAACCCCATGTTCCTCATAATGTTTCTACTGGCCTTGCTATATCTTTCTTCTTCAATGGGCGGTGTCTCTACCGGTGTTCTCTTCGCGTTCTCTTCGATCTGCAACGGGTTGCAGAGTCCGGCCTGAAACCTTATCTCATGCTTGGCTCCCATTGTCGGCGGCACGCAGAACTGGCTCGGAGCTTTAGGGAAGGGACGAATCCTCTCAACCTTTGGCACCGGCATATTGAAGCTGGATTCAACACACTCATCTGTTGACTTGTCATCTGTTTCAACACTGACTGCCCTTCCTTCCGGAGGTGCTTCGGTATCAAATAAAACTTCTTCCTTTACAACGGATGTCCTCTGTGAGCCCTTGTCGCTTCAGCGACCACTCGCGGAGCTTCGTTCGCTTGTCTTGGATTCTCGCCCTGGGGTTCTGCCCCCTGTGCCACCTTTGTCGGTTCGTTAGCTTTTCTGGCGGTCTCGGCCTCCTCGCTCTCCTGATAGTATTGTGCATCTGCTAGGAAAGATTCGGTGACGGAGTACGGCCTCGGGTTTGCCGCCACTTTATACTGGACGCCATCCCTATTGTATTTGAAGCATTGATGGTATGTCGAGGGAATAATGCCGTATTGATGAAGCCACGGTCGTCCCAACAAGATATTGTATGTCGTCATCGCATCGATCACCTGACAGGTGACTTTGGTGCTCAATTCTTCTATTTCTAGCATGACAGTAATGGACCCTAGGACACGCTGGTCGTCCTAATTGAACCCTTGGATAACCATGGCGCTTGGGCGAAGTGCTGTCTGTCTGAAACCCAACTGCTGCAATGTCTTCAGAGACATAATATTCACAGCGGATCCGTCGTCCAGCATGCATCTTCGGACCTCTATGTCTCGGATGAGACCTGTCACCATCAACGGGCGGGTGTGGTCTGTCAAGCTGATCGTTCTGTCTTCTTCAGAGAATGTGATCATGGACGATCGATCGATCTGCATGACCTGTTCTGCGGGTCGATCCCCGGTTCCCGTTATCTTCATTCCTTCCATTTTTGACTCGATCTCTGCTATCATGACCTCGCGGGCTTCTTGATCGAGCAATGCGTTGAGCAACATTTCCCGATATTTCTTCGAAAGGCATAGGGCATCGTAAATGCTGAGTCGGGCCGGAACCTTCTTCAGATGAGACACCACATCATAAATCACCGGTGCCTTATCTCGAGCGTGATCTCGTTGGTCAGCTGCTGGCTCATTGACTGCTTCTGCCGGTTCTTTTTCTCGAGGTGTCCCTGATGGCTCACCTATGACCGAATTCGTCCTTCTAGGGTCTGGTCGCCTCAGAAATTCTCTTTGTACGACCTGCTTTCCTGACCGCAGAGCCACTACATTGACTTCTCCTTTCTCTAGGACTTGGTCCTTATCACTGGCCCCTGGTTGAGCGACCACCGAGACCATGGCGCACTGAACGAGCTGTGCACGCGGCTGTTCTTGTCCAACATTTCTTCTTCTCACTCTGTTCTTCATCTTCCTCTCTTTCTCCAAGAGTCTTCTCTTGTTCTCTAGCCTCTTCTTGCTGCTCACAAGTGTCCATGGCTCTTCCGGTTCTGGGAATGGATTCGCCGTTGGAATTTGAACTGGCACAGGGAGGGCAGACACCACTGTCGCAGTGTTCCGGTTCGCCTCTTCCGCCTTCATATTAATGGTGCCATCGTTGATCATCCGTTGAATCTTACCTTTTAGGACAAAGCAGTCTTCAGTCTTGTGGGTGATCACACGATGATACCCGCAGTAGCTAGGATGATCGACCATCTTCGCTTCCTCCGGGCGCGTGCATTCCGGCAATCTTATTAACCTTTCTTCGACCAGCTGTTCCATGATCAGAACCAGATCTTCCATGTCGAAGGTATAAGGTCCGTTTGCTAGATTACGCTCTTCTATCGTGAGATGTCGCGGCCTCTGAAAACTCTTGCCTTTGTCTTGAATCGTGGTCACTGGCCTAGCCTCGACTCTACGCTCGGTGTTTGGGCGTTTCCTGTCATTCGAACCCTTTCCTTTGTCGACGTAGTTAGATGTTATCATCCTTCCGGCTTCTCTTCTAGGCTTCTCTGCCTTGAACTGCGCCCTGGACGCGGCTCCTTCCACCAGGTGGGCTTTCGTAGCGAGGTCTCGAAACGTCGAGAAGTTGTGTCTAGATAAGCCAAATGAGATCATCGCATCCATGGCCTGCATGCACATCTTGACCTGCTCAGATTCGCTGGGCAATTCCCGACATTGTGCTGCTATAGTCCCCCACCTGTCGATGAACTTTTCGACCGACTCTCCCTGCCTTTGATGAACCAAGGCTAAATCTGTCAATGAGACTTCTCGCTCGGTAGAGAAGAATTTGGAGATGAACAAGTCCTGCATCTGCTCCCAGGACTTGACTGACCCTGCGGGCAGTGACATGTACCACTGGAATGCCTTGCTCGTGAGCGTCGAGCCGAACAATCTGATACAATACTGGGGAATTGTTGACAGGTTGCCCATCATTGTCATGAATTGAGCCATATGTTCCTCTGGCGATCCTCTGCCATCGAATCTAGGGAAGTCTGGACACTTGAAATTGTTGGGAAATGGGAGATCGTGGACCTCGGGTAAGTACGGCACCCGGTATACATATTTTCCTCTCTTCTTCTTTTCTCTTTCCTGACGCATCAGGTCCGCAACTGTCTGAGACAGTTCTTCTCTCGTGGCTTGAGATGGCAGTGGCGGTACACGCCCGAACACAACGTGTTTCTTGGGCGAGCTTGTGGTTCGGCGGTGGCTGGTTCTCCTGCTGCCCCCTGGCATTCCTCTACAGACTGTCGAGTAGGTACAGCTGGGCTTCTGTTTGCCCCCTGGGCAACTAGAGCCAACAGTGCTTCTTTTATCTCTCTCATCTCTCTGGCCGTGTCCTCTTGGACCTGGATAATCTCATCTATCTGTTCTTGGATTGGAGGCAACTCTGGGTATCGCTCACTTGCCTCTCCTTCGGTGACATGCACCATCATGACTTGCGCTCGCTGCGGCCTCGTCTTAATCACGGCGGCTTCAGTAGGGATTGTCTTCATCGTCGTCTTAGTCGACTGTCGAACAGCGGATCTGTTCGGTATCTTCTCTTGCGATGTTGTCTTCGGTATCGCTGGGAAGTCGATATCGGCGAAGGAGAACTCTGGCGTGGCTGACACCGTAGTTCTGCCGGAGTCGCGGGCGTCGCCCCTGTAGACTGGCTTCCACTGTCTCTTTGTTCTGCTCTGCACCCTTGTTGTCCTCTCCGTCTCAGCTGGGATAACCTTCTTGTTCTCAGTCTTCTTGACAGTCTTGCGCTTCTGCACAATCTGCCATCCGGCTTCAGAGGTTGCTGCCAAATGGGGGAAGTAAAATCCTCCGGCTGCTAAGAAGCTTATCGTAGATGCCATTTGTTTGGTTCTTTCTCTGTCTTTTTCTTTCTGTCTTTCTCTCTCTCTATCTCTCTCTCTCTCTGCACAGTCATACACTCATTAGAATATTCCGCGTGCTTGGGAAAGAGAGAGGACGCGACCATACCAATCGCGATACGGCTCGACAGTGGATAGACAGAAACATACAAGTACAAACTACGTGCATGCTATGCGAAGCTTCGAAATTCTTTTGCCTTAAAGATGAAGGGAAGAACGTTCCCGTTGAGAGTCGCCAGTTTGGCGCCCGTGAAGGCGCCGAACATTTCTCCTTGCGGTAACCTTTCCCATGTACACATTAGTGTCTGCAAATGATTTATCGCAGAATGTCTATTTACTCAGAAATAACCAGAGATTCTGGTATTGAATAATCCCCAGCAAAGTCGCCAGTTTGTTAGAACTTAGAAAAAGAGAGAGGGGAAAGATAAGAACTACTCGTCAGCAGTCCTTCTTTCTTTTCTTTTTTTTCGTGTTTCTTTTATTCTGGGGGAATTCTGAGTATAGAGACATTCATAGACAATCATAAGCAATCACAAAGTGTACACAAGAGAGATATCGCAAGGCGAATTTTATTCCAGAGATTCTGAGATCTTTTACATTCCAGGCTGTGATACTGGTCACGAGCCTTTAATTACATCAACGGTTGATCACCCTTGATTGGAAGGTAAAAGACTAATCCGCCGGGGATTATGGTCTTGAGTTCATGGTCGTGTAGACCTTTGTTTCCTTGTTATGGACTGAGCCACATTTGTTAGACACACCGGATGTCTATGTCCCATTTTCTTTCGGTATGTCCGGGTTGAGAGACTGTCAGGATTCGAGTGGTGCAACTCGGGGCCCGCGCCTGTTACTGTGAACAGGTGACCGCTGGAATACACGAACCTCGAATGTTGGTCGGCATGACCCAAGGCCCGCGCCCGTACTTTTATGACGGGTGACCTTAGGAAAGCACTCCGCAACGATCCCGAACGAGGGTTCTAATCGAGTGGTGCAACTCGGGGCCCGCGCCTGTTACTGTGAACAGGTGACCGCTGGAATACACGAACCTCGAAATGTTGGTCGGCATAACCTAAAGCCCGCGCCCGTATTTTTATGACGGGTGACCTTAGGAAAGCAAGCCACAACTACCTCATCAGCTCCCGTTGTCGATGGGTAGGGCATCGACGGTCTTTTTCATAGTGGTAGTCCATAGCAAGATGTTTCAAGCTCAGTTAGAGCTCTTCGTTCGTGGTTTCTCATGGTAACCATAACCCCTTGGATTTAGCCTCGGACCTTTATCCGGGATGAATAGAGCTTTGTACAGTAAAGTAAATGTATTTCTTCTGGAGTCGGGCGACTCGTCTTCGAGAACACTCTTTCTTCTGAGTATTTTCAATGATCTGTTTGGGATCAAGAAGGCTTTATCGAGCCAAGATCTTTTGAGGATCCAAACTCAATGGGCTGGATCGGCTATCTCCGATGCCTATAAGTGGCTAAGTATAGGGTCCGATGGGTACCCACATATGCCAATTCCTTAATGAATAATGGGGATCGATGCCCCGCGAATGCTTGACTCGGCTGTTGGATAGCCTGAGTACTTCAGTTTTGCCTCGGTGTCTTTGAGATCGCGGTTGATTTCAACTGGCACTAATCAATTCTCAAGCCAACAGGGCACTTCCCAGGGCTGAAAACGACTAAGTAATGGACCTGCTTGTAGTTTGATTAGATAAATCGATTAATATTATCGATAACCGTCTTTGAACAGGGGTGGATTACGTCCACGAAGATCGCTGTGCGATCGCATTTCAATTTGCTTAGCAGAAGTCAATTTCTGGGCCAACAGGGCACTTCCCAGGGCTAGAAATGACTAAATAGTGGACCTGTCTGCGGTCTGATTAAAGAAATCGGTGAATATCATCGATGACCAACTTGGAACAGGGGTGGATTATGTCCACAAAGATTGCGGTGCGATCGCATTTCAATTTGCTTAGCAGAGGTCGATTTCCGGGCCAACAGGGCACTTCCTAGGGCTAAAAATGACTAAGTAGCGGACCTGCCGACCACTTGATTAGGGTATTCGAGGGTCCTGAGATCGGATAACCTCGTCATAGTACATGATTATAGTGTATCATGTCAAGTAGAAGAAAAGTTTCTCTCTCGGGCTTGGTCCAATTCCGCCTGATTCTTCTCGTTTTCGGCCGTTTTCGGCTCTTTCGGAGGGATTTTCGGGGCTGCCAAATTGGCTAAGTGTTGGTCATTTTGGACCGAAACACTGGTTTGGGCCACTTATCATTGACCGTCGGGGAATCTGATTCGGTGGATGGATAGATCTCATCGAGACGCATCCGGCAGAAGTGGTTTCATCAAAATCGGATTCCGAACGAAGGAGGGGCACACAATCGAAGGTCCACCCCTCCCATCAGCGTCCAGGTGCATGGGGGAGTGTGTATAGGCGCATGTGGTCATTTTTCAAGCGCATGTGGCCATTTTACAAGCACATGTGGCCATTTTACAAGCGCATGTGGTGTTGCATTATCTATCAAGCGCATGTGGTCATCATCCGGGCGCATGTGGTCATCATCCGGGCGCATATGCCCATTTTGCACAAAAAACAGATGAAGTAGAGGTGTTCTGGGCGCATGTGGCAGTGCACATGCGCCTGGACCTAATGAGTAAGCGCATGTCCCTGCCAGACTTGGAGAAAATTCGGGATTTTCCGGTCAGAAAAAGCCGGCGCATGTGGGGGAAAAAGCCGGCGCATGTGGGGGATATGCCGGCGCATGTGCCCAGCACTTAGAAAATTTCAGGATTTTCTTCTTGAACTTGGGATTCCGGTGAGGAAATCCATTTCCGGCGAGGGAATCCACTCCGGCCAAGGCATCCAGCGAGGGGAGAGAAAGTAAGCGCATGTGGTGCTTACATCACTCTGAGGTCGGCGGGGGATAATCTCGTGCTGATGAATGAAGTGACTTCACTATTTATAGGGGATAATCGGGTTCGGGTCCGGTCCGACGGGTATTTTTCAGAGCATGTGGTAGAAAACAGTGTCAAGCGCATGTGGTTGGAGGCCAGGCGCATGTGGTTGGAGGCCAGGCGCATGTCCTTTACCGGCGCTTTTCGAAAAAATGTTCAATTCACTTCCTTTCGCTGATAGAGTGTAAGCGCATGTGTTTGGAGGCCAGGCGCATGTGGTTGGAGGCCAGGCGCATGTGCTTTGCCGGCGCTTTCCCACTACTAAGCCAGATTTTCAGGATTCCAGCACTTAGAAAATTTCAGCATTTCAGCTCCGACGAGGGACTTCCAAAGGACAGCTACCTTTTCTAGACATGCACTCACTGTCACCAAACCACTTCTAGGCTAGGATTGACCTCCTGAATGAACAGGGTGGGGTGGGGAAGTCCAGATGTTGCCAATTTTGGTACTTCCTTCCTAATTTGGAGCCTCCAGGTCGGCTTGTCGTATAGGAATGTTGTTCCGGTGAACGCGCGCATGGAAATACGCATCGTAATGACTTCAAACTTGCTATTTAAGGGTTTTGGGGCGCTCCGGATCATTTGGCGGTGAAGCACATGTCCAGTTCCACTCTGAAATGGTAGCTGTAGGCTTACGGACCCTTTTTGGTCAGCTCCAAACGGGGATGAAACGCATTTCGAGGTGCGCAGGTAAAAATATGCACCGGATGACTTTGAAACTTACAGGTTAAGGGTTTTAGGACATTTCGGATCATTTAGCACCGAAGCACATGTCCAGTTCCGCTCCGAAATGCTGTTTATGGATTTTGGTCGCTACAAAGCGATCAGGGTTGTGCAGGCATTTTCGGGGCTCTCCCGGCCTCGAAACTTATCCAAATCGTTGCCACTAGACCATGGGATGTCGTTTTATAATGGGTGCAAATTTGAGCCCCAACAGTATCGTTCCCGCAAAACTCTCAAATATCCTCCCCCATCGAAGAAGGGTACCCGGATGCAGAATACCTCCCAGCGGGTACCCGGACATTATTAGAGGAGGAAGAGTCAGGGGTTGCATCCCTTAGCGGAACGACTTCATTATCAGACTCTTACGCCATTTTAAAGAAAATGCAAAAGAAAGGAAAAAGATGTAAAGAAGAGAATACCTCACAGAGGAGTTTTTCGTTGAAAAGAACAAAGAAAGGAGAGAAGATGGATTTCGTCGAAGTTAAGGATGGAGAATGCATCCATGGCACCGTATATATAAGCAATCATTTTGCAGCGATTCGGGAAACACGTGGCAGCTTCGTGTTTGGCGGACAGTCGAATAGGCACGCACATTAACTCCTAAACACGTTGCAACCGCCCCTTCGCTTCCTTCAACCAAAAAGCTAGCATTCATTAATACTGACGTCTAATCATGTATGGCCGCTCTCCTTCGATAAACGCGTTAGGTGGTTATATGCATGGTTCGAGGCAAGATCAAGTCCTTTGCTTAGCCGTTCAAAACAAAGGACTCGTGGGGCTTCTATTGTAAAATAAAGTTGGTCGAAGGTATTTGCGATGAAGCAGCTCTTGAGCAGCTTAATCTAGATGATATACGATGTGCGAGCGCCTCCTAGGTATTATGAGCTGCGAGCAGATAAACATGATATATCGTCTAGCGAGCTGAGTTGGGCGCATCTCACAATTTCAAGAGATCTGCTCACAAGCCAATCGCCAGTCATATCCGAGCAGCCTTGGTTGCCAGTCGTTTAGTGGGGACGTCTCCCGGGTTGTAGTCTCAGCAGCCAATATAGCTCATGAGTTGGCCCAGATTACGAGTCTGCTTAGGTTTGTTTCTACTCATAAGTCCCGGATTAAATGGGATCTCCATCAAATAACGTAATCACTTAGGTGTCTAATCTGATAAGATAGCACCTTATCCCTTGAAGCCAGGAAGATCTTAACAACCTACATGACAGACTAATCCATCTGGACCTAAATAAATAGATGGCTGATGGATGAGAAAGGTACACAACATATCTTAATTCACGTTTCACACTTCATCTTACTTTCAAGCCTATTTCTAACTTAGGCATCGGAGGGCTGATGGTCGAGGGCCGGCCACCTTTAGTTTCTCTCTTTGATTTTCAGGTGAGGAGAAGGGATTCATCTTCGGGAAGATCATGTATTTGGGAGAAAGGAATCTGTAACCAAAATCTGACGTTAACAACATGCATAATACCTTGGCAAGTAGAGACATGTACATCTTTCATCTCTTTCATGCCCCTGACTCTAAATTAAATGTGCATAAAACTTACCTTGGTCCCATGCATGCAGGCATTATTGTTGCAATCATTTTTTAAGGTCATGAACATTTTTCTATTTTTGCATTGGAACACCCATGCTATGCATTTATAGAGAAGTAAGTCCAAATTAATAATAATTTTATCTCTCTTCTTCTTCTTTTTTTTCATTTTGAGCAGCCAAGATATGATGTTTTTTGGGCCACTAGAAAAGTGCCCCATCTGTGATGGCAACCTAGAGTGTATGGGAAGCAACTACTCCTGCAGAGCTACTTATAGTGAGTGGTCTACTTGTACCTACTCTACAAGGGAGTCTCCAAGGAAGGAACAGCCCCTTAAGCTCCCTAATGAAATCAGCAGTCCCACAGTTACTGATGTATATATTGATCTATTTTTCTTTTGTCCCTCCTGTTTCTCTTTTGATTCGTCAAGTTTTTCCTAAATTTCTTTGAATCATGTGTCTCACCTGTGGATATGCTTGTTTTTAGTTTGTACAAATGGTATGGCCAATGATCAATGGATTTCATCTTATTAGGATCACTCTTGGATGACCATGCATCGAAAATCAATTTGATAAGACAGACATTTGTAACGTCCAGATTGACAGCTAGAAAGGGAAATGAAGTGGTGCAACATTCAACTGCTAAAGTCCCAACATTAGTGTGACGCCCCGAATGCCAAGGTCCATGGTTGCCCTCGGCCCCCGATATCCTGGGTTCCACATAATGTGGTACATGCATGAGTTGTAGTTAAATGTAGGTTTGTAGAGATAAATCAACCACGCATAAACAACTTAAACATGGAAGAACATTTCCAAAAGAAGAGGAGATCCATATATATAATTCCAAAAAAACATGTACATGAGCAACATTCCTCACATTGGGGCCATTGGGTCCCCACTACAAGTTCAGAAAATACTGTCCCAAAAGCTGAACAAGAGACGCCGCGTAGGCGCCAATCCTCAAAAGAAAATACACCCGACCCCACTCTTTAGTAAGTCTGGGACCGCCTGCGTACTGGAGGTACTCGTCGGCGTCCTCTCCTAATTCTACGAACTCGATTGCCTCGACCGCCTCCTATATACCTGAGTCACACGGGTCATCAAGTTGGTGGTTTAAACCACCACCCCAGAAGGGGAGTGAGTGGCCAACTCAGCGGTTTCATTTCCTTAGATTACTCATTTACCAATACAAGCAATATAGATAATAATTTCATTTTCCACAAATAGAAATCAAAAGTAAACACATCATCACAAGTATGGATGTTAAATGGGATGAGTGCATGAAGTGCATATGCATGCCCAAATACTGATGTTTGTCACAACCGCCAGTGAGTGGCACCACCACTCACTCGCACAGACAATGCATGTCATGCCGAACTATAAATAATTAGCCAAGTAGTTAATTAAAGGCTTTCCATCACACAACCGATTGGCGAAGCCCTTGTACCAACATTCTATTATTTCGGCCAACTGGGACCACCTGCCTCCATGCGGGGCGAATGCAAGTTGCAGTTAGTAGCCCCTCAATCCTATCTCAGGTCTACAGCCCCGAAGGCTTGGTTTGGTCGCGCCCAATACAGGCAGAATAAGGTTCGTCACCCTATCTCATAGTCAAGTGGTAGGTTCGTCACCTCCACGGTGCTCAATGGACACTACGAGGAGGCACCACCCTAGCGTAGACCGACAGCACGTGCATAGGGCCCATACCACCATCCCCGACTCATGAGTCTTAAGGGATCGGTACGCCATATGACTTCTAATGGGCCCATCAGATGGTACGCCAGTACATGGATTCTACATAGGTGATAGATCATATTCAGATACTTAGACATAAATTGTCTTCCGGCCCAGTGGTGGGCCAAGGTCCTTGACTAGAGGAAATAAGGGGAAACCAACCTTGAGTGCATACGGCCCTCGTGGTCCTTGACCACGATTGATCACCCCAACTTCCACCACAACCGACCACCCCATACCCGAGGCTGCCGACCTTGTGCGGCCTCCTTTACTATGATGCTTGCCGGGTCGGAAGTTACTACCCGTCGCCTCAAACACTTCCCAATTCCATAGCTCATACATAATTTGATTCATAAGACATGCAATACCAAAATCTCAACAATTAACATATTGGCATGAAGTTTAAAACATCTCAGGACAATAAATATACATAATTAGAGCATGTGCAAAATGACATGAGCATGTGAATGACCCTAGCATACATCTAGCATCCAAATCTCTAGGCGGAACAATTCTACTATACTTATATAAATTGCCTAGCTTCAATTCAGTCATTAACTAACCAATATGACTCCCTAAACTTGGAAATTAAAGGCATTAGACATAATTACGGGTATTGGTTGCATGGTAACACGTGGATAAATGATACACACCTTGGTTTGGAGGAGAATTAGTGAAATCCTGTAAGAAGGTGCTTACATATCATGGAAAAAGGAAAAATACACCTAGGAAGCTAGAGAAGATGGGAGAATTGGCATGGACTTACCTCTACGGACACCCGAAAGGGTCCTCAACGCAAGAGGCGTCGGCTAAGGTGTCGCTGGAGTGGTCAGAGACAAGTAGAGTGGCATGCAAGAGCACCCTCTACCCAATTTTCTTTCTTTTAGCTCTCCCTTCCTCTCTCTCTCACACCTCTCTTTCTCAGAAAATGGCCGAGAAATGAGAGAGGGAGCTAAGAAATGGGTTTATAAGGGTTGGGTTAATTAGGACATATAGCCCCAATACTTTTAAGTTACATAAAAATGACCTTTTGGGCCCTGTTTTGATCATGTGGGGGCCCACCTGACCCATCTGGACTAATCCAGCCCATGGGATGACCTCACCATGGTGAGATCCCTGCTCGGGTGCGATTTAGGACCGATCAAACATGACGCCGTGTCCGAGGTGATGTTCGTTTGATGGTCATCGATTATGGATCGGGGCCCATGTTAGGGGATCATGTGCTTGTTTATGTTTAAAGTCTATGGTCCATACACTAAGGCCATGCAAGGGTCCATGGGGCCCACATAAGAAAATTGAGTTTGGTAATGATTGCTCACTAAAGGCCTAGTGCAAGTATACTTGCACTCTCATGTGCACTTGCAGGTCATCCCAATTTTATGGTTTTAGGCGCCGATCTTGTCGTAATGCCCATCTAAGAGCATCGAGCCCAGTATGGGGGTGATCCCCGTCGAGTTTCAGGTTTATCGGTCTTAGAACGAGCGGCAGAATGGACTCCTACGCGCGTATTCTAAGTTCATGATTTCATGAGACTATGGTTTTCTAAGTTAGGTATGGTTAATTATTTGTCCAAGGATGATACATGTATAGTGGGTTCGAGCCTGTGCTCGGGTCTTATAAAGGGTGGTTTTAAGGGGCGTTACAATTAGGGTGTAAGATTTTCAAATATGGGATCTAGACTTGTGTGCATGGTCCTAACCACTGATGGATGACCTGGATCACTGAATCATGGCCCCAGCTTGTAGAAGCGAAAACATTAGGATGTCATCCACTGCATGTGGCATGCTAACTACTCTAAGTAGGCTGCATGAGGAGCATACGTTTCTTCTTCAAGAATGTCTGAAGACCAGGCTCATGAGCTCCTGTGGCTAGGCATGGAAATGTAGCACACTTCTTCTCAAGAATGTGCGTTAAGTGGACCATGTCAATGGCCCGACTCATGTCCCTCATGTGGCTTGGCAGAGGAACATAGCCTTGCAACTGAGACTGGGCGGGTTAGGATCTGCCCCCTCCAAGCTTGTTTTGGTTTGAATGTGGGGTGACCCAAGGTGTCCATGGGTCGGGCCTGAAGCGCAGGCCTCCTAAGGCTCAGGATTGGACCTTCAGTCTGCCTACATATTAGCCTTGGTCCCTACCATCTAACTTGTCAAAAGTTGTTCTGTTAGCTCTGTAGCTCGCAGGCTAGCATAGCTCATCACCTACAGCCCTAGTTGCAAAGCATGGTTAACTGACACTGCTCATGGTTTTGCAATGGTTTAAGAAGCAAGATCCAAGTCACCGCCCTCACAGGACACTCAGTCCAGCAGACAAGCCTTTTGCTGGCATGGTGATCTGTCTCTCCGGCCGGCTCTCCCGTACACATGTAAGCACATCTCCTATAGCTCTCTGATGTGATCTATCTCTCCGACCGGCTGAATTCCACGTCACACGCTCGACTTAGTTCCATTACCCAAAGTTCTAGGGAAAAGCATAGCTGCTGAGAACATGGCTGAAAGAGTTGCAGAGATACATGCTGAAGTATAGGATAAGCTCCTGGAATCAAATAATAAATACAAGCAGGACGTATACAACCACCGTCGGGCAAATGTGTTCGAAGTAGGAGATCAAGTGATGGTTCACTTACGTAAAGAACGTTTCCCTACCGGCACGTACAATAAGTTGAAATAGAAGAAGATTGGACCAGTACCAATCCTCCAAAAGATGAATTACAATGCTTATATTGTTGATCTTCCAGAGGAATTTGAGATCTCTCGTATGTTCAACGTTGCTGACTTGTACGAGTAACACGAGTCGGAAGATAATGAGAACTCTAAGGTTGAGTTCTTTTCAAGGTGAGGAGATTGATGTAGAGGGTGTAGTTGAGCTCTACATGAGGAGAACGGACCATCGGAAGAAAGTCAGGAGGAGCAACAAAGCACTCGCCAAAAATGCAAAAAATCCAGCCTTGTCGGGCTCTCGACTAGTCTTCACCGGGCGCCTAATCATTATCCCGAATGGTCCAGAGAGTTTGCTGGACAGATTTCCTAATTTTGGGCGCGTGACCACCCTTCATCGGGCCCCCGAAATTCCTCCGAATTATGGTCCAACTCTCTGAACAATTTTGTTCATCACCGGGCGCCCAAAATTCGTATAGATTTTATGATTTACTCACTGGACAGTTTTTAAGTTTGTCGAGCACCCGACCGCTCTTCACTAGGAACACGACCATGCGCGAACAAACACACATATTTCGCAGGAATTTGCTATTTTGAATCGTTTTTCTTTGATTTACTTTCCTTTTACAAGTTGGACTCCTTGATTGCGTAGCTTAGGGTTTGAGAAGATATTTATAGTTGTTTATTTTGTTTTGAGACATTATTCATTACTTCAATACAACCTCCTAGAGAGATTTTCTTCTCTTTTACTCATGTTCTTCAAGTGCCCTCTGAGAAATTAAGGAAGATCGGTTGAGGATTCCCGATAGATCTGTGGATTCAGGTCAATTATCCTACGAGAAAGACGATGATCATTCTCATTCCATCTACGGCTACGCCCCATATACCATAGTTGAGGGGTTGGGTCTGCTGGTCTTGGAGCCGTTACCATCCTTAGACCATAGTTGATAGAGGGAGTACTGGCCAAACGCACTATTAGGGATCAAAATCTCACCCATGATAAAACAACATGTGGCGGTCCATCTACAATGATTTGGATTAATTCCAAGCCCAGGAAATACCCAGAAAACGCGATTAGACGCCAGCACAGCCCTAACCCTAGGCGACCCGCGCAATCATAATCAAAACCTACAAATGATATTTCAGAGCCGATCTGGACATGCGTATTGCCGCCAAATGATCCGGAAGGGCCAAAAACCTCTAACTCTCGAATTTGAATGTCGTACGATACATACTTTTACCTGTGCACCCCAAAATGCGTTCTACCACTGTTTGGAGCTGACCAGGAGGGTCTGAAACCCACGGCTGCTGTTTTGGAGCCAATTTGGACATGCGTATTGCCGCCAAATGGTCTAAAATGCCCCCAAAACTCTTAACCCCTAAATTTGAATGTCGTACGATGCATATTTTCACTTGCGCACCTTAAAGCGTATTCTACCCATTTGAAGCTAATCAGGAGGATCCGAATTGGGAAGGAACTACCAAAATTCACAGTAGTTGATCATCCATACCCCGACACATTCATTCAATAACCCGATGAGAGGCTTAAAGTGCTTTGATGTCAATAACTTCGATCTCCGACAAGGTACTTGTCCTTTGGAGCGGACAGTCGGAGCCTGAAATTTGAAAAATATTATAGGTATGGGACCACATGCATACACTACAAGGAGGACATGCATACAAGAGGAGAGGCATGTGCTCATACCCCTACCACATGCGCCTGGGAGCTCAACTCCCATCCTTCCAAATACCAAAATCCTAAAAAATTATTTAATTGTGGGAACATGCGCCCACCACAGGGGCACACGCGCCCACACCAAGGCGCATGCGCCCATGCTCATACCACATGTGCCTAATCCCCCTCTTCCAAATACATGCGCTCGTCATTTTCCATTTGTTTGGATCCGGGACCCGATTAACATACTATAAAAGTGCACTCACCTGATGACAGAGAGAGAATTCATCCGCAGACAATGCTAGAGCGACGCAACAGGTAAAATGCGCCTGCTCCTTACCAGAAACCCTCGCCGGAAAGGATAAGATGCACCCATCTCCCTTGTTGAAATCCCTCGTCGGAAAGGGTGACATGCGCTCATCTCTTCGAAGTCCGAAGAAGTCGAAAAATGGCTAAGTAGTGAAGAAAAAAAAACCCACTTTGCAGGAGAGGCATGTGCCCACTCCTTTTGTAGCCTAAAAAATTCAAAAATTGGCTAATTCACATGGAGACATGGGCCCACCACCTTAGCACAGGCGCATGTGTTATAGCACATGCGCCCGAGGAGGAAAACTCTTTCTCTCTTTCTCATATTTGGAGACATGCACCCGGGAGGCTGGCACATGCGCCCACCAACATCCCTACATGCACCCGGATGGTCACGCCCTGCCCGAAAACTCCATGGGTATGTCTCCTAGACATACATCGTCAAGTTTTATCCATCCCTGGACTAGATCTTCCAATGGTCGATGTTAAGTGGCCCAAATCAGTGATTTAATAAAAAATGACCAACACTTGGCCAAATTTGCAAGTCCGAAAATCCTTCCGTAAGAATATAAAACAGTCGAAATCAAGTAGAATCAAGCAGAATTTGACCGACGTGAAGAGAGAAACTTAGTTTCTCCATGATTTGAAACACCGTAATAATGCACCGCAACGATATTATTCACAACCTTAATCGCTGAATACACTAATTAAGCGGTAAACGAACCCAGTACTTAGTCATTTTTAGCCCTGGGAAGTGCCCTGTTGGCTCGAAGATCGACTGACGCCAAGTAGAATTAAGCAAAATCTGACTGACGCCAAAGTGGATCTAGCATCATTACAACCCTAATAAACATAATCCAGCACTGTTCAAAGATAATCATCATCAGTATTTGCCGAATACCTAATTAAGCAGTAAACAGGCAAGTACTTAGTCATTTTCGACCTTGGGAAGTGCCCTGTTAGCTCGAAGATTGACTGATGCCAAGTAAAATTAGGCGCAATCTCACTAACGTCAAGCCGGATTTAACATCCTCCTATCATAAAGCAACTAAATCAAGCACTTATGGGATACTAATCCCCACCGTTTATCGATTATCAACATAAACAGTCATATATCAGCCTCGATACTTAACCATTTTCAGGCCCAGAAATATGCAATCTAGCTCATTAAGCTTGAACTCTCAAAGAAATATAGCTTTACACAGCCTATCCGAGTGATCCAATCTCTCGAAGCATCGATCATTAACAATAATGTGGTTGAATTAAAGACATGCATAAAGTAGATTAACCAAATCAAGTGCATAATTCACCCGATGTACTAAACATCAAGTATAATGCAATCCTCTACCGAGCATGCAATAAGGATCAAGTATATTTACTTTATGCTCCTCGTATCCATTATATGAACTCTATTCATCCCAGATCGAGGTATGTAACTAAATCAAAGGGATTATGGTTATCATCGAAAATCGTAATCAAATAGTTTCAAAACATCTTAAATACTTCATTATGAACTACTATCGCTAAAATCAGTTGGTGTACTTCCCATCCAAAGCGGGGTCCATCAGTTGAGCAGTTCAGGTAGTTACAGTGTGTGTCTTCATGTGGTCACCCGTCTGCAGCGACAGTCTTGGCAATGTGTTGTACCACCCGACAGCCATAATGTGTCTTTCCGCGGTCACCCATCCGTAGCGACGGTCATTAGCACTTTGTCGTATCATTTGACAGCCATGATATATCTTCCTGTGGTCACCCATCTGCAGCGACGGTCAATGGCACTGTATTGTATCATATGGTAGCCGTAATATGCCTTCCGGTGGTCACCCGGTCGCAGCGACGGTTCTGCCACTATGTTGAGCATGACAACCATAGTGTGTCTTCCGGTGGTCACCCGTTTGCAGTGACGGTCATCGGCACTATGTTGCACTACATGGGAGTCATGGCATGTCTTCTTGCGGTCACCCATCTCAGCGACGGTCATTGGCACTGTGATACATGACTCGGTTAAAACCCTGACTGTTTCTCAACTACGAACGCCCGAAAGAACATGAGACAAGCATTTAACTTGTCTAAACGATGGCTCAGTTCATAAGAAACTCAAAACTTGGTCTCTACGACTGTGAACTCAAATACCATAGTCCCCGATGACTTAATTACCTGCTCGATCTATCCAGGCCTCTTCCCGAACACTTCATCTATTGTACAACTATTGTGTATAGTGAAATTTTTGTTGCTTTGTGCTGTGGTTTTCTCCCGTAAGAGTTTCCATGTAAAAAATCCGTGTTGTTTGTGGTTTGTTTTACTTTTATTTATGTTCTCTTAATGCTTTATTTTAATTTATCTATGATGCATGCATATATTTACTTTTGCATTTTAATAAAGGGTGATCAACCATTGATGTAATTAAGGCTCGTGACCAGTATCATAGCCTGAAATGTAAAAGATCTCGGAATCTCTGGAATAAAATTCGCCTTACGATGCTTTCTCATGTATGTTTGTGAATTCTTATGATTGTCTATGAATGTCTCTATATTCAGAAACTCCTCAGAACAACAAAACACAAAAAAATTTGCCTTGCACATTTTCTAGTTTTAACACACACCAACAATCTTGGAGTATTGGCCAACACATCAAAAGCTCCTGAGCTATTGTTGAGAAAGCATCGGAATATCCCTTTATCTTGACTCTATCAAACAACTCGACCAAGATCTTTACATAGCCTACATTGTATCTCACAGGTCCCACAATAGGATGCACCCGCGACCATCCTGCATCTCACAGGCCCTACTTGTGGGCCATTCCACCCCAGTGTAGAGATGCATATGGGATCCGCCCTTTTGAATGAGAGGAGGCAAAATACCAAAGACATTGTTCCAACTGTGTGAGGGCGGAATAAAGGCAGACCTACTTGCAGCCAACGAGTGTTTTGTGTTAAGACGAAATGGTCAAGATTCCTCTCAACATGGTGTTAGTCATCTGTCCAAGGAGTATGTTGGTTTGGGGGGAGATATTTTAGTCCCATTAGCATGGAAAATATTAGTGCCTGAAGCCGTATCTCGCGAATGTTTGAAGTATGGGATGAGAATTACTGTCAGATGAAGTGTGTGTGTGTGTGTGTGTGTGTGTTTGAGATGATGTGTTAAAATGCACATATTCTCAGCGTACAATTGGGGTCTTTCCATCCCGCATAAGATGAGGAGCACTGAACTGATTAGTGGGAGTAGGAGGTTTGGGTCTTTCAATCCTGCCCTCATGAGACAGAATTGTGCCCCGTGTGACTCATGAGATAAGGAGCATGACTAGGACCAGTGCGAAGCAAATGGTTCTAAGAACTAGAAGAACTGGTAAAGAGTATAAAAGGGTGGATGTGATAATTTTACTGATTATATTGCAGGAAGATGGCTGATGTAGAATAAAGTCGTGAACTAGGTTGCAAGATATGTGGATCTCTGCCTCCACTGACAAGGGACTGATATGGTGCTGAAATCTTTAGTATTAGACATACCTGACGCAGGAGTGTTGAACTAGTCTAGAGTTAACAATGTGCTTTAAGAGTCTCAAAGTTCATATGATACAAACAATTGGAGATGCAAGAGATTCAAGCAGAAGAAGAAGCAGAAGAAGAAGTGACATCTTTGATTTTAAATATTCTAAGTGGTGACGTCTGAATCCAACGTTGATTATCTGCATTATTCTTTGTAGTTTGTTATGGATGGATTATTACTCTCAAGCATTGCCGAAGTGTTTGTACCCGACCTGCTACCACTTAATTGAAAGTCCTCCAAAAGGCAAAAAGAACCTCATTTAAAAGGATGAGCCCTCTCCTTCACAAATCTCCTCATCTCTTAACAAGCCATTAATTGCCTTCCAATGGGAAATACCCTTTTGATTCCGAGAATACAAAGAAACAAAACAAAATCAGCAAAGCATTCGTGAATATTTTATCTTGGATAAAATGAGTAATACTTTATACCTAAAAGGAAGTAAATCCCTAGCTTATTTTGTCTTGGATAAGATGGGTAATACTTTATACCTAAAAGGAGGTAAATCCCTAGCTAAACTGAGATGGACTAACCAAGTATATCGCAAATACACAGAAATAATAATAATAATAATATGTTGTGCTCTACACGCAGGAACAAGCCCATGGGAGGGCAAGAGGCCCAGGTCAGGGGGCGTAAGGGAGGGACAGGCGACTGGCGGCCCACCTAGCTAGGGGCACATTCTGTATAAGCAGGGGGCGCGAGCCTCATCAAGATATAGACCCCACGAGGAGAGGGCCTGCTTTTGTTGGTCTGAGAGAAGGGGTGTCAGACCATAGGATGCGCAACTAGAGGGTTACGGCCCAAGCTCACCTTGGGTAGTGGTAGCTCCTGTAGTGTGGGGAAGGTCCAACGGAGGGCACAATGCCCTGAGAGCCATGGAGGGCACAATGCCCTGTGAGAGAGAGAGAGAGAGAGGGAGGGAGTATTAACGTATTGTTGCTTAAATGGGCGACATGTATCTATGAAGGTCCTCATCAGGTGCGGCAGTTCTCATTGGTACCGATTCCCAAGTGGGGGTGGCTAACATTGCAGTGTGACTAATAATGAGGTAGGTGTACTAAACTAAAAAAAAAAAAGGTGTGGTTGTTCACCAGGCAGTGTGCCACCATGGGGGCGGCTGGTACTTGCGTCCATCTGATTGAGAACCCTTACATTCATCCGGATTGGGGTGCGGCATGGGCAATGGCCTGTGATGCATCCCACGTACCTGTTCCTTCAGGGCACACGACGCGTTCATCCCTTCTTGGCTCTTACTTGTATCATTAAGATACTCTCGTACGTTGTCTCACACATCCTTCTGGGCAAAGGTGCGAAAGCTTTTTCAGCCTGTGCCCAAGCCTTTTACCCAATCAAGTGCCTTTCTTTGATTACAGCACAACCAAGTGCTTTTGAGTGTACCAACAGATGCCTCCACCTCTCAATCCGAGGCATGGGCCCTGCCCAGACCAGGTGTACTCCCAAGTAGGAAGGCACAACAGTGATGATGCCGCACGACATGTGGCCTTTCGACTTCAAATACGTCACCTATCCACTTTGGCTCCAATGGGGGGCACGACACGTCGACACACCCTGGAGATCTTCCTCAATTGTCATGGCATATGGCCTAATCACATATAGTCGTTAATATAAGTTCCACATACTCATTTGGCAAAATTAAGGCCTAACAACTGCGAAGTGCTAGAGCAAAACAAGGCCACTTTAATTGGGATTTCTTTTCAACCAACTGTTCAGTTTTTTTTTTTTTTTTTTTTTTTTTTTTTTTTTCTTGTGTACTACACACCTAATACATGAGAAATTATCCGATCCTCAACCCTAATTACCACTATAATTGGGATTTCTTTTCAACTAACTGTTCTGTTGCCTGCCTTTAATCAATGATATCCCTTCAGCTCAGAGGTAAGTCAATCCCACCCCTGTGCTTTATTCCCTACAATTACCGGAGGATATGCAGCAATGTTCAACAACCAAAAATGTCCACTGATATTCTAATCATGGTCCATCCAAGGTAGGGCGCAATAAACCAATATCCTAGATTACCAAACCATGGGCCCCACTTGTCACAACTCATAACCCAACTCTTATAATTAAGGATTTTACTTGTCAAGTAAAATTAAAATAGTTTGTATGTCTAAGCAGTGTGAGCTGAAATCAACATCATGGGGCTCACTTAAAATCAACAAGCCAACTTAAATCCAGCCATATATAAAGCTTAGAAAAGACAGGAAAAAAAAAGGTAGATAAATCATCTGTCATCCTTCCAATTGACTGCCACTTTCATGCTAACCTCTCTTATCTTATATCATTAGAAATCTGAATTCCTACCAAAGAACAAGCTCACAAGTTAAGCCAACCATTTGTCCCAAACCAAATGTAGTTTCCAGACTCGCTTTTTTTTTTTTTTTTTTTGTTAAAAATAAATGGAATCGTGAAGAGGAGATAAAAGGGCTCAAATTACAAGCCACTCTGCCACAAGTAGAAACACAGAAATTATACTGAGTAAACAAGAAAAGAAAAAAAAATGAAGTTAGCTGTCCTAAGAAAGATGACTCAGGATGAAAGGCCAGATTAACCGATTTTGAAGGTCCAATCGCCTATTCATTTACTAACCTCTTGCATGTTTCCTTGTGGCCTGAAAATGCCAAAAGAGCATGGATCCTCCAACTTCTCTACTCCCACCAATTTGAATATACGAGGATCTATTGTCTAAGCTGGCTTCCAAATCTTTTATCATGAGGATTGATCAAATTAAGTGAAGAGAAATTTCTAGCTCGGCATCCAATCTCGACTGGTGAATTGGATCTTCTCCCCACCCATGATCATGAAATCCACCAAACATGATGGAACATATGTTTTTGCAGCATGCACACCTAAACAAAGCTGGAGCTCATAAGTTGCAGTAAACCTCAAAAAACTAGAAATAAACTGGGTTAGTAAGTTTGACGAAAGTACAAATAAACTGGGTCAGTTTGCACTAGGATATACATAGAAGTCTAGCACCAGGCAATTAATAACGAAAAGCTTGCTAAGAGGACTTAACAGGCTTCTAGCAAGATAATTGGAAGAATCCTCTTTTATAAAGACTCAAAGAACCTTTTTATTAGCTTAATCAATCAAAACATGTCTCAAAATATTCATGTGGGTACATAATTATAGCTGTCTACATAAGCTTTACCTAATTTAAATGCAATTCCAAGTCTTTGCTAGCTAAGCAAGTTTTGAACTAAACAAGAAAAACAAAGGAAATTACTTAAATAGAGCAAACAAGAAGTATCTAAAACCAAGTGGCCTATTGTGTCTAATGGGCCCTACTGTTTGAGACTAGGATCAGCCAATTGAAACTATGGACCCCACATTGCAAATGGTTCTTTCGATGGACCATTTGATGGGACCATTGTTTTGACAATCCAATTGCTCAAGCGTGGTCCAAAGATTAATTGCATAGACTCCTGAGCCAAGATCATGGATGAGACATTATGTGGGGTCCACTTCCGAACCTTTTCTTGAACAAATTGTGTGCAGGTTGCTTAAATGCATCAATTCCCCCCAGCTTGAAATAACTCAGCTATATCAATTTAATGTGATGTACTCTCCAAGTCGACACACTAAAACTACATTGTTTAATCAACATACCATCTGATCTTCAGCCATCCTTTCCACTTCACAAGGTAACTTCTGTACCCGCCATGTCTCGTATGGTTGGTCTGGATGCATCAATTTCCTCCAGCTTGAAAAAATTCAGCAATGTCAAGTTAGTAGTGGTATAAATATAATCATGAAGAAACGGGTTGATGCACAACAAAACTCGATCATTGTAATCCCTGTGCTATCAGATAAGTCATCTTTTGCACTTCACAAGGAACTTCTCGTACACACCCTGTCATGTCATGGGTGGCCAAGATGTATTCCCCTTGGCTTAAAAGAACTCCGCTCCATAAAGTTAAATAAATCTCCAAGTTGATGCACTGAAAACCTGTTGCGCATGGTTGGCCTGGATGTCATTGTAATCCCCGTGCTATCAGATATTAGTCATCTTTTGCACTTCACAAAGAACTTCTCGTACACACCCTGTCATGTTATGGGTGGCCAAGATGTATTCCCCTTGGCTTAAAAGAACTCTGCTCCATGAAGTTAACAGCTAAGTACTCGAAAATATCCAAGTTGATGCAATGAAAACATGTCGCAGTAATCCATTAACTATGAACTGTCTGATCTCAGCTATCCTTTCTGTTAGTGCACTTTAATCCATGAACTATGAAATCTCAGCTATCATTTCTGTTAGTGCACTTTTCTGTGGCATATTAGTGCATCTTATTTGTCAATTACTTAGGTCAGTGAGTCTAGTGTTGGTTGAGCTTAATGAAGACGAAGACGAAGACGAAGACTCAAGACGGACCTGCTACATCAAGGAAAAAGAATCAGGTAAAAGAGATAACTTGTTGAGCCTTAACCTTGAACCTATCCAAAACCATAACCTCTAGATGACAGTGGCCATTAGGCATATCCTTAGTCATCTTAGACTAGCCTTAGGTGTCCCAAAAGATCACCTAAAAGATGACCAAGAGGTTGCATGAACTGCTGCAAAACACCAATGATAAAACAGCAGAAATCATGCCAAGACCGATCGTTTGACCGGTCGCCCGACTGGTCGGCAGATGGCCAAAAAGGGACAGCGACTAAAACTGAAAATATCTGTCTTTGGGCTTTAATTTGACCGATCAGCGACCAACTAGAATGGGACAGTAAGGTTTTTACTCTCAGGCCTGTAATTCCATCGGTCGCCCAGTCCTCGACCGGTCGAGGACCCCAGTCCAACCGGTCGTTGAGGGGTCTGATCGGTCGGAATAGAGCCGTTTTATAGCCGTTTTAAATCTGTTGGGGGATTGTTTATATAAAGGCAAGGCTCGATTTTTTTGGTAAAGTGAGAGATTCTGAAAAAATTGAAATCAACATTATTGGAGACCATTTGAGGCTCATATCCTAACCCTAGCAAGGTATCTTCCTTGTGATTTAACACAAGAATGGAGCATTCCAAGCTCATGAAGAAGATAGCCTTCACCCTCTTTGATCTCTAGAGTTTGGATCAAACTTGATAATAATATTCATATCCAAAGCTCTACGATGAGATCCTTGTAGGTGAGATACTCTAGACAACCCAATTCCATTAGTTGTAGAGATCTCAAACCTACTTTCCTATCACATTGGGCATCTCAAAGGCAACGTATGCAAGGTGATTGATCAAGTAGAGCTGAAGCATTGGCAACGCAATGGCAACACGATCGGGGGAGCAAAGGAGAGCTGATTGAAGCACGAGAGAGCGGAGATCAAGCAACCCGAAGCCACGCTGAACAATGGGCTCATCCGACAAGTAAGGTTGTCAAATTATTGAAAGTTCATCCACTCTTTTCCCTGTGGGAATTGTGATGCAGAACAAAAGCATTCAAGTGTACCAACGAAGAAAGCGCCACCCACAAGTACCATTCTCGTGGTTAGGCGATGATTGAGGAGCATTGAAGACCCTATGCACGTGATTTGGCACATAGAAGACACATGTGTAGGATGGAAGAAGACCCGACTGAAAGTATAGAAAAATGTTTTTCTGAAGGTGGTCGGGCGCCCGGCCAAATTTGGCACCGGGCGCCCGAAATTCAACAGATTTTCAGTTTCCATTGCTGGACAGTTTCTGTCTTAGCCGGGCGCCCGGCCAAATTGGTCACGGGGCGCCCCACCAACGTACGAACTGTTTTTTTTTTAAGTTGTTTTTTTGAGATATTTCAGGGGTATTTTGGTACTTTTATGTTTTCTTCTTGTTTATTTAGGTGGGCTAAGCCCTAATGACGTGATTAGTTGATTATTAATGAAAAGACAAACCTCTTTGGTGGCTTCTCTCTTCTCTCTCTCTCATGGTGCTTCTTCTCTCTCCTTAATCTTCTTCTTCTGATTTCTTCTGGTGCCCCTCCAAATTCTTCCAGGTATTTTATCTCCTATTGTTATCCTTCTAAACTTCTGTTTTGCTATTCCCCACGATCTAAACCTTGAGAATCTAGCATTAATCATCATAAACTACGAAAACCAGAAAGAAAACATGCAATGGGACGGGCCATCATCACAACCATGAAGTATGGGATTCAATTAGTGCCTTGGTTGGATCCGGCGAGGGATGGAACCTCCCGATCTTGCATGGCATTACCCAATCGATCAATGATGATCACTAGTCCGAAGAACCAGGAGGTTTCTCGGATTAGGGATTTGAGAATTTGGGGGTTTAGGGTTTGGATCGATTCTCAAGGTTTAGATCGTGGGGAATAGCAAAACAGAAGCTTAGAAGGATAACAATAGGAGATAAAATACCTGGAAGAATTTGGAGGGGCACCAGAAGAAATCAGAAGAAGAAGATCATTCTTCTGGTGCCCCTCCAAATTCTTCCAGGTATTTTATATGATGCGAAACAAAAGCATTCAAGTGTACCAACGAAGAAAGCGTCACCCACAAGTACCATCCTTGTGGTTAGGCGATGATTGAGGAGCATTGAAGACCCTACGCACGTGATTTGGCACATAGAAGACACATATGTAGGATGGAAGAAGACCCGACTGAAAGTATAGAAAAATGTTTTTCTGAAGGTGGTCGGGCGCCTGGCCAAATTTGGCACCGAGCGCCCGAAATTCAACAGATTTTCAGTTTCCATTGCTGGACAGTTTCTGTCTTAGCCGGGCGCCCGGCCAAATTGGTCACAGGGTGCCCCACCAACGTACGAACTGTTTTTTTTTAAGTTGTTTTTTTGAGATATTTCAAGGGTATTTTGGTACTTTTATGTTTTCTTCTTGTTTATTTAAGTGGGCTAAGCCCTAATGACGTGATTAGTTGATTATTAATGAAAAGACAAACCTCTTTGGTAGCTTCTCTCTTCTCTCTCTCTCATGGTGCTTCTTCTCTCTCCTTGATCTTCTTCTTCTGATTTCTTCTGGTGCCCCTCCAAATTCTTCCAAGTATTTTATCTCCTATTGTTATCCTTCTAAACTTCTATTTTGCTATTCCCCACGATCTAAACCTTGAGAATCGATCCAAACCCTAAACCCCCAAATTCTCAAATCCCTAATCCGAGAAACCTCCTGGTTCTTCGGACTAGTGATCATCATTGATCGATTGGGTAACGCCATGCAAGATCGGGAGGTTCCATCCCTCGCCGGATCCAACCTAGGCACTAATTGAATCCCATACTTCATGGTTGTGATGATGGCCCGTCCCATTGCATATTTCCTTTCTGGTTTTCTTAGTTTATGATGATTAATGCTAGATTTCATTATTATTATTGCTTTTACTTCCGCTAGATAATTGTGATCATGAGCATGCATCATATTTAGGGCTGTCCTGCATCAAATTTGGTATCAGAGAATAGGCTTGCATGGTTTGTGTCTAGATCGAGTTATCAAATTAGGGTTTTGATTTTTAGGTTTAATTTAGGAAAATCCAGATTTAGAAAGTCTTCAATTTTAGAAATTTTCTTAATTTGAAAATTTTTCAGATTTGAATCGTTTTCTGTTTTAATTAATTAGTGTCAGTTCATTGTAGTTTAAATTCATCGCATTCATATTGTGAGTCACCCAGTCCGTAGAGTCTCCCTGTAATGAATGGAGTATAGACGTTCAGGGTCGTTAAGTGTTGTCGTGTGGCCGTCGAGACCCAATGGAAAGCCGAACTCCGATGAGTTGGCCTACTTTAATGGTCACATGGACCCACAAACATTCCTTGATTGGCTTGAAGACTTGGATTATCTTTTTTATTGGTATGATATGTTGAATTATCGTCGAGTTAGATTTGCCAAGTGGAAATTGGAGGGCCGAGCCAAGTCGTTTTGGACAGATTTGGAGCGACGACTTGATAAAGATGGGAGAGCCCCGATCTCACAATGGGACGAGATGAAAGAGCGTTTAAAAGAAAAATATCTTCCCATCTCTTATCGTCAAAAGCCCTTGGTTCAAAAGAGAGTTGCCTCAGCTTTCCGTCCAAACACAGAACCAATATGGTCCCCTCCTTGTAAAGTGGTCCAACCCATCATTAAGAAAATCTCGGCTTATGAACAATTTGAGCGTTTAACACCAATTATTTTTCCTTGGAAGCGAGATAATACCTTGGTGAATGGCCAGTTAGAAGAATCCAATCAGGTTGTTTATGAAGTGGAAGAGTACGTGCCTAATGTTAGTAGTGAGGAAATGAAAGAAATTGAGGCATCGCTCATCATCATTGAGGATGACGAAGTGTGTGCTAGTGATGAAAAGGTCGAAGAAATTGAGACCGCACCACTTCCAGATGTCATGTGTGACTTAAGTGATGTAGAGTCTCAATCTAAGTCTCTTACCATAATGCACACGAATGAATTTGAAAAGGAGACTAGTGAGGATATAATGGTAGACACCCACATGACTTGTGATATCCCACCAGATGATTTATGGGATAAATTTTCACCCATATGGGACATTCAACACACAATCGATCTTGTCTCTAGGTTGGTCTTGTCAAGCTTTCTTCCATACCAGGTGAACCCCGTAGAAAATACAGAAATGCAGCATCAATTTGATAAACTTCTTGGGGAAGAATTCAATAAGGAAAGTTTGAGTTGGAGTTTTGTTTTGTGTGTCATGCCTGCTCTTTTCACTTCCAAGAACAATGGCATATGGCACACATGTGGGCATATCCTAACCGCCCACAAAGCTTCAATCAAGTGTCAAGCCATCATGCGACGTATTCACGTCATGGTGGATATGATGACCATAGTCCTTATCCCGTATCTTGGTGACATCTTGGACATAATGGCTGATGCCCAAATCTGCTTAAGACTTGGTATTAATAGTGTATGTTCTCAAGTGTTGGGATACTTGAAAATCATCCTTGTTTATAATACTTATAATGAGAAATTATGTGTCACCCATGAGAAGTGTCCTTTTGTTTCAGTTTTCCAAGTTCTAGGTCATAGGATTGTTTATTTCCATAGGATTGTTTATTCCAAGTTCGTGGATTTTTCAGAGTGTCTTTTAGTGTCACCCATGTCTGTCATCCAAAGATCTTCAGAGTCAGCCAATGCATTCGCACGCCATATTCATGATTTGCATACACATATTAGAAGCGGATAAATAAGAGCAATGATGATTCTAAAATCTCAGTTGATTCTCATTATAAATTGTAAGAATTTCAGAAAGGAGACTATGTAATGGTGAGGATAAGGCTAGAGCAGTTCTCACAAGGTTCCGCTAAGAAATTACAAACGCGTAGTGCTGGACCATTCAAAATATTGCAGAAGGTTGGGTCTAGCGTATATCGGATCGACCTTCCATCTGAAATGGGCATTAACCCAACTCTTAATGTGGAAGATCTAGTCTGTTCCCATCATCCCATCATTGATCCATCGTCCCTTTCATGGCCTTGTTCTGATTTTGCTATACAACCCCTTCCACCCCTTCCCCCACCCATTACCCATGAAGAAGAAATTGAGGAGATCTTGGGTGAAGAGATCATTTTTATGAGAGGCGGAGGTTTCCAAAGATACTTGGTCAAATGGAAGAACAAGCCACCGTCAGAATCTACATGGTTGATAGAAGCGGAGTTACAGAGCGTTAATTCAGATTTACTAGAGCGCCACAAGAGTTTTAACTCGCCGGAGTCGAATTCTTCTCAGACGAGGAGTATGATGCGGAACAAAAGCATTCAAGTGTACCAACGAAGAAAGTGCCACCCACAAGTACCATCCTTGTGGTTAGGCGATGATTGAGGAGCATTGAAGACCCTACGCACGTGATTTGGCACATAGAAGACACATGTGTAGGATGGAAGAAGACTCGACTGAAAGTATAGAAAAATGCTTTTCTGAAGGTGGTCGGGCGCCCGGCCAAATTTGGCACCGGGCACCCGAAATTCAACAGATTTTCAGTTTCCATTGCTAGACAGTTTCTGTCTTAGCCGGGCGCCCGGCCAAATTGGTCACGGGGCGCCCCACCAACGTATGAACTGTTTTTTTTTAAGTTGTTTTTTTGAGATATTTCAGGGGTATTTTGGTACTTTTGTGTTTTCTTCTTGTTTATTTAAGTGGGCTAAGCCCTAATGACGTGATTAGTTGATTATTAATGAAAAGACAAACCTCTTTGGTGGCTTCTCTCTTCTCTCTCTCTCTTATGGTGCTTCTTCTCTCTCCTTGATCTTCTTCTTTTGATTTCTTCTGGTGCCCCTCCAAATTCTTTCAGGTATTTTATCTCCTATTGTTATCCTTCTAAACTTCTGTTTACTATTCCCCACGATCTAAACCTTGAGAATCGATCCAAACCCTAAACCCCCAAATTCTCAAATCCCTAATCCGAGAAACCTCCTGGTTCTTCGGACTAGTGATCATCATTGATCGATTGGGTAACGCCATACAAGATCGGGAGGTTCCATCCCTCGCCGGATCCAACCTAGGCACTAATTGAATCCTATACTCCATGGTTGTGATGATGGCCCGTTCCATTGCATGTTTTCTTTCTGGTTTTCTTAGTTTATGATGATTAATGCTAGATTTCATTATTATTATTGCTTTTACTTCCGCTGGATAATTGTGATCATGAGCATGCATCATATTTAGGGTTGTCCTGCATCAAATTGAGTATAAAGTTTGTTTGTCGAACTCGATCTAGGGTCATTTGCCGATCATTGGTTTGTTAGTTGAGCCTAAATCTCTAGGGACGTTGGCCGTTCCTTGGCACGTTAGTCGGGCCTACAGACTAGGGGCATTTAGCGTTCATTGGCTCGTTTGCAGGGCCTAAACAAAGTCTCCAATGGGGAGCCTCCGACATGAGAGTGAACGTGTGTCGAGTTGAGAGTTAGCCCTTGTCCAAAACTCTGTTATGGTTGAGAGGTGAACTGGTAAAACCTCCATGTAAAGGTTGAGAGGTAAACCTCATTTATAATCTCCGTATAGTGAATGTCGGTGTGCTCAATGGGGTTCAGTTGAACCAAGAGTAGAGTAGACCCAAAATCGAACCACTATACATGCTTGTGTTTGTGATTGAATTTAGCACATTATTATCTTAGCATTGTATGTTTAATTGTTTAATTATGAATGCTTGATAGGAATATATGCTAGGCACTAGATAGGCACATCCACACACAAGATGTACTTTTACTTGTCAGTGTAGACTTGAGCTCATAGATCCATTCTCATAGTCTACATAGTTGCATAGATTAGGAGCTTGATTTGTTTAATCATTTGATAATTTATGCTTGCTTAGAATAGGTTGCTTATTGCTTAATCAATATGCTAGTCTTGTGATTAGACCCACTTAGGCTTGGAAGCCAAAGTGTTAATTGCTTACTTAGTTTAAATTGTTAAATTGCATAAGTAGGCGAAAAGAATGTTAAAAAATCTCAATCACCCCCCCTCTAGGACTTAGTCATAATACTAGTTGCTCTCTAAGCTTCCGCACTAATACGTCTTTAATCCAAAATATGTAATTTCACTTTCCATTTCACAAGGAAATTCCAATATCTGCCACATCATGTACATATAATATGATCATCAAGAACACCTTCAAGGACTTTACCAATCATTTCTCTATGCTTTGATCTTCATAATGCCCAAAGTACGTTCTAAGGTCTTCCACATTAAAGATGAGACTGAAACCAAGAGAAAAAATTCACCTCACAGGCTGGAGTACAGGGTTGATATTAATACTTCCCTTTGGAGGGAGGAAAATTAACTCGCAAATAAGTGTTGTTAAGGGGTTTGCTTGGGAGAGAAATGATATCAAAGCCAATCATGGTTGGAAGTTGGGAAAAGGCAATGTAATAGCCTACTCTAAATTATAATCTAGTAAGGAATTTATACAGGAGTCCCGTTCTACCACAAAAAGCATTGCCTCTAAGACAATCTCCACCTCCTTACTAGCAGTGTTTTCAGTATCTTGTGATATCACCAATATATCCCACAATATATTTGTTATCCCAGCTTTAATATCCATTTTTCATGGTATCCTACAATATATCACATAATATTGCGATATATCCACACTCCACTTTCATAAATTCTTAATGTATCGTGCGATATATTGATATCATGTTTACACAACAAAATGTTATTTGATAGATAGGGGAAAGAAATTGTATTCCAACAACTAACATGCTAAAAAGGAGAAACATTCATCATTTTATTTATCATGAATAGGGTTCTTTTACATTCCACAGTTACATCCCTTGATTCTAGAATATGATATGCAAAGTACAACAATAATAAAATCATCTATGCAGAGATTTCGGCAGCATTTCGCCTCCGTTTGCGGTCCGCCAAAGTAGCAGAAGGGTTGTGCGTGCGGATTCTACATGGCAGGACTGCCTTCAGAATGAGTTTGAAGCCTTCACAAATTGTCCCAAGAGGGAGTGCATGCCAGTTTCTGAATGGTTTTGCTTCCGCAAGCCTTCGGGCGGAACAAATGGACAGAGTTTCGGCCCTTTTTACAAATAGGCGAAGGTCTGGTCCTTTACGCAGCTGCGTAACGTAGCTCATAGCTACTGCACAGGCCACTCAAGGCATCGGCCCATCAGCCTTCTTCACTGTTCATTCCAACAGCGCTTCAGCGTCCCTCGTCATTCTTTCCAAGCCCGAGGAACGCACCAAATGGGTCAAAGGGCCTTCATTTAGGGAAGACAGATTTTGGATATATGCTCTCATTGCCCACGAATGTGGCAACTCTTAGTATAAAGATAGTGCGAAAGGAATTGTGTGCAAGGTGGACCTAGAAAAAGCATATGACCATGTTGATTGGGATTACCTAGATTACATGTTGGTTACCTAGCTTGTGAATCATAGTGGAGGGGTTGGATATAGGAGTGCTTAAGGTTGGCTGCTTAACCTATTCTGGTTAATGGCTCATCTAAAGGCTTCTTCAAAGGTTCGAGAGCCATTCTTCAAAGAGACTCGCTCTCTCCCTTCCTATTTTTGGAGGTGGCCAAGTTGCTTGGTAGAATGCTGGAAAAAGTGCAAGAAGTTGGTCTCATTTGCGATTTCAAGGTGACTCCTCTAAAGGCTTCTTCAAAGGTTCAAGAGTCGTTATCAAGGAGAGTCATCATCTCCCTTCCTATTTTTAGAGGTGGCTGAGTCGCTTGTTAGGATGCTGGAAAAGGTGCAGGAAGTTGGTCTCATTCACGATTTCAAGGTGGCAAGCACTTCCCATATCCAGTTCATAGATGATACCATCCTTTTTGTGACGCAGATGCATCCATATTGATAATTTAAAGAAGATAATTAGGTTTTTTGAAGTGGTATCAGGTGTGAAAGTCAATTGTGCAAAGAGCGAGATCCTAGGCATTCAGATGACTAAGGGGGAAGTAGGAAGGATGGCTGCAGTGTTTGGGTATAGGGTAGGTACCTTCCCCTCGTCTTATCTTGGTCTTACCTTATGCACTAGAAATCCGGCGATGCATTTATGGGATAAGGTAGTAGAAAGGATTCAAAAGAAGCTATCGAGATGGAATAGCAAGTATTTATCGTTGGAACACCCTATGTTGGTACTCATGTTGTCCTTCCCTTGGAGTAATTAAATTACACCCATCCACCCAACATATTGTCAATAATAACACATGAATGAAGGCAATGTAAGATATAATCTACCAATAACATATGTTTTTGAATCAGTAATTCAAACATCCAAACATAACAACATAACTAAAATAGATGAAATAACAAAAAATACAAAAGAACCAAAACAAAACAGAGAGTATAAACTGTGGAGATCACACAGATTCAATTATCTGCATGCTGAATAAAAATTCCAGACATGGTAACCATACATAAACTGTGGAGATCACACAGACCAAACAAAAATTCCAGAAATGCAGAAAAATGGCACAGATCAGACAATCTTAACCATCCGATTGGTGACCAGCAAACAGGTGCTAGACAAAATAAATCAGTAACAGTTAGCATCTAACAGGAAAAGAACACACCAATGAGACAGGTATGATTATAAAAAAAAAAAAATGTAAGTTTAAGAAAGTGGATCTTCAAGGTTGTGGCCCACTTAATTGGACAGATTTAGATTATCACATGGGCTGCACAGATTGGACGTGTGTCACAATACTTCATTATCTCAATCATTCAACTGGTAAACCCCTCCAAGAATGCAGCATGCTACAACAGATCAGACGAACAGGGTATGAATTACATTCAAATCAAGGAAATTTGAATCAAAAGCATTCCTTACCAGCAACCTTGAATCAGAATATCACAAGTAGCGAGAACAGCATGTAAACTAAACAGCACGCGTATGCGATCAATCCACGATGCTCGTCCCCGCAGGAGGCCAATTCCACTAAAAGCCTCGTGCAAACACGCGTCGACCATATCACAAACACAGCCGCCATCACGAACACAATGGACCCGCCCTCCGGAACAAAGAGCGATGCTGCCGAGAAGATCACCATCGGCAGCATGCAGTACCCCACTAGGCTCAAGCAACGGTAGAGATCCAAGTTCCCATTGCGGCCTGCAAGCATGTTGAAGACAACATACAGAAAGAGGGCGGACACCGTGACCCAGCCCAGGATGATGCCGAAGTGGAGCTTCCCAGCGAGAAGCTGGAACAGGCCAAAGGCCGTGATGAAGATGAACGGCCCGGATAGATCAGCGTCTTCATGTATGGAGGGATTCAGCCTGAAGGGGTTAAGGATGGAGGTGGTCTTGCGCCAGATTTGGCGTGTGTTAATGCCGAGCTCCTCAAGGAGGGGAAGCTCGTCTTCGAAAGAGTGGCCCAACGGACCATAGGCGGGAGCGGAGAAGGAGGCGGAGGACGCAGCTGTTCCGACGTCGAAGGACATAAAAGGGAGGGAGGGGTTTGGGGGAGGCTGGAACGGGGCCATCGGATGCCGGCGCTGGTGGGCCCCAGCAGCGGCGGCAGGGTTACCGCCTGAGGGGAAGATGACCGGCGGAACGGTGAATTCTTTGGCCATTTGGTAGTGGCGGGAGATCACGGCCGTAGGAAGCGTGGATCGACGGTTGGATTTGGAGGTCTGGATCTGAGATCAGAGGAAATCGAGCGGATAACGACGGTGGGGATTGATCTGGAGGCGACGGGAAGGAGAGCTAGGGTTTTCGATGGAGATTTGGGATGGACTGGCTTCCTTCGTTTGGAGCGAATGAGAAGGAAATGCAATTTTAAAAGGAGAGGAAAGCTCTCTCTGTTCAAGAGAAACGAGAAACCGTCTGCAGTGTTTTAAGTGCAATACTCGTAAATTAGTTATGCACAACTTCAAAATCAGTGGTGAATCTCCAGCCGTACACGGCATAGATGCAAGGCTATGGAGACTGTCCAAAATTGCCTATACAACTGTGGATGGAGAATAAGCACTGAAAAAATAATAATTAACCATTTGTTTTTATTTCTTTGAATTTGGATAAGTAACTATTTTACTCACAACTACACATTTGGATCAGTCGTTACCAATTGAATGGTTAATTATTTGATCAGTTTATATATAGAGAAAGAGAAATGCTCACACATAACTAGTTGAACCTTTTAAATTGATCCAATCAGCTGGGCATTAAAATGATAAAAAAAAAAAAAAAAAAAACTCTTCTTGCAAGTACATAATGATCTCCACAAAGGGATACACATGTTAAAGTTGAAGATCGCTTAGCAAGTGGCCCACTAGTTGAATGTTATCTATAAAAAAAATTATCAAAATATACTAATTACTTTACCTATGGATGCAGGTAAAATTTGGACTGTTATAATGCATTTTTTAATATCTAATTTTTTCCAAAAAAAACTATTTTAATTACTAATTACAAAATAATTTTTTTTGGTACACAAAATGATTACAAGGTACTATATTTGATCAATGGAATGGATTCCTTACATAGTTGATACATTATCTAAATAAATCACACTTGTACACCACCGAACTATAATCTCTAATGTTGGAAAGCCACCCTCTCTCTTACCATTCATTTATTACTCTCGCTCTCTCTCTTAAGATTCTCCCCGGTAATAACAATGTCGTGGGAAGAACTTCGGATGGGAACGTGAGAGGTGGACTGTAAGTGAGTCCCACTATAATGTGCATTTGAAATCCAATCCGATAATTGTGTGTGTGACAGAAATTTAGCCATGAGACTAAAAGCTAGGTATATTTGGTACATCGGTTAAGACAAACCATGAGAAACAATTGAAGAGGGGCTCTAACCCTTGATTTTTATAAGGCTAAACTTATGTCAATCATCTCTTGCATCACCCATCATTATGTTGAAGGCTAAAGATTAGGCTGACACAGGATTTAGGTAGGGCCACAATAAAGGCAACAATTGGGAGAGGGACCTTTACCGTTGATTTTTATGGGGCCCGCTGTTATGCTTTTATGAAATCTATTCCAACCATTACTTAAATTATGAAAATTTATACCTTAAGACAAATGATTAGGCTCATACATGATTTATGGGAGCCAAACATACCAAATTAAATATTTTAAATGGTGGCTGTTTATGTCGGATTTAGTAACAGGATCCTCCAGACGTCCACCTTCCTTCAAACCAGCTTCCTTATCGAACCTAAAAGCACACAAGGGAAAACTAAACGTGGCCGGCGTCCAGCCGTTGGCCCTCCGAAGCTTAAGTCAGATGGGGCATCATGATAAAGGAAACAGTAGGATCTTAGCTTAGAGATTACATACTTTTCTCCTCAATGAGGCCATCCATTTATATTGATTTAGATGATTCAATCTGTTACGCGGGACATTAAGATTACTGTTGATTTCTGGGGATAAGGTGTTTATCCTGTTGATTCTTAGATAAAGGGGATGGCCTGGTCCAATTAGACATCTGGTCGATTACGTTCCCTGATGGTGATCCCCTGAGGTTCGGAACCACGAACAAAGATAAGCCCAAAATCGGTCTATATGGGCTGCTGGTACTAAAAAGGCGGAGGACGTTCGGGCTCGGGGATAACTTCTCGTATATTTGAGACGCAGAACCTTTCAATGACCACCAATCAAGATACTAGCATATTCAGGAGGGTATTCCACACTTTCCCAATATACGAGCCTCGACCAGAAGGGCTCAGTGGTTCGGGAGTTGCGTATCGTACTTTTCCAATATGCGAGCCTCAACCATGAGGGGTCGCAGGTCGAATACCGTCATGAAGGTGCTCGCAGGCCTCGAGTCTTCGCTATCTTCGACCACTGCAATTTTGCTATAACAGTGGTCATTCCCATAGAAAATGTTTCCAGTCATGTGGGTCACATGAATCATGAATGTGGGTGCGTTTTTATTTTTATAGGTAAATCTCCGTCACACACCATATGGTAAGAGTAGATTTTACATACAAGTCAATGTGGGGCCCACCCTAGCCCATCCCTTCTAACTTTGCATCCCAAGTGCGCGGCCTTTATAATTGGGCCTTTGTAATCTGCATGCACACCAAGACGTGCAACTAGTCTCCAGGTCACACGAATAATGATGTGGTCTCTATCAAATGGTCTGCCTCTCTTTGATGTGTAAAATCCATTTTGATCATAAGGTGTGCGATGCAATGTTAACCATAAGGCAAAAAAATCAGCCATGTTCATGCTTAAGGTAGACTATACGGGTGGAAATAGTATGTAGGGAGAGGTCACCATCCAAGCATTTGTAGCTATGGAACACATTAATCATGTATGGGCTCAATATTTGGTCCAAATGTATGACTTGTCATGAGGCAGCTAATGGTTGGAGGGGATTTCACATAAGTTATGTACGATAGGCCCTATAAAAAATTAACGGTGGACATCCTATCAAAGTTGTTTTTACTTTTTTTTTAGCCTACCTAAATTTCGTACTTTCATGACAACCTGATTTTTGGGATCTAGACATGAATATGTCTGACTTAACTGATTGTCGGAGTGGATTGTTCATAAACATCAGTATGAACCTTATAAAATCAAGGGTTGGCGTCCACCTCTTCCATTGTTTCTCTTCGTTTAGCCTACTTGAATTATGAATACACTTGTATTTTTAGCTCTACGGTTAAATTTCTACCATTCACATAATGATTAGATTGGATTTCAAATGCATATCACGGTGGGACGCCAAGCCCACTCCCTCACCTTGGTGCCGTTTGCAGAGAGTTTGAAACGAGAGACAAAAAGCGGAGAGTATTAAATAGAGAAAGTACTAAATGAAGGGAGCGAGAGAGAGTAGAGCCTTGTTTTCAAATGTTATTGGCAATATTTTAGTAGTTTTACACGTGTGATGCATTCGGAAGAAGCACCACATGTGTCGTAGATTCGGTCTGTTGGTCAAGTAGGGTACGTTCTTAATAATATGATGGAACAAAAATAAATTCTCTTCTAATTAATAGTACAATTGTTTTTAGGAAAAATTTGAAGTGGTTAGAACTGTATTACATTACTTTAAATATAACCTCCACGCGTCTTAAAGATAATAGCTTAGTGAATGTGTCCTATTTAATGAATGGGCAATATCTTTAATACTTGTTACCATCTTACTTGAATAAGACATGGTATTACACCATCATCTATAAGGAGGCATTACATATGGATTAAAAAAGACATTTTGTTATTTAATGCACTACTAGTTGGACCAATTCAAAAGGTCCAACTAGTTGTGTTTGGTCATTACTCATATATATATATATATATATATATATATATATATATATATATATAGACACATACCAATTTGGATGGTAGGACAACAGTTGTAGATTAATCCCACAGGTGATGTGAGGAACATAAATCACTAACATTGTTTAGTTCTGTAAAACTAATATAGGAGACTGATGAGTACGCTTGATCATTTAAACCTTGAGCCTAATCATGTGGTCATCAAATCAAGGGCTAAGATCTAGTGGACCCCACCACCAATAAATCTATCTAACCGCAACATAATGAACATCTAGTTAAAAACCACACAACCTATGATTTATATCATATTTATAACCCCAGTTAAACCAATGTCCCATATAACTTAGGAATTAAGTGATGGGGATGATTTAGTTAAAACACTAGTTCTGCTAACTTTCTAGCGGTAAAACTTCAAACATAGGTAAATCAGACCTCACATATCGTACCCAAGAAATCTCACCTTCGACTCTATTCCAGAAATAGCCAAAATCGCTAAACAGGCTTTGAACCGCTCGTTAATGGATCACTAAAGCCGAAACTAAGAAAAATTGTCCATCTTAGCGGGCTTAACGTCCCTCGTGCGACATTGAGCTAAGGCTATAAGCCAAATCACTCAACTTGGAGCCTTGAGGGGGGTACATGTAGTTGAATTACGTCGGTAGTCTAACATGACACTTACGCATATATGTGCGAAAGCTTAGGAGTGGAGCAACTACAATTATGGCTAAGTCCTAGAGGGGAGGTGATTGTGACCTTTTGAAATTCTTTTCGCTTACTTACACAATTTAACAAATTAAACTAAGTAAGAACACTTCAGCTTCAAAGCCTAAGTGGGTCCAATCACATGACTAGTATATGATAAGAAATTAAGCTGCATAGTCTAAGCATGTATAGATTATCAAATAATTAAACTAATCAAGCACTTAATCTATACAACTTAAGTAGAATATATGAGAATGGATCATATAAGCTCAAGTCTACTCAAGTAGGTGAAAGTATATCATGTGTGTATGGATGTGCCTATTAAGTGCCTAGTATACATTCTAATTAAGCAATCATAATTAAATAATTAAACACAATGTATAATAAGAAATGTACTCAAATACAATCACAAACACAATGATGTATAATGATTTGACTTTGGGTCTACTCCACTCCCGGTTCAAGTACTCAACCCCTTTGAGCACACTGGCATTCACTAGGGAGTTTAAATCAAGTTCCTCCCAACCTAGGTGTTTTAACTTAGATCCACCCTACCCGGGAGTTTACAGGTTCCTCCCAACCTACACGTTCACACCCATGTTAGTGGCTCCCCTTGGAGACTTGTTTAGGCCTGACAAACGTGTCAAGGAACGACAAACATCCCTAGACTTTTAGGCTCAACTAAAAAGCTAAGGATTAACAAATGACTATAGATTCGAGTTTGACAAACAAACTTTACACTCAATGCCCACCGGGAATAGAGTGGATGGACTCTTACAAATTGACAACCTTGTCGGATTTGAGCCCATTACTGCGCCACTTCAGGTTGCTTCTTCTCGCTCTCCCATGCTTGAATCAGCTCCCATTGTGCTCCCCCGATGTTGATGTGGTTGTGTCGCCAATGCTCCAGCTCCAACGATCAATCCCCTTGCATTTGCTCTTCTTGAGATGTCCAAGGACGATTAAGATCTCTACAACTAATGGAAACGAGTTGCCTAGAGAGTCTCACTTACAAGGATCTCATCATGGAGTTTTGGATAGGGATTTCATTATCAAGATCAATCCAAACTTTAGAGATCAAAGAGGGACAAGATCATCTTTAATATGAGCTTGGAATGTTCTAATCTTGTGATGAATTACAAGGAAGATGTCTTGTTAGAGTTAGGAATAGAGCTCCTAATAGTATGCAATGATGCCCCTTGTGCTCTCCCAATGTTGACGTCGTTGCGTTGCCAATGCTCTATCTCCAACAATAAATCCCCTTGCATTTGCTCTTCTTAAGATGTCCAAGGAGGATGGGAGGTAGGTTTGAGATCTCTACAACTAATGGAAATGGGTTGCCTAGAGATTCTCACCTACAAGGATTTCATCATAGAGTTTTGGATAGGGATTTTAAGATTAATCCAAACTCTAGAGATAAAAAAGGGACAGGATCATCTTCAACATGAGCTTGGAATGCTCTAATCTTGTGATGAATCTAAGAAAGATAATTTGTTAGGGTTAGGAATAGAGCTCTTAATGGTATGCAATGGTGGTAGCTTCTATCTCCTCAAAATCCCTCTCTTAAGCCCAAAACCCGTCTCTCCTGTATTTAAAGAAAAATCTTCAGCAAGCAGAAAAATGGTCGATCGAAAAGGGGTTTCGATTGGTTGGAGCGATCTTCGATATATTGAAATAGGCAGTTCGATATATCGAAAAATCTGTCCAGAGAGTTGGTAAGATTGCTGGACATATTTCCAATATATCGACATGAGTTTCGATATATCGAACACACACATCTCGATATATTGAAAGATCAATTCGATTGATCGAAGAAACTGTCTAGATAGTTTGTAATTTTGCTGGACATACTTCGATAATCAAAATAGTCATTTCGATTAATCGAAGACCTATCGAAACTGGTCTCCAATATATCAAAAATTGTTGTTTGGGCCAGATTGTTTACAACAACTTTCACCTCTTTTATTAATCTAATTTATCATGTTTTTCTATATGATCTAAGGCTAATAAGGATGACTAAGGTTATTCCTAATGGGTCCAAGTCATCTAAGAGGATTTAGGTGTTTTGGTTCAAAGGCTAGGGTCACCAAGGCATCTCATTTGCTTGTTCTTCTTCCTTTATGCTTTTGGTCCATTTGAATCTTCGTTCTTCAGCTTGTCAAGGCTCAACCGACATTACAACACAAGGACCGACGTGATTGACAAATAAGGTGCACTAATATGCCATAGAAAAGTGCACTTACAATAGTGTATGAGTCTGCCTAGACAACACAACATTGCTCGAACTTACGCAATGTTGTAGCTTTTAAACCGTTAGATCATGATCAAATTTAGGTCACTAACCCAAAATAATATCATACAACTATCCCTAAAGTCACGGCCCAATTGATTATCGATGACCGTTAAATGAACCTATTGCCATATTCGTTGATCACTGCATCCGAAATGTGGAAAACTATAACTGTAGGTGGATCTCTACATGAAATAACTATCCTATCGATTAGATTGATCCGGGTGGACCCAAGTGGGCCCAAATGCTAGAAACAACCCTCCATAGGTCAGACCACAAAAGTCCAAGCCATTAGGGCTATTTATACCAAATTTGACACTATATATAGAGCCGCTTTGGGCATTTCTCCCCCAAATTCGATTTTTTCAAATTTTGAAAGTGAAGGAGAGGGAAATTTAGAGAGAAAGGGAGGGAGAAGAAGAGAGTGATGGTAAGGGGGTGTGCATGAAGGCTCATCGCCTCCCAGTGTGTGTGCTACATCCTAGCCGCTGGTCTTCTCCTCTAAATTGTCCCCAATAGCTGTTGAAGGTAAAGAAGATGGCCCACCTATTTAAATTTTAGTTTTTCCATGATAGAAACCCCCAAATTGCTGACATGCAAGCTCTAATTTGTGTAGGATCCACAAATTTCTTCGAAAATTCAAGGTGCGGACCACTACCCCTAAGTTTCATTTTATCGAACCTCGATGTCATAATTAATGGACCTTATTTGATTGTTAGCAATATTGAATATGGATATTGGTGGTTGAAATGATTTATTCCATCATGCAAGTTATTTGTTTGCTTATCATAGTTAGTAATATTGATGAAATGAATTTACCCAAACGTGCATGTTGCTTAATTGCTTGCCATAGATAGTTATTGCTACTGAAATGATTTGTTCACTATGCATGTGGCTTGGATTCATATATGATGGTTGCTTAAATTGCTAAAACATTCCAAATGCAATTGCATGTGGCTGGTCACTTGTGGAGGGGAGTGTCTAGCTGGATTTCCATGTTTGTGAATTCATTTGGAACATGTTTTAATATTGGTGGATAAGCTATTGTGGAATATGAATCTTTATGTAAGGGTTATGCTTAGAAATTGATGAGCTTGTTCTCCTAATATGACTCTGTAGTAATTTACAGTTAAATGATGATGAGTCAGGCTTGAAAATGCTCAAAGTTAATTAGGGTCGCCGCTCGTGGTTGGCTACCTGGGACTTGTGCAGTCGATTGGGGCTGAACACGGGTGATTGACCATAGTTTGAGGGTTACGCGGTCCATGGGTGCCTAAGATCGGTTTCCTCAATGTCCTCCATCATTGATCAGATCAGTCTAATGGCGAGATGGACATGATTGTTGTGCCCTCTGTCACCACACCTTTACACATCCAGAGTACCATCATTACCATTGTATATAGTCCACTTAAAGTTACTACAACATAATCTTCAAAGTCTCATGGGCTGGGCAAGGTGGTATGGGACATCGTGTCCGAGTTGTCGGCCTACATTAGGGTGACGAGCCTCCCCGTAGTAACCATTAAATACCTGTTGGGGCTCAAAATCTCACCTATGATAAAACAATGCACGACAGTCCATCCACGACAATCCGGATTGATTCCAAGATCGGGAAACACCCAAAAAATGCGATCGGACGCCAGTATAGCCCTAACCTGCGCAGTCATGACCAATACCTACAAATGACATCTCTGAAGGGAACTGGCCATGCATTGTAAGAACCTGAATTCATGTAGGTAGTCATACATTTGTGTACACGTAAACCTAGGACTAGTCAAATGTATCAGACACTTAGATATATTGAAGAGTAGTATCTTTATCCGTTAGTCTAGTAGATGGATTGAATTTCGAGGACGAAATTCTGTATAAGGGTGGTAGAATGTAATACCTCGAAAATTTAGTGCACGAGTAGGTATACGAGTGTGTGTTCACACGTGAGAATCTAAAATTCTAGGCCAGCATGAGAATCTAAAATTCTAGGCCGTGCTGGTCACACGCATACACACACGTTAAAATGATTTGTCAGTGCTAGGTTGAAAGATCTAATCATCCACTTCGATTTCAAACTACGCGATCAATATATACCAGCCATACGATTTCCACACCAACCTATACACATGTCTGTCTATAAATCTGATTCATCCATTTTGTCCCTCACTAGAAATATGTTTAGATCATTGATTTCTCGGCCCTATGAACCTTTTCAGACGTGCTTATAAACACCCCAGGTTTCTATAATAATTTAAATCATATTTTAATAAATTATTTAATACATTAAATAACTTTTAATATTGATAAATTAATAATAAATAATTCGTAGAGAATTAGCATATGGTCCCTTTATTAAAGTTGCTCAGAATAAACCCTTGAGCATGCCATTAATGAAACTTAAGTTAAACTATCATTTTTAAGTATCATGGTTTCTGATGATCATTTTCACGCAAAACTTCATAGACAAGCTTTTGGACATATTTTAGCTGTACATGTCAAATTTTAGGCCTCTGATCAACCTACAAATGCTTTAATCAGAAATTTGATCAAAGTGGGCCACCTGACCTCGGATCTGCTCCAATTTTAGTACCAGCCCCTAAAATTTCGTGGCCTACTACCGCTGGATGGAGTGGTTTCATGTAAACAAGTAGGTGGGACCCGCGTGTGCAATGCACATAGTTTGCCAGGCGATCAAATCGCGTTGACCGCGTTACACGCGAATTAGACGAAGCGTTTGTCTTCTCCACGGACGACGTTGCAACAGCGTCTGTCCACTGTCGATGCAGGCTCTCCACAACGTCCATCACGGTGGGTTCTGGAAATCCACCCCGTCCATTATATAGCCCCCTCCTGGGACTACTAAGGGGCGAATCTCTTTTTGTAAGTAGAAGCTCAAGTGGACCGCACAGTTCTTTTATCTTCGGAGCTTAACGAAACAAAACGCTCAAAATCAAGACCGATCCTACGCATGGGTCCCTTAAAATTTAGGGGATTGTTTTCATGGACCCCACTTACTATTTGAATGGTTCAAAAGCTATCAAGTGCTGATGTAGAGGGAGATCCGAATTCTTGATCTTTCCCCTATCCTACTCAAACTCAGACCCAATCGAAACCTTCTCCCACTGCACCACCGTCTGTACACCGATGTTGGCCCTTTATATTAGGCCCTAGACGTTCGTCCCTGCCTCTTCAGAAAGCTCAGAGAGAAAGAAAAATGGTGGGGAAGAGAGAGAGAGCAGTTGTGGGAAGAGAGAGAGAGAGAACGTGAGAGAGAGATCGTGAGGGGGGAAAAGGAGGGCCCTACGTCTGTTGCTGTGCTGGGCTCTCTTCTAGAGAAGAAGAAGAAGAAGAAGAAGAAGAAGGAAGAGAAAGAAAGAAAGAGAAGAAAGAGAAGGAAGAAGAAGGAGACCTTCATTCCCTACCTTAACCAGCCAGTCCACTCATTGGGTCGACTCAGATCTGGAAATCAGTTTGTTTTGAACTTAGGAATCATCACACAGAGTGAGTGATTCATCTCACATAACTTTCGTTGATAATTTCTTTAGTCTTCTATCTTATTGATGTTTCAAATCTCGATTTTCCTCTCCAAATCCATGTAGTGAGTTTTCTCCATAGTCTTCTTTAATTTTAGACATGCTTTGTTATTTGTTTCTAGTTCCACTCCGTTGCTATGCCTAGTATGGATCTTAGGTAAGGAATCCATCTTTCATTCCATTCTTAAAGTTCTTCTTTCAATATTTCTTTTCTTGTTGGTTTCTTTTCTCAACTTTCTTTCTCGTTGTGCAAATTGAAATTTTAGAACACACTTGACTTAGGCTACATACTTATGATGTCAACGAGGTACAACCCTAGATATTCGTGGTGTTATCGAAATTCTACGTGGTATTGTCCTTACACTTCCTGATTGCCAATAACTTAGGTTTTAAATAAAGAAACACTTTAATAAAGTAAACACATGCATGGTGTGATTGGAATTGAGTTTGATATGCATTGTATGCTTGGTGTTCGCTTCCCCAAGTGTAGGGTTGCGGTGTAGTAATAATCTTGGTAAGACCGAGGTCGATCCACAGGGACTTATGTAGGAATCCACAAAATACTTCTAATAATTCAGATTTGTAGAAGATTGATGTAAATAGTAATTTTGAACTAAACTGAAGGTAATCAATTAATTAAAAGGCACTAGGGGTTTAAGGATCCACTTGTAGCAATCCTTGATGCTCAATTCGTTGTGGTTTCTCACTTTCTCAACTAGAATCGAAATTAAGATCTATCTAGTCGGATGATAGAGCAGTTAAACCAAACAATCTGCCATATGTAAGATCAATGTATATGATTCACTCAATGCAAGCTAGGACGAGCATACTCAATTGCATAGGTCAGTCCCAATTCCAATAGGCTAAGATCACAATCATAACCATCATTAAATCCTGTCACAAGACAAAACTAGACTATTATTTGAACTTGATTCAAATCACATACACAGTCTTACGTAGTCCAGAATTTTCATAAAAGTAGACTTTTGGTAAGAAGTTCCCACATGAAGATTATAAGTCTAGAGTGTATTCCAATTCCTCAGATCATACAGGTCTAGACTAGTTCACAACAATTAAGAACTCAAGCAATTCTTCCAAACATCCATGAGTCATCATAAGACTAAGAAAAAGTACTTAGCACTTGAATTAAACTTCAAACCATTGTTCTTAAACATGAAATCCAACTTAAAACCAAATCAAACGAATTGAAACATCTTAGATTCACTACAAGCTTTACCTCTTAGCCCTAGTGTTGAGCTCTTAATTGTGCATATTTTAACCCCAATTCATCACTCATTATGTAAGGATTTCATGATCCATAGACTAATCTAATGCATGGATTTGTGATTATAGGGATGATAAAGAGGATGCGTCAATTGAAGACTTAAAGACGCCATTTACAAGCAAAGAATATCAAAGGACTAAACGTCAAATGATGAAAGAAAGAAGTCAGAGAAAAGAAGAAAGAAAGCAGAAGAACATGCTCAAGATCGGTCGTCCGATCGGTCGTCCATAGCCCAGGACCGGTTGTTCGACCAGTCCGATCACTCAACAAGAGGGGCCCTACGGCCACAACTCACAGGACTGTCCAAGACCGGTCGTGCCACCGATCGTTCACTGCTCAGACCAGTCGTGCGACCGGTCCTTGAATTAATTTTCTGGGTTTGAAAATTCCGAAAACTCTCTGGACAGATTTTTCACTTTTGCGACCGGTCGTGAGACCGGTCGTCTACGTAACTGAGCGTGTTCTACAAGCTCCGGATTTCTCTGCGCACTGCGTAACCTTACGTAAAATCTGAAAGATTCTGGCGCTGCGGAGCTTCCCCACTATAAAAGGACACCTAGGGATTGTTCCTAGGATATCTAAGAAGGGTTTGAGCACGGTGGGAGGCAGTGGAAGTGGATTTCGGAGTTCTACAACTCCTCCTAGTTTGCTTTCTGTTTTTATGTTTTTCTTAGTTGTTTCATGTTTCCTTGGATCATGAACGGCTAAGACGTGAAGCTTGTAGTGAATCTAAGATGTTTCAATTCGTTTAAGATGGTTTTAAGTTGGATTTCATGTTTAAGAACAATGGTTTGAAGTTTAATTCAAGTACTAAAGTAGTTTTTCTTAGTCTTATGATGACTCATGGATGTTTGGAAGAATTACTTGAGTTCTTAATTGTTGTGTGCTAGTCTAGACCTGTATGATCCGAGGAATTGGAGTACGCTCTAGTACTATGATCTTCATGTGGGAACTTCCTACCAAAGTTTTCTTTTTCTGGATTTCTGAAGTATGTTTGAGACTGTGTATGTGATTTGAGTCAAGTTCAAATCATGATCTAGTTTTATCTTGTGACAGGATTTAATGATGGTTATGATTGTGATCTTAGCCTATTGGAATTGGGACTGACCTATGCAATTGAGTATGCTCGTCCTAGCTTGCGTTGAGTAAATCATATACATTGATCTTACATATGGCAGATTGTTTGGTTTAACTGCTCTATCATCCGGCTAGATAGATCTTAATTTCGATTCTAGTTGAGAAAGTGAGAAACCATAGCGAATTGAGCATCAAGGATTGCTACAAGTGGATCCTTGAACCCCTAGTACCTTTTAATTAATTGTTTATCTTCGGTTTAGTTCAAAATTGCTATTTACATCAATCTTCTCAAAATCTGGTTGTTAGCTTTTCAATAGAAACTATTGGAAGTATTTGTGAGTTCCTACATAAGTCCCTATGGATCGACCTCGGTCTTACCGAGATTATTACTACATCGCAACCCTACACTTGGGGAAGCGAACAAGTTTTTGGCGCCGCTGACGAGGACTTTGACGGTTTTTCACAAAATTTCTAAAAATAGTATCTATTTAGGATTTTTAGGATTCTAGTACTAACTTAGTTTGTTTTGTTTGATTTTTCTTTTGCAGGAATTTCTAGGAAGCTGAAGAAGACATAAGGATCTCAAGTGCCAAAACAGGTTCTATCTTTCTAACCTTACTCTTCCTCTTCTCCTATTCATTCCTATCATATTCATCTTTTGTAGAGTGGGTGGAGACTCCTTTTTTGATATCTGATAGGTAGGCCTTGTGCCACCTGGATTCCTATTGGTCGGCTTTGCCGTCTTGGATCACCTTGTGCTCAGAGATTTCTTTTCTCACCACTACTCATCTTTCTTCTTTTTCTGCACTTTTCTTAAAAGATTCAAAGAGTGGGTGGGGAGTTCTTTGAACCCCTATTGACCAGGAGAAATCGGTCTCTATTCTTGCTTTTGGCCTAGCCATTGTAAGACACCTTGTGCTTCGATCTTAGAGAAGAGTAAAGAAAGGAAGGAAGAATTCTTCTTTCCTTTTTGTTTCATTTTTTTTAGGTTTTGCATGCCACATTGGGCTCGGGATTCCAATAACCGACTCATTAGTGAAGGTGGAATAGTTGAAGGAATTGACAGAGAACCATGTGCTAGGAGACATCTAACTTCTTCAATTTTGTTTGAAAATATGGCTGTAAATCAACCTAATCCGATGGTCAATCCTAATCTGGGCCAAAACCAAACCGAAACGGGAGAGAATATGGTTGAGAATGTTCCCCGACCAAGAACATTACGTGATTACTTGTAACCAGTAAGAGCGAGCACTCCCTCATGTATAGTATTTCCACAAAATGTAGGGAATGTAGATTTAAAACTGGGAGTGATCCAACTCCTCCTAAAATTCCATGGATTAGACAGTGAAAGTGCCTATCAACACCTTAAGGAGTTTGATGAGGTAATAACCACCATGCACTTTGCAAATGTAACTGATGATGTGGTGAGGCTTAAATTATTTCCTTTTACTCTTAAAGATAAAGCTAAAGGTTGGCTTCATGCATTAAGGCCAAGATCAATTGGTGCATGGACTGATATGCATAGGGAGTTCATTAAAAAGTTCTTCCCTACTCACAAAACGAACATGTTGAGGTGCCTTATCATGAACTTTGCCCAAAAGGAAGATGAGACCTTTTTCCAATATTGGGAGAGGTTTAAGGACTTGTTAAATGCATGCCCACATCATGGCTATGAAATTTGGCTGGTTATAAGTTTTTTCTGTGAAGGACTGACTTCACACATGCGCTAATTTGTAGAGATGATGTGTAATGGGGAGTTCATGAATAAGGAAGCCGATGAAGCATGGGACTATTTGGAGGAATTAGCTGAGAATGCACAGTCTTGGGATACATCTAAACCAAAAAATTCCAAGACTGGCCAACAAAAGGAAAAAGGAGGAATTTATGTCCTATCCGAAGAGGATAGCATAAGTGCACGGGTGGCTAGCCTCACAAGAAAGGTCGAGGCCATGGAATTAAGGAAAGGAGAGACGATCAACTCTAATGACGTTGAAACTGTTTGTGGAATTTGTGCCGGAAATCAACATATAACACAAGATTATCCCACAATTTCAGCAGTTCAGGACATCTTACAAGAACAATCAAATGCCATAAACAGTTATCAACGGCAATTTGGTTCTCCAAATTCAAACACGTTTAATGCTAGTTGGAAGAACCATCCCAACTTCAGTTGGAGGAATGGACCCACTGCGAATGCAAACAATATCCCTCATGCTCAACCTGTACTAGGTCCATCTCTAGTCATTACACCAAAAGTTACGCTAGAGGAGATGTTGGGTGCATTCGTATCGGTTCAAGCTGAGTATAACAAGACTAACTCTCTGAAAATAGATGGGTTCATGCAAGAGCAATTGAAATTTAATCAAAATTCAACTCAAGCCATCAATGAATTGAAAACTTCAATGGCTGGGGTTGAATCTCACCTCAGTATTAGGGAGAAAGGCACACTTCCTGCCCAACCACTTCCTAACCCAAGAACCCAATTTGAGATACAAGACGCTAGCTCATCCTCCCAACATACGGAGCATGTTCAAGCTATCACCACTTTGAGAAGTGGAAAAATAGTTGATAAATCAATCCGGTGAAGGCTCCAAAGCCTAAGGATCCGAAAAATTCCAAAGAAGATGATAGCTTAAACAACACTCCACAAGAGAAAGAACCGGAAAAGCCAATACAAGCCGGTTGCCCCATTTTCCCAAAGGTTGATTTCACCCAAACCTTTAGACAAAACTTAGAAATTTTAGAGGTTTTCAAGCAGGTGAAGATCAACATCCCGTTATCGGATGTCATAAAGAAAATACCATCCTATGCCAAATTTCTAAAGGAATTGTGCACAGTCAAAAGGAAACACAATGTTCACAACAAAGTACTTTTGACTGAGAATTTGAGTGCCATTATCAAACAAGATGTGCCCCAAAAATACAAGGATCCAGGTAGTCCAACCATCTCATGCATCATAGGAGACTACTGGATTAAACAAGCCTTACTCGATTTGGGGGCAAGTGTGAACCTCATTCCATACTCGGTGTATGAACAACATGGGTAAGGTGAATTGAAACCCACCAAAACCACACTCCAACTTGCTGATAGATCCATTCATATACCAAGAGGAATGATTGAGGATGTTTTAGTCCAAGTTGATAAATTCTACTACTCAGTAGACTTTATTGTCTTGGATACACATCCCGTGATAGGTACCGGTGCTCAAATTCCCGTCATACTTGGCCGCCCTTTTCTAACTGCTTCAAATGCAATTATCAATTATAGAAACGGGCTTGTACAAATGTCCTTTGGAAACATGACACTTGAGCTGAATATATTTGATCTATGCAAACAACCACGGGAAGTTGATGAGGAGATCCACGAGATAAACTTGATTGAATCATTCGTGGAGGAAACTTTTCCCTCAACATTATATTCCGACCCTTTGGAGGCATGTGTGGCCCACTCTCATGAGATAAATGATGACACAATATGAGAGATGAATGCCATTTTAGATGTGATGCCGATGCTCGATAACAAAAGATGGAGGGCCCTATTTGAGCCTTTACCCGTAAACGAGAACAAGCCCTTCCCATCCAATATCAATGCACCAATACTCGACCTAAAACCATTACCAAGTGAGCTGAAATATGTCTATTTAGGTCGAGATGAGACATATCCGGTGGTGATTTCTTCCCACTTGGATAAGGAACAAGAGAGTAGGCTCATAGCCACTTTAATAGAGCACAAGAGTGCCATTGGATGGTCGATTGCGGATCTCAAAGGCATAGACCCACTGATTTGTACTCATCGCATACACCTTGAGGAGAATGCGAAGACATCTAGGCAACCACAAAGACGAATCAATCCAAACATGAAGGATGTGGTTAAGGCCGAAGTGCTGAAACTATTGGATGTGGGTATTATTTACCCAATATCCGATAGTCAATGGGTGAGCCCAACTCAAGTGGTGCCTAAGAAACCAGAATAACCATCGTAGCCAATGCCAATGATGAACTCGTACCAACCAGAGTCACTACCGGTTGGAGAATGTGCATTGACTACAGGAACCTAAATACTATCACGAGGAAAGACCACTTCCCCCTACCATTTGTTGATCAAATTTTAGAAAGGTTGGCGGGTCATTCCCATTTTTGCTTCCTCGATGGCTATTCAGGGTATAACCAAATAGAGATCCCCCGTGAAGACCAAGAAAGGGCTACATTCACATGTCCATTCGGCACTTTCGCCTATTGACGGATGCCGTTTGGACTATGCAATGCCCCTGCCACTTTTCAGCGATGTATGATGAGTATCTTTTCTGATATGGTAGGGACAATTCTCGAAGTCTTCATGGATGATTTCTCAGTATTTGGTTGTAGCTTTGATGAGTGCCTTGTGCACTTGAAATCTGTGTTGAAAAGATGTGAAGAGATGAACCTGGTGTTAAATTGGGAGAAATATCACTTCATGGTTCAAAGGGGAATTGTACTTGGTCACATTGTTTCACAAAACGGAATCGAGGTGGACAAAGTGAAAATCGATCTTATCTCTAACCTTCCACCACCCAAGAGCATATGAGATGTGCAGTCCTTTTTGGGACACACAAGATTTTATAGAAGGTTCATTAAGGACTTCAGTTCACTCTCTCGTCCTTTATGTAACCTACTTCAAAAGGAAAATTCATTCGAGTGGAATGAAGATTGTCAAATGCCTTTACCACACTTAAAAGTATGTTGACATGTGCTCCTATAATACAACCACCTGATTGGAGCCTTCCTTTTGAAATTATGTGCGATGCAAGCGACCATGCTATTGGGGCCGTGCTAGGCCAAAGAAAAGAGAAGAAGCCATGTGTTATCTACTATGCAAGTAGAACCTTAAACTCAGCCCAAGCAAACTACACTACTACAGAAAAAGAACTTTTAGCCGTAGTTTTTGCCTTGGACAAGTTTAGGTCCTACTTGATTGGATCCAAGATCATCATATTCACTGACCATGCCGCGCTTAAGAACCTTCTTTCTAAGAAGGATGCTAAACCACGGTTGTTAAGATGGATTCTTCTACTCTAGGAATTTGACATAGAGATACGTGATAAGAAAGGAGTAGAAAATGTAGTGGCTGACCATCTCTCTCCACTTGTTCTCACCGATTCCCCTGAAACAACCGCAATCAATGACATGTTCCCTGATGAACAACTTTTTAAAGTCTCCCAATTTCCATAGTATGCGGACATTGCTAACTATCTTGCTACAGGTACAATTCCTACACATTGGAAAAAGCAAGATAAGGATAAATTCTTCACTGAGGTGCGAAAATTCCTATGGGACGACCCATACTTATTCAAGTATTGTCCCGATCAAATCATAAGGAGATGTGTGCCAGATGATGAACAACAAAGTATCATCTCCTTTTGTCATTCACAGGCATGTGGTGGCCACTTTTCGCCTAAGAAGACCACAGCCAAAATTCTGCAATGTGGGTTTTATTGGCCCACTATGTTCAAAGACACACATGAGTTTTGCAAAACATGTGAACCTTGTCAGAAATTAGGAGGAATGTCCCGTAGAAATATGATGCCACTCAATCCCATCTTAATAATTGAAATTTTTTATTGTTGGGGCATCGATTTCATGGGACCATTCCCATCTTCTTTTGGAAACGTATATATCTTGCTTGCCATTGACTATGTGTCCAAATGGGTCGAGGTGATCCCATGTCGGAATAATGACCATAAAACAGTCATTCATTTCTTAAAAGAGAATATTCTTTCCCAGTTTGGAACCTCGAGTCATCATTAGTGATGAGGGTCTCACTTTTGTAATCGCCCATTTGAAACCTTAATGAAGAAATATGGCGTCACACACAAAGTGAGCACTCCTTATCACCCACAAACTAGTGGACAAGCTGAGATATCCAATAGGGAGATTACACACATTTTGGAGAAAACGGTGAACCCCGATCGCAAGGATTGGTCGCTTCGACTCACCGATGCGCTTTAGGCTTACCGTACCGCTTTTAAGACACCTATTGGAATGTCTCCCTATAGACTTGTCTGTGGGAAGGCTTGTCACTTGCCTGTGGAGTTGGAACATAGGGCATATTGGGCAATTAAGAAGATGAATTTTGATTTTGACAAGGCGAGCTCTTTGCGCAAACTACAATTGAATGAACTTGCAGAAATTCGGAACGAAGCTTATGAAAATGCGAGAATTTACAAGGACAAGATGAAGGTGTTCCATGATAAGAACATTCTTCGTAAGACATTCACTATTAATCAAAAAGTCCTTCTGTATAATTCTTGCCTACATTTATTTCCGGGAAAATTGAGATCTCGATGGACCGATCCCTACATTGTGCAAACTGTCTACCCATATGGGACCATCGAGTTGTTAAATCCAAGGAACGGCAACATCTTTAAGGCGAATGGTCAGCGATTAAAGCCGTTCTTTGAGAAGTTTCCTTCAGAAGGTATGTCCATACCTCTGACTGATCCTGTGTATCAGGATGATTAATCTCCTAGTCTGATGGAGGTATAGAGTAGTTAGGATTAGGATTTTTTTGCTTTTGTTTCCCTTTTCATAAGTTTGTTAGAATGAGGAAGAATTCCTCTTTTTGCTCTCTCAGGTACTATCATTCCTCACTCCCTTTTATTTTTCGAATTGCTCTCATGTTTTGCGCATTGAACATCTTTTACATTGAGGACAATGCAAGATTTGGTTGAGGGGTGTAGGATCACTTGGATGAATTCAGCGTTTTGTAACATTTCGAGCAATTATGTAGAAATTTTTCGATTTTTCTAAAATTTAAAACTCTTTTGGAAAACTTTGTTTCTATGCATTCAAGATGATATGAGCATAAGAGGAGGAGATATGAAGTCTATGAGGTCGTAAGTCTTAAACTTCTCATAGCATAATGGTTTTATATGTGAATTCCCCTAGTTATGCGATTTCAACACTTTTCCACCTAGTTCACATTACACGATTTTCATGAGTTGAAAGGATTATGCGATTTATGGATTAGCTAGGCTTTGATTTAAGGTGTTGAAAACCAAGCCGGGGTACTTTGTCCAGCCTTATTCAAGGGAAAATAACGAAAGATATGGATTTCTAAAAATCCTGTCTAATTTAAAAGAAAAAGGAAAAGGAAGGATGAAATTGGGAATGATGGAAAAAATGGTGGAAAATTTCGATTAGGGCTACCTATTATCAACCGGGGGATGGTCTACCCGTAACCAAAGCCAGAAATGGGACGTAGTGTGAAAGCCGTCGGAAGGACATTAAGGCAAATTCCTGTCATTGGCTTATTGTGCTTTCTACACCTTGAGATCTATAGTTTAGTTGATTTATGAAGAAGATAATCCCAGAAACTCATGAGATGAATTTTCACTATGCACATTAGGTTGAATTTGTTCGAGTTCGTCTATTTATCAAACAATCAGCGGGAATTTCATATGGACACTTATTATGTTTTGAGAGTTTACGGTTTCAACCTCTGCCACCTAATTTTTCTGAATCTTACACTTGTGTGTCATGGAATGAATAGAAGAATAGTTTCTGAAGGAGAGTTGGTTTTTGAAGAATTGACCTTGTTTCACTCATGTTTTGCTCGGGACTAGCAAAATGCTGGTTGTGAGGTGTGTTGAGCTCTTAATTGTGCATATTTTAACCCCAATTCATCACTCATTATGCAAGGTTTTCATGATCCGTAGACTAATCTAATGCATGGATTTGTGATTGTAGGGATGATAGAGAGGATGCATCAATTGAAGACTTAAAGACGCCATTTATAAGTAAAGAAAATCAAAGGACTAAACGTCAAAGGATGAAAGAAAGAAGTCAGAGAAAAGAAGAAAGAAAGCAGAAGAACATGCTCGAGACCGTTCGTCCATAGCCCAGGACCGGTCGTCCGACCGGTCCGATCACTCAACAAGAGGGGCCCTGCGGCCACAACTCACTAGACTATCCAAGACCGGTCGTGCGACCAGTCGTTCACTGCTCAGACCGGTCGTGCGACCGGTCCTTGAATTAATTTTCTAAGTTTGAAAATTCTGGAACCTCTCTGGACAGATTTTTCACTTTTGCGACCGGTCGTGCGACTAGTCGTCCAGGAGCTCAGACCGGTCGTGCGACCGGTCGTCTGCGTAACTGAGCGTGTTCTACAAGCTCTGGATTTCTCTGCGTACTGCGTAACCTTATGCAAAATCTGGAAGATTCTGGCGCTGCGGAGCTTCCCCACTATAAAAGGACACCTAGGGATTATTCCTAGGGTATCTAAGAAGGGTTTGAGCACCGTGGGAGGTGGTGGAAGTGGATTTCGGAGTTCTACAACTCCTCCTAGTTTGCTTTCTGTTTTTATGTTTTTCTTAGTTGTTTCATGTTTCCTTGGATCATGAACGGCTAAACCTCTTAGCTAGGGCTAAGACGTGAAGCTTGTAGTGAATCTAAGATGTTTCAATTCGTTTAAGATGGTTTTAAGTTGGATTTCATGTTTAAGAACAATGGTTTGAAGTTTAATTTAAGTACTAAAGTAGTTTTCCTTAATCTTATGATGACTCATGGATGTTTGGAAGAATTACTTGAGTTCTTAATTGTTGTGTGCTAGTCTAGACCTGTATGATCCGAGGAATTGGAGTACGCTCTAGTACTATGATCTTCATGTGGGAACTTCCTACCAAAGTTCTCTTTTTCTGAATTTCTGAAGTATGTTTGAGACTATGTATGTGATTTGAATCAAGTTCAAATCATGATCTAGTTTTATCTTGTGACAGGATTTAATGATGGTTATGATTGTGATCTTAGCCTATTGGAATTGGGACTGACCTATGCAATTGAGTATGCTCGTCCTAGCTTGCATTGAGTAAATCATATACATTGATCTTACATATGGCAGATTGTTTGGTTTAACTGCTCTATCATCCGGCTACATAGATCTTAATTTCGATTCTAGTTGAGAAAGTGAGAAACCACAGCGAATTGAGCATCAAGGCTTGCTACAAGTGGATCCTTGAGCCCCTAGTACCTTTTAATTAATTGTTTATCTTCAGTTTAGTTCAAAATTGCTATTTACATCAATCTTCTCAAAATCTGGTTGTTAGCTTTTCAATAGAAACTATTGGAAGTATTTGTGAGTTCCTGCATAAGTCCCTGTGGATCGACCTCGGTTTTACCGAGATTATTACTACATCGCAACCCTACACTTGGGGAAGCGAACACCTAGCTAAGAGGTTTAGTCGTTCATGATCCAAGGAAACATGAAACAACTAAGAAAAACATAAAACAGAAAGCAAACTAGGAGGAGTTGTAGAACTCCGAAATCCACTTCCGCCGACTCCCACCGTGCTCAAACCCTTCTTAAATACCCTAGGAACAATCCCTAGGTGTCCTTTTATAGTGGGGAAGCTCGGTTGCTTCAGAAACATCTCGAATTTGCATAAGGTTATGCAGTGCGCAGAAAAATTCGGAGCTTGTAGAACAAGCACCATTACGTAGATGACAGGTCTAAAAAACGTGAAAAACGTCCAGAAAGTTTTGGCATTTTTCAGACCCATAAAATTAATTCAAGGACCGGTCGCACGACCGGTCTGAGTAATGGACGACCGGTCCCACGACCGGTCTTGGATGGTCCAGAGAGCTTTGCAGAGTGGCCTCTTTTGTTGAGTGTTCAGACCGGTTGGACGACCGGTCCAGGGCTATGGACGACCGATCTTCAGTGTTTTCTTCTGCATCCTTTCTTCTCTCCTTTGCCTCTTTCTTCCATCCTTTCCCGCTTAGTCTTTTGATCTTCTTTGTTTGTAAATGGTGTCTTTAAGTCTCCAATTGATGAATCCTCTCTCTCATCCCTACAATCACAAATCCATGTATTAGATTGGTCTATAAATCATGAAAACCTTGCATAATGAGTGATGAATTGGGGTTAGAATATGCATAATTAAGAGCTCAACACACCCCCAACCAGCATTTTGCTAGTCCCCAGCAAAACATGCGTGCAAAAAGTTTCATTCTCCAAACCCAACTCTCCTTTAGAAACCATTCTTCTATACATCCCAAGACACACAAGTGTAAGATTCAGAAAAATTAGGTGACAGAGGTTGAAATCGTAAACTCTCAAAACATAATAAGTATCCATATGAAATTCCCGCTGATTAGTTGATAAATAGAAGAACTTGAACAAGTTCAACCTAGTGTACATAGTGAAAATTCATCTCATGAGTTTCCAGGATTATCTTCTTCATAGATCAACTAAACTATAGATCTCAAGGTATATAGAGTAACAACAAGCCAATGACAGGAATTTGTCTTCCTATCCTTCTGACGGCTTTCACACTACGTCCCATTTCCGGCTTTGGTTACGGGTAGACCATCCCCCGGTTGGTAATAGGTAGCCCTAATCGGAATTTTCCACCATTTTTCCATCATTCCCAATTTCATCCTTCCTTTTCCTTTTTCTTTTAAATTAGATAGGATTTTTAGAAATCCATATCTTTCGTTATTTTCCCATGGACAAGGATGGACAAAGTACCCCGGCTTGGTTTCTCAACACCTTAAATCAAAGTCTAGCTAATCCACATATCACATAATCCTTTCAACCCATGAAAATCGTGTAATGTGAACTCGGTGTAAGTGTTGAAAATTTCTATCAATCACATAAATAGGGGAATTCACATATAAAACCATTATGCTAAGAGAAGTTCAAGACTTATAACTTCGTACACTTCGTATCTCCTCTTCTTATACTCATATCATCTCGAATGCATAGAAACAAAGTTTTCCAAAAGAGTTTTGAATTTTAGAAAAATCGAAAAATTCCTACATAATTGCTCGAGATGTTACAAAACGCTGGATTCATCCAAGTGATCCTACACCCCCCAACCAAATCTTACATTGTCCTCAATGTAAAAGATGTGCAAATGAGCAAAACATGAGAGCAATTCTAAAATAAAAGGGAGTGAGGAATGCTGGTACCTGAGAGAGTGAAAAGTGGAATTCTTCCTCCTTCTAACAAACCTATGAAAAAGGAAACAAAAGCAACAAAATCTTAATCCTAACTACTTTATACCTCCATCAGACTAGGAGATCAATCATCCTGATACGCAGGATCAGTCAGAGGTATGGACATACCTTCTGAAGGAAACTTCTTAAAGAACGGCTTTAATCGTTGACCATTCGCTTTAAAGACATTGCCGTTCCTTGGATTTAACAACTCGACGGTCCTATATGGGTAGACAGTTTGCACAATGTAGGGACCAGTTCATCGAGATCTCAATTTCCCCAAAAATAAATGTAGGCGAGAATTATACAGAAGGACCTTTTGATTAATCTTGAATGTCTTACGAAGAATGTTCTTATCATGGAACACCTTCGTCTTGTCCTCGTAAATTCTTGCATTTTCATAAGCTTCGTTTCGGAGCTCCACAAGTTCATTCAATTGTAGTTTGCGCAACGAGCTCGCCTTGTCAGAATCAAAATTCATCTTCTTTATTACCCAATATGCCCTATGTTCCAACTCCACAGGCAAGTGACAAGCCTTCCCAAAGACAAGTCTATATGGAGACATTCCAATAGGGGTTTTAAAAGCGGTACAATAAGCCCAAAGCGCATTTGTAAGTCGAAGCGACCAATCCTTACGATCGGGGTTCACCGTTTTTTCCAAAATATGTTTAATCTCCCTATTAGATATCTTAGCTTGTTCACTAGTTTATGGGTGATAGGGAGTGCTCACTTTGTTTGTTACGCATATTTCTTCATTAAGGTTTCAAATGGGCAATTACAAAAGTGAGACCCTCCATCACTTATGATGACTCTAGGTGTTCCAAACCGGAAAAGAATATTCTCTTTTAAAAAATGGATGACTGTTTTATGGTCATTATTCTGGCATGGGATCGCCTCGACCCATTTGGACACATAATCAACGGCATGCAAGATATATACGTTTCTAAAAGAAGATGGGAATGGACTCATGAAATCGATGCCCCAATAATAAAAAATTTCAATTATTAAGATGGGATTGAGTGGCATCATATTTCTACGGGAGATTCCTCCCAATTTCTGACAAGGCTTACATGTTTTGCAAAACTCATGTGTGTCCTTGAACATAGTGGGCCAATAAAACCCACATTGCAGAATTTTGGCTGTGGTCTTCTTAGGCGAAAAGTGGCCACCACATGCCTGAGAGTGACAAAGGAGATGATACTTTGTTGTTCATCATCTGACACACATCTCCTTATGATTTGATCGGGACAATACTTGAATAAGTATGGGTCGTCCCATAAGAATTTTCGCACCGCAGTGAAGAACTTATCCTTATCTTGCTTTTTCCAATGTGTAGGGATCGTACCTGTAGCAAGATAGTTAGCAATGTCCGCATACCATGGCAATTGGGAGACTTTAAAAAGTTGTTCATCAGGAAACATGTCATTTATCGCGGTCATTTCAGGGGAATCAGTGAGAACAAGTCGAGAGAGATGGTTAGCCACTACATTTTCTACTCTTTTCTTATCACGTATCTCTATGTCAAATTCCTGGAGTAGAAGGATCCCTCTTAACAACCGTGGTTTAGCATCCTTCTTAGAGAGAAGGTACTTAAGCGCGGCATGGTCAGTGAATATGATGATCTTGGATCTAATCAAGTAGGATCTAAACTTGTCCAAAGCAAAAACTACGGCTAAAAGTTCTTTTTCTGTAGTAGTGTAGTTTGCTTGGGCTGAGTTTAAGGTTCTACTTGCATAGTAGATAACACATGGCTTCTTCTCTTTTCTTTGGCCTAGCACGGCCCCAATAGCATAGTCGCTTGCATCGCACATAATTTCAAAAGGAAGGCTCCAATCAGGTGGTTGCATTATGGGAGCACATGTCAACATACCTTTAAGTGTGGTAAAGGCATTTTGACAATCTTTATTCCACTCGAATGAATTCTCCTTTTAAAGTAGGTTACATAAAGGACAAGAGAGTGAACTGAAGTCCTTTATGAACCTTCTATAAAATCCTGCGTGTCCCAAAAAGGACCGCACATCTCGTATGCTCTTGGGTGGTGGAAGGTTAAAGATAAGATCGATTTTCGCTTTGTCCACCTCGATTCCGTTTTGTGAAACGATGTGACCAAGTACAATTCCCTTTTGAACCATGAAGTGACATTTCTCCCAATTCAACACAAGGTTCTTCTCTTCACATCTTTTCAACACAGATTTCAAGTGCACAAGGCACTCATCAAAGTTACAACCAAATACTGAGAAATCATCCATGAAGACTTCGAGAATTGTCCCCACCATATCAAAAAAGGTACTTATCATATATCGCTGAAAAGTGGCGGGAGCATTGCATAGTCCAAATGGCATCCGTCGATAGGCGAAAGTGCTGAATGGACATGTGAATGTAGTCTTTTCTTGGTCTTCAAGGGCGATCTCTATTTGGTTGTACCCTGAATAGCCATCAAGGAAGCAAAAATGGGAATGACCCGCCAACCTTTCTAAAATTTGATCAACAAATGGTAGGGGGAAGTGGTCTTTCCTCGTGACAGTGTTTAGCTTCCTGTAGTCAATGCACATTCTCCAACCGGTGGTGACTCTTGTTGGTACGAGTTCATTGTTGGCATTGACTACGATGGTTATTCCGGATTTCTTAGGCACCACTTGAGTTGGGCTCACCCGTTGACTATTGGATATTGGGTAAATAATACCCACATCTAATAGTTTCACCACTTCGGCCTTAACCACATCCTTCATGTTTGGATTGAGTCGTCTTTGTGGTTGCCTAGATGTCTTCGCATTCTCCTCAAGGTGTATGCGATGAGTACAAATCAGTGGGTCTATGCCTTTGAGGTCCGTGATCGACCACCCAATGGCACTCTTGTGCTCTATTAAAGTGGCAATTAGCCTAGTCTCTTGTTCCTCATCCAAGTGGGAAGAAATCACCACTGGATATGTCTCATCTCGACCTAAATAGACATATTTCAACTCACTTGGTAATGATTTTAGGTCGAGTGTTGGTGCATTGATATTGGATGGGAGTGGCTTGTTCTCATTTTCGGATAAAGGTTCAAATAGGGCCCTCCATATTTTGTTATCAAGCACCGGCATCACATCTAAAATGGCATCCATCTCTCGTATTGTGTCATCATTTATCTCATGAGAGTGGGCCACACATGCCTCCAAAGGGTCGGAATATAATGTTGAGGGGAATGTATCTTCCACGAATGATTCAATCATATTTATCTCGTGGATCTCATCATCAACCTCCCGTGGTTGTTTGCATAAATCAAATATATTAAGCTCAAGTGTCATATTTTCAAAGGACATTTTTACAAGCCCGTTTCTACAATTGATAATCGCATTGGAAGTAGCTAGAAAAGGGCGGCCAAGTATGATGGGAATTTGAGCACCGGTGCCTATCACGGGATGTGTATCCAAGACAATAAAGTCTACTGGGTAGTAGAATTTATCAACTTGGACTAAAACATCCTCAATCACTTCTCTCGGTATACGAATGGATCTATCAGGAAGTTGAAGTGTGGTTTTGGTTGGTTTCAATTCACCTAACCCAAGTTGTTCATAAACTGAGTACGGAATGAGGTTTACACTTGCCCTCAAATTGAGTAAGGCTTGTTTAATCCGGTAGTCTCCTATGATGCATGAGATGGTTGGACTACCCGGATCCTTGTATTTTTGGGGCACCTCTTATTTGATAATAGTGCTCGAATTCTCAGTCAAAAGTACTTTGTTGTGAACATTGTGTTTCCTTTTGACTGTGCACAATTCCTTTAGAAATTTGGCATAGGATAGTATTTTCTTTATGGCATCCAACAACGGAATGTTGATTTTCACCTGCTTGAAAACCTCCAAAATTTCCAGGTTTTTATCTAAAGGTTTGGGTGAAATCAACCTTTAGGGAAACGGGGTAATCGGCTTGTATTGCCTTTCCGGTTCTTTCTCTTGTGGAGTGTTGTTTGAGCTATCATCCTCTTTGGAATATTCCGGATCCTTAGGCTTTGCGGCCTTCACCGGATTAGATTTATCAATTATTTTCCCACTTCTCAAAGTGGTGATAGCTTGAACATGCTCCGTATGTTGGGAGGATGAGCTTGCGTCTTATATCTCAAATTGGGTTCTTGGGTTAGGAAGAGGTTGGGTAGGAAGTGTGCCTTTCTCCCTAACACTGAGGTGAGATTCAATTCTAGCCATTGAGGTTTTTAAGTCATTGATGGCTTGAGTTGAACTTTGATTAAATTTCAATTGCTCTTGCATGAACCCATCTATTTTCAGAGAGTTAGTCTTGTTATACTCAGCTTGAACCAATACGAATGCACCCAACATCTCCTCTAGCGTAGCTTTTGGTGTAATGACTAGGGATGGACCTAGTAAAGGTTGAGCTTGAGGGATATTGTTTGCATTCGCAGTGGGTCCATTCCTCCAACTGAAGATGGGATGGTTCTTCCAACTAGAATTAAACGTGTTTGAGTTTGGAGCACCAAGTTGCCATTGATAACTGTTTATGGCATTTGTTTATTATTGTAAGATGTCTTGAACCGCTGAAATTATGGGACAATCTATGTTATATGTTGATTTACTGCACAAATTTCACAAACAGTTTCAACGTCATTAGAGTTGATCGTCTCTCCTTTCTTTAATTCCATGGCCTCGACTTTTGTTGTGAGGCTAGCCACACATGCACTTATGCTATCCTCTTCTGATAGGATATAAATTCCTCCTTTTTTTTCTTTTGTTGGCTAGTCTTGAAATTTGTTGGTTTAGATGTATCCCAAGACTGTGCATTCTCAGCCAATTCCTCCAAATAGTCCCATGCTTCATCAGCTTCCTTATTCATGAACTCCCCATTACACATCATCTCTACGAATTGGCGCATGGGTGAAGTTAATCCCTCATAGAAAAAGCTTATAACCCGCCAAATTTCATAGCCATGATGTGGGCATGCATTTAATAAGTCCTTGAACCTCTCCCAACATTGGAAGAAAGTCTCATCTTCCTTTTGGGCAAAGTTTATGATAAGGCGCCTCAACATGTTCGTTTTGTGAGTAGGGAATAATTTTTTAATGAATTCCCTATGCATATCAGTCCATGCACCAATTGATCTTGGCCTTAATGCATGAAGCCATCCTTTAACTTTATCTTTAAGGGTAAAAGGAAATAATTTAAGCCTAACCACATCATCAGTTACATTTGCAAAGTGCATGGTGGTTATTACCTCATCAAATTCCTTAAGGTGTTGATAGGCACTTTTACTGTCTAATCCATGGAATCTCGGGAGGAGTTGGATCACTCCCGGTTTCAAATCTACATTTCCTGCATTTTGTGGAAAAACTATGCATGAGGGAGTGCTCGCTCTTGCTGGTTGCAAGTAAACACGTAATGTTCTTGGTCGGGGAACATTCTCAACCACATTCTCTCCTGTTTCGGTTTGGTTTTGGCCCATATTTTGATTGGCCATAGGATTGGGTTGATTTACAACCATACTTTCAGACAAAATTGGAGAATTTAGGTGTCTCCTAGCACGTGGTTCTCTGTCAATTCCTTCTACTATTCCCCCTTCACTAATGAGTCAGTTATTAGAATCCCGAGCCCAATGTGGCATGCAAATCCTAAAAGAATGAAACCAAAAGAAAGAAGAATTCTTCCTTCCTTTCTTTACTCTTCTCTAAGACTGAAGCACAAGGTGTCTTGCAATGGCTGAGCCAGAAGTAAGGATAGAGACCGATTTCTCCTGGTCAATAGGGGTTCAGAGAACTCCCCACCCACTCTTTGAATCTTTTGAGAAAAGTGCAGAAAAAGAAGAAAAAGGAGTAGAGGTGAGAAGAGAAATCTTTAAGCACAAGGTGATCCAAGACGGTAGTGTCGACCAATAGGAATCAAGGCAGCACAAGGCCAACCTATCAGAGATCCAAAAAGGAGTCTCCACCCACTGTACAAGAGATGAATATGATAGGAATGAATAGGAGAAGAAGAAGAGTAAGGTTAGAAAGATGGAACCTGATTTGAGACTAACTTCTTCTTCAACTTCCTAGAAATCCCTGCAAGAAAAAGATCAAAATAAAACAAACTAAGTACTAGAATCCTAAAAATCCTAAATAGATACTATTTTCAGGAATTTTGTGAAAAACCGTCAAAGTCCCCGGCAACGGCGCCAAAAACTTGTTCGCCTCCCCAAGTGTAGGGTTACGGTGTAGTAATAATCTCGGTAAGACCGAGGTCGATCCACAGGGACTTATGTAGGAATCCACAAAATACTTTTAATAGTTCTACTAAAGAGCTAACAAACAGATTTGTAGAAGATTGAAGTAAATAGTAATTTTGAACTAAACTGAAGGTAATCAATTAATTAAAAGGCACTAAGGGTTCAAGGATCCACTTGTAGCAATCCTTGACGCTCAATTCACTGTGGTTTCTCACTTTCTCAACTAGAATCGAAATTAAGATCTATCTAGTCAGATGATAGAGCAGTTAAACCAAACAATCTGCCATATGTAAGATCACTGTATATGATTCACTCAATGCAAGCTAGGACGAGCATACTCAATTGCATAGGTCAGTCCCAATTCCAATAGGCTAAGATCACAATCATAACCATCATTAAATCCTGTCACAAGACAAAACTAGACTATGATTTGAACTTGATTCAAATTACATACACAGTCTTATATAGTCCAGAATTTCCATAAAAGTAGACTTTTGGTAAGAAGTTCCCACATGAAGATTATCAGTCTAGAGCGTTTTCCAATTCCTCAGATCATACAGGTTTAGACTAGTTCACAATAATTAAGAACTCAAGCAATTCTTCCAAACATCCATGATTCATCATAAGACTAAGAAAAACTACTTAGCACTTGAATTAAACTTCAAACCATTGTTCTTAAACATGAAATCCAACTTAAAACCAAATCAAACGAATTGAAACATCTTAGATTCACTATAAGCTTCACCTCCTGGAACCCGACCTTTAGGAAAATTAGGAATGAAAAAAAGTGGGAGAGGCACAGGTTGTTACTTACAGCGTAATAGCTTTCATGTTTGTAGGGCGTTGGATAACCTTTCGATCACATCCAGTTTGGCTTCGTTCAATCTCTTAAGCCAACGTATCCTTATGGCTCCTCGATTATGCCTCTGTTCGGCTTCCCTACAGTACGTTTAAAGTGCCTCTTTATCTTTACCGAGTGATCTTTCTCTTGTTAAATTCAAGAAGAGTAAGCCTTACCTATACCTTTTTGATTTCCCTTTCCAGCCCTCACGGATATTCGCCAGTGTTAGTTCCAGTTACTGGTGGCCCCTGACAGATCCATCACGCCGCCGCAACGACCACATGTCCTTTGTTCGTCAATCTTTTGTAAACCTTCTGCTGCGGGCCATTGTCCACACGAGAGAGTTGTCGAATAGCAATCTGCGGAGACATTCCTAACGTCTCTGGTTTTTTCTTTTTGTCTTTCCACCTTTTCCTTTAGGCTGGTCATCCACTCTTGAATCAGAAAGTGCTATGTTCAACTCTCAAGCAGGATCCATCTGCTCTTGGCGCTGCAGCTTTGAATGACAAGGTTAAACAGCTTATCGTTCGATGACGCAGATAAGAGCCCCGGCTGTACAAGTACTCCAACCCTGCAGGGAGCGCGTTTAAGCTCGCCGCCATTTGCTGTCGGAACAGGGGACGCTGTTTGATCTCTCTATGCGGACCGCTTTGTGAGACCTCCCTTAGCCGAACTCTTCCTGAACTCGCATGCCATGGGGTCGTATCCACCGCTTGTATCTCCGGAGCGGGTGTTCTGTCTATTTGGCAAAAGAGCGGAGACCTCATCTCATCCCATCAGTGTTCCATCTGAGGGCATTGCCTCACCAGATTATGTGCTTTTATTTGGCGATTGGGATTCAAACCATCGGCTCAACAGCATCAGCCTAATCGACTAAGATAGCGCTTCCCCGAGACGACCTCAACGCTTTTTCCAAAATGGATTTATCAACGTCCAGTGCACATTATAAAAGTCGTATGTTTGAGCACTGAATTTGAGAAGTTCGCTTTAGCCCAACAATGCGCAAAGGGGTTCTTCCGACAATCAACCTAAGCTAATCTAGACACACAAAGATACCGATCCCTCTGTATGCGCATAGCTTGAAACTCAACCGTCGCTCTTATATTTATTACGAGAATTTTCATATTCTAAAATCTTGGGAACTCTTTTCATTTAAGCCAGTTCAAGAAGAGTGAAATAAAGTGTTTCCTTTTTTATTAAGTTCTCACTCACGTAACACTTTATATGGCCAATGGCTTGCTTTAGTGGCTTTAGCGGTTGGCCTTAGTAGGATTGTGTTAGTGGCGTTCCCCCGTTGGGGGTTAGGAGGGTGTGCGTACTACTAGTCATGCTTACTCTCTCTTGTCTCCCCTCTTGCTTCGCCAACAAGAATGAAAACATAAAGACTCTTTAAAGTTACGTAAGGAGAACACTCTTCCTTCAGGCAGGATGACTAAAGCTGTGACAGGACCCAAGAAGAAGCCGTGAGCCAAGGGACCTTCAGACTAAAAGCCAGGAACAATTTTGTTATGGGATTCAAAGCCAGGAAGGATTCGACGGTTGTGGCTTTATCCTTCCTTTTTGAAGAATGATGAATAAATAAATACATCTTGAGAATTCCCTAGGTGCTATTAAGCTAGTGAAGAAAAGGGACTCTCTCAAAAGAGGTTCATAACGGCTTTAGTGGTTGGCCTTAGTAGGATTGTTCATTCCCACTCTCCCCCCTCGGGGGAGCCCTGGGGTAACGTTCTTATCCTTCTTAAGCGGTGCTTGAGGCAGTAACGCAAGAAAGCGTTAGCAACTGATAAGGCAAGGAAGCGCTTAAGAGCTTAAGGGCGCTTAAGACTTAAGGCGCTTTAAGGCGCAGCGGGTTGATGGCTTGCTTGTAATCTGGTTAGTTAGAGCTTACGGACTTACCGAACAGTGACTTTCTCCGTTTCTTATTTATGGAACAGTCACTTTCTGAGTTTGATGATCTTATTCCTCTATCTCTGTTTTTCGTTGTCTTTAGTATAGTTGAATAGTCAAAAGATGAAATTTCCTTCATTTATAGTTCACATAATCCATATTTATGCATTTATAAATGCACAGAGCTTCTACTCACATGTCGGAACACATAAGTAATAAACACAAGCGAAGACTGGAACAAAAGAAGGGACAGACGCTTGTGCACACAAAATCTACATTTGCTTATCCACACTACCTAGAGTAAGCTAATGCCTTCACTCCATTTCTTGGAACTGAAATTGCGGTTTTACCGCTTGTAGAGATACTCGGAGATATGTCTATGGACCTAGAGGGGGGGTGAATAGGACCTTTTTTTTTAAAATTCTTTTCGCCTACTAATACAATTCAACAAGTTTAAGCTAGGTAAGCAAGAACACCTTGGCTTCCAAGCCTTGGTGGGTCCAATCACAAGACTAGCAAGAGTTAAGCAATAACCAACCCTAGTCTAAGCATGCATAGGTAAGAAAATGATTCAACTAATTAAGCTACTAACCTATGCACCTTGTGTAGACTTATGAGAGTGGATCAATGAGCTCAAGTCTACCCAAGTAGTGAAGGTACATCTTGTGTGGGGATGCCTAAAAAGTGCCTAGCATGCATTCATATCAATCATTCATAATTAAGCAATTAAACTAACAATGCAAAGATATCAATGTGCTCAATAACAATCACAAACACAAGGATGTATAGTGGTTCGACTACGTGTCTACTCCACTCCCGGTTCAAGTACTCAACCCCCTTGAGCACACCGGCATTCACTATCGGAGGTTTTAAATGAGGTTCACCTCTCAACCTTTACACGGAGGTTTTATCGGTTCACCTCTCAACCGTATCCGGAGTTTTAGACATAGGCTAACTCTCAACCTTATCGCACGTTTACTCCCGTGTCGGAGGCTCCCCCTTGGAGACTAAGTTTTAGGCCCGGCTGACGGGCCAAGGAACGACTAACGTCCCTGGGTCGAGTTCGAAAACAAACTCTAAAGTGGACTCTCAAATAAGACAACTTACTTGTCGGATGAGCCCCTTGTTTAGCGCCGTATAGGGTTGCTTGATCTCCGCTCTCCCGTGCTTCAATCAGCGTCCCGTTGCTCCCTCGATCGTGCCGCCGTTGCGTTGCCAATGCCTCAGCCACATTCGATCAAACACCTTGCATGCGATGCCTTGAAATGCCCAAGGTGCTAGGAGGATGGGTGAATCTCATACATGGGATGTGTAGGTTGTTCCAACTAGGAGATTCACCTAGAGAGTCTTCTAGAGGTCTTGGACAAAGGATATACCTATGTGGAATAGTGTCACACCTCTAGATTTGAGAGAGGAATCAAGTCATCTCTTGATAGCATTTGAATGCCCATACTTGTGTTTGAAACACAAGGGATATGACTTGAAAACCTCCTCTTTGAGGCCCCAAATGATGTACAAGTTGAGTGTGGAATGGGCTCTCAAAAACTTCTCCCTATTTGCCCAAGAATGGAGCTCCATATATATAGAAAAGACAGCTCCAACGGTCACAAAACGGGCAGAAAACGGCCATAAAACGGCTCTGGCCGACCTGTCCCGACCGGTCATGACCGGTCGGACTCCCCTGCTGAAGGACAAGCATTGCATAGGCCAAACACATGGGCCGACCGGTCATGACCGGTCGGACCCCCTCACTGGACAGCCAAAATACATCAGGCCGACCGGTCATGACCGGTCGGCGCACTATGCTGGACGTGTGTGAATGTGAAGGCCGACCGGTCATGACCGGTCGGCACGGCTTGCTGGACCACAACACCTGTGAAGGCCGACCGGTCATGACCGGTCGGCTGGCCATTTGCAAATGCAGCAGGGCTGCTGGCCGACCGGTCATGACCGGTCGGACCAGCCTGGTTCTCCCCTCCATAAAGCTGAACTCCTCATGATTCAGCTTGGTGTTTTAGGCCAAGGTTAGGGTGATCAAAAGGGACACCTAGGGCCTATCAATGATGACTAAAAGGTTCTAAATATGGTCAAGGTCATCAAGGATACAAAGGGGATAGGTTTTGGTCGAGGTTAAGGCACCAAGGCATCTCATATACCTGAATCTTCTTCCTTGATGCGGCTGGATGTCTTGAGTCTTCGGTCTTCGTCTTCTTTGGGCTCCACCGACACTAGACTCACTGACGTAAGTGATTGACAAACAAGGTGCACTAGTATGCCACGGAAAAGTGCACTAACAGGAACAAATCCAACGGGGCATCACAAACGAACAATGGTAGATATCGATCAATTGGGAATGACAGAACATCGCTTCTAAGAACTAATGGCAACGTACACTTACTTATATAGAATTGGTAAGAGACCTTTTCCCAAATGCTGACAGCTGCGATGCATGCGTGCGTGAGTGGCCTCAGGCCTCGGGTGATTCTAGATAACAGGCCTACGCCTAGCAACGGATAAACTAGTATAGGTCTTAGGAGTAGCAAGGTACATTCGAAAGCCAGATGTTGATCTCATTGCCCTAAAAAAAAGGGGCATTCGAAGAATCTCCAACCTAACACCAGCTATAACTAGAAAGAGATCATGGGTTGAGTTTCTCAGTCAATTACCCTCAAATAAGACGGCTTCATGATGAAACTGGATGAATTTACTACCAGGCCACTTTCCAACTACTGAAATGGGATCAACCGCAACCACTGCTACCTTCGCTGGCATACTTCACACTGGAATCAGAACATGTGCTATAAACGTAATCTCATTGATCACGTTAGGCCAGCCAAATGCCAATCCTCCTAATGAATGAATAAGAAAGAGAAAGAAAGGACTTGGACGCACCTATCTCCAATTGGTGAGGATGCCGGTGGTAATGGGTATGGATCCACGCGAGATGATAGCTTTATCGGGTTTTTGAATGGTTGCTGGCTTGTTGATTTGCCTCTGGGTAACGGGAAACTAGCGAAGGTCTTATTACCTTTTCTTCCGTACACCTTTGCCGGGACCGGTACCTCCTATCATGGGCACTCTAGATAGATTGGGGTGGGGTGAGATTTTATATACCATACACTGATGCCAAACACCGATGTTTTGGTTCCCCCTCTCTTTTTCCTTGCTTCAAATATGCATGCATCGAACACCCTACGCCGCGCTAGCTAGCTGGCGGTCTCATTCTCACTCATTCACAAATTCTTTTTAGAAAGAAAGACAAATGTGGTTACTGAGAAAGCAACAAAAGGATCTGAAATTGGTCGACTGGGACGGTCAACCACTACTGATGGGCTCGATCTGCGCTGGGATCTATCGCGAATGGCACTCTAACTAGGCGAGATGGTGGTGGGGAAGCCGCTTCTGGGACCGTACGAACTGGAAGGAATGATGCTTGCATAGGTGGGGGGGCTGCCTCTACTTCTACATGTGGTGCTACCTTCGCTGCTTTCACTAGTGTTGGTTCTTCCAAAGTCGCAATTGGGATTGGACTTAGCGCTTATCCCACACCGGGAATTCTCTCTGTTGTTTCTTTTAGAGAGTGCGAGGGCCTTTGTCTCTAACTGAACTGTGGTGTCGTAGCTTCTTATGTTGCAGCCCATACCATCCTAGCTTCCCATACCTTTTCCACCGCTAATATGACTAGTGCCCACACAGCCTATGTCTTTGCTTCTTATGCCTTTGTTGCCCCTATCCCACCCGCTTATAGCTTAGATTCTGCTGACTCAGATGCTGGTGGTCTAACGTCGAATGGAATCTACTCGATCTCGATATGGAACAACTATAAAGTGCATGCATCAACTCCTCTACCTCTGCCGGCTCGGTCCGCTGAATCCATGGGTTATGTAACTCACTCGGATGCTTTAGGTTATTGGTCAAATAAAGAAAAAAAATCAATCAGTTCAACTGTAGCTTAGACCGGGCAGGTGGTGGGTCAGCTGAATCAATCCAATCAATTGCTTTCACTCGGGTTGGAAGGTTACTGAGACACTCAACTAATAGGCACATAAGGGAATGTCGGACCTACCCTACTATAAGCGAAACGAAACACGCACATCCGCAAATTCGCTAGCTATATGAACGTCGTATAGGTGGTAGCGTCGGTTGACTTCTTCCTATGATGCCTTCGCTGTATATGGAGATAGGAGAAGAATCCTTTCTTTTCTACGCTTTCTTCTCTTACGCAATTCCTGACTTGTCGTAGGTTAGCCTAAGGAACGGAATCAGAGGTTTCGGCGTATCGGGGCTGCTAGGCTTCTTTCTCATGGGAGGGGTTCGATCTCTTTACTTACGCAAATACTTGATTTTCATCATGATCGATCCAATAGTCCCCGGGAAATTCAAACATAAACGCTAAGGCAAGTTACTTCTTATTTTAATTGCACGAGCAGGTAGTTCGTCAACCTACTCTAATATAAGACTGAATGGATTTTCCTAGATGGACTCAGAACTAAGGCATTGCTTGAATGTAAATAACCGATAGTACCAAAGCTTCAATTTACTACGTAATTTTTATCACCAAAATAAGTTAAAATACTATAATCAACCGGACGAAGTCAGAGAAGTAAATAGCTCTATTAATGATGTTATAGGGTACGTTCTAAAAGGATTCTAGATAACAGTTAAAGATTATCATATTAATCAATCAAGTTCAAGTTTGAGTCCTTCTCTAGTAGGTTTCACCAGATTGATTGCTTTCCTGATGGTTTGAGATCCAGTTTCAGCTATAGTTTTAGTCCTTTCTGCTATCGATCTAGTAGCAAGCAAGCCCATTCTTGAGATTGAGCTCGTAGTGCTTGTGCCTTAATATACTAAATAAATGTTCCTTTAAAAGTTCATGAGGCAATCTCGATTGAAGCCAGGCAAAGAACTAAAGCCCAGATTGGGTCCAACTTGGTCGATGGACTCATCCCGAAAGAAGCGCTATCTAAATTAGAAGGAGGACACACTGGAGTTGAAGTAAGATGAAGAGATTTTTAGCTCGATCCCATCGCGCATGAAGCGAAGGTCAGTTCTACTGGTTAGCACAGAGGGTCCTCTCAAGGTGAAGCAAAGTACCATCGTGCACATTCATCAAACCAATGATCGATGCCAAAAAGAAGGTGAGTTCGAAGCCACGTCCACTTCCTATCATCTAACTGCAGAGGATGGACCACATGCCAAGCCTTCTTATAATGAAATCGTCATCAACACCAGGCAAAAGGGAAATCGACGAGGTTTCTGATGATAAAATTTTCGAGGCTCCGATAGAGGTTGACGAGGACGAAAAGGTGTAGCATTCATCTGTTCTCGGAAGGGGGCGTAGTTCACACCAGGCAAAAGGGAATTTTATTTTGATTTAGTTCTAGACGATAGGGTAAGAAGGTGCCATCCTCAAGTTAGGATTCTGCTTGAACTGGATGCTCTACAGCTAATGGGAGAGAAGGAAGCCTCGGCCAAAGCAAGGTAGATCCATAGGCTAAGGAGAGAAACCCGATCTTCGACCTGACCTATGAGCTTCTGGGCGAAACTGTTCTTTAAACATACCCTTGGGTTCTAGTTTCGAAAGCCTTAGCCACGTCTCGGAAGTTCCTCTTAAGCCGGAGTCCTATACTGTTGCTGTAGCAATTGCAGTAGCTGGTGTAATTGATTTTGATTCAGATGGTGGCCCTTCGACTTTATCATAATCAAGTTTCCGGGTCCTTCCCTCAGAGGATAACGCCTTTTCTGGAAGCACCTCAGATTCTATCGAATCTTCGGGTCCGCTCCGAGTCTAAAAGACTTTCCGCCTATCTATTTCTATCCTTTTTGAGTGGGCTGATGAGGCCTACTGGGATATAAGATAGCTAGATACTAACTCTAATATGTTACTTCTAGTGCGATATACATGGCATCTGGATAAAGGCGTTGGACAACCCGTTATCTCGCGGACTTCCGCTTGCTGAACTATGGATTTTTTTTTAAGTGAATGTTGAGTTCAGTCATTTCACCTCATTTCACTTCAATACGTTCGCCCCTCCCTATTCCTAAGTTTCCTACGCATAGTCATATCTTTCCCCCTCTCCTCTATACGCTATGGAATGCTGGGTTACGTCCTCCTGCCCTAAGTCGATCCTAAAAGAGAACGTCCTGGCTCCACCCTACATCCTATGGAGATAGGAGGGGCTTTCTGCCGTATCAAGTCATAACATTTGAACATGAGACCATATTTATCAAACTTTGTTAGTTGGTCTTTTCGTTCAGGGTTAAAACATGCTACGGGAGGATCAAGGAAAGCTTCCACAGGCAAGCTATAGTCAATTGAGGCAGAATTCCACCAGGCACAATACCTTGAGAGAGAGATGACCCAATGAGAAATCATCATCCGCTCTACAAGGAACTGGGCGTCGTCATCAAGCCTAGACTGAAGGTCAGTGCAAATACGAGACACTGATCTCCAATCAGGTTTACATGATTCGACCAGAAAGTGCCGGACCATACCAACATGATAACAGCTAATAGGTATACCTTCCGGATACCCAAGCCATAACCAAAATGGTAGGGGCGATATCCCAGAAGGTGAAAAGGAAACGAGCACGTGACGGAACCAATGCCGATTGTAGGACGGATGAAAGTTGTTGGGTTTAGTAGAATATCTACGATACCCAGCCCCCCTCAGTCTCAATGAGACGTCGAAGGGAGTTCACATCGTACTGCTTCAGTACTGGCATCCAAGCACATGCAGATCGAGTTGATCTTAGCATTTTTACGCGGTGAAATCCCTATCGAGTATACGAAATGTCTTCGCAAACTCGAGACCACCTATATCAGAAATGAGCGACTTTGCAGTAGATATTTTGACTCCTAGTCGCGAAACAGTTCTGACATAGGCCTTCGCAACTGCCGGGTCCCCGATGACGGTATCATCACCGAGGAGAGCATAATTGCTAAAGCGTTTGCCCGGATATACCATATCTGCGCAATGCCACACCAAGAACTGGTGGGAAAGCGCAAATAATGGCCATGAGGAGAGGTAGCCCAAAGGTTGCCCAACAGTAAAGTTGACCATCCTAGGGATGCCCTTTATCGGTCCTGGGGCCTTAAAGGAATTCACCCCAAGGCCACAAAAGACCCAAGAAAAGCTGGCAGTCAAATTGAACAGTCCACTTACAATCATCGACTGCAACCAAAGAGGAAATCTATCGGTTGCCGAAGATAGGTCATAACTGAACAGCGTTTTTACCCTGCTAAGCCGCTTGAGCGGACGAGTCTGGTCGTACGTACCATCTTGTGGGATAGTACGCAAGACAGACATTGCCCACTCATGAGCTGGCCGAAGCAACGCCTGCTTGAGCGCGTCAGCGCTCATGGAGTTGCTTGTTGGTTAGGGGTTTTCTTCGCTTCCTCACCTATCATGCATATAGAGCCAAGAAATGGCATTGGGACAACCTTTGCAGTGTGCAAGAATTCCATACCGAGTATGACCTGGAAGTCATCCATAGGGACAGCCTAAAGATTGGTCACTTAGAAACCCAAACCCAGGGTCTGAAAGAGCTGATGTTAGGCTTGCCAGTTTCTGGCCTATGATCTGTCCTGGCTGTCGATAGAGGAGTTCACCTCTGAGAGTGGTTAGGTTACCGAGAACTTCAGACGACGGCTCGTTCCGTGCGACTCCACTCGCTGGTTTCGAGATAGGCTTTTGGGTCTCTTCTGCTTTCGAGTTTGAACAACAAGGAATCGGCTTGTAGTTACTCGGCTTGAAAGCTTCTAGGCTTGCGTGAGGCTTTCGAGAATATCTGCTTGTTTGAGGGAAATCAAAGAACAAGGTATTCACTGACTTTAGCTTTAGTGAATTCCCACTGCAATTACAATCCCTTGCTTGTGTGTGTTGCTTTCTGTTGAACATCGGCATTGGGTTTGTGTGAAGCTTTGGCTTTTAGTCAACAAATGCAGGAATAACTGCTCTGACGAGTCCGTCCTTCAACAATTCTCATTGCCTGGCCGGCCAGCCCCAGCCTATGAGAGTTTTGTTTAGCTGCTCTTCGGCTTTCGAGAACAGGGCGTACTAGTTGTTGAGAGCGAAGACTAAGGAACCTACTAAAGATAGGGTCCCGGGGACTCCTTCTGACTGAAACAAGGCCAACTGCAACTCGATTGGAGGAAAGGGCTGCGACGGTGACCCCCAAAATCCCAGCTAGTTTGGGCCGGCACTATTCATTCTTCGATTCATTCGAACGGGTAGGGTTTGATTTGCTTTTGCTCTCAATTCCATCAAGGTGTTTTGAGAAAGAAGAAAGAAAGGCAATGTATATTGTGTTGTAGAAAATATCTCATGAGCAGCCCGGTCACGTTTGTTGAGCTCCTTCGTCCGTGTTATTCGCAAAAGGCATACTAGAACAAAGGTGATTCGACGTTGGTGGGATGGGCTTCCTCCTTGGACAAGCACGGGGCTTAGTGAAGTAGAACCGGGGGTCGCGCTGCTTGCTCGACGCATCGTTTCTTTCAACCTTATTAGCTAGTAGGTAGGACGGGGCTCTCATCTGCACGTTCGATACAGCTGCCTGTACAACAGAGCGTTAGAAAGGGCCCTATAGCTGCCCCGACACGACGATACATCGTCAATTGGCAACGTACTAGGTGGGAATATTCGATCCCAGGGAACCATCACAAGGACGGTCAGAGGGGGGAACGTCGACGACTGGGAAGCGGAGCCTAAGCCTAGAGGAGGGGAGGGTGACTTGAATTGAAGCCTAGGAGAAGCGCGCAGGCGGAACTATTCGATAGAGATGAATAGCCAAACCAACCCAGCTGGTCAATCTCTTAGATCTGATCGGCGATAGGAAGCTCATATTAGAGAAATTTGATTTTCAACAGATAAAATAGATTGTTTTCCTTTCCCCGCCGGGAAAGAGATTCAATAACCTGAAGGGAAAGAATCCGTTGTTTTAGATAGATAATTGAGTCCAGAAGCATCCCTCCCGAGGTAGTGAAAAGCAGTGAATGATTGAGAGGAAGGGAGAATTTTCCATTATCCCGGAATCAGAATGTATTTCTTATTGGAAGGGAGGGAAGGGACTAGAATGAATGACTAGCAGTCCGATAATGATAGGTAGGGCATTCATGCCAGGTAGTTTGATCCATATTGATTGATAGATTTCTCCTATTTGATCTTCCTCCTATTTGAAATTCTGGAAGGGCGCTATGAGCCGGTAAATACCTTCCCACGCACCTATCGAACCAATCTATATCATTCCAGGTATAGGTGGTGTTCATAGGATCAAAGGCGTAGCGGACGCGTTTGACCCACAGAGCACCAGAGGAAAGAAAGTGCTCAGTGCTATGACCCATTTGAAGTGACGATACCGTACGCCACTATCTCCCAGACCACGTCTGTGAAGCATGACGGCGGTCCGTATCGCTTAGGCTTAACACTGTTAGGCAAAGACTTCCATGTTGGAATCCAACTCATCCCTTGATAAACCGGGAGGTTGGCGACCCAGGGCATATAACGTCGAACTAGTGACATAAATCTCGACTTTCATTGCGTCACTATCGACATTATCCGATCATTGTCTAGTGGCTGAGTTGTAATAGGTTCAAAAGTCGAACGTTTGATCGGTTTCGCCAACGCGATCAGCTTCGACAAAGTGAACCACGACAAGTACAGCTTAACCAGACGATCGGACCTCTCATCACCCACCCGTATAGCTCGTCTATGATGGGCGGGAATGATGGTAGGCAGCCCGGATCTGGTGAGTGCGATTGGTACTGGTAATAACTGAGGGAGATGTTTTGTTCCTCCATAGGCCTGCTGAAGCGAGGACGAGCACTGCTTCAAATACAGTGCACAATGAAGAAGTCCAGACTTCCTGACCAATCGTACAACCTTTTTGGCAAATAGGTATCCGCTGATCGCGAGATCACTGGTATAACCGCCAAAGACAACCAGAGTCACCTTTAAAAGGCAACCCCGGAGTGTCTGAGAACTTTCAAAGGTTCTCCGCCACGAAGATAAGCTGAGACGTTCAAGGATATTAAATAAAAGAGAATTGTTAGTCATTTTTTTCTACTTTCTCATTGAATTCCTTGGCTAAACGTACAGGCTCTCCTCGACTCTCCTAGTCGTAGGACTATACAGTCCACGAGGGGTGGCGCGTCGGGTTATCAGACCAAGCGATATCGCACATCTCGAGAAGCCCCTGATAGAACTTCCCTTGAAGTTGGATACCCGAGGTCAGAATTCAGATATAGTGACGAGGTTACCCTGTCACTACCCCGAATCCCGCCTCTGGAACACACTCCACTCCGGATAGGCGGCGTCGGTTAGATCGAAAAGATTCGACCGTCCCTAACCCCACCGGCAGTGGACACGTAGTAAGAAAGGGCCAAGAAAGATAAGATACCTGAATTTATTGAGAGACTACGTGAAGGGTGGTACCCTTCACCAACAACCCTTAAACGCTCAATGGTGTGCGGTAGGAGAGAATCCTACCCACCCCCCTGCACTGATGCAGGGTTGGTGCCACTTGTCATTTCATTTTCCAATTGTGTCAACATTGAGTCCTCTGGACCGGCGCAGGAGGCCAGAGTAGGGAGACTTCCCCTGACTTCTAGAAAGAAGTATATATTTATATAATAATGAAGAGAAAAAAAGATTCTTAAAAAGACGAAAAGAGCGCCAAAGAATGGTTAAATACGGACTACTTGCTAGTAAAGCCCCTGAGATTTTATGGTCAATTTGAGAAGTCAATTTATTGATTAGCCTGTTCCTAGTTACTCCAAAAGGCCTCCAACAATTCCTGCTTATCCAATCCAATGCCCAGTCCCCCTTTCTTTGTTCGAAGAGATTAAAACTTCGAGTTTTCTTCCTTCCGGATTCGGGCCTTGCTTTTCTTTGTTAGTGTAATAATTGGCTTTACCCTTCTTTCGAGTTTTAAGAAAGTTGCGCGAAGGACGTCTTCTTCTCTGCCCTCTCCTCTCCCCAGTGCGGAAGGAATGCAATCGCTTACGGTTAGATGAAGAAATGGGCAAGTTCTGAGCTTAACTTACTTAAGTGCGTCTAGGGTCAGGCGGTACTTAAGGGAATCTCACTCTTCAAGGACTCTGAACTCCCGTTCCCTCTTAAGACAGAAAGAAAGATCGGGCCGGGGACACCGGTATACTGTACTAATATGAGTCAGGAAAGGAAGCGAGCTCGACTATCGACTATTAAGGAAAGGAAAGCTGCTAGCTTAGCTCACGCGAAGCTGAGGGTCCTTAAGGAGCGCCCTAATCGAAATCGAATAAGGTAAGGAGAGAGGACAAGGGGGCTTACGTGAAGCGTGAGGAAGCTTGGCTCATTAAAGATTCGAAGGAGAGCACAGAAATAGAAGTGCTTTTATCGATCGGCTTGATTGAACGGCTGGCTTGATTGAGTACCGTAACTACAATACAATAGCTTTCTTGAGCTTGAGTAGACCGTTCGCTTTAGGGAAAAAGAGCTCCCGGGGATTGAATCGCATTTATCCCCTAACATAGTAATGTGAGCTTGATCAAAATCCTTTCCTCCTTTATATTAGTAAGGCCTTTACTGGAATACTGTGCTTGCTGCTTATGGCTCACGATCCCTTACCTCAGCCCTTTCCAGTCTCCTTGCTCTCAATGCCCGAGATGCCCCCTATTTGAGTTTGAGTAAGGTGGTCTATCATAAAGCGATAGGGTAGGGCGCCTTATTGAAAACTAAAGTCAAGCAAAATAAAGGGTTAGATCCAGTACAGATGTTGAAGAAAGCCTTACTTTACTCCTTTCAAAAAAACTGGATGAGGGTTGGGTGGAACAGCCTTTATTCAAGCAGTTCCCTGCCAATCGAAGACCTTTTAGAATGGAAGCTGCCTGGTTCTCTCATGAAGACTTCGGCAATTTAGTCAGGCGGGTCTGGGAACAACAGGATCAATCTCTGCAGAGTACTCTGGCCTCCTTCAAGGAGTCTTGTCTGGGGAGAACTTACGAAGAAGAGACGGCTTCTCAAGCGAATTGAAGGCATTCAGAAGTACCTCAGGCTCGATCTTTTCCCCTTGTTCGGTAGTAGCCTCGATGCCGTAATTCCAAGGCACAGCATGATTTCCCGTGTAAGGTTCCAATTGAGGGAGGCTGATAGTGATGGGTCCCTTCGAGGGTGGATAGGTGATAACCATCGGTTTTGGGATGGGTCTGAGTGTTAGGGTTTGCGGAACCTTTGGTGCGGTCAATGATGCGCTTGGAATGGTGATGACAAGGGGCTGCGGTTGTGGTTGTGATGGAACTGGTACTAGGTAGGTGGATCGAGGGGCCGATCCTTGGTAGGAAACCACCGTAGGCCTATTTGGTGCATTCTGAACGATCTGGGAGATAACGTTGTGCAGATCAGGGCTATTCCTGTGTTGAGGCCGGATCGGAGGGCATATCATGTTAATCTCTGTGCAATCCTCGTCTTTCACCTTAGGCCAAACGAGCCTATCTTTGAGTGAGATGGGTGGTTGTATCTGGGACGTCTTTCTCTTCTTGCATAGACTACTACTCTCTGATTCATCCTGCAATGAAGGGCATGGATTCTTCAAAGCGTAATACGCATTCCTCCCTCGCCAATAGAAACTCAACAACTGATGGTCCAGAAGATCTTGGATCCGATGCCTATGATGGTAGCAATCATAGGTCCAATGACCTATACCTCCCATATGATATTCACATCTTGCATCTGGATTGAATCCCGGAGCCTGAGGATTCACCGGTTTAGGAGGCATGGGAGTGACCAGTTTTGATGCAATCAATTCTGGAAGTAGACGAGATGGCAGAATTGGGAGGGGATCGAATTCCCTCTTCTTTTTGACCTGCTTGTCCATTTCTTCTTTGTGCTGCTGGACTTGAGGGAGGAGTTTGGTGGGCTCTATTCCCCTGGAGGATACCATAGCTGTCATTAGTTGCACCATCATCTTCATTTGTCCTTTGAGCTGCTCTAACTCCCTCATCATATGTGTCAACTCGGACCGGTCGGTTGATGTTGCTTCTTCGGAACCTGCTCTTCTTCCTCGGGGAGGAGTCGAGCTAGGGTAGCTGTAATCTACTTCCTCTTCATTTCTTTCTTCCTTGATTCTGATTCGCACCCTAGCTCCTGGGGAAGTAATGAGCTGATAAGGGTCAAATTTCCCTTGTTGATCCCTGTGCTTCTCAACGTAGGTGCGTGCATCCATCCCGTGAAAGTCCTGGTTAAAGTTCCCATAAAGTAGCTTGTCAGCCACATTAGGGTAAACTTCATTCATCCACTCATCAATTTCCTTCTTGACTATCTCCCTTTCAGCACGATCTTGCTCCTCCGGATTCTGGTATATCTGATCGAAGTCATTAGCTTCCAAGATCGGTAGAGTCTCTTGAGGAGGTATGAAGCAGCATCCTGTGTTTTCCACAGTTTCTTCCAGCGAACCCGTTATGGGTCCCGGGGTATATGTTGGTACAGGGGGATAGTCATCCCAGGAAGGAAGCGGTGGGATCAATGCAGGATCAGGCTCAGGGGGCTTCGAGTATTGGACGTAATAGTCAAACTTCCCTGAGTGTTCACCTAAGAGGCCGGTCTCCTGCTTCATATCTTTCTTTTAGCATCTGTTGGCTGGACTTCTTCTTCTTCTTTTTGCTTTTGGGGAGATCATCACTCTCATCTTGGTAGGGTAGTATGGCGTCCCGTCGAGCTTATAGGCTATGATGGGGAACGCACTTTCTGTTGCAGGTACAAGGACTCCTTTTTCGAAGAGCGGTGTGAGAGCGGCTTTGGTGAAGACATCTTGATAGATCGGAGTCCCATCGAGATGATATGCAATGATAGGGAAGTCGCGTGGATAAGCAGCGAACAGCAATCCCTTTTCGATCTTGGGAAGCACATCTGCATAAGTAACGCGACAGGGCCGCTGGTAACGAGCTAACCAGATTAACGTCAGCGATTTTTGTCCCCTTTTTAGTATTCAGACGGACTTTCATTCCGGGAGGAGTGATGGGTCGGGATGGGTCTTCTTTCTGAGAAGACTCTGCGGGGTCCTCTTTCAGCGTTAAGGATTGGATTCCTTCGCAAAGATCCCAATCCCAGTCTTCTGATGGATCCATAGGCTGATCTTCTGTTTTGGCTTGTTTATTCCTCCTTTTAGTTCTCCTCTTTCTTCTCTTTTTTGGCTTATCCCAAAATTGATTACGAAATATGTGTTCCCGGGGGTGACATATGTCACAAAAACAACCTTCCCACTTGACGTGACAAGTCTGCCAAGTGCCTTCTTGTCTTGGAAAGGTTTTCCATTGGGAGCTCGTGCAATAATACGTTGTTCCCATCTGGTGGGCTTTATAATGCCCCTAAGTAGGGAGCGAGAGTCTCGAGATTGACTATTTCTTGGTAAACGGGTGTGCCGTCATCGTGATAAGCAATCAGAGGCAAATCCTCTGGTGCCACTGGCCGGAGCCATTTTTCCTTGATTCCTTGAAGAACATCATCGGGAGTTAAGTTGAACTGTGGTTCGAACCGATATTTCTTGAGGTACAAGGATGTCATACAGACTGATACGGCATTATCTTCCTCTCCAAGATTCAGACGGACCTTGGCCCCGGGGGTTGTAATTAACTGGGATGGATCGAACTCTTTTGTGGTCGATTTCATTGGTGGACGATCCTGCCCCAGTGTTGCTTTCATGCGCCGGGAGTGGATTTTTAATAACATTGGGCTTGTTTCTTGTTTTAAGCTGGGCTTCCTATCTAAAGCTCGACTTTGAACTCCCTTAGTCCCTGCAATTGTGGTTGATCACGAAGATCCTGAATCCTATGCCTCAAGTTGTAGCATCTGTCAGTCCAGTGCCCTGGGCTTCCCATGTGATAATCACAGCGAGCATTAGGATCGTATGTACGCGGCGGCGGATCTGAAACAGGCTTTGGAGGTATAGGATCAGGATGAACAGGTGCCCTTCAGAACTACCGAAGTTGGGGCGGATGTCATCGTCCTTCTCACATTTTCTTATTGATCTGTCCACGGTCGTCTGAATCTACTTATGTAAGGAAGGCTTCTCCGACAAATGTTTGGGGTGACTCTCGAAACAAAGTCTTTGTCCTTATTATAGGGGAGGGGTTTTGCTTTCTATCAAGGCTGATTGAATAGATCCGTTTTCCAGCATGTAATGTCTCCGGATCGACCCCCTCCCACTATATTTAAAAAATGAAGTCACGGTAATTGTAGTAAATGTAAGTAATCGGCTATGAGCGCTTTTGACTTCCTGCATCCGGTGATGGAAGTTTGCTTTAATCATATAATTGAGGGGAGATCCGTTTTCGATCAACATTGAACCTAAGCAGAAGGAGGAATCGCCCGGGGTTCCTCCGGGGGTCACAACCAGAGACCTACCAGTCTTGGGACACACCCAGAATAGGCGTGAAACGGAGCCCCACTTGTTCCACGTATCTACTCTGGATGGGTTCCACTGGTTCAGATCTACTAGATGAGACCCAGCCAGCGAGCCTGAACTTTAACGAGTCCAGGTGCAATCTAAGAAAACCTCGAACTCCCCTAGTCGAAAGAGAACTTGTCCCTTCCGAGGGATGGCACTTGATGACTAGTCAAGTTGTGCACCTTTCCAGGTCACCACCTGGTCAGGCCGGAGCTTCTTTCTCTACTAGCTGCACCGCAGCGCACCCGCTCACCAAGTGGTTGAACCACTTGCCTCGCTAACCGGAAACAACCCGCCTCATATGACAGTAAAGAAACTCCCCGCTAAAGCTATGTCTTTTCATTGCTGTCATAGGTTAGCGGTAAGGGAGTTAATTGATGAGAAGCGGGCCGCGCCTTCATTGAACTCAATCTGTAGCTACTAGCCGCAGCTCCACCGCTTTCATGTTGAGAAGCGGCCTGCGCCTTAACAGCTGCTTGCCGTGTGATAACAGTTGATGCGGGGAGTGGGCAATGAACTGTTTCAAGAGCTACACCGCTTTCATGAACACCAGCCCTCGCCCTAAAGGCTTCTTGCCGTTTGAGAACATAGCGGTCAGTGAAGGGAGCGGGCATGAAAGCTTAATAGGGCATAGGCCCGCCCGCGCCTCAAGCTCTTGAAAGAGCTACTAGCAGCAGCCGGAGCAGTTGCCTACGAGCTCCCCCCTCAGAGGGGGGTTGGGGGGTGGTACCACTTGTTGAGTTAGAGAGAATACCCATTGCCTTAAAGCTTATGTTGATAAGCGGCCTGCACCTTAAGGGAAGAAGCCGTTTTAGAACATAGCGGGGGGATGTGAGCGGTAGCTTCAATTGAGCTGCTAGCGGGCCGGCCCACGCCTTAAAGCAATCAATTGAGCTTCCTGAATGGGGAAGAAAGAACGATTTTTCGGGTACTAAAAAAAAAAAAAAAGAAAGCAGGCGAAAGCTGGTTGCTGATATGGTTCTGTCCTCCACCATATCAAGGCCAGTTTTGTTCTGTCGATCTTCCTTAGGAACAGGGAAATAAGTCTGACCATCTCAGGCTCAAACGTTTTTGAATCCGCAGGTTCTTTAACCCTTGTTTTAGGGACAATCCATAGGCGAGTGATCCATGGAGCCGCAGCTCTTGCAGAAAATCCAGGGATTTGGATAAAGTCTTTCTTGCCATTTCACTCCCCGCTTGGTATTTAGACAGACTTTTTTGACCATGTCCTTCCTCAAGTCGAGCTCAATACACAATAAAGACATTATGCTGGCTTCTTCCCTTAGCTGGAACGATTAGGTAGGCTTCTTTCGGGGCGGCTTGCCTCGAGTCAGAAAAAGTGGCTTAGGCTTAAATCGCGCGTTTGCGGCCTTGGAGGGCGTTTTACTTAAATGTTAGTACCTGTTCAAGTTTAGACGCAAGCTCAGTCTCAGTCTAAGTTCCTAAATATATGCCTTTTAATGTCTCGAAACCTTCTCCTCGTAGGCCCTTGTCCTCTTCTTATGGGCCAGAGTCGAATGCTTTTTGTCTAACTAATGCAGCAAGGGAAAAATAAGCAAAGTGTGGAAGGGGCTTCTTCATGCTTGTTCTTCAGCCGATAGCAACTTCAGTAGATCGTGGCCACTCGTCTTCCTACTAACCCGCTGACTGGCTCGCCTGGCGGAGTAGAAGAATTTAAGGAAGCTAAAAACATGAACATTGGCGCAGTAACCTTTTCTTAGTCAGGAGATTTAACACCCCCAGCGTGTGTATAATATAAAAGGCCGACCCTGGGCGGTGGGTGGGTCTAGGCTAGGACTGGTGGTTGTGTTAAGTATTGCTTTATGCTCTGGAACGCGTTGTCACAGGCTTGATCCCATACGAAATCGATCCCTTTCTTCATTAGGCGTGAAAACGGTTGACACCTTCCTGATAGGTGTCGAGATGAATCTTCTGATGTAGGCCAGGCGTCCTTGTAGCCGTTTGAGTTCCCGGAGGTGAGTTGGTGGTTTCATTTCGACGGATGGCTTGAGTTTTGGCTGGGTCAACTGTGATTCCATCTTTTGTAATAACAAACCCCGACTCACTTTCCAGTTACTACCCCCATCAAGCATTTTAGGGGATTCATCCTCATGCTGTGCTTTCGAAGTCTCTCGAAGACCCTTCGTAGATCTGCGAGGTGATCTTCTTTCTTTCTGCTTTTAACTGCGAGGTCATCCACGTAACACTCTACTGTTTTATGTTGTTGATCTCGAAATATCTGCATCATAGCCCGTTGGTAGGTGGCACCAGCATTTTTGAGACCGAATGGCATCACCGTATAGCAGTACGTACCGAATGGAGTTCTAAAGGACGTGTGCCTTTCGTCGTCTGGATCCATTTTGATTTGGTTATACCCCCATCCATGAAAGAAATCTGTTCATATCCGCAGGTATTGTCTATAATGATTTCCGTGATCGGCAGAGGAAATTCGTCCTTAGGGAATGCGTTATTCAGGTCTCTTCAGTCAATGCAAACCCGAATCTGCCCGTTCTTCTTGGTCACTGAGACAATGTTTGCCAACCAATCGGGATGTTTCTCTTCTCTTATGAAACCCACATCCTTTCATTTCTGTACTTCTTTCTCAATCTTCTCCATGAGGAGTGGATGAAAGCGTCGTTGCGCTTGCTTGATGGGCTTAGCATCTGGTTTGATATTAAGCCTTTGGACGGCGATTTCAGGGTCTAGCCCAGGCATCTCAGCGTAACTCCAGGCAAATATGTCCAAGTATTCCTTAAGGAGCTGGACGTATTGTTCAGCTTCCTCTTCTGATAGGCTGGCACTTAGGAAGATTGGGCGAGGGTCGCCTTCCGTTCCCAGGTCAACCTGTCGAACTTCATCATCTGTGGGTGGTACTGGTTTCAGGTTCTCTCGAGGTTCTTCAGAGGGGTCATCTTCCCAAGTCATTCTTTCTTGCCCATCTTCTTCGACTGAAACCATATTTGCAGTTACTACCCGAAAATCATCTTCCTCGGGCTCTGTCAGGAACCCGTCAATCTCGCTCCAGTCTATTTCTGGGTCTTCCTCTTCTAACCAGTGCGGGCAATTGTGTCCACAATGATTCTTTGAGCAGAACGACACGGCCATTTGAGTTGGGAGCGTGATTCGGTGAGCGGTTGCTACAGTCTGTAGCCATGTTTCTTGGAGTTCTCCAACCTGAGTTTGGTTTTGCCTCTCTATCAGCCTCTCTTCATTTCCCGGAGGCGTCGATGGCTTCGCTGTGGTACAGTTTACAGCTAAAGGGAACAAGTCGGGTATGCAACTATTCGAATCCCAACTTTCGGACTCTCGATCTGTTTCTTCTTCATACTTCTTCGGGGAAGGGAGGTCAAGCGGCAGATATCCCTTCCCATTCGGAGAGAGATCCAGCCTCCGATCTTCTAACCAATCTTCTTTCTACCTTTTCGTCATGTAAGGCTCTAAGGGAACCTGTATGCCCCGGCCGTTGTGGAATCCATCAGGCTCGTTCAGATTGTCGCCCATATTCCTCATCGTTGTCTTGACCGTATCATTGAATGTTTCGACATTTGGAACACCATCTGAGACAATTGGCCCTGGTGGTGGTGGAGGTAGATACGGACCCCTGTAGAACAGGATCTCATCATTCGTCGTTCTTCGCCGGCACTGTAAAGAATGCCCCATTCGGGTCTTCGATGTCCTGAGCATGCTGCAATGTTGGGATAGGACGTTTCGTGTCGCAGAAGTATGCTTCTCGGACTCGAGCCAATTCTTCTTCGTTATAAGATGAGGCATCTTCTACCACTATACTAATTACATGTGACTGTACATTGTCTTCATACGTGCCATTTTCAAAAAACGATGACCCCTCAGATTCTGAGCTTATCATGTCCGAATGAGTAGGCTGGTACCCCAATCCGGTAAAGTTGTGTAATCCCTGATCAGTGGTGAACCAAGTTGATTCCATGACTTTCCTCGTGACTGATTCTAGTGGTGCCAAGATTCCTTCGCCTTTCCCAAGCACGCATGGGTTGGAGAAGTCGTACCCCATTTCCGACATCATTCTTCTGACTTCTGTCTTGAAGTTATGGAATTCCGGCTTCCGCTTGACGGTGAGGGCGCCGCATGTTGGGCGCAACAAGCGTCCAGATGTTCTCACAAAAGTGACAGCTCCTTGTGACAATAATGTACTGTCTGGCATACTTTGCGCAACCATGTTCACCGTCTATCTATTGGCCCTGTTGTTGGCAAGAGGGTTTGGTACGTCGTTAACCGAGTACTTACCCGACTGAGGCTTTGGCTGAATTGTTTTGTCATTGATGAAGACCATGTACTTCTTCTGCCTCACCTCCGGTTTGCGAGCGATCACAAGTTCGGGATTTGTGTCCTCTTCGGCTTCTGCCTCTTGCTCGTACATCTGAGCATCGGCGCAGTGCGATTCAGAGGCTCTGAATGGCCTCTTTTCTGCGAAGACCTTATGCACTTTCCCTTCATCCCCAACATATTGAAAACTTTGGTGGAGTGTAGAGGGGACCACCAGATTTTCATGGATCCAGGGTCGTCCTAATAGTATCTTGTAGGACGTGTCGGTTTCAATGACATAGCAGGTCACTTGGGACTTTAGGCTCCCTAGCTGGCACTTCAGTCGGATCTTTCCAATTGCTTTTCGGGTATTAGCGTCATACCTACGGGATAGTGATGTTGGTGTAGCTCATTTGGTTAGCAGGGATTTCGAGGAAGGCGAGTGCTTGAAGCGGCATGACATTTACTGCCGATCCCGGATCAACTTGCACACGGGGTAATGGTGCTTCTCCGATGTACCCAGTATGATATAACGGGCGATTGTGCTTTGCCCTGCCGAGCAGCATGTCCTCTTCCGTGAACGTAATGGTCGCCACTTTAGCTTCTCATAAGGCATGGCACTCACTCAAACAAGCTAGGAAGGTATTTCTCTTTCAAAACAGAGGAAGTCAGTGTTCAGTATCTCCTCACTTCACTTACGGAAGGAAATAGATTTATTACACCCCGGAAATGCTTCCCTTCCCCCCTCAGTCTAGGGGCGGCTCACATCCCTTGCTTCCCCGAGAGAGAAGCCCGAGCGAAGACTTCCTGACCTCAATGGAGAAGGATATGTTCGGAGAATCGGTGGGTATTACTAGAGAAATGCCCACTAGTAAAACGAAAATCACAACTGATTATCCGATTTGTTGATCGGTTTTTTTAGGAAGGGATTCTCCGATAACAACATAGAAATTCACTCATTTTATATCATAAATGAAGGAAAGATGACATTAAAGAAGTTAAGGGACATTCGGAGAATCGGGTGTTAGAAATGGTCTAAGAAATTATAAATGGTAACAGTCGTGAGGGCTCTCGGTAGAGAGCTGGCTTCGCTATCCGCCTATAGCAGGAGCGTAGCGGCTTTAGCCCTAGCTAAGAGGTTTAGCCGTTCATGATCCAAGGAAACATGAAACAACTAAGAAAACATAAAAACTAGAAAGCAAACTAGGAAGAGTTGTAGAACTCCAAATCCGACTTTTGCCATCTCCCACCATACTCAATCTATTCTAGGATGCCCTAGGAACGATCCCTAGGTGTCCTTTTATAGTGGGGAAGCTCGGTTGCTTCAGAAACATCTCGAATTCGTGTAAGGTTACGCAGTGCGCAGAAAAATCTGGAGCTTGTAGAACACGCACCATTACGCAGACGACCGGTCACACGACCGGTCTCAAAAACGTGAAAAACGTCCAGAGATTTTTGGTATTTTTCAAACCCATAAAATTAATTCAAGGACCGGTCGCACGACCGGTCTGAGTAGTGGACGACCGGTTGCATGATCGATCTTGGATGGTCCAGAGAGCTTTGCAGAGTGGCCTCTTCTGTTGAGTGTTCGGACCGGTCAGACGACCGGTCCTGAGCTATGGACGTCTTCAGTATTTTCTTCTGCATCCTTTCTTCTCTCCTTTGCCTCTTTCTTCCATCCTTTCCCGCTTAGTCTTTTGATCTTCTTTCCTTGTAAATGGTGTCTTTAAGTCTCCAATTGATGAATCCTCTCTCTCATCCCTACCATCACAAATCCATGTATTAGATTGGTCTATAAATCATGAAAACCTTGCATAATGAGTGATGAATTGGGGTTAGAATATGCACAATTAAGAGCTCAACACTTGGATATTGCTTTCGTAACTCATGACATATACATACATTTATACACTGCGACCGAACAGGAGCATGGTTGATTTGACTCCTAACATGCATGGTTGATTTGTCACCTCCTTGTACCGGTTAGGTGAGCATAGTTGATTTGCGACAGGTTTCTAATGTTCAATGGCAGCTACTTCTAGTCGTTTCACTTATTGAGTATGGTTGATTTGCTCGGTTGGATCAGTGGTGCATGGTTGATTTGTCCACTGGCATGCATGGTTGATTTGCCACCACGCTGTACCAGTTAGGTGAGCATGACAGTGAATTCTTATACGTTTAATGCTCTCACACTTATCATAACATACATGACATCATGATAATCATACTCCATTTATAATAAATCATAAAGTGTATCAATCATAACCTCATTCCCATTTATTTCATACAATTTTATCCGTTGATGATTCAAATCCTATCTCTTATTAATTGGAATATTACCTGTGATGGAAATTATCTCACTGGGCTCTTAGCTCACCAAAATTACCACAGTTCTTGCAGGTCTTCAAGAACAAAAAGACATATGCAAAGAAGCATACTCAAAAGGGCACATTCTACTCGAGGCATCAACAATAGTTTATTTATTTTTATCAGATTCAATGTAATAAGACATTAGTGGAAAAAAGGGGATCTATATTTGGAATTTATTTTAGATTTGTGATGTATAGAATGAAATCTCAAGGAATCTATGCTCGAATTTTAAATTCACACCCTAAAACTCAGGCTTTGGGTTGTTGTACTCGAGTCTCAAATTTTAGGGCGTGACATGCGTATTGCGGCCAAATGATCCGAAATGTCCAAAAACCCTTAAGTACCAAGTTTGAACATCGCGTGACGTATATTATTACCTGCGCGCTTCCAAATATGTTTTGTCCTAATTGGATCCGACTGTAGGGGCCTGGAAGCCTATAAATGTTATTTTTGAAGGGAACTAGACATGCGTATTACCGCCAAATGATCCGAAATATCCAGAAACCCTTAAGTACCAAGTTTGAACATCGCGCAACGCGTATTATTACCTGCGTGCTTCCAAATGCATTTTGTCATGATTGGATCTGACTGTAGGGGCCCAGAAGCCTATAAATGCTATTTCAAAAGGGAACTGGACATGCATATTGACGCCAAATGATCTGAAATGTCAAAAAATACTTAACTCCCAAATTTGAATGCCATATGATGTATACTTTTACTTGCTCACACCGAAGTGCATTTTGCCCCTGTCTAAAGCCGATTGGGAGGGTCCAAATTGGGAAGGAACTACCAAAATTCATGGCAGTTGATCATCCGTACCCCACCTCATTCGTTTCATAGCTCGATGAGAGGCTTAAAGTGCTCTAGAGTCAGTGACTTCGGTCTCCGAAAAGGTACCTGTCCTCTCAACAATCGGAGCCTGAAATTTGAAAAATATTCTAAGTGTTAGGACATGCGTACACCACAAGAGGGGCAATCACTTCACCTTGAGAATATCGGCGGCTTCCTCTTATGAATAATTATGCAACAAGAATATGCGATTAAAATTATGATCAGAAGGAGGATTTCTAAAGCACAGGACATCTTCTATCAGAAGGAGGCAGTCTTGCAAAACGACGAGCCAAATACACTAGGGGAAGCCCCAATATATGATGAGAAACTCAGATTTATAGAAGAAGACGACTGGGGGCAAGCCCCAATATATGATGAAAAACTCAAGTCTGCATAAAGAAATGATTGGGGGCAGGCTAGGAAGGACGACAGATATAAACCTGATAATAAAAAGCTGAATGAAAATTTTAGATTTATGACACAGACATCTTTTGAAAGCGATAATTTAAGGATGAGCAGGTTAAGTAAAAGGGAAGTACTATTTTTACATATTTTTACATTTATGTTTTAATATTCTCAGCTCACATTAAACTTATACATAACGCATCATCTTATGCATGCTAGTTTCAAATACACAACACCAAGCGATAGTTTGGCATAAGAATCATTGTCATTACTTTGAATCATGAAACACACAATTAACAGTTCCAATGACGATTACATCAGATGCGAGTATCAATTAAACATTCAAACTAAATTTTCAACATTACTTTTGTCTAATAATGACTATAAAGAGAAAAAGAACAAAACTACAGCTTCCCCAGGCATCCTACTACGAACCGCATCATGTCTTTCGGTGTTGCTTCCATGGTAACCTTTGCCTCTGCTAGTACCAGCGCAAGATTTGGGATGTCATGAAGTTCAGTTTCTAAATCCGCTATTTGCTTGCGTGCCACCTCTCCTTCACTCTTAAGCCATGCGACCTCAATACGGTTCTGATTAACGACAAGGTCGAGATGAGCAACCTCAAGATCTATGGCCGCTTCCTCCATCTGCAACCGCGTGATCTCGGATCTAACATCAGCAAGACGATTAATACACCCGCGATGTTGAGTCTCACTATCCGCAAATTCGTTCTAGCACCCACTGTCGAGTGTTCTCGCTGCTCTACGACAGGTTGCAAAGAAGACAACGCTCGATGCTTCTCTTCGGCCATAGGGTCAGGTTCAATCCGTTCAGTCATAATAACCTGCACAACAAAATCCTCAAAAGAAGAAATGCGGCACACTATTTTGGATACATCAGGCCCGATTACCCTTGTGCAGGCTTCTAATGCTTTCACTCCAGCTCCCAGTGTATGCCACTCGCACGCCTTAGCCAATGCCTTTGAAATACTAGACAGTAGACCTCTCAGTATGCTCTAACCGAAACAGTCTAAACGATCGAAGCAAGGAATGTCGAATGCTCCGTGATCAATAGCATCAAAACTGGCAATAACTGCGACAAAAGAAATAGAGCGAGTATGCAATGAAATGATTAATACAGAAAAAGAATACACCAAGAAGCTATGAAAGAACTATACAAGAAGATGAGTCGGTGATAGGTTTCGAGGAATCCGCAGTGTATATCGTCGCATCAACGGATGGCTCAGTGATCTTAGTCAATAACGTTGAAGTCACATCCAGAAGTTCAGTACTATCGCTACCAGTATCGATAACACTTCAGTTGCCGCTGGCGACTCCCCATATCCTCAACACTAAAAACACCAGGGGCTACAAACACAATTGTATCATTCACCGACATAGTGGTCCCTTACAGACCATCCTCTCCAATCTGCTTGACCTGCTCTCTCACGCCGACGTGGTCTGATATTTCATTCGCCGGCTCGGTCATCGTCGGGTCCTCTTCACTAATTAATTGATTGTCATCATTATCACCTTCAATCATTAGGAGACGTGTGAACCTAGCTTCTTGTGACCATCTCACCAAAGGTACTCCAAAAGTATGCCAGCCGTCTAATGTTGTATCCTCCTTATGATGTTCAATTGACACACTCAGAGAAGTCTTATGCCTAATACTTGACGACAAATATGCTTCAACCTGCTCTCTAAAATAACCCAATCCATCAACGAGGACCTCTATCAGCCTTAGAGGAGGAATGTTGATTGAATCATCAACAGAGCCATTGTTCTGAATCAAAGCATACTGATGCACCCACCATCTCATCCAGCCATAAGGACCGCCAGTCTTCCGATAAAGCCCAGGAAGCATGAACCTTGTGCCCGTTCGTGTCATCAGAAGTTTATGCCATATCCACTCCTAGTGAGCAGGACCCGTGCCGTACGTCCTCTCTACTTTAGCTACATCCGGTAACGTTATCAGAACACCCTGATCATATCCGAATTGCCTGGAAAACCGGCTAGGGTAATAAAGCTCTCGCCAGAACTCTATTCCTTCATATAGTGGAAGTGAAGTAGTACGAATAGACACCAGAAACTCCCTATCAAGAGTATTCACAGAATGTTCATTGTCAACAACTTCTCGATCCTCTTTGACACTAGAAACAAGAAAGTGGTAGAAGCAAATCTCTGCCCAACCGCCAATTTTGGAAGCTATCCAATTAGATGACTGCGTTATCAAGTTTTCTGTAGCGATAAAGAGGCGCGTGATCGGTGTGAAGATACCGAAAGAGATCCATTCCATATGTCCACAGGAAATATATGCCCAACCACCCGTAAAAGAAATGCCATGGGCAATAAGCCACATTCATCCCTCACCCGAGTTGATCTTTGTTACTGGCAATATTGTCAAAAGCCCTATATAGGCTACATAACACCAGCAGTGCTAAAGAATATCATGACCATCTCCAAGAGCTCCTGCTACGACGAAACAAGAAACCTTGACCCCGTCAGCACCTTTAGAACTAGGCAACACAACTGCCGACAATCAGTAAGCTAAGAAACCCGCTAGTTCACAAGTCAGCGTAAGCTCATTCGGATTGTGGAATTATGTTCGAAACGTTCCCTCATTAAGGCCTGATCTTCTGACAAGATCTCATACTCCTCATAATCAATACTTCAAGAAGAAAGAAATGTCCCATGTCAGAAGAAAAGAAGCTAAGAGTATGCAAAACACAAAGTACAAAAGAAGGTATCGAAAGAAATATTACTCCATCCTCTAGCTGAAGTAGATTAACCAGTCGTCATAATGAATCTTTGTAATATTGTCGAACTGTGACAACTCAGCAAATAGCTCCAAACAAGCCTTCGAATGATAAGCATGTTGAGGACTTTTAAGCCGAGACGAAGACAACTCTTCATTAGTTGGGATGCATTCCTGGTAATATTCTCCTATTACGGACAAGTCAGCCATAATCCGGAGATCTCATAAAGTTATGCTCATCTCCCCATACGGAAAGTGAAATGAATTGGTAAAGAAGACCAGTAATTCAAGAAGCTCCGAATGATTATAGGATCACGGAAGAAATGCCCAGAGGTTGCATCGATAGTCTAATACAGGCCGACTTGTTTTAAAACCCTCTCGTGATGGACTAAAATCTCTTTTGCCCACGGCTCATAACCAACTCGCTCGTTCAGATGGCCTCGCGTATGGAAACTTCTCATCGCACACATCATCGTCTTATCCATATGCCGAAACCTTTGCTGAATTGTCTCGAAATAATGGGCTAAATAAAGAGCGTGAGGATCACAAGTCAGCGCAAGGAAAACTATTTCTCTTGGGAGACCTACTCGCTGCTCCCTCCCATCGTCAACCAGTAAAGTAGTCAACAACTGCTCAGGAGCAGATGTCCACCTTTCAACCCCACAGAACTGAAAAGGGCCTTGTATGTCGGATGGTTTGATACTCGGAAGTGGCTTGTGCCTTATAAGAGATTTTTCATGTGTGATGACTCGGTCGTTGTAGGGGTTTACAATGAAGAAATTGCATGTTGTGATGATTTTGCTTCTATCCCAGCCAATCTTCATCCAGTCATTCTTCTGATCGACGAACTGTGTCAACTGCTCCTCCTGACCGACTGCCTCAGCTGGTCTCTTACCTCGATTCCGTCTCTTCTTCTTCTTCTGAACTTCTTAATTATCCTCGGGATGTTGGACAAGCAAACTAGAAGGACATGCCTCGACGACATCTGGAGCACCAGTAAGCTGATAATACCAAGCGGACCATTCTTCTTCAGTCCCTTGCGTCGGAGGCTCAGATGCGGTCTTATCCACATAAATACGTAGTAGCACCTCATGGGGAAGCTGCTTAATACGATCGGAGAAATCATTCACTTCAGGATCGACTATCGCAGAGAAGCACGAACGACTCTCTGCTGAAGATGGGTCGATAGTATCTTCAGCCACCCTCTTCTTCCTGCGTTGTGTAGATGAAGGACCAGAAACTTGCGACCGGGAAGCCTCACCAGAAGATCTTGCTGCTGTTGCCATGATTCACTACAACACATAAACGAAAGAACATTAGACGAAAGCCCAGTGCATGCAACAGGCGACATAATAAGGTACGCATCATGAGAAGCAAAATCGTATCATCTAAATACGATTGCACACGCAAACAAGTCATATCGATAAACACATGCATAAAATCATGACCCATAAGAGCATGGGAGCAGTGAAATTCAGGTGCACATCTGATGAACAAGCTTACACATATCATAAGCGCGACAAATACAATAATAATCCCTCATATATACTCAAAGTATGTGCGAATTCGTGCTAACCCCAAGTTATGCATATGCACCCGCTTGGAAGTGCAAATCATATAGCCATTTAAATGAGTGGTTACAGACCGTAAAAGACCAAGATACATAGTATATCATGAGCTTAAAATGCTAAGTTACAATTATGTCCGAGCACCAATCATAATGGCTATGAACAGCGTCAGATTTGGTTAAGTGCGGAGCCAGGCGCATACACTTTTCACTAAGACAAGAGTGGTGTAAAACCTCAAAATCTGATTAAGTATGGGATCACATGCGCTAGAGGGGAAGTCGCATGTATTCCCTAAACATGCGCCCACCTTATATATGAAAAGTGTTTCAAAAGAGACTCCAGGCACATGTCACATTCTACATGCACCCGGAGTAACATGCGCCCATGCCATGAGGGGATTGTCCCCCGGGCGCTAACTCCACCAAAGGGTGTCCCACATGCGCTTGTCACCTGTTTAAAGGGGCAACATGCGCCCAAGGCCTAATGAACATGCAATGATACCACATGCGCCTAGAGTGATCCCACATGCGCTGGCTCCTGGAGGATTTCCACATGCGCCTGGGGATTAAAACTCCATGCATAAAAAATAGTTTGAAGGGCACATGCGCCCGCAGAGGGGCAACATGCGCCCACTCCCCCATGAGGAGCTCTCTCACCTCAGAAACTTTTGTTTTTCTTGACTCGAAAATGTTCAAATGACTCGGTGAGTCCCATATTTAGACTTGAGCCTGGGAACCAGTGCACCGCACTGGCGTGACATATCATAGCGCAGCGGGGGGCACTTGTTGGGGCTCAAAATCTCACCTATGATAAAACAATGCACGACAGTCCATCCACAATGTTGTAGGATAAAGTCGGTCGTCGAAGGATATGGGCAGAAAGTGATTAATAGAAGATGCAACCAGTCTGTCCAACCGCGAACCCTCTCCATTTATATTTCATCTCAAATCTCCAACCATGCCATCCGATCGCATACGAGCAGCTCGGCTCGTGGTCGTCGAAAGGTGTCACATCTCAGTATACGAGCAACTCGGCTCGTGGTCATCGAAAGGGGTCGATCTCAATATACGAGCAGCTCAGCTCTTGGTCGTCGAAAAGGGTCACATCTCAGTATACGAGCAGCTCGGCTCGTGGTCGTCGAAAGGGGTTGCATCTCAGTATACGAGTAGCTCGGCTCGTGGTCGTCAAAAGGGGTCGCATCTCAACATGCGAGAAGTTATCCCCGAGCCCGAGCATTCCTCGCTTTTCTAGTACCAACGGCCCGTATAGGTCAGTTTTGGGTTTGTTTCCATTCATAGCTCCTAAACCTCTTCATCAAGAGGCGTAATCAGCTAGATGTCTAAAGTGGTTAGGCCATCCCCTAATCTAAGGATTAATGGGATAAGTGCCTTATCCCATGAAATCAGTAGTGATCTTAATAGCTTGCGTAATAGACTGGATCACCTGGGATCTGCATAAATAGATAACTCCATAGATGATAAAGGTACACAATCTCTGAGCTTATACCCAGCTTTTCACTTTATAACCATGTCTCGTCTGACTTAAGCTTCGGAGGGTTAACGACTGAACACCGGCCACCCTTAGTTTTTTCTTTTATTCTTTCAGGTTTGGATGGAAGCTTGCTCGAAAGGAAGGTGAACGTCTGGAGGATCCTGTTACCAAATCTGATGTAAACAGATTGGCGCCGTCTGTGGGAAATCAGGTTGTCAGATTTAGTTATTCTCATCGCTGATCGTTATCTCCCACTATGCCTCCCAAAAAGATGGCTCATCCTTCCACTTCAAGACAGACGTTACCTCCACCTGACATTACTGAACCAGCGTCTAATCTCTCTCAGACTGCTTCGACGGGCATGCCCCCTGGAGAGTCCAACTTGTCATCACAAAACCCATTTTACGATGTATCCGGCAGTCAAGACGACATTATGCGTTTCCTCGAAAACACACTTCTTACTCTCAAAGCTGGGCTTCAAACCTTATCTAATCGGTTTGATTAGCATTTTTCGGAACCATAACAACAACCTCCAGAAGGGCCGCCGATGCGACATCTACCAGTAGCTTCCAGACATTATACAGGCGAGCCACGAACCCAACCAAATCCTCCTTCAAATCGAATGCCACTCGGCAATCTAGTCCCGGTACCTCCTCCACAATCTATTCGTTCCAGTACCTCCCGGCAACAACAATCTCAGGGGTCTGCTGTCGAAACTTCAAGCTACACCTTACCATGGGAAGGAGATCTCAAGAGAATCGAGGATCGCTTCAACGATATGGAGCAATGATATCGGTCTAACTTCCCACCTATTGCTCTTGCATCAATCCATCGATCTGAATCTCCCTTCACCCGCGAGGTTATAGAGGCTCCCTTGCCTAAGAAATACCGAACGCCTATCATTTTCTCGTATACGGGCACCGGCGATCCTCTCGAACATCTGGAGACGTATAAGTCTCTTACGGAGCTAGAAGGATATGGTTCAGAAATTATGTGTAGGGCTTTCTCCTTAACTCTAAAGGATGCAGCACGTACATGATTTTGAGGCCTAAAACCTCGATCTATCGGATCCTTCTCCCAATTGTTGGAGGTCTTCCTTTCTCATTTCATGAAGCATCCGTACAAAAAAATCGACATCTCATTTAATGGATCTGAAGCAACATCATGGGGGAGACAATTAAGGAGTTCACGGTTCGGTTCACTGCAAAAGACGTTCAAACTGAAGGTTATACCGAAGACAAAGGCCTCATCAGAATTACAAGCGAAAAATTCTGGTTCGCCCTGGATAAAAACACTCCTAAAACTATGACGAAATTCCAAGCTAAGGCTAAAAAATACATCAATACGAAAAATTCCAGGCTAAAAAGAAGCTAAGGCTTCTTTTGCACGTCACGGTATACGAGGTAAGAAGCGTAAGTCTGAGGAGATCTCTCCTCCTGAGAAGAAATATTGGTGCGATCAACGGGATCGTTCCCCAAAGAAGCCCTACTTTGGTAAATATCATAATTACACACCTCTTAACCAATCTCCTCAGAAAGTATTAATGGAGATCAAGCACAAACCATATGTGAAGTGACCTTCAAGGATCAAGTCCGATCCTAAAAAAAGAGACAAGAGGAAGTTCTGTTATTTTCATAAAGATCATGGGCATAACACCCAAGATTATATATCATTAAAAGATCACATTAAAGCCCTGATTCGAAAGGGTCATCTCCGAGATTACGTGGCGCGACAGGGATGGTCGCCTAAGAGAACGGAAGCCCCGCCACAAAGGAAGAAGTCACCTCAGCATCACCCTTCGCAAGAAGATGTTGAACCCACTGGTGAGATCCGAACCATTGCTCGAGGTCCATCTTGTGAGGAGATTCTCAAGCATCAAGGAAAGCATATGCTCGCAAGGCATCTCAGAAGCCCTAGCATATTTATTGGTTGGAAAAATCATCCAATATGACAAATCCTAGCCATCATCTGATCTCCTTTTCTCTTGAAGATGCAGAAGGGATTCATTTCCCTCAGGAGGACTCCATCGTGGTCGCGTTAAAGGTATCAAATTATTTAACTTATCGTATTATGTTAGATACAGGTAGCTCCGCTGATCTTCTTTACTTAGAAGCTTTTAATAAAATGGCACTCGCCAGAAGTCTGTTCAAACCAGTCTCCACTCCCCTCGTCGGCTTCGGGGGTGAAGTTGTAACACAGGAAGGAAGCATCGACCTTCCTGTCACCTTCGGAGAAAGTCCAACCAAAACCACGGTCTTCGTTAATTTCCTCGTGGTAGATCGAAGATCAGCATACAACGCTATTTTGGGCCGACCTTCGCTCAACAAGATAGGAGCAACTTTATGCCCCTTGTACCTATCCATCAAATTCCCTACTCCAAACGGAGTCGGGGTTGTACGAGGAAATCAAAAGGAAGCTCGAACATGTTACGAAATCGCCGTACAAGATCGAAAGAAAGCCCAAGTAGCTCCTGTTATGACAATTACAGGAGACTCATCGGATCTCCCGATAGCTACAACGTTGGACCCAAGAGAAAGTGCTCTTCAATCAGGTACCCCGGGGGAAGAGACAGTCGCAGTACACTTATCTATAGAAAATTCATCCAAGAAGGTTTACATTGGATCTTCTCTGAACGATGTCTTTTGTGAAAATCTAACTCATTTTCTCACCGAATATCAAGATGTATTTGCTTGATCTCATAGTGACATGCCAGGTATCGACCCCAACGTCATAGTTCATTGTCTGAAAGTTGATCCAAAGCACAAACCTATTCATCAGCGTCGACGAGCGTTCACTGCAGAAAGGCAAATGGTGATTAAAACTGAGGTCGAAAAGTTGTTGACTGTCAATTTCATTAAGGAAGTTGACTACCCAAAATGGGTCGCGAACGTGGTCCTTGTTCGAAAATCTAATGGTAAGTGGAGAATGTGCGTGGACTACTCTGATCTGAACAAAGGTGCCCGAAGGATAGTTTCCCAACTCCATGCATCGACCAATTGGTTGATTCAACAGTGGGGCATGCCCTGCTCAGCTTTATGGACGCCTACTCTGGTTATAACCAAATCATGATGCATCCGCCCGATAGTCAACACACTGCCTTTATCACTGATCGAGGCTTGTATTGTTACAAGGTAATGCCCTTTGGTCTCAAGAATGCAGGAGCCACCTATCAACGTTTGGTTAAGAAAATGTTTGCTACACAAATCGGTAAGAATATGGAAGTTTATGTCGATGACATGCTCGTGAAAAGCATCGCAGCCAACGACCATCTCATAGATCTCTAAGAAGCCTTCGACCTAATGAGGAAGTATCGAATGAAGCCAAATCCAGAGAAATGTGCTTTAGGGGTTTCCGCCGGGAAATTTCTTGGGTTTATGGTTGGCCAACGAGGAATCGAAGCGAATCCTGAGAAAATTAAAGCCTTGATCAAAATGAAGTCTCTGTCCACTCTCAAAGATGTCCAACGATTGGTTGGTTGCATTGCATCATTGAAATGTTTATTTCGTGTGCCTTTGATAAGTGCCTTCGTTTCTTCTAGCTTCTTCGAGCTATCATAAAAACCGACTGGGTGTGGACTCCACAATGCGAAGAAGCATTTCAACAACTGAAGTAATATATGAGCACACCTCCTGTTTTGTCAAAACCTGTTTTACATGAGCAGCTCCTTCTTTATTTATCTGTGTCTTCTACGGCCGTTAGCGCCGTATTAATAAGAGAAGACTCAGGGGTACAAAGGCCCTTTTATTACATCAGTCGAGCAATAATGGATGCCGAAACTCGATATTCTGATATGAAAAAATTAGCTCTCGCCTTAGTAATTGCTGCTCGAAAAATGCAACCATATTTCCAAGCCCATTCTATATTGGTACCTACGAATCATCCATTAAGACAGGTTCTTTAAAAACCTAAGGTTTCAGGGCGATTGACTAAATGGGCAATTGAGATCAGTGAGCATGATATATCATTCTGCCCAAGAACTGCAATTAAGGGTCAAGCCATGGCAGACTTCATTGCTGAATTCACATATTCTTCCTCCAACAATGACCCTGTGACCAGCGACCAGACCCCCTGGTCGCTTTTTGTGGATGGGTCTTCACGCGCCACCGGTAGCAGAGCCGGCTTAATTTTAATTGCTCCTGACGGGTCACACTTTCAATATGCTTTACGATTTGACACTCATGTCTCTAATAATGAAGCAGAATATGAGGCTTTGATCATCGGCCTCGAACTAACGAATGTGCTCGCGATACAGAGTTTACTTATTCATAGTGATTCTTAACTCATATTCAATCAAGTGCTCAGCGAATTCGAGGCGAAAGAAGAGTGAATGGCTTTATACAAATCCCGAGTACTTATCCTGCTCGTAAAGCTAAACAAATATGAAATAATTCACATCCCTCGCGAGATGAACAAGCTCGCAGATTCCTTGGCAAAGCTAGCCTCTGCACCAGAGTTTGAATTAACGCAATCTGTTCCCATCGAGCATCTTCATGCTCCGTGTATTAGTCAAACGACCCTAGAGCAAGTAGTCATAGTACATTCCCCCCCATGTTGGATGGACCCCATCGTCCTTTATCTCAAAGATGGACAACTCCCAGAGGATAAAAAATCTGCATGACAAATTTGTCACCGTGCTGCCAGGTATACCTTACAAAATGGAATTTTACTACGTAAAAGTTTTATTTTACCATACTTAAGGTGTCTTCATCCAAAAGAGGCGCATCGCGTTCTTGATGAAATACACAAGGGGGCATGCGGTAACCATCCTAAAGATGCTCTTTAGCATATAAAGCAATGAGGCAAGGGTACTACTGGCCCACCATGAAGGCGGACGCGATCGAATTTTCTAAAAAAGGCCACAAATGCCAGCAATACTCTCCAATACCCCGTGTACCATCTGAGTAGATGACGTCGATGGACAGCCCTTGGCGCTTCACCCAATGGGGAGTTGATATCATCGGACCATTGCCCACCGGGAAAGGCCAGAACAGGTTTGCAATAGTGATAGTTAATTATTTTACTAAATGGGTCGAGGCAAAGCCGTTAACCACAATTACCAAAAAGCAGACTACTAGGTTCATCTGGAGAAACATCATATGTCGTTACGGGCTCCCCCACACTATAATCACCGACAATGGAAAGCAGTTCGATAACGCCGCGTTCTCGGAGTTTTACAAAAAATGGAAGATACGAAGTAATCGTACCTCCCTGTATTACCCCCAGGCTAATGGACAAGTTGAAGCAATCAATAAGATCATCAAACATCATCTAAAGACTAAGCTCGATGAATGTAAGGGCATGTGGCTAGAGCTCCTACCTGAAGTCTTATGGGCTTACAGAACGACAACTCGCACCTCAACTGGAGAAACTCCTTTTTCCTTAGCATTCGGCACCGACGCAGTTGTCCCCGTCGAAGTTGAAATACCCTTGTATCGAATCGAGCAGTACGACCCCACGAGCAATCAAGAAGGCCTAAGGCTCCATCTCGACCTCCTGGAAGAAAGAAGGGACGCATCACAACTTCGAGCAGCGGCCTACCAACAACGTATAGGTCGCTATTGTAACACAAAGGTTCGACCTAGAGCGTTTCAGCTCGGCGATTTGGTCCTTAGACAAAATATCAGAACGCCTACTTGTTCGTTAGATCCAAATTGGGAAGGCCCTTATCAGGTCATCAAAATTGTGCGACCAGGCACATATTACCTCGAAGATATGTGAGGAAGACCCCTATGTTGCCCTTGGGATGTAGAGCATCTACTTCGATACTTTCCTTGAACTGATGTACATCCTAATGACATCCGAACAAAGATGGATCCTTCTTTTTTCAAACGTTCAATTGATTCTCAAGTTTGGTCGCTACTCCATTTCATGGATTCGAATAGCCCTGAAGAGAATACAAACATTCTCTTGACCAAAACTTCTGCCCCGCCAGAGCTGAAGGCTCAATTGATAGGTCAACCTATCTCTAAGCGGATGTGGTCACACAGACCCCCCTAATTGAGCCTAATTCATTTTCATGAATTTAGTAAAGCATCTAAATAGACATCGATCATTGTACAACAAAAGAAAAACAAAACGTCTATTTTTCATTGAAAATTTTTCGTAGTTACAACAGTTGGAAGAGATACATAAATTGTGAGATAGAAGAGAAGAAGGGAAGCAACTCGGAAACTATTCACTCATCATCCAGAGGAGCTTCTCGGGACCTGTCTCAAGAGCACGTGCAACATCTGTAACTCCTGTAACCTCATTCTTGGCTGCAGCTTGCTCTCTAGCTACGACCTCGAATGCAACTCTCTCGAGCTCCTCCACGTTGAAGGATGGAGCGATTTGTTGCATAACCCTGACCGCGAAGTCGCTACCAGCGATGTACACCTCATAACGCTCCTTATCGTAGAGTTGAGAGGTTTGGAACTCCAAAACTGCACAAGGACTTTCCTCAGCCACCATCTTGAAGTAGGTTGTCCTCTCCTCGTCCCAGTGGATGGAATCGTCTTTCAACTGGGCAAGAGTCTTCTCAGCGTCCTCAAGCCGAGCCCGACAATCCCCGAGCCGCTCCTCGAGGGAGATCTTATCCTGGCGAAAGATCTCCTTCTTTTTCTCGCTCTTCGTTGCATCTCTTTGAGCCTTGCAAAATTAAGGTCCAATGACTGATAACGATCAGTCAGAACTTAAACCTTGGCAATGAGGATTTGCTTCTCCTCATTTACTTTGGAGACTAGGGCTTCTTGAGATTTCATTATTCGATCCCTTCCCTGGATCTCGCCCTCCGTCGCCTTTCTCTTCTTCTCCCCCTCATCAATGATGCGGCGGGCAGCATCGATGTCACGTCTTGTTCGCAGCGTGAGGTCCAGTCTCTGTTCAAGGAACCGAAAGTGGTCATTCGAGTGAGCTAAAAGGGGGGGGGGGGGGAATGGCGCTGACTTGTCACCTGAACTAGTCTCACTCCAATATCCGTGGAGAGAGCTTCTGGACTAGGTTCCGGGAGGGCCCCAAAGGAGTTGGGGGCAATGTTATAAAAAATGAACTGGCATATCGTATGCAAGTGTGATGGGATGACGTAGACTCCCGACCCCGAAGGTTTGGCTACGACCATCTCAGAAGAGCCCGCCTCGCGAGTAGCCGTAGGCTCCAAGGCAGGTGCGGCCGACTCATGAGCAGCATTGGGCTCGCATGCCATCTCTCTCGGGGGAAGACTTGGCTCCGCCCGATCGCTCTTTGGCGAGTTATCGATGACATCGATTATTGGTTGACCGCAGGAGCTAGCCGGAGGGGTTGCAACAGCAGGAGGGGTCGCATCAGCTCCCTCTTGAGGAGCATTACGCAGTTGTGAGCCGTGAGCAGGCCCCTCTGGTTGAGCAGATGCAGCGAAAGGACCAGCCACTAACTTCTTTTGCCTCTTCGAGGCCGTGCCCTTCAGACAAGGAAGCACCCCCAACGCACCCCTTTTATCTCCTACGTTCGTCATCTCTTCTTGAGAGATCAGACCGGCAGCAGAGAGACAGCGAGGGTCTAGAACAGCGTTGATGTTGCGGGCAGTTACTGAAAGTTTGTAAATCTTGTTGAGCTTCTCGTTAAGTCCTCCTCTTAAGTTCGGCCTATTCCCAATCGAAATACCTGTGAGAAGTAGAGGAGAGCAAGTTAGTCGAAACGGCAAAAATCAAAATTCACTTTTCTTCGGGCAAAGGGGTAAAAATCAACCCACCTTCGCCAAAGAAGCAGTTAACGTTGTGTGGCCTTTGGGGTCGGAGCCCACTTGGACTCCCAGTTGCCGGAGGCGTAGAACCATTTTTTCCTCCATCCGGGATAATTAGAGGAGGGGTTCCCCAAGATAAAGTTATCTCGGTGCCAAAAGCAGAGGTAGTACCAACCCTCGCTGGAGGGGGCTTTTTTCAATTGGTACATCCTCAAAAATTTCTCAGCAGTTAGGTCCTCATTACCCGCTTGCTTCCAGAGGACAAATGCACTTATAAGCACCCTCCAGCCGTTTACGATAAGTTGGCTGGAGGCGATCTTATAGGTACAGAGGAAGTTATGGATGAAGGGATAAAGGGAAAGACGCACACCGAGCTGGAAGAAATATTCGTAAAAAGCAACACAGCCCGATGGTGGGGAATCGGCGGTCTCTCCTCTTCCTGGTAGCCTAAGTATAACAGAGTTCGGAATCCGATACCTCTCCCGTAAGTTCAAGACTTGTTCCTCTGTCATTATCGATGAATAACCGGCGGCGGAATATCTCCCCGCCGGCACTCGAGCGTTATTTGATTCGGAAGAATCGGGAGTGTCATCTCCCAAAGGAACAATTTCTTCATCGGAATCTCTCGCCATTGTAAAGAAAAAGGAGAAGTAGAAGGAAAAGAGAAAGGAAAGGGGAAGAAATACCTCCGTGAAGAGTTTACACCAAAGGCAGAAGGAGAGAAGGAGAAAGGATTTCTGGAACTCTTCAGCAGGGTTTCGAAAATAGGGTAACTTCCGCAGAAAACGATATTTATAAGCAATCATTTCATTTGATTTGGGTGACACGTGGCGGCCTCCCATCCGGCAAGACAGTCGAACGGGCACGAGCATTAAAATCAGAGACCTGTGGCAAGCGTCGTTTCATTTCTCTCAGCTGAAAAGGTGTGGAAGCTGGCGCCCATAAATGCAAGGTCATTCCTATCAAATCACGTACGGTTTCTCCTCCAAAAGGCGGTGACATGTACAAACAAATTCCTTGGCGTAGCTTCTCAACGCTAAGGATTTGGGAGGCATCTATTGTAGGATAAAGTCGGTCGTCAAAGGATATGGGCGAAAAGTGATTAACAGAAGACACGACCAGTCTGTCCAACCGCGAGCCCTCTCCATTTATATTTCATCTTAGATCTCCGACCATGCCGTCCTATCGCATACGAGCAGCTCAGCTCGTGATCGTCAAAAGGGGTCGCATCTCAGTATACGAGCAGCTCAGCTCGTGGTCGTCGAAAGGGGTCGCATCTCAGTATACGAGCAGCTCGGCTCATGGTTGTCGAAAGGGGTCGCATCTCAACATGCGAGAAGTTATCCCCGAGCCCGAGCATTTCCCGCTTTTCTAGTACCAACAGCCCGTATAGGTCGGTTTTGGGTTTGTTTCCATTCATAGCTCCAAAACCTCTTCATCAAGCGGCGTAATCAGCTAGATGTCTAGAGTAGTTAGGCCATCCCCTAATCTAAGGATTAATGGGATAAGTGCCTTATCCCATGAAATCAGTAGTGATCTTAATAGCTTGTGTAATAGACTGGATCACTCGGGATCTGCATAAATAGATGAGTCCATAGATGATAAAGGTACACAATCTCTGAGCTTATACCTAGCTTTTCACTTTATAACCATGTCTCGTCTGACTTAAGCTTCAGAGGGCTAACGGCTGAACACCGACCACCCTTAGTTTTTTCTTTTATTCTTTCATGTTTGGAGGGAAGCTTGCTCGAAAGGAAGGTGAACGTCTGGAGGATCCTGTTACCAAATTCGATGTAAACACAACAATCCGGATCGATTCTAAGATCGGAAAACACCTAGAAAATGTGATCGGACACTAGCACAACCCTAACCTGCGCAGTCATGACCAAAACCTACAAATGACATTTTTGAAGGGAACTGGACATGCGTATTGACTCCAAATGATCCGAAATGTCCAAAAACCTTTAAGTACCAAGTTTAAACATCACGCGATGCATATTATTACCTGCGCGCTTCCAAATGTGTTCTGTCCTGATTGGATCTGACTGTAGGGGCCCGAAAGCCTATAAATGTTATTTTTGAAGGAAACTGGACATGCGTATTGCTGTCAAATGATCTAAAATGTCCAAAAACCCTTAAGTACTAAGTTTGAACATCGCGCAACACATATTATTACCTACACACTTCTAAACGCATTTTGTACTGATTGGATCTAACTATAGGGGACCAAAAGTCTATAAATGCTATTTTGGAAGGGAACTGGACATGTATATTGACGCCAAATGATCCAAAATGTCAAAAAATACTTAACTCCCGAATTTGAATGCCATACGATGTATACTTTTACTTACGCACACAGAAGTGTGTTTTGCCCTGTTTGGAGCCGATCGAGAGGGTCCAAATTGGGAAGGAACTAACAAAATTCATAGCAGTTGATCATCCATAGCCCGATGAGAGGTTTAAAGTGCTTTGGAGTCAGTGGCTTCGATCTCAGAAAAGGTACCTGTCCTCTAGACAGTCGGAACCTGAAATTTAAAGTGGCCACATGTGCCCAAGGAGTAGACACATTTGCCTGGGAGTGGCCACATGTGCCCACCTACCTTCCATTCTCTCTCTCCTCACTTTTTCTATCACATGCGCCTGAAGGGGGGGGGGGGGGGGGGGGGGGGCAATATGCACCCACCGCAGGGCACATGCACCCACTCCCACTCCCAGGTGCGCCCGGATGGTCTTCTTGGTCAGGGGACTTCCGTGGTGCGGCCCGCCTTCGATATGACCCACCTCCGGATCACGCTAACCCTCCTAGACACACATCGGCAATGTCTATCCATCCCCCGGATCAGATTCCCCAATGGTCGATGTTAAGTGGACCAAATCAGCAATTTGATAAAAAATGACCAACACTTAGCCAGGATTGTAAACTCAAAAATCCCTCCGAAAGAGCGAAAAATGGCCGAAATCAAGAAGAATCGGGCAGAATTTGACCGACGTTGAGAGAGAGACTTATCTTCTCCATAACATAACACACTATAATAATACACCGCAATGAGGTTATCTGCTTTCAGGATCCTCGAATACCCTAATTGAGTGGTAAACAGGTTCAATACTTAGTCATTTTCAGCCCTGGGAAATGCCCTATTGGCTTGAAAATCGACTGGCGCAAGTGAAATGAAATGCAATCGCACTGACGTCGAAGTGGATCCAGCATCATTGCGATCCTTATGGACATAATCCGTCATTGTTTGAGGATGATTGTTATCGATATTCACCGAATACCCTGATTAGATCGTAAATAGGTCCAGTACTTAGTCATTTTCAGCCCTTAAAAATGCCCTGTTGGATTGAAAATCGACTAATGCCAAATAAACTAACCGTGATCTCATTGACGCTAAGGAAAACTTAGTACTCTCATGCTATAAAACAGTTGAGTCAAGCATTTACAGGGTACCGATCCCTATCGTTTATTAGAAATTGTCATAAACGGGCGTTTATCAGACCCAATACTTAGCCATTTGCATGCAGTAGAAATGGCTGATCCAGTCCATCAAATTTGAACTTCTTAAAGAAATATAGCTTGATACAGCTTCTCCCAATGATCTAATCATTCGAAATATCAATTATCAATAATGATGTGGTCAAATTAAAGATACGCATAAAGCAGATTAACCAAATCAAGTGCATAATTCATCCAGCGCACTAAAAATCAAGCATAAGTGCAATCTTCTCTCAAGCATGCAATCAAACACATTTACTTTGTGCTCCTTGTATCCATTATATGAATTTCATTCTTCCCAGATTGAGATATGAAACTAAATCAAAAGGACTATGGTTATTACCGAGAACCGTAATCGAAGAGTTCCAAAACATCTTAAATACTTCATTATGAATTATCATCGTTAAGACCAGTTGATGTACATCTCATCCAAAACAGGATCCGTCAGTTAAGTAGCTAAGGTAATAGTGGTGTGTCTTCCTGAAAGTCACTCACCAACAAAAACGGTAAGTGACAACTATGCTGTACCACCCGATAGCCATAAATGTTTCTTCCTAAAAGTCACCCGTCCACAGAGACGGTCAATGACACTATGTCGTACCATTTAGTAGCTATAATGCGTCTTCTTGAAAGTCACTCACCAACAGAAACGGTCAGTGACACTGCGTTGTACCACTTAGCAATCATGATGTATCCTGAAAGTCACTCACCAATAAAAATGGTCGGTGACACTGGTTGCACTAAATGGAAACCATGGCATGTCTTCCTAAAAGTCACTCACCAATAGAAATAGTCAGTGACACTAGTTGCACTAAATGGAAACCATGGCGTGTCTTCCTGAAAGTCACTCACTAATAGAAATAGTCAGTGACACTAGTTGCACTAAATGGAAACCTGAAAGTCACTCACCAATAGAAATGGTCAGTGACACTGGTTGCACTAAATGGAAACCATGACGTGTCTTCCTGAAAGTCACTCACCAATAGAAATGGTCAGTGACACTGGTTGCACTAAATGGAAACCATGACGTCTCTTCCTGAAAGTCATTCACCAATAGAAACGGTCAGTGACACTGGTTGCATTACATGGGAACCATGACGTGCCTTCCTGAAAGTCACTCACCGATGAAAACGATCAGTAACACTGTGAGGCATTATATGGGAATCGTGGCACGTCTCCCTGAAAGTCATTCCGTCCACAGTGACAATTAATGACACTATGATACATGACTCGATTAAAATCTTGTTGTAACTCAACTAGGAGCACCCGAAAGAACATGGGACAAGCATTTAACTTGTCTAAATGATAGCTCAATCCATAAGAAACTCGAAACTTGGTCTCTGCGACCATGAACTCAAAATCATAGTTCCTGATGATTTAAATCACTTACTCGATCTATCCGGGTTTTCTCTTTAATATTCCATCTATTGTATAACTGCATTCATAGTGGAATCTTGTCGCTTTGTGCCGTGGTTTTCTCCCATAATGGTTTCCACGTAAATCTCCGTGTTGTTTATATTGTGCTTTATTTATATTTATGCTCTTTTAATGCTTTATTTAACTTATCTATGATGCATGCATACATTTACTTTTGCATTTTAATCAAGGGTGATCCTCTATTGATATAATTAAAGGCTCATGACTAGTTCGCAGCCTGGAATGTAAAAGATCTCGAAATCTCTGGAATAAAATTTGCCTTGTGATATCTTTCTTGTGTGCACTTTGTGATTGCTTGTGATTGTCTATGAATACTTCTATTATTCAGAATTCCCCAGAACAATGAAACACAAAAAAACTACCATTGAGCATTTTTCTAGTTTTAACAGTACCGATGGAGACGACGAGCTTACGATGTTATAGAGGAATGGGTTATGAACCCTTCGGCCTTGATTGTGCGTGGCTGATGAGCCATTACTTGACCATGTATTAGTGTGTGATAAACCCAAAGTCGGATGGGGGGGTACTAGCAATGATTGGTGACACAACGTAGGGAGCCAGATTATCCCAATTGGAATTGTGACACAATAATGATACCTTGGCTTCATCAATTTGCTAGTCGAATTGGACTAATAAATATTTAGCTAATCATACATGGCTACTCTCATGGCATGCATATATTGTGCGGGTGATAGGGTGACGAGCCCCACACTGTCGGTTCAGTCTGTGCGAGTGATGTGGTGACAATCCACTCACTGTCTATTGTGACATTGGAGGATTGGAGATCAGGGCATGTATATGCATTTCATTCATCCATGCATCCTAAACAACTGAAATAGAGACCTCTCGATGACTTGCGTGATGTTGTTACCTATGCTTGACTGTGGTTGAGAACATATGTAACTTAGGGCAATGGAACCATTGAGTTGATCACTCACTCCCACCTAGGACGATGCTTTAAAACACTAACCAGAATACTCCATTAACGCAGGTGTTATAGAATAAAGTTGGTCGTCGAAGGAACTCGAAGCCTACAGACCTCGAACATCTTTATGGTCACGTATATACGACCTGGGAGCGCCTCCGGTTTCCATAAATCGCGAGTAGATAAGTTGTTTAGTGAGCCTACGCAGTCACATCTCATATTTTGGACAAGTCTGCTCATTAACTGGTGACCCCCGTTATTCGAGCAGCCTTGGTCTCTGGTCATCGAGCAGGGACACTCCCGTTATCCGAGCAGCCCTGGTCTCTGGTCATCGAGCAGGGACACTCCTGTTATTCGAGCATCCCTGGTCTCTGGTCGTCTGGTAGGGACATCCTTCATCTCATAGTCTCAACAGCCCATATAGGCCAGTTTTGGCTTATTTCTGCTCGTAACTCCGAACCATAGGGAACCTCCATCAAGGAACGTAATCAACTAGATGTCTAATTCATTACGTTAACTCCTTATTTGAAGATTAATAGGATAAGCACCTTATCCCCTGAAGTCAGGAGTGATCTTAGCAGCTTACATAACAGACTGGATCACCAGGATCTGCATAAATAGATGGTCCCACAGATGGTAAAGGTACACAACCTCTAATCCCACATTTCACACTTCATCTTACTCTCAAGCCATCTCTAACTTAAGCTTTGGAGGGCCAATGGCTGTTCGCTCGCCTCAAGTGCAAGGCTGCGATGTAGTAATAATTATTGGTAAGACCGAGGTCGATCCACAGGGAAAGAGGTAAACAATTCCAACTAATCTAATAACTAGAATCTAAGAAGTTTAAGAAGATAGTTTTTCACATAAAATAGAAAAATCTGAAATTAAGAAGAACTAGAGCATCAAGGATCCACTTGTAGTAGTTCAATACCAATCCATTCATCCAAGCACAACACAATTAGAATCAAAGTCCTATCTCTCATCTAATTGGAGAATATAACATTCAAGCACAAACAGTCCCACTTAATTCTGGAAATCAGCTTTCTAGTTCTAATGAAGCACATAGAACTTGAACTTGTAGCCTTCGGAGTAACAACCATGCCAAGAGACTATGGCATGCTCAAGGGTTACTACAATTCAAATTCAAACAACCCAATCATGGTAATCTCAGAGAATTGCAAGGAACTCATGTTCGGAGTACACAAACTCTCACAAAACTTCTAAAAAACCAAACTTTATTCAAACTAGAACTTGAAAATCCATAAATAAGTAAAGGTTACTTGAAGAAATGAATTAAAGCATTGAAATAAACTACAAACTTCACCTCTTAACTCTAGCTAAGAGGTTAACTAGAAGAAAACATTAAAAACTAGAAACTAGAATTAGACGAAGAAGAAAACTAGTTGTAGGAGGCTAAGAAGCCTCCTAGGTCTTGATCGCTTTGCTCCCCACGTTGCTAGATGGGTTAGGAAGAGGCTGTAGGTGTCCTTTTATAGCTTAGAGGCGTCACCAACTTGGAAGAAACGCGGAACTACGGAGTCCTCCCGCACTTAGGAAACCCAAAATCCAGAATTAGAAGCTTCAATTCGCTGTTTGCACGTGGCCGACCGGTCTTGACCTGTCTTTTGTCAGTCCAGGGAGCTGACTACCTGTTGGTCGACCGGTCTTGACCGGTCGGGCCTTCTATTTTCTTCATTTTCCTTCTTTCTTTCTTTATTTTTCTTCTTTCTTTCTTCTTCTCTTTCTCCTCTCTTTCTTCACCATTCTTTGGCACTTGTTCTATTGATCTTCAATGCATACAAAGTGACTCTTTTAACCATGAATTGGTGAAATCTTCTCTCATTCCTATAATCACAAAAACATGTATTAGATTAGTCTTTAAACATGAAATCCATGCATATAATGTGATGTAATGGGCTATGACATGTATAAATTGGAGGCTCAACAATGGCCAAGCGTCGGCCACCCTTAGTTTTCCTCTTTGGCTTTCAGGTTTGAAGAGGAGCTCACTTCGAAAAGGGCGTATAGTTGGGGAGGAACCTCTTACCAGAATCTGACGTTAACAGATTGGCGCCGTCTGTGGGAACGAGTATTCAATTCGTTCTCATTGTCAATTATTACCTCCCACTATGCCTCCTAAGAAAATGACTCATCCTTCCACCTCAAAGCAAATGCTACCTCCAGCAGATGTTCCTGAGCCAAATCCTAACCTCCCTCAAGCTGCGCCTCCAGGAATTCCTCCAGGGCAAACCAACCCACCTGATTCCGTACCGCAAAATCCATTCTAAGATATATCTAGTGGTTTCGACAGTATTATGCACTTTGTAGGGGATACGCTCCTTACTCTCCAAGCTGGATTTTAAACTCTCTCTAATCAGTTTGACTAACACTTTCCTGAATCCCAGCAAGCTCCGGAAGGACCGCCATATCAACTTGCACCTTGTTAATGTTAAATTTTGTAACGAGATTCTCCGGCTTTTCTCCTTCACTCCAGCCGGAATTTTCACCACCAGACCTGAAGCAAGACAGCAAATAAGGGTGGCTGGGGTCCAGCCGTTAGCCCTCCGATGCTTAAGTTAGGCCACAGTAAGAAGAGAAGCCAAGTAAACGGGACCAAGATTGAATGATGTATACTTACCTGCCCTCAATGGAGCCACCCCTTTATATAGATCTGAAGCAATCCAATCTGTTACGTGAGATGTCGAAATCCCGTTGATGTCGCATACGATACTGAGAATTCGCTGATTTCGTGGGATAAGATCCTATCTTTCTAATCAGATCCAACCCAATGACTTATTCCAACAATCACGCCCCTTGATGGTAATCCCTTGAAATCCGGCTGGAAGCCATAGTTGGAGTCATGGCCTCCGAAAAGGAAGGAGACGCCCGTAGTTGGAGTCATGGCCTCCGAAAAGGAAGGAGACGCCCGTAGTTGGAGTCATAGTCTCCGAACTGGTTGTAACCCGCAGGAAAGCTGCTCGCAGGTTAAAATGTGGTCGTGAGTCCAAGTACATATTTTGGATGTAACGTCTTTCAACGACTTGTGAGAAGGTCTGTTCGCGGATCGAGCTTTGCCGTATTTGACTATCGGTTATGAAAACTCGAGACTTGCGAATAGCTGCTCCGTATTTTTCAATCTATGACTCCTGATCAGGTGAGCTCGAGAGTCGAATGGTCGCTCCGAACCTATCAAACATTCGACTCTCGATCAGATAATATCGAGAGTCGAATGGACGTCCCGCACTTATCCAATATTCGACTCTCGATCATATAATCTCGAGAGTCAGAGCGAAATGGGCATTTCCGCGTGAAATCTTATCTCCATCATTTTGCCTATAACAGATGCCCCCCAAGTCCTTGCCGCCAAGAATTCTTAAGGAAAGGACTTAGCTCACTATCACACGAAACCGCTCGCTACTTCCATCGAGAACGGCACCCCTCATGATGGGCTGAAATTAATGAGCGCCAGCTTTCCGCAGCCTTTTCGCTGATGGAAAATGAAGGGGCGCTCGCCACGTGTTTGAGGAGTTAATGGGCGTGCCTGCTCGAGCGCTGTGTCCAGAGAGGGACTGCCACGTGCCATCAGATACGGCGGAATGATTGCCTATAAATATACGGAGTCCGCCATTTCTTTGATTTTCTACAGAAGTTTTTTCGAAAGAAACCTGCAATCCTTTCTTTCCATTCTTCTTCCTCTTCCGGTGCTCATTCTTTCCTTTTTCCGGTATACTTCCTTTTTCTTCTTCTTTTATTTTTATCTCCCCATGGCTGGGAACTCTGACGAGACTACTGTCCCTCTTGGTGATGCCACTCCGGAGTCCTCTGCCTCCAGCAGTGCCAGGGTTTCGGCGGGGAGATACACAGCAGCCGGATATCCTTCCGTTTTATCGGAGGACCGGCTGGCTGAGCTACGGGAGAGATACCAAATCCCTGACTCTGTAACTCTCCGCTTGCCCGGAGGTGGAGAAACACCCGACTCCCCCCCCCCCCCCCCCCCCCCCAGGATGCGTAGCATTTTATGAGTACCAGCTTATCCTGGGGGTACGCCTTCCCCTCCATCCCTTCGTGCGCGATGTACTACGGTGTTACAAGATTGCCCTTGGGCAACTCATTGTGAACGGGTGGAGGGTGGTTTTGGGCTCCTTTGCCCTTTGGGCTCAGGCTGGTAACGGGGAACTCACGGCGGAGGAGTTCCTCCGTATGTTTCGTCTGAAGAAAGATCCATCCAGCGAAGGCTGGTATTATTTATGTTACTGGCACCAGGATAATTTCGTGTTGGGTAAGCCCTCCTCGAACTATCCCGGCTGGAGGAAGCGGTGGTTCTATGCTTCCGGGAGCTGGGAGTCTGCCTCCTCCAGGGGTCCAGGAGTGACCTGGTTTTTCTGTGAAGGTAGACACAATCCCGTATTGTGCAGTTTCCTTAGAATAATTTTTAGGGTTTTGCTTCGTTTGACCATTATTTGTGCTCGCAGGTATCCCGGCATTGCGGAAACCGAATTTGAAGGGTGGGATCAACGAGAAGATTGTCAAAGTGTATAAGGTGCCTGTCGGAGATAGGCATATCGAGGCTTGCTTATCTCCTTCGCGACTTGCAGCAGCAGGCCTCATATCCAGAAGAGAAGTTGAAATGACGAAGGCTGGAGAGAAGAGAGGCCTACTGCCCCGTCTGAAGGGCACAGGCTCCAAAAGGCAGAAGAGAACCCCTGCCGAACCGTCTCAATCTTCCATCCGCGCGGGCAGCGATCAGCCTGCCCTTCCCGCGAGCATGGCGGGGGCCCCAGCTGGGCCTACTATTCCTTCACTAGTGGTCGCACCTGGGCCACCAGTGATCAACATTGCAGATAATTCCCCAGATGGGGTGGGGTCCAGCTGCCCCCCAGCTGAAGAGGCTCGAGAGCAGGTAGAGCCGCAAGAGCCGACTCCTGCTCGGGAACTGGTCCCGGCTGCCGAGCAGGGACCTGCTCGCGAGTCAATGCCTCCACCTCGCGAGCAGGCCGGGTTGGTCTTTGCCCAACCGTCTGGGAGCGGGACGTACTCTATTCCCCGCCACCTTCATCCTGTATGCAAATTTCTCTTCGAGAACGTCACGCCTCACGCCTTTGGCTCTCTTCCCGAGCCAAGTCCTGAGAACCTTATCCTCGAAGCGGGGATGAGGATGGTTCAGGTAAGATTTCGTCAAGACCTGCTACGATCAGTTATTACATTCCAGAATACTCTTACATTTTTTATCTCTTTTGCAGGGTTTAGATCTTATTCTGCGAACGAGGCGTGATATTGTTGCCGCCCGTCGCACGATAGAGGAGGCTGAGGGAAAGAGGACTGCTTTGGAAAAGGCAGTTCAAGGAAGAGATCAACTGCTCAAGGCTCGTGAGGCGGTGATCACGAAGAGAGATGAGGAGAAAAAGATCCTCATCGAGAAGATCCAAGTCCTGACCGACAGGTATCAGGCCTTGGACTCAGACTACGTGAAGCTCACGAGTCTGAAGGAGAAAGCAGAGAGAGAGAGGGAGATCTTCCGGCAGGACAAGATCTCGTTAGAGGAGCAATTCGCGGGGGCCAGGTCGCAGCTCAAGGAGGCCTACGACAATTTGACCAGGGAGCGCACCGCTCTTGCGCAGCTTAAGGACGACTCGATCCACTGGGACGAGGAGAGGGTCGCCCTTGTAAAAATGCTCTCGGAGGAAGGTGTTCGGGCAATTTCCGAGTTCCGGACTTCGCAGCTGTATGACGATGAACGATATGAGTCATACGATGCTGGTCGAGACTTTGCACTAAGAGTAGTGCAACGAATGATCCCATCTTTTGATATGGGGGAATTCGGTCGAGTCGCGACCATCATAGCTGCAGAAGAGCAAGCTGCCGCCGAGAACGAGGTGACTGAAGCCACGCAGGCTGGAGGGGCTCCTGAAATGGGCCCTGAAGTCGAGAGCGTGGCTCCTCCAAGCGATTGATTTCCTTTTATTTTCTTCTCTTGTATCTGCGCTCATGTATATGTAATCATCTAATTATCAATGAAAAAGATATTTTTGGAAGTGTTGCTGTTTCGTTGCTGTTCTCCATCTTTCATTTTTTGCTTGTTAATCTTGAATGGATTCGTCAGAGATGTGACCCTTTAATTCGAGCATGAGCTAAGCTGCCCGCGATCAGGATGTGACCCCGATCGCTGCCCTAATTTGAGCACGAGCTGCGGTGCTCGCATTCTGGAGTGCGATCCCTCCTCTCACCAATCGCGAGTAACTAACTCATGAAAAAATAAATTAGACTCAATCCGGGGGTCGTGAGACCATGTCCCCGTTGAGATAGACTGATCTATCGATTGAGATTTTGATTCTACCAAGGGCGGAAGGTTGGTCAAGAGATGGTATTCATTCTCTTCGGGGCTGTTCAGGTCCATGAGAATGGAGAAGCGACCAACTAGTAATGATTTCAGTCCTACCAAAGGTAGGCAATTGGCCAAGAGGATGTGTAAGCACTCTTCAGGGCTATTCCGGTCCATATAAATGGAGTAGCGGCCAAAAGATATCTTTCACTTTATTCATAAAATGTTATGATAAACTACATCGAATCTAGGGGTAGTATCTTAGCAAATGCTCCACGTGCCAAGGGCGACGTACAGGCTTCCCTTGCATGTCTTCAAGATAATAAGTACCGGGTCGCACAACCCTAATAACCCGATACGGGCCTTCCCAATTCGGATCCAATGAACGAACAGGAATTCCAAGATTTTGCCTTAGGACCAAATCTTCGAACTGGAAGGATCTAGGTCGAACCTTCGCATTCCGATAACGAGCAATACGTTGTTGATATGCCGCCACTCGTACTTGGGAAGCATTTCTTCGCTCTTCCAAGAGATCGAGATGAAGTCGGAGATTTTCCTGATTGCTCGCGGGATCATACTGTTCGATCCGATATGAGGGCACTTGAATTTCCACTGGTACCACTGCGTCAACACCAAATGCTAAGGAGAAAGGAGTTTCACCTGTCGATGTACAAGCCGTGGTTCTATAGGCCCATAACACTTCTGGCAGAAGTTCTGGCCACACCCCTTTACATTCACTTAGCTTGGTCTTTAAATGATGCTTTATAATTTTATTCACTGCCTCGACCTGCCCATTCGCCTGAGGATGATATGGAGAAGTGCGGAGATTACGTATCTTCCATTTGTCACAAAATTCATCGAAGGCTGCGTTGTCGAACTGCGTTCCGTTATCAGTAATTATAGTATGAGGAAGTCCGAAGCGACATATAATATTTCTCCACATAAACTTAGTAGTTTGTTTTTCAGTAATTTTGGCTAATGGTTCTGCCTCGGCCCATTTGGTGAAATAATCAACCGCCACGATCGCGAACCTATTCTGTCCCTTTCCCATAGGTAAGGGCCCGATGATATCGATCCCCCACTGAGCAAAAGGCCAAGGGCTGTCGACTAGGGTCATCCGCTCAGACGGTACACGAGGTATAGGTTGATATCGTTGACACTTGTCGCATTTTTTAGAAAATTCTATGGCGTCTGCTTTCATAGTAGGCCAATAATATCCTTGCCTCATCGCTTTATATGCTAGAGATCGCCCCCTGGGATGATTACCACATGCCCCCTAGTGTACTTCATCTAGAACACGATGTGCATCTTCTGGATGAAGACACCTTAAATAAGGCAAGGAGAAGCTTTTTCGCAACAAGATTCCATCTTGTAAGGTGTACCTGGCAGCTCGAAGTTGAATTTGTCTTGCAACTTTCTTGTCTTCTGGTAGGTACGAACCGGATCTTGGAACAGCACAGGGCGACCTTCCGGGCGGTGGGTCTGTACAAGGCGATCGAAGCGACATCAAGCTACTTTTGCCGAGAGCCCTGGGTATACAAGGGCTTCCTCAACCACTGGTGCTCCATCACCAATTCCTTTCACATGCCGTGCGGCGAGATGAGCATCTCGCTCTGGGATCTCAATAGGATAGCGGGGCTCCCCATTCGCGGGAGGATTTATGATGAATGGGTCCTGAGCGACGACGAGCTGTCGCGAAAGAAGAAAGGCATCAATGAGGGCTTCTTCTCTGAGGCCTGCTACGAGCTGTTTGCCGAACTACCCCAATTTTGGGGTCTTAAAGATAAGCTCCTGTTCGAGGACTGGCTGGTCTATTTCAGTCACGGCTTGAAGTATGTTTTCTGTAATGAATTGTGCCTTACTGTTCTGTCACGCTTCTTTCTTTCTGCTAATGCTTCGTCCTTTCCCTTCTTTAGCTTGGATTATGCGACCTTCGACGAAGGTCGTGGTGACAAGGCGCTTTTAGAGAAACGGATGAGGGAAAATTTCTCGCGCCCCAACAAGCTCTCCCCCTCCTGCGAGCTAGCCGGCTTCCTGGCATATTGGCTCAGTTGCGTGGCGCTTCCGAGCTCCAAGCAGGCGGATAATATCAGAGTGTCTTTCTTCGCCGTCGCAGGGGCCTTGGCGAATGGTCACCGGTACACGCTGGCTCCGGTGGTCTTATGCTCTATATACCGAGCATTCGGTTACGTCATCAGCAACAAGGAGCGCGATGCTTACGGGATGAACTCCACTTATTGCGGATGGCACTTTTTCTCTGGTTGGCTCGGGGTATACTTCCCCTGGGTCTATGGCGTAAGGCGCGGAGATTACATCAGAGAGGGGAAGCTCCCGCTGCACTTTTTCCAGAAGAAGAGGATGATCAGCCATAACTTAAACACTATCGAGGATAGGATCGCGGGGCTCGATGACGTATACTTCTATCACTTCTCTGGTACCCGTAGCGAAGAGCCGGTCCTGTGCACAGATGACGACAGTATCGATTATTACGAGCGTTCCTTCCTGATCGCGATTCGTCCTTCGTCACTGCCGCTCCGCGAAGGGCTGGAGTTCTAGAGGGAGCCTTATTATCCAAATCGTTTTGCTCGCCAATTCGAGTATGATTAGGGAGTGCCAGCGACCCTAGAACCTGTGACGCGCGAGCAGCAGGCGTACAGTGTTGGGCCTATTCACTGAAAATGGATGTGGCGGCAACTTCTGCTGACCGGAACTGGCTGTTCCTTCGTGATCCCGGGGACACAGTGTTTTGCCGGGGCCACCTTTGGGTGGATGAGGTGGTGGGCCCACCAATACGCGCTGGTGCGGAATAAAATGCTCGTTACCGAGCCCGTCTTCGTCACGCCCCCCATCGTTACGCCTACTCCTGCCAACGGGCCTGGCTATGTATCAGAGAATCTTCATCAACCTGTAGTGCCAGGCACGGAGAGATTGCAAACCTCCTTGAACGTGGTGATCGATCACGAAAAGCCGGAGCACACCCTGGAAGGCTGGATCACCTATGGGGAGAGGAATGTGAAGGCGGTGGGGCCAGAGTTCCCGACTCTCGGCCCTATCGATGAGTTGCCTGCCGGGGGCGATGCTCTGAGAGGGGGAGATGACGGTGATGATGGTGATGAAGGCGACGATGATGATGATGACATGGCTGAGGCAGGGGTTGAGGAAGATGACGCTGCCGCGGAAGGCGATGGTGGTGATAGGGACGGCGATGATGCTATAGGCGGAGCTGGCGGAGGTGAAGATGATGCGGGAGGTAGCGGAGGCGGAGGCTCTGATGGTGATGATGGTGATAATAATGGTGACGACGGTGGTGATGGTGGTGGTGAGGGTCATGAGGGCGTATGGGTCGAGCGTGCCAGCCCTCGGGTGAAGACTGCTCCTCGTCTTCCCGTTGTTTGTGGCGGTAAGAAAATAAAGGATTTGTGGAAACTGCGTAGGGCCGAGCGCCTGCGGGAGCAGCTTTCGAAGGAGGCTGGTGACACTCCGGTCATTAACACGGGAGAAGTCAGGGAAGAGGGCGAGCTAAGCTCTCAAGCCAACCTGAGCGAAGGCTGCCCTACCCGGGGGAGCAATGAGAATGAGCCCATTTATGATAGGCCTGTCCCTGAAGATGACGTGGGGGCAATCTTCATGGATTTGGATGATGAGGCACCTGCCGAGTCCGTCCTTCCCCCCAATCCTTCTGTGGTGGATGCTGAAGCTCAAAGCGGGGTGCCAGAAGCGATCGTCGCCGTTGTGGAAGGGGTAGCGGTTCCTACTATTGAGTTGAGCGCGCTCGATCCTGTTGTGGGGGCTCCTCCTTCTGCTGAACCGTTGTTAACTGAATCTGCTATTGGAGTTCCACCCGTCGCCACGTTGTTGCTAGTCGAGCCTGCCACCGCAGTTCCTCCTGTTGCTAGGCCAGCGCCTGATGCCGACATTCCTGAGGTCGTGGTGATATCCTCCCCGGATTTGCCCGAGCCATTGACTGACGGGACGACGGTGTCGGCCCCAGCGTTGCCTGTGCCTACCACTTTATCCGGCGTCGTTGCCATTGGCATTCCTGATGTTGCTGGTATGTCATTTGCTTTTACTGTCTTGACTGCTTCCTTTCTGACGATGATTTTTTTTGTACTAACGCTTTTCACTTTCTGTGCCAGTAGCTGCTCCTGCTGATGCCTCAGCGCCTGTGGCGTTGCCGGAGTCATTCGTCTCGTCCCTTCGGGGTCTGTCGAGGACCAAGTCAAACCTCTCAAGGGTCTTCTGTCTGACATCGCCGACTCTTTAAGACGTGAGGAGGAATGGCCTATCTTAGACGAGGCGTTGCAGGCACTAGGGCTTAACGTTGCCTGGTTTGGGATTGACTTGTCCTCCGTAATCCGTCAAGTGACTCTGTTCAAGGAACGAGTGGCCCGAGAACGCGAGGCGAAAAGCCTTCAAGTTGACCCTTCTACTCAGGAAAAGCGCGGTCACTTGCGGTCCCTTCTCCCGAAACTGGAGTTACACGAGGCTGGGGTGGTCGCGGCGAAGAAGGACTGGCAGATTGTTGACGATGGGTGTCAAGAGGCTACCGCTCGTTTGGCAGAGATAGACAATGAGGTGGCTCGACTGCAAGCCGAATGCTCGATCATCCATCTTAAACTATCCAAGCTCAGCGGTCAGAGGACTCGTTTGCAATCTTCCCTTGATCAGCGGGAGGCGGAGCGTGACGTCGTGAAAGCCCAAGTTGCGGAGTTGGAGCAGTCTCTCAGGAACATTCCTGACCCTGCTCTAGTTCTAGCTGAGGCTGAGGCGACACGGAAGGCGGTTGAGGAGTCTGCGGCAAACTTGTTAGACCAATGTTTGAAAACTTTAAACAATTGAGCTGTAGTGACTTCCATTTGTACTTAATACTAATTTTTAGAACACGTTGTAATAAAATATTGTGTCAATATGTACACTATTCTGATTTTAGGTTCATGTTACGCTACTAAGTTATTTGTAATTTTGAGCTTTAAATGCGAATTGACTGAGTCATCTGGGAAGAGCGTCCCCCTGTTAGGACCCAAACCTGTGCTTGTACGAACAGGGATGTTATCGAGCCTCTACTAAAGGCTTACCCCCTTTCTTAATGGACTTGAAGAGTGGGATGTCATTCCTGATGTATTCTGAGCCTTGACGACTTCCTGATACCTGTGGAAGAAAAGGTAGATAATTAGTATTTTGCTCCGAACCTCATGCGGTATCATTTCTCTTAGTACTTCCTATATTACATCGTCCCTCTAATGGGGCGTTTATAAAATATGATGATAGACTTCCATCAAGTATAATATCTTTTCAAGAACTGACCATTCACCAGCGTACTGACGCCCTGTCCTTTGCAATCTATTACCCGATAGGCTCCATTAGAGTACACCTCATCGATAATGCATACTGGATCCCATTTTGGATCGAATTTACTTTTTGAGCCTTGCACCGGTGCCGGACGTTTCATCATTAGCACCAGGTTGCCTCTCTTAAATGACCTTCTCCGGACTCGTTTATCGTACGAAGCTGAGATTTGTTTTTGATACATTTCAAGCCTTTGCTGAGCGGTGAGTCTCTTTTCATCCAGGTCGTCAAGCTCGACCATTCTGATTTCATCATTGTACTCGGTTATCAAGGAGTGTCGGAGCGCAACCCGTAGCGACTCCACCTGTATTTCCATCGGGATCACGGCTTCTGTGCCATACACTAATGAGTAGGGTGTGGCTCGGGTGGCTGTGCGGTACGTGGTCCTGTATACCCATAGTGCTTCGGGTAATCGTCTATCCCAGTCCTTCTTATTTTCTGCCACCGTCTTCTTCAGAATTTTTACGATAGTCTTGTTGAACGCTTCGGCTAACCCGTTCGCGGGAGGGTAGTAGGGTGACGAATAGCAATGCTTGATCTTGAACTTCGCGCATAGCTTATCGATAGTGGTATTTTTGAAGGACGTCCCGTTGTCGGTGGTGATTCTTTCAGGGATACCGTGCCGGTATAATATGGAATGACGGATGAAACTTTCGACGTGTCTGGCTTTCATGTTTCTTAGGGCAACGGCTTCTGCCCATTTAGAGAAATAATCGATCGCAGCAAGGATGTACTGGTGCCCCTGAGAGGATGGCGGGTTGATTGGCCCTATCACGTCCATGCCCCAGGCGGCGAAAGGCCAAGATATCATCGATTGATGTAACTCTTCTGGTGGTGAGTGTATTATATCTGCATGTATCTGGCATTGATGACACTTCCTGACGTAGTCTATTGCATCTTTCATCATTGTGGGCCAATAGTACCCCATATGTCGGACACGGTGATGCAAGTTCCTACCCCTTGGTGAGCACCGCACTCCCCTCCGTGAGCTTCTTTTAGCATGGCGTATGCCTCATCCTGATCCAGGCAGCGTAGCAGTACTCCCTCATATGAGCGCTTGTAAAGGGTGTCACTCTGCATTATAAATGAACCGGTGCGCCTCCTGACCTGAGTACGCATCTTGGGTTCTTCCGGTAAAAATCTGTACTTCAAGTAGTCGACGAATGGTCTCTTCCAATCGTTTTCTTCTGTGATTTCGAAGCAACAGATGGGATTCACGCTTGATTCGTCGCTGCGCAGTAGGGTAGTTGGTAAGATCCTTCTTTCTTCGATCGTTACTTGAAGTGGGCTACCTCCGGGATTAGCCAGGGCAGCAGCCAGGCTGGCCAACGCGTCTGCCTGTATGTTCTCTTGCCTTGGTATATGTGAAACGCTGCCATTGCGAAACTGGTCGAACAACGATTGCGCTTGGCGGTAGAAGGGCGACAACTCGGGCTTGCGAACCTCATATTCCATCGTTAGCTGTCCGATGACTAGCCTGGAGTCGCCGTAGATCTGTATTGCCTTGATACGCATCTCGAGGGCGAGCTGTAGTCCGATAATAAGGGCTTGGTATTCTGCTTCGTTGTTGGTATAGGTTGGCACGATCGTAAACGAATAGGGCAGCAGATCTCCCTGCGGGCTAATAAATATAACTCCTGCTCCTGCCCCCGTGGGCCTAGAGGCTCCGTCGAAGTACATTTGCCAGGGTCGCGGTTCTTCGATCATCATAACCTGGTCGTCTGGGAGATCGCATTCCATTTCTTCATTGCTTGGAACGGGCTGCGCAGCGAGGAAATCCGCAATCGCTTGTCCTTTAACGGCTCGGGCCGGGACGTAAGTGATATCGAATTCCGAAAGGAGAAGGGCCCATTTTGCTAAGCGCCCAGACAACATGGGTCAATTCATGAGAAATTTGGATCGATCAGCCTTGGATATCAACGTTATCTGATGTGAGAGGCTGTAATGCCTAAGTTTCTTCATGGCGAAGATGAGGGCTAGACATATCTTCTCGATCACTGAGTAGTTAAACTCGGCCCCTACCAATGTGCGACTTAAATAATACAGTGCGTTCTCCTTGCCTTCTTCGTTCTTCTGTGCCAGGAGCGCCCCTAGCGAGTTATCACCCGCTGCAATGTATAGAATCAGCGGTTTGCCTCTGATTGGGGCAGCAAGGACTGGCTAATTCCCGAGCATTTCTTTTAGTGAATCAAAGTCTTTCTGACAGGCGGCGTCCCATTCGAACTTGACATTCTTCTTGTTGAGTCGGGAGAACGGCTGACAACGACCAGCTAGGTTTGAGATGAATCTCCTCAGGTATGCTACGCGGCCCTGGAAGCTTTTCAGTTGCTTCAGGTTCTTTGGAGGCGGCATTTCTATGATGGCCTTAATTTTTGCGGGATCGATTTCTATTCCCCTGTGTCTGACCACGAAACCCAAGAATTTGCCGGATGCAACTCCGAATGCGCATTTTAGCGGATTCATGCGAAGACTCTTCTTACGCAATCGTTGGAACACTTGCCTTAAGTGCTCCCTGTGCTGCTCGTGATCGGTCGACCTGACGACTAAATCATCTACATAGCATTCAACATGCTTATGCATCATGTCCTGGGATATGACGTGCATTGCGCGCTGGTAGGTTGCCCCTGCGTTCTTTAATCCGAAGGGCATTACGCGGTAGCAGTAGATGCCGAGAGTTGTGCGGAAAGCCGTGGCTTCTTCGTCTTCTGGTGCCATGCGATTTGATTTTATCCCGAATATTCGTCCATGAAAGACATCACTGCATACCCCGTCGTGCTGTCAATCAACATCTCAGGAATCGGGAGGGGAAAATCGTCCTTAGGGCAGGCTTCATTTAGGTTTCGAAAATCAACACATATTCGGATTTGTCCGCTCTTCTTCTTGACTGGCACGACGTTTGAGATCCAGCGGGGGTACTTCACCTCTCGAACGAACCTAGCCTGAATCAGTCTCTTGACCTCTTCCTCAATCTTTGGTATATTTTTCGGGTGAAACCGTCGTTGCGGTTGTTTTACCGGCTTCTTATCCTTCATGATACTCAATTTGTGCATGGCGATCGTCGGGCTGAGCCCGGGCATTTCTGAATACGTCCAGGCAAAGATATCTTTATTCTCCTTTAACAGTTGCATGTATCTCTCCTTCTCTCCTTCTGGGACGTTTCTGCTCAAGTATGTATTCCTGGGCTCTTCGGGGGTGCCCAGGTTTATCTCCTCGAGTTCGTCGATTGTTGGCTGTCCACCATCTTCTAGTTGCACAGGTGCGATACTTGGCTGGACCACATCGCTAGGCTCCTGCGACTGGGTTTCTTCTGCCGGGCCGATGGTTACCATGTTTACACTTCCCTAGCTCCTAGGCCCTCTCCATTTCGGTGGACTCGCTTATGTTCTTCAAATGGGGCCAGTAACCTCTTTCCTGTGTCTATACTTTGGTCGGGGAATCCCATATTCTTCATGATCTTTCGGCTGGCTTTACTATATCTCTTCTCTTCTATTGGTCGAGGCTGGGCGAGCCCCCTTCCTTCCCCTCTTCCTTCCGATGGCGTTGGCCGGCTCGGCCCTGAGTGAAACTTGATGTCTTTCTGGGCGACATCTCTTGACGGCATGATGAACTGTCTTGGAGCTTTTGGAAAAGGTTTGGTTCTTCCTATCTTGGGTACCGGTACGTTGAAGCTGGACTTGAGCACGCTCATGTCTTGATCTGAGATCAATTTTAACACAGACTGCCCTGGCTGACGTAAATGTTGCAGTATCACATAAAACTTCTTCGTGGTTGGCCGAGAGTGACTTTCCAGCGGATGTCGGGATCTCCCCTGGGTGGCGATTTGAGGCTCGCTTCCCCGCGCGAACTTCTCTATTCGCGTTTTTGCCGTCTGCCCCTTCTCTGATACCTCGATCCTTTCGCTGGTTTCACTGCCGTCGGCCGAGCTGTAGTATTTTGCGTCGGCTAAAAATGACTCGGCTATCGTGTATGGCTTTGGATCCGCCGTTACCCTATATTGGACTCCGTCTCTGCTGTATTTAAAACCCTGGTGATATGTCGAGGGGATTATGAGATTTTGGTGGAGCCAAGGCCTTCCTAAAAGGAGGTTGTATGTTGTCACTGCATCGATCACCTGGCATGTCACTTTCGTGGTCAGTCCTTCGATCTCTAACATTACCGTAATTGATTCGAGCGTACGCTGACTGTTTTGATTGAAACCTTGAATCATCATAAAACTCGGGCGTAACGCCGATTGCATGTAACCTAGCGTCTGCAATGTCCTCAAGGGCATGATATTTACAGCCGACTCGTCGTCCAGCATACATCTCTTGATCTCGGTGTCCCTGATTATTCCTGTGACCATTAGCAGACGATTGTGGTCTGTTAATTCTATCGTGCGGTCTTCTTCTGCGAACGTGATGGTCAAAGGGTGATTGACAGGCATAACTTGCGACATTGGCATATACCCCTCCCAAAATTTATCTGAATTTTTCATTTCTTCTTCTATCTCTATTATCGTGACCTCCCTGACTTCATTGTCAAGCAAGGCATTGATTAACATTTCTCTGTATACTTTTGAGAGGCATAGGGCATCGTATATGCTCAGGCCGGCGGGAACCTTTCGTAGGTGTGACACGATGTCGTATGCCACTGGCCTAGGGTTTGGTTGACTGGTCGTAGCTTCGACGACTTTTTCCTTCGACTTTTGCATGCGAGGTCTTTCCTGCAATCTGTCAGGGGTACCGTCTTCTGGTATCGGGTCGTCTGGTCTGGGGAGAGTACGGTCAGGCATTTGCCTTCCTGACGTAGGATGACTGCGTCAACTTCCCTCTCCATTACTTGCGGCATTTCTTCGGGTGATGCTTGTTCGGCGAACGACACCATTCCGCAGCGGGTCATGTTCGTCATGAGTTGCCCCTGCCCCTGCGACTTCGCTCCTCTGTTCTTCTTTCGCTTCACGAGTCTTTGTCTGTTCTCAAGTCTTTTCTTGCTACTGACTGAGGTCCATGGTTCCTTTGGCTTAGGGAGCAAGGTTGATCGGCCGGTTCCACCTTCTATCGGGACCGTTGAAATTGCCCCGACTGCCTCCTTCACTGTCTCAGGTACCTTCATGCTGATGACCCCCTGATTGATCAATTGTTGTATTCTTCCCTTTAAGGAAAAGCAATCTTCCGTCTGATGGCTGATGCACCGGTGATATTTGCAGTATTTAGGGTCGTTCGTTCGTCCAACCTCGTGGGGGCGAATCGGCTCTGGTAGGCGTACCAGGCCCTCTTCGATTAACTGTTCCATGATCGGAACTAAATCGGCCATGTCAAATGTGTATGGGCCGTTCGCCTTTTCTCTTTCGGCTATAGATACACGTTTGGGTACATAGGGCCTTTTGCCTTTATCTGGTACCTCTGCCGTCTTCACCTCTGTCCCATGATTCGTAGCGGGGCGTTTCCGGTCTTTCGGGTCCCTACTCCTGTCGACCTGGTGGGTCTCCACCACTCTTCCTGTCTCCCTCTTCTGTCTCTCGGGCCTGAAGCTTACTCGAGATGCTGCTTCCTCTACCAAGTGTGCTTTGGTTGCTAATTCGTGAAAGGAGTTGAAGGTGTTGCCTGACAGGCCATACGAGATCATCGGGTCTAGGGCTCTTAGACACATCTTCATCTGCTCGCCCTCACTGGGTAATTCTCGGCATTGAGCCGCTATGGTTCCCCATCGGTCGATGAACTTCTCAACTGGCTCACCATTTCTCTGTCTGACCATTGCAAGATCCGTTAACGAGATCTCTCTCTCTCTGTTGCGAAGAATTTTGAGATGAAGGCATCTTGCATCTGCTCCCATGTTCTCACAGAGCCGGCTGGTAGTGACATGTACCATTGGAAAGCTTTCCCTGTTAGGGTAGATCTAAATAGCCGCATGCAGTATTGCGGGACTGCAGACCAATTTCCCAATGTAGTCAGGAAGTGGGTGATGTGCTCCTCTGGCGACCCTCTGCCGTTGAACTTTCCGAAGTCCGGGCATCTAAAGTTGGTCGGAAATGGTACCTCCTCTACTTCCGGTGGGTATGGGACCCGATATTTGTAGCTACCTTTCCTCTCTTTCTCCTTTTCTTGTTGCATCATATGGGCTATCGTTTGAGACAGCTCTTCTCATGATACGTGAGATGTGGAGAGCGGTGCGCATCCTACTGGTATGACTCTAGGTTGGATGGGCGGCTCCGGCTCAACCGGACCTTCTGCTACACCTTGAGATTCCTCCGCCGACTGACGAGTGGGTGGTGCGGCACTCTAGCGGCATTTTGTGCTATCAGAGTGGTCAAGGCCTCCTGGATGGCCTTCATTCGCTCATTTGTCTCAAGATTAGCCTCCACCAACCTGTCGATCTGATCTTGTAACGAAGGTAACTCTTCCGTCTCATACGGTTCTTCCTCTGCCTCTACGGCCACCTGCACCATCACTACTTGTGCCAACTGGATTTTTCGGGCCTGTCCTTGTCTTAGTATGAGGATCGTCGTGGACTTGGGCTTTTCATTTACGAGCCCGGTGGTTCTTTGTGGGGTACGAGAGGTTTTGGGCAACGGCGGGAACTGTTCAATTGTTATTGCGGGCATTGCGGGCTCTGCCGGCGCAACCCTCCTGCCTGTAGGGGTCTTCTGCCCCTGTTTTGGCTGCCATTATCTCTTGTTTGCAGGGCGAGGTCTTGTGACATCCACCTTTTTATATGCTGCTAAATTGGCTGCTTTCTTCTGCTCTTTCTTTTGTCGGTGTGTTTCGACCAACTGCCATCCTGAATTAGAGGCAGTTGTCGTGGTAGGGATGAAGCGAGGGAAACTGAAGCCTCCGGTGGCAAGGAAAGTGCACAAACTGTTTATTGAGCATGCCATTTCTTTTGTCTGTCCTAGTACCTTGCTAATTCTGTAGTGTTATAAAAATCGTCAGAACAGTTCACAAGTGCGGTCGGGAGTATTGAGCCCATCGATCGCAGTGCATAAACCGACAGAAATATGCAAGACGGAGACAAATACGTGTAGTTGTGAAAATTTGTGGGTTCGAAAACCTTTTTGAATATCTATTGCCTTAGAGATGAAGGGAAGAACGTTCCTATTGAGAGTCGCCAGTTTGACGACCGAGGGGTGCCGAAACATTACGCCTCGCGGTAACTTTCTTATGCGTAGATTCGTGTTTGTAGGTAATTGATCTTTGAGTGTTTCTATGCTCAGACATAACCAGGGGTTCTGGGTTCGAGACTTCCCCAGCGGAGTCGCCAGTTTGTTGGGACTAGAAAATGGACCACAAGGGAGATTTTCCTGAAATGTCGGGTTTTGCTGCTCTGGGGGGGCTCTGAGTAATGAAAACATTCATAGACAATCACAAGCATTCACAAAGTACACAAAAGAAGAGATATCGCAAGGCGAATTTTATTCCAGAGATTCTGAGATCTTGTACATTCCAGGCCGTGGTCTGGCACGGGCCCTTAATTACATCGAATGATCGATGACCCTTGATTAGAAGGCAAAAGACTAGCCAGCAGGGACTATGGCCTTAGAGTTCATGGTCGTAGAGACCTATATTTTGTGTGGTCGTAGAGACCTGTATTTACATGGTCGCGGAGACCTGTATTTGTTGTGTTTCGTACTGAACCACCTTTGTATTAGTCGGATGTCTATGTCCCATATTTTAACAGGATACCCGGGTTGAAACTATCAGGGTTTATTACTGAGATGGACGACTCTGGGCCCGCGCCTGTCAATGTAGGGACAGTGACCTCGGGAAGTCCATTCTACAGTTGTGTGTACCTGCACAGTCCAACCAGCGGATATTGTCTAGATGGGTAGGGCATCGACTGTTGTGTTGTGGTAGTTGAGTAACTGGTTTGTAGAGAATCGAAGTTCTTTGGTCATGGTTCATTGTGGTAATCAAGGCCCTGCTGATCTAGCTTTTGGCACAAATCGGATCATGCCTTTACAGTGAATGTAAATGTCAGCATATTTGCATGGCTCTGGATGTTGGCGACTCCTTTCCGGGAAGCTACTCCATTCATCTCATCGAACCGGGTTAAGTCTCGAAGATGCTCGACTCCGCTCATTTAGAGTTCTCGAAATGTTCATTTGGCCGTTCCATTGCATCCGGAATGCTCGAAATACCCAAGACAGGCTCCGACGGACCTTGAAAATACCCAGAATTGAGCCTGGTGCACCTGCTGACACATTCTACAATTGGCTGATTTTTTGGGTGCGTGAGACTTGATTTACGGGTGCGTGAGGCTCCACGCACCTGTAAATTCAATGTAGATTTCAAGATGAATTTCGGGGTGCGTTGATGTATATTCAGGATGCGTGGGTCCGTTTTTGCCAAATTCGATTCTTGCTGAATTTACAGACGCGTGGGGCTGAATCGACGGATGCGTGGGGTATTTTTAGATGCGTGAGGTCCCTTTTACAGATGCGTTAAAGTACATGAAATTCAGACCTGTAGTAGCGTGTCTGTGCTTAGAAATAGGATTTCGGTGAACGGAAAGGTGTTCCGGCGAGGATTCCGGCGGGTTTTTTGGGTTTCCGGCAGCGGCGGCTCTCTCTCTCCTTTTCTGTCGTGTGTAAATGAGCGGGACGAGGGGTATTTATAGGTGAACTCGACCAATAGGAAGCTGTCACGTATCACGCATCTGTCAAATGCCCGCAACGCACCTGCTTATTTGATTGCAAGTGTCCGAAAATCATACGGGTGCGTGGGGTTTAATTGCCGGGTGCGTGAGGCTCCACGCACCTGTTAATTCAATGTCGATTTTCAAGACGAATTTAGGGGTGCGTTGATCAGTTTTCAAGGTGCGTTGAGTGCGTGGGCCTTCGCAAATGGCGGGCCAACGTGCAGTTTTTAAGGGTGCGTTGGATGCGTGGGGTGCTCGAATTTCAGGGTGCGTTGGACACGTAAATGTGGGCTCCACTGATTGGGTTTTGATTTTCGGAGGGTTTGCGGGGCCCGTTTCATTGCGCAATCACTTGCACTGTTCATCATAAATAGTGACAGAGTTGCGGGTCCATTTTCGGGCGGTTCCGAACATGGTGATCAGTGGGGCCCACTAGGGAATTTGGCTAAGTCTAGGGAAGTCGCGTACGCTTCCGTTTTGCGTGCACCGGATGGCGTTCTTCGCGTGATTCCTTCAAAGTTATATGGTTATTTGACTTATTTTAAGAATGTCTACTATTTGGGACCCCAACAAAGGTAATCCTAGAAATACATGAGATGAACATTCACTATGCACACTAGATTATACCTGTTCGGATTCTTCTATTTATCAATTAATCGGTGGGGATTCTAACTCATTATGTTTAAGGAGTTTAAGATTTCAAATTCTATCATCAATTTGCTCTGAATTTTGCACTTGTATGACTTGGAGTTTATAGAAACATAGTTTCTGAAGGAGAGTTAGATTTCGGAGAATTGAATCTTGTCTCACGCATGTTTTGCTCGGGTCTAGCAAAATGCTGGTTGGGGGGTGTGTTGAGCTCTGAATTGTGCATATTCTAACCCCAATTCATCACATATTATACATGGGTTGCATGATTAAAAGATTACTTTAATGCATGATTTGTGATTGTAGGAATGAGATAGAGATTTCGCTAATTCAAGGCTTTAAGAGAGCACTTTACATACATTGAAGACCAAGCTTTGATGAGCCAAAGAAAACCTTGAAGAAATCATGTTAAAAGTCCTAAATTGTCCTAAAAAAGCAAAGTGCAAAGCTGCAGGGCCATAAAAGTAAAATCCAGAAACTTGCAGTTTCTCAAGATTGATCCAGAGATTGATTCGTCGATTGATCGCTCAACCTGAGCGATTGATCGACAGCCCTAAGCAATTGATCGCTCACAACAGAATTGGTAGGTTTATTAATGGACTAAAGTGCAGATTTGCGATTGATCGCCCAGCCTGAGCGATTGATCGCTCAGCCTGTAAATCAATCGACAGAATGCAGATTTTTGAAGAATTGCTGCTGGAACTCTCTTGACACTTTTTGTCCCGTGTGATCCATCGCCCACTACTTACTATTAATCGCCCAACACAACTGATTGATCGCTCAACCCTATCGATCAATCGCCCAATCGCCCAAAACAGAAACTACTAATTTTAGCTTCGACTTTTGCTGCGCAAGTGCGTAAATTCTACTCAAAATCTCGAAACTTCTGCGATGAGGGGGCTTGAAAGCTATAAAAGGGGACCTCCACTTCATTCCTAGGGCATCTAGCAATGTGGGGAACAAAGGATTCAAGACCTAGGAGGCTTCCTAGCCTCCTACAACTAGTTTTCTTCTTCTAGTTCTAGTTTATTTTTATGCTTTTCATTAGTTAACCTCTTAGCTAGGGCTAAGAGGTGAAGCTTGTAGTAGATTTAAGATGCTTTAATTCATTTTTATTGGTTTTAAGTTGGATTTTTACTGATTGAACAATGGTTTGTTGAGTTTGAATAAAGTTCTAAGTAGTTTTTCTTAATCTTATGATGACTCATGGATGTTTGGAAGAATTGCTTTAGTTCTTAGTTGTTTTGCATAGATCTTGACCTGTACGCTTCGAGGAATCGGATTCAAGACGCTCTAGACTTGGTTCTTCATGTGGGAACTTCAAACCAAAGTTTTACTTTTTATGAGAAGTTTGAAGTATGTGTTCATTGTTCATATGATTTGGATGAAGTTCAAATCATAATTTAGTTAAGCATTGTGACAGGGTTTGATGATTATTATGATTGTGACCTTAACCTATTGGAACTAGGATTGACCTATACATTGAGTGTGCTCAAGTCCTAACTTGAATTGAGTAATCATGTTGATGAACAACACATGGGACAGACTGTTTTGCTGAATTAACCACTCCATATTCCGACTAGATGGGATTTGATTTCGATTTTAGTTATGTAATTGAAAAACCAATGCGAGTTATGCATCAAGGATCGCTACAATTGGATCCTCGACACCCTAGTGCTTCTTTAGATTGTTAATTTTATCTCAAAGTACAAATTATTCTCCTACATTCATAATTACGGATTATTATAGTTTGATTTCAATTAGAGATTATTAGAAGAAAGTCTGAGAATTCATATATTAGTCCCTGAGAACGATCTCGGTCTCTACCGAATTATTACTACATCGCAACCCTACACTTGGGGAGTGAACATTAACATCAGTAAATCGAAACTAGTTTAGATGAAGAAATTACTTGAGTAAAGATAATGCATGCATGATATGATTGGAGTTTAATTTTAATATGCATTGTATGCCTGAAATGTGCTCTCATGACTCATGACATTCATAAGCATTCTTTTATGTATATGCTTTATTTGGTTGGACAACAGAACATGAGATTGGTTTATTTGACTCCTAGCATACATGGTTGATTTGCCCCCTCGCAGTGCTCTGGGTAAGGTGAGCAAGGTTGACTTATAATAGATACCCTAACATCCAGGGGCAGAGGGATTTGTTCATCGGGCATGGTTGATTTGCCCAAGGCATGGTTGATTTGCCTGGTTGGAGATGTTGAGCATGGTTGATTTGCTCGGTTGGAGATGGGGGGCATGGTTGATTTGCCCATATATATTTATTCCATCATGCATTTAACATGCACATCCATGATATCATGATATTCACAAGCGTCATTCAAGAATACAACTCATAAAACTATTTAGATGTAATATGAAAATAACTCTCCATATTTAGTATTGTGTAGGATCTTATCTTGAATCAATTGGAATTTTCTTATGTTGAAAATAATCTCACTGGGCTTTTAGCTCACCAAAATCACCACAGTTCTTGGAGGTTTTCAGGAAGAAAAAGACATAGGCAAAGGAGAGTATTCAGAGGGTCCCATCCTACTCGAGCATCAATCGTAATAGATTTATTTTAGTTTTGTAAAAAAATTCAATGTAATAAGGCATTAGTGGAAACTAAAATTTATATTTGGAATTTATTTTAGATATACGATATGTGGAATGGAATCTCAAGGAATCTATGCTCGAATTTTAAATTTATACCCTGGAACTCAGGCTTTGGGTCGTTATACTTGAGTTTTGAATTTCGGGGCGTGACAGAACCAAACTCCGAAAAAATTAAGGCCTTGATTGAAATGCAATCTCCCTCCACTCTAAAAAAAGTCCAACGATTGGTTGGTCGCATTGCATCTTTAAACAAGTTTATTTCACATGCCTCCGATAAATTCGTCCTTTCTTCAAGCTACTCCATAAGACTGCAAAACCCGACTAGGCATGGACCAACAATGTGAAGAAGCATTTCAGCAACTGAAACAGTATATGAGTATGCCTTCCATCTTATCAAAGCCTGTTCCACATGAGCAGCTCTTTCTTTATTTATCTGTATCTTCCATGGTCGTTAGTGTCGCCTTAATAAGAGAAGACTCTAGGGTGCAAAGGCCTATTTATTATGTCATTTGAGCACCGATATGAAGAAACTCACTCTGGCATTAGTGATAGCAGCACAGAAGCTACGGCCTTACTTTTAGGCCCATTCTATAATAGTACCTACCAATCATCCTTTGAGGCAAGTCCTTAAAAAACCTGAAGTATCTGGGCGATTAACTAAATGGGCGATCGAACTTGGCGAACATGATATTACCTTCTACTCACGAACTGCTGTAAAGGCCCAAGCCGTAGCAGACTTCATTGCCGAATTTACATATTCGACCCCTACTATTCCTACCTCCAGTGATGACCCGCTGGAGGTGAGCAAGCACCTTGGTCGCTTTACGTAGATGGATCACCATGCTCCTCTGGCAGTGGAGTCGGATTAATCCTAATCGCTCCTGATGGATTGCAATTTCAATATACTTGGCGTTTCGGCTTTCGTGCCTCAAATAACGAAGCGGAATATGAAGCCTTAATTGTCGGTCTTGAATTAGTAGGTATACTCGCAATAAGGAACCTGCTCATTCATAGTGACTCTCAGCTCATCGTAAATCAAGTACTCAATGAATTCGAGGCGAAAGAAGAGCAGATGGCTTTGTACAAATCCCAAGTACTTATCCTACTTGCGAAATTGAATAAGTATGAAATAATTCATATTCCTCGAGAGGAGAACAAGCTCGCGAATTCTTTGGAAAAATTAGCTTCTACACCTGAGTCCGATCTGACACGAGCTATTCCTATCGAGCATCTCTCTACCCTGAGAATTGATCAAGTCACTCCACAGTAGATCATCACATTACATTTATCTTCATGTTGGATGGATCCCATCATCCTTTACCTCCAAAGCGGACAACTCCCAAATGATAAAAAATCATCCCTACAAATTCGCAATCATGTTATCAGGTACATCTTACAAAATAGAAAATTGTTGCGTAAAAGTTTTACTTTACCGTATTTAAAGTGTCTTCATCCAGAAGAAGCACATTTTGTTCTAGATGAAATATACTAGGGGGCATATGTTAATTATCCTAAAGGACGGTCTCTAGCGTACAAAGCAATGAGGCAAGGGTACTATTGGCCCACTATGAAGGCAGATGCCATCGAATTCTCAAAAAAATGTGACAAATGTCAACAATATTCTCCAGTTCCTCATCTACCGTCTGAACAAATGACGCCGATGGATGACCCTTGGCCTTTCGCTCAATGGGGAGTCGATATAATCGGACTACTACCCACGACAAAAGGACAAAATAGGTTCGCAATTGTGGCAGTCGATTATTTCACCAAATGGGTCGAGGCACCACTATCACCGAAAAGCAAACTACTAAGTTCATATAGAGGAATATTATATGTCGTTATCGACTCCCCCATACCATAATTTCTGACAATGGAAGACAGTTTGATAATGCCGCATTATCCGAGTTTTGCGAGAAATGGAAGATACGTAATATTCGAACTTCCCCATATCATTCTCAGGCTAACGGACAAGTAGAAGCGGTTAAGAAAATTATCAAGCACCGTTTAAAGACCAAGCTTGATGAACGTAAAGGTATGTGGCCAGAACTCCTATCAGAAGTTTTATGGGCTTACAGGATGACAACTCACACTTCAACAGGAGAAACACCCTTCGTACTAGCATTTGGCACTGAAGCAATCGTCCCCATGGAAGTTGAAGTACCCACTCATCGAGTAGAACATTATAAAGTAGTGCATAATGAAGAAAGTTTAAGACTTCACCTCGATCTCCTAGAAGAAAAAAAAGGACACGTCTCGTCTTCGAGCAGTGGCCTATTAACAACGTATAGCCCGTTACCACAATTCAAAGATCAAGTCCAGGGCTTTTCAGCTCAGTGACTTGGTGCTTAGACAAAACATCGAAACAGCCACTCGGTCGCTGGATCCTAATTGGGAAGGCCCGTATCGAGTCATCAAGGTTGTTCGACCAAGTAAATATTATCTGGAAGACATGTGAGGAAGACCCTTATGTCCCTTGTCACATGGAACATTTACTCCGATATTTTCCATAAAGCATTCATGATGAGAATATTTGATCATATCTAAATAAAGACGAACTTTTTCATTCTAGTTGTTCAGCTATGGAACTTATAACTTGGTCGCTACTCTATTTTTTGGACCTGAATAGTCCTGAAGAGAATACAAACATTCTTTTGACTAAATCTTCTACTCACGGCAGAGCCAAAGACCCTATTGATAGGCCAGCTTATCTCTATGCGGACATGGTGGCCAAGACCCCCCTAATTGAGCCCAACTCATTTTCAGGAGTTGAGTAAAATATTTAAGTACGAATTCATTCCCATGAATCTACAAAGAGAAGGCAAAACGCGTTCCTTTCCATTAAAAAATTAACCAAATTACAAAAGAAAAGACATTAAATTATTTTTATCAAAGGAGAAGGAGAAAGGAGAAATCAAGATCAACTCATAATCGTTCATTCTTCAGCATCACGTGGAGGAGGTGCTCGACTCTCTACTTCAGGTTCTGTCTCAGGAACTCCTGCAGCTTCGGTAGCCTCCGTAACTTAATTTTCAGTAACTGCTCTTTCCTCAGCAGTGATGACGGTAGCGACCTTGTCAAATTCCTCTAAGTTGAATGCTGGAGAAATTCGTCATATTACTTTGATCGCAAATTCGCGACCAGCATCGTACGATTCGTACCGCTCATCTTCATAAAGCTGCGAAGTCCGGAACTCCAGAACCGCATGGGGGCGTTCTTCGTATACCATCTTGACATAGGCCACCATCTCCTCTTCCCAGTGGATGGAGTAGACCTTCAGTTCTGCGAGGGCCTTCTTCTCCTTCTCCAAGTTCTCGTTGACCTCCTTGAGGCGCGACTTGCACTCTGCGAGCTGCTCTTCAAGAGAGATCTTATCTTAGCGAAAGATCTCCTTCTCCTTCTCGACCTTCTCCTTTACCTCAGCAAGTCTTGCTAACTTGAGATCCAGCGATTGATACCTTTCGGTCAAAGCTTGGATTTTGCTAATGAGGATCTTCTTCTCCTCATTTATTTTGGCGATCAGAGTCTCGCAGGCCTTTATTACTTGATCCCTCCCTTGGATCGCATTCTCCATGGCTTTCTTCTTTTCTTCGCCCTCATCTATAATACAGAGAGCATTAACGATGTCGCGTCTCGTCCGTAGGGTAAGGTCCAGACTCTGCTCGAAAATCAAAGAAAGCATCACTAAAGGTATAAGAGCTTCCTTAAAAAGAAATGATGAAGTATTTCATACATACCTGGACCAGCCTCACCCTTGTATCCAGGGAGAGATCCTCCGAATTGTGCTCAGGAAGAGCACCGAAGGATTGTGGAGTAATGTTGTAAAAAAAAACTTGCAAATAGGGTGTAAGTGACTGGGAATGGTAAAAACCTCAGTCCCTAAAGGCTGGGCTACTACCATCTCAGAAGTGCTCGTCTCACGAGCAAAAGATAGCTCCCGAGTAGGAGCCGACTCTCGAGCAGAAACTGACTCCTGAGCAGGAGTCAATTCGCGAGCAGCAGCAGGCCTGCGACTCCCTTAACCCGAAGGATGACTTAGCCCCGCCTCGTCACCCATCAAGGAGTTATCAATTATATCAATCACCGGCTGGTCATGAGAACCAGCCGGAGGGGTCACTGCAACTTCAGCTGGGGTAGGGTTGTGCGGCTGCGAGCCGTGACCAGGCTCATCTGCTCGTGCGGGCGGATTTGAGGGACCAGCCGTCTTCCTCTTCTACCTCTTTGAGGCAGTTCCCTTCAGATGGGGCAGCACTCCCAACACTCCCCTCTTCTCTCCAACATTCGCCATCGCTTCCTCTTAGGAGATAAGGCCAGAAGTGGCTAGTCGTGGAAGCGAAAGGGAGAGGCTAATATCTCTGTCGTCCTCTGACAATTTGAAGACTTTGACAATCTTCTCGTTAATTCCCCCTCTCAAGCTGGGTTTCCTTCCAGCTGGAATACCTGTAAACATGAGAAAATTTGAATAAGTAACTATCCGATAATAGATCAACATCAGGTAGATCCAAACCACCCATCAAGGAGATCGAAAATGCAAGAGAGATCACTAGATGCCCCACTTGGTGATCCTATCTGGTGGTCATGGTTTAATTGGAATCAAAAGAATGAGAGAACTATATCCCATCTAGCAATCTCCGATAAAAGATCAGTATTAGATGTCAAATCTCTCCAACACTCTAAACCATCACCTTACAAATGGTTAAATCTAGGAGGAGGTTTAATCCGGACCTCCCAACACCTCAAAGTGGAGAAAGTGGGCCACTAGGTGAGTGGCCATGATCGATTTGACACCTGGATCAGCCCTGGAGGTCCTCTGATCTTGACCTGATGGTCTTCACCAGAGAAACTTTGGTAGTCCCAAGCCTAATCTGTGTAGTGAGCCACGGAGATCTTCAAGAAGAATCAGCCATGAGAAAAAGATCTGAGAAGACAATAAGTCCAGATCTAGCTGGAGTCCTTCTTTCTAATACAAGCCAGTAGTTCCGGATCAATCAAGGAGATTCCTATATCCAGAACTGCAACGTGAGTGCGAAGGATCCAAGATCAGCAAAGAAACCTCAGCGAGAGTTTCACCGCCTCAGCAGTCTATAAAAGGAGCATCCGAAGAAGAGTTCGAGTCCCTATGCCAAACACATTAATCTACATTAATCTTTCTTAGCCCAGCCTAGCATAGCCTAGTTTACATCGCTACTGCCTAGTGGCTCCCACTATAGTGCATTGGGAGTAGAAGTAAATTTCTATAACCTCAAGTTGTAGGACTGATATTGATGTCCTAGAGGGGGGTATAATAGGACCTAATCAAAATTTTGTTAATCTTAAAAGATAAACAATCTCATAAACAAATATTAACAATACTAAAAATAAATCTCAGGTACAAAATTTATAAGATCAACAAAAGAGCAATCTGAAATAATATTCAAATCGTAGGACAACCTTTCACCTAAATTCTTAGGTAAGACAACCTCATGTCACAATTTAAAATTTCACAATATCAAGATAATGATCAACAAAATAATGAAAATTAAGCACAATAACACAAGAGAGTTATAGTGGTTCAGTTTTAACACACACCTACTCCATTCTCAAAATTACTTCTCCATGTAATTTTGGCTTTCCACTATAACAAAAGGTTTTCACATGTTAACCTTTATAACCTATTAAAATTTTATGATTTTCACAGGCTATTACAACCAACCTTAAGTGATTTTCATGGGCTATAACTTCTTAACCCAAAGAGATTTTCACGGGCTATCTCAATCAAACCTAAAAGAAATGAAATAGATTTTACGGTATCTTCCAAAGACGTAATTCGATGTGAAGATATTGATAAAGCCAATAAGATACAAGCTTCAACAATTGTTGTGATCCGTTCTCCTTCGATGTAGATGTACTAGTGTATGCACAACTAAGGATGATCTAGGGATATGTGATTTTTCTGAAAGAAAACCCCAAAAGTTGTACATTCAATTCTCTATTCTCAAAATGAGTCTATACACTCTCTAATCAATTTAACAAGTATTTGAGAAGAGAATTGAATAAGCTATGTAAAAGAATAAGAACTATAACACAGATAATTAAAAAGAGTAGGAGGGCTTTCTCAAGAAGTATAAAATTTTTGTGCTTTTAAACAGTGAGAAATGAGCCTTATTTATAGCCATAGAGTTAGGACTTTAGCTGGCCTAAGAATCACTTCTGCTGGCCGAAGTTTAAAAATCTTATGCTAATAGCTATTAGATTTCGTGGGATAAGAATTTGATTCAAACTTATGCTAGCCCAACACAAGGTTCGGCTGACCCAAGACAGGGTTTGGCTGGCCCGAGTTCAAAAACATCAAACGGAAGATGTTGCTAGAAACTTGACTAGAGGCCCATAGGGCTGACCGAAGATTGTTCGGCTAGCCAAATACAAGGTTGGGATGGCCGAACACCCCTGAAAATTAAAAGGAGTCATTGCTGGAAACTTAGCCGAAGATGCATAGGGCTAACCGGACACAGTTCAGCTGGTCGAACTCAAGGTTGGGATGGTTGAACAGTCCTTATGGTCAATATAAGAATGCATTTTTTAAAACCCTAAGTTTTAGCTAAAAAATACTACTGAACATAAGGTCATTCTTACATATAAGTTGGCATATACTGGGTTCTTCACTTAAAGCTTTTTCTGAGCCAACTTAGCCAAGGCTTATTCTCTTAAGATGTCGCGCCTCAAACTTGATCTTGAAATGCTGACTCAAACTCAACCAAGACAATACCTATTTTGTTTATGAAATTTGACAAACTACAAGTGTGCTTAATAAATTAGCAGTTACAATCTCCCCCTTTGTCAAATTCATGACAAAACACAACTCAATACATCATATACAATATTTCAATCTCACTATTACTCAAGCGACTCTCGACATCCATATTTAACATTAAATCTTTAATTTTCTTAATCCTGAAACTTGCCTTGTATGCACCCTCTGAAAATATGCTTAAAAAATTGTATGAAAACATAGACATTCATTCACATAGACAAAACTCAAAAGCATATCCCCCTCCCCCCCCCCCCCCCCCCCCCCCCCCCCTTGTCACAAGTTAACAAAGGAAGATAGAGGCATAAATCAAATAAACACAAATATCAACAAGTAATAGAACCAAATAAGATAGAGTTTGGATGTATCCAAAATAACTATCACTACAAGAAATTGGTTATTTACCAACGAACTTATTTCCGACGAAATTTATTTCGTCGGTAAATATGATTTTCCCTGATGAAATAGATATTTTGTCAGCAAAAGATACACATCCATCCCGCCACCACAAAATATGTTCCCGCTACCATTTACAACGACAGCCATCATACTTTTCCTGATGATATTATGTGTCATCGGTGAAAACTAATTTCCCAACGATTATTTCGTCGGTAAAGTTAATTGTCCCTGACGAACCAAATAGTTCGTCGGCAAAAGGTCCCTTGGTGTCCTTTGCGCTGATGGAGAGGCTATTGTTATCAACGTTATACAATATCGTCGTTAAAAAGTCTTTTGTCAACTAAAAAATTCGTAGGTAAAGAAAGTTTTTACCGATGAAATAGATACATCGTCGGACAAAATGAACGGTGGACATATTATTTCACTTTGTGTGGTCGATCATGGATGTTCATTTATAATTTTTGTTTTTGGTGTAACTAATAAGTATATTTAAAAACATATGTATGGAGTGGAGGGGCAGATAGAGCACAGGTGTAAGACCCGTACCCCAATTAACCGACCGTACATTTAGTTTCCGATGCCGGTACATCCAGGACTGATCAGATCAACGATCTCTTATCAGGATCCTGATTTAGTACCACAACGACCTAAGACTTGTACCCTTACGACCGTGCGGGCGCCATGACTCCAACGCTGCGCGGCACGCCCCATTGTGATACCCGGTGTGAAAGTTGTGATCATTTGCGCAATCCGAGGTGAGCCGCGCAACGCGCGTGTGACGTGAGCCCCAATTGCACAAATCCCAAGAAAATGTCAAATCAATCACCATCACCCTCAACCATACCCCTCTCATCACCCTAGTTTACACCCACCATACCCACCCCATCACTCTCTCACCTCCAAAGTCAACACAACCCATACCTCTCATGCCTTCTCCCATGCTAGCCATCATCACCTCATACACCCCCCTCTCTACCCATACAAGATCCATACGTAGGGGGGGTGTGGCCTTCTCATTTTCCTATTTTGCAAAGAAGAGAGAAAGGAGAGAGAAAGAGAAGAGAGAGAAGTAGAGAGAGATTTAGAGGGAGATCAAGAGAGAGAAAGAGAGAGATTAGAGGAATTGAAGGAGGAAATCCAAGCTTGGAGGACCCCAACCATCATCCGGACCGTTCGATTGACAACCCGACCCAATCCAACCATTCATATTTCGAGGTGAGTGCAAGGGCGACATAAACTTCCCATTTTTCCTTATTTACCTGTCATTTTCTTTTCTTTTTGGGCCCATCGTGTGATGGACAATCAGATGGATGGGCAGGATCATCCATGAATGGGCCCCACAACCTGATAATCATAATAATAATAATAAATATTATAATAAAAAAAAGAGTTGGCCGCTGGACAGACAGCGTCCAGAGGACGCTGCTGCCCAGCAACGCTTGGGCTAAAGCCCTCTTGGGCGTTGACATTGGGATGCCCACTTCGTGGGACCCACCTTGATGTATGACTTTGATCCACACCGTCCGTATATTTCTCCAGCCTATTTTATGGCTGGACACCAAAAATGAAGCAGATCCAGATCTCAGGTGGACCACACCACAGAAAACAGTGGAGATAATGAAGCCCCACTGTTAAAGCTTCTTGCGCCCACAGTGATGTTTGTAGGCTGTATCACCTGTCCAATATTGGACTCTAAGGGTTCCTCATGAGCGGGTGTTGGGGTCCCAAATAGTGGACATTCTTAAAATAAGTCGAGTAACCATATACCTCTGAAGAAATGACGCGAGGAACACCCTCCGGCGCACGCAAAACGAGGGTGTACGTGACTTCCCTAGACTTAGCCAAGATTCCTTAGCGGACCCCGCTAATCACCGTGATCAGAACTGTCCGGAATCAGACCCGTAACTCCTTTGTGATTTATGATGAACAGTGGAAGTGGTTGCGCAACGAAACGGGCCCCACAAACCCTCCAAAAATCAAAACCCAATCGATGAAGCCCACATTTACGTGTCCGACGCACCTTGAAATCCAAGCAACCCACGCATCCAACGCACCCTTAAAAACAGCACATCGGCCCGCCATTTCTCGAAGGCCCATGCATCCAACGCACCTTGAAAGCTGATCAACGCACCCCATAATCAATGGACGGTTAAGAGACAGGTTCCAGATGCGTAGAGCCTCACGCACCCGACAATTAAATCCCATGCACCCGTATGATTTTCGGACACCTACAATCAAATAAACAAGTGCGTTGAGGACATTTGACGGATGCGTGATACGTGGCAGCTTCCTATTGGCCGACGTCACCTATAAATACCCCTCGACCCGCTCATTTACCAGACCAGAGAGAAAAGAAAGGGAGCTGCTGCCGCCGGAAACCCAAAGATCCCGCCGGAATCCTTGCCGGAACACCTCTACGTCCATCGGAATCCTATTTTCGGGCGCGGAACCGTTGTTAAGGTCTGGATTTCATATATTTAAAACGCACCTGTAAAAGGGCCTCACGCATCCGAAGATCTCACGCATCCAAAAGGACACCACGCATCCGTCAATTCAGTCTCCGCGTGTAATTCCAGCAAAATCATATTTGGTGAAAAGAACCCAACGCACCCTGAATATGCACCAACGCACCCTTAAATTCATCTCATAAGCGACATTGAATTGACAGGTGCGTGCAGTCCCCACGCACCCGTAAATCAGATCACACGCACTCAGAAATCAGCCAATTGTAGATCATGTTAGCAGGTGCACCGAGCTCAATTTTGAGTATTTTCAAGGACTACTGGAGCCGGTCTTGGGTATTTCGAGCATTCCGGACGCAATGGAACGGCCAAACGAACGTTTCGAGAACTCTAAATGAGCAGAATCGAGCATCTTCAAGACTTAACCCTATCCGATGCAATGAACGGGATAACTTCCCGGAAAGGAGTCACCAACATCCAGAGCTATGCAAATATGCTGATATTTACATTCACTGCAAAGGCATGATCCGATTTATGCTAAAGCTAGACCAGCAGGGCCTTGATTACCACAATGAAATGTGTTAAAGAGTTTCAATCCTCTACAAAACCAATTGCTCAACTGCCACAACACAACAGTCGATGCCCTACCCATTTAAACAGTACCCGCCGGTTAGACTGCGCAGGTACACATAACTGTAGAACGGACTTCCCGAGGTCACCTGTCCCTACATTGACAGGCGCGGGCCCAGAGTCGTCCATCTCAGTAATAAACCCTGACAGTCCTAACCCGGGTCTCCGGCCAAAATATGGTACATAGACATCTGACTAACACAGAAGTGGTTTAGTATACAGCAGAACAAATATAGGCCCCATGGCCATAAACTCTAAAAAAAAAACCTAGTCCCTGCTGGCTAGTCTTTTGCCTTCTAATCAAGCGTCATCGATCATTCGATGTAATTAAGGGTCCGTGCCAGACCACGGCCTGGAATGTACAAGATTTCAGAATCTCTGGAATAAAATTCTCCTTGCGATATCTCTTCATGTGTATCTTTTGTGAATGCTTGTGATTGTCTATGAATGTTTCTATTACTCAGAACCCCAGAGCAACTAAACACCACATTCCAGAGAACGTTCCCCACGGTCCATTCTCTAGTTCTAACAAACTGGCGACTCTGCTGGGGATCGAACCCAGAATCTCTGGTTAGCTCTGAGTATAAAAACACTCTAAGATTAATCCTTTGCTAACACGAATTTACGCATAGGAAAAGTTACCGCAAGGTGTAATGTTTCGGCGCCCTCGGGCGTCAAACTGGCGACTCTCAACGGGAACGTTCTTCCCTTCATCTTCAAGGCAACAGACATTTAAAAGGTTTTCGAACACACACATTCCACAATTACACGTATTTGTCTCCGTCTTGCTTATCCCTGTCGGTTTATGCACTGCGATCGAATGGGCTTATACTCCCGATCGTACTTGTGAACTGTTCTAACGATTTTTATGACACTACAGAATTAGCAAGATACTAGGACAAACGAAGGAAATGGCGTGCTCAATGACCAGTTTGTGCACTTTCCTCGCCGCCGGAGGCTTCAACTTCCCTCGCTTTACCTCGACCACGACAACTGCCTCTAGTTCAGGATGGCAATTGGTCGAAACACGCCGACAAAAGAAAGAACAGAAGAAAGCAGCTAATTTAGCAGCATATATGAAGGCGGATGTCACAAAACATTGCCCTACAAATAAGAGACAATGGCAGCCAAAGCAGGGGCAGAAGACCCTTACAGGCAGGAGGGTTACGCCGGCAGAACCCGCGACGCCCGCAATAACAATCGAGCAGTTCCCGCCGCTGCCCAAAACCTCTCATACCCCACAAAGAACCACCGGGCTCGTAAAAGAAAAGCCCAAGTCCACGACGATCGTTATACCAAGACAAGGACCGGTCCGGGAAATCCAGTTGGCATAGGTAGTGATGGTGCAGGTGGCCGCAGAGGCAGAGGAAGAACTGTACGAGACAGAAGAGTTACCTCCGTTACAAGATCAGATCGACAGGTTGGTAGAGGCTAACCGTGAGACAAACGAGCGAATGAAGGCCATCCAGGAGGCCTTGACCACTCTGATAGCACAAAATGCCGCCAGAAATGCCGCGCCACCCACCCGCCAGTCGGCGAAGGAATCTTAAGGCGCAACAGAAGGTCCGGTTGAGCAAGAGCCGCCCATCCAACCCAGAGTCATACCGGTAGGACGCGCACCGCTCTCCACATCTCACGTATCAGGAGAAGAGCTGTCCCAAACGATAGCCCATATGATGCAACAGGAAAAGGAGAAAGAAAGGAAAGGTAGCTACAAATATGGGGTTCCATACCCACCAGAAGTAGAGGAGGTACCATTCCCGGCCAACTTTAGATGCCCGGACTTCGGAAAGTTCGACGGCAGAGGGTCGCCGGAGGAGCACATCACCCACTTCCTGACTACACTGGGAAACTGGTCTGCAGTCCCGCAATACTGCATGCGGCTATTTGGGTCTACCCTGACAGGAAAAGCCTTCCAATGGTGCATGTCACTACCAGCCGGCTCTGTGAGAACGTGGGAGCAGATGCAAGATGCCTTCATCTCAAAATTCTTCGCAACAGAGAGAGAAATCTCGTTAACAGACCTTGCGATGGTCAGACAGAGAAATGGTGAGCCAGTTGAGAAGTTCATCGACCGATGGGGAACCACAGCAGCTCAATGTCGAGAATTACCTAGCGAAGGCGAGCAGATGAAAATGTGTCTAAGGGCCTTAGACCCGATGATCTCGTATGGACTATCAGGCAACACCTTCAACTCTTTCCGCGAATTAGCGACAAAGGCACACTTGGTAGAGGAAGCAGCATCTCGAGTAAGCTTCAGGCCCGAGAGACAGAAAAGAGAGACAGGAAGAGTAGTTGAGACCCACCAGATCGACAGGAGCAGGGACCCGAAAGACCAAAAACGTCCCGCCACGAATCATGAGACAGAGGTAAAAATGGCAGATGTGCCAGATAAAGGTAAGAGGCCCTATGTGCCCAAACGTGTATCTATAGCCGAAAGAGAAAAGGCGAACGGCCCCTACACATTCGACATGGCCGATTTAGTTCCGATCATGGAACAGTTAATCGAAGAGGGCCTGATACGCCTACCAGAGCCGATTCGTCCCCACGAGGTCGGACGAACGAACGACCCTAAATACTGCAAATATCATCGGTGCATCAGCCATCAGACGGAAGATTGCTTTTCCCTAAAGGGAAGGATACAACGATTGATCAACCAAGGGGTCATTAGCATGAAGGCACCTGAGACAGTGAAGGAGGCAGTCGGGGCAATCTCAACAGTCCCGATAGAAGGAGAAACTGGCGGATCAACCCTGCTCCCCAAGCCGAAGGAACCATGGACCCCCGCCAGTAGCAAGAAAAAATCTGAGAACGGACAGAGACTCGTGAGGCGAAAGAAGAACAGAGGGGCGAAGTCGCAGGGGTAGGGGCAACTCAGGACGATCATGGCTCGCTGCGGAATGGTGTCGTTCGCCGAACAAGCATCACCTGAAGAAACGCCGCAAGTAATAGAGAGGGAAGTTGACGCAGTTATCCTACGGTCAGGAAGGAAAATGCCTGACCGTACTCTCCCCAGACCAGACAACACGATACCAGAAGATGGTACCCCTGACAGATCGCAGGAAAGATCTCGCATGCAAGAGTCGAAAGAAAAAGTCGTCGAAGCTGCTACCAGTCAGCCAAACCCTAGGCCAGTGGCATATGACATTGTATTACACCTACGAAAGGTTCCCGCCCGCTTGAGCATATACGATGCCCTGTGCCTCTCAAAAGTATACAGGGAAATGTTAATCAACGCCTTGCTTGACAATGAAATCAGGGAGGTCACGATAATAGAAATAAAAGAAGAAATGAAAGATTCAAATAAATTTTGGGAAGGGTATATGCCAGTGTCGCAAGTTATGCCTATCAATCACCCTTCGACCATCACGTTCTCAGAAGAAGACCGCACGATAGAATCAACAGACCATAACCATCCACTAATGGTCACAGGAATAATCAGGGATACCGAGGTCAAGAGATGTATGCTGGACGACGGGTCGGCTGTAAATATCATGCCCTTGAGGACATTGCAGACGCTAGGTTACATGCAATCGGCGTTGCGCCCAAGTTTTATGATGATTCAAGGTTTCAATCAAGACAGCCAACGTACACTTGGGTCAATTACGGTAATGTTAGAGATCGAAGGACTGACCACAAGAGTGATGTGTCAGGTAATCGATGCGGTGACGACATACAACCTCCTTTTAGGAAGGCCTTGGCTTCACCAAAATCGCATAATCCCCTCGACATATCACCAGTGTTTTAAATACAGAAGAGACGGAGTTCAGTACAGGGTAACGGCGGATCCAAAGCCATACACGATAGCCGAGTCATTTTTAGCCGACGCAAAATACTACAGCTCGGCCGACGGCAGTGAAATCAGCGAAAGGACCGAGGCATCAGAGAAGGGGCAGAGGGTAAAAACTCGAGCAGAGCAGTTCGCGTGGGGAAGTGAGCCTCAAACTGTCACCCAGGGGAGGTCCCGACATCCTATGGAGAGTCACTCTCGGCCAATCACGAAGAAATTTTATGTGATACAGCAACATTTACGTCAGCCAGGGCAGTCTGTGTTAAAACTGATCTCAGACCAAGACATGAGCGTGCTCAAGTCCAGCTTCAATGTACCGGTACCCAAGATGGGAAGAACCAAACCCTTTCCGAAAGCTCCAAGTCAGTTCATCGTGCCGTCAAGAGATGTCACCCAGAAAGACATCAAATTTCACTCAGTGCCGAGCCGGCCAGCGCCATTAGAAGAAAGAGGGGGAGGAAGGGGGCTCGCCCAGCCTCGACCAATAGAAGAGAAGAGATACAGCAGAGCCAGCCGAAAAATCATGAAGAATATGGGATTCCCTGACCAAAGCGCAGACACAGAGAGGAGGTTACTGGCTCCATTTGAAGAATAGAGGCGAGTCTACCGCAATGGAGAGGGCCTAGGGGCTAGGGCAGATGTAAACATGGTGACCATCGGCCCGGCAGAAGAAACCCAGTCCCAGGAGCCTATCGATGTGGTCCAGCCAAGTATCGCACCTGTGCAACTGGAAGATGGTGGACAGCCAACGATCGACGAACTCGAGGAGATAAACCTGGGGACCCCCGAAGAGCCCAGGAATACATACTTGAGCAGAAACATCCCAGAAAGTGAGAAGGAAAAATACCTGCAGCTGCTAAAGGAAAATAAAGATATCTTTGCCTGGACATATTCAGAAATGCCCGGGCTCAGCCCGACGATTGCCATGCACAAACTAAGTATCATGAAGGAGAAGAAGCCGGTAAAACAACCGCAACGACGGTTTCATCCGGACATTATACCAAAGATTGAGGAAGAGGTCAAGAGACTGATCCAGGCTGGGTTCGTTCGAGAGGTGAAGTACCCCCGGTGGATTTCAAACGTCGTGCCAGTCAAGAAGAAGAGCGGACAAATCCGAATATGTGTTGATTTTCGAAACCTAAATGAAGCCTGCCCTAAGGACGATTTTCCCCTCCCGATTCCTGAGATGTTGATTGACAGCACGACGGGGTATGCAGTGATGTCTTTCATGGACGGATATTCGGGATAAAATCAAATCGCATGGCACCAGAAGACGAAGAAGCCACGGCTTTCCGCACAACTCTCGGCATCTACTGCTACCGCGTAATGCCCTTCGGATTAAAGAACGCAGGGGCAACCTACCAGCGCGCAATGCACGTCATATTTCAGGACATGATGCATAAACACGTTGAATGCTATGTAGACGATTTAGTCGTCAGGTCGACCGATCACGAGCAGCACAGGGAGCACCTAAGGCAAGTGTTCCAACGATTGCGTAAGAAGAGTCTCCGCATGAATCCGCTAAAATGCGCGTTCGGAGTTGCATCCGACAAATTCTTGGGTTTCGTGGTCAGACACAGGGGCATAGAAATCGATCCCGCAAAAATTAAGGCCATAATAGAAATGCCGCCTCCAAAGAACCTGAAGCAATTGAAAAGCTTCCAGGGCCGCGTAGCATATCTGAGAAGATTCATTTCAAACCTAGCTGGTCGTTGTCAGCCATTCTCCTGACTCAACAAAAAGAATGTCAAGTTCGAGTGGAACGCCGCCTGTCAGAAAGCTTTTGATTCACTAAAAGAAATGCTCGGGAATTCGCTAGTCCTTGCTGCCCCAATCAAAGGTAAACCGCTGATTCTATACATTGCAGCGGGTGATAACTTGCTAGGGGCGCTCCTGGCACAGAAAAACGAAGAAGGCAAGGAAAACGCGCTATACTATTTGAGCCGCACGTTAGCAGGGGCCGAGTTTAACTACTCAGCGATCAAAAAGACATGTCTGGCCCTCATCTTCGCCGTGAAGAAACTTAGGCATTACTGCCTCTCACATCAAATAACGTTGATATCCAAGGCTGATCCGATCAAATTTCTCATGAATCGGCCCATGCTGTCTGGGCGCTTAGCAAAATGGGCCCTCATCCTTTCAGAATTCGATATCACTTACGTCTCGGCCCGAGCCGTTAAAGGTCAAGCAATTGCGGACTTCCTCGCCGCGCACCCCGTTCCAAGCAACGAACAAATGGAATGTGATCTCCCAGACGACCAGGTTATGATGATTGAAAACCGCGACCCTGGCAAATGTACTTCGAAGGAGCCGCTAGGTCCGCAGGGGCAGGAGCAGGAATTATATTCATTAGCCCGCAGAGAGATCTACTACCCTATGCATTCACGATTATGCTGGCTTGTACCAACAATGAAGCAGAATACCAAGCCCTTATCATCGGACTACAGCTCTCCCTCGAGATGCGTATCAAGGCAATATAAATATACGGTGACTCCAGGCTAGTCATCAGACAGCTAACAACGGAATATGAGGTTCGCAAGCCCGAGTTGTTGCCCTTCTGCCACCAAGCGCAATCGTTGTTCGACCAGTTTCGCAATGGCAGCATTTCACACATACCAAGGCGAGAGAACATACAGGCCGACGCGTTAGCCAGCCTGGCCGCTGCCCTGGCCAATCCTGGAGGCAGCCCTCTTCAAGTAACGATCGAAGAAAGAAGGATCTTGCCAACTACCCTACCGCCCAGCAATGAATCGAGCGTGAACCCTATTTATTGCTTCGAAATCACAGAAGGAAACGACTGGAAGAGACCGTTCGTCGACTACTTGAAGTACGGATTTTTACCGGAAGAACCCAAAATGCGCACACAGGTCAGGAGACGTGCCGGTTCGTTCATAATACAGAGCGACACCCTTTACAAGCGCTCATACGAGGGAGTGTTGTTGCGCTGCCTAGACCAGGACGAGGCATACGCCATGCTAAAAGAAGCACACGAAGGGGAGTGCGGTGCTCACCAAGGGGGTAGGAACTTGCATCACCGTGTCCGACATATGGGGTACTATTGGCCCACAATGATGAAAGACGCAATAGACTATGTCAGAAAGTGTCATCAATGCCAGATACATGCAGATATAATACACTCACCACCAGAAGAGTTACATCAGTCAGTGATATCTTGGCCTTTCGCCGCCTGGGGCATGGACGTAATAGGGCCGATCAACCCGCCGTCCTCTCAGGGGCACCAGTACATCCTTGCTGCAACCGATTATTTCTCTAAATGGGCTGAAGCCGTTGCCTTAAGAAGCTGAAAGCCAGGCACGTCGAAAGTTTCATCCACCATTCCATATTGTACCGGCATGGTATCCCCGAAAGAATCACCACCGACAACGGGACGCCCTTCAAGAATGTCACTATCGATAGGCTATGCGCAAAGTTCAAGATCAAGCATTGCTATTCATCACCCTACTACCCTCCTGCGAACGGGTTAGCCAAAGCATTCAACAAGATTATCGTAAAGATCCTGAAGAAGACGGTGGCAGAAAATAAGAAGGACTGGGACAGACGATTACCCGAGGCACTATGGGCATACAGGACCACGTACCGCACAGCCACCCGAGCCACACCTTACTCATTGGTGTACGGTACGGAAGTCGTGATCCCGATGGAAATGCAGGTGGAGTCATTACGGGTTGTGCTCCGACACTCTTTGACAACCGAATACAATGATAAATTCAGAATGATCGAACTTGACAACCTGGATGAAAAGAGACTCGCCGCTCAGCAAAGGCTTGAAATGTATCAAAAGCGAATCTTAGCTTCGTACGATAAACGAGTCCGGGGAAGGTCGTTTAAGAGAGGCGACCTGGTGCTAATGATGAAACGTCCGGCACCGATGCAAGGCCCAAAAAGTAAATTCGATCCAAAGTGGGATCCAGTGTGCATAATTGATGAGGTATACTCTAATGGAGCTTATCGGGTAATAGATTGCAAAGGACAGGGCGTTAGTACGCTGGTGAACGGTCGGTTCTTAAAAAGATATTATACTTGAAGGAAGTCTGTCACCATATTTTTGTAAAACGCCCCGTTAGAGGGATGATGTAATGTAGAAAATACCAAAAGAAATGATATCACACGAGGTTCGGGGCAAAATACTAATTATCTACCTTTTCTTCCACAGGTATCAGGAAGTCGTCAAGGCCCAGAATACGTCAGGAATAACACGCCGCCCTGCAAGACAACTAAGAAAGGGGGCAAGCCCCTAACAAAGGCTCGATCACATCCTTGCTCGTACGAGCACAGGTTTGGGTCCTAACAGGGGGACGCTCTTCCCAAATGACTCAGTCAGTTCGCATTCAAAGTTCAAAAATTCGATTATCATCATAAATAACTTAGTAACGTAACATGAACCTAAAATCGGAGTAGTATACATATTGATACAATATTTGTTACAACGTGTTCTAAAGTTAGTATTAAGTATAAATGGAGGTCATTACAGCTCAACTGTTTAAAGTTTTCAAACATTGGTCTAACAAGTCTGCTGCAGACTCCTCGATCGCCTTCCGTGCAGCCTCGGCCTCAGCAAGAACTAGAGCAGGGTCGGGAGTGTCCCTGATAGACTGCTCCAACTCCGCAACTTGGGCTTTCACGACGTCGCACTCTGCCTCTTGCTGATCAAGGGAGGATTGCAAACGAGTCCTCTGACCGGTAAGCTTGGATAGTTTAAGGTGGACGATCGAGCGCTCGGCTTGCAGTCGAGCCACCTCGTTGTCTATCTCTGCCAAACGAGCAGTGGCCGCCTGACACCCATCATCAACAACCTGCCAGTCCTTCTTCACCGCGGCCACCCCTGCCTCGTGTAATTCCAGTTTCGGGAGAAGGGACCGCAAGTGACCGCGCTTTTCCTCAGTGGAAGGGTCAATTTGGAGGTTTTTCGCCTCGAGCTCTCGGGCCACCCGCTCTTTGAACAGAGTCACCTGACCGATCACGAAGGACAAGTCAATCCCGAGCCAGGCAGCGTTAAGCCCTAGTGCCTGCAACGCCTCGTCTAAGACAGGCCATTCCTCCTCATGTCTTAAAGAGTCGGCGATGTCAGACAGAAGGCCTTTGAGAAGGTTTGCCTTGGTCTTCGACAGACCCCGAAGGGATGAGACGAATGACTCTGGTAGCGCCATAGGCGCTGAGGCATCGATGGAAGAGGCTGCTGGCACAGAGAGTGGAAAGCGTTAGTATAAGAAAACATCGTCAGAAAGGAAGCAGTCAGAACAGTAAAAGCAGATGACATACCAGCAACGTCAGGAATGCCAACGGCAACGACGTGGGATGAAGTGGTAGGCACAGGTGACGCTGGGGCCGGCCCCATTGTTCCCTCAATTAACGGCTCAGGCAATTCCGGGGAGGATATCACCACGACCTCAGAAATGTTGGCATCAGGCGCTGGCCTAGCAACAGGAGGAATTGTAGTGGCAGACTCGACTAGCGACGATGTGGCAACGGGCGGGACTTCAACAACAGATTCAATCAACAATGGTTCAGCAGCAGGAGGGGCCCCCACAACCGGATCGAGCACGCTCGACTCAATAATGGGAACCGCAACCTCTTCCACCACGGCGACGATCGCTTCCGGAACCCCACTTTGAGTTTCAGCCTCCTCCACAGAAGGATTGGGGGGAAGGACTGACCCGGCAGGCGCCTCACCATCCAAGTCCATAAAGATTGCCCCCACGTCCTCTTCAGGGATGGACCTATCGTAAACAGGCTCATTCTCGTTATGCCCCCGGGTAGGGCAACCCTCGCCCAGGTTGGCTTGAGAGCTTAGCTCGCCCTCCTCCCTGGCTTCTCCCGTGTTAACGATCGGAGTATCGCCAGCCTCCTTCGCAAGCTGCTCCCGCAAGCGCTCGGCCCTGCGTAGTTCCAACAAATCCTTTATTTTCTTGCCGCCGCAAACGACGGGAAGACGAGGAGCATTTTTCACTCAAGTGCCGGCGCGCTCAACCCATACACCCTCATCACCACCATCATCACCCTCATCGCCCTCATCACCACCATCATCACCGCCATCACTAACAGAGCCTCCACCTCCATTACCTCCCGCATCGTCATCACCTCTGTCAGCTCCGCCTATAGCATCATCGCCGTCCCTATCACCGCCATCGCCTTCTGCGGCAGCGTCATCTTCCTCATCCCTGGCCTCAGTCATGCCCTCGTCACCGTCGTTGTCTTCTTCGCCATCATCACCGTCATTTCCCCTTCTCAGAACATCGCCCCCGGCGGGCAACTCGTCGATAGGGCCGAGAGACGGGAACTCTGGCCCCACTGCCGTCACAATCCTCTCCCCATAGGCGATCCAGCCTTCCAGGGTGTGCTCCGACTTTTCATGATCGAGCACCACGTTCAGGGAGGTTTGCAATCTCTCCGTGCCTGGCACCGCGGGTTGATGAAGATTCTCCGATACATAGCCAAGCCCGTTGGCAGGAATAGGCGTAACGATGGGGGGCGTGATGAAGACGAGCTCGGTAACGAGCATTTTATTCCGCACCAGCGCGTATTGGTGGGCCCACCACCTCATCCACCCAAAGGTGGCCCCGGCAAAACACTGCGTCCTCGGGATCACGAAGTAACAGCCGGTTCTGGTCAGCAGAAGTTGCCGCCACATCCATTTCAAGTGAATAAGCCCAACACCGTACGCCCGCTGCTCGCGCGTCACTGGTTCTAAGGTCGCTGGCACTCCCTGGTCATACCCAAATTGGCGGGCGAAACGATTCGGATAATAAGGCTCCCTCCAGAATCCAGCCCTTCACGGAGCGGCAGTGACGAAGGGCGAATCGCGATCAGGAAGGAACGCTCGTAATAATCAATACTATCGTCGTCCGTGCACAGGACCGGCTCTTCGCTACGGGTACCAGAGAAGTGATAGAAGTACATGTCATCAAGCCCCGCGATTCTGTCCTCAATAGTGTTTAAGTTATGGCTGATCATCCTCTTCTTCTGGAAAAAGTGTAGCGGGAGCTTCCCCTCTCTGATATAATCCCCGCGCCTTACGCCATAGACCCAGGGAATACACCCCGAGCCAACCAGAGAAGAAGTGCCATCCGCAGTAAGCAGAGTTCATCCCGTAAGCAGCGTGCTCCTTGTTGCTGATGACGTAACCGAATGCTCGGTATATAGAACATAAGACCGCCGGAGCCAGCGCGTACCGGTGACCGTTCGCCAGGGCCCCTGCGACGGCAAAGCAAGACACTCTGACATTATCTGCCTGCTTGGAGCTCGGGAGCGCCACGCAACTGAGCCAATATGCCAGGAAGCCGGCTAGCTCGCAGGAGGGGGAGAGTTTGTTGGGGCGCGGGAAGTTCTCCCTCATTCGTTTCTCCAACAGCGCCTTATCACCACGACCCTCGTCGAAGGCCGCGTAGTCCAAACTGAATAAGGGAAAGGACGAAGCGTTAGCAGAAAGAAAGAAGCGTGACAGAACAGTAAGGCATAATTCATTACAGAAAACTTACTTCAAGCCGTGGCTGAAATAGACCAGCCAGTCCTCGAACAGGAGCTTATCTTTGATACCCCAAAATTGGTGTAGTTCGGCAAACAGCTCGTAGCAGGCCTTGGAGAAGAAACCTTCATTGCTGCCTTTCTTCTTTCGTGACAGCTCATCGTCGCTCGGGACCCATTCATCATAGATCCTCCCGCGATCCTGTTGAGATCCCAGAGCGAGATGCTCATCTCGCCGCATGGCATGTGGAAAGAATTAGTGATAGAGCACCAGTGGTTGAGGAAGCCCTTGTATACCCAAGGCTCTCGGCAAAAGTAGCTCGATGTCGCTTCGATCGCCTTGTACAGACCCACTGCCCGTAGGGTCGCCCTGTGTTGATCCAAGATCCGGTTCGCCCACGCCTCGTAGCCCGGATGAAGGACCAGATGGCCGTGAGTCCGGAACGCCCCGGACAACCAGACTTCGGCATCCCCCAGATGGTGAAACCTCTGACGGAGAGTCTCGAAATAATGTCTAGGAAAGGGCTGATGGGGATTGTGATTCGGCTCTAGGAAAATCATATCCTTCACACCCAGGACCGACTGCTGCTTCCCGTTCTTGGAGAGAGAACAGCTGAGGAATGACGCCAGGCCGGATGTCCAAACATCGACGCCGTAGAAGGAATTGCTCCTGCAGATGTCGGATGGTTCAATGCTCGGGAGAGACCGCTGCCGTTGATAACTCTTCGCATAACGGATATACTCCCGAGTATAGGGATTCCTCACCACGAGTGGCGCAGTGACAAGCTTGGCGCTAGACCAGGCCACCTTCATCTTGTCCGATCCAGACTTGGTTTGGTTCTCTAAGTACACTTGCTTGGCAACTTTGCCAGCCCTCCTAGGGCGACCGCGCCTGGTGGACTGGCTTGCCTCGCCCTCTTCAGAACCCGTTGCCTCGTCACTCCGGAAACCCCGGAGAGGAGCGTACCACGCATCCCATTGCTCCTGTGTGCCCCTGTCTGGAGGAGGCGGCACGATCCTATCGCAAAGGATCTTCTTCTGTATATCCTTCGACAAGGTGAGGATGCGTTCATAAAAATTGAACGTCTCTGGAGGGAGAAACCATTATGGATTTTCAGCGGACGGTCTGACGACCTGCTTGGCAGCAGCACGTTTGCGCTTGGAAGGAGTCTGGGGAGGACCCGAAGGACCGACCTGTGAAGGATCGCTGGCCATTGCAAACCTGCGAACGACATGCAAAATTCAGGTACAAAGTAAAGGAGAAATGCTCGCACAAGGTTGATCAAACCACGCATAAAAGACAGAGACACAAAAGCAGCAAATGAACAAAGCACAAGCGTCGACATGAGCCATCGCGGAACACACTCAAAATCAATGGAAGAAATGAAACAAACGACACTCATCGTCACAGAACATACAGGCAGGAAAAGACAGAACTGAAGCGAAGAAGTATAAACTAATATTCATCAACCATAAGGGCCGTTCCACATGGCTAAATTGTTAATAACAATTGTTTAAATGACCAAACAATAATAGTCAATGTAAGACAACTCCAAAATTGTGGGGACTCCTCCCCGAAGCCAGAGAGCAGGGGCCTCAGTCCTACGTCAGCGGAAGAACCTGAGCCCTCAACTCATCGACCTTCGCTTGAATCTGGGCCTCCTTGAAAACCAAGTCCACCAAAATGGAAATACACTGTTGCACGAGATCGAAGTTCAGGTACTCAGCATTGGCATAGTTCCTTATTACAGACACGTCAATCGCCAGGTCGTCGTGCTCCCGAATAGCCGCTCTGACCATTCTCCAAATGCCGGCACGACCATCCGGGTACTCGGCCTCCACCAAAGGGATAAGCCAAGCCAGGAATCTCCTACTCTCCCTCTTCTCCTCCTTTAGGAAGCTGAGATGCTTCGACAGAGATAGGAAGGAAGCAGCCAGAGAAGGCTCCGCCGCCTCCAGGACCGCCAATTCCTCCAAAAGGGAAGAATCACCGATAAAGCTAGAGACGGCCTCCTTGTGTTCGTCTGAGATGGAGGCCATCGCCGAGATATTCTGGATAGCTCGGAGGAAGGGGCGGGATTCAGCGCCAAGATGAGTCAAGGCTTCGGCCACCTCGTCGCATTGACCGGCAAGAGATGACCAAGCCTCGGGGCGGTCTAACGCATCTAGGAGTCGCCTCAGACAATCGCGGGCCTCACGGAGGGAAGCGCGAGTTACGACCATCGTCTGCTAAGAAACAAGGCTGATGAACCAATACAGCAGTCCAACAAAAGGGAGAAAGAACAAGAAGCAGGAAAAGCCAAATCGAGTAAAGACGAAAAGGCAAGAAGACGTGCTTAGGTACACTCGAAACGTTACTTAAAGCTACCATAGGAATTGCCTTCAAGACCGATGCGATCTAGAAATCTCGAAAGTCCATGAGACCCTACGCCTCTTCAAAAAAAAAATCTCTGAATATGTATGCCCAAATACGAGGCAGAGGTTAAGGGGCTCATGCACTTCAAACGTCCAGCTTCGCAGAAAATTACCTAAGAAAAATTTTTACAAGTCCTGTAAAACGGATGCGTGAGTCTCCACGCACCCCGAAATTCGAGAGGATGACAACCACATTTTCAGGTGCGTAAGACCCCACGCACCCTTAAACTTATGCAGACCCCGATTTTTCAGGTGCGTGAAGGGCAATGTCTCAAACAAAAATCGACGAAGGATGCGTGAGGCCTCACACACCCAATAAATACACCCTTTCGGCCAAGTTCATCAGCTGGGTGCGTACGCTTCCAACGCACCCTTAAAAAGTCCACAACCCAATTGTATGGCGCGTGAGGCACCAAGGCCTGCCCAGTTTGACGAAGGGTGTGTATACCCTCCACGCACCCAAAAAACTCGGGATGTCCACAATTCAAAGATTTACAGGTGCGTAACACTACGCATCCAAAAGAAATACTCAAAAGTCCCAAGTTCAAACTATAGGGTGCGTATGCACCCAACGCACCCCTAAAATCACTTCTACCTCGGATAAGTGGGTGCGTACGGATTAAATGGACGCGTTGGAGACAATTGTTGGATGCGTTGGAGAATAAAAAGGTGCGTGGGCTTGACGTGAGACGTCTGGTAAAGAACAGTGAAATGACAAGAATGAGCCGACTCATCTATTTATAGTGGGACCTGGGAAGTCCGGTGCATCGTACCAGCCGATCATGCGCCTGTCGCGACCCACCGGAGGGGCATCTGTTGGGGTCCCAAATAGTGGACATTCTTAAAATAAGTCGAGTAACCATATACCTCTGAAGAAATGACGCGCGGAACACCCTCCGGCGCACACAAAACGAGGGTGTACGTGACTTCCCTAGACTTAGCCAAGAGTCCTTAGCGGACCCCGCTGATCACCGTGATCAAAACTGTCCGGAATCAGACCCGTAACTCCTTTGTGATTTATGATGAACAGTGGAAGTGGTTGCGCAACGAACGGCCCCACAAACCCTCCAAAAATCAAAACCCAATCGATGGAGCCCACATTTACGTGTCCGACGCACCTTGAAATCCGAGCAACCCACGCATCCAACGCACCCTTAAAAACAGCACATCGGCCCGCCATTTCACAAAGGCCCATGCATCCAACGCACCTTGAAAGCTGATCAACGCACCCCATAATCAATGGACGGTTAAGAGACAGGATCCAGATGCGTAGAGCCTCACGCACCCGACAATTAAACCCCACGCACCCGTATGATTTTCGGACACCTGCAATCAAATAAACAGGTGCGTTGAGGACATTTGACGGATGCGTGATACGTGGCAGCTTCCTATTGGCCGACTTCACCTATAAATAACCCTTGACCCGCTCATTTACCAGACCAGAGAGAAAAGAAAGGGAGCTGCTGCCGCCGGAAACCCAAAGATCCCGCCGGAATCCTTGCCGGAACACCTCTACGTCCATCGGAATCCTATTTTCGGGCGCGGAACCGTTGTTAAGGTCTGGATTTCATATATTTAAAACGCACCTGTAAAAGGGCCTCACGCATCCGAAGATCTCACGCATCCAAAAGGACACCACGCATCCGTCAATTCAGTCTCCGCGTGTAATTCCAGCAAAATCATATTTGGTGAAAAGAACCCAACGCACCCTGAATATGCACCAACGCACCCTTAAATTCATCTCATAAGCGACATTGAATTGACAGGTGCGTGCAGCCCCCACGCACCCGTAAATCAGATCACACGCACTCAGAAATCAGCCAATTGTAGATCATGTTAGCAGGTGCACCGGGCTCAATTTTGAGTATTTTCAAGGACTACTGGAGCCGGTCTTGGGTATTTCGAGCATTCCGGACGTAATGGAACGGCCAAACGAACGTTTCGAGAACTCTAAATGAGCAGAATCGAGCATCTTCAAGACTTAACCCTATCCGATGCAATGAACGGGATAACTTCCCGGAAAGGAGTCACCAACATCCAGAGCTATGCAAATATGCTGATATTTACGTTCACTGCAAAGGCATGATCCGATTTATGCTAAAGCTAGACCAGCAGGGCCTTGATTACCACAATGACACGTGCTAAAGAGTTTCAATCCTCTACAAAACCAATTGCTCAACTGCCACAACACAACAGTCGATGCCCTACCCATTTAAATGGTACCCGCCGGTTAGACTGCGCAGGTACACATAACTGTAGAACGGACTTTCCGAGGTCACCTGTCCCTACATTGACAGGCGCGAGCCCAGAGTCGTCTATCTCAGTAATAAACCCTGACAGTCCTAACCCGGGTCTCCGGCCAAAATATGGGACATAGACATCTGACTAACACAGAAGTGGTTCAGTATACAGCAGAACAAATATAGGCCCCATGGCCATAAACTCTAAAAAAAAAAAACCTAGTCCCTGCTGGCTAGTCTTTTGCCTTCTAATCAAGGGTCATCGATCATTCGATGTAATTAAGGGTCCGTGCCAGACCACTGCCTGGAATGTACAAGATTTCAGAATCTCTAGAATAAAATTCGCCTTGCGATATCTCTTCGTGTGTATCTTTTGTGAATGCTTGTGATTGTCTATGAATGTTTCTATTACTCAGAACCCCAGAGCAACTAAACACCACATTCCAGAGAACGTTCCCCGCGGTCCATTCTCTAGTTCTAACAGCGGGGGAACCTAATAGACGGAGTGGATCGTCCCCAAGTGGGCCCCACTTGATAAATATGAGAAAAGAAAAAAAAGAGAGAGAAAAAAGAAAAACGAGCAAGACGTCCAGATGCTGGACGTTCACAGCGTCAGAGACGCTGGAACCGTCCAGCGTCACCTAGAACGTGGGAGTGGGGTCCCCACTCATGGGACCACCTTGATGATTATGCTGGATCCACACCGTCTATCTGATTTCCCAAATCATTTTAGGGCCAAAGCCCCAGTATGAACTAGATCCAAATCTTAAGGGGACCTCACCACATGAAAACAGTGAAGATGATGATGTGCACTGCCGAAATTTTTTTGGCCCACCATGAGATTTCTAGACTGAATCATATACCCAATATGGGGCTCTATGGGTTCCCCTTGAGTTGGGGAACCTGATGAATGGAGTGGATCACCCTTATGTCGGCCCCACCCGATCAAAACCAAGAATAAAAAAAAGAAAACAAATAAAAAAAAGGGGCTCCCAGCGACTCTGACGCTGGGAGTGACCAGCGTCCCCAGCACTGGACGCGCGGGTGCTCCAGCTGGTGGCCCACTCTGTGGGTCCCACCATGATGCATGTGCTATATCCACACCGTACATCCAATTGGGGAGATCATTTTAGGGCATGATCTGAAGAATGAGACAGATCCAAATCTCAAGTGGACCCCACTTGTAAGAAAACAGTAGGGATAGTGACACTAGCGTTGAAACCTTCCTACGGCCCGCCATGATGTTTATTTGAGATCCAACATATTCAGAGGTCCACACACGTGTGGAAGAAAGGAAAACAAAAATATCAGCTTGACCGTAAACTCAGTGGGACCCACCTAGAATGTACGTGCTTGATCTATTTCGTCCATATGTTTTTCCAGCTCATTTTAGTGGCTGCGCCCAAAAAATTTAAGCACATCCAAATGTCAAGTGGACCATGCCACGGGAAACAATGGGAATAATGATTTTCACCGTTGAAACCTTCCCAGGCCCTACAGTGATGTTTATTTGTCATTCAACCTATTCATAAGATCACATGGATATGGATGAAGGAGAAAACAAAAATATCAGTTTGATTCAAAACTCTTGGGGGCCCATTTGGGTGCCACGCTCCAAGCAGCGTGCTTTGGCGCGCTGCCCAGCAGGTGGCCTACCCTGTGGGTCCCACCACGATGCATTTATTTTATCTCTGCCGACCATCTATTTTTCCATATTATTTTAGGGTCGTAGGCCAGCATAATGAGGTAAATACAAACCTCAAGTGGACCACACCGTAGGAAACAGTGGCCATTGATGCCCACCATTGAAACTCCTCTTAAGGCTACTATGTTGTTTATTTTTCCATCCAACCAAAGGCCATAGGGCCCATCTTAGACTCCCACCTTGATAGATGTGCTGTATACATTATTGTCCACCTTGGCCGGGGCGTGGGGCCCAGTTTTGGGTGGGCCACACGTAGAAAATAAGGGTGGTTGAACGCCTACCATTGGAAACTTTACAGGACCCATCTGTTATGTTTATTTGCCATTCTTCCTGTTCATAAGTCACCCAGCCATGCGTGGGGTTCCACACATGTGGTGTGCGGGCCCCACCATGGTGTTTGGTCGCCATCTCACTTAATTAGTGGGAAAGCACAAATATCAGGTTGATCCCAAACTGTTGGGGCCCATTGATGTATGTGGCTTCCCCACTCCTTTGTGCGGTTATCCCCAACCACGAGTTCACCTTGTCATGCATGTATTCTATCCACGGCAGCCATTGGCCACTATGGTACGATATGTATGTTGCTCATCGATTAGGACTACCTTAATTTTGTGCTTGATCCAAACCATCCAAATGAATGGACCCTAGCATGTTATGTACAGGATGGCCTTGGGACCACCTTAGTGTGCTTGTTCGAATGACCGCGTTGTCCATCCCGTGGATCCACCTTGATGATTAGTTGTGTAAACCCTTATTGAAAAGTCATATAGATCTGGGTGCATGGGAATCCCTAAAGTTCACTCGATCCAAGTCATAGGGCTACTTTCTTAAACTCACCCTGTTGAACTGTCTTGTCAATTCACTTTGTTAACTCACCATGTTGACCCGCCTTGTCAACCTGCCTTATTGACTCACCATGTTGATTGATCCTAGTAACTCAGCTTGTTGTATACTCAAATGACTCACCCCTCCTACCCTTGTACCCAACTATCAAAGACCACCATATCGTGTATATTCCATCCACACCGTCCGTTTACCTTTAGGACGAGTGTGGAGCTCATCCTCGACGTTAGTATGTCATCTAGGCCATCCATTATATGGAGCCTATCTTGCAGTATGAGGTTAGACCTGTCGTCCCTTTTTGGACCTCATCGTATTGACCATCTATCTCAGATTACCCTACAATGTATGATTCGCTGTCATGACCTGTCTATCTTGTAACCCGTTCTATGACATTCCTTTTACGGACCATTATTGTGTTTATCTCAACTGTGCTACGGGATTATGGGTCTCGGCATGATTTTGGGTATTCTACTCTTACCGCTCAAGTAGGTTCTACCTTTGATGTGTTGGTAGTGTATTCAATCTTTTTCTTTCCATTTGGGTTATCTGAATGTTGAAGGTTAATCCACACCGTTCAATTGTTGGACCAACTATGTTGTTGTATACCATCCATTTAGGGTCCTATCTCTTTGTGTTTTCTTGTGTTATAAGTTAATTATCTTTTTATGATGTTTTTAGTATGTCTGTTGCCACACGTAGTGTTGTTTGGAATGCTCCTATGCGATCTATATACTATATGCTTCAACGACCACCATGCATGTGTAATGAGTATGCATCCTAAATCACCATTGTTAGTTGGGGACCACTAGGGCATAAACGCATTCATAAACATTCGAGATGTAGTCGCGCAAACGTAATTCGTGTGCTCTCTATCGCAAACCTCTCCAATAGGTATGGGACTATTCGAGGACATACTGTTATGTTTTAAGTCGAAACGACTCCAGCGCCCATCCATCTCTCTCTCTCTCTCTCTCTCTCTCTCTCTCTCTCTCTCTCTCCTACCGTCACCCCCGTCCGGACGTTACTACCTTACGTCGTCCGGCCGCCACCAAAGTCAAGTCCGACCGTCACTGCCTTACGCCGCATGCCGTACAGCACACCTTCGGCCGTCGTCACCTCCGGTAACCCCCCCCCCCCCCCCTCTCTCTCTTCCTTCTCCCTCTATTCTCTCTCTCTCTCGCTATCCATTGTTTTGGGGCCCACCGTCGAAATCCATTACCTGTGGGTCCCACCATCATTGTCTATTACTTGTGGGGCCCGTCGTAGCTGTCCATTGTTTAATGGGTCGCACTGATTTAATAAATCTCTAATTTCATATTTTTAATTTAAAGGGCTAAAATACCTAATTGTGGGGCCCACCGTCGTTGTCCACTGCCTGTGGGGCCCACCATTGATGTCCACTACTTGTGAGGCCCACCGTCTCTATCCACTATTTGGTGGGGCCCACTATTTTATAAATTGGGGTTTTAAATTTTTAGAAATTATCATCCATAATTTGGGATTTTTAATTAAAATCCCTAATTGTGGGACCCACCGTCGTTGTCCACTGCTTGTGGGGCCTGCCGTCGATGTACACTGCTTGTGGGGCCCACCATCGCTGTCCACTGTTTGGTAGGGCCCACTGTTTTGTAAATCCCTAATTAAGGGTTTCCACTTTTTTGAAATTAAAATCCCTAATTTGGGATTTTCAATTAAAATCACTAATTGTGAGGCCCACCGTTGCTGTCCACTACGTGTGGGGCTCACTGATGTTCACTGCTTGTGGGGCCCACTGATGTTCACTGCTTGTGAGGTCCACCGTCGTTGTCCACTGTTTGGTGGGGCCCACTGTTTTAGTTAATTTGTGGGTCGATGTATGTATGTATTGTACACCTTCCATCCACTTTACCATCTCATTACAGGGCATGAGCCATGATGGGGTGCACAAAACAACCCGATTTTTTCCATCCATTTTAAGAGATCATTTTAGGTCATAGTCCCAAAACTTAAGCAGATCCACATCTTAGGTAGTGTACTATACCACAAAAAACAGAGGTTATTGACCATTAAAAAGTTCTTGTGGACCACCAAAGTTTTGGATCAAGCTGATATTTGTTTGGTCCCTTCATTTATGTAACGCACCGGATTTTTTAGAATTTAATTGGAATTATTTTAAATTTTATTTTTATTAATTTACCGTTGATTTGCGAATAGCGGGACATCCGTAGGAGATCTGATAAGGGACCCTTTACAAAAGTTGCTTAGAATGATCCCATAAACATCTTAGAAAGATCAAATTAAAAAATCACGCACTTTTTCAGATAATTACGAAAATGCCATTAGTTAAACTTAAGTTAAGATGCCATTTTTAAGTATAGTTTCTAACGATCACTTTCACGTAAAACACTAGACTTAAGCTTTTGGGCACATTTTAGCCATACACGTCGAATTTCAGCTCTTGGATCAACCTATAAATAGCCAAATCAGAAATTGGTCCGTATGTGGCCCACCCGATCTCATATCTGTCTAATTTTCTATGTCAACACCTAATTTTGAGTGGCCCAACTTTTGATCGGAGTGAATTTTACAAATACATCAAGATGGGACCCATGTGCATTGCACCCGTTCAGACGTGCGGTCAAACGCACTTTGACCGTGCGTCTCGCGCACAGTAGCGTGCGTCCACCCACACACGACCGATGTCCCATTCTTGGCCACCATGTGGGCCCTATCTTACTAATCTGAGCTGTCCATCTTCTTCCTAGCAGTCAAAAACCCCCTCCTATCAAGTGGTTTCTTGTTTCGTCGCAAATCAAAGACGATCTCTCCTTCTTTCTCAACCCTTGAGTTTTGTGATCTTCTAATCCGGAATTTCTTTTCACATGGGAAGCTAGGGAAACTTCTAGAGGAGCCTGAGTATCCTTCCCAGCTATCTGCGTAACAAACCTCAATGAAAATGGAGCTTTCCAATCCTTTGAAGAATCATCCTCTAAACTCTCTCACTGCGTAAAAGACCAACCAAACGAGTATGTGCCTTCATTTTGTGGACCTCACATGCCTAATTTGACTCATCCAAACCTACCCTAGGTGTCCGATCATCAAATAAATCGTCCATTCAAAAGTTTTCATTTTCATTCTCTCTCTTTCCTATTCGTTTCACACCGACCGTTCGTTCGTGTGTGGGCTCCATTCTAAAATCTATTACGTCGATTTTGTGGCTCATACTCATCATAACCCTCACCCCAAACCTCTTTTTCACCCATTGTGTGTGTGCCTCCCAAAGTGATCCGAAATATCTTAAAAACTCATCTTAAAATAGCAACCGTCCATCCATTACTTTCTTATCTACTCTAAACCCTAGAATCCGACCCAAACTCTATAAATAGGGCCTCTCTTGGCCATATAGAGTACTACCCACAAATTTAGAGAGAGAGAGGAGGGGGGGAGTTCTATCTCATATTTTTCCAGCGACTAGGATCTTCTACAACCCTCTTCTAAGTCCATCCTAAGGTGAGGATTTTTCTTCAAGCCTTTCATTAATAATATCACGATTGTCATAGGTTCTTTTGTGGCATATGAAATTATTTTATTTTGAGTTATTGATCCATATAACATGAAGTTTAACGTAGGATTTGCAATGAATATCATTACATAATGATGTGATTCCTTATTTAGATTTTTTACTAAGAAGCATGTGTATTTGTGTAATTTATCTTTATGTAATCTATGCCCTTATTTTCTTAGTAGTCTATATATTACAAGTAACATTGGTTTTCATATTGTGATATGAAATATATTTATAAGATTATCATATGGACATCCCATTATTGTATACTCCTTATGCCTAAGTTGGTAAAATTATTCGATGTAGAGAGATGAAACCCGTGAGAGGTGTCCATGATGGAAGAATATATCTTGACTTAACTGAGAGAATGAAGTGATTGTTTGTCAATGGATTCTTACATGTACATGATGCTTGATTGGATCCATTTACATTACATTAGTATTTTAATGAATTTGGTCATGATGTACAACATTGGCTTCTTGGGACATGATGAAATCATAAAACGGGACAACGAGTGGACACTAATGGTATATAAATTCATGAGCCGAGGTTGGTGCCATGGACACTAAGCCCGAACTGTCGGCCTATGCTGGGTCGCTTGCGGCTCCCCATAATGTCCAATGAGCTGCTAAAAAATGTATGTAAAATACTTAATAAAAGGGGAAACAAACTCATGCATACACTAGGGCTCGACTTGGTGAGCCAGCCCCTCTGAGTGTCATGAATGAAGTTTTGGAAACTTGTTCCGCTTCTTGCCATGCACTATCTAGTTGAAGTGTATTGAGGGTTTCCCGCTTCCATTAGTTGCGTTAATTTCACTTTGATGACTAGTGACTGACGGGTGTGTATGGGGTGTCTCAACCTTGGGCTTCCCTCATTCGTTTAACAGGTGTGTATGGGGTGACTCAACTTAGGCTTCCCACATTCGTTTAGTTAGGGTGCCTTAGCCAGAGCATGTGCATTCCATGCATCGTATTAACAAAGATTTTTACTTGATTGTTTTGTTTAAATATAGATATTGTTGTGTTGCGTTATTCTGATTTTTGTACATTATTATTCTTGATTGTCTTGGAGGGAATATTCCCCACTATGATAGCGTTAAACGCTATCCTAATCGCAATTTAGATGATGCAGGTGAAGATCCAGGTATCGAACCCGACTTTCAAGGTGAAGAGTTTGATGGTTCATACGATCACATGGTGGATGAAGATATTGAAGGAATTTAGTTGATATTTTCATTTATTAGACATTTCTTTTTATTAGTGGTTACATTTATGAAAATTGTAATAAGTCTTCCAAAGAAGACATGGTTTGATATTTTCATTGATTGGTATCAATATTGGTTGGTTCCCTTATTTAAACATTGATGATGTAGTAAGTTTCATAGAATAAGATGAACATTTGTTTCCTCCATTGTGCTTGAATGCTATATTTCATTATTTAACAAATCAATTAGTCCATGATTTACTTGAAAATTCGGCCGTCGTGTTATACACGAGAGTCGAAAATCTCGGGTCGTTGCAATTGGTATCAGAGCGCAATCGGGACCTTTGGGGGTGAAGCCCAATTCATGTCATAATAAATACACTTTAGGGCTTAGGTTCCCATGAACTAGAAATAAAACACCTAGGGATCGATCCCCATTGGGTGCACAAGATATTATGAATTTAGGGACCCAAACATAGGCCCCTTGAAATCATTAGGGTAGCCAACGAATGTAGAAATTGACAAATTTAGGATTTTTGAGAAGTGAATTTTCACTTTTTCTAGAAGTTTTGGGGCTCTCATAAATTTTCCATATTTATATTAGCATTACGCTGAGTTATTAGATTTAACTCCCTCAAATCTTAGGGATAGCTATTTTATTTTGAATTATTTTTGTTATGACAGATTTTCCGAACCAACAGAAATGCCACTAGTAATAACTATATTTTCATACTTGTAAAAATTTTGAAATTTTTTATGAATGTTTCTAACTCATCCTAAAATATCTTTACAAAATTTCAGATTAATCAGACATCTAGATAAATCATGAAAATTCTTCCAGTAGATAAAATCTTGCACTGAAAGCTTCTGGACTGTTACGATTTTCAGAATTGTATAGGTCAGAATCATATCTTACCATAGGATTTTTATTCTGAGAAAAATTATAGTGATTCCCCACCTAACCATAAGATTTCCCTCCAAATTTTAGGTAAAACCGACGTTCGGTTCGAGAGATAAAATTCTGAGAGAACGATCAGGTCCTGAGTTTCAGATTCACTACCTACGAGTTAGGTAAACCATTAACCTCAATTTTTCTCATTAATACCCTATTATATTTTCTTTAAAACCATTCTCTAACTGTAGGACATTTGTTTTAGCTCCATGGCCCCTTGGACAAGATCTTCTAGGAATGCTCGCCTTGCCTCTTCCCAACCTCAGACGCCACCTATGGCTAGCATGCCGACCCCTACTTCAAATCCCCCTGTGACTTCAATAGGAGGGAACTCCAATGCACCGCAACCTTGGAAAGCCATGATGGGCGTACTTGATCACCTCATTGGTATCATGCATCAGTAACAAAGCCATCAGCAAGAGCAACAAGCAAGGCATCAAGCCCTATTGGATGAACTTGTGACCTTGGTGATGCCTGTCCAAAACTCAACCCCTACAGTTTCTATGCCTTAACCTAAATCATGAGTGCGCATGCTGGCTGCAGCCCCAATCCCCGTGGCCCCCATGCCACCACCATAGCCAGAAACGCGTGCACCACCTGCCGCTCCTACTCACCCTCCACCTCCCATGCAGCCTAGGTTCGCTTTGCCTGAGGAAACCATATTAATCGAAAAGTTTATGAAACTGCGCCCTGAACTGTTTATGGGTAACCCCAATCCTACCAAGGCAGAATTTTGGATCAAGCAAATGTTGAAGAAGTTGGACATGATGGCATGCCCCCTACAACACCGAGTGGCACTGACAATATATATGTTAGAAGGAGCAGTGAATAGTTGGTGGAAGGCGACCAAGAGAATAATCCAAGCAAATTATCAGTGGACATGGGAGACTTTCTGTACCAGGTTCTATGAAAAGTATTTTCTTGAAGCCTATAAGAAGGAGAAGATGTTAGAATTTCTTAGGTTAGAACAGGGGAATATGACCATGGCTCAATATGAGGATAAGTTCGCAGAATTAGCAGGTTATGTATCTAAGGCTGTGGAAGATATCAAGTTCAAGATGCACAAATTTTAAGAGGGGCTAAGGCCGAGTATTAGATCCAAAATTAGTATCTTAAAGCTTCAGACTTACGAGGAGACCATGGGCCGCCTGATGATCACAGAGAAAGACATGGAGCGCTACCTTCAGCAGCGTAATCAGGTTAAGCCATCAAGTCAAAAGTCGAGACTTGCACCAAGTATCCAGTCAGCACTCGAGAAGAGGCAGAAGCCGATTCACCCACAGAACAACACTCCTGACCAACGACAGAACCAAGACCCGAGAGCCTACCACTACTGTGGAAAGTTAGGTCACCACATTGTAGACTGTTACAAGAAGATTTCAGATAAAAGGAAGGCCACTCTGCAAGTGAACAATCAGAACCAATGACCTCAGCAAGCATCAAAGCCAAATCAACTTGCCCGCCCTCCTATTCAGAAGAAGGATGCAGTAGCGACTTCGAATAAGAAGCCCCAAGGCCACCTCTATGCCATGGCCCCACCTGAAGATGTGGAAGAAGACTCCAGAGCCATTGAAGGTACTATCTTCATCCGTGATGTTCCCGTTGTAGTATTGTTTGATAGTGGTGCTTCTATCTGCTTCTGTGGTAGCTCAGTTAGCACTAAAGCTTGATCGTCTAGAAGAAATCGTTACTATAGCCTCGCCTATGGGACAGATTATGGAACTAAGGAAAGTATGCCGAAAATGCCCCTTATTTATTAGCGGAATTACTTTTAAAGTAGACTTAGTGGTGATGAATATGAGGACATTTGATGTGATCCTAAGAATGGATTGGCTAGTTAATAACCATGTGAGCATAGATTGATATGCTAAAACCATCTCCCTTGTCATTCCTGGTCGAACCTCATTAGTACTCCATGGAAAGAAGAGGAAAGAAGTCATTGAATGTTTGATGAGCGTAATGGAAGAAGTACCGCTTGAATTAACCATTGAGCAGATCCTTGTGGTAGCAGAGTTCCCTAAAGCTTTCTAAGATATTCCCAGGTTACCTCCCGAGTACGAAGTGGATTTCACTATCGATCTCTTACCAGGTACCACACACATAGCCCTGGGTGTGTACCACATGGCGCCAGTCAAGTTGCAAGAGCTCAAGGTGCAGTTAGAAGAGCTCCTAGACTAAGGATTCATTCACCTAAGCATTTTGCCTTGGGCTGCTCCTGTCTTGTTTGTACGGAAGAAGGATGGCTCGCTTCAATTGTGCAGTGATTACAGGAAGCTGAACCAGGCCACCATTAAGAACAAATATCCTCTCCCGTGCATAGATGATCTTTTCGAGCAGTTGAGAGGAGCGCAATTCTTCTCTAAGATTGACCTGAGATCTGGATACCATCAGTTACTTATGAAGAAGGAAGATATACCCAAGACCGCATTCAGGATAAGATCTGGGCACTACGAATTTTTAGTCATGCCGTTCGGTTTGACAAATGCCCCTGTGGTATTCATGGACTTGGTGAATCGTGTTTTCCAACCGTATCTTGACAAGTTTGTCATTGTATTCATTGATGATATATTGATTTATTCTAAGACTAAAGAAGAGCATGTCGAGAGCTTGCACATAACTTTGCAGACCGTAAAAGATAATTAATTGTATGCCAAGCTTAAGAAGTGCGACTTTTTAAGCTTGTCCATGATGGAAGAATATATCTTGACTTAACTAAGAGAATGAAGTGATTGTTTGTCAATGGATCCTTAGATGTACATGATGCTTGATTGAATCCATTTACATTACATGAGTATTTTAATGAATTTGGTCATGATGTACAACATTGGCTTCTTGAGACATGATGAAATCATAAAACGGGACAATGAGTGGACACGAATGGTATATAAATTCTCATGAGCCGGGGTTGGTGCCTTGGACACTAAGCCTGAGCTATCGGCCTATGCTGGGTCGCTTGCGGCTCCCCATAGTGTCCAATGAGCTGCTAAAAAAATGGTTGTATGTAAAATACTTAATAAAAGGGGAAACAAACTCATGCATACACTAGGGCTCGACTTGGTAAGCCAGCCCCTCTAGGTGTCATGGATGAAGTTTTGGGAACTTGTTCCACTTCTTGCCATGCACTATCTAGTGGAAGTGTATTGGGGGTTTCCCACTTCCATTGGTTGGGTTAATTTCACTCTAGTGATTAGTGACTAACAGGTGTGTATGGGGTGTCTCAACCTTGGGCTTCTCGTATTCCTTTAATGGGTGTGTATGGGGTAACTCAACATGGGCTTCCCACATTCATTTAGTCAGGGTGCCTTAGCTAGAGCATGCATTTCATTCATCATATTAACAAAGATTTTTACTTGATTGTTTTGTTTGAATAAAGATATTATTTTGTTGCGTTACTCTGAGTTTTGTACATTATTATTCTTGATTATCTTGGAGGGAATATTCCCCACTATGATAGCGTTTAACGCTATCCTAATCACAATTTAGATTATGCAGGTGAAGATCCAGGTATCGAACCCGACTTTCGAAAGTGAAGAGTTCGATGGTTCGTACGATCACATGGCGGATGAAGATATTGAAGGAATTTAGTTGATATTTTTATTTATTAGACATTTCTTTTGATTAGTGGTTACATTTATGAAAATTGTAATAAGTCTTCCAGAGAAGACATGGTTTGATATTCTCATTGATTGGTATCAATATTGGTTGGTTCCCTTATTTAAACATTGACGATGAAGTAGTAAGTTTAATAGAATAAGAAGAACATTTGTTTCCGCCATTGTGCTCGAATGCTATATTTTATTATTTAATAAATCAATTAGTCCATGATTTACTTGGGAATTCGGCCGTCGTGTTATACACAGAGTCAAAAATCTCGGGTCGTTACAATTTAGGTATCAACAGGTTGGATGGTAAATAAACATTCTTGTGGACCCTAAGGAGTTTCTAATGGGGAGTTTTCAATCACCATTGATTCATGTGGTGTGGTCCACCTAAGATTTAGGTATGCTTTAGTTTTTTGGACCATGACCTACAATGAGCTGTTGAAACAGGCGTGGATGTAAGGAAAATACATCATGGTGGGCCCCACACTTAAATGTTCACAATATAGTCTCTCAAGCTTACAAACAGCTAATTAGGTAAGTGATTAGACTTGATTCATGATCTTGATGATTCTCCAATTTTCATGTGCTTGTGTATTTGGAATTGATGGAGCAGACTTTGATGTCCGTCGGAGCTATCCGTGGTTGATTTCTATGGATGTATGTGTTGATGTGTTTGGCTTATTATTAATAGTTATTTTTTGTCGACGAATGGTAGTATAATACAATCAGTTAGCCCATTTGGAGATTTCTATATTGCCGAGCATAGATAAAATGTGTTTTGGAGGTATAGAAATTTGCCAAATTGTCATGTTGGACAGTCTAAGGTTGGATAGATTGGAATGTTTTTATTGTTTGTCATTTACATGCTCTGTCATTAGTTTCATGCGGCATCTCCCCTATTCTCTCTGGATATGTTTCTTATGTTTATTTTCATTGTCAATAATCCACACAATGTGTGGATACTTGACGTGAAAATTAAATGTAAGAAAAATATAGAGAGAGGGATAGGGAGAGATGCTGCCAAAATTTAGGCTTGGGCATTTAAATGGAAATAATGAAAGCATTTCAATCTATCTATCTTTGGATGGGCGACTGATTGTATTATATTATCATTTAGTGGCAAATTAGATGATGAACATGATACTTGTGATTAAGAGTGATTATTCCAAACGGATGCTGAGCGGGGGTCGCTGGAAGGTGGGAACTGCTGTTATGACCATGATGAAGCTATCCATTTCCTATGGACAGCGATATGGGTGGCCTGGCCATTTGGATAAGCCCGTGTTTATGTATTAGCTCGGAATTGATGGAGCAGACTCGGATGTGCGTCGGAGCTATCCGGATGTTGAGCGGGGGTCCCTGGAAGGTGGGAACCGCTATTATGACCATGATGAAGCTATCAATTTCCTATAGACAGCAATATGGGTGGCCTGGCCATTTGGACAGGCCCATGTTTATGTATTAACTCGGAATTAATGGAGTAGACCCGGATGTACGTCAGAGCTATCCGGATGCTGAGCGGGGGTCCCTAGAAGGTAGGAACCACTGTTATGACCATGATGAAGCTGTCCATTTCCTATGGACAACAATATAGGTGGCCTGACCATTTGGAGAGGCCCATGTTTATGTATTAGCTCGGAATTGATGGAGCATTTGTAGGATGTGCATTGGAGCTATCCGAATGTTGAGCGGGGCTCCCTGGAAGGTAGGAACTGCTATTATGACCATGATGAAGCTGTCCATTTCCTATGGATAGTAATGTGGGTGGCCTGACCATTTGGACAAGCCCGTGTTTGTGTGGAGTAGACCCAGATGTGCGTCGGAGCTATCCGTGAGTTACTTGAGCCTCCAAGACCTAAACTATAAACCCTAAACCCTAATCCTAAACCCTAAACCTAAAACTAAACATCATGGTGGGGATAGTGCCCACTTTGATTCCTTCTGGGATCCACCATGATGGTTATTTGAGATCCAACCTGTTGGTAAGTTCACACGGACCTAAACTGGAAGAAGTGATAACACAAATATCAGCTTGATCAAAAACTTTTGTGGCCCCAATTAGTTTTTAAGGGTAAGAGATTAGTCCCCCACTATTTTCTTTGGTGAGGTCCACTTGAGCTTTGGATCTACCTCATTTTTCAACTCATGCCCTAAAATGATCTCTCCAAATGGATGGACGGTTGGATACAACAAATACATCATGGTGGGATCCAAATCTCGGGTGGACCATAATACAGTAAACAATGGTCCATCGTGATTTATGTATTTCATCCACTTCGTTCATCCATTTTAATAGATAATTTTATGTCTTGAGACAATAAATGAAGTATATATATAAAAATCTTAAATGGACCACACGTATAGTAAAGAATGTGAATTGAACTTGTTCCATTAAAAAATTCTTGGGGGCTGTGGAAGTTTTAGATCAAGCTAATATTTATTTTTCCCTTTGTGAACAAGTTGGATGACAAATAAACATCACCACAGGCCCTAGAAAGGTTTCAACGATGGAAATCATTATACCCACTGTTTCTTGTGGTATGGTCCACCTGAGTTTTGGATATGATTCAATTTTGGTTTCAACCCCTTCAATGATCTAGAAAAGCGGATGGACGGTGTAGATGAACTACATATATTTACAGTGGGCCCAACTGAGCGTACTGAGTAACTCAGGACGCAATCCGATTTCAAGCTTAACTAGCTTAGTGGGTTAGGCCTTGACTATGGGACCCAACTCAATCTATGTATTGTACATCTACGCCGTCCATCTGCATTTGCAACAACTCATTTTAGATGATGTCCCAAATTGAGGCACATCTAAAGATCAAGTGTGGATCACACCACAGGAAAACAATGGTGATTGAATGCCTAGCATTAAAAACTTCGTAGAGCCCACTATAATGTTTATTTGTTACCAAACATGTTGATAAGGTCAAAAGATCCTAAACCTATAACCCTAACCTAAACCTAAAGCTAAACCTAATCCTAAACCCGAACCCTAACCTGAAACCCTAAACCTAAACCTACACCTAAACCTACACTTAAACCTAAACCCAATTCCCTAAACTTAAACCTACACCTAAACCTAAACCTATAACTCTAACCTAAACCTAAACCTAAACCCGAAAACCCGAACTCGAACCCGAAACCCTTAACCTAAAACTACACCTAAACCCAAACCCAATTCCCTAAACCTAAACCTACACCTAAACCTAAACCCAACAACCCAAACTCGAACCCAAACTCGAACCCGAACCCGAAACCCTTAACCTAAACCTATACCTAAACCTAAACTCAAATGCCTAAACCTAAACCTATAACCCTAACCTAAACCTAAACCTAAACAAGAAAACCTGAACCCGAAACCCATAACCTAAACCTATAGCTAAACCTAAACTCAAATGCCTAAACCTAAACCTACACTTAAACATAAACTTATAACCTTAACTTAAACCTAAATCTAAACCCAAAAACCTAAACCTAATCCCGAACCCGAACCCGAAAGCCTAAACCTAAACCTACACCTAAACCTAAACTCAAATGCCTAAACCTAAACCTACACCTAAACCTAAACCTATAATCCTAACCTAAACCCGAAAACCCGAACCCGAACCCGAAACCGTTAACCTAAACCAATTCCTTAAACCTAAACCTACACCTAAACCTAAACCTAAACCTAAACCCGAACCCGAACCCGAACCCAAAATCCTTAACCTAAACCTATACCTAAACCTAAACTCGAAAACCCAAACTCGAACCCGAACTCAAAACCCTTAACCTAAACCTATACATAAACCTAAACTCAAATGCCTAAACCTAAACCTAAACCTAAACATAAACCTATAACCCTAACCTAAACCTAAACTTAAACCCGAAAACCTAAACCTAATCCCGAACCCTAAACTTAAACCTAATCCCGAACCCGAACCCGAACCCGAAAGCCTAAACCTAAACCTACACCTAAACCTAAACTCAATTGCCTAAACCTAAACCTACACCTAAACCTAAACCTATAACCCTAACCTAAACCTAAACCTAAACTTGAAAACCCAATCCCGAACCCGAACCCGAACCCGAACCCGAAACCCTTAACTTAAACCTACGCCCAAACCCAAACCCAAACCCAAACCCAATTCCCTAAACCTAAACCTACACCTAAACCTAAACCTATAACCCTAACCTAACCTAAACCTAAACCTAAACCCGAAAACCCAAACCCGAATCCAATCCAGAACCCAAAACCCTTAACCTAAACCTAAACTCGAATGCCTAAACTTAAACCTACACCTAAACCTAGACCTATAACCCTAACCTAAACCTAAACTTAAACCCGAAATTACAAACCCAAACCCGAACCCGAACCTGAAACCCTTAACCTAAACCTATACTTAAACCTAAACTCAAATGCCTAAACCTAAACCTACAACTAAACCTAAACCTATAACCCTAACCTAAACCTAAACCTAATCCCGAACCCGAACCCTAAACCTAAACCTAATCCCGAACCCGAACTTGAACCCGAAAGCCTAAACCTAAACCTACAGCTAAACCTAAACTCAAATGCCTAAACCTAAACCTAAACCTAGACCTATAACCCTAACCTAAACCTAAACCTAAACCCGAAAACCCAATCCAAACCTGAACCCAAAACCCTTAACCTAAACCTACACCTAAACCTAAACCTATAACCCTAACCTATACCTAAAACTAAACCCAAAAACCCAAACCCGAACCTGAACCCGAACCCGAACCCGAACCCGAAAGCCTAAACCTAAACCTAAACTCAATTAACTAAACCTAAACCTACACCTAAACCTAAACCTATTACCCTAACCTAATCTTAAACCTATTTCCATAAACTGACTCTAATCTTTGCCTTGTAGATATGGATAAGAGTTGGATGCGAAGTAAGAACAGGTTTGGCCCAGAGTATAAATAAGGGGTTAAAGAGTTCATGAAAATTGGGCGATATCGGGCAGATTCAGGTAATAAGATTAGGTGTCTATGTCGAAAATGCAAGAACATGGTTCACAAGACTTTAGATAAAGTAGAAGATGATTTCTTCATAGTTGGGATTGACCATAGTTACACTTGGTAGATCCATCATGGTGAAGAGTTTGACCAAAGAGTTGAGGCCACTGAAGTCCTTGCTGACCCAATTGTGTCGGATGACGAGGATGAAGATGTTGACAAAATGGAAGAAATCACAGGGGATGTGTTCAGGGGAACAATTGCAGATACTGATTTTGCAGCGACAAGTAGTACCCAGGATATTCCTCCTATGGTTGATGTTGAATCAGAAAAGTTTAGTAAGTTGTTGAGGGATGCGCAACGTCCATTTTATCCAGGGTGTGAGAATTTCTCCAAGTTGAATTTTCTTACAAGGTTACTTCATTTGAAGACAATAAATCGTTGTAGTAACAAATTGTTCGACATGTTGCTTGACTTATTGAAAGAAGCATTACCAGATGATGAGACATTGCCTAAGTCTCATTACAAGGCAAAATTTTTAATGCAAGACTTGGGCCTTGGTTACATCCCCATACATGCATGTATAAATGATTGTGTATTGTATTGGAAAGAGCATGAAAATGTTGAAGAGTATCTAGAATGTGGAGAGTCTAGGTGGAAGTATGACGAAGTCAAACGAAAGAAAATCCCGCAGAAGGTGTTAAAGTACTTCCCATTAAAACCCAGATTGCAAAGATTGTTTACGTCAAGCAAGACGGTTGAAGATATGAGGTGCCATAAGGAGAAACACGTTCATGATGATAGTACACTGAGGCACCCTACGGACTCTGAGGCCTGGCAAAATTTTGACAAGCAATATGAGTGGTTTGCAGAGGATTCTCGCAATGTTCGACTAGGTCTTGCAAGTGATGGTTTTAATCCTTTTGGTAATATGAGTAGCTCATACAATATGTGGCTAGTGGTACTTATGCCCTACAATTTACCTCCTTTGCTGTGTATAAAGGAGTCATTTTCTTATTGGCCCCGAAGTACCATTCAACGACAAAACAACGGTGACACTATTTCTTATTGTATGGCTCACCTGAAACTCGGATTTGCCCCGAATTTGGGACCATATCCTAGAATAGCACTCCTGAGATGATGGACGGCTTCAATCTTGGACCCATAGACTATAAAACGGACCCACTAATGAACATGCCAAAACATGTAGAACCATGCAAAGCTTTCTGTAGTAAACTGTCAACTCAAACCAGTGACCGTTCAAACCTTTTGTGGGGCCCACCATGGTTATCCTTTGAACCATCTAATCCGTTCATAAAGTCTCACGGGCCCACATGTGTCACATAAATAAATATTACCTTGATCTGATACTTCTGTGGCTCCACATAAGGCTTCAACTATAAACGTGCGGTGAAATCGTTTCCTTGTGTATAGCCCACTTGAACCTCTAATTTTCCCCAAACTTTGGATCACCTCCTAGAATGGCACCCCCGAGCTGATGAACCGCTCAGATTTGGGGCCAATAAACTACAAATGAGACTCACTAATAAACTTTCCAAATACGTGTGAAACCTGCAGAATCAGTGAATCACTATTACAAACGTTCTGTCCAAATCAGTCACCTTGCAACCTTCATAGGGCCCACCACGTGCATCCTTTGGATGATCCAAACCGCTCACCATGACAAGAAGTCCCACACATGTCATCCCCTTAGATACAAGCCTGATTTAACGTCTCTATGGCCTTGTGAAAATTATAATGGTATATGTTCTCTCCTATCTTTTCCCCGCAGTGGACTCTTGAAGCTCCACATCCTCCTGAAATTTGGACCCATGCCTCGTGATGACGAGAGGAAGATAATGAATGGCATGGATTGGCGATAGATAGAGCAAAAGTTGAAGCTGTGGGCGAGCTCTTATCTAAACAAGTTCGCCTTTGCCAACGCATCGGGGAAGTAAACTTCAAATTTTTTACCTAGATGCGTTGTTTCAAACACACCTATCAATTGATGTTTCACTCGAAGTTTAAAAGCTAGGTGCGTTGGTGCCAACGCACCCAAATTTGGTGTTTTAATCCCAAGTTAAAAGGGGGTGCCTTGACATAGTTTTACAGCGGATAAAAGGGTCCGTCGATCCCCTTTCAACCTATTTTCAATCAATTTAAACGTGCTCTACACGTGACATCTTCTCATTCGTCACTTTCTGGAATTTTTGGGTATAAATGTCCACCTGGGCTATTTATTTGTAGGGGTATCTGTTGAACCTCCAATTTATACATGATATGGCCCATTACATCACATTATATGCATGATTTGCATGTTTAAAAGGCCCATCTAATGCAGGTTTTGTGATTGTAGGAATGAGAGCAGACTTAATCTAATTGGAGACCAAAAAGAGACATTTAGGAGCCTTGGATGAAGACCTAAGGTGGGCCAAAGAAAGAAGAAAGCAAAGAGAGAGGAAGGAGAGAAGAAAAAAAAGAAGAAAAAATGCAGAAACTAGGTCCGACCGGTCAAGACCGGTCTAGACCGGTCAGCTGCACTCCCTGGACACCTGCAAGACAGGCTAGACCGGTCAAGACTGGTCGGCCAGCCCTGTCCGACCGTTCAAGACCGGTTGGCCATGCAATTTCACACTTCCAAATTCCAAACAGCAGGCTATTTCCGTGTCTAGTTTTTTGGCTCAGTTTTTTAGGCCTATCTTGATGATATTTGGAAATCCAACACATTCATGTCGAAGAGGAGCTCGACGCCGAAATAACCCAAGTGGTTTCGTGTCGATCGGAGCTACAGATTGACCGTGGTGGCCAAAACAATACGAACTGTCCAGAAAGTTCCAGATTCCGCCTACTCCACTCTGGGCCAGTCCAGGTGACCCATCATTGATGATATGAAGAATCTACTTTAACCATCATTTAGACCACATCCATATATGAATAACCATAAAATTTTCAAATCAAAAGGATGTGTGGTTTGATCGTACCGGTTGAAGAAAGATGGACCATCCAGAAAATCCAACTGCGCAAACTTTATAAAAGGCCTGAGTGTTCTAATTTTCACACCTAATTCTAGAATTATTTTGGACAATCTAATCCATCTATCATGTAGAGGAGGAAGCTTTCTACCAATGTTTAAAATTTTAGATCAATCCGACCTCTGTACACTCCGGGGTGTTGAAAGCAAGATGACTGGTTCTAAAGGTACCCGAATTGCACGATTTTGAGAAGCAGTCGCTAATCTGATTGGTGGGCCCATTCAGAAGGTAATCTTAGAAATCTAAATCATCTATGAGGAAGATCACATTACAAGGAAGTTACAAATCAAATTTGAAGGCAATCCGACCATTGGTTAAGCCGTACGAAGCAAAACAAAATCTACTGTGTTGCGGTACTCTTGCTGTATTATAAAAGGAGGTGCTCTCTTCTATTCCAAAAAAAAGTCAAGGACGTGGGAAGCAAGGAGTTCAAGTCCTAGGAGGCTACCTAGCCTCCTACAGCTAGTTTTTCTTCATTTTCTTAGTTCTAGTTCTAGTTTTAATATGTTTTTCTTAGTTAACCTTTTAGCTAGAGCTAGAGGTGAAATTTGTAGTTGGTTTCCATGCTTTAATTCATTTATTTCAAGTATCATTTTCTTAATTTTGGATTTGGAACTTCTAGTTTGAATAAAGTTTGGATTTTTAGATGAATTATGAGAGTTTGTGTACTCTGGACATGAGTTCCTTGCAATTCTCTAAGATTGCCATGATGAGTTTGTTTAGATTCGAATTATAGTAACCCCAGAGCATGCCATAGTCTCTTGGCATGGCTGTTACTCTGAAGGCTACAAGTTTGAGTTCAATGTGCTTCATTAGAACTAGAAATTTGATTTTCAGATTTGAGTGGGATTGTTGTGCTTGAATGTTATATCATCCAATTAGATGAGAGATAGGACTTTGATTCTAATTGTGTTGTGCTTGGATGAATAGATTGGCATTGAACTACTACAAGTGGATCCTCGATGCTCTAGTTCTTCTTATTTTCGGATTTTCCTAAACTTCTTAGATTCTAGTTATTAGATTAGTTGGAATTGTTTACCTCTTTTCCAGTGGATCGACCTCGGTCTTACCGATAATTATTACTACATCGCAGCCTTGCACTTGAGGCGAGCGAACAGTATCGTTAGAGAGAGTTTGGTTATTGCCCGTTGGACACTTGAGAATCCCTTTGATGGATTCCTTTTCCGATCATTACAACTCCGGAAACCTCAACGACCCAAGAATAATGCAAACGCACCAGTTTATTCCGCACCGTTTATTTAGCACACGTAAAACAGAATCCTCGTACTTAGCCATTTTTAGCTAAAATCTCCGGCGGGCCCTGTAAATCATCGTGATCAGAACCATCCAAAATCAAGCCAACATCATCATCATGAATTATGGTAAGTAGTACATGTGATTTCATTATCAAACGAGCCCCACAAACCCATTCAAATTTAAAACCCAATTCAGAGCGTTCAAAAGTCCGTCAACACACCCATAAAATAGGACTCCCACGCATCCATAAATTCAGTTACCCACGCTGTTATAGGCAAAATGGTGGAGATAAGATTTCACGCGGAAATGCCCATTTCGCCCTCGAGATGATCTGATCAAGAGTCGCAGAACGGATAAGGGTGGAGTACGGCTTCGACTCTCGAGATCGTATGCTCGGGAGTCGAAGAATGGATAAGTGCGGGACGTCCATTCGACTCTCGAGATTATCTGATCGAGAGTCGAATATTGGATAAGTGCGGGACGTCCATTCGACTCTCGAGCTCACCTGATCAGGAGTCATAGATTGAAAAATACGGAGCAGCTATTCGCAAGTCTCGAGTCTTCATAACCGATAGTCAAATACGGCAAAGCTCGATCCGCGAACAGACCTTCTCACAAGTCGTTGAAAGACGTTACATCTAAAGTATGTACTTGGACTCGCGACCATATTCTAACCTGCGAGCAGCTTTTCTGCGGTAATATCTCTTAGCTTTCAGTACTAGCACCCGATTCCCGTCGAGCAGCTTCTCCAATCCCTCTGCGACACCAAGCAGGGCTACAACCAGTTCGGTGGTTTCCAACTACGGGCGTCTCCTTCCTTTTCGGAGGCTATGACTCCAACTACGGGCGTCTCCTTCCTTTTCGGAAGCTATGATTCCAACTACGGCTTCCAGCCGGATTTCAAGGGATTACCATCAAGGGGCGTGATTGTTGAAATAAGTCATTGGGTTGGATCTGACTAAAAAGATAGGATCTTATCCCACGAAATCAGCGAATTCTCAGTATCGTATGCGACATCAACGGGATTTCGACATCTCACGTAACAAATTGGATTGCTTCAGATCTATATAAAGGGGTGGCTCCATTAAGAGCAGGTACGCACACATCATTCAATCTTGGTCCCGTTTTGCTTGGCTTCTCTTCTTACTGTGGCCTAACTTAAGCATCGGAGGGCTAACGGCTGGTCCCCAGCCACCCTTATTTGTTGTCTTGCTTCAGGTCTGGTGGTGAAAATCCCGGTTGGAGTGAAGGAGAAAAGCCGGAGGATCTCGTTACAAAATCTGACATTAACACACGCACCTGAAAAATCAGCAAAAACAGAAATCGATTTAAAGGGTGCATTGAGCCCCACGCACCCATAAATTCAACACATTTCAGGATTTTCATTTAAGGGTGCATGGAGTCCCACACACCCGAAAAATCAAAGTCCCACGCACCCAAAAAATCAGATATTTTCAGAACACATTTTTTGATGCGTTGGACCTCCGCACATTGATTTTGGGGTGCGTTGAAGGTATTTTAGGGGTGCGTGGCACGTGGCAACCCCTCAGTGATCGAGTTCCGGTATTTTCGAGTATAAATACCCCGTCCGACTATTCATTTGTACGCTCAAGAGAGAGAGAGAGAGAGAGAGAGAGAGAGCTATTATCCTCTTGGTATTTGAGATTCCCACTGGAATCCCTTTCCGATCACCAGAAACCTTTCCCGGTCGCCGGAACTCCTTTCCGATCACCGACGTCTTCCACCGGAAGATTACTCCGACCAAGACTACCGCAGGTCTGAATTCTAAAAAATCACAAGTGTGGGCACGCATTCATAAATTCGATCCCATGCACCCGATAAATGTGCCACGCACCCATAAATTGGACATAATTCAGACAAGTGCATCAAACTCTCATGCACCCAAAAAATGGCCCACGCGTCCATAAATTCGGGTCCCACGCGTCCATAAATTCGAAGTGATTCAGAAAAGTGCATTGATGTCCCACGCACACGAAAAATGCCCCAACGCATCCATAAAATCAACAAAAATCAGATCATTAATTTAAAGGTGCGTTGGAGCCCACACACCCATAAATTAAGTCCCACGCAACCAAAAAATCAGCCGATTTCAGAAAATGTTTAGGGGTGCATCGGACTCAATTTTTAAGTGTTTTCAAGTTCCATTTGAGCCAATTTTTGGTATTTTGAGCATTTCGGACGCAATGAAACGGTCAAACGGTCATTCTGGAATCTCTAAACAAATACAATTGTGTACCTTTGAGGTTTAACCCGATTCAACGCGATGAATGAAATAACTTCTCGGAAAGAAGCCACTAGCATCCAGAGTTATATAAATGTATCATCATTCACATGTACTGTAAGATATGACCCAATTAGGGTCAAAAGCTAAACAAATGAGATTATGGTCATCACAATAAACCATATCAAAGAGTTTCAATTCTCTACAAAGCAATTGCTATAAACTGCCACAACACAACGGTCGATGCCCTACCCATCCAAACGACATCCGTCGGTTGGGCTGCTCATGTACATACAACTGCAGACCGGTCTTTCCGAGGTCGCTTGTCTAAACATGACAGCTGCAAGCCCAGAGTCGTACCCTCTTAGTTAAAAAACCCTGATAGTCTCTGCCCGAATCTCTGGCCAAAACATGGGACATAGACATCTAACCAATATAAAGATGGTTCAGTCCATAACAAAACAAATACAGGTCTCTACTACCACAAATTCTAAGACCATAGTCCCTGCTGACTAGTCTTCTGCCTTCTAATCAAGGGTCATCGATCATTCAATGTAATTAAGGGCTCGTGCCAGATCACGGCCTGAAATGTACAAGATCTTAGAATATCTAGAATAAAACTCACCTTGCGATATCTCTTCTTGTGTACCTTTTGTGAATGCTTGTGATTGTCTATAAAAGTTTCCATTACTCAGAACCCCAGAGCAACATTACACAGAAAATGTCCTTGCATCATTTTCTAGTTCTAACAAACTGGCGACTCTGCTGGGGATTCGAACCCAGAATCTCTGGTTAGCTCTGAGTATAGAAACACTCTAAGATTAATCATTTGCAGACACGAATGTATATACAGGAAAGCTAACGCGAGGCATAATGTTTCGACGCCTTCACAGGCGTCAAACTGACGACTCTCAACAGGAACGTTCTTCCCTTCATCTTTAAGGCAATAGACATTAAAACAAAGGTTTTCAAACCCATAAACTTCCACAATTGTACACGTATTTGTCTCCTTCTTGCTTATTCTTGTCAGTTTATGCACCGCAATTAATGAGCTCATGCTCCCAACCGCATTTATGAACTGCTCTAATGATTTTATGACACCGCAGACAAGATTAGCAAATTACTAATAAAGACAGGAGAGATGACACATTCAATGATCAGCTCATGCGTCTTCCTCACAGCAGGGGGATTTAGCTTCCCCCACTTCGTCGCAATCATGAAAGTCGTTCCTGAATCAGACTAGCAGCTGGTTCGCACGCGCGAGCAAAAGAAAGGATTAAAGAAAGCAATGATAATGACCTCATGCAAAAAGACGAATGTCGCTGAGCCACACCATATGATCAAGAAACAATGGTAGTATATTCAGACTAACGAAGTCAGTAAAACTAGTAAGACTACGACAGCAAAGAGAACTCAAGGTTTCATCTCTATAACCGATGAATTCCCAACACTGTCAAGGATAACCCATTCAGTCAAGAAGAGGACTAAGTGTTGAGCTCTCAATTGTGCATATTCTAGCCCCAGTTCATCACTCATTATGCAAGGTTTTCATGATTTAAAGACTAATTTAATGCATATGTTGTGATTGCAGGAATGAGAGTGGACTTCACTCAATTGAAGATGAAAAGGGTCCATTTAGAACCATTGAATGAAGATCGAAGGAGGACCAAGAGGAAGAAGGAAGCAAGGAGTAAAAGAGAGAAGTCATCAAATGAGGGCTAGGATAGGTCATTTATGCATCTTGAAGATCAAACGAATGAAGGACCAAAGGTGGAACAAAAGCACATTGAAGATGAAGGAGGAGAAGCTGAAGATTTCAGCCAAGTTCATGTCCACCGGCCAGCCGGTCACAGCCATCGACCGGCCGGCCAAACCCTCCAGAAAGAGAAAAATCTCTGGACACATTTTTATGAAGGCCGACCCACTGACCGACCGCCCGGACAGACTGGCCGACCAGCCGACCCACCAGTCGGCTGAAGGGTCGGCCTAGCCAACCCCTTACATACACTGGACGCAGGATAAGCACAGTCCGACCGGTCGTGACCAGTCGGCCAGGCCAGTCAGACCGGTCCAGACCGGTCGGCCAAAAGAAATTTCAACTCCAGAAGCTTGCTGGACTGATTCCAATAATGAGTCCGACCGGTCGTGACCGGTCAGACAGTCACCCAGACCGGTCGTCCGACCGGTCGGCCATGCGTAAGCTGCGGACTTTCTGTTTCTAGCGCCGAAAATCTCTGCGCACTGCGTAAGCTTACGCAGATTCTGGAATATTCTGACGTTATGGAGCCTTCCCACAATAAAAGGACACCTAGGGATCGTTCCTAGGGTATCTTAGAAGAGTTTAAGCAAGGTGGGAGGCGGCGGAAGTGGATTTCGGAGTTCCACAACTCCTTCTAGTTTGTTTTGCTGTTTTTATAATTTTTCTAGTTGTTTCATGTTTCCTTGGATCATGAGCAGCTAAACCTCTTAGCTATGGCTAAGAGGTAAGCTTGTAGTGGATCTAAGATGTTTCAATTCGTTTTTAGTTGGTTTTTAAGTTGGATTTCATAATTATGAACAATGGTTTGAAGTTTATACAAGTTCCAAGTAGTTTATCTTAGTCTTATGATGACTCATGGATGTTTGGGAGAATTGCTTGAGTTCTTAATGGTTGAATGTTAGTCTAGACCTGTATGATCCGAGGAATTGGAGTACGCTCTAGTACTATGATCTTCATGTGGGAACTTCCTACCAAAGTTCTACTTTTCTGGTTTTCTGAATTATGTATGGGACTGTGCATGTGATTTGACTCAAGTTCAAATCATGATCTAGCTTTGTCTGGTGACAGGACTTAATGATGATCATGATTATGAACTTAGTTTATTGGAATTGGGACTGACCTATGCAATTGAGCATGCTCATCCTAGCTTGCATTGAGTGAATCATATACATTGGCCTTACATATGACAGATTGTTTAGTTTAACAGCTCTATCATCTGGCTAGATAGATCTTAATTTCGATTCTAGTTGAGAGAATGAGAAACCACAGCGAATTGAGCATCAAGGATTGCTACAAGTGGATCCTTGAACCCCTAGTGCCTTTTTTATAATTGTTTACCTTCAATTTAGTTCAAAGTTGTTACTTACATCAATCTCATACAAAATCTTATTGTTAACTTCTCAATAGAAACTATTGGATGTGTTTGTGGATTCCTACATAAGTCCCTGTGGATCGACCTCGGTCTTACCGAGTTTATTACTGCTTCGCAACCCTACACTTGGGGAAGCGAACACTAAGATTACAGCTCGCAAGGCAGATGAAGAAATAACAGGGGCATCCATCACAAATGTCGTAATGGTAGAGCAGAAACCACAGCTAGTACAGGTCACAATGGTCCAGGTCGTCGAGGAAGAAGAGCCAAGTTGCCAGAAAGACGAATCACCAACTGTCCAAGAACAGATTGACAAGTTGGCTCAAGCCCAAGAAGACATGACGAGGGAAATGAGAGAAATCAAGGAGATTCTAACAGCACTAGTTGTGCAAGGGGCAGTTCAAAGCATCGTTGTGCTCACTAGACAATTAATGGAGGAATCACAAGGGGAAGTTGAGAGACCTACGGTTGTAGAGCCACAGGTTTAGCCCAGAAATGTCTCATTCGAGCATACTGCTGCACCACCATCGCAGATGACGAGGGAAAGGTTATCTCAAACAATAAAAGGAAAAAGACCACGACGTGAAATGGGAGAGATGACCGACGTTGATAAGAGAAAGAACTCTAAGAATCGAGAGAGACCAGGGTTAGGATGCAAGATAGAAATCAAGATATCAAAGGCTTAAGACAAGGACAAGGGATTCAAGGACCCGCGACAAGCAACGATTGTTGAAAGAAATGGGGCAAACAGATCACACACATTCAATGTGGACGACTTGGTCCCAATTATGGTACAGTTAATCAAAGAAGGAGAGTTCCAATTACTAGACCCCATCCGGCCAAATAAAATAGGATGTGTAAGAGATCCTAATTATTGTAAGTACCACCGAATTGTGGGACACAGAACTGAAAACTGTTTCACCCTAAAAGGAAAGATTCAAAGGATGATAAACCAAGGCATCATCAACTTGAGAATCGAAGAACTCAAGAAGAGTCCACCCGGAATGGCTTCAGTAGACAACCCAAGAAAACACTTACCCAGGGACTCCGTCTCCCGAACTTGAAAAATCATGAACGCTTACGAGTAGTTGCAGGAAAGTTAGAAGGCAAGCAGGGGTGTACTTGTGTTCATGCATACACCTATTTCATCCATACACTACATTTTCTATACATTTATGCATCCACTTACGTCGTACCCTTGTATATATAAAACATGAAATGTTAGTGTAGCTTTCCTTGACAACAAGTACCGTAATCAGAAGGGAAATGAAAAGACAAACTCCAAAGGGTTTTCATAAGTGCCACAGTTGCCACAATCTCCAGGTTACGAGGATAAACTGAACTAAAATAGTTCTAAGATACCCCAGGCTACGGGTCTAAACTGAACCAATACAGTTTTAAAATACCCTAGGTTACGGGTCTAAGCTGAACCACATGAAGATCAATCAATCAAATCAAATATCAAATTTTCATATCAAGATGAGATCTCCATACGATAACTAAATCTTTATATCAATCAGACAGAAACAAAATCACCATATCGTCAAGAAAGATCTCAATGTCATGTAAATCAAATATTTATATCACTAGATCAAACTAAATCTCTGCATCGCTCTAGTCAATCAACGAGACTAGTATTGATCATGAATTCAAGATATTTAATTATAATCATCAATCGGACATCCATCATTTACAGATTAATTTAGTTTATTATGCAATTGAATTGGAGTAGCACGTTCTATAGAGAATCTACATGAGGTGCAACACTTTCATTTTACTATATTATCATGAGTTTTATTATTATCATTATGGCATTCTTTTACTCTAGAAGAGAGTAATTCGGAGGCGACGATCTCTTATATATATGGCTTCATATGAAGATGGTTCCGTCATTCTATTATATCTCATTTCACATCAGAATATCTTCGGCTTTCTCCTATATATGAATTATCTTACAATGAGAGCATACAATTGAAGACTATGATCAGTTGGCCTTCAATATGGATTTCTAGAGCAGGGAACTTTCTTCATCAAGGTATCTTTATAAACTCAAGTCTTTATATATGATGTTATTCTCTTATTTGTTTGGTTTTTTTTTTTTTTTTTGAAACATTATCCTTATGAGCCAATGAGCTGGATACACTGGGGGCAAGCCCTGATGCACGGTGAAAAATCAAAGTTTATAAGAAGAAAATTACTGGGGGCAAGCCCTGATGCACGATAAAAAGCTAAAATTTATGAGAAGAAAATGGCTGGGGGCAGGCCAGGAGGTACTGCAGATAAATATGGCAGTGAGGTGCTAAAAACATAAGGTCGTCTCAAGCTCAAAACGATAGGTAGTGATATCGTTGATGGGTCATCCAAAGAAGACTTGCGAAACCCTAAGGAACTCGGGCATAGATATCTGAGCGATTAAGGAAAAAGATGAATTACTCAAGTATCTACCAAAATAACCATCTGATCAAAATATAAATTATAAAGTCTAGGAGGTTCCCTAATGGATCGGTGACCGTAAGGCTAATGGATTTTTCAAGCGGACCGACAGTCCCGATATAATACTCCACGTCACGAGTATAAACTGAATCTTATGTTGTCAAGTTGTGTGGGACTTGATATTACGTCTCTAGAGGAGAGCGTGAAGCGCAACAAGCTAATATATTCACTAACGTGACGACATGTAAACGAGAACCAGCAGAGTCAAAAGGGAAGTGATCTCACCAAATACTTATCTTCTTCTGACATATTTACCTCGCTTCGTATATATATCTCTTTATTCATTTATCACTTTGCATGCTGTTATCATTCAAATTAGCACAATACTTATACACATTACATCAACACAATGTCATGAAATGATAACTATTGTAAAAACATGATTATGATAGCGTAGTATAGTCATCGCATTGTCACCTAAACTTAAACATCGTAGCGGAAACCCACAAGTTATCGTATAAACTCGTGCAAAGTACTTGTGTCGATCTTATTGACCGGTAGAATACATCAAGGAGACACAGAATAAAAGGAGTTCAAGAAAACAAAGCAATGATGGAAGTAGCATCGGGATCAAGCCCAACAGTCGAATTCTGTGTTTTGACAGACCCAGGGGAGGTCTAAAGCTGCTACACTCATCACACCTCACATTTCTTAAATTCTCACAAAGAGTACAAGGATAGAAGAGGGAAGCTCCGTAACTTGTTATACATGCGCCACACCACCAACACAGATTACAAATTTTTATATATCGACTGTCAAGAGCAATTACAAAACTTCTATATATCATCTACTCGTGTCGATTTTAGACTTCCATATATACCTCCCGCTTATATCAGTTATAAATCCCAAGGGATTTTGCATATTTTTTTTTTAGTCGGCATCAGTCACAGACTCTTATATTTATCTGTCATCATCGCCAAGTACGGGATTCTATATATCTGCTACCATCACCAGTTACAAAATTCTATGAATCTTTCATCAAAATCATTGAAGAGTTAGGATTATGAACTCGAATATTTGTCGAACAAAATACTCCAAGGGCTCCATACATACAAGACAGAATTGCTTGTTTCTTCATATCGCATGTGAAATCAATCATTTCCTCATATTACACACGGGACATCTCATCACTTCGTATCACATATAGAATAATTCATCGCTTCGTATTGCGTGTGGAATCGTTCAACTCTTTATATCAAATATGGAATCATTCATCTCTATATATTGCATATGAAATCATTCATCTCTATATATTGCGTATAAAATCATTCATCTCTACATATTGCATACGGGATTATTCGTTTGTGTATTACATATGGAATCATTCATCGCTTCACATCGCGCATGAAATCATTCATCTCTGTATGTTACACATTGGACTATTCGCCACTTCACATATGGTGTAGAATTATTCTTCAATTCACGCGGCGAGTCATGATTATTCTTCGATGGAATTACTCTTCAGCCTATATAATAAGGTGGGAGTTTGCTTTGGTCTATATTAGCAGCAGAATTACTCTTCAGCCTATACCATAAAATAGGATTATCCTTCAGTTCATGTCAGCGGTGAAATTATTCTTCAACCAATATTATAAGATGAGACTATTCTTCAGTTTATATTAGAAATGAATTATTCTCCAGTTTATATCTCAAACCTGGACAGTTCCTCAAGCAATATTATTCTTCAGTCTATGTTAAAAGGAGAATTATCCTTAAGCTTATAACACAAGACAGAGTTATTCCCCAGCTTATATCACAAGTCAAGACTACTGTTCAGTCACTAGTATTCTGGTGAAGCTGGCCTTCATTTAAGGTTTATACTCAGTGGCCCAAAAGGGGTTCACCTAGCACTCCTGCTAAGGATATCTATGGTGATGATCAAGGTTCTAGCCAGATGGATAGCTCAAGACCTAAGTGATTAAAAGATTGGCAATTTCTAAACACCTATGACGTTCTACCTTCAAGAGTACATGCCTCTAAAGCAATGAGCACACACCTTCTTCCTCCAGCTCTCATTGTCGAAAGTTGGCGCCTGTTCGACATTGTGTTACTCGAGGATGCAACACATTCTTCTCAGTCTCAGATGACATAACATGCGACAAAGAGAGGGTGGCGAGCCCTTGAGAAGAGATTCAGCCTGCCGAGTTGGAGAAGTACTGCTACTAAAACAAATGAAATATGCATACAAATAGTAAAAGAGAATGGGAAGGGTATCAGATATTACGTAAGCCCCTTCAGCCTTTTGCCATATATAATTAGCCGCTCACTGTGAAGAAAGGAGCAGAGCTGGCACGAAAATAATCAATTTCGATATGCGACACCCTAGAACCAGTTGCCGCCGCAAAACTTAAATTCTCGAAGAACTTTGCTCAAACACTTCTTAGATAACACGAGAGAAGTAGAAGATTCATTACTCAGAATTAAAGCTGACCAAAGATTAAGTCATACCTGCAACAATCTCCTCCTTACAACATCTATTTCAGCGAAGGGCAAAAAAAAAAATGTGTGCATGGTGATACAGTCTCCATTACAGGTCCCGCAAAGTTTCTAACTCGCGATCAGAAACGAATTCGAAAGGTAACTTGGTGGGGTCTCGATCAGGTAAACAAATTACAAGAGCGACAAAGCCAAGTAAAGGTAATGTAAATAAGGATAAGAATCACTTGCAAAGGACATAACCTTAAAAATATATCAAGGAGACATAAGTAGACTCTACACCTGGACTCACCAGGCTCAGAGGGTGTACACGCACCCCTATCGCCTGCTAAGCCCAAGTGGTGGGCATCTGTTGGGGCCTAAAAAGTTTATATCGGCAAACTGTGTTAAGGCTAAGAGCATTCTAGGGTCATGAACACTCAATACAAGACTAAAGGGAACCACATGTGCAAGTGATAGGCATGCCCTCCACTCATGGCAGACGTAAATCATCCATCAAACATATATACATTCAAACCATCTGTCATACATGCCATGCAAACATACAAGCCATGAGCCACACTTGAACGCAATATAAACCAGGTAGGCATATGCAACACATACATTTACCATCTTGCCATGCATTTAAACTACAACCCGTCCATCACTCATGGCCCAACATATTATGCATACCCATCATACAAAACACTGGCATGTAACTATACACAAGCTACGTACATGTGCCATGCACAACCACCATGCACACACATACACTATGCATACATACCATGCCTATGAACACATCATGACATGCACACCATGCATGAACACCTTGCTCATATGGCCCATCCATACATGCATGTACAACATGTACAAACCATGGACCATCCCTAAGACTCATGCATGAAACACATGTGCCATCCATGTAACAAATGCATACATGCCATAAACTACATGTGCACATGCATATGCAATGCATGCATGACCTACACACCACAAACATCTCCTGTGCACACATAAAACCACAACATGTATGAACATTCACACTGCCCATGGTAACGTTCCCACTGGACGTTGTTCTATGTGCTCCACCATGGAGTATATACTTGATCCAAGCCGATCATCTGGTTTGCCAACCCATTTTATCCCTTGGGATAGAAAATGAAGAAGTTCCAAGTCTTGGGTAGAATACACCACAAGAAGCATTGGAGGAAGAATTGTCCATTGTTGGAAGTTGGCAACATGCATAAAACTCACTCCTTTGAAACTTACAAGTTTGTGAAAATGCAACAACTTAATGAGCTTACCCTGGACATTGCTGTAAGGGCCCATCGTGATGCATAAGGGTAATCCACATCGTCCATCAGCTTGGCCGAGTCATTTTAACCCTTGGGACCCAATATAAAGCATATCTGAATCTCAGGTTGGACATACCACAGGAAGTTCAACGCCGACCATTATAACTCCCAAAAGGACCGATCACCGATTAAACTTTTCTAGTTGCCCACCACAATGTTTCTCTCAAAGATCTGGACCGACCGGAATGTCCTAAGGAGGCACATGTGTGGGATACTCAAAGGATTACTCGATCCAATATCTATGTGGCCCCGAAGTACCATTCAACGGCAAAACAACGATGACACTATTTCTTATTGTATGGCTCACCTGAAACTCGGATTTGCCCCGAATTTGGGACCATATCCTAGAATAGCACTCCTGAGATGATGGACGGCTTCAATCTTGGACCCATAGACTATAAAACGGACCCACTAATGAATATGCCAAAACATGTAGAACCATGCAGAGCTTTCTATAGTAAACTGTCAACTCAAACCAGTGACCGTTCAAACCTTTTGTGGGGCCCACCATGGTTATCCTTTGAACCATCTGATCCGTTCATAAAGTCTCACGGGCCCACATGTGTCACATAAATAAATATTACCTTGATCTGATACTTCTGTGGCTCCACATGAGGCTTCAACTATAAACGTGCGGTGAAATCGTTTCCTTGTGTATAGCCCACTTGAACCTCGAATTTTCCCCAAACTTTGGATCACCTCCTAGAATGGCACCCCCGAGCTGATGAACCGCTTAGATTTGGGGCCAATAAACTACAAATGAGACTCACTAATAAACTTTCCAAATACGTGTGAAACCTGCAGAATCAGTGAATCACTGTTACAAACGTTCTGTCCAAATCAGTCACCTTGCAACCTTCATAGGGCCCACCACGTGCATCCTTTGGATGATCCAAACCGCTCACCATGACAAGAAGTCCCACACATGTCATCCCCTTAGATACAAGCCTGATTCAACGTCTCTATGGCCTTGTGAAAATTATAATGGTATATGTTCTCTCCTATTTTTTCCCCGCAGTGGACTCTTGAAGCTCCACATCCTCCTGAAATTTGGACCCATGCCTCGTGATGACGAGAGGAAGATAATGAATGGCATGGATTGGCGATAGACAGAGCAAAAGTTGAAGCTGTAGGCGAGCTCTTATCTAAACAAGTTCGCCTTCGCCAGCACATGGGGGAAGTAAACTTTAAAATTTTTACCTAGGTGCATTGTTTCAAACCTACCCATCAATTGATGTTTCACTCAAAGTTTAAAAGCTAGGTGCGTTGGTGCCAACGCACCCAAATTTGGTGTTTTAATCCCAAGTTAAAAGGGGGTGCGTTGACATAGTTTTACAGCGAATAAAAGGTTGCGTCGATCGCCTTTCAGCCTGTTTTCAATCAATTTAAAGGTGCTCTATACGTGACATCTTCTCATTCGTCACTTTCTGGAATTTTGGGGTATAAATGCCCACCTGGGCTATTTATTTGTAGGGGTATCGTTAGAGAGAGTTTGGTTATTACCCATTGGACACTTGAGAATCCCTTTGCCGGAATCCTTTTCCGATCACTGCAGCTTCAGAAACCCCAACGCACCCAAGAATAATGCAAACGCACCGGTTTATTCCGCACCAGTTTATTCCGCACCCGTTTATTCAGCACACGCAAAACAGAATCCTCGTACTTAGCTTTTTTTAGCTAAAATCTCCGGCGGGCCCTGTCAATCATCGTGATCAAAACCGTCCAAAATCAGGCCAACATCATCATCATGAATTATGGTAAGCAGTGCATGTGATTTCATTATCAAATGGACCCCACAAACCCATTAAAATTCAAAACCCAATTCGGAGCGTTCAAAAGTCCGTCAACGCACCCATAAAATCGGACTCCCATGCATCCATAAATTCGGGTACCCACGCACCCGAAAAATCAGCAAAAACAGAAATCGATTTAAAGGGTGCATTGAGCCCCACGCACCCCAAAAATGGGTCCACGCACCCATAAATTCAACAAATTTCAGGATTTTCATTTAAGGGTGCATGGATTCCCACGCACCCGAAAAATCAAAGTCCCACACACCAAAAAAATCAGATATTTTCAGAACACATTTTTTGATGCGTTGGACCTCCACACATCGATTTTGGGGTGCGTTAGCAGTATTTTAAGGGTGCGTGGCACGTGGCAACCCCTCATTGGCCGAATTCTGGTATTTTCGGGTATAAATACCCTGTCCGACTATTCATTTGTATGCTCTGAAAGAGAGAGAGTGAGAGAGAGAGAGAGAGAGCTATTATCCTCTGGGTATTTGAGATTCCTACCGAAATCCCTTTTCGATCACCAGAAACCTTTCCCGGTCGCCGGAATGCCTTTTCGATCACCGACGCCTTCCATCGGATGATTACTCCGACCAAGACTGCCGCAGGTCTGAATTCTAAAAAATCACAAGTGTGGGCACACATCCATAAATTCGATCCCACGCACCCGAAAAATGTCCCACGCACCCATAAATTAGACATAATTCAGACAAGTGCATCAGACTCCCACGCACCCAAAAAATGGCCCACACGTCCATAAATTCGGGTCCCACGTGTCCATAAATTCGAAGTGATTCGGACAAGTGCATTGATGTCCCACGCACTCGAAAATGCCACAATGCATCCATAAAATCAACAAAAATCAGATCATTAATTTAAAGGTGTGTTGGAGCCCACACACCCATAAATTAAGTCCCACGCACCCAAAAAATCAGCCGATTTCAGAAAGTTTATGGGTGCATTGGACTCAATTTTAAGTGTTTTCAAGTTCCGTTTGAGCCTATTTTGGGTATTTCGAGCGTTCTGGACGCAATGAAATGGTCAAACGATTATTCCAGGATCTCTAAACAAAAAAATTGCATACCTTCAAGGTTTGACTCGATTCAATGCGATAAATGAAATAACTTCTCGAAAAGTAGACGCCAACATCCAGAGTTATACAAATGTATCATCATTCACGTGTACTGTAAGATATGACCCAATTAGGGTCGAAAGCTAGACAAATGAGATTATGGTCATCACAATAAACCATATCAAAGAGTTTCAATTCTCTACAAAGCAATTGCTATAAACTGCCACAACACAACGGTCGATGCCCTACCCATCCAAACGACATCCGTCGGTTAGGCTGCTCAAGTACATACAGCTGCGGACTGGTCTTCCCGAGGGCACGTGTCCAAACATAACAGCTATAGGCCCAGAGTCGTACCCTCTTAGTTAAAAAACCCTGATAGTCTCTGCCCGGATCTCCGGTCAAAACATGGGACATAGACATCTAACCAATATAAAGATGGTTCGGTCCATAACAAAACAAATACAGGTCTCTACTACCATAAATTCTAAGACCATAGTCCCTACTGACTAGTCTTCTACCTTCTAATCAAGGGTCATCGATCATTCAATGTAATTAAGGGCTCATGCCAGATCACGGCCTGAAATGTACAGGATCTTAGAATCTCTTGAATAAAATTCGCCTTACGATATCTCTTCTTGTGTACCTTTTGTGAATGCTTGTGATTGTCTATAAAAGTTTCCATTACTCAGAACCCCAGAGCAACATTACACAGAAAATGTCCTTGTATCATTTTCTAGTTGTAACAATGATAATAGATGGAGACGTTGCACGCTAGCAACTCTGCGGATACGTCTGATGCACTCTACTCACTAGTGTGTGGCCCTGATAGGCGTGTATCTAGTTATACAAGTTGTATTATAAATGAGATTCTGTTCCACACTTAAGAGCGTGAGAAGTATAGGACCACACAAAATAGTGGGGTGGTTGTGAAGGGAACGCATGATGACGTAGAAATTGACTTTTATGGGGTTTTGACAGATATTATTGAGATGAGTTATTGTATAAGAAAGATGGTGTACTTATTTAAATGTGATTGGTGGGACATTGGAAATAAGAAGTTAGGAATACAGACTGACGATTACTTTACGAGCTTAAATTTATCTCGGAAGAGGTTTAAGGATGACCCATTTGTCCTAGCTGGCCAAGTAGAACAAGTGTTTTACCTCGCTTACACCAAGTTAGGCGGTTCTTGGCACGTGGTGTAGAAAATAAAGTTTAGGAACGTATTTGAGGTTCTCGAACCAAACGTTGAAGATAGCGAGGACGGGGGAAATAAAACATCTAGGGTTGAACAAGCATATCAAGAAGACATGCCATCTGGGAATAGAGGGAACGATCCAGATGTTAATATTGATATGGTGCAATTGGATAGAGATGATGTGCCACCTGATCATGTTGATGCTTCAATCATACATGACATTGTTAGAGATGATAGCGGTTTCATTGATGATGACTTTGTAGACGATGAAGAGGAAATACTGATCAGCGATAGTGATGGTGAAGAAGAAATACTCCTAAGTGATAGTGATACAGACGATGATCATTAAATGTACACATATTTACATGTCATTTATTTATTCAAATAATTTGATTATTATATATATACATGTTTTACAAGTCATGCTTTATTCATTTAATTGACTTGTTTATTTTTGCGGTCCCAAAAGTCAAGGTCTTCGAAACAATGATTATGAGTGCCCAAATCATCACCTGATTAGATTTAGGGCCAGTGCATCGAAAATCACGGCGAAAATCACCACACACATCACACTAGACCATGTTTACGTCGAATGTTGTAACCGGGTCCTCCAGACGTTCGCCATCTCTCCAAACGATTTCCTCCTTGAGCCTGAAAGGTGATAGAAAATAACTAAGGGTGGCCGGCGTCCAGCCATTGGCCCTCCGATGCCTAAGTTAGATAGGGTGAGGTTGAAAAGAGAACAAATAAACGAGCCAGGGTGGTCGCATTTTGGAGATGCGACCCCTTTCGTCGAGCACTAGCCGGGCTGGTCGTATTTTGGAGATGCGACCGCGATTCCTCACTTCTCTTTAAAGCCAAATTTGTCTACAACAAACCAAAAATGGAAAATTGAGCCAGTGGTGGACCCCACCGGTCATTATGATCAGAACCCTACAAATTTGGGAGGGTTACCTTAACCATGAAGAAATAGGGCCAATGCATCGACTTCCATCGCAAAGCGGGCCCCACAAGCCCTCCGTTTCGCAAAACCCAATTTTGCAAAACACGAGTAGGTCAGCGCGTCCAGAAATTCATTGTCCAGCGCATCATGAAATTCAGTGTTATAGTCAAAATAGCGGTGATCGTATATCATCACGACGTCCTGATCCTGCGAGAAGTCCTTCTCGTAGTCATCAAAAGGCGTCACATCTTAATATGCGAGCAGCTTGTCTCGCGAGCAGTTCCCGACTTATGAGCAGTTCTGACTACTGATGGTTAGCGAATCAAGCATTTTCAGGAATTCCAGGACGTCGAGCAGTTCTGACTACACGTAGCGGTCTCCTATTGGCCGACTTCGGCTATAAATACCCCCCCTCGCCTCATTTGAAAGAATCGAGAGAAGGAGAGAGCTTTAAGTTTTTGAGCTCGCCGGAATCCCTTTTTCGACCGTCGGAAACCCTTCGCCGATCACCGAAAATCCCACTTCCGACCGCAGCAGGTCTGGTGGAGAACCTAAAAATATATAAGTGAAGTAGCGCATCACGAAATACGTTGAACAAACTTATTTTTATCGACGCACTGGCCCCAGCGCATTGCAAAATAGGCCAGCGGATTAGATAAATCAATATTCCAAAGCTAAACATTTTAAGGACGCACTGACCCCAGCGCGTCACTAAAATACCCCAGCGGATCAGAAAAATACACATTCTGAAACAAAGTTATTTTAGACGCACTGGCCCCGGCGCATCACTAAAATACCCCAGCGGATCATGAAAATAGAACATTTTCAACAAGTCATTTTTGGACGCGCTAGCCCCAGCGCATCAGTAAAATCAGGCCAGCGGACCATAAAAATCAGCACTTCGAACGTTCATTTTAGCACCTTCAAATCTTCATTTTATGATGTTTTCGGGCCCTGTTTGAGCCTATTTTGGGTATTTTGAGCATTCCGGACGCAATGGAGCGGTCAAATAACTCATCCGGCCCACTCAATGAGCAGAATACAAGCCTTTGGAGCCTGATCCGATCCAACGAGATGAACGAAGTAACTTCTCGAAAAGAGGCCACCAGTGCCCAGAATCATACTGATGTATCATCATTACACGTACTATCATAATATGACCCGGATTCAGGTCCGGACTAAGCAAATGGGACTATGGTTAACATGATAAACCATACCAAGAGAGTTCTAAACTATCGCACACAATTTGTTAAAGACTGACACTTCAAGAACAGTCGATGCCCTACCCATCCAAACGGCATCCGCTGGTTGAGCTGCTCAGGTACATACAACTGCAAATCGGTCTTCCCACGGTCACCCGTCACAAATGACGGGCGTAGGCCCAGAGTCGCACCCCTTGGTTAAAAACCCTGACAGTCTCAGCCCGGATCTCCGGTCAAAACATGGGACAAACATCTGACTCGTACAAAGATGGATCAGTCCATAACAAAACACAACAAATACAGGTCTCCGCGACCATACAAATACAGGTCTCCGCGACCATACAAATAGAGGTCTCTACGACCACAGCAGGTCTCCACGACCATGAACTCTGAGACCATAATCCCCGCTGAGTAGTCTTTCGCCTTTTAATCAAGGGTCATCGATCATTTGATGTAATTAAGGGCTCATGCCAGATCACGGCCTGGAATGTACAAGATCTCAGGATCTCTGGAATAAAATTCGCCTTGCGATATCTCTTCTCTTGTGTACTTTTGTGAATGCTTGTGATTGTCTACGAATGTTTTTATTATTCAGAACCCCAGAGCAACAAAAACACCACATTTCAGAAAATGTCATTGGGATCCATTTTTCTAGTTCTAACAAACTGGCGAATCTGTTGGGGATCGAACTATACCAGGATCTCTGGTTATATCTGAATATAGGAACACTCTAAGATCAATTACTCACAAACACGAACTTGCGCATAGGAAGGCTATTGCGAGGCGTAATGTTTCGGCGCCCCTCGGGCGTCAAACTGGCGACTCTCAACGGGAACGTTCTTCCCTTCATCTTCCCTGCAATGGGCATTTAAAAGGTTTTCGAACCCACAAACTTCCACAACTACATGTAGTTTATCTCCTTGTTGCTTATTTTTTCGGTTTATGCATTGCGATCGATGGGCTCATACTCCCGACCGCACTTGTGAACTGTTCTAATGATTTTTATGACGCAGCAGAATTAGCAAGATACTAGGAAAGACAGAAGAAATGGCATGCTCAACGAACAGTTTGTGCACATTCCTTGCCGCCGGGGGCTTCAGCTTCCCTCGCTTCACCCCAACCACAACAAGTATTGGCAACTCAGGATGGCAGTTGGTCGAGACGCGCCGACAGAAGAAAGAGCAGAAGAAAGCAGCCATCTTAGCCGCACATAAGAAGGCTAACGCTGCAAGACTTCGCCCCATGATCAGAAGACAATGGCAACCAAAATCGGGGCAGAAGATCTCTATCAGCAGTCAGGTCGCATCAACCAGGTCCTCGGTGCCTATGATGACGGTCGAACAGTTTCCACCATTGTCCAAGACCACCTGTGTCACACGTAAGTCAACCGGGACCACAATTGTGAAGAGCTCCAAGCCCATGACAGTTCTCAAGCCAGGACAGGGGCAGGTTCAGAAGGCCCGACCAGTGCTGATCGCAATGGTTCAAGTAGCAGAGGCAGAAGAGGGATCGTATGAAGCAGAAGAATTACCTACAGTCCAAGATCAGATCGACAGATTAGTTCAGGCTAATCGAGAAACGAATGAACGAATGAGGATAATTCAGGAAGCATTGACCACTATGATAGCTCAGAATGCTACCAGAAGTCTCGTACCACCTACGCGCCCATTAGCCGAAGAATCTCAAGGGGCAGCGGAAGGGCAGCTGACGCCGAACAACTTACCCAGGCCAAAAGAGTTCCAGCGGAGCGAGTACCAGTCTCGACTGTGCAAATGTCGAGAGAGGAACTGTCGCAAACAATCACAAGTCTCATGCGACAAGAGAAAGAAAAGGAAAGAGGAACCGGGTATAAATATCAAGTTCCATACCCACTGGAGATAGAAGAAATACCGTTTTCGGTCAACTTCAGATGTCCGGATTTTGAAAAATTCGATGGTAGAGGATCGCCGGAGGAGCATATTACTCACTTCCTCACAGCGCTGGGGAACTGGTCGGCCGTCCCACAGTATTGTATACGGCTATTCGGGTCGACGCTGACAGGGAAAGCTTTCTAGTGGTACATTTCGCTACCAGTCGGATCAGTGAGATCGTGGGAGCAGATGCGAGATAGTTTTATCTCGAAATTCTTCTCTACAGAAAGAGAAACGTCAGTCACAGATCTGGCCTTGATCAGGCAGAGACAGGGCGAACCTGTGGAAAAATTCATGGACCGATGGGAGACGATAGCTGCTCAATGCCAAGAGCTGCCCAGTGAGAAAGAACAGATGATGATGTGTATGCGAGCCCTAGACCCAATGATATCATACGGATTATCGGGGAATAGTTTTCACTCTTTTCGAGAACTGGCCACTAAAGCGCACCTGGTAGAAGAAGCCGTAGCATGGGTGAACTTCAGGCCCGAAAGGCAAAGAAGAGAAGGAGTAAGGGTCGCAGAAGCGCACAATATAAACAAAGGCAAAGGTATGATAGATCGTAAGAGACCCGCCATAGATCCCAAGACAGACACAAAAGCAACGCCTACCCAAGACAGAGGCAAGAGGCCTTACGTTTCTCAAAGAATAACAATAGCCGAGAGAGAAAGAGCCAACGGCCCATACACCTTCGACATGGACGATCTGATCCCCATCATGGAACAACTAGTGGAAGAGAATGTGATCCGCTTACCAGAACCGATTCGGCCACACGAGGTTGGGAAGGTGAATGATCTCCGGTATTGTAAATACCATCGGTGTCTGAGCCACAAGACAGAAGACTATTTTAGTCTAAAGGGAAGAATACAAGGGTTGATCAACCAAGGGGTGATCAGTATGAAGTCGCCAGAAACAACGAAGGAAACATCTGGGGTAGTTTCAGCCTTCCCCTCAGACGAAACATCCAATTGCACGTCCCGTTCCCTGAACCTGAAGAACCCTGGACTTTGGCTAGCAGCCGGAAGAGGCTCGAGAATCGAAGAAGACTCCTCAACCGCAAGAAGAAAGGGATGAGAAAGAAGGATAGCCAAGAGAAGAGCCGACTTATAGAGGCTCAGGTACATTGTGTGATGGTATCATTCACCGAACAGCCATCAACGGGAGAGACATTACGGGCAGGTAAAGAAGAAGTCAATGCCGTCATCCTCCGATCCGAAAGGCAAATGCCGGAACGCGTTCGGCCAGAACCGGTCGACCCAATGCAAGAAGACGGAAACCCGGATATACTATCAACGAGGCCCCAGGGGCAGAAGTTGAAAGAGAAAGTTGTTGAGGCCACGACCAGTCGGCCAGAGCCAAGGCAAGGGGCAGCACCAGTAGCATATGATGTCGTGTCACACCTGCGAAAGGTCCCGGCTCGCTTGAGCATATACGACGCCTTGTGTCTCTCAAAAGTATATAGGGAGATGTTAATCAACGCGCTGCTAGACAGTGAAGTCAGAGAAGTGATGATGGAAGAAATTGAAACAGAAATGAACAATCCCGATAAATTCTGGGAAGGAAATGCACTGATCCAGCAAGCAATGCAGATAGATCACCCCTCTGTAATCACATTCTCTGAAGAAGACCGCATGATTGAAGCAACAGACCACAATCGCCCTTTGATGGTTACGGGGACGATTAGAGACACAGAAGTTAAGCGATGTATGCTTGACGATGGATTCGCAGTAAACATCATGTTGTTGAAAACACTGCGGCGGTTGGGCCACAGACCATCAGCCCTGCGTCCCAGCACCATGGTTATTCAAGGGTTTAATCAAGATAGCCAGTGCACTCTAGGGTCGATCACCGTGATGCTAGAAATTGAAGAGCTAAAGACGAAAGTAACGTGCCAAGTAATCGACGCAGTAACAACATATAATCTTTTGTTAGGGAGGCCATGGCTCCATCAGAACCACGTTATTTCCTCAACCTACCATCAATGCTTCAAGTACAACAGAGAGGGAGTTCAGTACAGAGTGGCAGCAGACCCAAAGCTGTATACGATCGCAGAATCATTCTTGGCCGATGCCCGGTACTATGACCTGGTCGATGAAAGAGAGGTCAAAAAGAAGCCCGATGTAACGCAGAAAGGGCAAGGAGCAAAACCTAGAGTCAGCAAGTTTGAACAGAGAAGCAAACCTCAGTTCATTACTCAGAAAGAAGCTGTAAGTCAGTCAGCTGAAGAACCTCAAGGGACTACCAAGAAATTTTATATAATCCCGAAACACTTGCAACAACCAGGGCAATCCGTCCTAGAGATGGTATCGAATCAGCACATGAGTGTGCTCAAATCCAGCTTCAACATGCCGGTGCCGAAAATAAGAAGAGTTAAACCTTTCCCAAGAGCTCCTAGCCAGTTCGTGGTACCACCAAGTGCCAATACGAAGAAAGAAATCAAATTCTATTCAGTGTCGAATGAACTTGTGCAGTCTAAGGACGAGGCCGAGAAATCACCCCGCTTACCCCAACCGATAGAAGAGGGAAGATACAGTGAAGCCAGCCATAACATCATGAAGAATATGGGCTTCTGTTATTCGGAATCAGGCTCGAATGGTAGAATGTTAGCACCGTTCGAAGAAAACACTGAAGCCTACCAAGGAAGAGAAGGGTTAGGGGCAAAGATGAAAATTAAACATGTCAACATGGTGACGATCAGTACCACAGAAGAGGCGCAACTACAAGAAGTAGCCGACGTCATCCAACCTAGTGCCGCACCCGCACAGATAGAAGAAGGGGGACAGCCCACGATAGATGAGCTTGAAGAAATAAATCTGGGAACCCCAGAGGACCCTAGAAACACGTATCTGAGCAAGAATGTCCCAGAGGAAGAAAGGGGGAAATATATTCAGCTGTTAAAAGAAAACAAAGATATATTCGCTTGGACGTACTCAGAAATGCCAGGGCTCAGTCCAACAATTGCGATGCACAAGTTGGGCATCCTGAAAGGGAAGAAGGCAGTCAAACAACCCCAACGACGATTCCATCCAGACATAGTACCCAAAATCGAAGAAGAGGTCGAGAAGTTAATCCAAGCTGGGTTCATTCGAGAAGTCAAATACCCACGATGGATTTCGAATATTGTGCCGGTCAAGAAAAAGAGCGGTCAAATCTGAATCTGCGTAGACTTTCGGAACCTCAATGAAGCATGTCCTAAAGATGATTTCCCACTGCCTATCCCAGAACTACTGATTGACAGCATGACAGGATACGCCGTGATGTCCTTTATGGACGGTTACTCGGGGTATAATCAGATTCGTATGACCCTAGAGGATGAAGAATCGATAGCATTCCGTACGACACTAGGCATATACTGCTACCGTGTGATGCCGTTCGGGTTGAAGAATGCAGGGGCAACGTATCAGCGCGCGATGCAAGTAATCTTCTAGGACATGATGCATAAGCACGTTGAATGCTACGTAGACGATCTGGTAGTGAGGTTGGCCGAACATGAGCAGCATAGAGAGCATCTACGGCAAGTGTTTCAAAGACTGAGGAAGAAAAGCCTCTGTATGAACCCGTTAAAATGCGCGTTGGGAGTTTCCTCTAGCAAGTTCTTGGGGTTTGTTATCAGAAACTGAGGCATAGAAATTGACCCGACGAAGATTAAGGCAATCAGGGAGATGCCACCCCCGAAGACTCTCAAAGAGCTGAAAAGTTTCCAAGGCAGGGTCGCATACTTAAGAAGATTCATCTCGAACTTATCAGGCCGTTGTCAGCCATTTTCACGTCTTAACAAGAAAGGAGTCCAGTTTGAGTGGGATGATGCTTGTCAGAAAGCGTTCGACTCTCTGAAAGACCTGCTCAAAAAGTCCCTAGTCCTCACAGCACCGATCAAAGGAGAGCCACTAATTCTCTACATTGCCGTCGGCGAAAATTCACTGGGAGCCCTCCTAGCCCAGAAGAACGAAGAAGGAAAGGAAGGCGCGCTCTATTACCTGAGCCGCACATTAGTGGGAGCCGAGTTTAACTACTCGGCGATTGAAAAGATTTGTCTGGCATTGATCTTTGCCGTCAAGAAACTCAGACATTACTGCCTCTCTCACCAGATAACATTGATATCCAAAGCGGATCCTTTCAAGTTTCTCATGAACAGGCCCATGTTGTTTGGGCGGTTGGCCAAGTGGGCCCTTCTCTTGTCGGAATTTGACTTGACATACATGCCGGCTCGGGCTATCAAGGGGTAGGCAATCGCAGACTTCCTAGCAGCACATCCGGTAGTAAGTGGTGAAGAAATAGAATATGATCTCCCAGATGATCAGGTTATGGCAGTTAATGAAGCACGCCATTGGGAGATGTATTTCGACGGTGCAGCCAGAGCGATAGGGTCAGGGGCAGGAGTTATATTCGTTAGCCCGCAAGGGGACCTATTACCCTATTCATTCACAATAGTCCCAGCATGCACCAACAATGAAGCGGAGTACCAGGCTCTTATTATCGGGTTACAGTTAGCCCTAAAAATGCAGATCAAGGAAATACATATCTATGGTGACTCTAGGCTTGTCATCGGACAACTGACGACGGAATACGAAGTCCGCAAACCCGAGTTATCACCCTATTGCCACCAAGCGCAGTCAATGTTCGATCGTTTCAGAACAGCAGTATCTCACATATACCATGGCAGGAGAATGTACGAGCAGATGCACTAGCTAGTTTAGCCGCTGCTTTGGCTAATCCCGGGGGCAGCCCACTTTAGGTAACGATTAAAGAAAGAAGAATTCTGCCGACAACCGCATTGCGCAGTGGAGAATTGAGCTCCAATCCCATTTGCTGCTTCAAAATTACAGAGGAAGATGATTGGAGAAAATCATTCATCGATTATCTAAAGTACGGATTTCTACCGGAAGATCCCAAAATGTGCACACAAATCAGAAGACGCGCCAATTCATTCGTACTCCAGAATGACGTACTTTACAAACGATCATACGAGGGAGTACTGCTGCGGTGTCTAAGCCAAGATGAAGCACATGATACACTGAAAGAAGCTCACGGAGGAGAATGCGGTGCTCACCAGGGAGGGAAGAATTTACATCATCGCGTGTGACACATGGGTTACTATTGGCCTGCTATGACGAAAGATGCAATAGAATACGTAAAGAAATGTCACCAGTGCCAAATCCACGCAGATAGCATACATTCACCACCAGAAGAATTGCATCAGTCAGTGATGTCCTGGCCTTTTGCAGCCTGGGGCATGGACGTGATCGGGCCGATTAGTCCACCATCCTCCCAGGGGCATCAGTATATCCTTGCGGCGACCGATTATTTCTCCAAATGGGCTGAGGCAGTCGCCCTGAGAAACGTGAAAGCCAGACATGTCGAGAGTTTCATTCGTCACGCCATACTGTACCAGCATGGTATCCCTGAAAGAATCACCACGGACAATGGGACACCCTTCAAGAACGTTATTATTGATAAGCTGTGCACAAAGTTCAAGATCAAGCACTGTTATTCATCGCCTTATTACCCTCCTGCGAATGGATTGGCCAAGGCATTCAACAAGACCATCGTGAAGATTTTAAAAAAGATAGTGGCAGAAAATAAGAAGGACGGGGACAGACGATTAGCCAAAGCATTATGGGCATATCGAACTACGCACCGCACAGCTACTTGAGCCACACCCTACTCGCTAGTGTACGGTACAGAAGCTGTGATCCCGATGAAGATACAAGTTGAGTCACTACAGGTAGCACTCCGGCACTCCCTGACAACTGAGCACAATGCCAAGATCAGAATGGCCGAACTCGATGATTTAGATGAAAAGAGGCTCGCTACCCAATAAAGGCTCGAAATGTATCAGAAACAAATCTCAGCCACGTACGATAAACTCGTCAAGGGCAGATCATTCAAGAAGGGTGATCTCGTGTTAATGATGAAGCGTTCGGCACCAACCCAAGGACCGAAAAGTAAATTTGACCCAAAATGGAATCCCGTCTGCATCATCGACGAAGTATATTCCAACGGAGCCTATCGGGTAATAGATTGCAAAGGGCAAGGCATCAGTTCTCTAGTGAATAGCCGATTTTTGAAAAGATATTACACCTAACATAGGCTTATCATTGCAAGTTGTAAACACCCCAGTAGAGGAAAAGTGTAATAAAGTAGATACCGAAAGAAAGGATACCATACAATGACTAAACCAAAATCTAATCATCTACTTTATGCTTGCACAGGTATCGGAAAGGTCGTTAAGGCTCAAGACACGTCAAGCAGGACGCCATACCTTTTCGAGACTATTGAAAATCGGGATAAGCCCTAAGCCAAGGCTCGGCTACATCTTCGTTCACATGTGTAGGTTTGAGTCCTAACAGGGGGACGTTCCTTTCCAAGTAGCACAATCTATTTGCATTCAAACCCAAATAAAACGACAAACAGGCTAAGAGCACAATATAAACCCAGAGCTACAATAATATACATATTGTTACAACATCCATTATAGCGTGTTTCAAAATTACAAAAGAATCATCATTACAGCTTAACCGTCTAAAGTTCTCAAACATTGTTCTAATAGGTTAACTGCAGATTCTTCGATCGCCTTTTGTCTTGCCTCAGCCTCGACCAAGACCTGGGCAGGGTCCGGAGTGTCTTGAAGAGACTGTTTTAGCTCGGCAACCTATGCCCTTACAGCAGTGCATCTCGCTTCGTGCTGGTCGACGGAAGACTACAGACGTGCCTTCTGACCACTGAACTTCGAGAGTTTAAGATGGACGACAGAATGTTCGGCTCGTAGCCGGGCCATCTCATTCTCAATCTCTACAAAGCGTTCAGTCGCTTGTTGACACTCAACATCGGTAGCCTGCCAATCTTTCCTTACTGCAGCCGCATCCGCCTCGTGTAATTCAAGCTTCGGAAGGAGGGACCGCAAGTGATCGCGTTTTTCCTCAACAGAAGGGTCAACCTTGAGGCGCCTTGCCTCATTCACCTAAGCCATCCCATCCTTGAATTGGGACACGTGGCTGACTATCGAAGAGATGTCAATCCCGAGCCACATGGCGTTAAGACCTAATGCCTGCAGTGCCTCATCCAAGATAGACCATTCATCCCCATTCTTCAACGAATCGACGATGTCGGACAGTAAGCTCTTAAGAAGATTCGCTTTGGTCCTTGATAAGCCTCGGAGAGATGAAAGGAATGCCTCAGGTAAGACTACAGGAACCGGGACACTGATGGGAGCGGCTGCCAACCAAAGAAATGATAAACATTAGCACACCGAAGAAAGAAAAAGAAGTAAACAAGGTAATGAGGCAAGTAGTATACCAGCAGGAGCTTCATCGACCGGAGCACTGGTGGAAGCAACGAGCACTGATAATGCTGGGACACGTTCAGTCACCGTCTCCGTTGCTGGCTCGGGCAGTTTAGGAGAAGAAGGCGCAATTGTCTCAGGGGCAGTGGTGGCCGAAATTTATTTGACAACAGGAGTTACTTCCATGACAGGCTCTGATGCACCGACAACGTCCGAGGGCATGGTTTCTTGGGCGGGAGGCGCCACCTCTTCCGTAATAATAGCAAGGCCTGCCTCAGGAGTAGGGTTAGGGTTTACTGCGGCTACAGCACTGACAAGGTCGGCGAGAGGGGGATCTTCAGCCTGTGGCCCACAGTCAAAGTCCATAGGGATGGGTTCTGTGTCTGCCTCGGGAACAGATCTGTCATATATCGGCTCGTTATCTTCACCCTCTTCCGTGGGACGATTTTCGCTGAGGTCTGCCTGCGAGCTCATCTCCCCTTCCTCCCTTGGTCCACTCGTGTCGTCAATCGGGACGCTGCCGGCAGCCTTGGAGAGTCGTCTCCGTGCCTTCTCGGCCTTGTACAGCTTCCACAGGTCCTTTATTTTCTTTCCTCCATCAGCAACAGGGACGCGATGAGCGGTCTTCACTCGAGGCCCAGACCGCTTAGGAGACGGCCCTGAATCACTGTCTCCTGGAACATAACGTCTGGATAGACTCGTCCGACTCTCTGGGCTCTGATCACGACCTTCCTGACCACCAGTCAAGGGGGTCACCACCGCCGCAACACCACCCCCTTCATCACCTACACCGCCCCCTTCATCACCTACACCACCCTCTTCATTGCCGTCACCACCCTCAACATCACCACCACCTTCTCCATCATTGCCACCCCCAACATCTTCGTCGTGGTCACCAGCACCGCCAACATCGTCACCGCCATCGTCGCCGCCTTCATCATCATCACCAATGTCATAACCCTCTCTCTGCCCCTCTGTCATGGGACCCACTAGTGGAGAACTCTGATCTCCCCACAGCGTAATTCTTTGCTCATAAGCAACCCACCCTTCTAGTGTATGCTCAAGCTTTTCGTGATCAATTACCACGTTCAGAGAAGTCAGGAATTTCTTCACACCAGGAGTGGCCAGTTGATGTGTTGGCTCTGATACATAGCCCAGGCCGTCCGCAGGAGCAGGATCGACGATAGGAGGAGGAATGAAGATAGGATCGGCCACGTGTCAATTGTTTCTGACCAAGGAGTATTGGTGAGCCCACCACCTCATCCATCCGTACATGGCATCGGGAGTATACTCTGTACCCGGGACGATGAAGGAACAGCCTGACCCGGTTAGCAAGAGTTGACGCCATATCCACTTCCAGTGAATCGGTCCTGTGCCATAGGCCCGCTGCTCTCACGTCACTGGTTTAAGAGTTTCTGGTACCCCCTGGTCATAACCGAATTGGCGAGCGAATCGGTTCGGGTAATACGGCTCTCTCCAAAACTCAGCCCCCTCCCTCAAAGGCAACGAACTCGGGCGGATGGACACCAAGAACGAGCGCTGATAGGAACTAAGATTCTCATCATCATCGAGCAATTCTGAATCCTCACTGTTGGTCCCGGAGAAAAGGAAGAAGTCGACGTCATCTTGACAAGCTATCTTTGCCTCGATAGTCGCCAAGTTTCCGCTGTTCATCTTCCGCTTCTGAAAAGCGTGCAGCGGAACCGATCCTCTCCGGATGAAGTCCTTAAGTTCCATGCCGTAGACCCACGGGAAGTAAACCCCGAGCCAACCAGAAAGATAGTGCCACCCGCAGAAGGAAGAGTTGATTCCGAAGGAGGCAGAACCCTTGTTGCTGATGACACCCCCAAAAGCTCGGTAGATAGAGCATAAAACTACCGGGGCCAGCACATAACGATGACCATTAGCCAGACTCCCTGCTACGGCAAAACAGGAGACCCTTACACTGTCTGCCTGCTTAGAGCTCTGGAGGGCCACATAGCATAGCCAGCAGGCTAAAAATCCGGCAAGCTCACAAGTGGGAGACAACTTGTTCAGCTGCGGGAACTTCTTCTTCATCTTAGCCTCCAAGACCAGTTTATCCCTGCGGCCTTCATCATATACCGTGTAATCCAAGCTAAAAAAGAAAGAGAGGTCATCAGTAAAAGAAAGAAGATAGAATGAAATGAAAACACACCACTCGAAGAACTCACTTCAGGCCATGGCTGAAGTAAATCAGCCAATCTTCAAAGGGCACCTTATCCTTGGAGCCCAGGAACTGCGGCAGCTCCGCAAATAACGTTAACTCGCAACAGGCTACTGAATAAAAGCCTTCATTGATGCCCTTCTTCTTCTTGGAGAGCTCCTCATTGCTAGGGGTCCACTCATCGTAGATTCTACCACGAACGGGAAGACCGGCTATCCAATATAGATCCCAGAGTGATATGCTCATTTCCCTGTACGGCAGATGAAAGGAATTCGTAATGGAGCTCCAGTGATTCAAAAACCCTTTATAGACGCATGGCTCCCTGTAAAAATAGCTCGACGTCACCTAGATGGCCCTTAGGAGACCCACCTGCTTCAGGGTATCTTCGTGCTGCTCAATTATCCAGTTGGCCCAAGCTTCGTAACCGAGATGAGAACTCAAGTGACCTCGGGTCCGTAACCCACCCGTCGGCCAAATCTTTACATCTGACAAGGGTCGGAATCTCTGACACAGTGTCTCGTAATAGTGGGTTGGAAATGGTAGGTGGGGATCATGGTTTGGCTCCAAAAATATCATGTCCTTCTCCCCAAGGGCAGACTGCAGTGTACTGTTCTTGGATACAGCGCAGTTGAGGAATGTCTCTGGAATGGACGTCCAGGAGTCGACGCTATAAAAAGAGTTGGCAGAGCACACATCGGAAGGCTCGATGCTTGGGAGAGAACGGTATCGCTGGAAGATCTTCAGAAATTGGATGTACTGCTTCGTGTACGGGTTCCGTATCATGAGTGACGACATGGCTAGTTTCACCGACGACCAGACAACCCTCATTCTGTCAGACTTTGATTTGGCTTGGTTTTCCATGTATACTTGTTTGGCGCTCTTGCCAGCTGTCTTCGGGCGGCCGCGCTTGGCAGACTGTACGGGTGCGACCGGGCTAGCCTCACCCTCTTCGGACCCAACCACCTCGTCAGTCCGAAAACCTTGCAGGGGAGCGTACCACGCGTCCCATTCTTCTTGAGTACCCTCATCAGGAGGGGTCAGTAGGGCTTTGTCGCAGAGTATCTTCCGTTGAACATTCTTCGGAAGAGTCAAAATGCGCTCATAAAAGTTGAACGTCTCCGGGGGAAGGAACCATTGCGGATTCTCGGCCGATGGCCTGGAAACCTTTTTAGCAGTGGCACGCTTACGCTTTGACGGAGTTGGCGATGGACCCGAAGGACCAGCCTGTGAAGGATCGCTGGCCATTGTAATCTGCAACGGCATGTAAAAGGCTTAGATACAGGGCAAAAGGAAAATATTCGCATAAAGTCGATCAAACATTCATAAAATCCAAAGGGATGCGAAGCAGCAGGTAAACAAAGTACAAGCGCCAATCCAGGCCCCGGCAGAACGCATTCAAACCAATGGAAGAAAAAGAAATGAAGCAACAACATTCACAACCACAACACCGTCATCACAAACATGCAAGCAAGGGAAGACAGGAGCAAAGAAGAAAGATATGATTATCATTCATCAGCCATAAGGGCAATTCCAAATGTCTAGATTGTTATATCAACCGTTTAAATGATTAGAAATTAGTAATCGATGTAAAATGACGCAAAATTGCGGGGACCCCTCCCCATAGCCAAAAGAGAGGATCTCAGTCCTGCACCAGCGAAAGAACCCGAGCTTTCAAGTCGTCCACCTTCGCCTGGACCTGGGCTTCCTTGGAAATCAGGTCCACTGGGAAGGAAATGCATTGCTGCACAAAGTCGAAGTTCAGGTGTGCGGCATTGGCATAATTCCTCATAATGGAGACGTCGATCGCCAGCCTGTCATGCTCCTGTAGGGCCTCCCTGACCATCCTCCAGATACCAGCGCGGTGATCTGGAAACTCGGCCTCCGCCAGCGGGACAAGCCAAGCTAAGAATCGTCTGCTCTCCCTTTTTTCCTCCTTCAGGGAGTGAAGCCGGCTCGACAAGGATAAGAAAGAAGCGGCCAGAGAAGGCTCCGCCGCCTAGAGGATCGCCAACTCTTCCAAGAGGGAAGAATCGCCGATGAAGTCGAAGATGACCTCCTTGTGTTCGTCAAAAATGGAGGCCATCAGTGAGACGTTCTGAATAGCTTGAAGAATAGGGCGAGAGTACGTGCCCAGTTGGGTCAAGGCCTCGGCCACCTCGTCACGCTGAGCAGCGAGAGATGACCAAGTCTCAGGGTGATTCAGAGAGCCCAGAAGCCGCCTTATACAGTCTCGGGCCGCGCGTAGAGAAGCGCGAGTTATGGCCATCGTCTGCTAAGAAACAAGACGGATGAACCAATGAGGCAGTCCGATAAGAGAAAAGAAAGAAAAAGCACGTGAAGCTACTCGCGTAAAGTCAGAAAGGCTAAGAGAAGACATGCAAAGGTATGCCCGAAACATCACTTAAATTAGCCACTAGAATTGCCTATTAAGCTGAGGCGATCTAGAAATCTTCTAAGTGCATGAGACCCTACACCTCTCTAGGACAACTGGCACGCATGCACAAATATGAAGCAAAGGTATAGGGGCTCATACCCTTTAGAGACTCGGCAAATCGCCAGAATAAAGTTCGTAAAAATCCCAAAATTCCACCAAGTCCTACGGGCTGGGTGCGTGAGGCTTCACGCACCCCGATGATGTTCAAAGGCTGTCAGGTTGAATTTGAGGGTGCGTAAGGCTCCACACACCCGAAATAACGGCCCCAAATATCATGAGCAATGATCAGTTGAACCAAGAGTATGAGCACGTTAAGCCATGATAAGCATACTTAATCAGGACACCAAAATTGGGCAATTTCTCAAAACCCAGAAATCAGTACGCGTCGGCCCTGACACGTTCAACGATTGGGCCAAACTTAATAAGTTTGGAAATGTACGTGCGAGATCCAGCATATGTAACAAATTCAGTGAATTTCACCAAGTCCAAAATCACACACGCAGGGCTCAGCGCATCGAAAAATCATACAATTTCACTAAATCCAAAATCACACGCGCAGGGCTCAGCACATCGAAAAATCATACAATTTCACAAGTCCAAAAACATGGTGCGCTGACCCCAGCGCGTCCAGAAATGTGGAATTTCACCAAGTTTGAAATTTTGCACGCGCTAACCCTGGCGCGTCGTGAAAATGCAACCCCAAGTTCCAAGTGGGTTTTCCCAAACACGCGAGTACGCGCTAGGCCCAGCGCGTCATGAAAGTGTGGGATTTCACCAAGTCTGGAAAAATGATACGCGTTGGTCCCAGCGCGTTACTAAAACGGGTATCCAAAGGACACGAGTACGCGCTCACCCCAGCGCGTCCTAAAAATCATGCAAAATTCAAAATGAAGCAACGCGCTAACTCCAGCGCATCGCATAAATCGGGACATTTCTAAAAGTCCCAAATCATGACTCACTGGAGTCAGCGCATCGGAAAAAGGCCGAACCTTACAATTTTTCTACGCGCTCGCTATTTAATTGACGCGCTGGCGACAATAAATCGACGCGCTGGGGAATAAATGAACGCGCTGACGAGAGCTCTCTCGTGCGTAAATGAATAGGAAATGACTATAATGGCATGAGGTTTCCTATTTATAGTGGGACCCGAAAAATTTGACGCGATACAATGGACATCCGACATCCATCCCAACGCATCGGAGGGGCATCTGTTGGGGTCCCAAAAGTCAAGGTCTTCGAAACAATGATTATGAGTGCCCAAATCATCACCTGATTAGATTTAGGGCCAGTGCATCAGAAATCGCGGTGAAAATCACTACACACATCACACTAGACCATGTTTACGTCGAATGTTGTAACCGGGTCCTCCAGACGTTCGCCTTCTCTCTAAACGATTTCCTCCTTGAGCATGAAAGGTGACAGAAAATAACTAAGGGTGGCCGGCGTTCAGCCATTGGCCCTCCGATGCCTAAGCTAGATAGGGTGAGGTTGAAAAGAGAACAAATAAACGAGCCGGGGTGGTCGCATTTTGGAGATGCGACCCCTTTCGTCGAGCACGAGCCGAGGTGGTCGCATTTTGGAGATGCGATCCATTTCGTTGAGCACGAGCCGGGCTGGTCGCATTTTGGAGATGCGACCGCTTTCGTCAAGCACGAGCCGGGCTGGTCGCATTTTGGAGATGCGACCGCGATTCCTCACTTCTCTTTAAAGCCAAATTTGTCTACAACAGACCAAAAATTGAAAATTGAGCCAGTGGTGGACCCCACCAGTCATCATGATCAGAACCCTACAAATTTGGGAGGGTTACCTCAACCATGAAGAAATAGGGCCAGTGTATCGACTTCCATCGCAAAGCGGGCCCCGCAAGCCATCCGTTTCGCAAAACCCAATTTTGCAAAACACGAGTAGGTCAGCGCGTCCAGAAATTCATTGTCCAGCGCATCATGAAATTCAGTGTTATAGTCAAAATAGCGATGATCGTATATCATCACGACGTCCTGATCCTGCGAGCAGTCCTTCTCGTAGCCGTGAAAAGGCGTCACATCTTAATATACGAGCAGCTTGTCTCGCGAGCAGTTCCCGACTTATGAGCAGTTCTGACTACTGAAGGTTAGCGAATCAGGCATTTTCAGGAATTCCAGGACGTCGAGCAGTTCTGACTACACGTGGCAGTCTCCTATTGGCCGACTTCGGCTATAAATACCCCCCCTCGCCTCATTTGAAAGAATCGAGAGAAGGAGAGAGCTTTAGGTTTTTAAGCTCGCTGGAATCCCTCGCCGGAATCCTTTTTTCGACCGCCGGAAACCCTTCGCCGATCACCGAAAATCCCACTTCCGACCGCAGTAGGTCTGGTGGAGAACCTAAAAATATATAAGTGAAGTAGCGCATCACGAAATACGTTGAACAAGCTTATTTTTATCGACGCACTGGCCCCAGCGCATCGCAAAATAGGCCAGCGGATCAGATAAATCAATATTCCAAAGCTAAACATTTTAAGGACGCACTGGCCCCAGCGCGTCACTAAAATACCCCAGCGGATCAGAAAAATACACATTCCGAAACAAAGTTATTTTAGACGCACTGGCCCCGGCGCATCACTAAAATACCCCAGCGGATCATGAAAATAGAACATTTCAACAAGTCATTTTTGGACGCGCTGGCCCCAGCGCATCAGTAAAATCAGGCCAGCAGACCATAAAAATCAGCACTTCGAACGTTCATTTCATCACCTTCAAATCTTCATTTTATGATATTTTCGGGCCCTGTTTGGGCCTATTTTGGGTATTTTGAGCATTTCGGACGCAATGGAGCAGTCAAATAACTCATCCAGCCCACCCAATGAGCAGAATGCAAGCCTTTGGAGCCCGATCTGATCCAACGAGATGAACGAAGTAACTTCTTGAAAAGAGGCCGCCAGTGCCCAGAATCATACTAATGTATCATCATTACACGTACTATCATAATATGACCCGGATTCAGGTCCGAACTAAGCAAATGGGACTATGGTTAACACGATAAACCATACCAGGAGAGTTCTAAACTATCACACACAATTTGTTAAAGACTGACGCTTCAAGAACAGTCGATGCCCTACCCATCCAAACGGCATCTGCTGGTTGAGCTGCTCAGGTACATACAACTGCAGATCGGTCTTCCCGCGGTCACCCGTCACAAATGACGGGCACAGGCCTAGAGTCACACCCCTCGGTTAAAAACCCTGACAGTCTCAGCCCGGATCTCTGGTCAAAACATGGGACATAGACATCTGACTCGTACAAAGATGGATCAGTCCATAACAAAACACAACAAATACAGGTCTCCGTGACCATACAAATACAGGTCTCCGCGACCATACAAACACAGGTCTCTACGACCACACAAACACAAGTCTCCACGACCATGAACTCTGAGACCATAGTCCCCGCTGAGTAGTCTTTTGCCTTTTAATCAAGGGTCATCGATCATTCGATGTAATTAAGGGCTCGTGCCAAATCACGGCCTGGAATGTACAAGATCTCAGGATCTCTGGAATAAAATTCGCCTTGCGATATCTCTTCTCTTGTGTACTTTTGTGAATGTTTGTGATTGTCTACGAATATTTCTATTATTCAGAACCCCAGAGCAACAAAAACACCACATTTCAAAAAATGTCATTGGGATCCATTTTTCTAGTTCTAACATTTATAATCCACATTTACAGTTGAGTCAATTTCTAATCATGTCCTCCTCAAACTGGAGCATAGCGGAAGCACGCAGCACACTTCATCAGCTATTGCGGATGGACTTTCTGGCCTTATCTTCTTTTAGTAGGGCCAAAGAGATACCCGGTCTGGTCGATGAGTGTAGGGAGGAATATATCGACGATGACTCAGATGAAAGATTATACCATATTAAGGAAATTCTGAACCTGATGAGGAATATAACCATGGAAAACTTTGTATAGAAGATGTAGTTTTGTCACTTGCACATCTGAATGAAGTCTCGGAATATCAGATTTCTCCTATTGTGACTGGCATGTTGGCTGTAACAATGTTGAGTGCTTAACACAGCTTAACATATACTTCTGCAGCGTACAATAACTTACGCAGGGAGTACTTCGGATAGTTGATTGGAAGTTGTTTCGTTTTGCAATGAAATACTTGTATTTAATATAGAATGACAACGTATAATGGACCCACATATGGGTTAATTTTAGAGCAATTTACACGTGAGGGTAGGGTAACGGTAGAGTTCCAGTAGGACTGCCTTAGACCTGTTGGGGACAATGCCAGGTTGTTTACGTCGGAGGTCAATGTCCTATGCCGATCTTTGATCCTCGCCACCACCCTCCGTTGGACAAACATGACAGATGATGTGCGGCAGCTCATCCATCAGAGCCTTAAGGTATATTTTAGTAAATTAAATATTTTTTTGTGAAAGTTCATTTACGATTAAGTTATTTTGTTAATAAGTCTATTGCCTTAATCTATTCTTTATGAAACTGCAGGATAAATTTGTCGTAGATTTAAGTATTCCTTACATTTCCCACGCCGTCGACGACATGGTCAGGGAGCGGTTCAAGGAGTACCGTGGAGAGTTACACCAGCGGTACAAGAGGTGCAGGACCCACAATGAGGTCGTACTGTCCGCATCGCCACACGTGACTATAGACGACTGGCAGATACTTTGCGACCGATTTTCGTCTGAGGCTTTTCAGGTAATATTTAAATATTTATGATATCTTATGGTAACAATTAAATTCGTAATTAATAACAATGTATTATGAATAATGTGTTCAGAAGAGGAGCAGAATAAATTCTGTGAACAAGGAAAAGTTACAAGTGAACCATGTAGCTGGTTCAAAGTCATTTGTACGACATCGTTACGACATGGTAGGAAATTATTAAGCTTTTAAATGTGTATATTCTAACCCCATTTCATCACTAATTATGCATGATTTATACGTTTAAAGTCCTATCTAATGCATAATTTTGTGATTGTAGGAATAAAAGAGAGGCCTCACTATTTGGGCATTAAAAGACACTTCAAAGGGACATTGAAGAATCAAGGAAAGGAAGAATGAGAGGAAGAAATCAAGAAAAGAAGCTCCAAAGTGAAAACAAAAGAAAATGAAGAAATCAGCAGTTTCGATGGATCTCCGATTGATGAACCGATCATTTGGAGGAGTTTCCAATGGGTGTCCGATCTATCGGATCATCAATCGGACATACCAGAAATACAAGATTTCTTTGGACATATTTTCGATCAATCGAAACACCTCCGATCAATCGGAAAGAGGTGTCTGATCAATTGGAAACATGTTCGATCAATCGAAATAAGTGGCAGACAATAGCAACTCTCTGGACTCTTTTACAATCAATCGGAGTTCACAGTCCGATTAATTAGAAGTATCTCCGATCAATTGGACCTATTTGCTTAGATCGATCATGCCCCCAAAGAATTCTTCTGAAGCTTCTTCCTCCCGTCAGTGATCGGCTTTCAAAGAATCCCCAATTCTTACGCAGCCTGCAGGCTTTTTCAAAGATTTCTTGATATTCTTAATCATCCTGATCAGTGGAAACAACTATCAACTCTTCAAGAAGATATTTCTTTCGCCGCAACTCTTCTTCACACTGATCCTTCCATTTTTACTGTTGCCATCTTGGATTTACTTTCTAAAGTTCAGAAGTTAGAGGAAATGCAAGACAATTCTGCTGGTTTATCTCCATTAATACCTGTAGAAGACGAATTGTCTTTGCTAGAGGGTGCTGAACCATTTGTCATGGACTCTTTTTTGGACAAATGGGATGATGTGCATATCACGTCCTCCTCTCTAGCCGATCATAGAGCTCATCATGACCTCTTATTCCATGACACTCAATTGATGGCTGTAGAGGATCCTACAGTTCTGGATGTTGCTCATCATTCTGAAGATATTTCTAATTCTTTACAGGAAGTCTTGGATGATCGTGAATTTAAAGCTGCTTTGGAGCAAGAAACTGTTGAAGATGTTCAGAAGCGGATTAAAAGTATCCAGAACATCACTTCTCAGAAGTTAATTGTAGAAGCCAAGGCAGAGATGTTGAAGAAGAACATATCCCATCTGCTGCAAGATTAAGCTCCTTATAGCCTTCCTTAGTGATTTGTCAGTATTGACCAAAGTTGGTTTTAGTATCAGCGAACTAGTTATTTTCTTCTCTCTTTGAAGGAATCCAATTTTGTGCTTCAACTTTGAAGCTAACTTTAGGGTTCCTTTGGCAATTCTATTTTGCGCTTTGCTGTATTTGTCGTTAAAAATATCTACATTTTCAAAGATCATGTCTTCGATATAAAACAGAGATTGCCCCCAGCAATATTAAATCTCGAATATTAATATGTATATAGATTGATCCAAAATCATAGAAATTGATCTCAAGACACAAATAGTTGATTTTCATGAATAAATGGTCAGCCTCAATGAGTGTACCCGATAGTCGAATAACTGTAATCGAGTGAGGTTTAGTCCAATGTGAATTTTCAATAAGAGATTAAAGAACTTAAGACAAATCAAACTTGGGCAGATATTGTCAATAATTTCATTATAAGAGGCTGAAGAGTCGAAGTTGAGTCAATATCAATGAAGAGCACAGATGACTGTAGTTGAATATCATCGATAATATGTCGAATACTTCAAAGAATACCTTCAACAATTAAAATTCCATATAGCATAAATAATGCTAAGGAATACTATAAAATGGTATATGCAATTTTCAGAGTTGATATAATTCCATATAGCCAGTATTGTTAATGATATAATAAAGCATCATCGAAGGAATATTGTTCATATATGTTTCCTGTCAATTTAAGGCATTTGACAATATCATAGCATATGCAACTTCCACAATATATAATTGCAAGAGAACTTTCCTATAAACATGTTGTTATTACATGTGAATATTTTATTATGATATTCGTTTGTTTTCTCTTTTTAGCTGTGCAACAATTTATGTTTTGTTCCCTTTTTCTTTATGATGGGCGGAACTACCCTAAAGTTCTGTTAGTAGGCGTCTCTAATAAAAATATAGTTTAAGCTCATGAGTATTTGGAGTGTTGGTCTCATGCATGGTTGACCCTCATGGGGTACTCATCGCTGCCATGAAAGTGACCCTCAGGGAGCACACTCCTCTACGGGGGAGTTCCCATGCAACCGATCCATAAGAGGGGCCCAATGACGCTACCGGAGTGGTGAACTCAGAGGTTTTATGCTTTTGGTTGGCCAATTCGGCTCTCTTAGCTACCCCAGGTACCAAATTCATGGCCGTTGGTCCGACAATAGGGGGAGAATCTCAACCTTCCTATACATTACTACCGGAAATGGTTTTATAAACCTAGGGGGAATTATGCACGGTTGGCTGTGATCAGCAGCGCGCAATGCAACCCTCTTTTTCTTCACTTCTATACCACTAAGTCCATACACAAGGAACCAAATTATATACTTTTTCATGTTCCTTGTGGCGCTACCTAGTAATAGGAGCGGTAGGTCTCATGCATGAGGTTGGCTTGTAGGACTTCTTTAAATATTATGTCCTTAAGATTATTCTCTCTGCTGGCTATGAAGTATTTGCCCATAAAGTCTTCTTTGGACTTGTAAGGGAATTCTCATTCGGGAAGCTCTTTTAATTAGCTCTCAGCGCTTTGGCTTTATCATATTGGAGCATTTATTAGTAATCATCTTTTTCGTAATTCTAACATTTCTCTTTCTGATCTTCCCCTCTGTATATATGTAATTATTTTACCTATCTACAGTTTGTTTCGAGAACAACTGCTGTATTTAAAGGCGATAAAGGTCTTTTAAAAGGAAAGGTCTATTTTATTTCACTTTTTGATAATCTCTGATAATTGATTCTTCAGATTGGCTTCGTTAAAGACCTTGAACAGAAGAAGAGTATGCTTCATAAGCTTTTTCATTGTTTTCTTTCAGCAATAAATTGATATCTGCATCATAGATGTATATGTCTTGACTCTTCTTGCCCCCTTTTGATCAGGAGAATACTTGTTTATGTTTAGGGATTCTCGCGATCAAAATATTCCACACCTGTCTTTACGGATAATATTTCTTGATGTGTCGGCCATTGACTGAGATGCCGATTCCTTTTCTGTCGTGGCCTACAAATCTGTAAGCCCCATTTGAGAAAACTTCAGTGACAACATACGGGCCATCCCATCTGGGTTCGAATTTGCCTGTCTTTTGTGTCATCACAATGGGCCTCTTCAGCATTGCTACAAGGTCTACCTTTTTGAAAGATCGGTATTTTACCATCTTATTAAATGAAGCGGATATTTGAGCTTGATATGACTATAAGCGCTGTTGTGCGGCAAGTCTTCTTTCATCCAGCATATCTAACTCTCGTAGTCGAAGTTTAGCATTTTCGTCTTCAGTGATACCTAATGCACTGTTACCCTTAAAGAGGCTACTTGTATTTCAATTGGGAGTACAACTTCTACTCCATACACTAAGGAATATGGTGTTGCTTTCGTAGCTGTGCAATGCGTCGTTCTGTAGGCCAATAATGCTTCTTGCAATTTTTCATTCTAATCTTTTTTATTTTCGCTCACCATCTTCTTTAATATTCTAACAATTGTTTTGTTGAACGCTTCTGCTAACCCGTTTGCCGCTGGATAATACATCTTTGTTGTCTTTCAGCATTTCAACATACATCTATGTAAACACATCTTTGTTGTCTTTCAGCACTTGATAATATCCTTTGATTTTCTCTTCTATCAGACCTGTACTGATATATGTAACTCGTTTTTCCTCTTCTGTCCCCAGATTTATTTCACATAACTGGTCAATCATTGGTTGACCTCCGTCTTCCAACTGTACTGGAGCTTTTTCAAGCTCGGATATTTCTTTCGCTATCACCGGGTCTGTCTGCTGTTTTGTAGGGATGATTTAGGTCATTTCGCTGACCATATTTACTTGTACAAACTCCAAGGATGCCCCCAATCCCAATAATTTTTCACGCCTTTGGATTATAATGGGCACTGATATTCCTTTACCGATGTTTAGGCCGATCGGATCTTCGCAATCGAAACCCATTGACCGCATTATTCTCTTACTTACTGAACTGTATCGACCCAGCTCTTTTGGTCCAGTTTTGCGGGTTTTCTCATCTGTATTGGTGCCTCGTTCTGTTCTTCAGCATTTTTTACCCCTACAGAGTAAAATAACATCGGAGCCTGTTCCGTTTTTCCTGACACTCGAAATTCTCGAGGTCCTTTGGGAAAAGGCCTGCTTTTTTCTAATTTTGGTGCTGGCATAATGAAATTACCTGAAGGGCTTCTGCTTGTTTTGCCAAAAATATGACCAATGACAGCTGTCCTGGCTGTAGCATGTTTTTTGGCACAAAGAAAAATCTTTTTGTTTTAAGTCTTTTATATTCTTCTTGCTGAATTTTTTCTTTCTGCGAGTTCTTTACACCTTCATGTTCTTCGCTAGCGAATGATTCATAATATTGCACATCTGCAAAAAATGATTCTGCTATTGTGTATGGTTTCTCATCTGTCGAAATTCTGTACTGTAACCTTTCTGACAATATTTGAAACATTGATGCAAGGTGGAAGGAATAATTCTGTATCAGTGTATCCACGGCCTCCCAAGCAACATATTGTATGTTGTTACTACATTAATCACATGACAAGTCACCTTAGTGATCAAATTCTCGATCTCTAGCAGCACGGTAATTGTGCCCAGTGCTTTCTGCCCATCCTGATTGAATCCCTGTATCATCATATTGCTTGCCGGCAGATGCTGTCGCTTATATCCCATCTTAAAGAGCATACTTAATGGCATCAAATTTACAGCAAACCCATTATCGATCATAATGCGCTTTACCTATTTGTCATTGATGTATCCCGTAACCATAAGCGGTCGATTATGCTCTTTTTTGCTTAACATCATATTGTCCTCTGTGAAGGTTATTGTCGACATACAATAAGCTGCTTTGGCCTTTTCTGTCATTGCGTTCCAGCTTTTGTCTTCACTTTATTGATGTCTGCTGCTTCCATTTCCATTATCAAGGCCTCTCGTACATTATCGTCGAGTAAAGCTTGTATCAATTCCTATCAGAAGCTCTTAGATAATTTTAGGGCATCATAAATGCTCAATCTTGCTGGAATTCTTTTCAAGTGACTGACGACGTCATATGTAACACTTGCCGTTGACGACTCTTCTTGCCACAACAATTTACCAGCTCTTTCATCGATCCTTTCTTGGCCAGAGATCAGATCGAGAATATCCCTTTGTGATTCTTTCTGAGGTTCTTGTCACAGTTGTTTTTCCGACCTTAATGTTATTATGTTACTTTCTACTCCTCTATCATTGATCAAATTGTTTACATCCCTTGATTTATCTGTGACCTGAATCATCGTGACACTACACAATTCATGAAACTGAAGCACCAATATCTTTAACAGCTGTTAAAAGCTTCATGGTATTCCTTGGTTCCTTGGTATTAACCATTCTTTGAGTGCAGTTGCTCGAATGCACTCTTTCATCATAATATCTTCAATCAGAGGCAGTATGGAACTACAAGCTCGTACGTTCCACCATCGACGTACGAAGTCCAATACGTCTTCACCCGAGAGTTGCGATGTCTTTTGGAGTAATTCTTTTGATATCCTTGCATCATATCTATAAAACCGCATCAAGAACCTTTCTTTCATATCCTACTAATCCGCAGTTGTTCTCTCTGGCAGAGTGAAATACTAGGCCATGGCACTGCCCGAGGTGGCCAGTGAGTATACAAAGTTTCACAGTAAATACTCCTGAGAAACGTTACCTCTGAAATAAGCGGCCCTTTCATAATTTACCAAATGCTCTATTAGTGATTGGATCCCTCCTTTGAAGAGTGTAAACTTAGGGAAACTTGGAATCCATTCTTCTTTGCATGAAGTTGTGTATTGCAACAGATTGGTCCAAGCAGCTTTTAACATTTGCCTGATTTTATTGGCATGCGAGTCGCTGAAGAAATGTACTATTTCTCGTTCTCTTTTTATTTTGGGCCCCATTATTGCAACATCTTTCATCAGATTGAACATAATATATGGTTTATATCTGTCTACGGCCTTCATTCCCATACTTTCTGCACATGACCCAACTATCTCTATCTTTGTATGTTCAAGTGATTTGTACGAGCTTGTTATTGCATTTCTCCATTTCATAGTATACTGGAACGGGCATTCCCCTAGAATCATTTCCCACTTTATCAATTCTGTCAGAGGAACTGCCTTTCGTGGTACCCAGAATCATAACATGAACAGTTCATGAAACTGTTTCCATGTTGATACTTCTCACAGAATTCTTAATTCATACCATTCTTCAACTGGTCCTATCAATGTGGCCTTGAACTGATTTACCATCCGCTCTTTGCTGATTCTTTAGCAATCACAATCTCTCTTATACCGGAGTAAATGATCGAGAGGTGAATCGTGTATTGAGAATAACGTCGTCTCAATATTTGAGGCCTTACGTGGCCTGCGACGTCTTGGCAGTTGACGGGCTTTTGCCTTCAACAAGGCACCAATCCTTTTCTGCAACTGATTTTCTTCTGATGCGGCAATTACAGTCATGCATTGTGCAAAATGTGTTTCTCTTTCCTCAAATTCTGGACTGAACTATCCTGAAAGGAGTACTGAAGATGATTTATGTCGTTGTTTCACGCTTACCGTGGACACGGCATTTGTAATTGCCTTATTCCCTTTGTCTTTCTCTTTCCCCACGACTATTTCTCCTCCTTCGATCATTCTTTGGATAATAGCCTTAATAGAGTAACTTCTATGAGTAAGATGTCCTATCATGTGATGGTAGTGGCAATAGTATCTGTCTTCTGATTTATCTGCTTTTTCTAGGCATTTTGATGGGGGTAATTCAATGGTTCCTGCTGCGACCAATTGATTCATCATAGGGATAATATTCTTGTTTGAGAAGGAATAATCTTCTCGACGGTTAAACCGTCGATATCTTTTGTCAGTTGGCCCATTGGCGGAATAGCTCTACCTTTCTCCTGTTATCTCTCGGTTTACCCCGGAATTCTTCTTTGCTCTTGCTCTTATCTGTGACATTTGCCGAAGACTTGCTAGTGATTCGTCTTATCGATTCTGTACAGAATGCAGGCACCTTCTTAATCATATTTTCCAGAGCATGAGCTCTTATAGCCAATTCTCCGAACGTGTGTATTTTCGCTCCTATAAGTACGAATGCAATTTCTGGTTCCATACATCTCATACACATTTCTACCTGTTCAGCGTCCCCGAAGAGATACTTGTATGACGTGCTTAGGGCTCTCCAACATGTAATAAATTTGTTGACAGATCTCGATTCCCTTTATTGTACGGCTGCCAGTTCCGTCAGACTCACTTCTCTTTCAGTCGAAAAGAAGCTTGTCAAAAAAGCTTCTTGCATTTGTTCCCAGGTACATATAGTTCCTGGGGCTAAGGTTACGTACCATTTGAATGCTTTCCCAGTCAAAGTTACGCCGAATAATAGTAAGCAGTACTGTGGCATGACAGCATAACTTCCCAATGTAGTGATAAAATGCATCATATGTTCTTCCGGTGAACCTTCCCCATTAAACTTCTGAAATTCTGGGCATTTAAAGCCTACTGGGAAAGGGATATCATTGACTTCTCTTGGATATAGCGTTTTATATTGAAAATGCTCTTTATGCATCATTTCTCCTTCCGATCGGACGATCTCGGCAATAATCTGTCGTATTTCCTCTGTTGCCATTTCGATGTTTGTCATTGGAATAAATCTGTGTGACATGCCTGAGGTGGTTGTGACCCTTAGCTAGATGTTTCACATTTTCTGTGGGGGTTCCATTTTGAGGAGCGGCGTTTTGAGATACGATGCTGGCTATCATAAATAAAGCCTCTCACATATTCCTGCATTCTTCCATTAGGATTGCTTTTGTTCATGCCATTTCTTCAAAACGCATTTCCATTGATTGTCTGACCTAGCTTGTTTCAGCTACCAAGACGAAAGCTTTCCTCCTAGATGTTTCTGTCCCTGAGGATGTGAATGAAGCGGTTGTCGATGGGGTGAGTGATACTGAGCTTCTTCTCAACTCGTGATTATTATATCGCGAGGAGTTGATAGACTCGGTATGTTCGATTTGTTTCGATGTTATTCCAGTCGAACTCCCTGTTGAGTTTCCTGTTAGAGAAAATTGATATGACATAAGGGTTTGATTCATCTGTCTTCGCATGATAGGGGATACTGGAAGTGCAGGAAAATCTTTTTTGACAAAATATATTTCTTCTTCCCCTGGATACAAGGATGGAGGGGCCATTGCCAGAATTTGTTTGGCCATGCTTCGTGTAATAAGTCTTTGGTAGGTTCGAGAATAAGGCCCTTTGACTATGGTTTTTTATAGCAGCTTTGGATGATCTTTGTTTTCTTTTTTACTGTACCATTACCCATCCACTTTCGTCCTCTACAACAACAGGTGAAGCGGAAATCACCATAGCATTTGCCTTAGTTGCAATGCTTTGGGTGGTCTTCATCTGGCATTTCCTTCTTGTGTTTTAATTATTGTAGGAGACAGTAAATCTTCCTCCCAGCATGAAATAAAAAACAATTTGGTAAGTTGGAAAAGCCATTGTGAGAGTTTGATTGTTGTCTGGTTAATGTTCGGTTATAACCTATAATGTACCCGACATTTGAAAAGAGTAATAATTAGTCATTTGTAAGATATATACAATCTATTCTAGAGATGAAGGGTGGAATGTTCCCGTTTAGAGTCACCGTTTTGGTGCTATAAAGTGTCAAAAGGTGACAAATGCTCTTCTTATATTCTCTTATCAATGTTAGAACATAACTCTTATATTCCCCAGCAGAGTTACAATTTTGTTTACACAACAAAATTGCCTTGTTGTAATATAAGGGAAGCAAGAGTCATATTTCAATATTAGATAAGAGATACAGAAAAGCATCCATCATTTCATTTTATTCATTTACTGAGTTCTTCATACATTCCATATTTACATCATCCCTTGATTCTAGAATAGATTGTACATTGTAAAAAAAAATGAAGTATATTCATAAAGCAATTTCGGCAGAGTTTCGCTCTATTCTTCTTTCATCATGTCCAAATGACAAGGAATGACTAGACTAAGGCTTCCAAGACTATTCTTCTGCTCATGAGCGAGGCAAATCAACCAAACTAGACTTCATTCATTTACAATCTTCATAGAATTCCATAAAATATTAATATCACCCAGCACATCTACCACTTCTAGGGATTGTATCGAATACAATCAACCTGAAGGGAGAAAGAAGGAGCTTTTGCTCCAAAAGACATTATCTATACAAATCATCCACTTACAGGGTACAAAATACTCCGTATATTCAACCCGAAGGGAGAAAGATAAGTCTTCTACTTCAAAAACATCATCTATACAAATCATCCACTTACAGGTACGGAATACTCCGTATAGTCAACCCGAAGGGAGAAAAATAGGTCTTCTACTTCTAAAACATCATCTATACAAATCATCCACTTGCGGGGTATGAAATACTTCGTATATTCAACCCGAAATGAGAAAGATAAGTCTTCTTGTGCAAAGGAACAAACTCTCTAGTCTAGATTGTTTTCTCTGCATCATTTATCTTTAGTGCAGTCCCAGCTTCTAACGTACTTTCTTTCTTTTGATTTCCTTTTTAATTAATGTAATATTGAGACAATTAATTTGTATAAGCCCTATGGGCGCCACTTACACAGTTTGCCTCGCTCATAGGGCAAGTAAACTTGAGTCGCACCACCTTTCAACTTCTCATCCAAAGATACCTACATCAACTGTTATAATTCGATAGCGTTAAAAAGCTATCATAGTGAAGTAAAAACCCTCCAAAATTATCAGGCATGATAGCAGTTAAGTAAAGACCAACTAAAGATAATATATTGCATAATAAGCAATTTATACAATTCCAAAAGAAATGACATTTAAAATAATCAAATGTAATAATTCACTCATATTACAAATACCAACAAATTATAACATTTAATCCATACATTCTAACTTTAATCTCGTTTACATGAATGTGTGCATGCACATGTTCTTCAGCCTGGGGATGTACATCCAGCTGGCGAATTTCAAACCGACAGTAACATGGCTCGTCACCAATGTTACCCGCAATGCAATGCATATCAAACAGACAGTAATATGGCTCGTCACCAACATTACCTGCAAATGCTATGTATGTATGATTAACCAGCTTTTATTAGTCAAATTTACAAAACAAGCAATTAAAAGCTCACGGTCACTATAGGGGGTACATAACCTAGCATAGGCCGACGGCTGGGGCATAGCATCGCATAACACTATCCCCGACCTATGAGACGTCCGACAAAATATACTATAGTACAAATTTTATAATTCTCTACAATTAGACAATTAACGTTACTCTTTCGTGTGTGTTCTAAAGTTTTCAACAAAAGGATACTCTTATTCATCCAAGCCACCTGAAAAACAAGTCCATTGATGGACACCAACAAGGAAGGATCTTCCCAAACAAAGCCACATGGGCATCAAGTCCAATTCAAGATACCACAAGATAAATTTCACTAAATGGCAACAAGTCATCCTCTAAAACACTACAATTAACATTTCACAACAAATTTCTCAACTGTTATCCAAGTCACATAAAAAAACAGTTACATTCTCTAAATTACATCCACACTTAACAATTTAGATGTAAATCATTCTATGAATAGTTAATATCACAAAACGATTATCATAAGATGATTATCATCGAACAATTATTTGGAAGCAAATATTTCTATAAACAAAACAATTATCGTAAGCAAAAATGTAAGTAAATAAACACATAAACAAAATAATTAAACTAGCAAGATGTATTTAAGCAAGAACTACACAATTCAATTATATAAATGGGAAGCTTGAAGGTGAGAACCTCACCTCCAATGAAGGGTCCTGAATTCCAATGCAATTTCAAGTAATGTAGAAATGATTTCATTTTCTAAATTACATTAACAATCATAAATTTTATATGTAAACAATTTCATACACTTATTATCACAAAATAACTATCAAAAGATGAATATCACGAGACAATTGGTTGGAAGTAAATAATTTCATAACAAGACAGTTATCATAAGCGAGTAGTAAAATTAGAGAAACATATAAACTAAGAATGGAGAGCTTGAAGGGTGAGAAACCTCACCTAAAGTGTGAATTCTCTTCCAACTTGACTATGAATCTCTTAAGCAAGCAAATCAATGCCTAAAAGCACCACTAGAATGCACTCAATCAACACACGCAAGAAGAGGAATCTAAAATCTAGGAGATAGCTTCCTGATTAGATCAATCAAACCCCCAAAACTGAAATTACAATTAACTGATCTAACCTCCAATCTAACTAAAACATCATGAAATTGGAAGGACAACTTATTCAGCTACAACACAAACCCCTTTAATTCAATTAAACAAGGATTAAATTACTAATCAAGGATGGAATCACAAAACTTTAATTAATTCCCGACTCCAATCCACACAATCAGTCTAATCAAATCAGATATAGCAAGGTTAAACCTCACCTCATCATAGATCCAACCTAATGAAATTGAAGGAGGAAGTTTAGCTCATATTTAAAAGTTTTTCAATCAGATTAAATCACTACCACCCATCGATGAACTTATACCACTCTGATCAGGCACCCAAACGAGCTCAGTTAAGCTACCAACAGCCAAATCTGAATTTGTTGAGACTAACCCATTAGAACCCAAGCCTGGGTTTGAGGTTTCTGATAAAATAGCCTAATTCTCAACAGATCATATCAGACCTGGTCTCTACTGAGTCGATTTGCCTGATCAGATCAGCCGAAAATACACAATTCAGTTCATCGGTTTCCAGTAGTGCTAATCAGATCTGACGGTTGTAATCACCACCATCAAGAGTTCAAATCCTCCTTCAAGGAAATTGAAAGAGATGGATTCTTGCCTCCAGTCATGCTCCTAATGGTAGATTCATGGCCAGCAGACCTAGCTTCGATCCAATGCTTTGAAAACATTTAGAATGCTTCAAGTAAGTCCAAGGAGGAAGGAGATGGGAGCTATCTATCAGCATCCCCAGTGATGCAAAGATCGGAGAGAAACCAGTGGCCCTCGATAAACCACCACTGGAGGTGCAAGAGAGGGCTAGATCCAACGATCGAGATAAACCACCGACCTTCCAAGATGGAAGGGAAGATGAAATGAAGGGGTTGTATTGATTAGATCTAGGGTTTCCAATTTCAGAAGCAAAAAGACCAAATGAAAAAGAAAGCTTCCTATTTATACAATGTACTCGATCCATGTGAAGTGCAATAGAGGGTTGGGATCTGTCTAGACGAGGGCTTCTACGGTTGTTATGGATGGTTGGGATGGAAGGAGGCAAACGCACATGGATTGCCAGCTTGGCAGCGAAACGAATGGGAATCATTTTCGTTTTTGAAATCGAGCCCATGTGCAGGGTGATTTCGGTCTGATTTCAACATACCTCTGATGGTTCCTACTCTAGAAGCTTATCATGGTTACACTGAGAACGTTGAGCTCTATCATATGAATGGCTCCGATCGACCAATGGTGGCCCAAACCGATCACAATCTACTGTTTTCAAGTGTGCTGGAAACACAACTAGAGTTTGGACAGATCGACTTCAGTTCGGAATTTCACACCACACTTAGACCCGTAACGAGGACCACCACTAAGGTTTCCGTCAACACAATAGCCCAAACAAGATGGACTGTTTGGATCATCAAGGAAGTTGCTCAAAAGTGGGCCGCACTCAGCTAAAATGGATCATCCGTACGTCTGTCTAAAACAGCCCATTCGGGCAGCAACTCATGAAAGAGAGAGAGTTTCTCTTCTATTTCAGGTAAGGCACAGGTCAGCTCTTGCTGATCGGCCTGGCAAGAATTGTGCACCATGGGTGCACACATATTATGTACACCCGCAACACTTGTGGGGCCCACGGTTAGGTTGTTACAAAATCCACTCCGTCTAGGAGCTCACCCGGTTCACCTTGAGGCTAATGGCCCACTCTAAGAAGAAGATGGACTGCATGAATTGATTAAATTTATAACAATGGTATTTTGTATATTCCACTAACTAGATTTTTTCTAATCCACTTTTGGACAACTAATAATCAAACTAACTTATTATAGACTACACCATTAAATGTATTGGCAATTATAATTACATATTTTTCCATAATAGCCCAAATATAAATTTATCATTATTATTATCATTATCATTATCATTATTTGATTAAAATTGTAGTGGCCAAATGTACACACACATATGTGTGATCAAATTACAATTTTCGTAGTAACACCCGAGTACCAAAAGTATGGGGTGTTACAAAAAGCCTTTGTACATCCTTCACAAGATGAAGAACAAACATCTTCTGGAGAGCTTTACGCGACCCGCGGTAAGCTCCCTTCTGGCCGCTTCTTCAAAGCTTCTTCCTTTTTCTTCTTCAATCCGGTAGTATCTCTCCCTCGTTCATCTTTTGATCTGAAGGTCCGCAATTCATGCGTTCGACCCAAGAAGAAGAGAACTCGAGGTCTGCTCTGTACCTCTAAGAACCTCTGGAGCTCTAAACTTCAGAATCAAGTGTCAAATAAAGACCCCTGGGGGTATTTATAGGCTTTTGCGACTATTTTCACGTCAAGAACGGTCGTCCCAACATGTGCTTTCCGCAACCCGCAGCAAGGTCTGCAGCAAGTGCACATTTTCTACACTTTTCTTCTTTTCTTCTTTATTTCTTCCCAATTTTCTTGAATTGTTTTCTTTCTCTTGTTTCTTCATTTTTCATGTCTCAACACGAACCATCTAATTCTAATCAGCTTGTTAGCCTGGGTTGGAGTGTCTACAGTTTTACAAGTCATGATTTATTCCTTTAATTGACTTGTTTATAATCCACTTTTGCAATGGAGTCAATTTCTAATCATGTCTTCCTTAAGCCGAAGCGTAGCGGAAGCACGCAACATACTTAATCAGCTGTTGCAAATGGACTTTTTCGTCCTATTTTCTTTGGGTAGGGCCAAAGAGATACCCGGTCTGATCGATGAGTGTAGGGATGAATATATCGATGATGATTCAGATGAAAGATTATACTATCTCAAATAAATTTCAGACCTGATGGAGGAATATAACCACGAAAAATGACTCATTGAAGATACTGTTTTGTCACTTGCACATTTAAATGGGGTCCTGAGAGACCAGATTTCTCCTATTATGACTGGCATGTTGGCTGTAACAATGTGGAGTGTTTCACACAGCTTGACATATACTTCTGAAGCGTACAATAACTTACGCAGAGAGTACTTTGGATAGTTAATCCGAAGTTGTATCGTATTGCAATGAAATTCATGTATTTAATATAGAATGACGTGTAATAGAATTTTAAATTGTTAGTAGAATGTTTACGGTTTTATTATATTCTGTTTGCATTATAGTGTAATGGTCTAATCATATTTTAATTATCTCTCTAAGCACAAGCACAAATTTATTCTACCATCACCACTACTTGTAAAGTTTAATGTGTTTATTATATTCATGTTCATACACTTGTACTGACAGTGTTTAAATTTATAAATTCGTATTTAGCACAGATTCAGTCATGGCACCAGGTGGGAGATTAAGTCGTTCGCGCACTAGATCTACCCCTTCCACCCGTAATGCGACACAGACAGCATCAATGTCGCATGCTGCATCACAGGCCTCTAATCCTTTGGTTGAGCATACACCGGGTACTACATGTAAGTTTAGACACATATTTTTTCAGTGACTTCTGTTTATGTTTAGACTTACATATTTCTTTTAAGACAGCATCATCGATCGCCGACGAGGACGTGGACCACATGTGGGTTAGTTTCATAGTGACTTACACGTGAGGGTAGGGTGATGGTAGAGTTCCCACAGGACTACCTTAGACCTGTTGGGAACAATGTCAGGTTGTTTACGTCGGAGGTTGATGTCTTATGACAATCTCTGATCCCTGCCACCACCCCTTGATGGACAGACGTAACAGATGATGTGAGGCAACTCATCCATCAGCGCCTTCAAATAAATTTTAGTAAATTAAAATTTCTTTTGTGAATGTTTATTTGCGATTAAGTTATTATGTTAATAAGTTCATTGCCTTAATCTATTCTTTATGAAACTGCAGGACAAATTTGTCTTAGATTTGAGTATTCCTTATATTTCCCACGCCGTCGACGACATGGTCAAGGAGCGGTTCAAGGAGTGCCGTGAAGAGTTACACCAGCGGTATAAGCGGTGCAGGACCCACAATGAAGCCGTATTGTCCGCACCGCCGCACGTGAGTATAGAGGACTGACGGATACTCTGCAAGCATTTTCGTCTGAGACTTTTAAGGTAATATTTACATATTTGCAATATCTTAAGTTAACAATTAAACTCGCAATTAATGACAATATATTATGAATAATGTGTTTAGAAGAGGAGCAAAATAAATTCTGCAAACAGGAAAAAGTTAGATATGAACCACATAGCAGGTTCAAAGTCCTTTATACGACATCGTTATAACATGGTAAGAAATTACTGCTGATTATTAAGTTATATATTCTTTTCATACTTTTATACTAACTCTACTGTTCTTTCGATTACGCAGCGAGATCCTGCCACTGGCCAGGAGCCTAGATTAGTCAACCTCTACAGAGGGACTCACTGTCTGCAAACAATGAGATCTTGGGTTCATCCTAGAGCCAGTGAGCATTGGGTAAAAATCCTTACATTGTAAAATATACTTGCATTGATTTATAATAATATCATTCTTTATGAAAATTAATATGTTTTCGTTACAGGCGGCAATGGACATCATACGCAGTCAGCCCACTCCTGATGATACTCAATTGTGAAAGTACGTCGGGTAGTCTAACACGACACCCACATATGTGCGGAAGCTTAAAGAGCAACTAGAATTATGGCTAAACCTATAAGAGGGGGTGATTAGGACCTATTTTGAAATTCTTTTCGCCTACTTATATAATTCAACAAATCAAACTAAGTAAGCAAGAACACTTCGGCTTCCAAGCCTAAGTGGGTCCAATCACAAGACTAGCATATGATTAAGCAATAAACAACCTAGTCTAAAGCATGCATAGGTAATCAAAAGATTTAACTGATCAAGCTCCTAACCTATGCAACCTATGTAGACTTTTGAGAATGGATCAATGAGCTCAAGTCTACACAACTAGTGAAAGTACATCTTGTGTGTGGATGTGCCTAATTGGTGCCTAGCATACATTCCTATCAAGCATTCATAATTAGATAATTAAACTAACAATGCTAAGATATAAATGAGCTCAATTCAATCACAAACACAAGCATGTATAGTGGTTCGACTTTGGGTCTAGTCCACTCCCGATTCAAGTACTCAACTCCTTTGAGCACACCGGCATTCACTATCGGAGGTTTTAAATAAGGTTCACCTCTCAACCTTTACACGGAGGTTTTACCCGTTCACCTCTCAACCGTAACCGGAGTTTTGGACAAAGGGCTAACTCTCAACCCAAACGAAGTTTTGGACATAGGCTAACTCTCAACCCGACTCACGTTCACTCGCGTGACGGAGGCTCCCCCTTGGAAACTTAGTTTAGGCCCGGCAAATGGGCCAAGGAACGGCTAACGTCCCTAGATTGAGTTTGACAAACAAACTCTAAATGGACTCTCAAAAAGGACAACCTTACTTGTCGGATGAGCCCCTTATTTAGCGCTGGTTTGGGTTGCTTGATCTCCGCTCTCCCATGCTTCAATCAGCTTCCCTTGCTCCCACGATCATGTTGCCGTTGCGTCGCCAATGCCTCAGCCACACTTAATTAAACACCTTTCATGTGATGCCTTTGAGATGCCTAAGGTGCTAGGAGGGTAGGTTTGAGAACTCTACAACTAATGGGATTGGGTTGCCTAGAGGTTCTCTCCTACAACGATCTCATCTTAGAGTTTTGGACAAGGATTTGTCAATCAAGAAGGTTCCAAACTCTAGAGATCAAGAGGGGATGAAGGTCATCTTCTTCATGAGCTTGGAATGATCTAATCTTGTATTAAAGCACAAGTAAGATGCCTTGCATAGGTTGGGAATGAGCCTCAAATGGTCTCTAACAATGGTGGCTTCACTCCTCTCGAAATCCCTCTCCATACCCCTCAAAACAAGCCAAGCCCTTCTATAAAAGAATGCAGAACGGATTAAAAAGGGGCAAATAACGGCTAGTGCCGACTGGTCGGCCAGGGGCCACGACCGGTCGGCCAGGGGCCATGACCGGTCGTCCATGGTCCACGACCGGTCGGCCATAGGCCAGAGCAAAGACAGAGCTCGTTGTCTAAAGGATGGTGCACTGGCCGACCGGTCAAGACCGGTCGGCCAGGGGTCCACGACCGGTCGTCCAAGGTCCACGACCGGTCGGCCCTATGGCCTGCACACACCAAACTCACTGTCCAAACTGGACTGACTGTCCGACCGGTCTTGACCGGTCGGCCAGGTGTCCACGACCAGTCGGACAGGCCTGGGTTCAGCCTACTATTTTGCTGACCCATTCATATTTCAACCCTCTCACTTTGGCCAAGGTTTGGGTGATGTTTTGGGACACCTAGGGTCAATCTATGATGACTAAAAGTTCCCTAATATGGTCAAGGTCATCAAAGAAGCAAAGGGGTTGGGTTTTGGTCAAGGTTAAGGCACATCAAGGCATCACTTTTACCTGAATCTTCTTCCTTGATGCAGCGGGGCCACTGAGTCTTCGGTCTTCATCTTCATTAGGCTCAACGACACTAGACTCACTGATGTAAGTGATTGACAAACAAGGTACACTAGTATGCCACAGAAAAGTGCACTAACAAATTGAGTAAGCCAAATATCGTGAGCAAGGTGCTTGGCACCCATTCTGGATATGTGCATGGGCTTGGCCATGGTGCTAAGCTCATGACACCCACTAGAGCTGCCTCCAACCGTCTTGTCACTAGAGAGAGTGCCCTACGCCAAGATGATGTCACAGAGAGAGAGGTTAGCAGCTATGGGTCGTCGTCCATGAGATCAGAGACCAGGTGGAGAGGCAGAGGGAGGAGGAGCAGAGGCATAAGGAGGAGGGGGAGCAGAGACGAAGAGAGAAGGAGGAGAGGAGGGAGGAGCAGGAGAGGAGGATTGAGGAGATGAGGATGGAGCATGAGCGACGAATGCAGGAGATATTTCAGGCTCTCACTGCACACTTAGGCACCAATGCCCCACCACCTCCGCCTTCATCTTCATGATTTTTTTTATTCGATTTATTTTATTTTTGATTGATATTTAAATGTTAAACTTACATGTAGTATTTATTTAATTTTATGTATTAAATGTACTTCGATGTATTTGTTTATATTTTCATTGTGTGGTTTATGTGGATGGATGTGGGTTTGTGTGTGGATGTGGATAGGATGAAAATGTATTATAACAGGTGTATATCAGGAATTTTTTCCTGAATATGGAAAATAAATGAAATCAGGAAAAAGTAAACTATTACCGACGAAATATATCGTCGGTAATATATTAAAAAATGTTTATACCAACGAATATAAATCGTCGTAATCATGGGTATAAATTTATACCGAAGAAATTGTTCGTAGGTAATAAAATAAATTATACCGACGAAATTGTTCGTAGGTAACAAAATGAATTATACTTATACCGACGACATTGTTCGTAGGTAATAAAATGAGCAAAATTTTTAGTTTTTGGCTACCAAAAGTTAGGTACTTGGCTGACAATTTGTTTCATCGGTAATGGCTTACTAATTACCGACGACGGGATAATTCGTTGGTAAAACTCTTTAGCCACGACCTTGTTGCAATGATTCTGGTGACGATAAATTTCGTCGGTAATTAGTTTTTCCGACGAAAAAATGTATATCAGCGACAAATATGGTTGTCGGTAAAAACCAATTTCTTATAGTGTCCCTTCGCCACCACAAGATGTCGGTGCCCCCGCTGACTGGGCAGGAGCACTGGAAGTGGTAAAAGGCCACCTAGACGTAGTCGGCACTAAAGGAGCCGTCGGAGGCTGACTAGCAACAGTCGGCATAGATTGAGGCCGACTAGAGCTAGCTGGAGTAGACGGAACGATAGCCCCTTGGGCACTCGGTCTTGAGGGGGCTGATGCCCCTTGTGGCACCACTCGCGATTGATTGGGCACATTCAGAGCGGATGGTCGAGATGGTGTGGGAGCGACTGCATGAGCGGACAAAGACTCACCCTTTTCTGTATCTCTTCTGAGACCCACCTTTCCTATCCAAGAGGGCTTTCACTTGAGCCAATTCCGCAGGGTCCATGCCTGTCAAGACAAAAGAAGAATATCAGCAAAGCTCGAGTGGGTTGGAAGACGACTACAGTATAATACACTAAGGTATCAATTGCCAGGAGGGTAAGGGATGAGTCTCGCTTTGAAGAGCGTCGAAGGATGGAGCAGGAACTTCACGTTCCGGACGTCTTCAGGCGCCCACTACGCTTGCATGATTCTTTCATTGATGCCACCCTTCAAATGGGACCTATCCGGTGCCCTCCTGATACTGAAGGCTCAGGGGGACTAAGATGATCTTCGAATTCGGTTCCTGCGTCAGCCAGGCCCCCGACACAAAGAACCACCCATCTCTGCGGTCCTTGTTGGAAGAGGGACTCCTGAAAATGAAGTTCTTCGCATGGATGTATGTAAGATAGTACCACCTGGGGGTTTCGTCCCTTTTTCTCAGGGCATACATCCTCAAAAACTCCCAGGGGGTAAGCTCCCCGTTCCCCACTTCGTTTCAGAGGACATACGCCCCAAGTATCACTCTCCTCCTGTTCAACATGAGTTGGCCGGGAGCGAGATTGTATCGGTTTAGCACTCAAGCCGCGAAAAGGTTGCCAGGGCAGGTGAAAACCCAAAGGAAAAAAGATAAGCATACACTGCCACCTCCCCCATCCAAGGGTTGCTCGCAAATTCCTCTGGCCCGGGTAATTGAAAGATGACAGTCTCCGAAATACCGTAATCATTCTGATTTTGTTCCATCTCCGTTGCTGTGGGGGTGGTAGGGTAATCCTTAACAGTGCGTTGGTTAGAGGATGAAGATTGACCCCTTCTCCTATTCCGGGGAGGACCGTTGAAGGAAGAAGATTCAATAAGTGGGTCCTCTCCAAGGGGCACATGGGTGGATTCTAAAGAAGACATAGGAAAAGAAAGAAGGGAGAAAAACTTACGAGAAGTAAAGGAAGGAGAAGAAGGAAATTCGGAAGAAGCAGTAAAGGCTTCAGGTGCTAGGGTTTCTAGAGAAGGCATGAAAATGAAGAAATTCGGGATTTGGGGTATATATGCAATCATCGTGCCCCCTCACCTCCTCGACACGTGGCATTTCCCCATTTGATTTCGAAGTCGAAAAGGCACGCCACATTAATGGTGGACACACGCCCACCCCTCGTTCGATAACGAGAAGCAAAACGGCACATCACATTAAATGATCTGACGCTTCATACGAAGAAAAGCAACAATCGTTTGTCAATTTCTCCCTCATCATGTACGGCTGCAACTCCTCGTCTTTCGCATCCAATAATCAATGGTTAAGCATGCATTTAAGTTCCGCGATTAGTTTCTCTAACCATGAAACTTAGGGAGTCTGCTATTATGGGGATTCCCTCTAGGGGATCAATGACCGTCGATTATATGGCCCATCGTTCGGGTCGTGATCATGGGGACGATCGCCAATCCCGAGGGCTAGGTATTCTTCGACATCTGGGACTCCAACTATGGTCGGTATTATTATCACAACAATCGGCATTTAAGCCGGCTAAGTACTCGTCATGTAACGACCAAAGCATTGGGAAACACTCACCTTCGGAGATACACAACCCTCATGTCAAAGCTAAACACAAGCTCCAGGCCAAGCGCTCAGCACCCACCAGTAACCAAGTGTTGACCGTTGGTCATCACTTGCCTCGGCTTGAAGTTGAACTGAACTAGAGCGCTCTCATATCCTCAACTGAACGCCTACAGCATCAGCCGACCACTCCTAAAACCAACTACAGTCTATCTAACGACCACACTAGAGGGGTTGCATTGTCAATAGGCATTTTGGAAACACCAAAGCTAGCAGAGCTAAATATCCTATTGACATTCTCGGTTTGACCGAATACCACTTCCTGAATGCACGTAATCTAGAAGACATCTTCCGCAAGATACGGGATATGTTTTCCGAAAGCTACCAAGCGGGATATCCGTCGTACATAGAGAATCTCGTGACCGCCTCAAAAGCAATCAATGGATCTGGCTGTAATCACAACCCATCTCGGTAGAAAATTGTATCTCTATGCAATTAGAATCCTAGCTTGATGTGGTAAGGATTTGTGTTATAAAAAGCCCTTCGTACTACAAATCAAGGTTGGCACTATGCATTAAGCAACACACCATCATATTGAGCTATCTCAAGCTTTTTCCTAATCACTAACTTAAGCATCGGAGGGCCATCAGTCGGCACTCCTGGCGGTCGTCCTAACCTTTGTGGTGATTGCAGGTTCAACAGTCTAGCCTACTCATTCTTAATCGCAGTTTAGGAGGCGGAGATTCAAGTTGGTTTTTTATCAATATCTGGTGACGTACTTTAGCGTTAACGCTCACTATAAGCGTTGTCCTCATGTAAAACCCGGATAACGGCCATTGTCGTGTCTACAGAGGACTATTCTACGTCAAACTACAAAAACATAATCCATAATCATCAAATCATTCACCCTTGCGAGAAATGATGCCAATGCTAAGAACCTCCACCATTCACAATGAGGCAATGCCCAGTCTCTACGGATATGACTCAAAACGCTCAGAGTCATAGCCAGTCTTCCTGAGGCCACAGGCCCCAGAATTGCACTGCGCGATCAAAGGCTAATCAGTTATCTTACCCGGAATTGAAACAATGAGATATAGATATCAGACTCGTAGAAATGGTGCGGTCTAGACAATTAGCTTGATGCGATCCAAGCGACCCTCATTACGGCTCGGCCGGCCTATCATTGAAAGACGTAATCTCCTGCTGACATGATCTTTTGCATTTTAATCAAGGGTTATCTATATGATGTAATTAAGGGCTTGTGCCAAATCGCCTAGAATGTATAGAACCTGGAATTTCTGAAATAAAATATCATCTTTACATTATGTCTTTATGTGCATGTTTATATTATTTGTGGATGCCTATGAATTCCCTAATTCCCTAAGTAAATGAAATATAAATACAAACCAACACTAGTGGATCCTCCGTATTGAGCGAAAATCCGCAGTTTTAACAATAAGTCAATCGATCAAGATCACAAATCATAAAATCAAATGCATACTCACAAGATAGGAATCTTTGATTGGTCGATCCAACCGTGAAGAATTCATCAATCGGTCATAGGGAATTCCAAGCATTCACTGTGCCCGGAGTCTACAATGGATCAATGAATTTTACATACTGATAACTTTACCTAAACTAGTTGACTGATCGTAGGAAATTTCAAGCATCCAATGTGCTCGGAGTCTATAATGGATCAAAGAATTTTACCAATCAATGAACTAGCTAATTGATTTGCAGGGAATTTCAAGCATCCAACGTGCCCGAAGTCTACGATGGATCGAGGGATCAAGCAAATCAATCGCTTCCATCAAGATACATTACCGAATCAATCAAGCAAGACTCCAACACTCAAGCCACCATTGTTGAATTAAGACAACCCAAAAATTAAAATTTCACCAATGACTTCACGCCTAGCCTTAGCTGAGAGTTTAGCCAATCATTACAATGGAAGACTAACTCAAGAAAGAAAAGAAAATTCTACTCTACAAAGGAAAAAAGAGAGAGTAAGAGGGAAGAAAAATAAGAAATGAGATGAAACTTAAATGATGAAATGATGGAGAGGGTTGCCCTTTACATAGGGAAAGGAGAGAGAGGGGGGTTTCCTCGCACATGTGAAGGAGGGAGAGGCTTTTTCCTAGCTTTACACATGTGAGGAAGGAAAAGCTTTTTTCTAGCTTCACATGTGTGAGAGAGGTGAGTGTTGGGGTTAGAATCTCATACTAGAAGACGTCATTGATGCTTCACTTCAGATTCTCTTTGTCTCCTTCCCAACTTTTATCTCTGATACCACTTGTTGGGGTTAGGAGCCCCCGCAGCGAAAGCAATCAAAGCAGGGGAGGAACAAACCTCAATGACAATCACACAAGCAAATCGACACACACAAGAGGCAATATGATTTTTATGTGGAAAAACTCCTCACGGGTAAAAAACCACGGCACAAAGCGACACCAATCGACTATGATATCAGAAGTTACAAGAGATAGAAGAAAACGCAACTCGGATCACAGCCCACAAGAGAAATCCCAAGCTAACAAAGCTAATTTTCACATGAGAAGGACAAACACATCCTTTTCCCTCATCCCTGAGATTCAAAGCAAGCCCAACGCATGTGAGGGAATGAAATGAGTTTTCTTTGCCCATGTGTGTGAGGTATGAGAGAGTTCTTCCTTCCTTGACACATGTAGGAGATGAGAGGGGCTTTGCCCAGCTATCTTGACACATGAGAGAGGTCGACCCTTGCTTGCACATGTGATGGAGCGGAGAACAGATCACCCTTTGATGGCACATGGGAGAGATAGAATCTTCTCATGAGAGTAGGGTCCACCTTGGTGGACGGTGGAGATGTGACCTCCATCAGCTGTAGTGGAGCAGCACGTGTGGAAGAATGGACTCCTAATGGTCGTGGGCTGGATCTTTGAGTAGCTGTTGCTCGTTGAATGGAGTTGCTGGACTGGTGGCCGTTCATTTCTGGCTGGAGTTGGAGATGATGGGTCCACTGCTTGCTGCTGGATGAGGATATGATGGAGTCCAGCCCTGTTGAATGTGGGGTCCACCTTGTCGTTGTCTACATGTCTGGGAAGCGGATTGCGTACTGAGTAAACTCTGTGGGGTCCACCTTGATTTATCTATTTTATCCACTCTGCCCATCCATTTTATCATATAATTTTAGGGCTTGAATCCAAAAAGGAAGCATATCCAAAGCTCAAGTGGAGCACACCGTAGGAAACGGTTTGAATTCAACGTCTACCGTTGAAAATTTCTTGGGGGCTACCGAAGCTTTGGATCAAGCTTAAATTTTTGTTTTCACTTCATACACGTCTGTGTGATCTTATGAACAGGTTGGATGACAAATAAACATCACTGTGGGCCCTAGAAAAGATTCAACGGTGGAAATAATTTCTCCCACTGTTTACTGTGGTATGGTCCACTTGAGATTTGGATAGGCTTCAATTTTGTTCGCAATCCCTAAAATGAGCTGGAAAAACGGATGGACGGAGTGGATAAACCACATACATTCACAGCACTCAGTACGCAATCCGGTTTCACTTGTCTGAAGATCTTACAGTTTGACGTGAGATGAAGAGGAAGGCTCTTCATTTGACAGCACACACGTGTGGAGAGGTTGGAGAGACCTTACTTGCAGGCACGTGAGATGGAAGCTCCTCCTTCTTGCTGGACGAGTTGAAGCTAGCTGGTTGGATGCACGCCCTTGATACACGCGTGTGCTAGAGATGACTTGAAGGGGTTGCCGCTCATGTGTGAGAGAGGAGTTGCTTACGCAGCTACCACGTGAGGTGAGATTCAAAAGGGGCGCGGATTTCCTGCGAAAGCCTTGCGCAGGAAGTTCTGGGAACCAAGGTGGGGCCCACGGTGATTTTTTTTTATGAATCTACCCCGTTCATACGTTTTGGGAACTCATTTTAGGATATAAAATGAAAATGAACCGGATCCAAAACTCAAGTGGGCCTCACTAAAGGAAAAGGTGGGTAGGTAAATTACTACCGTTGAAACCTCCCTGGGGTTCACAGTGATGTTTATATGACATCCATACCGTTCATAACGTCACTACTACTGGGAGGAACTGTAAACAAAAATATTATCTTGATTCGAAACTCCTGTGGCTCCACAAATATTTCAACTGTGGAAGTTTATCCTCACGTTTTAGGCCCACTTAAGTCTTGGATCCAGTTCATTTTTGTTCTCATGTCCTAAAATGATCTTCCAAAACGTATGGACGAGGTGGATTCATCAAAAACATCACTGTGGGCCCCACCCTGGTTCCTAGTGCAGGAACTTCCTGCGCAAGGCTTTCGCAGGAAATCCGCGCCCAAAGGGGCGCGGATTTCCTGCGAAAGCCTTGCGCAGGAAGTTCCTGCACTGGGAACCAAGGTGGGGCCCACGGTGATTTTTTTTTATGAATCTACCCCGTTCATATGTTTTGGGAACTCATTTTAGGATATAAAATGAAAATGAACCGGATCCAAAACTCAAGTGGGCCTCACTAAAGGAAAAGGTGGGTAGGTAAATTACTACCGTTGAAACCTCCCTGGGGTTCACAGTGATGTTTATATGACATCCATACCGTTCATAACGTCACTACTACTGGGAGGAACTGTAAACAAAAATATTATCTTGATTCGAAACTCCTGTGGCTCCACAAATATTTCAACTGTGGAAGTTTATCCTCACGTTTTAGGCCCACTTAAGTCTTGGATCCAGTTCATTTTTGTTCTCATGTCCTAAAATGATCTTCCAAAACGTATGGACGAGGTGGATTCATCAAAAACATCACTGTGGGCCCCACCCTGGTTCCCAGTGCAGGAACTTCCTGCGAAAGCCTTGCGCAGGAAGTTCCTGCACTGGGAACCAAGGTGGGGCCCACGGTGATTTTTTTTTATGAATCTACCCCGTTCATACGTTTTGGGAACTCATTTTAGGATATAAAATGAAAATGAACCGGATCCAAAACTCAAGTGGGCCTCACTAAAGGAAAAGGTGGGTAGGTAAATTACTACCGTTGAAACCTCCCTGGGGTTCACAGTGATGTTTATATGACATCCATACCGTTCATAACGTCACTACTACTGGGAGGAACTGTAAACAAAAATATTATCTTGATTCGAAACTCCTGTGGCTCCACAAATATTTCAACTGTGGAAGTTTATCCTCACGTTTTAGGCCCACTTAAGTCTTGGATCCAGTTCATTTTTGTTCTCATGTCCTAAAATGATCTTCCAAAACGTATGGACGAGGTGGATTCATCAAAAACATCACTGTGAGCCCCACCCTGGTTCCCAGTGCAGGAACTTCCTGCGCAAGGCTTTCGCAGGAAATCAGCGCCCCTTTTGGGCGCGGATTTCCTGCGAAAGCCTTGTGCAGGAAGTTCCTGCACTGGGAACCAAGGTGGGGCCCACGGTGATTTTTTTTTTATGAATCTACCCCGTTCATACGTTTTGGGAACTCATTTTAGGATATAAAATGAAAATGAACCGGATCCAAAACTCAAGTGGGCCTCACTAAAGGAAAAGGTGGGTAGGTAAATTACTACCGTTGAAACCTCCCTGGGGTTCACAGTGATGTTTATATGACATCCATACCGTTCATAACGTCACTACTACTGGGAGGAACTGTAAACAAAAATATTATCTTGATTCGAAACTCCTGTGGCTCCACAAATATTTCAACTGTGGAAGTTTATCCTCACGTTTTAGGCCCACTTAAGTCTTGGATCCAGTTCATTTTTGTTCTCATGTCCTAAAATGATCTTCCAAAACGTATGGACGAGGTGGATTCATCAAAAACATCACTGTGGGCCCCACCCTGGTTCCCAGTGCAGGAACTTCCTGCGCAAGGCTTTCGCAGGAAATCCGCGCCCGTAGACGGCCAACCTTTGTGTACGTGGTGGTCACACATGAGAAGGGAAGCTACTCCTGGACGTCACGTATGAATGAGTTGATTTACTGAGGCGTGCTTGCTTGTAGCTGATGTGGACATTCGCGAATGGACGGTGATCCACATTTTTGCGCATGTGGGCTGGATGGACGGTTGAGGTTCTGACCGTACGTGTGATGATCCTGGCCAACCTTTGTAGGCTGCACGTGTGGAAAGATGTGGGACAGACGGCTGGATTGGAGCTGGTTACGTCTGATGGTGGGGTCGATCAGCTACTGAATGGATGACTGGATTGATGTCTCCATTGCTGACGTGATGGCTGGACCGACCAACTGCTGATGATGAGAGTGGATGGAGCTGATCTCCACAGCTGTTGGTCGCTAGGCTCGACGCTGCTTTGGTGGGCCAGCACGTGTGACGATGGTGGGAAAGCTTCTCCCATGCGCTGTTGCACGATGTTTGCTCGTATGAAGTTGGGGTGAAATCCTTGCTGCAAAAATACGGCACATGTGATGGTTCCATATTTGTACGACCAAACTTGTGAATCATCACACACTTTCCCACGTGTGCAACATGTGGACGCTCATCACGTGTGATCGCGCAGACCATCCATGCGCGGTCCGGTTCTCCAAAATGTGTGGCATGGAGGCGGCATTCAAACTTTTGATTGCGTCGCTTTATCTCCACCATAAAATATGGTACAGCCTTCCATCTTTATGGCTTGATTTTCTTCAGGTCGTAAATACACTTGATCTTGATTTCTTTGGGGGCCTTTAAGCACCGTGAATGACTTAGATCATCTTCAACCCCTACAAATCTCATGCACTATAAAAATTAATTTAATGAGGGACAATTAATAGAAAAATAATGATAATCCACTTACGGAATTAATTATCCAAAATTAAGCACTTGTCAATTAGACGTTGGATAGTAAATACCATACAAAGTTGTGATTACATTATAAAAGGCTTGTAAAAATTCATTTATTATTTTTGCAATGTCCCATCTTATATTAGGTGTCCAATATTCAAAATCTGTGCTAAACCAAAATACGATTATCACATTTTAAATTCGTATGAAGCCTCTGACATAAAAAATGTGGAACTCCACCAACGGTTAACATCCAATGAAAATTTTCTAGCATTTTTATCTGTTGTGCACGTGACTTTAAAGTCTTGATATCTAGTAAGAGAAGTAAAAAATAAAATTCATTGATTGCCTAATACATTCTATGTGAGGTCTAATAAATGTTAAACCATTTTGCACAACTAAATATATGATATGACAAGCACATTGTACATGGAAATTTTTTTCCACTAACATTAAGAAGGATGTGGTTTTTTAATCTAGCTGCTAAATCGTCGGATGAAGCATTTCCAAACTTATAGAATTTTTTTGTCCTGAATTACATATTCTTTAAAGTTATTGAGTATAACCGAATCTATTTTGAGTCTTGAGTGAGGGGACTCAAGTAAAGAAAACGTAATTATTTTTTCTGTAATATCCAATCGAATCTATTCAATGAACGGTTACACATATATAACCTAAATCTTGATTTGAAGTTCATAAGTCTAAAGTTAGACTTGTTTTTTTAGGAATATTTATAAAAGTTTTAATTAAAGCATCATTCTCTTTTCTAAAATGTTTTAAAGCGTCATTTCTATCATTATTTGTTGAACTTTTTTAAAACTAGGGGGTAAATGCATTTTGAACCATTTATTTGAAATCCTTATTTTCTGCAAAAGTAAATGGCTATCCAATTTTTATTATAAATTTGACAAGTTCTCACCAAGTATTAGCTTGGCTAAAATTAAATGTAGATAAGCTCTGTTCGAAGGCTTGACTAATTTGAATTTGTTTAGGATCTTTTTTCTCATGTTTTAGCAGACATTTATCCAAATGACATTCTAAGTAGCGAATACCACCTGAGGAATTACAACTATATTGGATTTTATATAAGACTCAAATGGATTTAGACACCATTTGACCCTCATTATTTTTAAAATTAGTTGTTTTCATATATTTTCAAACTTCTAAAGTATATGTCATTTTCTAGGTGGCCAATACCACCTAAGGAATTACAACTATATTGGATTTTATATGAGACTCAAATGGCTTTAGACACTATTTGACCGTCATTATTTTTAAAATTAGTTATTTTCATATATTTTTAAACTTCTAAAGTATGGGTCATTTTCAAACCAGTTGATTATTATACGGGTTTTTCTTCCTCCAACTTCTTGATTTAAACTGGAGTTGGGGAGGGGTGGGCAACCCATGGATCCATAATCAGAGATTGTTTGGTTAATATACTCTGATTCATCAGTGTTAAAGAATCTAGTGTACATATTTAATATATATTAAATAAGATATATAAAAAAATTATCTTAATTATAATAAAAAGGGTGATAGAGAATGAGAATTAATTTTATAATATTATAATTAAAAGATAAAAGAAATAAAATAAAATAAAAAAACTACCAAACCTTGATAGCTTTAGGTATTGGAAAAATTGAGATATTAAGAACTTGAAAACTTGAGATTTTTCAAGCTTTTGATTTGAGAAGCTTGAAACTTTCACAAAATTGAGACCCATAGACTTGATTACTTGAGAGCCTAAGAGCTTGAGTATTTAGAGAATGAGAGAGAGAGAGAGAGAGAGAGAGAGAGAGAGAGAGAGAGAAGGGGGAAATAGTTGTTTTATGACCAAGGGGTAGCCATTCAAGGGCCGTGCCAAGCCGACTGTTAATCGTGCAAAACGAGCTATGTCGCATATCGTGCCGCGGGCCTAACGGGCCCTGTTTTGTGCCTTGCCACAGGCCAGGATATTGAAGCCCAGCATGGCCCGCTATTTTATTTTGCGAGCCATGCTACGAGCCGATTTTACCATGCGGTGCGTGGTTTGACGGGCCAGATTTACACCCCTAAGCATGGATGGCATATAAATATCGCGATGGCCCAAGGAGATTTCAACCATATGTATTTCCCTACCCAACTTTCCGTAACGTGCGGCCAACCTAAGTTTTGAATTTGCCTCGCTTTTTGGTTCATGTCTTAACATGAGCTAGCAAAATGGATGGACGGAGTGAATCTCTAAAAAAATCACAGTGGCCCCACCTAGCTTCTAAGTGTGTAGGTAATCAGTGTTCCAACAAGATGAAAACGTAGGGTGCGACTTTGGTGGATTATTAACTATGGGGCCCACCATGATGTATGTGCCTTACATCCACTCTGTCCATCCATTTTAACAGCTTATTTTAGGTCATGATCCCAAAAATGAAGAAGATCCAAGTCTTAAGTGGACCACACCACATGAAAAGTGGTGATATTCAAGTCTTTGTTACCTTATCAACAGATTGTTTTAAAGATGGGTATTTAATCACCACTTTTGTTGTGGTGTGGTTCACTTAAGGCGTTTTTTATTCTTGGAAGCACAGGTAAATACCCATGAAATGGGTAATTATTAATCTTTTACTTTGTTTGAAAATTCATCCCATTTCCTGCCTTGAAACCCGATCCAAAATGGTTAGTTTGAATTTGTGGACCCCACCATGATGTATATGATATATCCACTCTATCTAGAAGTTTTACCATAACGTTTTTAGGTATTAGCGGAAAAATGAGGCAGGTCCAACACTCAAGTGGTCTACACCAAACAAAAAAACAATCCTAAGAAGATTTTAACGGCATGTGTTCATTTTCTTTTTTCATTCCATGTGGTCCAATTGAGCTTTGGATATGCCTTATTATTATTATTTTTTGTCATGGTATAAATTCAAGTGACATAATGAATGGACGGTGTGGATACGTGACATAACACACGGTGGGACCCACAAATATTTTGGGCATCCTCAATTTTAGCATCTAAAAGGTGGCAATCAAATTAGAGCATTGGGAAAGATGCCAGTGAATACCCAATGAAATAATAATTATGCATTTGCCTGGTGTTTACCCGGACTTCCAAAAATAAACACACCCTTAAGGTTTGGATCTTCTTTGTTTTTAAGATAATGCCCTAAAATGAGCTGTCAAAATGGATGTAAAGAACATGTTGGGATAGGAGGGCCGGCAGCGGAAGCAAAGCCGAACACAAACAGAAAATTCAATCAAACAAGCCACACAATGCAATCACAATGCATGCAATCACCCACACAAAGACAATCGGATTTTTACGTGGAAAAAACCCCTCACGGGTAAAAAACCACGGCACAAAGCGACACCAATCCTCTATAATATCAGAAGTTACAAGAGATGGAACCCAAGACCCAAAACCCAAGCCTACAAGAGAAATCCCAAGCTTACCCAAGAAGAAACCTTCTTCTCCGAGCTCTTTCTCTCACCTAGAAGCTCCCTCAATCCCCTTTGCAACCTTAGAAACCTCCAATGTCGTAATACCCCTTAAATAGGAAGAAAAACGGATTTAAAAACCTTTTGAGCAAAGAAACCACGCAAAATCCGTGTTGCACTAGTACACTGCCGACCGATCGTCCAACCGGTCGGACCCCCCCACCGGCCGGTAGGCCAACCGGTCGGATGGGCAAAAAACAGCCACAGCAGCAACGCTGCCTCAGTCTTCTGTGTGGCCGGCCGGTCGGACACCCCCACCGACCGGCCGGTGGTCTCTGCAGAAACTGATTTGAGGCGTTGTTTCCAACAAACTCTACTACGACTCAAATTACCATGCACCTCCTGACCACGCACAATCTCCACCTCTACTTCGTCATCATTATAGTCCCGTCGCTTCTCATGCCCCATCGACCTCATCCTTGCATCTTCACACGCCTTGTTGCTCTTCCCATGTGGCCCTTTTTCTCTTGCCACACTTGAGCAACTGTGGATCCTGCTGCCAATCCCGCAGATCCACCATGAATAGTGCTTCTGATCACCTTGTAAAGATTATCGCACCTTCATACCTTGATCATCACGCGTGCTCCCTTCACTACTTTACAATACCGATCGCAGCCGATGAACCTGCACCCTTTCGCCTCGAGTGCACCAAGAGATATCACATTCCTCTTCATCTCAGGGACATGCTTCATACTTTCAAGGATTCGTTCGACTCCATCGAACATCCTAATGCGCACCGAACCGATTCCTATTGTTAGTGCACTTTTCTGTGGCATACTAGTGCACCTTGTTTGTCAATTACTTAGGTCAGTGAGTCTAGTGTCGGTTGAGCTAAATGAAGACGAAGACCAAAGACTCAAGATGGACCGGCTGCATCAAGAAAGGAGAAACAGGTAAATGTGATGCCTTAGTGTGCCTTGCCTTGACCATAACCTAACCCATAACCTCTTAAAAGATCAAGTCCCACCAAAACTAGTTTGCTATGTTTTGTGATGCAGGGATTGACAGGTTATGGGGGAGCAAACTGAAGAGGAGCGGCTTAGTTTAGGCATGTCAAGAGTCCTGTATTTTATTTCATATCAATGTAATCTCTTGTACATGTATTTGTTTTGGTAGGTTAGGTTTTTGTAAGTAATTGACAAAGGGGGAGATTGTTAGTGCACTTTTCTGTGGCATACTAGTGCACCTTGTTTGTCAATTACTTAGGTCAGTGAGTCTAGTGTCGGTTGAGCTTAATGAAGACGAAGACCAAAGACTCAAGATGGACCGGCTGCATCAAGAAAGGAGAAACAGGTAAATGTGATGCCTTGGTGTGCCTTGCCTTGACCATAACCTAACCTATGACCTCTTAGATCACTTGGACCAACTAGGTATACCTTTAGTCATCATCATTAGTCTTAGAACTCCATGAAAAACATGATAAATTAGACTAATTAAAGAGGTGGAAGCTACTGTAAACAAAACAGCTCAAAACAGCAGTTTCCGATTGATCTCCGATCAATCGGACGTTGGCTCCGATAGGACTCCGATCAATCAGACAGAAGCTCCGATCAATCGAAGGCCGATCAATCGGTTGAGCCCAATGAAGACGAAGACCGAAGACTCAAGACGTCCAGCTGCATCGAGGAAGAAGATTCAGGTATATGAGATGCCTTGGTGCCTTAACCTCGACCAAAACCTATCCCCTTTGTATCCTTGATGACCTTGACCATATTTAGAACCCTTTAGGCATCATTGATAGGCCCTAGGTGTCCCTTTTGATCACCCTAACCTTGGCCTAAAACATCTAGCTGAAGAAAGAAGTGTTCAGCTTTATGGAGGGGAGAACCAGGCTGGTCCGACCGGTCATGACCGGTCGGCCAGCAGCCTTGCTACTTTGCAATGGCCAGCCGACCGGTCATGACCGGTCGGCCCTTTACATTTCTATATGGCCAGCAGGTATGGCCGACCGGTCATAACCGACCGGTCGGCCTGGAGGCTTCATTTGGACAGCAGAGGGGTCCGACCGGTCATGACCGGTCGGCCAGAGTTTTTCTGCCCATCCAGCAAAGGAGGCCGACCGATCATGACCGGTCGGCCAGTGTATTTGGCCTGTGCTTGTGGCTTCTTGCAGCAGGGGACTCCGACCGGTCGGGTCAGGTCGTTTATGACCGTTTTCTGCCCGTTTTAGAGCCGTTGGAGCCCTCTTTTCTATATATATGGTGCTCCATTCTTGGGCAACAGAGAGAAGTTTTTGAGAGCCCAGTCCACACTTATCTTGTACATCATTTGGGGCCTCAAAGAGGAGGTTTTTCAAGTCATATCCCTTGTGTTTCAAACACAAGTATGGGCATTCAAATGCTATCAAGAGATGACTTGATTCCTCTCTCAAATCTAGAGGTGTGACACTATTCCACATAGGTATATCCTTTGTCCAAGACCTCTAGAAGACTCTCTAGGTGAATCTCCTAGTTGGAACAACCTACACATCCCATGTATGAGATTCACCCATCCTCCTAGCACCTTGGGCATTTCAAGGCATCGCATGCAAGGTGTTTGATCGAATGTGGCTGAGGCATTGGCGACGCAACGGCGACACGATCGAGGGAGCAAAGGGAAGCTGATTGAAGCACGGGAGAGCGGAGATCAAGCAACCCATTACGGCGCTAAACAAGGGGCTCATCTGACAAGTGAGTTGTCTCATTTGAGAGTCCATTTTAGAGTTTGTTTGTCAACTCGCCTTAGGGACGTTAGCCGTTCCTTGGCCCGTTAGCCGGGCCTAAACTAAGTCTCCAAGGGGGAGCCTCCGACACGGGAGTAAACGTGCGATAAGGTTGAGAGTTAGCCTATGTCTAAAACTCCGGATACGGTTGAGAGGTGAACCGATAAAACCTCCGTGTAAAGGTTGAGAGGTGAACCTCATTTAAAACCTCCGATAGTGAATGCCGGTGTGCTCAAAGGGGTTGAGTACTTGAACCGGGAGTGGAGTAGACACGTAGTCGAACCACTATACATCCTTGTGTTTGTGATTGTTATTGAGCACATTGATATCTTTGCATTGTTAGTTTAATTGCTTAATTATGAATGATTGATATGAATGCATGCTAAGCACTTTTTAGGCATCCTCGCACAAGATGTACCTTCACTACTTGTGTAGACTTGAGCTCATTGATCCAATCTCATAAGTCTACACAAGGGGCATAGGTTAGTAGCTTAATTAGTTGAATCATTTTCTTACCTATGCATGCTTAGACTAGGTTTGGTTATTGCTTAACTCTTGCTAGTCTTGTGATTGGACCCACCAAGGCTTGGAAGCCAAGGTGTTCTTGCTTACCTAGCTTAAACTTGTTGAATTGCATAAGTAGGCGAAAAGAATTTTAAAAAGGTCCTATTCACCCCCCCCCCCCCCCCCCCTTTCTAGGTCCATAGACATATCTCCGAGTATCTCTACAAGCGGTAAAACCGCAATTTCAATTGGTATCAGAGCGGGTTTCTCTTTAAGGGCTTAATTGCCTAGAGATAGATCCTAAAGAGAAACTTGAAAATATGTCTAGAGAGGACTCTTCATCCGTCACTAAGCCTCCTTTCTTTGATGGGTCAAATTATCCATATTGGAAAGCCCGAATGCGCATCTTCTTGGAATCCATTGATTCGGATGTGAGGGACATGGTTGATTTTGGATATGAACCCCCAATGGTCACTATTTCTAAGGAGGGTGAGCCGGATGTTCTCAGGCCAAAAGACAAGGCATTGTGGACTGCTCATGAAAAAGCTCAACGTATTAATAATGCCAAAGGCCTGAATGCCATATTTTGTTCAGTATCGAGAGAAGAATTTGGTCGGATCCAAAACTGCACTACCAGTAAACAAGCATGGGATATTCTTGAAGTTACCCATGAAGGTACAAATGTTGTCAAAAATTCTAAACTCCAGCGCCTCTCCACTCTCTTTGAAAATATTACTATGGAGGAGGATGAAACGTTTACTGAATTTTATACCAAACTGAACAAAATCACAAATGATATGTGGGGCTTAGGGGATCCGGTTCCGGAACATAGGCTTTGTAGGAAAATTCTGAGATCTCTTCCGGAACGGTTCTCTTCTAAAGTCACCACCATTGAAGAGTGTAGGGATCTAAACACAATGAAAGTTGAAGATCTCATAGGTTCCCTACAAACCTTTAAGCTAGGCTTTAAAGCCCCCTCTAGAAGGAAAAACATCGCCTTCAAGTCCTCTCACAGACACAAGAAAATCAAAAGTGAGACGGAGGATGATAGCGATGATGAGGATGATGAGGAAGAACAATTGAACAAAAAATTTAAGAGATTCCTCAAATTTGATAGAGGGAATAGCCGTGACAAGAAGGACAAGAAGGGTGATAAACGTACAGGAAAATCATCCATACCTTCATCCGTCCGTTGTTACGGTTGCGGTCGTCGTGGCCATATTGCCCCGGAATGTCCGGAAGGGCCTAAACCGAAAGGAAAAAAGGCAATGGCTGCTACTTGGGATGATACGGAGGAGTCCGAATCTGATGATGAGAGCCAACATAAAGATCTTGCTCTCTCGGCCTCCATCACGACCCCTTTACCAGATTATCTAAGAGGGGATCCCAACCGCTATCCCTTCTAGGAGAAGGTGTTCCCAACCCCTCACCTCATGCTACATTCTATGAGGGTGTTGTGGAACTTTGCTACCCTTTGGCTTTTTAATCTCATCATGGTAAGAGAGGGTAGCTAGTTTTGCTTTTATTGGAAAATCTGAGGATTTCAGCCTCATTTCTGTGTATATGGGCAAATCAGAGGATTCAAGCCTCATTCGCCCAAATTTTGATGATTTAGCCTTGCTTTTAATTAATACATTTGCTTGCTAGATTATCATCCTGCTTAGATTAGTTAATCATCTTGAGTTTTATGCTTCATATATGCTAATCTTTGCTTAGTATTAGTCTTGATATACCACTAGGGGAGGTTGGTTGATTGGGCTATAAGCCCTTTGTGCTTCATTGCAAATGTATATCCTTGACCAATTGCATGATTAACTTTAGCTGAATAGTTACATTTCTTGTTAATCATGTGTCTTAGCTTGCTCCATGTATTTATGATTCATGCCCCTATACTCTCCTTTTAGCATGTGCTTATAGTTATAACTGCGACACACTATCTCCTCTTACCTTAACTTCATTTGGTATATCATTAAGGGGGAGAGAATAGTTTGTCAATTGCTAACAAAAAGGGGGAGAAAGATCAAATCCCACCAAAACTAGTTTGCTTTGTTTTGTGATGCAGGGATTGACAGGTTATGGGGGAGCAATCTGAAGCGGAGCAGCATAGTTTAGACATGTCAAGAGTCCTGTAATTTATGTTTTATCTATGTAATATCTTGAACATGTAATTTGTTTTGGTAGGTTAAGTTTTTGTAAGTAATTGACAAAGGGGGAGATTGTTAGTGCACTTTTCCGTGGCTTACTAGTGCACCTTGTTTGTCAATCACTTACAGCAGTGAGTCTTGTGTCGGTTGAGCCCAATGAAGACGAAGACCGAAGACTCAAGACGTCCAGCTGCATCGAGGAAGAAGATTCAGGTATATGAGATGCCTTGGTGCCTTAACCTCGACCAAAACCTATCCCCTTTGTATCCTTGATGACCTTGACCATATTTAGAACCCTTTAGGCATCATTGATAGGCCCTAGGTGTCCCTTTTGATCACCCTAACCTTGGCCTAAAACATCTAGCTGAAGAAAGAAGTGTTCAGCTTTATGGAGGGGAGAACCAGGCTGGTCCGACCGGTCATGACCGGTCGGCCAGCAGCCTTGCTACTTTGCAATGGCCAGCCGACCGGTCATGACCGGTCGGCCCTTTACATTTCTATATGGCCAGCAGGTATGGCCGACCGGTCATAACCGACCGGTCGGCCTGGAGGCTTCATTTGGACAGCAGAGGGGTCCGACCGGTCATGACCGGTCGGCCAGAGTTTTTCTGCCCATCCAGCAAAGGAGGCCGACCGGTCATGACCGGTCGGCCAGTGTATTTGGCCTGTGCTTGTGGCTTCTTGCAGCAGGGGACTCCGACCGGTCGTGACCGGTCGGGTCAGGTCGTTTATGACCGTTTTCTGCCCGTTTTAGAGCCGTTGGAGCCCTCTTTTCTATATATATGGTGCTCCATTCTTGGGCAACAGAGAGAAGTTTTTGAGAGCCCATTCCACACTTATCTTGTACATCATTTGGGGCCTCAAAGAGGAGGTTTTTCAAGTCATATCCCTTGTGTTTCAAACACAAGTATGGGCATTCAAATGCTATCAAGAGATGACTTGATTCCTCTCTCAAATCTAGAGGTGTGACACTATTCCACATAGGTATATCCTTTGTCCAAGACCTCTAGAAGACTCTCTAGGTGAATCTCCTAGTTGGAACAACCTACACATCCCATGTATGAGATTCACCCATCCTCCTAGCACCTTGGGCATTTCAAGGCATCGCATGCAAGGTGTTTGATCGAATGTGGCTGAGGCATTGGCGACGCAACGGCGACACGATCGAGGGAGCAAAGGGAAGCTGATTGAAGCACGGGAGAGCGGAGATCAAGCAACTCATTACGGCGCTAAACAAGGGGCTCATCTGACAAGTAAGTTGTCTCATTTGAGAGTCCATTTTAGAGTTTGTTTGTCAACTCGCCTTAGGGACGTTAGCCGTTCCTTGGCCCGTTAGCCGGGCCTAAACTAAGTCTCCAAGGGGGAGCCTCCGACACGGGAGTAAACGTGCGATAAGGTTGAGAGTTAGCCTATGTCTAAAACTCCGGATACGGTTGAGAGGTGAACCGATAAAACCTCCGTGTAAAGGTTGAGAGGTGAACCTCATTTAAAACCTCCGATAGTGAATGCCGGTGTGCTCAAAGGGGTTGAGTACTTGAACCGGGAGTGGAGTAGACACGTAGTCGAACCACTATACATCCTTGTGTTTGTGATTGTTATTGAGCACATTGATATCTTTGCATTGTTAGTTTAATTGCTTAATTATGAATGATTGATATGAATGCATGCTAAGCACTTTTTAGGCATCCTCGCACAAGATGTACCTTCACTACTTGTGTAGACTTGAGCTCATTGATCCAATCTCATAAGTCTACACAAGGGGCATAGGTTAGTAGCTTAATTAGTTGAATCATTTTCTTACCTATGCATGCTTAGACTAGGTTTGGTTATTGCTTAACTCTTGCTAGTCTTGTGATTGGACCCACCAAGGCTTGGAAGCCAAGGTGTTCTTGCTTACCTAGCTTAAACTTGTTGAATTGCATAAGTAGGCGAAAAGAATTTTAAAAAGGTCCTATTCACCCCCCCCCCCCCCCCCCTTTCTAGGTCCATAGACATATCTCCGAGTATCTCTACAAGCGGTAAAACCGCAATTTCACTCCGATCAATCGGACAGAAGCTCCGATCAATCGAAAATTTTTCCAGCAACCTTGAAAATCCACTGGACATATTTCCGATCAATTGGACAATCATCCGATCCATCGGAAGGGGTCTGTCCGATCAATCGGACAGTGTTCCGATCAATCGGAATATCTTCCAGAGACTTCACTGGATAGATTTCCGATCAATCGGACTGGTCTCCGATCAATCGGACCTTCTTCCGATCAATCGGAGATGCGCGAATCTGCCCGTTTTTTTACCATTGGAAGAAAATCTATTTAATATGGGGGATTCGTTTTTTAGCCAAGAGAGGGGATTTTGAGGAGATAGGAGCCACCATTGTTGAAGATCATTAAGAGCCCTATTCCTAACCCAAACAAGTGATCTTCCTTGTGATTCATCACAAGTATGGAGCATTCAAAGCTCAAGAAGAAGATGCACTTGTCCCTTTTTTTATCTCTAGAGATTGGATTGATCTTGATAGTCATATTCCTATCCAATACTCTATGATGAGATCGTTGTAGGTGAGACTCTCTAGGTAACCCATTCCCATAAGCTGTAGAGATCTCAAACCTACCTTCCCTAGCACCTTGGGCATCTCCAATGGAGCATCACATGCAAGGTAGCTGATCTTGGAGCTGAAGCCTTGGCAAAGCAGCGGCGTCAAAGATCGGGGAAGCACAAGGGGAGCTGATTCAAGCACGGGAGAGCGAGAAGAAGCAACCCAAAGCGGCGGTAAACAAGGGGCTCAATCCGACAAGTAAGGTTGTCTTGTTAGGAGTCCATCCACTCAATTCCCTGTGGGAGTTGAGTGTAGAGTTTGTTTGACAAACTCGACCTAGGGTCGTTAGCTGATCCTTGGCCTATTAGTTGGGCCTAAAATCTAGGGACGTCAGTTGTTCCTTGGCACGTTAGTCGGGCCTAAAACAAAGTCTCCAAGGGGGAGCCACTAACACGGGTGCAAACGTGTAGGTTGGGAGGAACCTGTAAACTCCCCGGTTGGGTGGATCCGAGTTAAAACACCTTGGTTGGGAGGAACTAGATTTAAACTCCCCAGTGAATGCCGGTGTGCTCAAAGGGGTTAAGTACTTGAACCGGGAGTGGAGTAGACAAGTAGTCGAACCACTATACATCGTTGTGTTTGTGATTGTTCTTGAGCACATTTCTCTTTATGCATTATGTTTAATTAATTAATTATGAATGCTTAGCTAGGAATGTATGCTAGGCACTTGATAGGCACATCCACACTCACAAGATGTACTTTCACTATCTCATGTTGACTTGAGCATTTCTTGATCCATCCTCTCTAGTCCACATGAGTTGATTAGACTAGGTTGTTAATTACTTTATCTTTTGCTAGTCTATTAATTGGACCCACTTAGGCTTGGAAGCCGAAGTGTTTATCGCTTACGTTGTTTAATTTGTTAAATCTAATAAGTAGGCGAAAATAATTTGAAAAGGTCCTAATCACCCCCTCCTATAGGTTTAGCCATGATTCTAGTTGCTCTTTAAGCTTCCGCACGTGTATGCATAGGGTGTCGTGTTAGACTACCCGACGCAATTTCAATTGGTATCAGAGCGGGTTGCTCTTCAAGGACGTAACCGTCTAGAGTAAGATCCGGTACCGGAGCACTAGCATAATGTCTAACCGAGATGGGAGTACCACCAACTGTCCACCTTTCTTTGACGGGTCCAAATGTGCTTATTGGAAGGCTAGAATGAGAATTTTTCTCCAATCCATGGACCGTCCAGTGTGGCTTAGCACACAAACTGGATATACCTTGCCCACTGAGCAAGTGGAGGTTGATGGGAAAGTCATTGTCATTCCCAAAGATGATTCCAAATGGGATGACATAGAGAGAGCTCAATATATGGCAAATGCCAAAGCTCTCAATGCGATTTGCTGTGTGGTATCCCCGGATGAATTTCAACGCATTCTCACATGCGCAACTGCAAAAGAAGCGTGGGATATACTTGAGGTTACCCACGAGGGAACTAGCACAGTAAGACGCTCGAAGCTTCAACTCTTAACCACCAAATTTGAAAACATTAGGATGGAAGAGACTGAAACTTTCATGGAGTTTTGTACTAAATTGTCAGATATTTGCAACTCCATATTTGTCTTGGGTGATCGGGTTCCGGAGGGTAGGATTTGTAGAAAAATACTTAAATCCCTCCCGGATAGATTTGACTCCAAGATAGTTGCCTTAGAGGAGTGTAGAGACATAGATAACATGAAAGTAGAAGAACTCATAGGTTCCCTACAAACTTATGAACTACACTTTAAGGCCCCCTCTAGAAAGAAAAACATCGCTCTCAAGTCCTCTCACAAACATAAGAAAATTAAGAGTGAGACGGAGGAAGGTAGTGATGATGAGGATGATGAGGAAGAGAAATTGAACAAAAAATTCAAGAGATTCCTCAAATTTGATAGAGGGAATAGCCGTGACAAGAAGGACAAGAAGGGTGATAAACATGAAGGAAAATCATCCAAACCTTCATCCGTCCGTTGTTACGGTTGCGGTAAACGTGACCGTATTGCCCCGGAATGTCCGGAAGGGCCTAAACCGAAAGGTAAAAAGGCAATGGCTGCCACTTGGGATGGTACGGAGGAGTCTGAATCTAGTGACTCCGCTAGTGATGAGAGCCAACATAAAGATCTAGCTCTCACGGCCTCCACCACAACCCCTCTTCCGGCTTATCTAAGAGGGGATCCCGACCGCTATCCCTTCTAGGAGTAGAAGGAGTTCCCAACCCCTCACCTCATGCTACATTTTATGAGGGTGTTGAGGAAATTAGTTACCCTTAGGCTAATCAATCTAAAAATCGTTAGTGAGGGTAGCTAGAAACGCTTTTATGGGCAAATCAGAGGATTCAAGCCTCATTAGCCCAAATTTTGATGATTTAGCCTTGCTTTTATTTGATACATTTGCTTGCTAGATTGTCATCATACTTAGATTAGCTAATCATCTTGAGTTTTATGCTTCATTATATGCTAATCTTTGCTTTGTATTGGTCTTGATATACCATTAGGGGAGGATGGTTGATTGGGCTATAGGCCCTTGTGCTTTTATTGCAAATGTATATCTTTGACCAATTATGCATGATTAACTATGCTTAAATAGTCTCATTTTCTTGTTAATCATGTTCTTTAGCATGCTCCATGTTTTATATGATCATGCACCCTATACTCTCCTTATTAGCATGTGCTTATAGTTATAACTGCGACATACTATCTTCTCTTACCTTAACCTTACTTGTTGCATCATTAAGGGGGAGAGAATAGTTTGTCAATTGCTGACAAAAAGGGGGAGAAAGATCAAGTCCCACCAAAACTAGTTTGCTATGTTTTGTGATGCAGGGATTGACAGGTTATGGGGGAGCAAACTGAAGAGGAGCTGCTTAGTTTAGGCATGTCAAGAGTCCTGTATTTTATTTCATATCAATGTAATCTCTTGTACATGTATTTGTTTTGGTAGGTTAGGTTTTTGTAAGTAATTGACAAAGGGGGAGATTGTTAGTGCACTTTTCTGTGGCATACTAGTGCACCTTGTTTGCCAATTACTTAGGTCAGTGAGTCTAGTGTCGGTTGAGCTTAATGAAGACGAAGACCAAAGACTCAAGATGGACCGGCTGCATCAAGAAAGGAGAAACAGGTAAATGTGATGCCTTGGTGTGCCTTGCCTTGACCATAACCTAACCTATGACCTCTTAGATGACTTGGACCAACTAGGTATACCTTTAGTCATCATCATTAGTCTTAGAACTCCATGAAAAACATGATAAATTAGACTAATTAAAGAGGTGAAAGTTGCTATAAACAAAACAACTCAAAGCAGCAGTTTTCGATTGATCTCCGATCAATCGAACGTTGGCTCCGATAGGACTCCGATCAATTGGACAGAAGCTCCGATCAATCGAAAATTTTTCCAGCAACCTTGAAAATCCACTGGACATATTTTCGATCAATCGGACAATCTTTCGATCCATCGGAAGGGGTCCGTCCGATCAATCGGACAGTGTTCCGATCAATCGGAATATCTTCCAGAGACTTCACTGGATAGATTTCCGATCAATCGGACTTGTCTCCGATCAATCGGACCTTCTTCCGATCAATCGGAGATGCGCGAATCTGTCCGTTTTTTTACCATTGGAAGAAAATCTATTTAAGATGGGGGATTTGTTTTTTAGCCAAGAGAGGGGATTTTGAGGAGATAGGAGCCACCATTGTTGAAGATCATTAAGAGCCCTATTCCTAACCCAAACAAGTGATCTTCCTTGTGATTCATCACAAGTATGGAGCATTCAAAGCTCAAGAAGAAGATGCACTTGTCCCTCTTTTGATCTCTAGAGATTGGATTGATCTTGATAGTCATATTCCTATCCAATACTCTATGATGAGATCGTTGTAGGTGAGACTCTCTAGGTAACCCATTCCCATAAGCTGTAGAGATCTCAAACCTACCTTCCCTAGCACCTTGGGCATCTCCAATGGAGCATCACATGCAAGGTAGCTGATCTTGGAGCTGAAGCCCTGGCAAAGCAGCGGCGTCAAAGATCGGGGAAGCACAAGGGAAGCTGATTCAAGCACGGGAGAGCGAGAATAAGCAACCCAAAGCGGCGGTAAACAAGGGGCTCAATCCGACAAGTAAGGTTGTCTTGTTAGGAGTCCATCCACTCAATTCCCTGTGGGAGTTGAGTGTAGAGTTTTTTTGACAAACTCGACCTAGGGTCGTTAGCCGATCCTTGACCTATTAGTTGGGCCTAAAATCTAGGGACGTCAGTTGTTCCTTGGCACGTTAGTCAGGCCTAAAACAAAGTCTCCAAGTGGGAGCCACCAACACGGGTGCAAACGTGTAGGTTGGGAGGAACCTGTAAACTCCCCGGTTGGGTGGATCCGAGTTAAAACACCTTGGTTGGGAGGAACTAGATTTAAACTCCCCAGTGAATGCCGGTGTGCTCAAAGGGGTTGAGTACTTGAACCGGGAGTGGAGTAGACAAGTAGTCGAACCACTATACATCGTTGTGCTTGTGATTGTTCTTGAGCACATTTCTCTTTATGCATTATGTTTAATTAATTAATTATGAATGCTTAGTTAGGAATGTATGCTAGGCACTTGATAGGCACATCCACACTCACAAGATGTACTTTCACTACTTCATGTTGACTTGAGCATTTCTCGATCCATCCTCTCTAGTCCACATGAGTTGATTAGACTAGGTTGTTAATTGCTTTATCTTTTGCTAGTCTATTAATTGGACCCACTTAGGCTTGAAAGCCGAAGTGTTTATCGCTTACGTAGTTTAATTTGTTAAATCTGATAAGTAGGCGAAAAGAATTTGAAAAGGTCCTAATCACCCCCTCCTATAGGTTTAGCCATAATTCTAGTTGCTCTTTAAGCTTCCCCACGTGTATGCATAGGGTGTCGTGTTAGACTACCCGACGCAATTTCACCTACTACATTGTGAGGTTTAGCCATCGCCCACAAACACCGATCCACCATCATATTCCTTATATGACATGAATGAACTTCGGTTAGGACATACATGACATGATGCCCTTGAATCCAAGAGCCACTCTCCACCAAGAGGCTCTATGTCGGATACAGTCAATACATCACAACCGTTACCACCGTCCTCTATAGTATTGGTTCCTTCCCTAGAAGAATCTCCAGATCTCTCCTGCTTTTTCCCAGGATTCAAACAATCCCTCTTCACATGACCTTCTTCCCCACAATTCCAGCATCTGACCTTGTGCCTCCACTTGCCTTTGATTTAGATCTCGATGAAGGAGATCCTCCACCCCGCTCAGAATTCCTTCCACTCATAACCAGTGCCTCATCAGTAGAGGGACCCACATCGCCGCTTTTCCTTCTCATCGCCTTCGCCTGAAGGGCTGAGATAACGGTTTCTACGCCAATAGTCTCCCTACCTGAGCAAAAGAGTCCTTGGGCGACTCATATGATTCTGGAAGAGAATTTAACAGGATAAATGCTTGATCCTCGTCCTTCATCGGCTCATCCACATCCATCAACTTGTAAATAAGCCTATTGGAATTACTGATGTGGCTCTCAACATCGGCTCCCTTCGTCATCCTCAGATCGTACAACTAAAGCTTCAAGTATATGTGATTTTCAAGAGATTTCTTCACATATATATTCTCCAACTTCGCCCATGTTGCAGCCGCAGTCTTCTCTTTCATGACGTTATACAGAACCTCATCTGCTAGGCACAACTGGATTGAGACATTGGCCTTTTCATCGATCTTCTTCCACTCTCCTTCTTTCATAGCTTCTGGTCGCTCTCCAAGGAGCGCATCTTATAATCCTTACTGAACTAGAAAGCCTTTCATCTTCACATTCCAAAGTTCAATTTTTTTTTTCCCTGAATACTTCTTTATGTCGAACCTCATGCTTGATGCCATGCTCTTGTCTCAGATTCGAATTTCTATTACACCCCAACGATCACTCTGATTCCAGTTGTTGGGATAGGAGGGCCGACAGCGGAAGCAAAGCCGAACACAAACAGAAAATTCAATCAAACAAGCCACACAATGCAATCACAATGCATGCAATCACCCACACATAGACAATCGAATTTTTACGTGGAAAAAACCCCTCACGGATAAAAAACCACGGCACAAAGCGACACCAATCCACTATAATATCAGAAATTACAAGAGATGGAACCCAAGACCCAAAACCCAAGCCCACAAGAGAAATCCCAAGCTTACCCAAGAAGAAACCCTCTTCTCCGAGCTCTTTCTCTCACCTAGAAGTTCCCTCAATCCCCTTTGCAAATTTAGAAACCTCCAATCTCGTAATACCCCTTAAATAGGAAGAAAAATGGATTTAGAAACCTCTTGCGCAAAGAAATCGCGCAAAATTCGTGTTGCACTAGGACACTGCCGACCGGTCGGATGGGCAAAAAACAGCCACAGCAGCAAAGCTGCTCAGTCTTCTGTGTGGCTGGCCGGTCGGACACCCCCACCGACCAGCCGGTGGTCTCTGCAGAAACTGATTTGAGGCGTTGTTTCCAACAAAACATACATCAAGGTGGGCCCTATAGTCAGGGATCTACCAAAGCTGCGCCTGAATGACGCGTAGTGTGGAGAGGGGCTTAGATTGGGTACTACCCCTACCAGGACGCAGCTAGAGACGGACGGGTATGTGTCACCTCGGCATTGGTGGAGAGCAGGTGGGACCTGGTTGATGTGACAGGTCTGTCAGCTCTCCACAAGCTCGGATTAGGTACTACCCCCACCATGACGCTAAGGAGACAAACGGGGTGCGTGGCACCTGTGGCACCTCTTTGTTGGTGGAGAGCTGATCGGGCCCACATTGATGTGACAGTAGTGCACAGACAGCATTGTCACATCAGTGTGGGACCCACTGCTCTCCACTGAGGTGCCATGCACCCCAATTGGTCTCCTCCTGGTCGGGGTAATAACTAATCTGATCCCGCTCTACACTATTACTGAGGTGCGGGTCTCACCTGCTCTCCACCAAGTCCGACACATACCCGTCCGTGCCCTGGTGGGGTGGTGGGGGTAGTACCCGATCCGAGCCTTGTGGAGAGATACTACTCCTCTACCGATACCGTATAATAATATCTTCTCATCGCCCCTGCACATGAAATTTAACCAATTCGAAAAGAAAAGGTCCTTGCAAACATGGCGCTGAATCGCCTTCAACTCTTCAAACCTTCTGCAATAGTCACCCCCTCCTTATTACCAAAATACCCTTTATCGGCCTCCTTCAACGCCAGACGCGTCCGCAAGATTTCTACCTTTCCTCTCTTTTGCTCCAAATCGGGTCCAGCTCTCGAGGTACGCTTCCATCTCACCCGACACCGTTCATTTTATCCTTCACGTGCTGCTAAATTCTAACATGCGCTGTGGTTTTTCATCATTTTCCCCAATCTGCGAGTGATTTGGGGCAGGGTAGAGATCTGCAGCTCAGATTAAACCCGTGTCCTCCAGTGGTTCATGTTAGAGGGAATCGGAGGGATTTGTTGTTGTTATTATTATTATTATTATTTTTGGTCGTTTGATAGCAAGTAATTGGAGAATCCAAATCCCTGAAAAAGATGCTCTTTTTGAAGTCCCGCCTCAAAGCTATGATTTCAAATCCACTCGATTCTGGACGGAGCTCATCTCAAGAGTTCGATTCCACAGTATTTCAAACCCACGTGGCCAAATAAGCCCACCCCAGAGTTCTTTTTCTTTTTTCTTTTTGTTGAAAAAAGCAAAAACCCAAAAGGCAATTACATCTAGCTACTACACAGTTACTTGATCTGCAGTTTTACCAGTTCAAATATGAGTTTGCGCTTTGTAGTCCGATACTCATCGAAGAAACTCGGTTTGGTGGGATAGTTTCATTCAGTTTTCACTTTTGTAAAACACAAAAAAAATTGTTTATTTATTAGCCAGATTGAGTGTAGACAGTGGGTCCCATTATTATTATTATTATAAATTATTATCATTTCTTGGGATTGATATCTACACCCTCCTATTTTGGTATGGACACCCTTTTTTTTTTTTTCAAGTGGGGCTCTTGATATTCCAATACCCAAAGTAGAAAAAAGGATGTAGGATGAAAATTGTGGCTGTATATCATTCACCATCATTGTCATTTGTTGTTGCCACCCGATGCTACCCGGTTATCAAATCAATGAGATATCGACATTGAATTGCAAATAAATGGAAAAGAAATTCAAGTAGAGAGGGAGATATGACTTTATTAATATCAAACTTCTTCTTACAATGCCTAAGAAAAGAACTGACACTTAGATAATTTTTGGAAATTACTACCTACACCACCTCCCCTTTTAATAGACTCTAAGGTGCCGTTGGGTAAACTTAAAAATAAAGTCTGAAAATTAATTTAAGTGCTGAAAACTTAAATTGCTGAATTTAAGTACTTATGAGTACTGAAAAATATGTTTGGTAATTTGTTTGGAAAAAGTCCTGATATCTGAAAATAAGTACTTTTTTCACAAAAATCTGTTTGGTAAAAGCAAACCACATATGTTTGAAAAATAGTAATTTGTCATATTTGCCCCTATTGTCTCAATCTCTATCCTTTAGAGGATATAATATAAAACATCTTGTTGTTTCCAATGTTGTGGGCCATCTAAAATTCGTATATGCTTCATTTTAAGAAAAATATCCTAAAATGAGTTGGAAAAGCATATAGACGCATGAATATACAATAAATACACTAAACGGTGGGCCCTAAGGTCAGGTCTCATCCACACTACTAGTTCTAGGATTGCACCCAGTTTGTTCTTAGATGCGGGAGCAGATTAGGTGAGACCCCAGATCCATCGAGGTGGTTGGGACCCCTGACTGTGGGGCACACTATGATGTATGCTACTGCATGCACGCTGTCCATCCATATTGAAAGCTCATTTTAGGACACGATCCAAAAAATGAAGCAATTCCAAATTCTAGATGGACTATAGTGCACAAAACAATGGATTGACCATTTAAAAACTCTCTATGAGCCACAAAGGCTTTTGATCAAGATGATTTTTGTGCGGTCTCTTCATCTAGGTGTTTGTGACCTTACCAACCGGTTGGATGGCAAATAAACATTCTGGTGGATTCCATAAAGTTTTTAATGGCGGGATTCAATCATGACTGTTTCCTATGGTGTGGTCCACCTTAGATTTGAGTCAACCTTATTTTTTGGATAATGTCTTAGAATGTGCTTTCAAAATGGTTGGATGGCATGTATTTAAAGAACGTACATCACAGTGGGCTCCAAAGCTAGGTCGGTGGATCAAGCAATCCATCAAAGCACATCTGCATTGCGGATTTTGTATCGAAGCCTTCGGCATGAAGTTCCTGCACTGGGAAACATAGGTGGGCTGATAGAGATGTCCATTACAAATCCACTCCGTCCATCTGTTTTGGAAGACTACGGTACGACGAGATTCTAAAAATAATGCAGATCCAAAACTTGAGTGGGCCATACCATAGGAAACAGTGGGTATTAAACACTTAGCGGTGACAAAAGTTTTACATCAGGATGATATTTTTTCTTACAGTTATCTGAGTGTTAATAATTCTTTGAAGGGTTTGGATGGCATATAAACATTATGGTCAACTCTAGGAAGGTTTCAATGGTTAACGTTGGTGTTCCCACTGTGTTGTTGGTGTGGCCCACCTGAGTTTTGAATCTGCCTAATTTTTGTAATCCTATTCTATTTTTGTCTTTAAAAACAGATGGATGTAGTGGATTTGTCATGGACATATTTGTGGACCCCACACAACCCCGGCCACAGATATATCTCTGTGACCGAGGTCACAGGCAATCCGCTCCTTGCTGGAAGCGGAAGCGGAAGGGATTGCTCCGCATTACTATTTGTGGTGGTATTGGATGGTGCTCTGTGGGCCCCACCATAATGTATGTGTTTTATTCACACCGCTCATTTATTTTTGCATATTATTTTAGGGCATGTGTCCAAAATTCAGGTAGATCCAAATCTCATGTGGACCGCACCACAGGAAACAGTGTTGATTGATGCCCACCATTAAATTTTTTTTAGGGGACACAATACCTATGGATGAAGCTGATAGTTGTGGTTTTCCTTCATCTAGGTATTTGTGACCTAATGAACAGGTTGGATGGCAAATAAACACTACAGTGAACACTATGGAGTTTTTAATGGCTGAAATATCAAAATCGCTGAAAATAGCAATTTTAAGTGATAAGTTTCAAAATGAACTTTTACCAAACGCACCCTAAGTGAAAATATCTAATGAGAATACATCTCTAAATCAGCCCTATGTCTTCAATCACATCCCCCTCCCAACTAAGAGATCGATTTCAAATAAATCCAATCTACCTAATATGGTAATAACCTAATAATAGTAAAATCAAATATAGAAAATAATCCCAATTACATCTCTAAATCAACCTTATGTCTTCAATCATATCCCCCTCATATCATCGATGGATCGTGGGCCTACATGATTGTTGTTCCCTACATGGGCCTAGGTGGGCTGTGGGCTTGCATCAATTCTCCCCAACTTTGAAAGAACTCTTCCTTAAGTTGGAAACTACTCTCAACCTTTGGACTCGTACTACCAGTATGGCGAATCTTCTTCTTCTTTGGTGGAAGCTAGTGGTGCAACCTTAAGCGTCAGCTTGGCATAATTTTTGTTGGAGTCAACTGTAAATGATGTCTCTTTCGCTTGCGCTTTTGTGGGCGCCAATTGATTTGTTATAACTTTAAAGTTCTTCGTGGATCCTGCAACATTTGCCTTGCTTTTCGTCCATTGTCATCTTTTGCAAATGTGTTTTGATTTGAGGGCCGAGACCCATTGATGTGTTTATACATGTGATTGCCACTATCTGTGGATCCCTCAATTGATCCATTGGTGAATTCAGGTGCAGGTCCAACAATAATGCATCGATCACTTCATATTAATGATGCCCCTTGATCGAGGAAAGAATAGAACCAAGAGGAGGGCCTAGGAGTGGGCCCAAAAGAGCCCAAGAAAGGACCGAAAGAAGGAGTAGAAGATTCGGAAGAATCTCCAACAAACACCCTCCCACGACCGGTTGTCCGCCTACACGACCGGTCCTCAGACCGGTCGAATTTACCATAGGAAGCAGTCCAACACGATGGACAGTTTGGGGCCATCCACGACCTATCATGGCCCCCTACTGACCGGTCGTTAGATGCGCGGGTTGCACGATAACTTGCCGTTTTCAGCATATTTTCTTCCATTTTTTTTATGATTCTTTCCTAGTATGTTTAAGATTCTTCTACAATATGATTTTTAGGACTTTAGGGTCAGTTCTCTTCTATTTAAACATGTTTATGTTCGTTGTTGAAGGCTATTCCAGATCTTAATAAAAAAATTATTGGGTTTATACTTTGTTTTGCTCGTGGATTCAAGTTGTTCTTCGTGGATTCGAAGAAAAGGTCTCGTGGATTTGAGATATCCCCTTGTGGATTCGAGGAAGATCGGTTGGGGAGTCCCGATAGATCTGTGGATTCAAATTAGTTATCCTACGAGGGACACGGTGATCGATCTCGCCCCGTCTACGTTGAGCCAAGTTGGTATCAAAGCGAGGAACAACCTCGGCAAGATGGCTTCTAGCGATGACAATGACAAAATCCCCACTGACGTGGATCATGGGATTAACTATCTTGCGGAGAGGATGGAAGCTCTCCACTGGGAGAGTCAGATGGCAATGCAAGGGCTGCAAGCTACCCTCGACCGGATCGCGGATGCGCTTACTCCACCCTGAGCCCCACGCAAAGTTTAGCCTCCTGTAGTTGCTGTACAGAACAATCCAGTTGTTCATAGGGCACTCCCAGTGGCAAATTGTAGGGCTACTCTAGATAGTTCGAGCTCCGGCGATGAGGAAGTCGGCGGCGTCATGGTCCGACGTCCTGTTTATGGGGACGAACTTACAGATCGTGTTGACAGATACTATCGAGATAAGGCTGAACTTCCCAGCTTTAATGGCCTGTTATGTATAGAAGAGTTCCTCGATTGGTTAGCCGAGGTAGAGCGGTATTTGAGTACATGAACGTGCCAGAAGAAAAGCAAGTGAAACTAGTCGCCGATAAGTTGAAGTCCGGTGTGTTGGCATGGTGGGAACAACTTCAGATTTTCCGTACCTGACAGAATAAGACACCTATCTGATCGTGGTCTCAGATGAGACGTGTTCTATGGGATCGATTTCTCCTTAGTGACTATGAATAAATTTTGTTCCAACAATACCAAAATTGTCGACAAGGGAATTGATCCGTGTCTAAGTATTTGGAGGAGTTCCAGCGTTTAGGAACACAGAACAACCTGGCAGAAAGTGAATCACAACAAGTGGCGCGGTTTGTCGGTGGATTGCGACTGGCAATTCAGGATCGGGTCTAGATGGTACCAATCTAGACCATGGGGGAGGCCGTTCAAATGGCCACTAGGGTAGAGACGCAAATTACAAGGGGCCCTACGCAATCTAACTCTGCAACCGGTCCCGTTCAAGGTTCATCCCTATCTAAACCCTTCTTGCCACTGTGCAACTTGTGCGGACAATGGTGGAGAAGTTGAAGCTCAAGACCACGCTTCACCCCTCACCATACATGATTGGCAGGATTCAGCAAGATAGTACGACAATGGTCACATAACAATGCCTCTTCTCCTTTTCGATCGGCGAGACCTACAAGGACCAAGTGTCGTGTGATGTCGTCGACATGGACGCTTGCCACATGATGCTCGGACGACCGTGGCAATTTGATCGCGATGCCGTACGTAAGGGACGTGACAATATCATCACCTTCATCAAGGATGGGATGAAGATTGTTCTCACTCTCACGATTCCAAAGGAGAGTCGCGAGACTTCTAAAGTAGAAGGGCAATCTTCCCTTGCAGTGCGTGGAGTAGGCAAGACGGAAGAAAAAAGATTGCTTGCTCCATGTGTTAAGAGAGGGAGCTGCTACAACACGTCCGATACTAAAATTAAACGTGGCTCGAGATCCGAGCTCTAAGCGAAACTCGAGGTCGAGTTTCTTTCAAGTGGGGAAGACTGATGTAACGAGGCGACCCCCTGATCAAGGAAAGAATAGAGCCAAGAGCAGGGCCCAGGAGTGGGCCCAAAAGAGCCCAAGAAAGGATCGAAAGAAGGAGCAAAAGATTCAGAAGAATCTCCAACAAACACCCTCCTTAGACCGATCCTTAGACCAGTCAAATTTAGCATAGGAAGCAGTCCAGCACGCTGGACAGTTTGGGGCCATCCACGACCAGTCGTGGCCCCCTGCCGACCGGTCGTCAGACACGCGGGTTGCGCGATAACTTGCCGTTTTCAGCATATTTTCTTCCGTTTTTTGATGATTCTTCTACAATACGTCTTTTAGGACTTTAGGGTTAGTTCTCTTTTATTTAAACAGGTTTACATTCGTTGTTGAATCCTATTCCAGATCTTAATAAAAAATTATTGAGTTTATACTTTATTTTGCTCGTGGATTCGAGTTGTTCTTCGTGGATTCGAAGAAAAGGTCTCGTGGATTCGAGATATCCCCTCGTGGATTTGAGGAAGATCGATTGAGGAGTCTCGATAGATCCGTGGATTCGGATTAGTTATCCTACGAGGGAGATAGTGATCGATCTCGCCCCGTCTACCCTGCACCAATTAACTATTCCTTTGACTCTATGGATCTCTTTGTCGTTTTCGGAATCTCTAGCTCAATTCTAGGTTTTCTATCACGTTCCAACAATCGAAGAATTCGATCATTGGTGTCTTCCTAAGCCGTGGCCACTCATTGTTGGTTAGGACTTTGGTGGGGATCTTCCCCTAGTGTCCACGTGCTTCAACTTCGGTCTCCGAACTACGCGCCGGAGCTTCGCCACTTGATTAGTGAGATTGGCTACTGCATATGTGAATTGATCTACCCGCTCTGTGTGTGTGTGGATCAAATGAATTACTTTTACAAACTCTTCTTATGTCATCTAATTCGAAGCCATTAGGAGATGGTATAGAGTCAGCAGTTCCCCAACAATCACCCGCTCTGATACCAAAATGGTGCAACTTGGTTATCGAATTAATGAGACATCGACATTGTATTGGAAAGAAGTAGACAAGAATTATACTCACAAGAATATGAGTAGAGTGAGAGAAATAACTTTATTAATATCAAACTTCTTACAATGCTTAAGAAGAACTCACACTTTAGACAATTTTTGGCATTTACTACTTCCAACACCACCCCTCCTTTTTATAGACTCTAAGTGAATCTTTATGAGAATCTCCTCAACTAAGTGATTGATTTCAAATCAATTATAGTTGACTTTAAATCAATCTAATCTATCTAATATGGTAAAAGCCCAATAATAATAAAAACAAATATAGAAAATAATACTAATTACATCTCTAAACGAGCCCAATGTCTTCAATCACATCCCCATCATATCTTCCATCATATCTTTAATTCAATCCCCATATCTTCTGTTATGAACCATATATCAGCCCATTACTATATGTTTAGCTCTCTTAGCTTATTTTACATAAGTTTAGTTGTACAACATGTTGGGTATTTTTACTTTTGTTACTAATGGCATTATTGTAAATATTGCAAAGTTAATAAAACTTCAGAGAGTGGGGGACCTCTTAACTCAAACACTCTTCCCTTCATTCTCCTCTCTCTCTCTCTCTCTCTCTCTCTCTCTCTCTCATCCGAACGCACATGGTATTTGATGCTCTCTCATCTGAACGCACATGGTATTTGATGCGGACATCAAGCGCTTTAGGGTTTATTAGCGTAGGAGGCGAGTGACACCTATATCTTTATGACTTGATGATGATGGGCCTGGATCGTTCGTGGCGACTTGAGGAGTATCAAAGACCTTACACATGTAGTCCCAGACATTTAAGAAGACCTCACCTTGGGAAGACATGTATAAGTTGCTTGGAGGAGATGATTGGACCGTTGGATCGCGAAGATGATATGATCGGACCGTTGGATCGCCGTGGCCCACTTTCATTGTGCCATCATTGGAGGCCATCGGACATCTTACATTTATTTTATTTTATGCACTTTTACTTATTTGAGTTTTGGGTTAGTGTGTGCCGTTTTTTCGTGCAAATGTCTTTTTTTTTGAAATTTAGTAGGGGTATTTTGGTAATTATGTTAATTCTGAATTTTATAAGGGTGTTGCTCTAACCTTGGTTCTCATTATGCTATTGTTTATGAATATTGAAAGCTTTTGGTGGCTCATCTCCCTCTTCTCTCTGGTGAATCTCTTCTCATCTTCTTTCTCTTCTTTTTTTCTTCCTTCTTCCAAATCTTCTTCTCCTAAGGTAATATTTCCATCTTGCTCTTTCTTTTCACTTCTCCAACATCCTATAATTTGGAAATTTTATCCTACACTACTTTTCTCAGATTTTAAGATTCCTTAACCCGTAAATCCTTTGATTTCCTGGACTAGTGAATCCTATGAGTTGTTTGGATGAAACCATGCAAGATCGGGAGGTCCTATCCCTTGTCGGATCCAATCCATGCATGATTTGAACCTAGTATTGCTTGATTTGTGATGATGGCCCTTTCTATTGCATGTTTCCTTTGTGATTGTCTGATTTATGATGATGAAAGGTGGATGTTTACTTGATTTGCTACATGATTCCGCTGAATTTTACATGTTTCACATGCATATGTTTATATTAGGCCATTCTACATCAGTATTAGAGCTTATGTGATCCAATTTTGATTCCTTTGTCATCTACTACTACTCTCCTCTTTTCTTCTTTTCTTTGTATTTGAGGTTGAGATCTTAGATTGCTGGGGGGCTTGATCTATACAAATCTCTCATCCCACCGTATGGTGGGTTGCGTACTCGTGGTTTGTGAAGGTGTGTGTTGCCCTCTTGCACCTAAATCCATTGTAATGGATAAAAGTAGGTTATTGTATGTGTTGGGGCCAGATTTATGGTCAGTTTTGAAGAAGTTTTTCTACGTGTTGAGTGCAGGAATGACAAGTGTTGAAGAAGCAATGTGTGTGTCAAGGTGTTGAGGCAAAAGTGGTGTCAAACCACCATGTCCATTGGTGTACATTGGATTCTAATATACTTGGGTTAGTTAAAATCAAATATTCTTCTTTTGGTTTATTTATTTCATTCCCTAAACTTATGGATAAAAAGAATGAAGCCAAGTATTCTGTCAACATTTATCGAATTTGAAAATGAGTAAGAAGAAATGGTTTGATCCTCTTATTTCTCGAACCGATGGATAAAAAGAATGAAGCCAAGTCAAGTATTCTGTCTTCATTCGAGTCGATGAACTTCTAGATTACATCGACCAAATCCAATAGATCAAATTGCCTTCAATGGGTTACATAAGTGGGGGTAGTACTCATAGGAAAAGGAAGTTTAAATAGTTGACTTCCCCTGAACCGGGAGAAAGTTCTTTTGGATATGAAGATTGGGCAGCTGAGGATGCACAAATTAGAGCTCTACTTTGGAATAATATGGAATCTTAGATTAGCGCAAATGTTATCTTTTCAAAAACTGCGAAGGAAGTATGAGAAAATCTGAGAGAAAGGTATTTGGGTAAAAAGAACTTATCACGAATCTATGAGTTGTTTCAAAACATATTTGTACTATAATAAGGAGATAATAGAGTTGGAGAATACCATTCAACCTTGAGAGGCATGTGGGAAGAATTAAATGTATATTAGCCCTTAGCCACTGATTATGATACTATGTGAAGACAAAGAGAGGAATTTCGTATTGCTAAATTCGTCTCTGGACTTCGTCTTGAGTTTGAGCTGATCGGTGCCTAGATTCTTGGAGGTAGAGAGATTCCCTCTATTATTGAGGATTTGCTCGTGTTCATCATGCAGTTAGTATACAGAGTTTGTTTCCTTCAGATCGTTCAACCCTTCTTTCTATGTCTAGTAGAGGCAAGGTATTCCATAACAATAACAGTGGCCATCATGGCCACTACCATTACCTTTACGATATGGGCTGTAATGGCTGTTGTGGCTCCCTTAATGACCGTTGCGTTCTCTCTCTCTCTATTAAAAAAAATCCAAATAACCTATATCGGCCCCGTAATGGGCTGTTACGACCTTTACGAGGGGCGTAATGGGGGTTGTAATGGCCTTTACGGGTCATTTTTTTTTCATAATTACCGTTACGGTATTTATGACCTTGTAATGTGTAACGTTTGCCACCATTACCTTTATGTAATGGCCTGTACGGCCCCGTAATGGCCTTTACAGCACACCATGGGTAGAGGTGACGAGGCAATTGAGGTCGTGGACGTGGTAGCTGAGTTGGTGGTAGAGAAACTTGGTAGGTTGCAGTCGGTGTTCGAAGTATCGGCATTGACAATGTTGTCATAATCGTTATCTTATCGTAAATCGTAAAGGGGTTTGAATCGTATCGTATCATAAATTGTAAGATTTTTTCAGATTTTCATAAAACATGTCATAAAAAAATTATAAAAATTATATATAATAATATCAATAAAAAAACATATCAATCATCCATTTTGTCATGAATATGCAAAAAACAAAAAGATCTATCATGTGTATATCATCACGTGACTCACGAGTCATGTCATAATCAAGTTTCAACAATAATCCCTTTCCCATCCCATGTACATGTAAGTTTTCTTTTTCTATATGATTCCAAAAATAACATTGTCCCCATCCTCATTTACATGTATAATTCTCTATTCACTTGTTTCTATAATTCATAAAGTAAATAAAAATGTCCAAAGACTCCAAACAAATCTATCATTCATTGGCTACGTCATCGTCATCCTCATCCTCATCATCACCCATTGGGTTAACATTATCAACATCATCTTCATCTTCCTAATTTGATGTCGAAATAAATTCGTCTTCCTCCTCTACTTCTGTCACTTTTGCTTTTCCCTTCGCCTTGCTTCGAATAACAAGTTTTCTAGGACCTACAAAATAGTTATTGCAACAAAATTCATTATAATAATTAATAGTTGTAAGACTACACTATATGACTAAACAATAAAAATATGAGTGATATACCACGTCGCCCATCCGGTTTTGATGTGGATCCACCTACACCTTGCACATCCTCCAAGCCTTCAGCAAAACATTCACCTATGTCCATCTAGGTGTTATCTATAGGAAGTGCGGGATCCTCTTTCTCCGTGATCCATTCATCAGCAGATTCCATATCTGATAAGCATATAGGATCAAGCCCTTGGTCCTTCTCTCTCTTTGCATGACGGACTTCGAGTTGGAGATTATATTTTATGAAGACGAGCGCATTCAAACTTTGTTGCTCAAGTCTATTCCTCTTCTTTGAATGTATCTGCAAGCCCATGAACGTAATAATATAAGGCTATTGGTCACACTACCATCTACATGGTGAATTCATAGGTCGATTAATGAATTCAATAATGTCTCACCTGCCTAAAAGTGCTCTAGTTGCGCTCACAACCAAATGCCCCTGCATTATTCACCCCCGATGGGGAGTTTCGAACAAGAGACCTCCCGCTCTGATACCAATTTGACGCAGGACATCCGACCAACTCACCAAAAGCTCCAGAGCTAATGGGGGAGGCACGGAATATCTTTTATCTCATAGCCCAAGCTAGGCCAGGCCTGTTCGAACCCTTCTACGTGGGCCCCAAGTCGCATGGGTCGAGTCACACGAGCCACCTAAGTCAACACAAGTGGAGCTCGAGTCGCACTACATGTCAAACTCAAAATACGGATAGCCAACTTTTGTAATTCTGGACACTCGTCTCCATAACTCTCCCACCATAGACCTAAAACACAATCATATATAATTTATATAAACAATAGACACACAATCAAACTCAAAGAAACAAAATATTTGTAACTTTGTAAGTAAAATTAACTGGTTGCTTTGTCGTTCTAGTTAGCTTTGTTGTCTCTCTTCCAAATAAATCATAGGCCTTTTTGAACTTGTCCATCTGCTTATCAATGATGACCCTTTGCCTTGAATCAGGGACCATTCTTTCAATACAATCATATATGCCGGTTTTAATCTCTAAATATGGATGAAAATTGTTATCATACTGAAATCTTGGATTTAAGAAATATGCTGCTGCATGTAACAGCCTATGCAATTGAAGATTCCATCGTTGGTCTATTATGTCCCATATTGCTGAATACCTCTTCTTCACCTCTCTAAAGTTTTTTGCTATAGCTTCTTTCACTCGATTCATCACTTCATAAATATATCCCATGGCCGGCCTTTCATCTGAATCAACTAGCCTTAGCACCCTTGACCAATGGGAGAGTTGGCTTCAAGCAAAACTTGATAGATGGGCAAAAAATCTACATCGGCCAAAACAATGTCTTGAACATGCTTCCCCTTTGCGGTCTTGGAGAAGCTGTTACCTTCCCATTCCTTCGAGGTAAAAATCAACCTCATGCCAATTCTATTTTCATGAATACTTTTTAAAGTTAAGTAACACGTAGCAAACCATGTTACTGCCGGCTGAGTCAACTCCCTCTTCGCATGCTTCCTCATCAAATTCAATACCCAGCAATGTTTGTAAATATAGACCGTTATAGCCCTTGCTTTTGCCACGGTCTCTGAATGAACTTGCAGCTTTCCAATGTCTGCAAGCATTTAGGTCTATGCAATGAGCCGCACATGGAGACCAAAACATTCCTCTTCTCCATCAACATCTGACCCGCCTTCAGATAGGCGGATGCGCTATCCGTAACTACCTGCACAACGTTCTCTTCACCCACCTCATCAATTACTGACTCGAGCAACCTTAATAAATTGTCCGCATTTTTTGAAATATTGGACGTATCAACAGATCTTAAAAATACTATACCACTTGGACTATTTACCAAAAAAATTGTAATCGACTGATTCACTTCATCAGTCCACCCATCTGACATAATTGTACATCCAATCTTCCCCCATTCCTTCTTATATACATCAATAGATTTCTCTATAGACTCAACTTCCATACTCAAAAATTTATTTCTCACTTCATGATACGAAGGAAGCTTCAATTTAATCCCAAATGCAGCAACCGCTTCCATCATTGGTGCAAAGAGTGAGCTCTTTACAAGGTTGAATGGTAGAGCATTCATATATAGGAGACGCGAAATAGATAAACACACATTATCTCTATCTACCTTCTTCTATATTTTGTTTAGAGTGGCTTGTTGTTTATCTTTTGCCCTACTCTTTCCCATAAAATCATCCATCGTTCTCTTTCTTTTTTCACCACCCATTTCAACATCATGAATTATAGGAACCCTTCCAACATCATAGACCATCTCCCCCTGTTGCTTCTTCTCGTTAACATTGCCATCCAATAAATTCTTGAATTTTTCGGCTACATTATCACCTACTTGGGGACATGCCGCAACATTCTTCTTCATTCGGGCTAGGTGATGTTTCATTCGAAACACACCTCCTCAATACGCCTTCCCACAAAAATTGTATCTTAAGTGTAGATTATTGTTCTCATCCATCTTAGAACAATACTTCCATGTAAGATCATTGTCTTTCATCTTCGATTTCTTGCCCATCTTCAATGCTCAAAACAAATCAATGCCAAGCCGACATACATATTAAGAAAAAAAACTATTTAGGCTAGACCCCACACAAACAAAGATTAGAAATAGATTAAAAATGAGAAAACCATTTTAAATTTGGAATAAATGAAAAAACTATCAAAAAACAACTATTTAGGCCCATATAAACACCAAATCTCACCACTATTTCTCCAAAAAAAGAAAATAAGCGGTGTTATAATGTATGTGGGGCATAAATAACTTTTAAACAAATAGCCCTAAAAAAGAATGACAAAAAACTGAAAAAAAAAGAAGAAAAAATCGAAATATTATATATTTCTTCTCCAAAAAATCCATATTTTTACAAATATATGAAAGAAATGAAATAGAAAAGAATAGTAGAATATTTTACCTCTATTCTTACCTATTTCAACGTAGAAATAGAATGCAACAACCGACGTTCGATTCCGTTGAGCAATGAAAGAGATATCTTGATTTCTTTTCTCTAGGTTTCTACCACAAGCTCTAAAAGTCCCCAAAATCTCTCAAGAGTTGCAAAAGATATGTTTTTTTTTTACATTGGGTAGGGCTTAAATGGGTTTTAAAACAAAAAAAAAAAAAAGAAAAGAAAAAAAAGAAAAAAAACCATTTTTAGGACCGGCTGTTGCCGGTTTTGCGTGAAGCTGTTGAATCGTATGATTCATGATTGAATCGTACGATTCAGATACGAATCATACGATTCGACTGGAAATACGATACGATACGAAGTACAATTCTAACAACACTGGGCATTGCCACAAGTTTTGCTAGCCGGGGATACAGAAACAATATCGATGTCGTTGATAACCGGAAATGCGGGGAAACATTGGAGAAACTGGGAATACGGTGGAAATTTTCAGTGAAACTTCAAGAGATGCTAAAATACACATATTTGCATATTTATGAATAAAAAATTTGCAAAAAGAATGCATATGTAATAAGTTTCCATTTAATGAGGGGCTTAAAAGCATGTATTGTTGTAAGAAATCAGTCCAACCATCCCATCAATCCCATCTATCCATCCAACCATCCCGCCTTCCATCCAAACATCTATTAACATTTCAGAATATCGACAACGCACGATATTTCGCCGAGAAATCATCGACAACTGAAAAGGAGATGAAAGAATGTGGTCTCAATATCGCCCGTGTTATGTTATTGATAATATCGTCGACAATTTGATCACTGTATACAACCATGCACCCATAAAAAATATGAAATGAATTTTTTTTAATAAATTTGGTGATATCGATACATTGGTGATATTATCGATTATGGAATTTACAAAATCGAAAATATTGGCGATACATTGGAGATATCGATACATTGGCAATACAAACGACAATTGGAATTTTCATGGTCGAAAATATTGGTGATACATTGGCGATATCGATACATTAGCGATACATCGCCGATACCTAGGATTTCTGATACTACCGGTGTTATCGGTATCTCTATGAGTGTTATCGTTATTGTTGAGCTGGGGATAGAGATAATATCGGGGATATTTCGATAATATCGGAGATAATTTGAACAATGGTTGCAGTATAGACTTCAGTAGTAGCAATGGTCGTGGTCGGGGTAACCGACAGTGCACTCATTGTGGTCTTATTAACCACACAGTTGATATGTGTTGGGATCTTGTGGGCAAACCTGCTTGGGTGAGTACCTTATCGACAATGCACTCACAGTTGACAGTGCACTTTGTTTCTAAGTTGAGTACCTTAGGTGATACAGTTACTTTATCGAATGAGGAATATGGCAAACTTCTGAAGGATTGTTCCACTCTCACATCATCCTCCTCAACAGCTTTTGCTCAGTCAGGTATAATATGTCTTGCTTTAAGTGATAGTACACCCACCCACCCCTCTCCCCGGGTCATTGATTCAGGTGCTTCTGATCACATAATTGGTGAGTGGTAAACAAAATGCATTATCTCAGTTAGTCAAATAGTCACCTATTTCTTCTGTCACTTTAGCAAATGATACATCTACCCATGTGTTTGGGTTGAATATTGCTTGTCCTACCCTGTCACTTTCACTGACGTCAGTACTTTACATTCCTAAATTTCCTTTAAATTTATTATCAATGAGTAAATTGACCAAGTCTCTAAATTGTTATTTCACATTCTATATCCCTCATGTTGTCAATTTTAGGATCTAAAGACAGGGAGGATAATTAATGGAGGATAGTGAAGCAAAGGTACTCTACTATCTTGATCGTGGACTAACTGGAGCTGCTATGCAAGCAAAAGTCTCTCCACATTAATGGCATTCCAGGGTTGGTCACCCGTCTTTAAGTAGTTTGAAAAGTTTAGTTCCGTCATTGTCACATGTTTCTAAGTTACAGTGTAAAGCTTATGAGTTGAGTGAGCACCATAGAGTGTCATTTCTTCCTCGTGTTGAGAAAAAGGAGTGATAAACCTTTTTATTTAGTACATTCGGAGTTCAAGCGCTTTGTTATATTCGTGGAAGAATGACTTGGTTATATTTGATGAAAGATAAATTAGAGGTGTTTTCTTGTTTTGAAGAATTTATATGAAAAATTAGACACAATTTAATTCTAAGGTGTGTTTTACATTTTGATAATGCTAGAGTATATATATCCAATGATTTTAATTTATATCTTTCATCTCGCGACATCATTCACCAAACATCATGTGCACACACACCACAACAAAATAGGGTAACCGAGTGTAAGAATCATAACTTGCTTGAAGTCGTTAGGGCATTATTGTTGAATATAAGAGTCCCTAAAATATTTCAGAGTGATGTAGTTTTAATTGCATGCTACTTGATAAATATGATGCCTTCATCCATCCTAGATGGAAAATCCTTTCTTTCTGTTTTGTGTCTTCACATCCCTACCTTTTCTGTCCATCCAAAAGTATTTGCTTGTGTGTGTTTTGTACATAAGCTCGATCATGTTTATGATAAGGGACCCTGGTCATATATCTTTCTTGGGTATTCTTGTTCTCAAAGAGGATACAAGTGTTACAATCCCCGTTCTTGCATAAGATATGTGTAAGCCGATGTCACATTTTTCGAACAAGCTTCGTATTTCTCCGAGGAAGAAAGTCTTTACAACTTGAAGAGAACCCCACTACTACTCTTCCTGTTGTATTGATGTTTCTATTGGTGTTGGAGAGACACCTGTGCAACATACAGAAAAATCTTTACATGTGTACTTCAAACGTTCCAAGCATGGAGAGGGAGTTCATTCAAGCATGCCTTCTATCAATCCTCCCGATATGTCAGCAAATCCTCACCCTTCAGAGTCCCTCTCTACATCTCTTGATGAAGGTAATATACCTATTGTTCTTCATAAGGGAACACGTTCTTATAGTCAACATCCCGTTCCTAACTTTGTTTCATTTACTAGTTTATCTCCTTCATTTCGTTAGTTTGCCTTGTCCTTGTCATCTGTGTCTAACCCTTATTCTTTCTAGGAGGCTCGAAAGTGTGAAGGGTGGAAATGAGCTATGGAAGAAGAAATGGTTGTACTTCATCAAAGACTCAAAATCAAACTTGGATATTAATTGATCTCCCTGTTGGAAAGCATGCTATGGGATGTAGATGGGTGTATACAGTGAAGCATAACCCTGATTGTTTAGTTGATTGATTAAAATCATGGTTGGTTGTGACATGGATATTCTCAGACTTTAGGAGTTAATTACTCAGCAACTCTCCCCAGTTGCGAAGCTCAATTCTGTATGCATGATTATATCTATTGCCGCGAAATTGGACTGGCCTCTACATCAACTTGATGTGAAAAATGTATTTCTTCATGGCAATTTGGTTGAAGAAGTAAATATGGAGCAACCACCCAAATTTGTTGCTTAAGGGGAGTTTGATAAGGTATGCCACCTTAAAAAAGTAATCTATGGTTTGAAACAATCTCCAAGAGCTTGGTTTGACAAATTTAGTAAAGTGGTGCTTGAATTTGGGATGAACCGCAACTAGGCAAATCATTCCTTGTTTGTAAGGAAGAGTGAGGCAGGTACTATCGTGTTAATAGTGTATGTGGACGATGTTGTTATCATGGGTAGTGACCGTACAAGAATTGAAACGTTGAAGAGTTTCTTGCGGAAACACTTTTATATAAAGGACTTAGGTTGCCTTCGATACTTCTTAGGCATTGAACTTACAAGGTTCAAGTTGGGAATTAATTTGTCACAACGAAAATCTTCAATGGATCTATTGGAGGAGACAGGTCTTTTGAAAGCTAAGTCCATTGAAAGTCCCATGGATACAAGTAAGAACTTGAGTGTGGATCAAGGAGAATTGTTTAATTATCCAACTAGATTTCACAGTTTGGTGGGAAAATTAATCTATTTAACCATCACTCGACCCGATATCACATATCCAGTAAGTGTGGTAAGCTAGTTCATGCAAGCTCCTCAAATTCCTTATATGGAGGCGATGTTTCGTATCCTCAAGTATTTGAAGGCAACGCTTGGTTGCGGTATCCTCTATAAGAGGAATGGTCATCTCCATGTAGAACAATATTCGGATGCAAATTGGGCGGGCTCTCCATAGGCAGTCAACTATTGGCTATTGTACGTTTGTAGGTGGTAACCTTGTCACTTGGAAGAGTAAAAACAAACTATGGTGGCTTGTATAAGTGTTGAAGTGGAATATAGAGCTATGGCCCATGAAACGTATGAACTCATGTGGCCGAAAACATTAATGAGTGAACTTGGATTTGTGGTGGATACTCCTATGAAGCTGTACCATAATAATTAAACAGCTTCCCACATTGCTAACAATCCATTTTATCATGAAAGAACCAAACATATCAAGATTGATTGTCACTTTATTAGGGAGAAGGTTACCAACAAGGAAATTCGTATGTCATTTGTCAAATCACCGGATCAAGTGGCAGATTTGTTTACTAAAGTTCTCAGTTGTCCTCTCCTGGAGTGCATCACTATCAAGTTGGGCATTTAGTGATATATATGCTCTAGCTTGAGGGGGAGTGATGCAGGATGGAATGATCTAACTTAATATGATGCCATGAAATTAAAAGACAAATTAACTACAGCAATGGAACGACAAAATAAAGCTAATTTACTATAAATTTAGAAATTTCAGAATCATGACATGTCTAAATTCAAGCCTACGACAATCCCGCATTGCGAATCTCATAAATTACTAATTAACTAGGACCTATGAAAGATAAAACTTCCATCTAGCATAGTGATTGATCTAATTCGAAAGGGAATTTCTTGGCTTTGTTAAAGGTTTTAAGAAATAAGGTTTTGGGAATTGGGAATTAGGACTTTGGGGAATTAGGGTTTTGAGAGTTAGGGTTTTGGGTAATTAGGTTTGTGGGAAATAGGGTTTTGAGAACTAGTGTTTGAGACTTAGGGTTGGGATGTGGGGTTTTAGGGATTAAGGTTTAGGATTGGGGTTTTGGAAAATATAGGTTCTAGGATTGGAATTGAGAGTTTTAGGCTTAGGGTATGGATTTTAGAGAGGCAGGATCAACGAACAAAGGGGGAAAAAGAGAGGAGATGAGTTGGTTTAGGTTTTGAATGGTAACAAAGAAGAAAAAAGAAGGAATGGATGACGAAGGATGAAAAGAAGAAGATGAGAGAAGATGATACCTTGTTGAGAAGAGAGAAAAGTAGAAAAGATAACTACGGAATCACTCCCCATGACTTTGTACCACCAATCCAATCACAAGATGAAATTTTGCTCAATCTCAAAGCAAAAGGAGAGAAATCTCTTTCATTCATAACATGCATTATATTTAGGGTGGGGACGTCCAACCCTTCATGGCCTAAGAAAAGACCTTTTACAAAAAGGCGCTCTTAGATAAGATTCTCAACATAAAGACGCTTAATAAATTAAAAGTTGTTTCTAACTTCCGAACTCAACATAAATATAAGCTATACTGAAAATAACGAAATGTAAACAAACTAAGCAACTAAACTATTTCGTGGTCCCCACGATCAAGATGCTCCAATGTGTGCGATTCAAAGGTCCAATCATCGTGTCCACTTGATCCAACTATCCGATGTGTCCATCAAGCATTTATATGCAGCCCACGTGCATCTTCCTAGTGTGGGGTCTTCAAAGATGCACGGACATGCACGTGGGGTCTTCAATGTGGCTAGGAATGTGAATTAGGCCAAGCGGGCCCCATGTAATGCTCGTTTAGCCACAAGGAGACTGGCTCAGCCCTCCTCCAGTATGGTGCTCGGATGTCCTCATCGGGGAGTGTTACAAACCATATCTCAGCCCATTACAACGTGTTTAGCTCTCTTAGCCTATTTTACATAAGTTTGTTACAAAATATGTTGGGTATTTTTACTTTCGTTACCAGTGGCATTATTGTAAATATTGCAAAGTCAATAAAACTTAAGAGAGTGGGGGATGTCCCAACCCTACCCACTCTTCCCCCCCCCCCTCTCTCTCTCTCTCTCTCTCTCTCTCATCCAAACACACATCTTTTAAAAATGGTAAATTACAATCTTTGATTTAATCTCCCAATTCTATAAATAAACAGTCCAAAAATCAGCACATGTTGGGCCCCATGTTGTCAAAATCCTACGATTTACGATTTATGATATGCGATTTTAGTCGAATCTTAAGCAAAACGATTGGAATCCCAACATTGAATCCCTTTTTGTATGAATCCTACGATTATATGATTTGAATCCTATGATTTATGATTCAAATCCCGATTTACGATTCAAATTATACTTGTTCTCTTTTACTTTAAGCTTCACTTGGCTTTCATTTTATGTTTTTAAATTGGTGGGGAACTTTAAGAATCATTTGGAAAAGGTAAATTATTTTATTTGTTCTTTGTAAGATATAAAATAATATATATTCTCTTCGATGTTAAATCATGTAGCTTTGTGAGTTCTTGCTTAACTGATCGAAACACCAAATTGATGTATGACTTGCTTGTAATATTATTATAGATGGTTACGATCATGCTGACTTATATCTATTGTGGAAAGATATTTTAAAATCAAAACATCTCTTTTCATTGGTCTACCGTATCAAAGGCCGCTTTTCCACAGTGATTCTACATTTTAGAAAGTTAACAAGAACATAAATTATTAAAGGACCCTTGTATATTTTTTTAAGGAAAATTTCTTGGAAGACAAAAAAATAAAGTTTTTAACACTATCATGACATGGTATTACTTGTTGCACATTGATGGCAAAGGGAAGATTGATGAGTTTTAAACGGATTCTGATTTATTTATATATTTCAAATTTTTAAGAAAAGAATTAAAAATCTTTTGATTTACGATACAATTTGCAATTCGATACGATTCAACCCCTAATACGATTTGCGACACGATAACAATTTTGACAACATTGGTTGGGCCCTATGATGGCCTGTGGGCCTATATATTGTTGCGCCCTACAGAGGGCTATGTGGGCCATGGGCCTGCATCATTTCTGCATGAGTTAAATGGGCTCAGTACATACAGAGTTAGGGTTGCACGTATCTCCCACCATTTAAAGACAGGTAGTGGGAATATGCCAGGCATTTCAAAAGCTCATTTTAAAATGTGTTAAGATTCCATCTCTCAATGGTGAGAGATGTGTGCCCACTGCGTGATCCTTGGCACACACTATGCACGCTCAATCTTTCTCATTGTTTTGCTGTCGTTACAATGACGTTGAGGTGGACCATGTTATCCTTTGAAACCTTTGACCAATTCAAAGTCATTTCAAGTAATTCAATTCCTGTCAGAAAATTTAATCACTTTGCAATTTGGCATAGTTATCAACTCATTGAGTCTTTTCTTCTAGTAACAGATCTCAGATACTGCAGAAAGTCCATCAATTGTCAATGATTTGCTGGATTATCTGAATGAATCATGGACACATTTTCATGCTACGGGTAATGTGTTTTTCTTTTCTTCTTGTGAGTACATATTTTCTTCTCGTTGTAGAATAGTGAAGGTGCTAGAATTATTACTGATGTTGTCATGGTTTCGATCTCCTTGTATTTTGTAACTGGGTATCATCATCATCATCATCTAAGCCTTATCACTAAGTGAGCTTAGCTACATGAATCCTGTTCCTCCATTCCACTCTATCACGGACCATATCTTCAGTTAAACCCTTCAAATTTGGAATGGTAATGGTGGCTGTAAGAGCCAGCCTTATGGCTGTTACGATACAGCCTGTAACGGCCCGTATCCTAATGGTCATTACAGCATTTTTTTTCAATTCATTTCATGTCTTCCGCCAAATATATGATGTATTCATCATATTACTCCATTGATTGGCAGTATGAGATCACTCATATGATATAAAGGAATCATTTATGATACGAGTGGTAATCATACATAGATTACCAATTTGGTATTTTCTGAACGGAGCCTGTATACTTCATTTTATTGGTCCAAGCCAACCATAAATTCTTCTAATTGTAAAAATCAATTTGTTTTTTAAGGAAAAAATGTGAAAAGATATGGGAAAAATCAGAAAAATGAGAGGGGGCCGAAATATGTATTCTTCTATGGTTTTGGACATGTCTATGATGCTGTAATTGGCCATTCTTTGGCAAGAATGTTAGTCTTGGATTGCCTGATGATGCTATTAACCCGAGAGGCTGAGATTAACTCTAAAATTCCTATATTTTAATATTCTAAATATCTAATATCAGTATCAATAAGATTGTATAGTAATGATGAGTTAGCGACACAATTATATAAACCACAACCACAACTATAATAGTAATGCTGGAGCTTGCACTGACCTAATAGAGGTAAGGATGGCTGATATTCAAGGAACGACAATCGTCTCCGGATCTGGAGAAGGGTTATCAAGGGATTCGTGCGATGACGATCATGGAGAAGGGTGGCAACAGATTGAACACAAGAGAAAGGACAGAGAGGAAAGGACCGAAGAGGATAAGATATGAATCTGGATACCCAACTTTGTTTGTGAAAGGGTTTCCAGAAGGATGGCTACCCATGAACTTTGCAAGGGTTTTCGGCCGAGCTGGGGCTGTCATGGATGTGGTCTTGCCCAGGAACAAGCAGCATGAAGGCTCTAGGGGGTTCGCATTTTTCAGAATGAGCTCGGAAGAGGAACTGAGCAGGGCAGTGGAAATGCTCCACGGAGAAAGATTTGGGGGAGTAAAACTTCTAGTCCAGAGGGCTAGGTTTGGTCTGGAACTCAACCAAAAGGGAAGAAAGAGCTCAATAAACGAAAACAAGAACTCAGAGTAGTAGATAATTAATATTACAGGTCAAACCCTTGCGGCGGATAAAAAGTCGATTGCTGGGCAGGGATCACTTTCTTACAAGTAGGCGCTGGTGAGTCCGCACAAAAGATCTGTTATAGACAGAGGAAAAGGGAACAGTATGCACGATCAGGTGAGATCAGGAAGAAATATGGAGACAGAAAAGATTGGGGAGGAAATGATAGTTCGGATTAGTCGGACGTGATGAAGCGAGTAGGGAACCTCTAAAGGATTCGGTGGTAGTGGAAATGAAAGAAGGGGCCTCATTAGATCAGGTTAAACTATGGCTACGGGATTCTTGCAACATGTCTCTGGAGTTATACAACATGTTTCCCATCGGTCTGAACAATATTTGGATTCGTTTGAGTCCTGGAGCAAACATCGAATCAACAGTCCACCCGGGAGAAGGGAATTTGGGGGGGCCGGTCTGAAGGATTCGGAGTTGGGAGAACTACTCAGTTTTTGGGATGGAAGATGTTTGGGTTCAGATTGGGGCAGTGCCTCTGGAATTTTGGTGTGACGAATTCTTCCTAGCAGCTGCTTCATGCTTGGTGATCTTTTAGAATTGGACCGTAAAATGAAGTCAGGGGAGGAAATGGGGGTGATAAGAGTTCGTACCAGGCGGAGTAAAGGAAATGCAAAGCCGACTCAAATGACGGTTTTAGCAGATGCCAAGAAGATCTCTTTGCCAGTCCTGTGGGAGAATGAAGATGTCCCATTCCCCAGATGGGGTGATCTCTGGAGGAGGAGAGATCTAGGAAAAGCAGGTGTAGGGATTCAGGTAAGCGGCGAAGACGAAGATGGAGCACATGAATTGATCTCCGCTGGAGTACCGATTTAAGCTTCGTTGATGTGTCAGACCCCCCTTAGCAGTGGTAAAGGCGATGGTAGAAAAGGGTCTGCTGAATCGACGCGTGTCAAGGATTTTAATGCAGGAGTTGAAGCAGGAGTGTTGGAAGGGGCACTCGCATCTACACCGGACACGTGGACGGAGGAGGGTTCTCCAAGCCAATTTATATCGAGGGTCGGGTCGAGAGAAGCTGAGCCTCCCTCCAGCGTTATTAATGTTAGAATAGATGGCAGCTTTGGCTGTAGCTCTGGCATGTTAATGGAGGCTTGGATAGTCAGCCTTAATCTAAACCCTTCGTTGGTTGTCGATCCAAATTCAAATAGTCAGATCAGTTCCGAGACTGGAGTTCCGGATGCCTCAATAGCTTTAGTGCCTTACGTTGGACCAGGGACACATGCCGCGGAGATGCGTGAGCTGAAGGCACGTGGGGAGATTCGTAAGGTGAGTGGGGTATATCGTGTAGACATCTTCAAGATTGTGGGAATTGGTGCTTCACAGCACAGTTGGGCGAAGAAAAGATGCAACTTCCCTTCAATGTTATATCCCTAATTCCAGAACCGCTTCAAGGAGATGGTCTCTTTTCGGGCGAGGATGATCTTCTTTCTTGGGATGAAGAGTCCGCATGTCAAACAGATTGCACGACTCTATCTGATAGAAGCAGAATATCGACATCCGGTCAAGATTTACTCTCTCTATTCCAAGAAGAGTGTAGGGAAGATATCATTGAAGCTAAGCCTTTACAGGTTCATACAGGAGAGATCTCAATGGAGGTATTAGGCGGTCAACAGCAGAGGCCCAATTTGGATGATCAGAGGGCACAGATGATAGAGATGATCCAAAAGAAAAATTGGATCAGGGATGCGATGGGGCATGTGGGAAGATCGATCGGGCTTTCTTTCGGTGATCATCCAAAAGATTATGTCGCGCTATTCCAATGTGTCGAGGCCCGCGGTCGACCTTTGATTGGCTCGAGATCGCCAAGGAAAACAATTAGTAATTCGGGCAACAACGAGGAAGTTCAGGACCTTCTTCCAAGTACTCTAACATACAACAGAAAAAGGATGGATGGAGGGTCTAAGGGTAATCGGGGCAAATCTGTTTCTAGATGAAGATTCTGTCGTGGAATGTGAGGGGGGTGGGGTCTAAACACGAGAAGAATAATTAAAGACGTGTGGGAGGAGTAAAGCAGAGGTGATTTGTTTTCAGGAAATTAAAGTTCAAAAATTTAGCAACAAGCTTATGGGAACTCTCTGGAAGGCCAAAGATGTAGAATGGGTAGCCCTCGATGCAGAAGGGAAATCAGGAGGGATAGTGGTAGCTTGGAAATCTTCTCAGTGGTCCTTAGAGGATTCTTGGATCGGGGTCTTCTCGGTTTTGATCATTCTTAAAGATGTATCTTCGGGGTTTTGCTGCCTCATTACCTCGGTCTATGGTCCAAATTCTGAAGATTCCAGGAACGATTGTTGGGAGGTATTGAATGTAAGCAGGAAAATTCAGTGGACCGTGGTGTATTGGGGGTGATTTCAACATTACAAGGTATGTTGAAGAAAGATCAACTGGTGGTAGGATCACTTCAGGGATGCGTGCTTTTTCAGAATGGATAGATCATCAGGAATTGGTGGACCTGCCGCTGATAGGAGCTAGATATACGTAGACAAATGGGAGGGCGAACCCTGTAATGTCCAGATTAGATAGATTCCTGGTTTCGACTGAGTGGGTGGAGAAGTTTCCTCTCTCTTCGTAGTCGGTTCTTCCTAGACCAACTTCAGACCACAGTCCGGTTCTTCTTGTGATTGTCAAAGAGAACTGGGGTCCGAAGCTGTTTAGGTTTGAAATGTCGTGGCTGAAAATTGACGGCTTCCATCAGATGATAAAAGAATGGTGGATCGGGTTTCAAGTTGTAGGTTTCATGGGTTATAGGCTTTGAAATATCCGTTTAGCAGCTGCTGCTCATGGTTGGTCTATGGCACTTGTGTAAGGAACTTAACGCGCGGTGCTTCGATAACAAGCGCACATCTTTGGAGCAAATTGTGAGAAAGGTCAAAAGGGATGTAGTTGATTGGGCTACTGGGCGCCTTCTTGTAGAGTGTAATGTAGTTTGCTCTATGTTGGAATTGTAATGCTCCTTGGTAGCTGTATTTTTTTTGTCTTGGCTTCAGCCAAACTACTTCAGTAAAATCTATTCATGATCCTTAAAAAAAAAAAAAAAAAAAAAAAACACGACCAGTGGAGTTAATGTTCGGTGATAGGCTAGAGGACTATGTGGCCCTATTTGAGGTTGTAGAAGAAAGGGGTAGGCTACCAGCCCCGCAGGACGGAAATGGCTCAAATGTCAGCAGTGGTAGAGTCTTGGTGTGTGCGGAGAAAGACAATAAGAGTTCAAGCAGTCTAAATGGGGAGGTGTTAGGTGAGGGACATCTGGGATCAACGAGTGCTAAATGAAGGTATTACGTTGGAACATTAGGGGCCTGGGGTGTCCACAAAAGTGAGGTCAGATAAAAAATATGTGCAAAAAGTTTAAAGTGCAGATCGCAGTGTTCTAAGAAACCAAGATGTAAGGGATAGATTAGAAAATTGTCAATTCACTGTGGTGCGGGAAGAATAAAGAATGGGAAGTTTTGGAGGCCTTAAGTTCAGTAGGAGGTATTCAAATAGTGTGGGATACGAATATTTGGAGTAAAGAGGACTATTGGAGTGGGAAATACTTATTATCCCTTGTATTCAAAGAAGCATCCTCAGGTTTCAAATGGGTTTTTTCAACAATTTATGGGCCATGTCGATTGTGACTCCATGCTGAGTTTCGGGAAGAGCTGGACTCATGCAAGAATAGATGATGCTTACCATGGTGTGTTGGTGATGTAGTTAGATTTGTTCACAAAAAATTGAGTGGGGGTCGAATAACCACTAGTATGCATAATTTTTCTGATTGGATTCTAAGAGATGATATGGTTGACCCACCTATTGGTGAAGTTAAATTCACATGGTTGAATGGTCAAGCTAAAGCGATTAAATCAAAATTAGATCGGTTCCTTCTGTCTCCAGATTGGTTGGAGAAACCGCCTCTGATTCATCAAAGAGGCCTTCCTAAGCCGGTCTCAGACTATTGTCCAATATTGTTAGAGATAGATGAGGAAGACTGGGTGTAATGCCCCGAAATCTCGGCTCTCGTGGACAACACGATGGGCCGAGTTCCTGAGTGTTAACCTGAATATATTAGGGATTTATCTCCCCATATTTCTCTTTAATTCACATATTCATGGCATTCATAGCATCATAACGGAATCAAGGTTCTTAGTCCATGTTTTTCTACTCTACATTATTAAACTAATGTCCTTAAATCATACCAAAATATATGATGTTCCACTTTCCATCTCCATGGGAGACTTAATTCAATTCACATGACAATAAATCTACTCTATCAAAGTAAAAACAGTAAGCATAATTCATCTTCAAGCTGCTTCGGCATCATCATCCGCCATTAATTGCCACGAAACTTTATATTCTTTAACCTGCAAGTTGGGTTCGTCTAATGGATCGTCACTTGCAACAAGCTGGTGGTGTTTTATAACACCGTCCCAGGAGGGAGTGAGTTACTCGCAATCAACTCAGTGAGGGTTATACCCTAAGATTAGCACAATAATATCCAAACATAATCATACCCAACCAAAACATAAATGAGAAGATCTTATTTAATGCAATGCACAATATGCATGCTCTGGCTAAGGCATCTTGACCAAATGAGACGGGACTTATTCCAACTCTTCTCACCAGCCATTGGTCACCAGAGTCCACGATGAAGCGAGTAATTCCACAACTTCATGTCAACAAACCCAGCCAATGGAGGTGATGACCACCCGTCCCCCTACCACAAGCTAGCGCCGTAGCGCCTGCAGGGCTGACCCACCAAGTCGGGTCTAGTGAATGCATAATTAGATCCATCCTTTAATTAAGTAGGTTAGCATCCAGCCAATTAAATGATGTTCACAACTAATGATACTCCTTACTCCAATTAGTTCAAGGAAGCTCAAGGTCACTATGGGGGGCTCGTCACCCAGCATAGGCCGACAGCTCAGGCTTGGTGTCCCATACCACCAACCCTGGCTCATGAAACTTCTCATATTCATCAATCTCATTCCTCAAAGGGTCCACCACAGGTAACATATCAAACAAGGATCCCTTGGCACGTATTCAACAATGCACACGGTAGTGCCAAACTCAACATCATGGCATATACGACCAACAACACATCTACGGTAGTGCCAACACTTAATCCTCAATGTTAAGGCATATCATTCAATAATATACATGGTGATGTCAATTCTTACTACAACCAATAAGGCATATTCATCCAAAAATATCAACATGATAATGCCAACATAACAAGGCCTCATACGGGCTTTATCTCTTAACATCAAACGGTGATATCAGTACGGGGTTAAGGGGTGTTCATTAACGTAACATCCATATACAGAATCCCGAATTATACAACATATCAATCATCATGAGCATATAACAAACGTAAATTAAGCATGGTCTCCACATAAGCATATACATCATCATGGTTCCTCTTCCAAACACCTAAGCATAAATCATGGTTCACATACATCAAAATTCAAAGTGCACATTAAGGAATACCATACAGATCATAATCACATAAAGAGATTTCAACAAGCACGGTTTTAAGAAATCACACAAGAAGACCCTAGTTTCTAAGCATGGATTCGACAAACAAAGTGATATTATTGTAACTAGGCTTAGAAGAAATCCTCACATTTGAGTGTGGATGAGGTGAGATGTTATTAAGGCTGTGAAATCTCCTTTAGATCCAACCTCAATTGGCAGCGGTGAAACTCAGAAGGAACTCGACTGACTCGGCTCGGCTCAGCTTCACTCGATCTTCTCTCTCTTATTCTTTTCTCTTTCTCCTTCTCTTTCTTCTTCTCCTCTTCTTCTCTGGAATCGGTCCAGCAACAGCAACGGTGTGGATTTGCTTCCTGCCTTCACACAACCTCTCTCTCTCTCTACACAGCTCTCTCTCTCTCTCTCTCTCTCTCTGGCGTTTTCTAAATGGGAAGAAACGGATGGACGGTTTTATAACTAGCATGGGCGGTGGGTGCATCGGTTCCGGTTTCCCGGTTCGAGTGGGAGATAAGGTCTGTACTCTCTCGCGGTTTACATCACATGGGAACCGTTCAACAAGGAGGTGGGGTCCACATGAGGCTTTGGGTGAAGTTTGGACTGATCATGCGGAGCGGATCAACGGATCTTGATCATCTTAGGCTTTGGACGATGAATTGAAACAGACCACCCCGTCGACGAACGGCCACGAGGTTTGGACGGACTGGGTTTGTGCAACGTATAGACCTTCTGGACGGTTTGGATCATTGAAGTGGGGCCCAAATAATGGATGGTGTGGAGCACCCACGTCGCCAGCGACGTTGCTATTACAACAGTAGAGAAGAAGACGTCTTCTTATAAAATTTCTTTTTTTTTTTTTTTTCATATATCGTGCGTCGCACGTACACGGGCACTTTTTGGCTGTCCTCACAAGTGGAGTCCACTCCAAGTGGATTGGGATAATTTGATCTGTCCAACAGGTCGGAATCATCATTTTAGCCACTGACAACAAAATTGAGACAGATCCGAGTTAAGGTGGGCCAGTTATGACCTGATTTCTGTTTAGGGTATTTGTAGGATGATCAGAGGGCTGAAATTCGACGTGTACAGTTAAAATGTGCCCAAAAGCTCATATATGAAGTTTTGTATGAAAATAATCATCAGAAACTATGATACTTAAAAATAACAGTTTAACTTAAGTTTAACTAATGACATTTTCGTAATTATCTGAAAACTGCGCGATTTTTGAAATATGATCTTTCTACGACGTTTATGGGATCATTTTAATAAACTTTTGTAAAGGGTCTTCTATCGAATTTCCTACGGATGTTCCGTTGTTTTCAAAACAAGGTAAACGCTCGATATTAAATTAAAAAAAATCAAAATAACGTTTTAAAGATTTTCAAATAAATTCCGAAAATCCGGGGCATTATACTGGGGTCCCTGCCCTTTCAAATTTTAGCTCTCTTGGCTAGAAATAGAAGGCTTTGTGGGGAAGTGTGTTCGAGTGGTGGTCTTCTTTCTCGATTTAAGGGGGAAGCAGGATTTGTGCTATTTTAGAAGTTAAAGTTATTGAAAAAAGAAATCTATAAATGAAAGAAAGAGGAATTAGGAGCCTAAGAGGAGTTTATTGCAAAAATTCTATAAGAAATTCATAATCTTGATGTAAAAGAAGAGTCAGAAGTCCTACCGGAAGAGGAGAGAGTATGGCATGAAGTTCACCGGGTGAAATACAATGCGAGATTGCAAAAGGATGAAATTAAATGGTGTCAATGATTGTAGGCCCTTTGGTTGAAAGAGGGCGATCAAAACACAATTTTTTCATGCTATGGCGAGCGCTAGGGCAAGGGATAACAAAATAAAATCCGTCATGGTTGAGGGGGGAAGAATTGAGGGTAAGGCTAAGGTATGTGCTTCCATAGTTGATCTCTATAGAAAGTTGCTATTGCGAGAACATTGGAATAGGCCGCTTCTTGCTAATCTTTCTTTTGACCTTATTTCATCACTAGCGGCGGAATCATTGGAAAATGTATTTCTAAGGAAGAAGTTAAACAAGTGGTGGAGGATTTGGGTAGTGATAAAGTGCTAGGGCCGGATGGCTTTCCGATTGTTTTCTATCGGAAGTTTTGGGGGTTGGTCAAGAGGGATGTGCTTGCGTTTATTAACAAATTTTATGAGAAAGGATGCATAACAACTGATCTGGGGGCCACATTCATCACGATTATTCCAAAAAAAGGTGTCGAAAGCCTTTGAGATTTTAGACCCATTAGCTTACTGGGTGGCCCTTACAAGATATTGGCCAAGATGCTCGCTTCTAGAGACTGTTGGGAGAAGCAATTTCAAAATCACAAGAGGCTTTTGTAAAAGGAAGAGAGATAGTGGATAACATTTTGGCGGCGAACGACTGTATAGACGCTTGCAATAGAAGGGGGTCGAAAGGTTTGGTTTGCAAGTTGGACGTAGAAAAAGTTTACGATCATGTTGATTGAGACTCCTTGGATTATATGTTAGTAAGGTTGGGATGTGGGGCTAAATTGCGAGCCTAGATGTGAGAATGTGTGAAGTTGGCAAAATTTTCATTTATGGTGAATGGCTCTTCGAATGGTTTTTTTCCTAGCGTCAAGAGGCCTATGTCAAGGGGATCCTCTATCTCCATATTTATTCGTTATTATCATGGAGGCCTTGAGCAAACTGATAGGCAGAGGGGTGTAGATGGGGCTCGTGAAAGGATTTAATGTGGATAATTCAGATTTCCACCAGGTTTCTCATTTTGCAATATGTGGATGATACCTTATGATTTTGTGAGGCAGACTCTCTTAGTGTTGAAAATCTTCGAGCAATCATAGTGAGCTTTGAGGCAGTTTCGGGTTTTTGTTTGTTTGTTTGTTTTGAGAGAACAATTTTTTTATTAGAATGCTGTTGAAGCGGAAAGAATACAAGCCCAAGGACAACAAAAACTACGAAGAAGGCAACTTCGGACTCCTTGACAAAAACCACCCACTCGGATACAAGCCGCTTTACCCTTAAAATGACTTCACCCTCCCCTTAGATAATATTGCGAAAACAACGACTATTCCTTGATCCCCAAATAGTCCAACGAATTGCCATAATAAGAAGCCTCTAACACACCTTCCAAGTCTTCCCACCGCCACCCCTATGCCAGGCCCAAAGCAACCCTTTCACCGTCTTCGGCATAACCCAAAGAATGTGAAAGTGCGATAGGAAGTGCCCCCAAATTTTTGCAGCAAAGGGGCAATGGATGAAGAGATGGTCGATTGATTCCACATTACCCATGCACATGAGACAAATGTTTGGCAACATGAGCGTCCTCCTTTGAAGGTTGTTGATAGTTAGGATCCTCTTTCTCCCTACCAGCCAAACAAAAGAAGAAACACGAGCCCCCCCTCTCATAAAACCAATGATGAAATGGGTGAGCCGGAATTGCGGTAGGGGGCATCCGAGCAATCTAGCCGTATAGAGCTTTGACCGAAAATTTCTCACTCATGTTACCCGTCCTCTTTATGTTGTCTTCCTGCGTAGGATCCAAGGAGACCGAGTTTAGCAGCTCTAACAAAGCAACAAGCTCATCGAACTCATCATCCGACATATTTCTTCGACAAGGAGGAGACCAAACGATCCTCCCATCATCTCTAGAATAGCAATCCGCCACACGAATAAACCTATTCGGGGAAAGCCTAGCGACTCTAGGGAACATACTCTAAAGAGCCTAAGGTCCGCACCATGTATCCACCCAATATTTGATCCGTGACCTCGAGCCAGCTTTGAAACACATACCTTATCTCACAATATGTTGCATTGCCATAATAGCTTTCCAAGCTCTTGAAGCTCTGTAGGAGGTTGAGGATTTAGCAAACCACCCACCGTCCTGCACTCCATACTTAGCAGTCAGCACACTTCTCCAGAGAGTTCCTTCTTCTACACTGAAATGACAATCCATTTTCTGAGCAACGCAATGTTCATGAGGTGGAGAGGTTTAATACTAGCCCCCCTTCTTCAATAGCACTACATACCTCGCCCCATTTGAGGAGGTGGAACTTGTTCCCTTCATTGCTCCCATTCACAAAAAATCCCTCCTCATTTTCTCAAGCTTATCTAGCACAAATTTTGGACACTTGAATAAGGACATGAAAAAACCCGGCATATTAGAAAAGGTAGACTTGATTAAAGTTAGACGAGCGCCCAATGACATATACCTACGCTTCAAAGTAGAAAGCTCTCATCGGATCCTTTCGATCACCTTATCCCAAAGATGTTTGGCCGGTTTCCCGATACATAGGGGCAATCCAAGATATGTGGAAGGAAAAGAACCAGTCTAACATCCAAAAGCTTTGGCCAAGTTCCTCTTGCTCTACATGCACCCTGAGCATCTCTGGTTTTGCCGCATTAATCTTTAAGCCTGAGACCACTTCAAAGCACACACGGATCTTTCTCAAATTTCGAGCATTTTCTCATTCGCCTCATAGAATAAAAGAGTGTCATCTTTATATTGGAGGTGAGATATACTGCTAGGGTGATTCATCACATGAAATCCAGCTAGGAGGCTAGGGTGATTCACCACATGAAATCCAGCTAGGAGACCATTTTCTTCACCTTTTATTCTTTTGGGTTTGAAAGTTAATATTAGTAAGAGTGAAATTTTGGGGGTGGGAATTCTGAAGGTGGAAATGAAGATATATGCTTACAAATTTGAGTGTAGGGAGGGTGCTTTTCCTATGTCATACCTAGGTCTCTCGCTACGTATTGGAAAACTGGTGAAACATTAATGGGACAAAGTGATCGAAAGGTTTGAAAGAAGGCCGTCTCAATGGAAAACTCGACACTTGTCTTTGGGTGGGAAAATAACTTTGATCAAGACGGCTATGTCTAAACTTCTGGTTTATTATATGTCGTTATTCAAATGCCCATAGTCGGTTTAAAACAAATTGGAAAAATTGAGGTTTTTTTTTTTTTTTTTTTTTTTTTTTTTGTTTTTAATTTGTGGAAAGGATCATATTTTGGTAGATGGGTGCCTGTAGTGAAAGCACATTGCACGCGTGGTGATAATTAAACAGTCTAAAGTTCGTTGAAGCTTCTCCCTGTTTTCCCATCATCTTTTAGGCATGTTTAGATTGGAGGAATCCTTGGTGTGAGATTGGAAAATAGTAGATTTTTTTTTTCCTTTGATGTGACCTTTTGTGTTGTTTGGATAGCATAAAAATAGTGGATTCCACCAAGCAATGGCTTTCCCATAGTTTGGAGTCTCACGCACAAAATATGAGGTGAGCATTGTAAGAGGAATATGAGAATTCCACTTGCTATCCAAACAAGACCCCTAAAAAATGGATTGCATGTTTGCATAGTGCCTTGGGAAATAATCATTACATAATGATTTAGATTTCCAATCACAGACCAAGGATTCATCCAATCCAAACATGCCCTTAAAGTTAAATCCTATGAACCTTTCTTGAGTGCTGAGCACTACTATAATAGAAGAGCTTCTCTTAGACCTTTACATCTGGGCACACATGCCAACCTGGCTCATAAGTGGGACATCTGACCCATGTATCAGGTGGGCCCCACTACCTTGATGCCCTTTCGCAAAATCAGACCAATATACTCATCAGGTGTTCCAAAAATGTATGGAAAGATGGGACAATAGTTAGAATTTTCCAGCAGTCACATTTAGTTTATGCATAACCTGCCTGATTAGTGGACCACTAATTTTTCAGGGTCAGTTCATCTAAAAGGATGGACACAACTGATGCATAGCTTGGATTCTCCACACAAATTCAAGGTTGGCACATGTGGCCATGCTTAAAGTTGCATGTGGCAGAACTCTGAAAGAACTGAAGATGCTCAAAAGCATTAAACAGTATTGTGATAAGAGATAAAAAAAATATGATCTGAAAGTGTGTAATATCTACGAGTTTTAGATGGTAATCCCAATCCAATGTCTTAATGGACATCGCATAGCTTGTCTTCTTTGTTCTTTTTTTGTTGAATAAAAATTTCTTTATTGTTAAAAAATGCTAGATGTAGAGTCCCAGAAAAGTTTGTCTGAAAAAACCAAAATGAAAATTCTAAGCTATGAGTTTCTTATTAATATATACCATTCAAGGATCCAAGTGAACTTGGTTGAACCTTCTGTTGATGTCTTATACCTGCAGGCATATATTCTTGCATGTTTACATGGCTTGACATATGCTTCATCCTTGTTTGCAGCTGAAGCAAAGCGTCAACTAATAGCTGCTGGATTTCATTTGCTAAATGAGAATGATGAATGGGACCTGAAGCCGGGGGGACGCTACTTCTTTACACGGAACATGTCCAGTCTGGTAGCCTTTGCTGTTGGAGAAAAGTGCGTTCAATGTTTCTCTATTTATTAGATGATGCTCTGCAATATATCCTGGCAACTGTTTTAGCCATACATGAATATTAATATTACATTCAAGATGGTTGTTACCTATCTGCATGCATTTAGTTCTTTAGCCGAGACTGCTTTAGGAATATGATATCTGAATTTTTGAATGTTTTGTCTAGGTACAGATGCATAGTGTGAATAGAATTGTGAACATCTAGTTTGAACAGAAGAGTAAATGATCAGCTTGTAGTGACGTTTCTTTGTATTCATAATGAGGAAGTAACCCTCAGTTGCAGTTAAATTCCTTTCATGTTCAACCTGAAAGTTACGTAGATGCACTTTAGGATCTCATTCCCTGTGTGAATGCTAAGGGAGATAATTACAGTTTTATTGCTTTCACTTTCTCCGACTAGTTATTCCAATTTAATTCAATAGTGCATCCAAATGCACCCTTAAATTGGCTGGATTTGGTGCCACAAGCAGTGTTCTATGTTTCGAATGTCTTGGCTGATATTTTCAGCATTGCAGGTCGGCTATATGAATCCATCCAGAGAATAAAAAAATTTCCCATGTATTGATGATAATATTGTTGACATGCAAAATATATTGGGATATCTATGGTAGTTCACAAATATCATGTGATATTTGTAATATTTTGCAGATAGTATTGTTGATATTTGGCAACGCTTGCAATATTTTGACTGAAAGAAGCGTAAATCAGAAAAAAAGTAAAAAAAAAAAAAAATTGCTCATATTTTTCGGGATTCTCTTTGTATGTGTGTTTTGACAACTCTACTTGAGTTGTTCCGGTTCAGACATGAATTTGGCGGAGAAATAGCATCTGGAGAGGGATATTGGAACAAAGTTCTGTCCAACAATGCACTGTTTTGTACCCCAACCAATGTAAAACTATTATGCATAGTTTTCTTTGTAATATTTTGAGTTCTAAGTGTGTAATCTTGTGTCTTTTAACATCTCTTGAGGTCTTGCTTAAGAATTCCACCATTCTCCTGAAGTTTCTCCAATGTTTGCCTCACATTGAGATATATTATCCGATAAATGCGGTATTACCTGATGTTTCCCACGGTATTTTCCTATGCCGAGCGTGATACATTATGTGCTACAAATACTTCAAACACTGACCACAAGCACTATTGATGCATATCTAGAACTCTATAAGCCATGACTTGTGGATGATTTCTGTTTAGCCCTGTTCTCAGGTTGAATTTTGCTTGCATATTGGAATGTTTTTGTTGATTTTGTGACTGTTTTGAGCTTGTGGGCATCACAGTGTAACCCAATTTCTGGAAATCCTGAATATATTGTTGAAGATCCTTACAATTTAATGTATGCTTGTTGGTTGCATACTATGCAGCTATTGCAATGGCTACTTGGAAATTATGCACTGTCAGGTTTTCTTGGTTCCATTCTAATTTTCCCCTTCAAATCCCTTCTTATAAATTCTAAGCTCTGTACTGATTTAGTGTTTCCTAACTTGCTTCAAGTCATGATGGTTAAGCTGCGTGAGGGCATGCTGTGTGAACTATATGGTAGTTTAATTCAATGTGCAAAAACTCTCAGCTAGGTCAAATGGGCAATAGTTTTCTAAGCTTGACAGCAATGAAAAAAAAAAATTTTTTAGATGGTTGTCAAATGGGCTTGGTTATCAATTGGAGTTTATACTTGAACCCCACCAAAAGAAGTTCATTCTGCCAAGTTCTAGATGATTCAGAAACTTCCTGAGCATTTTCATCTTGAAGTGAGTTTTTTGGATATCTTCTCTTCAACTTGTGGCCAAGTGGAGCATGTACCTGGAAACATAGAAAACCTTGTCTGCTCAAGATGCAACAGCATTTTTTTTTCATTTATATATTTTTTTCTTTTTCCTTTTGATGTATATTAAGAGAAAGCAAAAAATACAAAGCCACGCAAGACTTAAGAGAGGAAATGAAAAGCCTGACAGAATAAAATGGATAGATCTTTCGAATCTAGAATCCTATTATTGATGTAGGGTTATTGGATGAGCTGGCGATAAATATCTCAAGCCATTCGATGTGATGACAATGGCAGAATGGGTACAGGGAAAAGCAGCACTTGAATTCAAATACTGCAGGGATCTGGGACAGTTAATTCTTGGAAGACATAGCTTTGTGCATGGATATCTGTTTTCAGTGTTTTTGAGTCTTCTTTAGCCAGTGTTTAATTGTCTTTCCAAGATCTACAATAACTATCTCTGCAACTTTGCATGATTTTGCTGTTCAGCTCTCAAAACCCGGCTAGAAGATTTTATGATGAAAATTATGATGGTTTTTAGGTAGTTTTAAGGTAAAGGGGTATTTTGCTACTTCTAAATTGTTATTGGTTAGGATTAGAAGTTATAAGGTTTACGAGGTTAACTACTGAGATTAGAAGCTAACCATGTTTCTTTTAGGCTTGCTAATAAAATGGTTGTAGGAGAAGGAAGGGAATGTTATGATTTTATGGATGAAGGTTGTTCATTATGTGATTGGAGGTTTTGCACGAATGTTGTATGCGCATAGGATCCATGAAGAGCGTAGTGATAATTGTCAGGGAATCCAATAGTGCACTAACAAGACTTCCAAAAGGATGACAGGAAAAAGAATCACATAACTCAAGAAATAGAATCAATATGAATCCAAATCTCATGAAATAAGGACACATTGACACAATAATAAATGGAGTGGACAACAAGAGGTATGAGTGAGTTTCGGGCGTGGTGTTTGGTGGCTTAAGGTCACTGGGGTGAACTGGGAGGTTCCCTGGGGTATCTTTTGGTGATTGTGAAGAGGATTTTGAGGCACTGTTTAATGTCTCGAGGAAAGGGGTGCCCTAGAAACAATCAACGCGTACAACTATCCCAGTCAAGAAAAATCCACAGGGTAAGAGGTACTCTTAAAGTGATCCTTTTCAATTAATTATGATAAACGGAAGGGAATGAGTTCCAAATAAAGATCCTCTCATGGAATTGTAGGGGTTGGGGTTCCCCAGATAAGGGCACAAATTAAATAATTATGCAGAAGCCAGAAGGTCCAGCTGGTATTGTTTTAGGAAACTAAAATCCAAAAAATAGAATAGATGATGCTGGATGCGAGTGGGCATCAGGAGGTACTGTGGTGGTCTGGAGTTCGGAAATTTTCATGAAAGAGGCTGTGTGGAGTGGGTTTTTCTCAGATTTAATTCTTTTGAAAAATGGGAATAGTGGTTTTCAACAGGTTCACAGAAGTGTAGGAACCAAATGGTCTAAGGTACCGTAGACGGTAGGTTTTTGGGAAAAAAATTGATATGTTAGTAATGGATGGAGTGAACCATGGTGTGGTGGGGGTGATTTTAATGTCATTAAATTCTCTTTTGAAAATTTGATTGGTAGTTGTATCACAAGAAGAATGTAGGATTTTTCTGAGAGATGATTGATTTTCCAACCTGAGGAGTTAATTTCACTTGGTTAAACAATAAGGAGTCGCCTAACATGTCCAAGACGGATAGGTTCCTTGTGTTAGTGTAGTGGGAGGAGGCTTTTTTTTGTCTACTGGTCAATGTGGGTTGCCATGTCTGCTCTTTGATCATTGTCCCAAACTATTGGGCACAACGTTTTTCATGGTATTGCAAGGTGAAGGCTTAATGGGAGGGTTATGGGATCGGTGCTTTAAATAGCTTAGCTATGTAGCATGTAGCTTATGCTACGTAGCATAGCTTAGTCTTAATGCCACACAACTCATGAAAATAGCTTAAGTCACATGTAGCCTACGCCACATGCTAATTTTGCATACGCTACATAGCCTGTTGTACACTCTACGTATCTTATACTACAAGTTATTTTCACTAAAACTTTAAAATCAGTTAATGTTTTCAATTATTTGTAACAATTTTCATTTTTAATAAAAATTAGTTAATCTTTTCAATGATTTGAGTAAGATAATATTAATAGTATTAAATCAGTTAGGTTGCTCTTCTTTACCTTTATACTTAATCTTTGCTTACTTTTCCCATTGTTTTAGGCCGGTTTGGTTGCACCAAATGTTATTGAATTTCATTATTAATCAAACTAATTTGGTGCAAAACATCATAAAATTTCATGATATTTACAACCAAGCACAACTTTGAAATAGTGTGTTTATTACATTACATGCTTTGTAGCTTAAGCCTCATGCTTCAGAGGGGTGAATGCTACGCGACACAGTATTCCTTATTTAAAACATTGCACATGATGCATAGTGACTCTAATGGTGGATAGGGTGAGAATTGAAGATAAACATAAAATTTGTGATTGCATTGTTAGTTTCTACTTTGATATGCTCCAACAGGAAGGAAAGGTGCAACCAAATTTTGAGAATCTCGAATATGACCGAGTGTTTAATGAAGAGGTAGATTGGTTGGAATGACCCATTGTGGATGAAGTTAAGGTAATGATTAAGTCATTAGGAAGGGATATAGGCATATAGCTCCAGGTTTGGATGGATTCTCAATTGTGTTCTATCAAATTTTTATGATGAAGTGAAAGGGGAACTCACTTGCGATCATTTCTCTATTTTACGAGAGATGTCTTTCAAAGGATTTAATGCTTCATTATTACCATCTTAAGAAAGAAGATGGCAAGATTGTTGAGGACTTTAAACCTATCAGTTTAGTCTTCTTTTCTTTTCTTCTTCTTCTTCTTCTTCTTCTTCTTCTTGTTTTTTTTTTTTTTTTGTGGGGAGGGGGAGTGTTGGGGAATGTTGTTTCCAAGTCCCATGGGTCTTTTAGTGGTAGTAAATTTTAGATGGTGCTCCTGTTGTTCACAAATGTGTTGATCTATTGCATAAGTTGCCTGAGTGTCATTTGTAAGCTCGATATTGAAAAGGCCTATGATTATTTGGACTTGGAATTTTACATTATATGTTGTGGGGGGATGGTCTACAGGGTGAGTTGGAGAAATTGGATGCCAGAATGTGTAAGTTTGGCATGTTTTATATTACCGATTAATGGATTTCTACAAGGTTTTTTCAATAGCTCAAGGGGTCTTAAGGCAAGGAGATCCTTTATTCTATTTCTCTTTGTTAGAGTGGTTGAAGCCCTTGGTATAATATCGGTGAAAGCTAGGGAGAAAGGTTTTAATAAATAGTTTCAAGTGGAAAATGCTAACTTTCCAATTTCCCATCTTCAGTTTGTAGATGATACTCATCTTTCTGTGAGGCTAATTGTGCACAATTGATAACTTAATGAAGATTTTGATTGCTTTGAAGTAGTCTTAAGTAAAAAAAAATATATTAAAAAAAGTGAGCTCCTTGATGGTAGGATGGATAAAGAAGATATTGACAAACTTGAAGGGATCTTTGGGTGTAAGCCTAACAAACTTTCATCATCCTATTTTGGTCTTCTTTTATTTATGGGATAGCCTTTAAGTGTCTCTATGATATGGTGGTGAAGAGAATTGAGAGAAAGCTATGAAGTTGAAAGAGCAAATATCTATTGTTAGGTGTAGGAGCTTTTCAAACGCAAATAAAGGGCCCCAGTGCAGTAGCTTTTTAGCAGGGTGGGAGGTAAAATAGTTTGATCCTTTCTTCAAGTGCAATTTAAGTGACGAACATGGATATGAATATTGGTATCGTATCGGCCAATACGGTCGTATCGTATCCGTATCAGCATGAGCCGATATGCGATACGGGGTCGTATTGGTCCAATACGAAAAAATTGACCTATATTGGTCTGTATTGGCTGATACGGGGCGTATCGGTATCGATATCGGCACCGATATGGGGCCGACAGGCCCATAAAAGCCCAATTTTGTATTTTGTTTTTCAAAATTTCGCATGTCTTCTCTTCTTTTTTCATTTAAAGCATGGAAGAAGCTTAAAAACTTATTTTAGGCTAGACTGAGACCTATTTTGGGATCAAAACGAATGATTTGAATGGAATTCGACAAATCAAAGTGAAGTGGACCATTATGGGAAAAATTAGAAAGAAGGGTAGACCTTCACTTTCTTTTTTTTTTTTTTTTTATATTTTCATCTTCTTTATGTTATATTTCAATGTAATGGTCCATTGTTCACCAAATCATGCTCGATTTGTGTTTAATTAGGGCCCATTTAGTTGACTTTCAACAAGTCAAATCGACAGACAACATTATCATCAAAGAATGGTCCGATAAACCATTGAATACATGGTCAAAATACAAAAAAAGAAAGATTCTTAGATATCTCATTTTTTGCTATTTTTTCTAATATTTTTCCGTATTCTTTTGCTTTAAAAAAAATTCTGACTGATACGGGCCGATGCGACTCTGATACCGATACGCGACGCCGTACCATATCATTTTTCTGCCGGGCCGATACGCTAACCGATACCAACATTCAGAACCATGGTGATGAAGAAATTGCAAGTCTGGTTCATATGATGAAGCTTCTTTCTTCTGTTTATATTCCAATTGTCAGGTTGGACAAAAGAGTATGAGCCCTAGAGTCTTTGTATTTATTTTTGGTAGAATCTTTGGCTTAATCTCTTCCAGACAACAGTGTTAAAGGAGCATAATTCTCACTAAATTTGGTCATTTTAATGTCCCACAAAGATTATGGCATTTTTCGGGGCTGCTTCTATTAATAAAATTTTAACGTTGATCACCTCCAGCTTAGGGGAATGGTTATTCCAAATAGATACTCCTATGCTCCACAAGTTGGGTCAAAGATTTTTAATGACTTAGGTGGTGCATTGGGTGAAGGCGGACCCAAAATTCAATGGGATTTCATTGTCATTGGTACATTTTAATTGGGCAGGGGTGTTAGAATACACTCCGCTTTGCACGAAAATCTTTTCGCCCTTGGGTTCCTCGCCCTATTGCATATGTTAAGGCAAACTTTGATGGGAGCTCATTAGGCAATCCAGGCCCAGTCGAGGTGTGGTACATAATAGTTCAAGGGTACACTTTTGGAATTCTCAGGACCTATTGGTTTTGGTGACTCAAATTACATGAAAGCTGCGACTTTACTTCAAGTGATAAGGGTGGCTAAAGATTTTAACTTTTCCTTATTATTATTGGTCAGAGAAGAAAAGAATTTGAGAGAAAGGAAAAGCACACTAGGGTTGGATGTCCAATCCTTAATACTAGAGAGAGAAAAGAAGGCAAAAGAGGAAAAATAAATAATAACCAAGGACCAAAGGCCCACAGCCCAAAGGCCTAGTAGGGCCACACGTAGGGCCACATGTAGGGCCGTAGGCCCATACACACACGCCTACATTATTGAAGGTGATTTGAGTCATGCTATTTCGTGGGTTGTTGGGGTCACTTGTCCATGTAGGGTTGCAGATCTAGTTGAGGAAGCTTTAGAGATGTGCATGGGTGATTAGGTTTCTTTCCAGCAACATTCCAAGGGAGGCAAATGGGAAGGTTGATAAGTTGGCAAGGGAAGGGGCTTATCACAATGATTTGTATTGTCATCAGAAGAGAGAGATCTCCTGTTGCATTTTTTTTGCCTTGCTGTTTTCAGTGGGATTGCTTTTTTTGTTGTGAGGTCATTTCTTTGCTTCCATTAGCTTCTTGAGAGTTGGATTGAGCTCTCCATTTCTTTGCGACCCCCCTCTCCTCCAATAACATGCTGCATTATGCATAAAAAATCATTAGGGAGCAACCAAGCATGATCACATTGATAAAAGGTGGCCATGTAAAATATCAAATATGCCTGTTTATTTGATGTCTTGTTTCATTGACCGCATGATATTCTCAACCGCAGTTGCTTGTTAGTTCCTCTATTTGAAATGTTTTTTAATATAATCTGCCTCTTTTACCGAGATGATATTTAACCCCAAACCATCTAATAGGACTCTCAAGATCCCTTCTTCGTATATAAAGTAGAATAGCAATCAACTACTCTTATTCTCTTTCTTGATTTTTGATAAAGTTTCATCAATCTCTATCTTATTAACTTTTTTACTTCTTCTTCTGGCAATGGCACTACGATGGAAGAAAGCCGTATTCGATCTTCTTCTTAGAGCCAAAGTGCTTTAGCTCTCCGTCTTCAAGCAATATCCTCAAGTCTAATTGCCTTGTTGCATTCTTTCCTCATCTTAGTTCTTTTCCTTCTTTCCTTGTGCATTATTCGTCCCTCTCCTTATCCAATTTCTCGAGGTCCTTGACAATTTATTCATTCCTACATTTACCTTTTCACCTAGGTTCTCCACTCCTTCAATTCTTTTTTTTTTTTTTTTTTTTTTTTGTAACTTATTAGAGAATTGAATCTTGCCTAGCCCTTAATCTTAATCTCTTGATAGGTAGGAAAAGATTAGAAGTGTTTTTCCTTGGAGGGGGTTAGATGAAAACCACAAATTCCATCTTTTGGAATGGGTGAGCAATATAAGCCAACCAATAGAATGGGAAAGAAATTTGATCTCTACAAATCATGAATACCACACTTCTAGGGAAGTGGTTGTGGAGGTTTGGGATTGAAGAGGACAACTTATGGAAATTAGTCATATCGATTAAATATGGTGTGAAGGATGGTGGTTGGTTAAGGAGATCTGCAACACCATTATGTGAAAAATGGAGATCCTACGAGGAGATGGCGAACGTAGATGGTGATGGAGATTAGAATGTTGACGGAGGAAAAGGTGATGTTGATGCTAGATGGTGACAATGAAAAGGAAGGGGAATGGAAAACGAGGGGTGAGAGATAACTGGGTCATACTGTTCACGTCCAACCTACAACCAAATCCACTGGAATGAGGGTAGGAAGATTTGTTCCAAATGGTGGGAATGCTGGGGAAATTGTATATCCAAGGGATAGGAAAATGGGCAAGAGTAGAGGCTTCTGCTTCATTTGTATGTGCTTTGAGGTAGATGTGAAAGGCAGTAGAGGAAGTAGATGGGATTGGAGGAATTCGCATTGCAAGTTTAATGCGCAAAGTACGGGTTGGATGTGATGCACAACAAGTCGAAGGAGGTCAGGAAAGAAATGGGGAAATCGACGAATCCTCAAAGCACAAAACCATCGCGCATTGCTACTGCTGCGAAATTTGGTTGGCATGAGGTTGGGCAAAGGAACTATGCAGAGGTGGTGCTTCCGGCAGGGGTGGTATTATAAGGGTGTGCTTTAGATTTCTGGTGGAAATCGACCAATGCTCCATCTTCATGGAACCCATTTAGTATGCCAAAATTTGCATTAGGGATTTTAATCACTGAGAGGGAAGAAGGATGATCAATGTTTGGATTGAAAATAATTGTTTCCTGGTCACAACGGAGTTGAAATAGAGCTTGTGGTGGTTGGAGGGGGCAGAGAACCTAGAGGAAGGCAGAGGGCTTGGGTGGAGTTGTTAGATAGACAATTGGTAACCTCTATGACATTGGAACAGGTGCGACATGTTAAAGTTTGAGTGGGGAAAGAGGGGTGGACACAGGGAGGACTTCTGTTAATGTTGTAATGAGGGTGTGAAGGCCTGAGTGGTGGTGTGAAGGCAGGTATGGAAGATAAGCACAGACGCAGGTATCTCACAATCCATGAGGTAATGAACATGTGGATGGCTTGGATTGAAGATGCAATCATCGAGGGCCTGATGGCAATAGTAGCCGTTGTGTCACTTCTAGGAGGTAGGTGGCTTGAGGAGAATGTCTCGAGCCCCATTCGACCTTGTTGCAGAGATGGGTGTTGTTTGTGCAGGCCAAAAGGGTTTGGTTAGGGAGGAGAAGACAAAAGGTGTTGGCGAAAGGATAGAAAGTTGTAAAGGCCAAGAGCAGGGAAGAAATGTAAGTAGGAGTTGCGAGGAGGATGAGTCAAGTGCGCGATCAGTGCAATCCAATGGTGAAGGTCTTTCGAGTGGTGGCACGTGCCAAATGGAACCTCAATCAATGCCCTATAACATATCAAGATGTGAGACTCATGTTGTCATACTCAAGCAGAATGAGTCGAGGCTGATCAGTGCTTGACGAGAGGTTTTAGAAGAGATTGGCCACTCCCCATCTCAGATTATGGCCCCGAGCTACACATAGTTTTGGGTTAGTAAATGGAAGCGAGTAAGAAGTCTGGGAGGATGAGATGTGATTTGGAGAAAATTGGGGGATATGCGACCAAATCAAAGAGGAAGAATCTCGATTTTGATAGTTAGCTTTTCTTAAAGATCAAATCATCGAATTTCTCCACAGTTGCAATGGGGAGGATGCTGTGTATTGATATCATTCTAGTCGTTATGCTAGTAATCTCAATAATCCCTAGCTTCTACTACTTTAGTTAATGCATGTCCTAAGGAATGCAACACGTGCTTTAAATACAAAAGAAAATAATTCCTATTCAAATAACCATCATAACTCCTCATAAAAAGAGTCCTTACTTGTATGCATATTATTTCTTGAAGTAAGAGAAACCCTAATATAATCTTAACTTTCCATTGCTTCCAATCCTAGCCATTTATTTCACTAAAATATTTAAAATGGCTAATATACCCTTGAATCCTGTTACAACCCACCCTATAAGCTTTATGTAAATTGGCTATAACTCACTCAAACAATATGAAAATCGTAAGATACTGGGCTCATTTGAAAGCTAACTCGATAGGCTTTCGTAGGGGATCGATTTCATGTCAATAAGACATTGTTTGATATTCGAAAAATGGCCTATAAAATGAGTGACAAAAATACTAAGGGAAACTTACCAAACAAGTCATAGACTTATCTTAACTCTAAGAACTAACTAAATAATTGTTGATATGATACAAAATGCACATCATGACTGTTGATCTTTCATTGGATAGATCCTCAAAGTGGTTCAAATCTTGAATCTAGGCAGTTAGATGGTCTAGATCCTTCTTGATCTCGCTCGTGGACGGGTCAATATTTGATCAACCAACTTGTGTGGCTTGGATGCATCGTTATCCCCAACTTCATCCTTGAGTTAAAGTAGGTAGCACTTTATTGTAACTTCCCAGCTTGTAACATGTCTTCTTTAACTTCAGTGGTGGTCGATGGTGAAGGCCGTCCGGCTTGTAACACGTCTTCTTTAACTTCGGTGGTAGTTGATGGTGAAGGCCATACATCTTGTAACATGTCTTCTTTAACTTCAGTGGTAGTTGATGGTGAAGGCTTCTGCACCGTATCGGGATCTTGTTCATATGGTGGCATCGTATATCAAACCACTTCCTTCGCTTTTTCGTAGTCCTCCACTCCTTGGGCGTTATCTTCCACTTCTTCAGCAAGAGGGGATTTACAAACTTTGAGATGTTGGGCCGCAATTGTGGCTTCTTGCATTCTTGTAGGTTGGCGTCCTGTGATTCTGATCCACCTAGTTCTATCGATTTATCTTTTAGCTCTTTTTGTGTTTTAGTTGATCCTTCATCTCATGAGCATCCCCTTGGATCTTTACATTGTTGCTGGGAAACTCTTCCTTTGGACTTTCAATGTTGCTTCCTTAGTTTCCACTACTCGGTTTGCTTTCTTGTGTTCTTATGTCTCTTCTTTCTTTTCCTCTTTTGGAGATCCCAAAGATGACTAGAGTTCTTTAAACATCGGTTTTAAAATGAATTTTTTTCCATCACAGCATCATCATCATCACCATCATCCAAGTCTTATTCCAACTTATCGTTAGCTACATGAATCCTTTTCCACCATCCCACTTTATCAAGGGCCATAACTTCAGTTAGATCATAGGTCATCGAGTCTTTTCTTACTACCTCCACCCACATCCTTTTGGGCCTTCCCCTTGCCCTTTTAGAGCCTACAACTTGAATTTTCTTTGATACTTAACGAATTTATTCGTACTTCTTTTCACATCATGGATGGACTTTTGATGTTGGATCCATGGTATTCTTTGACAATGTTTCTCACTGGGGGGGGGGGGGGGGGGGGGGGGGGGGGGGTTCTTCTAACAGGGACTTGCACCAAACTCCATTCCGGAAAGGCAGGCGATCTATAAGCTAGGTTGTAATGCATACTTGATCAAGCTTCCACCCAAAGTGAAAATCAACCGTATTTTCGGTGTGGAAGACCTTACAATTTCTCTTCGACATCAGGAAGACGAGCATAGAAGAACGAGCTATTCCAGTTTGAGTAAGTCATTGGAGATGTATTGGATGATTAGATAATTTCCACATGCCGAAGGTATAAAAAAAATTTCTCGTCTAGTGGAGAGGTTGATCAAGATCCGACAACACATGGATGATTAGGAGTGCATCAATCTAACACCATGAGGACTACGTTGCCATTTACTTGAAAGAGCCGAGTTCTTCCAAGCTAGGGGGGATTGATGCAATCGCACCCCATCCCTCACATGTGCACAAAAAAAAAAAAAAAAAAAGCCCAGTTGCGGGCCCCCTTGATCATATACGTGGCAACATCCCAAAGGCCCAATTTCCTTTTGTTTCTCCTATTGTTTCTAGTTTCCTTTCATTGTTTGTATGTTGGGGGATATATGTTATTGGGATTTCCTGTTTTAAAGGTTTCTTATTTTAGAGATCTTTGCTAGCAAGGAATCTTCTAGATTATGCTAGAGATTTTAAGGAAGGAAACTTCGTAACCTTTCCTTGTAAAGAAGGCATAGAGCAAGCATAATAATACAGATGAATGTTATTTCTTTGAGCAGAAGTTTGTGTTTATCTACAGTAGTAGTATTGGGGAGTTGTGATCTCAAGTGCAAGCTTAGAAGTCTGGTGAGCTTTCTCAGAATCATGTAATTAGCATCTTTCACCTTCCCCATCTTGGACACGACTCTGAAGATTCAAAAGAATGCCTATAAAAAGGTAAACACAAAAAATAAAAAGAAAAAGAAAAAAAGCATCGAGGCTTTTTCGTAAAAGTTGCCTTGAAAAGTCAAATCAAGAGACGAAAAGATTTTCTAAATATTTTACGTGCCTTCACTCCTTTTTAGTGTAGAAATACGTAAAAACAAATGTGTTCAATTCCGTTTAGAAATTATAAAGATCTGTGGATTTCTTCTCTTTAGGTTTTTGAATAGTACAAAAAAAGGGGCAAAAAAAAAAAAAAAAAAAATCAAAATTTTAAGGATTTGCAGCAGCCATATTAACACAGGAACATGAATCACACGATTCGTGATGTGAATCTCATGATTTGCGATGTGAATCATACGATGCATATGATTGTGTGCAATTCTGTGGGATTTGCGATTTGGCAGTACGATACATGTCGTACAGCGTTTGATATCATAAATCATACAAAATGTTGACCCACTTAAAAATTACCAAATGCTTCTCTTTCTAAAGTATTTTTTTATTGCCAAGTCAAATGCCATTGGAAGCTCAAGGATCGTTCCCATTACTAATTTCTTTCTGCATACATTTTTCCAAATCTTATGCAGTTGTATACTGAAACTTATGTAACAATCTGGATTTCCATACTATTTATATATGTACAGAGTTTGCAGGCATGCCTCTTTGTTAGCATTTCCAAGGAATCTTCTAGATTATGCTAGAGATTTTAGCAGAAAAAAATTTATGCAAATTTACCTTCCCTTTCCATAAAAGTTCAAAATTTGCAGAAACTTGTTCTGGAAAATTAATAAATATGATCCATATCTGCTGCTCACCATTTTCTAACAATTGTCATGCACTTGTCTTGAATATCTCCTACTTCCTATCTTTTCTTGTTCTTTCTATCCTGTGGCTGTCTTGCTAATTTTGTGTGGTGGCATTGGGATGAGCATATGACTGAAGTTCATCTTTGTTTTTCAGGTACACCTCGGATAGCGGGTTTCATGTGATCGCTGCACATACAGATAGTCCATGCCTGAAACTGAAACCGAAATCTTCTTCATCAAAGTCTGGGTTCCATATGATGAATGTACAAACTTATGGAGCTGGCTTGTGGCACACATGGTTCGACAGAGATTTAAGTGTCGCAGGAAGAGCTATCGTGAAAACTGGCGATGGGTTGTTCCTACATAAGCTTGTGAAAGTGAAGAGACCATTGTTACGAGTACCAACACTGGCCATTCATCTTGACCGGTTGCTGCTTATTTATGGACTCAACTGCTTCATACTGGCTTTCACTTGGAATTGAGTTGCATATTTTTTCTTCAGCAACCTGCAATTATTGCACCCCAATTAATTGGGATAAGGCTTAGATGATGCTGATGATGAACCATAGTAATTATTGCAAATTAGCTGTAGGATTTAGAGGATGTTTTGCAATCTGTATGCAGTGCAGTGCTAACCGAATTGGAATTACTGCCATTCCATTTTCAGTTCAGTGCAATTCGTTATCTCAAGTCTTCATGTGGTAACAACGTCATGACATATATAAATATCATGAGATTTAAGGTCATGGTCTAGCATGCATCAGAGCTACCTAACCTATGTAACGATTTGAAGTCGAAGCTAAAATTGATCAAACTCAGGATTAAGTAACTTGAGGGATGACATCTTACTAGATAAAGGAGATAGGCATCATCAGTGCTTTTGCGGGGACTTCATCACTTTCTATAGTTTTAGTATGAAGTGGTGGGTTCGAGCCCATGGCTCAGTGGTAGACAGACTGTGTTTCAACATTAAGGCCCAGCTTACCTGTTAAAAAAGATTTTGTATGAAGCAGCATGGTACTCTTGCCAAATGGTTGTATTAAGGGTTCTAAGTGTTCTTTTGCAGCGAGATATTTCAAACTTGCTAGTTTTGAGGTAGAATGGAGAATAGTTTGCTCCCTCTTGGATTACGTAGCTGGTTCTTGAGAAATATATTTTGTGCTTACAAGAAAAAAGACTCAACAATGATCAATTTTGCAGTACTTACCTTAAAGCAATGTAGACTTCACTGTGATGGCCTATGATAGTTTTACCTTCTTTAACATTTTTGATAAAAAAATGCCCTCATTCTACAGGGGTTTATTCACTGACTGCTCTATGCCGAGTTCCATGACTTGTATAAATATTTACATGGCATGTATGGTTTTCACTCTTTTGAGGTTGTTGAGAAGGCCATCCTACTAAAAAATAAAAGAGTAAAACCATGTAAAATGCTTGAATATCAATTAGGTGGGATACTCAACAAGATTAGAGCACCTTGGTGCACATGACACTAGATCGTGATTAGTTGAGATGATAAATGAGGAAACCTGAGCTTCTCTATATAGATTGGAGTCTTTTATCACTCTTTGTAAAAAGAAAACAAAGAAAAAAAGGAAAAAAAAAGAAAAAGAAAAAAGAAAAAAAAACACAATGTGGGGTAAACCAGAGGGTAGTAGTCAAGGGCAATGAGATCAATGAAAGGTGGGGAAGCTATTCTTAGAACTTGTAAAATGACCACTGTTTCAAGAGCTTAGCGACAGAAGGAACCATAAACTCAAATGAAATCAGAGACCACACATTCTTTCATAGGGTTAGGATATCTTAAGTGAAAGAAGCTCTGAGAAAGATGAAAGCAGTTAAGGCCCTCAAGATGGTATACCGGTAGAGGTTTGGGAGTGCATGTGAGAGATACTAGGTTATTTTAGTTGACAAGGCTGTTCAACAAGATTGTAAGATTGAGGAAAATACCAAATGAATGGAGGAGAAGTACTGTGGTGCTTATCTATAAGAATAAAGGGGACATATAGAGTTGCACTAACTATCGTGGGATTAAACTTATGAGCCATACTATTTAACTTTGGGAGAGGGTGATTGAACAAAGACTAAGGCATGGACAAATGTAATACATCAGTTTGGTTTCATTTTAGGAAGGTCTACCACTGAGGCTATTTTCCTACTTAGACAATTGTTATAGAAATATAGGGAGAGGAGGAAGGATCTTCACATGGTCTTTATTAATTAGAGAAAGCATACAATATGGTTTCTAAAGAGTTAATCTAGTGGGTGTAACTTGTAGGGAAAGATAGGAATTTCAAGAGGGTATATCGACATGATTGGACACATGTATGAGGGAGTGATAACAAATATGAGGACCACTAGTGTAGAGACAAGTCAGTTCCCAATTACTCTAGGCAAGCACCAGGGGTTGACATCGAGTTCGTACCTTTTTGCATTGGTTAAGTTAGTCATTTCTAGGAAGAGATCCCATGGTGTATGTTGTTTGCAGATGGCATGGTTTTGGTTGACAAGACAAGGGAAGTCGTAAACACAAAGCTAGATTTATGGAGGGATGCTTTAGAATCTATAGGATTTAAAATTAGTTGACAAACACAGAGTTTGTAATCAATCTATGTATTAGTCATTGGATAGTTCCTGTTGGAGTTTTTGTGCTCCCATTGCTGGTCCCAAGCATGAATAAAGGAGGGTTGCATCAGGTTGGCAGCTGTCATCAACTTATCCCATAACTTCCATCATGAATCTGAACTAAGACAGAGTATATATAGTGCAGTTTTAATAATAATAGGAGTGGAAACGAGAAATTAGTTAAGATTGCTTGCCAAGAAGTTTTATGTGGGGTGGGCCTCTCTTGCTTATAGGCCCTTAACGATAAGTAATATTTCTTTCTTGTCTGGGTTGTAGCTTTGCACTTTGTTGGCATGTTTTTCTAATAAAATTTTTGTTACCTTTAAAAAAAAAATCGTGAGAGTGGAGAGATTGAGAAGGATGTTGCCCATAGAATTTGAGCTAGGTGGAAGAAATGGAGATGTGCTCTGGAGTTTTATATGATTGTCGTGCACCAAGGGAAGAGGAAATTTTAGACCAGCCATGCTTTGTGGAACAGAGTGTTGGGCAGTTAAGAAACAATGTTCATAGCCATATGGTGAGTGTAGTTGCAATGAGGGTGTTGAGATGGATGAGTGGCAAGATAAGTCAGGATAGAATTAGAAATGAATACATTAGTGGTAACTTCAGAGTAGCACCAATAGGTAATAAGATGAGGGAAAGTAGATTTAGATCGTTTGGTCATGTGTAATGGAGACCAAGAACTATGCCGGTTAGGAGTGAGTTGGTGCAAGTTGAAGGCTCTAAAAGGGCAGGGGGAAGGTCCAACAGGATGTGGGTGGACATTGCAAGAAAAGACTTGATGACCTATTTTCTAATTGAAGTTATGGCCCTTGATAGAGTGGAATGGCAGAACAAGATTTGTGTAGCCAACCCCAATTAGTTGGGATAAGGCTTAGATGATGCTGATGTTGATGCTGATGCTGATGGCAGTGATGTGGGGCTAAACCCACTATGCGATAAGATACATATAAAACACAACAAATGGATACAATAAGCAAACATTGGGAAACATTGAATTTATGTACATCTAGCTACATGTGTTCATGGGGCTGTCTTGGCCCCTTATTGGTCAAAGGGAATTGCCTCTGTACCTAGCCATTGCCTCAGTGACTGGATCTTGATCTATCACCTACTCTAGGTCTGGGAGGTCCCTAAAGTTTTAGGCAATCACCTAGGGATTGTCTGGTCTTATGGGCATCATCTAGAGCTCCGGCAACCACTTGTCAATGTTGGAATAAATGATTATTGCTAACGATTTCAGAACACACCTCTCTCTTTCCAAGACTTATGAACAATCCTTGGATGGTTGCTTATTCTTTTCTCCTTGCATGATTGTGGTTCGGTTTAAGACGAATTATTTATGAAAAGACCTATATTGCTTCGCTCTTTGCATATTTAAGTTATCCTGTCCGTCAATGACAATTCAATCCTTTTGGTCATCCAATGATGTTCTATGCATAATTTCAGTTTAGGGACATGTTGAATATGATCTGAACTCTAGCTTAGTGTCATATTTTCTATCATTTCTCTGTTACTGAGGTCTACATGTCTTTATTGATGAACTAGAAACATGTTGCCATTTTGTTAAGGTGGCACTTGGGTATAGCGCCAAACAGCAGTTAGCCAGACTTACAACAGAAAACAGAACCTTCATTAAGACAGGCTTAAATCTTCCCAATTTTTCTGCCACAAATTGCAAGTGAGAATGTATGGAAAAGTCCCGACTGTAGTTATGAGACTGAGAAATGAATGTAGGAAGTGATGCAGGAAATCGATGCAAGCAACATCTCACTTTACACGATGCAAGAAACATCTCACTTTACAACTACAACAGTACTTAGCATTGGTGATCATTCATACCCTAAAACATCTCAAAAAACAGGAAGCTAGAAGCATAGGTATTTTAGAGTGGAAATGAATTTCTTGGTATGTTTGGACCAAGGTATTCCGTATTGGTAACGGTGGCCGTAATGGTCACCATCGTTACTGATACAGGTATCGGTCATAATGGCCTATACGGGGGCGTAACCCCCGTAATAGTTGAATATTTTGTTTTGCCCGAAAAATTCTGGGAAAATATTTAGAAAATCCAAAATAATATAAATATTCTAAATATGTATTCATTTTTTGTTTTGAACATGATTATGGTAGCGTAACGGTCCACTCTTTGGTGAGAGTGTTGTACCTGGTTGTCTAGTGAATTTATGAACATGGTTACGTGCCTCTAATATTTACACATCACAATCAAGCATTAGAACTAGAAATCAGAAAAAAAGGCATAAATACCACTTTTTTGATTGTTTGAAAAAGTGACCCTCGAGCTTCTATTCCCCTAAATTGCTTCAATCTACGGTTTTAATTATAAAAAACTATATCAATAGTGGTCAAAATCTTTTGTAGAATCATTTAGGAAATTTTTGCAATGAGAAAAGTGACAAAAAAAAAAAAAAAGAGGAGAAAAAATGGATTTAAATATAAAAAAGTGGTTGTTTTTCGACAATTACGGGGGTAACAGTTGTTATGCCCCGTAACAGCCTTTACAGCCCCTGTATTGCGTAACGGTCATGGCCATTACCTATACATATCGGCCTTTATGGCCGAATTGTAAGTTTGTAACGGATACGGAACACCTTGGTTTGGACCCAACCATATCTCACTTGTATTTTGGTGCAACTGAATCTATTGACCTCGGGAACCAGGACCTTCTATTCATACCATCAAATATTAGCTCGTGATCATTTTCTGCTGTTTCATTTTGCTAATACAATCTGACTTGAGTGATCTTTCACTGTTTTTCATTTTTAGATTCACAATCTATGAAAGTAGTCCATATTTTAACTGTATTTTCTTCCTTTCTTTTTCAGCACAGTGAACACGGACGGGTTTAAACCAAACCTAGAGACTCACCTTGTTCCACTTACTGCAACAAAGCTCGAGGAGGCATCTACAAAATCTGAAGAAAAAACTACATCTTCTTCAAAAGCTGCACATCATCCACTGCTTATGCAGGTGTATCTGTTGATCCTTGTTGTAGGGTGTTTTGCGATAATTTATAATAAAGCTTAAAATACAAGTGGCAATCTTTGTTAAGTCCACATGAACCTTAGAATGGGACGATGTGTGGGACATCTGAATCATTTGTCAGATTGGCCTCACAGTGTAGATAAGCAGCTGGCTGAAAAAATCCACCCAATCAATGCAGCAGGTTGCCTGCACATCTTACCAAAACGATGGAAAGTTCAAAAAAGATTGAAAACGTTCCATGTTCATTATACACTTTCTGTCCTGCTTGATATCAGACCCATCTAATTTTTGGGAGATGTTATTTACATGGTGGGGCAAAGGATGTCCCACCCACCTGCCAAGTTGGCATGTGCAGCTACGTGTAGAGATGAGTGTAGGTTTAGCAAAGCTCTGTTAGTAGAATGTTTGAGTGGTTGGATATGGTAAATTTTGGGGATACTTAGTAATCTGCTTGAAGTTGGAAGATTGGTCCTATGTTGTCCTAATGTAGTTCCCACATCTCTCAGGTTTTGTCAGACGAACTGGGCTGTAGCTCCAATGAAATTGTGGGAATCGAGTTGAATGTTTGTGATACCCAACCTAGCTGCCTTGGAGGTGTAAATAATGAGTTCATCTTTTCTGGGAGACTAGACAATCTTGCTTCAAGTTATTGTGCTCTAAGAGCTCTCGTGGATTCATGTAATTTGCCTGAAGATTTATCAAATGAACATGCTATCAGAATGGTTGCTTTATTTGATAACGAAGAGGTAAATTCCCCTTGTATGCAACTTGTGGTCATATGCATCCATGGCTTTCTTCTTCTTCTTCTAAGACTCTGGATGTTGCACTATAGTTAGTTCCGTTACTTGTACAGGTAGGGTCAGGTTCAGTACAGGGAGCAGGTGCCCCCACTATGTTTCAGGCCATGAGACGCATCATCGATTGCTTAGCTCATGAATTCTTGCGAGAGGGTGATTTTGAACGTGCCATCCGCCAATCTTTTCTTGGTATAATCCTCTGACAATTGTCTTGGGCCTTCATTCTAGATATTGCCTTTGGTTGGGACTTGAGATTGTTGATTTTCTTTGCAAGGAGTATCGTGTGTTTAGATGATTGAACAATTGCGATACAAGTGAAAACTATTCTTGACGAGCCCTTCTAACTGGAGTTGTGTGCGTGAGGTGGAGGGGTTCTTTGAGGCACACATCCAAATGGGGCACATGTTGTGAGATCCAGGCTATTCATCAGGTGGGGCCCACCATGAACCTGCCTTGGTTCGAAAATGAAGCAAGCCACTCATTAGGTGGGCTACCTGCATGTGAATTGAACATCACTATTGCTCTTTCTTTTTATGTATATGATTGTCCATTTTATTTTTCTCAAACGTGAATGGCCCACCTGATGAATGTAGTCAGTGAACTGGCCTGATCTTTATATTGAGGCCTGTTCAAGGTGTCTTTCACTTGCTGAATGGCGCGGTTCTTGCACACATGTGCCATGAAGAACCACCTTCATCTCACGTCCGAGTCCCATTAGCAGGCTCATTCTTGAACGAATCATATAGAAATGTGTCAGACCTAGCTATGACCACACACACACACACACAGAGAGAGAGAGAGAGAGAGAGAGAGAGAGAGAGAGAGAGAGAGAGAGAGGAATGCTCATGCTGCAGGACAGCCTAATCTAACCCTAGATGCATGCAGAAACTAAAAAAGGCGGAATCATGTAAGCAATAAAATAAACCATTCACCATATGCATCATAAATCAAGAATTAAATAAGGGAAAGCAGAATGATTAAGGCCAATCATCACAAACAAGCAGTAATGGATTTAATTCCTTGCGTTGATTGGATCCTGCGAGAGATAGAAGTCTCGATCTTGCATGGGTTCATCCAATCAATCACGTCGATTCTCTAATCCATGAAAATCGGGATTTTCTGGATTTAAGGGAATGGGAAATTCAGGAAATCTGAAAATTGTGAGATCAAAGATGGCCGATCTAGGATGTGAAAATTAAAACAAAGTGTTGACAAGGTATCCCAAAACGGTTACGTATTGGCCGATACGTAATGGAAACGGTCATGACCGTTACGCATTACAGGGTCGAAACGGCTTAACGGCCGTTATAGAAAAAACAGGCCATAACGGCCCCGTATCGGACCGATACGGCCCCGTAACGGTCTAATAACAGTTTTTTTCAAAAAATAAAAAAGGGCCGTATCGGCCGATACGAGGTCCATAACAGCCGTTACGGCCTGTATTGTAACGATAACGGTGGTGGCCGTTATGGCCACTATTACCGTTATGGGACACCTTAAGTGTTGATGATAGAAGAAGGTTGGAAGAAAAGGTTAGAGATTACCTTGAAGAAGGGAGAAAGAGAGAAGAAGAGATGATTTGAGAGAGAGAAAAGATGTGAGGGAGAAGAAGATCCACCAAGAAGAGGAGAGAAGAGCCACCAAAGGTTTTCATAATTTTAATGAACATAACATAATGAAAAGAGTTTAGGACTCGGCCCTATTAATAATCCTGTAATAAAAAAAATGACTAAAATATCCTAAAAAAATTGGAAAATCGCGTCTTTTCGCAAAATTCTGCATTGGATCATCAGTCGACTGAGACCTATCTTCGGTCGACCGAAGCCCTCCTCGGTTGATCGAAGGCTTCTTCGGTCACAATTATAGTTTGCTCGTACTTCTGTAGGAGGGGGTCCTTCGGTCGACTGAAGGCCTCGCTTTTCCTGCTGTCGTGCTGCTATCACGTGATCATCCTATGCTCCTCAAATGTCATCGAACCACAGTGAAATGGGCAAGGCTCGCCTCCGACGTTGAGACTTTGAAAGGCGTGATGTTTGCATCAACTCCCCTCAGTTGAGAAGAGCTCGACTCCGGCGAGATAAAACTTTTGTGCCTCTTCAACAAATCTGGCTCACGTCGCTGTAATGCTACTTCCGTGAGCCACGTACAATCGGATGGTGGCCTGTTCTTCTATTTAACCAAGTACCTTTGGAAGCCTACATCTCTTGTGGGTACAATTTCCTCATACACAATCCTTTCAATTTCTTCTCTTTTCTCAGGTATAGTTGGGATAGGTGGAGTAGGTTGGGAAGCAAATTCTAAATATGGCCACGTATGGGATGCAGGGTCTATGTGAGGGTTTGGACAAGGGATTAGATCTTCCACATTGAATATTGGATTAATGCCCATGCTGGGTGGAAGTTTTATCATGTACCCATTGTACCCAATTTTCCGCAAGACTTTAAATAGTCCAGCATTGCGTGCTTGTAATTTTCTCACAGCACCTTGGGGAAATTGTTCTGGCCTTATCCGAACCATTACAGTCTCCCTCATGAAATTCTTGGAGTTTACGATGCAAGTCAGCTGAATGTTTATAATTTCATTGCTTACACTAATCCGCCTCCTAATATCTGAATGCAATTCATGGATATGTCATGCAAAAGACTCAACTAACTCTAATGATCTACGAGAAATAAACATTAATGAAATTATAGGACACTCTGGTGAAGTAATGGACTCAAAATAGACAACCCTATTATCTATAACTTGGGAAATTATATCCAAAGAACACTTCTTGCGGGTAACACATAATTTCTCATTCTTTAGAATCCCACGAACCTGTTTTAACTGATAGAGGTATTGCTCATTGTAAGTGTTATAAACAAGGATAATGTCCAGGTATCCCACTACTTGAGAACACTTACTTTTTATGTCAAGTCTAGAGAAGATCTTAGCATTGACCATTATGCTCAACATCTCATCAAGATGTGGGATATGGGCTTTGGCCATCACATCCACCATAACGTGAATACGTCGTAAAGTGAACTGACACTTGACTGAGATTTTGTGGACAGTCAGAATGTCCCCACAAGTCCGCCACATGCCACTATTCTTGGAAGTGAAAAGGGCGGGTACAGCACACGGAATAAAACTCAAACTCTCCTGAGTGAACTCTTCTTGAAGAAGTTTATCAAATTGCCTCTGCATTTCCGCATGCTCCGCGGGGTTCACTCGATAAGGGGGACAGCTTGACAGAATCGACCCAGGGACAATATTGATTGCATGTTGAATGTCCCGGTTGGGTGGAAGTTCATCCCATAAGTCATCCACCATTAAATCTACACTAGTCACTTTTTCAATCTCGTTCGCTTTCATTATGGTGAGATACTTAGATGGGGACCCTACATCATTCAAGTCACACATGACAACTGAAAGTGGTGCGGTCTCAATTTCTTTGACCTTTTCATCACTAGCACCCACTCCTTCATGCCCAACAATGGTGAGTGATGCCTCAATTTCTTCTTCTTCATCACTATTGATTTCAGGCACGTACTCTTACCTCTTCATAAATAGCCTGTTTAAATCGTTCCAACTTGCTATTCACCAAGGCATTATCTCGCTCCCAGGGAAATATAATTGGTGGCAAACAATCTTCAAATTGCTAGAAAGCTGAGATTTCCTTAGTGACGGATTCGACAACTTTACAAGAAGGTGGCCATATTGGTTCTCTATTTTTATTTTTATTTTTTATAATTGGGGTATCCAGGCTTCTTAGAGCACTTGACTAGGTCCTCAGCTAGGTCTCCAAAGGGGAGCACCCTTCAAGATCCCCGAGGCACGCGCAAACCCTCCAATCCACGCACACCGGGTAAGTTCATGGGAGGTGGCCACCGAGGGGTTTCGAGCTCAAGACTTCTCGCTTCCTGAGGCGGGGTGTCCTAGCCAGTTGAGCTATCGCTCGGTGGTTATATTGGTTCTCTTTTTGGACGGGAAGGTGGGACGATTCTTTCCTGAGCTAAGGGCTTTTGATGGTAAGAGATGGGAAAATACTTTTCTTTTAAATGCTTTTTTATCTCGTCCCATTGTGAGATCGAAGCTCCACCTTTCTGCTCAATTCTTTGCTCCAAATCCGTCTAAAACGACCTAGCTTGGCCCGTCAATTTCAACTTGGTGAACCTCACTCGACGGCTCTCTGACATATCATACCAATTAAAAAAGTATTCCAAGTCTTCAAGCCAATCAAGGAATGTCTGTGGGTCAAATGACCACTAAAATGTGCAAAATCATCAGAGTTCGGCTTTCCATTGGGTCTCGAAGGCCATAAGACAACACTGGCCCTGAGGGACTCAAACGCCTATACTCCATTCATTACGCGGGGGGGGGGGGGGGGGGGGGGGGTTACTCGAGATGAACTAGTTCTAGTATATGATGCAAAATCTGTGAATTCAGATTTGAATGCTAACTGAACATGAATCCGAAATTTTCAGATTTAGATAAAAAGAAGACACAAATCTGGAAAATTCAGATTTGTATGATAACTAGAACATGAATCTGAAAAATTCAGATTTGGATCAAAAGGAGACGAAAATCTAGAAAATTCAGATTTATGTTCCAAGGGATTACTAAAATCTGAAATTTCAGGTTTAGATTGAACAAGGACTGCAAATCTGAAAATTCATACTTGGAATCACTGTTAGATGCAAATCTAAAAAACTCCAGATTAACCTAGGCTTATGCAAATCGAAAAATATAAAACGTTAGACTTTGGATAACTCGATCTACGACGAACTCATGCAAGAACCTAAGCTCTGATACAAAAAATTGATGTGGTACAGCCTTATCTAACCCTGGATGCATGCAGAAACTAAAAAGGGCGGAATCATGTAAGCAATAAAATAAACCATTCACCATGTGCATCATAAATCAAGAATTAAATAAGGGAAAGTAGAATGATTAATGCCAATCATCACAAACAAGCAGTAATGGATTCAATTCCTGGCATGGATTGGATCATGCGAGAGATAGAACTCTTGATCTTGCACGGGTTCATCCAATCAATCATGTTGATTCTCTAATCCATGAAAATCAGGATTTCTGGATTAAGGGAATGGGAAACTCAGGAAATCTGAAAATTGTGAGATCAAAGATGGCCGATCTAGGATGTGAAAATTAAAACAAAGTGTTGATGATAGAAGAAGGTTGGAAGAAAAGGTTAGAGATTACCCTAAAGAAGGGAGAAAGAGAGAAGAAGAGATGATTTGAGAGAGAAGAAGAGATGTGAGGGAGAAGATCCACCAATAAGAGGAGAGTCGAGCCACCGAATGTTTTCTTAATTTTATTCAACATAACATAATGAAAAGACTTTAGGGCTCAGCCCTATTAATAATCTTGTAATAAAAAAATGACTAAAATATCCCTGAAAACTTAAAAAAAACAAAAAAAAAAAACGCGTCTTTCTACAAAATTCTGCATCGGATCGTTGGTCGACCGAAGCCCTCCTTGGTTGATTGAAGGCTCCTTCGATCATGATTACAGTTTGTTCGTACTTTCGTAGGAGGGGGTCCTACGGTCGACCGAAGGCCTCACTTTTCCTACTGTCGTGCTGCTATCAAGCGATCATCCTTTGCTCCTCAAACGTTGTTGAACCTCAGTGAAATAGGCAAGGCTTGCCTCTGATTTTGATAGACTTTGAAAGGCGTGATGAACGCATCAGCTCACCTGCGCACCAGTTCTCATGAGAACTTGTGAGCACTTTTTGACAACTTATCACATGTGATGCGAGCCCAAAATCTGAGTCGTCCACATGGTGAAGCACTCGAAAAAACCCCTATGGCCCAACTTTCAACCTGGTTCAGAACTTTGGTGGGCCATGGCAAAAGGAAACCATTTCCTCCCTTGATTTGCCCCTCTCTCTAGTACGACCCACCAGAGTTTTGGATCAGGTTGAAAATTGGGCCTTTGAGGGTTTTTTGGGGCGCTGCATCACGTGGATAGCTCAAATTTTGGGATCACATGACGTGTGATGCGTCTTCAAAAAGTGCTCACGGGTTCTCGTGAGAACACATGCGCAGGTGAGCATTCCTCTCTCTCTCTACACACACACACACACACACACACACTGGAAGATATAATGAATTATGCGTCCTATGTTGGAATATTAAAATCATAGGGTCCTTTCTGTAATAAAGTCCCTCTGGACTTATTTGTAAATAGGTCATTTGTTGAGGTTGTATGATGTAATAAGTGAGGGAATCCATATATATATAATAAAATAATCCCAAGGAGAGGTCATACGTTTTTTACTCTCTCTCTCTCTCTCTCTCTCACTCTCTCTCTCTCGTCTTCTCATCTTCACCCTTTTTGTTTTTTTATGGTATCAAAGCCTTGATTGATCCAAACCAAGCTCCATCCATAGCAACCTTCCTATTCTCATAAAAAAGCAGTATACTCAAGCAAACGAGGAGCATTCGAAGCCTTTACTGAAGGAGACATGTGCTGACGTCAGTGTTCATACAGCTGACGTTAAGAACCCATTGTTTGTACAACTCAGTTTACTTCGGGATCAACCCCACCTGGTGCAGAATTATGTGAGGATATTTAGAGTGATTTTTCTGGAATTTTTTAAAGAGGATTTATATCTTTTTAATGATTTTTCTAGTGTTTTTTGGAAATATCCCCAAATCGACCCATTTTTTAAATTCTGTTCAAATTTGGAGTTTTTGATATGTAAAAATTGTTACATAGGGGTCTTTTTGGCTATCCTACACAGAGGAATTGTTTTGTGGAGATCCGACATAAAAAATCGAAGTTTTGGATCAAATGGGGGTTGGCTACACCGTTTTTGGGCCCTTTGACGCACGGCATATACACCAGATTTATGGTGTATGTTCCTGCACCTTCTAAGTTTGTTGTTAGTGCTGGATGGCGATTTGATTGGTATTTCTTCATCTTCCTTCTCTTGCATTCTCTATATTCATGGATTTTACGCCACCGGGACATGGCCTTGATGGTTCAATCTAGATTACTTATACAAAATTTAACGGAGGTAACTTTCTTCTTGGGTCTCGGGCTATTCAGATGTATATTGTTGGCAAGGAGAAGCTTGAGTACCTCACTGGCACCACAAAATGGCCTTCATCCTCGACAGATGCATGGGATTCTTCCAATGCCATTGTTATGGGCTGGTTACTCAACTCAATGGAACCTAGTATTGCTTCTAGATATTTCTTCTATGAGACTGTTGTTGATTTATAGAAATCACTCAATGAAACTTATGGAACGGTCTCAAATAAGCCTTGCATCTTTAAGCTAAACATAGATTTGTATTCTCTCACATAGGAGAATCCTTTCGTTATTGAGTATTTTAGGGCCTGGAAGAGCCGCTGAGAGGAATTGCGTCACTTGTAGCCTCTCAGTGAACTTCCAGATGCTCGCAGTGCTGAGATTGTGAAATCTCGAGAGGATGAAGCCAAGACCTATAAATTCCTAGTTGGATTGAATAGTGAGTATGAGGCACCAAGGACTCGGTTGCCACAAGCTCCAAACAACATATTCTGTCCTCCATTCAAAGGAATCTTGCAGGCGAGTTATGTCAGCTCCAGCCTTGACACAGGAGATGACTGTCTTTACTTCCACTACTGTTCCACCTGGTGATAGGAGTGGGTGGTGGTTCAGATACTCGAGGCGGGTTCTCATCTAGAGGACGTGGTAGAGGTCGAGGGTATTTTTTCTGCACCTATTGCAATCGTTTAGGACATTCCCGAGAACGATGTTTCAAGCTTCATGGCCGCCCTATTGCCTACGTCGCAGCTTCTAATGATAGTGGACACACTTCTGATACTTGTGGCATTACTTCTATGGATTCCTCTTATACGAAGACTGTTACTATGACTAGGGCAGATGTGATGGAGTTTCAACATCTTGGATCTCTTCAGTCTCAGTCAGCCACACCTACAATCATCTCCTCACAGCCATTTGCCTCTTCTTTTGCTGCTATGACAGGTACTGCACTTCATGCCTCCTCCACTCCTACAATGACTGGTATGCATAATTGCCTTCTTCCTTCCACTTCTTCTTCTTGTTGTCGTTCAGTTCGTCTTGCTAATGGAACTTCTACCCTAGTTGAATTTATTGGCTCAGCTTCAGTTTCTCATTCGATTACCTTGTCCAATGTTTTATACATTCCTGAGTTCAATGCAAATTTGATATCGGTTAGTTGTTTTACTAGAAAATTAAATTGCAGTGTGACGTTCTTTCCATCTTATTGTGTTTTTCAGAACTTGAGTGCGAAGATGATTATTGGTGCGAGGTATGAGCATGGTGGTCTCTACTTGCGACAGGGTGTTCTTGTTGCTGCTGGTGCTTCAGCATCATCTCGTTCCTTTGTTTCTCGGTCATGTAGGTTAGAGTCTTAGAGTCTAATAAAGAGTCAGCTGCCATTTGGCATGCAAGATTGAGTCGTGCTTCTATTAGAACGTTGCAATCTCTTGTTCAATTTAATAAAATTAGTGATGCTTATTTTAAATGTGAAACGTGTTAGTTGAGTAAACATGTTAGAAATTCATATCCTATTGTTGAGCATCGATCTGACAAAATGTTTGCATTGGTTCATTATGATATATGGGGACTTAGTCTTGTTAAATCTCTGTACGGATTCTCTTACTTTGTTATATTTATTGATGATTTCTATCGTGTGACTTGGGTATATTTGATGCGTCGTCGTGATGACTTGTTTAACTTGTTTCGATCATTTCATCAAATGATCTAGACTTAATATGATTGCACCATTCAAACTCTTTGTTCCGATAATGGTGGAGAGTACACCTCAAATACCTTTAAATCATATATCCAAGAGCACGACATTCATTATCAACTTTCTTTTGCCTACACTCCACAACAAAATGGAGTAGCAGAGTGCAAAAATCTCCATCTTCTTGATGTTACTCGCTCTCTTCTGATAGGAATGAAGGTTCCTAAATCATACTGGTCTGCAGCCTTGTCGACATCATGCTATTTGATTAGTCGAATGCCTACCTAGGTTCTCAAAGGATATATTCCACTATGTGCATTGAAACCTACTAGTCCTCTGTTTGTTGTCCCTCTAAAAGTGTTTGGCTGCATATGTTTTGTGCATTTACTAGGTCCCTCCAGGGACAAGTTGTCTAATCGGTATGTTAAGTGCATTTTCATTGGCCACTCTCTTCAGCATAAGGGTTATAGGTGTTATGATCTATCAACTAGGAAATATTTTGTGTCTATGGATGTAACATTCTTTGAAGATCACCCATTCTACTTTCCATCATCTGAATATGTTAATGCAGTTGAGACACAACATTTTTTGCCTCTGCCAGTAGTGATGCAGGGGCATGTGATGATCTAACCCTAGATGCATGTATATCAAGTTGGAAGATATTCAAATAATAAAATTACGAAACTAACTACTTTCAATCAGAGGAAATTAACAAATCTCAACACGAAGATGAATTCCGTCCGTCCGAATCATGCCCCTTTGCATAAAACCATGTAAAATCGTAAAATAGGGAGGATCTAGGGATATGTGGATATCCCATATCTAGCATAGACCAGTCCACAGTCAAGTTTGGATCCAGTTATCGTGGCTAGGCATCCCTCTTTTCGATCGTACCAAAAAGGGGGGGGGGGGGGGGGGTTTCAGAAAAGGACGAGGGATGTCGAAAAACAATGGGTTATCATGAAGTACGAATTAGGAATCAAAAGAAGCTTACCTTTCCTCGCACCTTGAAGAAAGAGAGAAGAGAAAACGGAAACTCCGGGGTGGAATCCTCAACACCCGAGGGCCAATCCTGAAACCCTAATCTCTCAACAAAGAGGAAGAAACTCACGAATTTTCTATTCATTCAATAATTTCGAAATAGGGTTCTCACAGTATATATAAGCTACGAAATAAAAAAAGTGCACTAAAGTGCCTGAAAACCAAAGAAATAACATAAAAACGTCTAAAGTAAATAACGACACTAAAGCGCCTAGAAACAAGGAAATAAATAGAAAAGCGCCTAAATGTAAATCCGCTCCATGGTCCAGCGGTCATGATGCTCCTGCGCGATCCTGCAACTCGCGTACTCGTAACGGGTCAGAAAATGGGCCCAATGGGCCCGGCGTCCATCCACATCAACTCGTCTGCTCCAACACTCGATCTGCGACGTCGCCTCCTCTGGTACACTCTAAAGGGTGCACCACTGATGTCTGCATCAATTCTCCCCGGGTGGGAAGAATTCGCCACTGGCGAAAGTGAACTCCTGTACCTCTCAAGCATGTCTGGATCGATACGCTGTAGCTCTGTCTCGGTAATCCAGGAGTTATCTGCAATAGGCCTGTTCCTCCACTTGACTAGGAATTTCTGGTAACCCCCTGAGCGAGTAGAAACCAACTCGGAGTCCAAAATTCCCTCTATCTCGTCTCTTCTCGATGCAGAAGGAAGAGAAGGTAAGATGGGTATAGGGAGGTCAGGCTGTGGCCAAGGTCCATATATAGGGGAGGTCTGGGAAGAAACATGGGAATCACTGGATAGAGGTAATGGCTTGTGATAGGGAACTAGATCTTCCACATTAAATGTGGAACTGATGCCCATGGTAGGAGGGATATCAACAACATAAGCGTTAGACCCCAACCTTTTCACAATTTTATGTGGGCCTATGCTACGGGCATGAAGCTTCTTCACGGATCCAGGTGGAAACCGATCAGACCTAATACGAACCATGACGTCATCTCCAGGTTGAAATTCCCTAAATCTCCTGTGAGTGTCAGCAGAAAGTTTATAATGTTCATTACTTGAATTAATCTTCCTTCTGATCTCAGTATGCAATGCATGTATATGATGGGCAAATGACTCTCCTAACTCTGAAGGACGCTGTGGGGTAGCCATGGGGATCAAATCTATGGGGGCTCGGGGTCTAAGACCTGAAACAATTTCAAATGGGCTCATTCCTGTGGACCTGTTCACTGAAGAGTTATAAGCGAACTCTGCTGTGGGAATAACAGTGTCCCAGGTCCTGTGGTGGTCTCCAACTAGACATCTCAACAAATTCCCTAGGCTACGGTTCACTACCTCTGTTTGACCATCCGACTGAGGATGATATGCTGAAGAAAATTGAAGCCTCGTACCCAAAAGATGCCAGAGAGTCTTCCAAAAATAACTAGTGGACCTAGTATCTCTGTCAGACACGATGGATCTAGGTACCCCATGAAGTCGCACAACCTCCTAAAAGAATATCTTAGCAATGTGGGAGGCATCTGAGGTCTTATAACAGGGTAGGAAATGGGCCATCTTAGAAAACCGATCAACGACCACGAGTATGGAATCGTGCTTACGAATAGTCTTGGGAAGCCCAAGCACGAAATCCATACTGACATCTTGCCACGGGGCATGTGGAACTGGCAAAGGAGTGTATAAGCCTGTATTTTGTTTCCTCTGCTTTGCCAGTTGACATGTCCGACACTGCCCTACAATCTTGGCCACATCTCGCTGGAGATTAGGCCAATGGAAACGATCAGAAACCAGGGCAACCGTTTTATCTCTACCAAAGTGACCTGCCATCCCTCCAGCATGAAGCTCTCATACTAGAAAATCACGAAGGGATGTGCGTGGGATGCAGAGCTTGTCCCCTCTAAAAAGGTATCCGTCTGTAAGGACAAACTCAGCACTCCTCGGGGGTGGGTCACTAGACAACGACGCATAGATGGTCCCAAAGTCAGGACAAGTTGAGTACTCACCCTTGAGTTGCTCAAAGCCTGTAACTTCAATGCTCATGGACCGCAGCGTCATGACACGACGGCTAAGCGCGTCAGCAACTTTATTCTCTTTACCGGCCTTGTGCTTAAGTAGAAACGTATACTCTTGAAGAAATTGGGCCCACTTGGCATGCCTAGGGCTCAACTTCTTTTGAGAGCTCAAATATTTCAAGGCCTCATGATCAGAGAACAGGACAAATTCTTGCGGTAATAAATAATGCCGCCAATGGCGCAATGATTGCACAACCGCATAGAACTCTTTGTCATAGGTGGAGTAGCGTTGTTTAGCCTCATTCAGTTTCTCACTGAAAAAGGCCACAGGATGTCCCTCTTGGCTTAACACTCCCCCTATGGCAAGTCCTGACGCGTCACACGCCACCTCAAAGACTTTAGAGAAGTCAGGTAGACGCATGACGGGCGCTTCCGTCATCTTCTTCTTAATTTCAGAGAAAGCCCGTGTCGCGGCTTTAGTCCATTGGAACTCCCCTTTTCTTATGCAATCTGTGATGGGAGCCATAATAGAGCTAAATCCACGGATGAACCGCCGATATAACGTAGCTAGGCCATGAAAGCTTCGCACGTCGTGTATATTACGCGGCTCAGGCCAATTGACAATGGCCTTGACTTTCTCAGGGTCTGCAGACATACCCTCTGACGACACAACGAACCCCAGGAAGATAACTCTGGAAGTCAAGAAGGAACACTTCTTAAGGTTCGCATAAAGCTTTTCTGCTCGCAGGGCATTGCAGACCTGCCTCAAGTGTTCAAGGTGCTGGGTAGGAGACGTACTATAGATGAGGATATCATCGAAGTACACAACTAAGAACTTACCCATAAAGGGTCGCAGCACCTAGGTCATCACCCTCATAAATGTACTTGGAGCATTGGTTAACCCGAAGGGCATAACCAAACACTCATACAGCCCGTCCTTCGTCTTGAAGGCAGTCTTCCACTCATCTCCTGGGCGAACACGAATTTGGTGATAACCACTCTTGAGGTCAATTTTCGAAAAGATAGTAGAGGTGGCCATCATGTCAAGCATGTCATCAAGCCTCGGGATGGGAAACCGATACTTGACAGTAATCTTGTTTATGGCTCTACTATCGACACACATGCGCCACGTGCCATCTTTCTTTGGTGTAAGAAGCGCAGGCACGGCGCACGGGCTCATACTCTCACGAATAAATCCCTTTTTAAGCAATTCATCCACTTGCCTCTTCAACTCGGCATGTTCGGTGGGATTCATTCTGTAGTGAGGGAGGTTTGGTAGGGTCGCCCCTGGGACAAGATCTATCGCATGCTGAATGTCCCGCATCGGTGGGAGCTCGTCGGGAAGGTCCTCAGGGAAGACATCCCGAAACTCCTCTAGGACTGAACGAACCTCCTGGGGTAACCCTATAGCAACCTCGGATGTACTCTCTCTAGCCAGTAAAACGTACACCATAGTCCCAGCTTTGGCCTCTCTCTCAAACTCCTTAGCATCTATGATGTGGAGGGACTTCGACTGAGGTGCCCTTTGACTCTTAGAACTGCCTGGAGACGCAACATCTTTCTCTCCTGTGGACGATTTGGGAGGGAGCGGGCTCAAGACAAGCTTCTTTCCTTCGTGTTTAAACACACAATTATTCGTACGCCCGAATATTGTGACATCTTTGTCAAAGAGCCATGGCCTTCCCAAGATGATATGGCCAACGTCCATCGTGACCACATCACACCACAACTTGTCCTTGTATGGTCCGAATTCAATTGGAACAAGGCATCGCTGAGTCACAGGAAGGGATGTCGCATCAACCCAAGAAACTCGGTATGGGTTGGGGTGAGGGACTGGCTTCAACCCCAAGCGACTCAAAGTACTTGGAGAAACTACATTCTCACAGCTCCCGCTGTCGATGATCACTTTACAACTCTTATCTCCACACTTGGCGTAAGTGTGGAAGATAGTGGTTCTGCGCCAATCCTCACTTTGCTTCACCTGGGCCAAAGCGCATCTCACCACAGCAAGTGGGGTAGTCTCCACAGTATCATCCTCGGCATCACTGGTCGGCTCAAGGGATTGGACGATGATTTCCTCATCATTCTGGTCACCTTCAACTTCATATGCCACTTCTTCTTCTGTAGAGTGTTCAGAAACAAAGGCAATACGCCCACCCCTATTTGAACACTCTGCGGCAATGTGACCCATGCCACCACAGCGGTAGCACTGCCCTGGCATCGCAGTCCTAGTACTTGGTCCAGCCACATTGTTACCTCGATTTCTATTGACTGGTTGGGTACTAGGTTGAGCTCTGGGTTGATTTCCGACCTGAGGTCTCGCTCCCTGCGGAGCTACTCTAGGCACAGTAGGTCGAATCTCAAACCCTCTAGCAGGAGATTGGCGCACATAGTGCTCCAGTTCCTGCACCATCTGGTAAGCGTGCTCTAAGCTGGTGACCATATGAGGCATGAGCTCACGCTGGAGGTCAAACTTGAGGCCCATACGAAAACGGGAGAGAACCACAGCAGGGTCCTCATCTACATCGCACCTCATCATGTATTCATCGAACTTGGCAATGTATTCCGTTACCGTCATGGATCCTTGGCGCAAAGTGTGCCATTGATCCAACAGCCTCTGCTTATAAGAAAGGGGAACATACTTCTCTCGCAACAGTTCTTTCATTTCAATCCAAAAGAGAACTGGCCCCTCTCTAGATCGCTCACGGTGACGCTCCACATTTCCCCAATGTAGTTTTGCCTGGCCCACCAACTTCATCTTGGCGAATCCAACCCGCTGTGGGTCTGGCAGACCGTGCCACTGAAAGAAGTGATCCATGTCTGCTAGCCAATCAGAAAAAACTTTGGGGTCCAGTCTCCCATCAAAACTAGGAGCGTCAACCTTGATGCCCTTCATGACCCTAATAACAGGGTTCTGCTCATGGTATCTCTGAGGTTGCGGATATCGCACCCCACCATGGCCCTCCCGCTGGGCGGGGAAAACAGGATCACGAATCTGTGGGGGTGGCTGATGATGAGCCCCATCGTGTCCATTGCCAGGCCCACGGACCTGACCTGCGCCCAAATCATCCCTAGGCGGATCAGGGCCCATAACTTGGGACTGATCGACTGCCCCAGTGTCGGGGGTTGCTTGGGGACCATTTAAAGTGGTGGTCTGGATGCCATCCTCTAAGCGTGTGACCCTCTCCTCTAAACGTGTGAACCTATCATCCTGATGCGCAAACTGCTGCGCGATCTCACCTCTCAAGGTCTGAAATTGCTGATCCATTCTCGTAATTAGACCCTCCAGAGCTTTGGTAATTTGATTAGATTCCATAGTATTATGAAGACCAAACCTACGACCAGTGCGCGTAGGCATACACCAGGAGTGATATGTGAAAGGCCCTAGATCTAGGTGCGCAAAGGTGTAAAAAAGGTAAAATCTAAATGCAGTTTTGACTATCCTAGTTCAGTGCAATGCAAGCTATCCTATGTGGCCTAGATCTATATGAGGACTCAACAAAATCTAGAGAAAAAAAAAAAAAAAAGGCTAACTAAACTCAACGAATTATGACCCCTACGCAGAGTTGGACGCGGGTCGAGCGCCCGAAAGGCCTACTATTTTTTCGATTTGGGATATCCGATTCCTTTGAAAAAAAATCACCGAAAAAGGAAATTTTGGGTAAACTGACCTACGCTAGGAACCCTTTGCTCTGATACCAAAATTGATGCAGGGGCATGTGATGATCTAACCCTAGATGCATGTATATCAAATTGGAAGATATTCAAATAATAAAATTACGAAACTAACTACTTTCAATCAGAGGAAACTAACAAATCTCAACACGAAGATGAATTCCGTCCGTCCGGATCATGCCCCTTTGCATAAAACCATGTAAAATCGTAAAATAGGGAGGATCTAGGGATATGAGGATATCCCAGATCTAGCATAGACCAGTCCACAGTCAAGTTTGGATCCGGTTATCGTGGCTAGGCATCTCTCTTTTCGATCGTACCAAAAAAGGGGGGGGGGGGGGGGGGGGGGTTTCAGAAAAGGACGAGGGATGTCGAAAAACAATGGGTTATCATGAAGTACGAATTAGGAATCAAAAGAAGCTTACCTTTCCTCGCACCTTGAAGAAAGAGAGGAGAAAACGGAAACTCCGGGGTGGAATCCTCAACACCCGAGGGCCAATCCTGAAACCCTAATCTCTCAACAAAGAGGAAGAAACTCACGAATTTTCTATTCATTCAATAATTTCGAAATAGGGTTCTCACAGTATATATAAGCTACGAAATAAAAAAAGTGCACTAAAGTGCCTGAAAACCAAAGAAATAACATAAAAACGTCTAAAGTAAATAACGACACTAAAGCGCCTAGAAACAAGGAAATAAATAGAAAAGCGCCTAAATGTAAATCCGCTCCATGGTCCAGCGGTCATGATGCTCCTGCGCGATCCTGCAACTCGCGTACTCGTAACGCGTCAGAAAATGGGTCCAATGGGCCCGGCGTCCATCCACATCATCTCGTCTGCTCCAACACTCGATCTGCGACGTCGCCTCCTCTGGTACACTCTAAAGGGTGCACCACTGATGTCCGCATCAAGTAGTTGATACTTCTCCTTTGACACCTTCGACGACACCTAAGCGACTCCTCATCTATGTTCGCCGCAAGTCGAGACCATCACATGGACTGTCCGTACCAATAGCTCATCTTCCACTCTCAGGTATCTCCTCTCATCCTATCTCTGCCGCTAGTCCTTCATCTCCTGTTGCTTCTCGCACTCGTAGTCACCATCCCACATTACATCCTATTTCTAATTTTGTTTCTTATGATTCTCTCTCACCCTCTTATCATGCGTTCTTAGCACTATTTTATCTTCCACTATTCCTAAGTCAGTGCTTGAGGCTATTTCAGTACCTGCTTGGAAGCAAGTAATGGAAGAAGAAATGGCTGCTTTTCATAAAAATGACACCACATCATTTTGAGGTTGACTACAATGAGACCTTCTCACCTGTTGCAAAGTTGGATTTGGTCTGCTTTATCATTTCCTTAGAAGCTAATCTTGGTTGGCCTCTCTTTCAGATGGATGTCAAAATGCCTTCCTCTATAGCGATCTGGAAGAAGTCTATATGGATTTTTCGCCTGGTTTTCAATTTAACAGGAGTCTGGGAAGGTGTGTAACCTGAAAAAGGCTCTTTATGGTCTTAAGCAATCTCCCAGAGCTTGGTTTGCCAGATTTAATGCTGCCATTCTCTCTTTTGGCTTCAGACGATGTCAGGCAAATCATACCGTCTTTATTCATACTAGATAAGAAGGTAAAACTATTCTGCTTGTATATGTGGACGACATTGTTCTGACTGGGGATGACTTGGAGTTTATTGATCAAGTTAGGCACAAGTTAAGGAATTTGAGATTAAAGATCGAGGGTCCTTGTAGTATTTTCTAGGGATTGAAGTTGCCTGCTCATCTAAAGGCATCTTCATATCTCAAAGAAAGTATACTCTTGACCTGCTGAGTGAGATTGGCAAATTAGGTGCTTGTCCAACTTCATCTCCTATGGATCAGAAGAACTCATTACTTGCATTTGAAGGTGAGAGTTTAACAGATTCTATCATGTATCAAAGGTTAGTTGGGAAACTAATCTACTTGACGATTACAAAACCAGACATTGCCCAAGCTGTAAGTATCGTTAGTCACTTTATGCACTCACCAAAAGTGTCTCATCTGGATGTTGTATATCGCATATTGAGATACCTGAAGTAATGTCCAGGACATGATATTCTTTATAAGAATCATGGACATATTAATGTTGTTGTGTATTGTGATGCTGACTGGGCAGGATGTTCAACAGACAGAAAGTCAACCTCTGGACTTGGTCACAAAGAGAAGTAAGAAACAATCTTTTGTATCTCGATCCAGTGCAAAGGCAGAGTACATGGCTATGACTCAGGGGGCATGCAAACTCTTATGGTTGAGGTCTATTATGGTGGAGTTGGGTTTTTCTATCAACCTCAGCTCTTCCTCTCTATTGTGATAACCAAGCAGCTATTCATATCGCATCTGACTGTCTTTCATGAGAGGACTAAACATATCAAGGTGGATACATATTTCATTCGAGAGAAGATATCTTCTGGGCTATTAACTACTTCATTAGTCAGATCAACGGATCAACCGATGGACATATTCATGAAAGCGCTTGGCTCTCCCATGCTGCAAGAAATTTCTAGCAAGTTGGGTATGACGGACATTCATACACCAACTTGAGGGGGAATGTTAGAATATTAAAATCATAGGGTCCTTTCTATAATGAAGTCCCTCCGGACTTATTTGCAAATAGGTCATTTGTTGATGTTGTATGATTTAATAAGTGAGGGAATCCCTACATATATAATAAAATAATCCCAAGGTGAGTTCATACATTTTTTACTCTCTCTCTCTCTCACACGTCTTCTCATCTTCTCCCTTTCTTCACCTTTTTTGTTTCTTTATCCTATACTATGTATCTAAAGAGAAAAATGAGATGTGAGAAGTGAAGAAGAAGAATGAGATGTGAGAAGGAGATTTGTGAGAGAAGAGGGAGGAGAAGAGATACAGAAAGATGAGAGAAGGGGGTAGAGAGCTCAATTTGTTCTCTCCCTCTTCTTATTTTTATGATTAGGGTTTTCCCAATTTACATAATAACACCCTATCTTATGACATATTTACATATAGGTCCAAGAATGAACTTTATTACAAAAAACACCCTTATTATTCCTAATATTCTAACACTCCCTCAAGTTGGTATATCAATGTTAGTCATACCCATCTTGCTAGAAATCTTTTGTAGCATAGATGAGTTAAGGGCTTTGGTAAATATGTTTGCCAACTGATCTGACGATCTGACAAATGGGGTAGTTAATAGTCCAGAGGCTATCTTCTCGCGAACAAAGTGGATATCAACTTCAATATGTTTAGTCCTTTCATGAAGGACCGAGTCAGATGCAATGTGAATAGCTGCCTGGTTGTCACAATACAGGGGAATAGCTGAAGTGGTAGGAAAGCCCAACTCTCTCATAATAGATCTCAACCACAGTAGTTCGTAAGTCCTATGAGCCATAGCTCTGTATTCTGCCTCTGTGCTAGATCTTGACACAATAGATTGCTTCTTGCTTCAACATGTGACCAAGTTACCACCAACAAATGTGCAGTAGCCAGAGGTTGATTTTCTGTCTGTCGAACATCCTGCCCAGTCAGTGTCAGAAAAACCAGCAATGTTAACATGTCCATGATTCCTATACAGAATACCACGACCTAGGCATGATTTTAGGTATCTCAGTATGTGATGTACGACCTCTAGATGGGGTGCCCTGGGTGAGTGCATAAATCGATTGATAACACTTATTGCCTGAGCAATATCTGGTCTTGTAATCCTCAAGTAGATCAGTTTTTCCACTAATCTCTGATACATGCTAGGGTCTTTCAAACTTTCACCTTTAGCTGCATGCAATGAATGTTTTTGCTCCATAGGGGACAGAGCAGGACGAGCACCCAATTTCTCGGTTCCACTGAGAAGATTAAGAGTGTATTTCTTTGTGAGATGAAGATTCCTTTAGATAAGCGAGCCACTTTAATCCCCAGAAAGTACCACAAAGGTCTCAGATCCTTGATTTCAAATTCTTTGCTTAGTTTTTGCTTGACTTGATCAATGAACTCCCAAGTGATCCCCAGTGAGAACAATGTCATCCACATATACAAGTAGAATTGTTCTTCCCTCTTGGTTTGTATGGATAAAAACCGTATGATCTTCCTGACACCTCTTGAAGCCAAAAGAAAGAATAGCTGCACTGAATCTGGCAAACCAAACTTTAGGGGATTGCTTAAGGTCATACATAGCCTTTTTCAGCTTACACACTTTCCCAGACACCCCCTTAAGCTGAAACCCTGGAGGCAAATCCATGTATACCTCTTCTTCCAGATTACCAATGAGGAAGGCATTCTTCACATAACTGAAACAAGGGCCAATCAAGATTTGCAGCAAAAGAGATAATCAAGCGAACCGAATTCAACTTTGCCACGGGAGAGAGTCTCGTTGACTCGTTGTAGTCAACCCCAAAATGTTGAGTATAGCCTTTAGCAACGAGTTGTGCTTTGTAGCGCTCAACCGTGCCGTCTGCCCGATATTTGATGGAAAAGACCCACTTGCAGCAAATTGTAGTATTACCCAAAGGTAAAGGAACAAGATCTTAGGTACCATTTTTCTGGAGAGCAGCCATCTCTGCTTCCATTGCCTACTTCCAAGCAGGTACTGCAAGTGCTTCAAGAACAAACTTAGGAACAGTTTGAGATGAAATGGCGGCCAAGGAAGCACGATAGGGTAGTGAGACAGAACCATATGAGACAAAGTTGGAAATGGGATGTAATGTAGGATGATGATTACGAGTGCATAATGCAATAGGGGATGATGGACTAGTAGAAGAAATAGGATGAGAGGAGACACCTGAACTCGAAAGAGGAGCTAATGATGCAGGTTGATCGTGTGATGGTCTTGACTTGTGATGAACATATGTAAGAAGATGTTTGGGTGCCGTGGAAGATGTTGAAGGAGTATCAACAACTGACAGTGGAAGAGAGTGATGTGTATTGACAGTGTCAGTATGGTCAGGGAATGGAGAATAGAAAGGGCGATCTTCGAAGAATATGACATCCATAGACACAAAAAATTTCCTCGATGAGGGATCATAACCAATGTTATCAAATCGTAAATTGTATCGTAAATCGTTTTCTTGTCTGAATCGTATCGTATTGTAAATCGTAAGATTTTTTCAGATTTTCATAAAATATCATAAAAAAAATACAAAAAAAAAATTATACGTAGATAAGAAAAGTTAAAAAACATATCAATCATCCATTTTCTCATGAATATACTAAAAGCACAATTTAACCATGACATTAATCTAATCTAGTCTGTTATTCATCCGTTGTACTAACTCATTTTATGACATGGTCCAAAAATAAGGTAGATCCATATCTCAGGTGGACCACTAGTGGGTGAGGCCCTAAATTTGGGGTCATCTCAATTATTTTGCCAACTCATTTTAAGGGTGGGTACCAAAAATCAGACGTATCTAAATCTTAGGTGGACCATAGTGAGTGATGTCATGAATGTGGGGCTCACCTTAACATTTATTGTATATCCATGCCATCCATTCTTTTTGCCAACTCATTTTAGGGCATGGTCCCAAAAATGAGGTATATCCAAATCTTGGTGGACCGCACAATAGAGATTAAATTCCCACCATTAAAAACTTTTTGGGCCCAAAGAATATTTGGATCGAGCTGCTGTTTGTGTTTTCCCTTCATCCAGGTCCATGTGACCTTATCAACACGTTCAATGGCAAATAAACATTACAATGGGCCGTAGGATGTTTTTAACTGTGGGCATTCAATCCCTACTGTGCGGCCCACTTGAGATTTGGATTTTTTTTTTTTTAATTTTGGGATCATGGCCTAAAATGAATTGAAAAAACTGATGGACAGCACAAATTACAACACATAAATCAAGGTGGGCCTCGTGCACCGAAACAGTGCGTGCATTTGCACCAAGCTGCATGTGCTATAGAGTATTGAAAAAAAGAAGTTAAAAGTGCGTGGCTGTGAAGAAGTAGGAGAGAGAGAGAGAGAGAGAGAGAGAGAGAGAGAGGGCCACACCTTTCCAAGGAAGAAGTAGAAGAAGAAGAAGAAGAAGAAGAAGATGAGAGACAGGTTTTCTTCTTCTTCTTCTTCTTCTTCTTCTTCTTCTTCTTCTTTTTTCTTTTTCCCTTTTCGTTTCTTTTTCCATCTCGATGCAGCAGCCTCCAATCCACATGCTTTTTTTTTTTTCACTAAGCCTAAAAAAATTTACAAAAAAAAAAACAATAAAAACAAAAACAAAAAAATTGATTTTGCCGCCGGACATTGCCGGTTTTTTGCCAGAATATCGAATCGTACGATTCTATACAAATCGTACGATTCATGATATAATCGTACGATTTGAAATCAAATCGTACGATTTATCCTAATTTGCAATTCAATCATACGATTTATATCGTACGATGGTACGATACGATACAAATCGTACGATTTGAATCGTAAATCGTACGATTTTGATAACACTGATCATAACATCTATACCTCTTGTGTTGAAGGGAATAGCTGATGAAAATACATTTGATCAATCTGTGAGCAAGTTTGTCCTTGGAAGGACTTAGTAAGTGCACAAAATAAACACAACCAAATACTCGAGGGACCATAAACAGAGGATGAGATGGTTTCAAAACATGTATTGGAATATCTCATTTGAGAACACGGGTAGGCATTCGATTAATCAGATAACATGATGTTAGTAATGCATCAAACTAGTATGACTTGCGAACTTTCATTCCTATTAACAGGGAGTGAGTGACCTCAAGAAGATTGCGATTCTTGTTCTCTGCCACTCCATTTTGTTGAGGAGTGTAAGGATGAGAGTTGATGATGTATGTCATGTTCTTGGAGGTATGATTTAAATGCATTTGAGCTATACTTCCCACCATTATCAAACCTATTAGTCTGAATTGTGCAACCATACTGAGTCTGGATCATCTGATGAAATAAGCGAAACAAATTTAGCAAATCATCACAACGACGCATCAAATACACCCAAGTCACACAAGAAAAGTCATCAATAAATATAACAAAATAAGTGAAACCATCTAGAGATGTAATGGGACTAGGTCTCCAAATATCAGAATGAACCAAGGCGAACAATTTATCAGAACAATATTCAATAATAAGATAATAACTAATAACATGTTTGCGTAATTGACACGTTTCACATCGAGAAGCAACATCACTAATTTTATTCAAATTTGAAACAAGAGATTTCAAAGTTCTAAGAGACACATGACCTAGTCTAGCATGCCATATAGCAGCAGACTCTTTATTGAACTGGACATTATTAGACTCTAAACTGCAAGACTAAGATGCGAAAGGTCGAGATGAGACGGAAGTAGCAGAGAACTCCCCCAGTCGCAGAAAATAAAGACCACCACGCCCATACCCCGCACCAATAATCCTCTTCGTATTCAAGTCTTGAAAGACACAATAAGAAGGATAGAAGGTCACACTGCAATTCAAAACTCTAGTAAGACAATTAACATAAATCAAATTGGCATGAAATTTAGGGATATACAAGACATTAGACAAAGTAAGAAACAGAGAAACGGAAACCGAGCCAACAAATTCTACTAGGGTAGAAGTACCATCAGCTAGGCGAACTGACCGACTACATGTAGAGGTAATGGAAGGAAGGAGATAGTTTTGCATACCAGTCATGTTGTTGGAGGCCCTGGAATCCATAATCCATGTAGTAGGGGCAGAGGAGGCATGAAGTGCAGTATCTGTCGTTGCAGCAAAGGAAGATGCAGAAGGCCGTGACGAGGTGGAGGCAGTTGTGCGTGACTGAGGTTGAAGAGATTTGAGATGCTGAAGCTCTATCATATCAGTTATAGTCATCACAAAAGGCTCTGAGATGCTGAAGCTCCATCATATCAGTCATCGTCATCACAAAAGGCTTTGTATGCGACGACTCTGTATTAGTAGTATCTGTAGGTTGCTCGATGCTGTTAGATGTTGCTACGCGGGCGGTAGGATGACCATGAAGCTTGAAGCATCGTTCCCGAGAGTGTCCGGAACGATTACAGTATGTGCAGAAGAAATGCCCGCGGCCTCTGCCACGTCCTTTAGATGAATAACCACTCCAAGAATCTGTACCCACACCCTTGTCAGTAGGTGGGACTGTAGTGGAAACAAAAGCAGTCTTTTCCTCTGTGGAGATCAGGGCTGACATAACTCGCCTGCGAGCTTCCTCGGAATGAAGAACAGAATAGGCTGTCTGTAACGTAGGAAAAGGGGTCATGGCAACCAACTGCGTCTGTAACGCTTCATATTCACTCTTCAAGCCTGCAAGAAATTTATACGTCTTGGCTTCATCTTCCCGGGACTTTACAGTCTCAGCACTCTTGGGATCTAATAGCTCACTAAGGAGCTGCAAGTGGCTCAATTCTTCCCAACAGCTCTTTAAAGCCCCAAAGTACTCTGTAACTAACGAGTTTTCCTATGTGAGGGAATACCGTTTTGTGTTGAGTTGAAAAATTCGAGGCTTATTGGAGATCGTGCCATAAGAGACATTCGGGGCTTGTTGAATTTTCCTATGTGAGGGAATAAGTGTCATTAAGAGACTTTCATAAGTCAGCAACCGTGTCATAGAAAAAAAATCCAGAGGCAAGTACTAGGCTCCATTGAGTTAAGTAACCAGCCTATAACAATTGCATTAGCAGATTCCCATGCATTTGTGTTGGATGGGGACTGTTTCACAGATCCAATGAGGTACCCCAATTTTTCCTTGCCAACAATGTACATTCGAACAGCTTGAGATTAGAGAAGGAAATTACTTCCATTGAATTTTGTAGAAGTAATTGAAAGTGGTCCATCTAGACCATGGACTAGGGACTTAGATTCCATAAATGAAGAGAAACAGCCACCTAAATCACTACACGACAACAATCAGCTAAGAAGGGGCACACAAATCATCAATTAGCAACAACAAGCGAGAAAATACCACATGAATTCACACCTTATAATAGCAAAAAATGAGTGAAATAATTGTATGAATATACACCAACCAACGGTGTATGCTCTGGGCGTCCAAGGGCCCAAAAACGCTACAGTCGGCCTCCCTTTGGGCTCAGAAAAGCAATTTTTTTCTGCCCGATTCATCACAAAAAAGAGTTCCATTGTGTAAGGTAACAAAAAAACAATCAATAAGCACCTGTTTTGGTAGATCAAAGAAGTTCGGTTTGGATAAAATTTAGAAATCGAGCCGATTTGAGGATTTTTCTGAAAAACTATAGAAAAATTATAAAAAAAAAATATAAATCCTCACAAAAAAATTCCAGAAAAATACCCATAATTATCCTCACAAGATTCTGTATCAAGGGTTATGCATCTCGAAGAAAACTGCACCGTACAAACACCGGTGTGCTTACGTCAGTCGTACAGATGCTGACGTCAGCAGGGGTCTAGGTTCTGGATGATCTCCTTCTTCTTTTGGTGCTTGAACTCAAAGCCCTAGATGAGAGGAAGAGAATGAAGGAGGTTTTGAGATATTACATGAGTTGGACCGATTACCGCTCTGATACCATGAGGAGAAAAATGAGATGTGAGAAGTGAAGAAGAAGGAGATGTGAGAAGGAGATTTGTGAGAGAAGAGGGTGAAGGGAAGAGATAGAGAAAGATGAGAGAAAGGGGTAGAGAGCTCAATTCTCTCTCCCTCTTCTTATTTTTATGAGTAGGGTACTAGGGTTTCCCCAATTTACATAATAACAACCTATCTTATGACATATTTACATATAGGTCCAAGAATGGACTTTATTTCAAAAAAAACACCCTTATTATTACTAATATTCCAACAATATCTAATTTCAAATCTATTACGTGTCATATTAGAACCAACTCTGAGTGCATTTATCTGTGCAGTCTGATGAAATTTGTATCAATGCCCTTTCTCAATACTTTATATTAAACCTCAATATCCATTATGTGCACTATATTATTTGATAATAGATATCATTGGGGTCAAAATGGTTTTCCGCATCTATACATAACAATAAGTGTTACCAACTTGGTCGTAAGACTTGGTCTCTGTTGGTGCCATGGCTCCCCCTCTCATTTGACATATGAACATTATGGTGTATTTGTATTTCAGATATACTTCCCATGACTTTATCCATATCTCATTATCTCCACTAAGGGGGTGTTTGGCATCTCTACAAATAAGAGCTTATTGTCTTATTTATAAAAAAAAAAAACAAGCTTTTAGACTATTTGGTAAAAGTCTAATCAAGGTGCTTATTTGTTTATAATGTAGCAAATAAGCTCTGATTTAATACGTTGGGGAGGGGTTATTTTTGAAATGAAACTTATTTGGCTTAAGCGGGTAGACATTTTGGGCTAATTTTTGGACAAGTTTGTCCTTAAACTTTTCAAGTAATTCCCATCTTACCCTCTTCTCTTCTCTTTACAATTTCTTCATGGTAGGCCCACATGATGAACGACCCATAGTGAAGGTGGGCCCCACATGATGAATGGCCCATAGCAAAGGTGGGCTTACATAGTGGATGGTGGATATTGAATGTGGGACCACATGATGGAAGGTTGATATTAAAGGTGGGCCCACATGATGAATGGCCCATATTGAAGGTTGGACCTCACATGATGGACGGTCCATAACAAAGGTGGGACCTGCATGATGGATGGTGGACATCAAAGGTGGGTCCCACATGATGGACTATCCACATTAAGTGGGCCCCACATGATAGATGGTCGGACCCACATGATGGATCGTCCACATTAAAGGTAGGACCAGTGTTTTAAATAGCTATGCTATGTAGCGTGTAGCTTACGCTACGCAGCGTAGCTTAACCTTAACGCTACGTAGCTCATGAAAATAGCTTAAGTCATGTGTAGCCTACACTACATGATAATTTGCATACGCTACACGCTACATAAACTAGGCTACACGCTACGTACCTCACATTACAAGTTATTTTTCATTACAACATTACAATCAAATAATATTTTCAATGATTTGTTACATTTTTCTATTTTCAATATTTAATGCTTTTAGTAAAAATAATATAAGTAACAATATTAAATTAGTTTTTTTGCTCTTTCTTTACCTTTATACTTAATGATTACCCTTTCCTATTACTTTTAAGTCACGTTTGGTTGCACCAAATGTCATGAAAATTTGTTAAATTTCATTATTAATCAGTGCAATTTGGTGAATATCATGGAATTAGTGCAACCAATAACAACCATAATTAAAAATCTAGAAGTAATGTGTAGCTTATGCTTCATGCTTCAGAGGGGTGAACACTATGCTACACACTATTCGCTATTTAAAACATTGGGTAGGACCCACGTGATGGATGGTGGATATTGAATGTGGGCCTACATGATAAATGACCCATATTGAAGGTTAGGCCCCACATGATGGACGATCCACAACCATGGTGGGACCTACATGATGGAAGGTTGACATTAAAGGTGGGCTTACATGATGAATGACCCATATTGAAGGTTGGGCCCCACATGATGGATGATCCACGGCCATGGTGGGACCTACATGATGGATATTGGTGGACATCAAAAGTGGGTCCCACATGATGGACTATCCACATCAAGTGGGCCCCACATGGTAGTGGTCCACAACAAAGGTGAGACCCACATGATGGATGGTGGACATCAAAGATAGGCCCCTCGTGATGAACAACACATTGAAGTGGGGCCCCACATCAAGGTGGGCCCACGTAATGAAAGGGTCACATCAAAGGTGGGCCCCACATGATAGATGGCCCGCATCAAAGTGTGGTCCAAAATGACAGAACATTTACATCAAGTGGGTTCCATTTGATGGGCAGTCCACGTCAACGATGGGACCTACATGATGGATGATGGTCATTGAAGGTGGGCCCACATGATGGTTGGTTGATATCAAAGATGTGCCCAAATCAAGGTGGGCCCACGTAATGGACGGAGTGGGCTTCACATGATGGATGGCCCACATAAAAGTGTGGCCCCTCATAATGGACAATTCACATCAAGTGGGCCCCGCCTGATGGATGGTCCACATTCAGGGTCTCTCATGACAGATGACCCATATCCAAAGTGGGCCGTATGATGGATGATCCACATAGAAGGTGCACCCCACACGATGAATGGTGGATGTCAAAAGTGGGCCCCACATGATGGACAATCCACTTCAAAGGTAGGGCCCACACTATGGACACATCAAATGTGGAGTCCACGTGGTGATGGGTAGTGGACATTGAGGGGCCCCACATGATGGACGGTCCACCAAAAAAACCATTTAGATTGCTCTTATATTAAAGTTGTTGTAATCTTTAAAAATGACGTCAACTACCCTTAAAAAAAGCCCTTATTTGAAAGTTTTATCAAACATGCTTATTTTAAATAAGAGCTTTTTTTTTGTGGAAATTTTACCAAACGAGCTTATTTAAAACAAGAGCTAGAACAAAAAGGGCTTATTGAAGTAGCTCTTATTGAAAAAGCACTTATTGAAAAAGCACTTATTGAATTGTAGTAGAGATGTCAAACAACCCCTAAGATGTCTATTCATTATTTTGTCAGTTCAGTAGTTCATTACGAATGCCAGTATCCTAAGAACTTTCTCATTGTTAATAGTAGGCATTGACTAGCAGTGAGAGAATCGTATATTAAAATAGTTCTTTGTCTTGTTCAATACTCGGCATTGCAATATTGCTGCATAACTTCTCTGCTTACTTCTCCCTACTAGTCTCTATAGGCTCATAGCCTTCTCACCTTTTGGTTTAGGCTTTTCCGGACAATCCGAGGCAACATGACCACGATTTCCACAGCCATAACATCGGATCGATTTGGATTTGGATGATTAACCTTCTTGTCCTTCTTGTCACAGCTTCTCCCTCTTTCAAATTTAAGGAATCTCTTAAATTTTTTATTCAATTTCTCTTCCTCGTCACATCATCATCACTACTTTCAGAAGACTCACTCTCCACATTCTTTTGCCTATGAGCGTGCCTATGTGAAGTCTTCAAAGTAATGTTTTTCTTCTTAGATGGGGCCTTAAAGTGTAGTTCATGAGTTTGTAGGGAACCTAAGAGTTCTTCTACCTTCATAGTAAGAGTTGTTCTACCTTCATAGTGTCAATGTCTCTACACTCTTCTAAGGTAATGACTTTTGAGCTAAATCTCTTCGGAAGGGACCTAAGGATTTTTCTACAAATTCTCTCATCCGGTACCCTTTCTCCCAAGCCACACATGGAATTATAGATATGGTTTAATCTAGCATAGAACTCCATAAAAGGTTCATCCTCATCCATTTTAATATTTTCAAATTGTGTGGTGAGGAGTTGCAATTTGGAACGTTTGACGGTACTCGTTCCTTCATGAATGATCTATAGGGTCTCCCAAGCTAATTTGATAGTACCACAATTACATATTTGATTGAATTCATTGGGTGAGACAATACAAAAGATTCCATTGATACCCTTGGCATTATAGCCACGACGAGACCTTTCTAAGTCAGTTTAACTTGTCATGGGTTTAAGTTGAGTGACTGCAACTCCATCTTGTTCCACCATTTCCACCGGTTGTTCAACCATGTGCCATACCAAAGGGTTAAGGGACATTAGAAATATCCGCATCCGGGCCTTCCAGTATGCATAATTTGATCCTTCCAAGTATGGTGGACGAGTGGTAATGGTACTCCCCTCTTGGGTAGACATAGTGCTCAAGCTCCGGTATCTGACCTTACTCTAGACGGTTAAGTCCTTGAAGAGCAACCCGCTCTGATACCAATTGAAATTGCGTCGGAGATGGTCTAAAACGACACCTTACGCTTATCACGAAAGCTTGGTGGAGCTTAGAACTACGGCTTAGTCCTAGAGGGGAGGTAATTAGTGCCGTTTTAAACTCCTTTTAAAAACTCTTGTCTAATTAAACTAGTTTGGTAATTATAAATTAATTAAATAAGAACACTTAGCTTCCAAACTAAAGTGGGTCCAATCACAAAGACTACAAATGATCTAGCAATTAAACAACCTAGCCTAAGCACATGATTATAAAAGATGCAATATGATGAGCTTCTAATCAATGTGCAATTATTTAGAATACAAAAGATAATTCTAGAATCTACCTATCATGCATAGCATACATTCCATTCAAGCATTCATATACTTAAAAATTAAATAACAATGCTAGAATAACAATGTGCTGAATCATTCACAAATACAAACATGTATAATGGTTCAACTACATGTCTACTCTACTCCCGGTTGTCATTCCCAACCTATGAGAATGCCGGATTTCATTATAACGGAGGTTTTTAATTAGGTTTACCTCTCACCTTTACACGAAGGTTTTTGCACAGATTCACCTCTCAACCTGAACGAAGATTTTCCAGGTTCATCTATCAACCTAGGTGTTTGATAGGTTCCACAAAACCTAGGAGTTTACAAGTTCCTCCCAATCTACATATACGCACCCATGTTGGTGGCTCCCCTTAGAGACTTAATTTAAACCCAACTAATGAGTCAAGGTCCCACTAAGGAACTTGAATCTTAAGCTCAACTAATAAGCCAAGGATCCACAAAGGAACTTGGATTGAGTTTGAAACCAAACTCTCACACTCTAACCAACAAATGGAAAGAGTGCAATGGACTCGCAACTTGACACTTACTTGTTGAATGAGCCCCTTGTTCAGTACTGCTTTGGGTTGCTTGATCTTTGCTCTTTCGTGCTTCAATCAGCTCCCCGTTGCTCCCCCGATCATGATGCCGATCCGTTGCCAATGCCTAAGCTCCAACGATCAATCGCCTTGCATGTGATCTTCTTAAAGATGACTAAGGTGATGGGAGATGGTGGTGAATTCTCTACAACATAGTATGAAATGGTTGCCTAAAGGAATTCCACGTAATTGGATCTCTAGAGAGGTTTAGACTAAGGATATACATATGGTGTAGGTGTCTGAAATATCTAGAGATAAAGAGAGAGCAAGTTCATCTTCATTTGAGCTTTGAATGCTCTAACTTGTGATAAATCACAAGGAAAATGACTTGGGTATGGATAGGATTAGTGCCTGATGTTGTGGGCAATGAGGGTGGCTTCTGATGCTCTCAAATCTCTCTCTCAACCTCATAAACCACGCCTCGTCTTTATATAGATAAAACTCCAATGGTTGAAAAACGACAGCCGATGGCTAACTGTTGACCGGTCGCACCTCAACTGCGATCGGTCGTAGTTGAGCATCGGCCGATCTAATTAGGCCAGAGACTGAGGTTTTATTGCTGTCCCAATTTTGGTCCTTTATTACCGGTCGACTAGGTGTGGCGACTGGTCTCACAAGGCCTAGCGACCGGTCGCATATTCCAGCGATAGGTCTCAAATGGCCAGGACATATAGTTCAGTTGTTGTCCTGATTGGGCCTTTGGCGACCGGTCTCGCAGTGCTGGCGACCGATTGCATGGTGTCTGCGACTGGTCTCCAACAGGTCGCCAGACACATGAACTTTGCTGTTTTTTTTTGTTTCTTTACAAAAGTTCATGAACCTCTCAGGCCATCTTTGGGTGGTCTTTTGGGACACCTACGCCCATTCTAAGATGACTAAAAGTTTCCCTAAGGGTCAAGTCATTTAGAGGTTTGGTTTTTTGTTTAGGTTTAAGGTTTAAGGTTTTGGCTCACCAAGGCATCTCTGATTTACTTGTATCTTCTTCCTTGATGCAGTTGTCCTCTTGTGTCTTTGGTTTTCATCTTCTTTGGGCTCAACCAACACCTAGACACATAGACCTACATAATTAACAAATAAGGTGCACTAGTATGCCACAAAAAAGTGCACTAATGGTAGGATACTTTGTCTTCCTATCTCTCATACTGGATCCATTTCCATTCCCTCCACTAATGGTAGGATAACTGTACCCAATGTTTTTCATGTTTCTCATCTTCAAAAAAATCTTATATATGTTTCTCAACTCACCAAAGATTTGCTTTGCTACTTTAAATTCACTCCTAATGCATTCTTTGTGAAGAGTCCAAAGACTAGTTGACTACTTAGGGAACTAGACCTAGTGGCCTCTGTTACTTTTCTGATTCTGCTCTTTTTGTTGTGTTGTATTTACCATGAGTTGCCCCACTCCCCCCACTCCCCATATGACATCAACTTCCAAGTCATCTTGCAGCTCATACTCTACATTTTCTTCATTCTAGAAATATTATCTTAGATTTAATCTCAGATCTCCTCACTTTTGTACGAGTTGGTACATGGGCAAAAATTATAATCTTTCTTTTTTTATTAATAATAAAAGAGCAGATTCTTTTCTTGAAATCATGCACTATGTTGTATGGGGCCTTGCGCCTATTTTTTCTACTGAAGGTGTTTGCTTCTATGTCATTTTCATTGATGATTTTAGTTGACACACGGTTTTATCCTTTAAAGATGTATGGAAACTACTCCTTTGTTAGAACCAGTGTTTTAAATAGTGAACGTGCACCGTTCATCCCTCTGAAGCATGAGACGTAAACTACATAGTGTGTAGCTTGTCTACTTCTAGATTTTTATCAAGGTTGCGCTTGCTTGCGCCAATTTCATATGCACTGAATTAGACTGATTAATAATGAAATTTAACAAGATTTCATGATATTTGTGCAACCAAACGCCACCTGAAGTGATAGGAAAGGCCAATGATGAAGTATAAGGGTAAAGAAAGAGCAACAAACTGATTTGATACTGTTACTTATATTATTTTACTAAAATCATTGAAAAGATTAACTAATTTTTACTGAAAATAGAAAAATGTAACAAATTATTGAAATATTAATTGATTTTAATGTTGTAGTGAAAAATAACTTGCAATGTGAGATGTGCAGCATGTAGAACAGTCTATGTAGCCTGTAGCATATGCAAGTTATCATGTAGCGTCGGCTATGCGCAACTTAAGCTATTTTCAAGAGCTATGTAGCGTTAAGGCTAAGCTACGCAATGTAGCGTAAGCTACATGCTACATAGCGTAGCTATTTAAAACACTCGTTGGAACCTAGGAGTATTTTCAATGTAATGAGCGCAGCATGAAGCCTTATGACAGCAACTTAAATTTCTTATCAGCAAGGTGATATTTTGGAAAGATCAATATGTGTTGTTTGTCCATAGTTCCACACGTCCAGTTCTTTGCCGCGTCAATCTACTATGATTAAATGTTCAGCTTCTTTGGTTTTCACTACCCATAGTCCATACAAGTTTCTCAATTTCCTATCTACAGTGTCAGCAGACATGGCTCATGGTGTGCACCCAAATTTTGTGGATAAATATGAAGAACACCACCGACCAGAATTACAGAAGGGGCTTGTTATCAAGCACAACGCAAATCAACGCTATGCTACGAGTGCAGTAACAGCCTTTCTATTTAAAGAGATAGCAAATATCCACAACCTTCCAACTCAGGTATTGTTTTATTAATTTGGGAGGAATGCTAATTGCATAGAGCTTATTGCACTCCCCCATGGGTCTCAATGGGCACAAGACTTGCACTGCTTGTTCAGTTTGCCCCCACCATGAATGCTAAGTCCCAAATATAGGCTGTTCAGCCAATCCTAACTTCTGAATAGAAATGGGGAAAAACGCAAGGTGGTACTTCTCAAATGGATAGGTTGGTTTTGTTGGCCTAGTCTGACTTTTGGGCCATGGCCCATCCATAATAACACCAGATGAGTGGTCTTGGATCTTTTACTCATCTACTGCTTAGCCTCATCAGAAATTGTGTGCAATAAGCCACATGCAATCAGCATTCCTCATGAACTTTAGTACTTCACTGGAAACCTGCTGCTATTATTGTTGCTCTTGGTTATCTTTTTGTTGGGATTATAAAAGGTTCTTCTTGTTATGCAGTTTCTTGGAAATTATTTGTACAGGTACATTAGAAACATTGTGTTGATGATTAGTTCAATTGCGACTAACATGAAGATTGCAATTTTTTTTTTTTCTTCAGATTTTGTGTGCATGCAAATTGCATGTTATCAAGTATGTCATTGGCAAGAAATGATGCCCTTATCCGCACCCTAAGAAACAAAATTACTAGTAGGAATACTTGATAAGGTGTTCTTTGAACTGCTATTATTAGTAGGATCAATGCCCTCCCTGGAGCATCAGCTTAGGTCATAGTCAACATTGGATTAAGATGTCAAAACTTTTGAAGATAATGTAGGCCCTCTAGTAACTATCATTCTAAAAGCTAATAATCTCCAATGTTAAATGATATTAGATCATTGTGATGACTCAATAATTGAACATGCCGATGTATTCGCTCTTCCTACCTCAATCCCAGGTCATCCCCTCATGCTCTTTTAAAACATTTCAAACCGTCATTACAGTTTTCCTCCTTACCGGGACAGTCTCCAGTTTTAGTAGCATGACGGAACCATCTCAATTTGCTATATCATTTTATTTTTATCTCCTAGGTTGCTTTGAATGACCTCATTCTTGATTATATCCATCCTAACCCCACTTATTTATGAAACAAGCGTATAGCACAAATAGGAAATGATTTAAGTAGGAAATGATTTGTGGTGGGTCTCTTGGTGTTAAGATGCGAAAGTATATTGTGGTTGTAACATCTAATGTGAAGGTGCAATCATTGCAGCCCGTCTTTACTGTTGAAAGGGCTAAAATTGCCAATGGCATATCTTCTGCAATTTGTGTTAGTTTTTTAATATTAAAGTTCCCTGCTATAAGACAATAAATAAGCAGATGTCCTAACTTCCTATCAACAACTTAAATAATGGACATTTTGGTCATCTATCATCAAAATGATGGCCGTCTAAAAGTTCATTTCCAATGAATTATAAGCATGAAACTAGGGTAATTTTAAACCCTCTCTATTCGATGCTTGTTGCTGCCATGGCTGTCACAGCACTCTCTGAGAAGCAGCAATTGTTGCCAGGGGTGTGGACTTGCAGCGATGGGTTTTTTCTTCAAACCCTACGGGAGGGAGAAGAAGAGGGGACTTGGCCTGGGTGTCGGGCCTGGTTGGCTGCCATCGTGTGCATGATATGATGCGAGTGTCTCATAAGGTAGGTCCCACTTTGTAGATTCCCTGGTCTGAGGAACAGGCCAATCTGCCCACAAGTGGGCCCTCGACGTGCGCAAAAGAAATAGCGGTTAAAGAGCTGACCACGGGTCTTTGTGAAGCTACATGTTAAGCACACCATGAGTGCACCCGGGCATCTATACAATGGTGCCCACCTGATGTATCGTGGGGTCTGTAGATCATCATGGCCCAAACCGATCACAAAGTGGATTAGGCCATATTGAGCTACTGAACTTGTGGAGGCCTAACTGTTGAGATTTGGGCCATTCATCAATTGGGTCCCAACTCAAACATGCTTTGGCCTAGAAGTCAGGCCAGTAGTGGGCCACACGTGCATCAATTGACCACTGGTCCTCACTCAACGTACACTTGGGACCTCTTTGACTTGAAAAATACCAACAAATTCTCACCCTCCAAGCATTGAAAAGGAATGTGTATTGAATAATTTGAAATGTATAATTCTAAGAGTTTGAAGACTAGGTTGATGATAGTGATCACAATGCCAATAATATTGACCTCACAACAAATAGAGGGTGTTGGCCATTAGAGAGGCAATTGTAGATGCCCTTTTTGGATCAATGTAGTGTTGTTTTGTGGGTTTGTGGCTCTGATTTTATGCTTCATGGATTATATTAATTTTGAACCATGACTAATGATACTATACTTTCTGTTTGTTTTAAAACAATCGATTGGTTAGTAGCACACCATTAGTAGGTGCATGTATCTACATGATGCCACAAGACCGTCATGTAAACTGCAATAGACTAACCATCCTCGGTTTGGCATCAAAGGGTGTTCACGTGGCTATCACATTGAAGGTGGGCCCACATGATGAACGGCCCATATTAAAGGTGGGCCACTCATGATAATGGTCCACATCAAAGGTGGGACCCACATGATGGATGATGGACATTGAAGGTGGGCCCGCATGATGAACGGTTGACATTGAAAGCAGGCTGATATGATGAACGACCCATATTGAAGGTAGGCCCCACATTATACCTTTGCCCATTCCACTTGATTGGATGATTTTAGCTGTCCCATCAATAACAAAAAAAAAACAAACATTCCACATTGATTATAATGGAGCGATTGCAATTTTTAAAAATGACAACAACCATCTTTGAAAAAAGCTCTTGTTTTACCAAACGTGCTTATTTCAAATAAGAGCTTTTTTCAGTTTTGAAAAAGTGAATTTACCAAATGAGCTTATTGTAAAACAAGAGCTAGAACAAAAATGATGAGGACATTAGAGCATCGTCCTATCGTGTCTACCAGCGGAGGATGAAGACCCCGACTGAGGCCCTAGTCTTATTATAACTGGACAATTACTATGTGGGGCCCAACGGGCTGCATTGAAGGCCCCACATGCATGGTTTGTGCATTTGGAAGATGCATGTGGGTTGCGTTTATGGGAGATTTTGACTGTTGGATTACATCTGTTGGTCCATCGGACTGTCAGATCATGGCGATTGGGCCACTGAACCACTTGGACCACCAGATCTGGGACGATTTGGATCCCCTTTTTTTTTTTTTTTTTTTCATTTCTTAGTTTTAGATTTTTTAGACATGCTGAATGCTTTAGATTGATTATTAGTGTTTTAGTTTGTTTAATTTTGAGTGGGCCTCATTTTCTGGACTTGGAGTGGCAATTTTGTAATTTTGAGATACCTCTTTGCATCTCCAGTGATTGGAGAGAGTGTGAGACCCACGTGGAGTTATTCCACAAGCATCTGTTCTTTGTTCCTTTTGATTCAAGGTAGGTATCCCTTATTCTTTCTTTCATCTCATCTCTTTTTCTCTTCTCCTTACTTTATTCTTCGAACCCAACCCATCTCTCTCTCACTCTACCCACACACGCACGTGCGTCTGTACGGACAGCCACGTGTGGGCCTCCTTTTCTACTTTTTTCCCCTTTGTTTCTTCCCAAAACCCTAACCCTGAAAACCCCCAAATCCCCCTTCTCAAAACCCCAAATCTAAAACCCTAATTTCTCCCAATTTCTTCCAATCCCAAACCCTAGATTTTCCAATCCCCCAAATCCAACCATCCAAACCCTAATTCCAGTTGGAAAAATAAAAGAAGAAGAAATCTGGAAGAAGAAGAGAAAGGAGAAATAGGGAGAGAGAGAAACGGCTGAGAAGTTGTTGTGTTGTGTTAGGTCTAAAGACACCCCCCCCCCCCCCCCCCCCCCCCCCCCTCACACACACACACACAATTTAAATAGAAAATGTTACAGTACTCCGCAGGGTATACAATAGACCAACACGCGCACGCACACACACATGTACATACTCTTCCACACTCCCTCTTAAGTGCTTCAGCTTGGAATACATACAAGATGAAATACATAAAATGAGCATGGAAATGGCTCCCCCTCAAATAAAACATGGCAACATATAAACTAAGGGTGAAACTTCCTTCAACCGTAAAGTCTACTCTTTAAGGACATGGCCACAATAAAGTTCGACAACAATTAAGTCAATAACTTGCCATCCACATGCAAATTCTCTCACAAAAAATAACCATGATTGCGCATCACGTGTAACACTCAAGAGAACACACACAATAGCAGTAGAGACTTGTGTGCATCACGTGCAACACATTCACAATAAACAACAAGGTGGAGGGACTCACACCATAAAAAAGAGGCCTAATAAAAGGAAGAGAAGATGGATGGAGAAGGGAAGATCCAACAATAGTAACCAACCCCCATGCGAAGTTGGGTGAAGCAATTCGTCAAACACCTTGTATGTGCAACATACATCTAGGTACGGAAGATGGATTTCAGATTTCTAATCCCAACAATATCACTCCTTACATTAGCCCCATATCATCAAAAAAGAAAAAAAAGAAAGAAATCCCAGCAAGGGATCTAAAGAACATGGGACCGACGCATCCGCTTCTCACGAACCATGCTATAGCACGATCAAACCTTGGCGAATCTTTGTGATACTCATATCTGGAGATTGCTGTTGATAAATCACACCTAACCCTTGTGGAAGAACCGCTCCAAAACCCTCTAGAAAAACACTGCAACAGAAATCACGAAATCTGGACTTTCAATTTTTCTTCATTTTCTGTAGAAATATCACAACAAAAAAAAAAAAAAAAAAAAAAAAATTCAAACTATGCAAAAAAATCTTTATTATTCTTCCAAAAACCAGATCTACCCGATTCCAAACTTGTACTTCAAAAGAACTATTGGACGTACACTGCCGACATTATCCGTACACACGGACGATGTCAGCAATGGGCCCCACTACCATTGGTTGCAATCAGGTCCTAGATTGGATCCTCTGATACCAAGTTGCAAAAATAAAAGAAGAAGAGATCTGGAAGAAGAAGAGAAAGGAGAAACAGGGAGAAAGAGAGAAACGGCTAAAAAGTTGTTGTGTTGTGTTCGGTCTAAAGACACACACACACACACACACACACACACACACACACACACACACACACATATATATTACTTAAATAGAAAATGTTACAGCACTCCGCAGGTAATACAATAGACCAACATCATACTCTTCCACAATTCCCCTCAATTCAAGCCTAATCCTTAACCCTAGATTACTTCCAAAATTCCGTAACCACCCTAACAACCGGTCAGCTCTATACCTTTTAATTCCCTTAACTTGACACATGTTTTATACATGAATGTGGATGAACCCTACGCTAGATGGGTGTACTACCTCCCATAGGGCCTTTCTCATCTTTATTTTATAGTTTCGTGCATTGTGGGATGTTTGTGGCCTGGATTTATTCATTAGTACAAATCTGATTTTTTTTGGTTTGTGGTAGAAAAGCATAATTTTAATGTTCTAATTGCTTGATGTGAACCATTTCGTGATCTTTCTACTTCATACTAGTTTAGGCCATTTGTCCTGCATAAAAAAAAGTCTTATTAGAGTAGCTCTTATTGGATTAGATAAGAGATGCCAAATGGGCCCTTATTCTTATTGTTATTCTTCTTTTTCTTCTTCTTATTATCATCATAATTGTCCTTGTTATTGCTGATGGAAAGAGCTCATCAATGATTCTTCAGCCTTAGAAAAATGTTGCTTTCTTTCTATTGATTATCCAGCTTCTGTTGCTTGTATTTCCTTTGTGTGGATAAAACATTTTATGGATGTTGCAAATTAATGGATAATGAATAAAAGAGTATGCAAGAGCAACCATCTGAATACTTTCCTTACATGCCAATGTGCTGGGAATCACATGTACATATCATCTGGTGGTCCCCATCATTTTTGTTCAGTGGCCCAAAAATCAGGCCGGCATGCTCATTAAGTGGGTCACACATGCATGAGAAGGTGGCAGTTAAAAAAATTGACCACGGATCCCATTCAAAACACAAATGGTCCATCTCATGACCAGAACAGCCAAATATTTAGGTCACAGCATATAGCGCAATGGACCAACCTGATGAATGACCTAGATCTCACATGCATAGGGAGGAGGGTAGGATTTAGGTGCTACTTTCATGAGTAGACCATGGCACTGCTCCAAATAAAAATGACCATTATTATGGGCAGGTTTAATGTTTGTGAATGTATGAGGAATGGATGAGAAATACACTGACATAGTTTCACTGACATAGTTTCACCAACTCGTTCATATCTAATGTTTGTGAATGGATGAGAAATAGACTGACATAGTTTCACCAACTCATTCATATCTATGTAGGAATTTGTAGTAAGGAATGATATGGGATGTGGATCTACAATTGGTCCTATACTGGCTTCAGGGGTTGGCATCCGAACTGTAGATTGTGGTATTGCTCAGCTCTCCATGCACAGGTTTGTGTCTACCATGTTCTCTTACAACATATAAGACACCTAAAAATGAGTTCGATCTCATTTTAGTTAACAGTAATTATGTCTTAGAGATCTTGATCTCCAACACATAATTACTGTTAAGATGAACTCATTATGTATTAGAGATCTTGATCTCTGCTACATGATTACTGATAACCAAAAGGAAATGAACTCATTTTTAAGTATCTACCAAACAAGGCCTACTAGTATGCCTGACACCCTGTTTAGTAGGTCCTTAGAAGCTCTATTCCTCTGTTTGTCTGCTGAATTGAGGCCCACAGGACCGATACTTTCCAGGGCTGGGTCCTTGCTTCTAGCCAATGGGGTGCTGTTGTCATCATAGGACAAAAATTTGCAACTGCTGACTATTCTCAGAGTCATACCAAGTATGAGGAAACATAAAAAAGAAAAAAGAAAATACTCGTTTTGGGAAGTGTTCTTCTAATTTATGAGTTGGACTAAGCAAGTCAACAAGAAACTCACCAATTTTCTGAAAAGTTGGTGAGTAGATTATTGACTCAGCTGATGTTTTATAAGCTTGGATTGTAGACTTGGTATTCGAAGGCCAACCAAACTGAGCCATCTTGGGCTAGTTTCTCCAGCAATCAGTAAATTTTTGAACTCCATAAAACGGCAGTGACTCCCACTAAAACACGGTGTATGAGCCACCTTGTAGGTGGGTATAACCTATACAGTGCACCCAAATGGATGTTCCCAACTGTCGGATCAGTAGCTTGCTTCTGGATGGTCCAAAGAATTTGACCTCAATTAATTGAAAGGTGAGGATTAATGTCTGTGCTATTTCTGGTTATGGCCCTCCCAAGAGGTATTCACTTTGGCACTTGGTTAGTCGTTCTGGGTTGATGTGTCTGCATGTTTAGGTGCATACGTGTGTGCACATCATCATAACCCCATAAATAGAAGAAAAAAAAAATGTAAACTTAGTTTCGAAATGGTAGTATGTGACACTCAGAATGAACAACTGTTTAGTAGTTTTTTTAAGGGAGAATTTCACATGTACATTTATTTGCCATGTAATTACAACAATCCACTCACACCTATCTTAACAAAAGATGTACACCTTGTTGCTTTCGTATATTTCATAAAAAAGCCAAGTCAATCCCCTAAGTTTGTGGTGCAGCCGGCTGATGGGAAGGATCCGCCCATACGTAGGCACCTTTCATCTAAGCATGAGAACCACAAACAAAATAGAAACAAAACTCCTCATAAATTTTATTCAATTCTAAGATGCTTTGAGACTATTCATGTAAGGCCCTTAAATAAGCTCCTTGGATGTAGAAAGAAGGTAGGTTGATAAGGTCATTTACAACAATGACTTATTACAAAAATGGAAAAGTAATAAAAAATACTCAAGGACAAGAATGAATTTCAGAAGATTTGGTTAATTTCTTTTTACATTACTAATTGGGCCTCCTTATTGATGGGCCAACTGTGGGGTTTGAGTTTGGGTCTGGGCCCGGGCCCAGTTCACCCTGCTTCAATCCTCCCCGGCTTAAAAGAACCCGACTTTGGAAAGCTAATGGCCAAGAATCATTATTGTTTTTGGTTGCTATGCTGTCCCATAACAATAGGTTTTTTTTTTTTTGAAGAAATAAATTAAGAAAAAATATGAGAAATCTGAAATATTGAGAGGATTCTAAATTTGTATTCTTTTATGGTTTTGAACATGATTATGATGGTGTAATCGTCCACTCTTTAGTAAGAATACTGTCTCAACCCACATTGGTTGACCTCATACTACCATTTCATATATATATATATATATAAGAGCCACCTGATGGCTTGCCTTTTAGTGAGGACAAGCGAGGCTCTATTGTAGGAAAGCACCCTCACACGATCAATGCAGGCAAAGTAGAAACACAAAAGAGTCAAACAAGAACTCACAAGGCCGAAGCAATAATAAGAGACAAGAGACAAATATTTACATAGTTCAACAATATGCCTATGTCTATAGGAAAGTAATATAAAGTTTTCATCTTCACTAAAACAAGCGAAAATAGAAATATGAGGCTTCTCTTCCACTCTTTCAATGTACAAGAACTCTCTCATTAAGGAATATCCTAGAAGAATAGTCTCTCTACCCGTGCTCCCCTTTATATAGACCACTATAGAGAGCCTATGCCAAAGCCTGTACATGTATGTATGCATGCATGCAAGAGGAGAGGTAAAAAACGTCTTTAATTAGGAGACAAGTGCTCTAATGCCCGTGCCATATTATAGCAGGGTTTGTCACAACATTGATAACAATAGCATTGCTTCCGATCAATCAATATAAACCGCCTATTAGCTCTCCCGTCGCAATTATCATTGTCCCTTTTACAATCTTCAATCGATTATTTTTACTAGAAAATTTATAGTCATATTCATCAAAAAATTCCAATGATAGAAGAGACTCTTCTGTAGATCCAGTACATGCCACATATTCAAAATTGTACATATAATACCATCATATATAGTGATTCTGACATTTCCAATCCCCACAATTTTACACGTGCTATCATCGCTCATCTAAATTGTACCGTCATCACATAACCGATGTGCAAAAACAACCTCTATGTGGTATCATATGGAACAAAGTATGTGAATCTAAAATTCATTGATAGTTTAGATTCTCTTATGGAATTACTATCGATAATACTTACTCATTCTCAAATGAATTACCTTTCTCAACTAGGTTTCCTTAGACCTTTTAAATCCAATGCTTGATCATGTGAATTAGGTTTGAAATTTTCGTGATTTGCTTTCCTGAGTTTAAAATTTTTGCGTTAGTGATCGTTCTTTCTACAATTTCAACACTTCTTTGTCTTGTGTCATTTTGACTAAAATCTTATTTACCTCTACCACTGATACCTTTCTTAATAAATCCATCATGACATCACTAGAAGATCCCTCGTGTGTTTTTCTGCGGGTCTCCTTGGTAAACAACGTGAACATGACTAACTCTATATTGAGATCTGGATCATTGTTGCTACTCATAATCAAACCATTCCACAAATCTGGCACTGAATAGAGTAAAAGTGCAACTTTTTTCTTCATCATCAATCTTCGCATTGATTGTCGCAAATATCCTAATCAAGTTATTAAATCCATTGTTCTTCTAAAGAGAACTCTTCATCTTCAATTTGTATAGTTGGTGTTGGAGAAAATTTTTATTGACATTAATTTCCCTTCATATAGTTTTTATAATGTCCCACAAACTTCAAGCAGTGGTTTGATCGGGCATGGTCAACCAAATCGAATCTTGTGTAAGGAAAAGATCTGGCACAACTAATTGATTTTTCTTCTCAAATATTCCATCTTTTATCTCTCTAGTTTTTTTTTTTTTTTTTTTTTTCTTTCTTTCTTTTCATTCTATTATAATTGCACAGCCTTCCTTCACCAATATCATGTCTATCTTCAATTTCCACAATGCATAATTAAACCCATTGAACTTCGATACATTGAATCTGGAATAACTCGATCGACCATTTGAAACACAATTGTTAATCTTGTGCAGAAAGTCTTATCAACGTTTGGTTCTAATACTAATCGTTGCGGAAAAAAAGACCTACACTCAATCAATACAGGCAACACAAAAGAAAAGAGTTAAACCTAAAATCCAAAATGGCTAAAGCAAAAGTAACATACAAGAGGGACAGAGTCACGGAGGTTTACGTAGTTCAGCAATATGCCTACGTGGAGTAGCAATATGGCCCCTTTCTTCTTCCTTAAAATAAGAGAAAATAGAAATACAAAGCCTACCTCCCCCACGCTTATGGTGTATAAGAACTCTTTTGCAAAAAATACCCAGAAGAATATTATCTTTCTACTTTGTTCCACCCCTTACACACACCACCACAGGAGAGAGTGAATTAGGCTTCAATTTGCACCTATGCACACCCCACGAGGAGAAGCAGAAGCCATCTTTGATAAGGGTACAGCCGTGTCTACCTCCACAGCCTCAACAGGTCCATGGATGCGGGATCCAGACCATGGTCCGTTGGGCCTCCAACCTGGGGATGGACAAGTGGGCCTGTGGTTCGTTCTATTGGGTTTTCAAAGAGGACAAAGGAAGTGGCATGGTGCAGTGATTCAGAGGCCAAGAAATCTCCCCAATCGTAGCTGCTAGTTAAACATGGACTGTTGCTGTACTTTCTTCTTATCCATGGACTCGCGTGAAACAAAGATGTGCATTGTCCTTGAGGAAGATTTTGGGGGACCCAACAGAAACCAATGGTCTATACTTGTCTAGGCTGTAAACCTGAGCATGGTGCTGTATATTATAATATACCTCAGTGGGCCCGCCTATTGTCCACATCATGCTTGTGGGATGGCCCACTTTGGAGTATGATTCCCTTTTGATGAAACGATTTTTTCTTTTTTTCTTTTTGAGTTAGTACACACATCCCACTGTTAGTACACACACCCACACTGTTAGTCGCACTTCAATGTTACCAGGACAGTGTTGAAATGAGGTTATCTTCACTCATAGTCTACCACTGTCCCTAGGGTGTGGGTGTGATGAAACGAATTACTTTGATACTCTTGGCAGTGTAATGGATGATATGCAGGCACTTTTAAATTACTTTGAAATCTGCACACATACAAGTAATTCAAATTAAACCGTCTAACTTATGCATGCAAGTTTAGATGTAATAGAAACCAAAATTTATACTCAATTGATTATATTAAGATCAAAACAAATCTGTGGACATTTATTGGATGGTTAAAAATGAAAATGATCAAATGGTCTTATTTCAACAAACAAGTGTCCATGAATCAGAGGTTAGGATTGTGCAACTAATCTAAGTTTTAGACTGTTACTTGAAAACAATTGAGTTCCAGAATTTTGCCCGTTTAATTTGAGTTAATTTATGGCAAGTGTACCATTTCTAAGTGACTGTGTATGAAGTCGTCATAGGCAACCGAAGTATCAAATAACTCCCCTCTCTTTTAAATTAACATTCCGCGAGGTGAATCTGGGGATTAGACTGCAAGAGTCAGGATATATAGTACTCAGACATAGTCAAACCATTCTGCGGTCTGCAGAAGATGTCATTTCTCTTTGAATCTCTCTCTCTCTCTCTCTCTCTCTCTCGGCCTCTCTTTAATAAACATTGACTTTTTCATTCCCAATCGGTGACGTGAGCATTGATAGTATCTTTCTGCCATCAGGAAGGTACTTCAAAGATTCTACACCTAGAAAAGGGCCCTTTCATTACATCAATCCAGACAAGATAAATAATCACTATATATATATATATATATATATATATATAGACACGCGCACACCAGCTATTTTGATAGTGTATGGTAACTTTTCCATGCACCTATTTGCATTTGGATTCCCAGGTATCAGTATATCTTGCACCGTCTATTAGTTCTAGTCCATTATTCATATGCTGCCTTGCAAAAATGGATGGACAATTTTGTCTTCAGGCGTTACGTTTAGGCATAAGGTGTTTCGGACCATCACATTGCGCTCATCCTTTGCTCACATCTTAGGTGACAACCAACTCCAAATGCAATGGGGGTTGCCGTCTGGCTCATCTTTGTTTGCACAGTTAAAAAATGGTTGTGACTGTCCTACTTGGGAAATCCAGGCCGTCTAAATCGCTGACCCAGCTTTGGATGGAGCATTACCTAAAAGAAGATAAAAGATTAACAATCTGCTTTGTTGATTTGTTTACTGCCATTAATTGATAGTTAGGATTATTGGTTTATCGACGTGATTCTGGAGAATGCTCCATCCTCGGCAGCATCAAAATTTGGTGGTCTCGACGGCAGTACGTCACTGCTACAGTGCTAAATTTCAGGAGTATGACCCACGACAACAAACTAAAATACTGAGTCTAGCCCTTCTTACCACAGGAGGTTAGCCTAGCCGTAAACGCTGCAACAGCACACGTGCCATCCTGGCCAGTGTGTCGAAAATCCATGCAAAAGACAGCCCATCCACCAACCGGCAGTCACGCGTGAGTGTTGAATGTGGACGCCTTTTTTGGTTTTTTTTTTTTTTTTCGCCTCAGGTTCGCATCTGGTCGACATCATAGTTGGGCCACGGTATTGCCTCCTCGTTTTATCCACACGCATGCTGACAGTGGGCCTGGCGAAACTACTCACCTTATTATGCTCATGTATTTTGAGTCTGGCATGCGTGGCACGTGCGTTAGGAGGGTTTCATTTTGAGCAGTCGATAGATCCCAAATGCTACATGTGTGTGTGTGTGTGTGTGTGTGTGAGCTCTCAGAATATTGCATGCCACAATCTACATTTGGCCTAACCAATGACGGTTTTTTTTTTTTTTTTTTTTTTTCGTTTTTCGCCATTGCATTATATTACGCTGGGGGAGAAACCTCATGTATGTGTGTTGTCTTCTCAATTGCAGTGTGAGGGAGATGTGTGGGAAGGAAGATGTGGATACCGCTTACAAGCATTTCAAGGCGTTTTACCAAGCATTTTCTAGTATTGACAAGAAGCTCAAGGTTGATTATTAAATTCAATGTAATGGGAACTTTGTCATTTTTATTTTTTATTTGGATGTGCCAAGATCTTTAAAAATAACGTTGATGTTACACTCTCTCTCTCATTCATAGTACGTTGATGTGGTTTGTCATTTTATGTTAGTCCATTTTTTCCAAGGTCCCCAGGTAAGCTTTTAAATGACCAGTTGGACAGCCAATCAGTAATCTACACTGTCCATTCATTTCCCTATGATCACCATTTGCACACCGTGATGGAAAAATCACACTTATCTTTTGTACCAAACCATCTTATCAATACCATGAAAAATGGACAGTTCTCATCGTTTGGATGATCCTAGCCGTTCGCTCAAATTAGCACTTTAGCTGTGGTGATGATCAGACCTATCTGTAAGTATAGCTGACGGTGCTGGGTACCCACGCCGTTTTGTAATTTCTTGTTGGCTTTGCATGCAATGTTTTGGCTTTGTAATTATTTTGATAGTTCATGGGCTAGATCACCAAGGAGATTTATGTTAGAAATCACCTACGTACTGCAATTTGTGGTGCAGTGCCATCTTTGCTGATCACCATCCTACCATGAAAATGATAGGCCCCACAGTAAAGATCACCTTTCTTTTAAAATAAATAAATAAATAAAATAATAATAGTAATAATAAATCAGGCTAATCCACTCTCATCAGGTGGGTCACATCTATGTTCAGTCAGAGACCGTCCATTGTCCATTGTTTATTATAGTGCGGCCTACCTAATATGAGCTGGAGGCCAGCACGATTTTTGTGCCGCGTCAATGTTACTAATGTCCTACTCAAGTGGCGTGTTTGGGGGAAAGGATAGCAGTGATGTCCTTCACCTTCACCTTATAGGTGATCGTTTCTCATTTTAGAAATTGCTGGACCCGGTAATAAGTCCAGGTTTATTGTACCTTGGATTTCTACGACGTTAGATCACAGCCGTCAAATCTGTCCTGTTTTGAATGTTGATCCCATTTCTATTTCTATTTCTATTTCTATTTTATTTAGAACCGTAAGTACGTCGATATCGCAAGAAGAGCTTGGATAATCGAATAATGGCTCCTCTGGACAAAAAATGAGAAGCCCCCGCGCAATCTGTAGTTGTTCTCGGCGGTGGTCATCTCATGGGGTATAGATTATAATGGCGTAGGCATCATCTCAACCATTTGATCTTGGGCACGAATGACCACCGTTGATGGTCAGTCAATATTCAATCAATGTGATCCTTAATTAACACTTGTCTTTTCATTTTTTTTTTTTTTTTTTTTAAGAAATTTGTTACTTGAGATTTTGCACCCAGGGCAACCTGATGAATGGCTTAGATTGCACTGTGCCTCCAGGGTTCGATGCCATCTCCCGCGACTATCCATAGCTATCTCTCCACATTTTTAATGTTCTAACATTGCAGTATGACTAAGAGTGTGTACTAACCTCTCCTCTCCCTAAAATGAGCTGTCAAAACGGATGGACGGCATAGATGTAAGCCACATACATCACGGTGGGACCCACAGTGGTGATCCACCAAGTCCTCGCCCCAACACTAAAATGAAGAAAAAAGAAGAAGAGGATTACAGAGCTGGCCAAGTACTGTTAAGCCACATACATCACGGTGGGACTCACGGTGGTGATCCACCAAGTCCTTGCCCCAATATTAAAATGAAGAAAAAAGAAGAAGAGGATTATAGAGCTGGCCAAGTACTGTTAACAGAAAAAAAATTCTTTCATACTAGTTTCATATATGTAACTCAATCTGATACACTGATTCCCATCACACCCACCATTCTTCACAAAAAGAGTAAAAAAAAAAAAGAGAGAAGAAGATCCCAAAAGACAAATCACCTCTGCTTAAAACAAAAAGGGGTCCCACCAAAACCTTGTCTACGGCTGCATTACGGCTTCTCATTAGGTTTTGCTGGTTTTGGGTTCGAAGCAGTGCCGATGTTGAGGTCAGGAATAGGATTAGCGCTGGGATTCGTGCCTGGTTTGGACAGCTTCTGTTTAAGCTCGGATAAGAGCGCCTGGTTCTCCTGATTGAGAAGCTGGGCCTTCTTCCTTAGCCTCTCATTTTCTTGTATCATGTAACAGTTTTGCAAGTACAGCTCTGAGTTCAGCCTTTCCATGTCTCTCAAAGTACCCTGCCATCACACACACTTCCCCCATGAAAATGAACATCTCATACATAAATAATGAATTACGATTAAACCAATAAAATAAAATCTCTTAAAGAAAAAGAAAGTCCCATTAAGAAACCATGTTAAGCAAAGCTAGATAAGAGAGAGAACGAACAGAATCTCTAGAACTTGAAAAAAAAAAAGTGAACAGCATGATCTTGCCCACTAGAGCAAAGACAGAGACACCAACTTAAATACATACCAATGCCCAACAATAAGAAACACTGAAGAGAAATTCGAGAAGAAAGAAACAAAAACAAAACGCCCAAGTTGATTCAAAACGAAACACATCAATTTCAAATAAATTAATAAATAGGAAAAGATTAAAACAGGCCAAAACCCATGAAAGAAAACCAATCCAAATAAATACCCTCCTGTTTTGCCACCTTGGTGCAACAAGGATAATAAAGAACGACCCCACAAGATGTACAACTCACTCAAATATGCATCCAACTCTAAAATCTCCTTGTGACAAAGATAGCATGTCTGATAGAGAGAGTTTGAGAGAGAGATATTTTTAGTTAAAAAAACAGAAGAATCACCTTTCGTGGGTTGAGGTTGAGGTTGAGGTTGTGTTTTTAGAAGTTGGTTGGGCTTTGAGTGTGTGTGGATGATATAAGTTGAAAAGAAGGTGAAGAGAGAAAGGATTTATATAGAGAGGTAGGGGGAAGGGACAATGCCCTTCTCCTACCACAACAATCATGCATGTGTAAGCACATAAGGCGAGGGGGATTTTAATGTTTGCCATGATTATGGATGGCGGAGATGGCGTCATGTGATGATGATGAAGGGTATTTTCGTCAATCCGAAAATCTATCAAAATGATGGAGGGTTTGGGCTCTGGCCCAAGATTCGCAATGATGGTCTGGATTGGGTCCAACCGACGGTGCCCATCATCACATTACATTTCCCACCTTCCCTCCATCGATTACTCTTTTTTTGTTTTTTTCTCTCCCTCCCTCCGACCATTTTTATTTTTGTAAGTTCTCGTTTGCTATCTGTCCACGGAAACGTTTCCCTTTACTGTACCCCGCGGGACTACTGAAGAATGCATGGCTCCCTTCATATATGCGGAAGGGAACCCGATCTGCGTTGATCGTAACCCTTAATCAGTTGGGGCCAATTGTTGATTCTCAACAACGTGCATAGGCCAACACCCACTTTGGAAGATCAAGGGCAGGCCATCCAATAAACAGAATTATGTTTAGGGCTATTCTTGCTGATGGCTGCTGTTAAGTAACTTATTTGAAATAAGTTAGTTTGGTTAATAAATGATGATCATTGCTTAAGTATTTCAGCATTTTTTATTTTACTTTTCTACTTTTTCACCGCGGACTAAAACAAGAGGTGCTCGTCCATTGCTTATGGCAACCGTTCAATCCATGTTGATCATCCAGCTTGCTAGGTCCACCGTGATATATTTGATCTGCAACGTCCATCTGGTTTGGATATTGTGGGTGGGGCTAGCATGTGAGGCAGATCTAAACCTCAGGTGGACCCCACATCAGGAAGTAACAATGGTAATGATGACACCATTGAAACCTTCCTAAGCACAACGTGGTGTGTTTTACGCATGCCATTCATCCTTTTTCCAACTAGTTTTGAATGGCCCACTAGGTAGTGAGGCTGCATGCTCTGCACATGAAATCCACATCATCTACCCTTGTTGGTCCATCCAAAAATGAAACAGAATCCACTCTCAAATAGATCGCACCTCAACAAACCGTGGTTATTGACGCCCACCATTGGTTGGCCCTAATGATGAGTGGCCCATATTCAAGATGACCCAAATTAGAGGTGGGCCCCACATTTGGGACGATCCACATTAAAGGTGGCTCCACATGATGGGCAGTGGATATTGATGGCGGGCCACTTGATGGATGACCAACATCAAAGGTAGGCCCTACATAAAGAATGATGCAAATGGCCCACATTCAAGGTGGGCCCCACATGATGTACAGTCCAAATGAAAGGCAGGGCCCACACAATGAACAATCCACACCAAAGGTTGGCCCCAAATGATGGATGGTGGACGTGCAGGGGCCAAACAGACTAGACAAATGATGTTGAAACAAACATGTTTTTCTCCATTTTGGTTGATAAGCATATTGTTTACCAAACATACTTATTTGCTAATTAAGTAGAAACCAAGAAAAGTTTTTTACCAAAATAAGTTATTTATCTGATAATTAAGTAGCTCATAGTAAGTAACTTACAATCCAAACAGGCCAATAGTAAACAGTAGCTATTTCAGTTTTAACGGTCCATCCGTAGGCCATGGGGTTGGCCACTGTTAATTAGGATCATCAAGAAGGCGTTTTTTTTGTTTTTTTGTTTTTTTTTTTTAAATGAAGGGCCATCACAGAGAGTTCCTCTATATATGGTGGGCCCCTGTTGTATACACAACACCATTGACTTCAATTTGGGGCGTACACTTGCGAGTTGCCTGCCCTTTTTAATATTTTCCAGCATGCATTGAGTGGGATATGGGGTGCTTAACGTGAATTGCAGAGTTGGGAATTATCTCTTTTGTCCCCATGGCATATGATGGGTGTAGGGGTAAATTCGTAATTTAAGCTGGGGGGGTTTGTTCTCGTGAATCTCGTTTGGGAAGATTTCAGGGATTTTTAACCTTTCTGATGATTTGGGGGGTAACAGAAATTAAAAATGCCCTAGTTTTCCACGTAACCATGGGCTGCATCCTGCATGTGGTTCAAATGACTATTTCACCCCTACCTGTGCAAAGTTCTCTCACGCTCTTCTAATAATTTCCTCTTCTAATCTTCTCTCTTCTTCACATCATAAACTAACAATTTCTCTCTTCATTATTTTGGTGTTCTAGCCATGTTTTAGTATTACCAGTAATCGTCCATGAATTTTTCACTCTCCTCGTTATCATAACTAATACCTTTTTCTTGGTCAACTATACGATGATAGTTCACCATTTTCCAAATTGCCGCCTTACACATCAATTTGGACTGCCCAGATTGCCAGCCCATTGAGATGGAACATATCCCGAAAATAAGGCTGGTCAGATGATCATAACAACGTTTTTTTACCAGTTGTATTTGGACCACCCACTAACCATTTATGCTTAACCATCCACTTTGTAATTAGATGGTCATATACTCTACTCAAAATGGGCCCATCATGTTGTATTTAAAAAAAAAAAAAAAAGAATTTTAAAATATTTATTTCAAATTTTCCTTTGAAAATGGTTTCCCTCCACAAGTTTGTTTTTGGAGTTTGTGCATTTTCTTTGTCCCACATCGGAAAGAACCAAAGAAAAAAGCAAGTATAAAAGTAGAGGCTTTGCACATGGGCTAGGCCCTCAGGGGGCAGGTGAATTTTGTGGTTTGTGGGGGGCTATGCACATTGAACCATACTATGCCACGCGCGCGCCCGCCGGCCGGCCGGCCGGCTGAGTACTGTGAGTATACTTGCGCACCTTCCTTTTGCTCCAACGGACACTGAAAGTGTACTTGCACGAACGGTCTTTTGTTTTAAACGTCCAGAGAAGCGTCTGTTCGGATGGTCGCATCAGTTGGGTTTAAACCCAACGGACCTAACCCAATTCAAAACGGTGCATTAAGCACCTAATCAAGTCTATATATAGATCTGATTAATCCGTTTTAAATAAATTCGAAAATCATCTTCTCTCTCAACTTTACTAAAGCTCTGGACTCTGGTTTGATTTTCTGTTTTTTCTGACTCACTGAGTCACTGCATCTCGAGTTTGCGGTATACTTGCTGGTTCGAGCCCTGTACGTCGAGTGCACAGCCGGGACTAGGGTGATAGTCGTTGTATCCTGGAGGCCAACTGTCCGTGACTCCTGTTGCATTTGGAAAGCGGTCCAAAGAGGGCAGATTTGGTTTCAAGCCCAGTGACTCGTCACGCCTCGACTCAGTGTTCTTCAAATCAATAAGTTCTTTACATTCCTTTTAATTTTATTTTTTTAATATCTGTCAGTTGTTTTCAACATCTTATCACAACACATCATGTGTTTCATGTTGATGTATGTGTGCTGCACATAAATGGTTGGACCATTCATCATCTGAAAACGGTGGGCTCTCACCCTATTTTATTATTTATTTATTATTATTATTATTATTTTTTTTACTTCTTTCACTTTCTAAGAGCCGAAGGCATTACCATTGTATAATGTCAATGGCCTTGGTGAAAAGGAAAATGAGAAAAATGAAAAAATATAGACCGCAAAGGTTAAAGCTTACCAACATTAAAGTTATTTCTTTTTTGTTGAAAATTTTAATGAATTTAATGGCCTTCTAATCCAAAAATGGCTTTTGTGTTCCACAAGGTAGAGACGTTATATTTGGAAAAGGCCTTATGCAAATAATGGCCATAGTCACGTTATAAAACAGTTGTTATGGGAAGGTAACGGTTGCCGTTGTTTCAAAGATAACTACTATTATTTAACAGGCGTTTCCCGTTCCATAACACGACAAGCAGCGAGTGCCTGCTTTAGCCACGACAGCCATTACAACTCATATTGTGATATTTTCTTAATGAATAGTTCGGCATTGGTTTTTCAATTATTTGGCAGATGTTTAGTAATCTAGACCATTGGTGTGTTTGCAATCCGCTGTCTTAGATTGATAATATTTGTTGAAATAATGAATTAACTGAGGAAAAGACTATAAAATTCTGAGGAAAAGGCTATAAAATTTTGAGGAAAATGATTTAATAGAAGTTTTTTTTAAGGTATATGAAACTAAAAAAATATTGGCTCATTTGGATAATATATGATAACATATCTGCAACCCACGTACTCCTATAACAATATAATTCTTTTAGAATGAAAGAAAGAGACAGCATAGAGGACCATGTAAGCAAGATGGCCATGTGGGCTGGGGAAATTGCAGTTGTTGGGGATCAAATTTGTAAAAGAATGCAAGACAGTCTTAAATAGCTTTCTACCGTCTTAGAGAATGGTTGTCTTAACTCTTAAAGTTATTACTTAGATTCTTTAGATTTGATGGATCAACCTTTAAAATTAACCCTTGAACAAACAACAAGTAGAGAAGGATAAGAAAGACAACCCCCTTATCACTCAAGAATATTTTAAACCAAACAATAATAGACATAATAATTGGTTTAGAGAAATAGTAATAATAATAATAATAATAAAATGATATAAAGCCTCAATTTTGAATAATTAAATCAAACCGACCCATATAAAAAGGGTAAAAACTCCATTTTAAGCTCTATATATTTTTTAAATACATATAATTTTTTGAATGTTAAAAACTTTGTATTTTTCAGGAGATAGGCAAAAATTCTTATTTTATTAAAAAAAAAAAAAGAAAAAGAAATTTGAGGGTGATTCAAATATATGGAGTGGTCATTGCCATCCATTTGATAAAATGGAGTAAAAAGTGGAAACTTTTAATGGAGAGCTATTAATTTATATATGATCTCTTGAAAAAGAAGGATTTGATAAAGTCAAGAACAATACTAACCTGTTATTTAATTACCTATGTACATTATCACTTAAGCACATAAAATTTTTAACCATTTTGATTTTAATTTTATATTTTAGAACCATTTATAGACTTGATTACCTATGGTCTAAATGAAGCTACGGCCCTTTATATATGGTAGAATTGCCAAAATGGATATATGTAGCCGGCCATTAATTGGGACATATGTAGACTTCTTTATTGCAATGTATACACACAATATGTATATACCCACTTCTTCACTCTAATTTTTTTTATTTTATTTTATTTTATGTTTTAATTTTTACGAGTCATTTCATGCAGTCGACGACTCTTATTGAGAACCAAGTCGCAATTCAAGCGAGTCCCGCAGCAAATTGGCTTGAAATATGGTTTCGCCAGATCACGAGTTGCCTCGAGTTGACCCAGCCAACAAGCTGACTCAACTCGTGAAAACATGGGACTAAAGCCACATGCACAAGCGCTCAAATCTCGCTGTGGCCCAGTTTCAGTTGATAATGAAGATCGGGCGACGGTCAGAATTGATTGGTCGGTGAGTCAATTGGTTCAACGGTAATCAGAATAGTCTAGTTTATTTGGATCATCTCAACTCCACAATGGACTGGCTAAGTCGACGGTCACGATCCAGATCAAGGCCGGATTAGCTACTGACGTGACGTCACCAAGTTTTGTGGGCCCACCATGATGTATGTATTGTATCCACACCGTCCACTCATTTGGAGGGATCATTTTAGGTCATGAGTAAAGGAATGAGGCAGATCCAAAGCTCAATGGACCCCACCAGCGAAAACAGTGTGGACAGTGACGCCCACCATGTTCTTTATTTAAGATCCAACCTGTTCATAAATTCACAAAGAAATGTACCAAGGGAAAACACAAATATCAGCTTGATCGAAAACTTCAGTGGCCCCAATACGTTTTCAATGGTAGGCGTTCAATCCCCGCTGTTTTTTGTGTTAGTGGTCCACTTGAGCTTTGGATCTGCGTCATTCCTTTGGCTCATGACCTAAATTGATCTCTCTAAATGAATGGACGGCATGGATATTGTTGGGTACATTTCACAAAACCTTAAAATCTCGCCCCCCAAACTACTAGAATTATGGGTCATAATAAAGCACTAAACTAAATCAAATCATCAACCACACGATGGAAGAGATTTTTACATGGAAAACCCTCGAAGAGGTAAAAACCACGGGACCTCGTCCAGATCAACAATTCACTTATGAAGTAGAACCATTACAACATCGATCACAAGCACACACCGCTTGGATCAAGCCTTCTTCACCCACGCAGGGATGGATAACAATAAAAGGACTAGAAACCGAGAGATCTCACCAGAGCACGAGGATGTTGAAGAGTCGAGACGTTGTTGCACCATGAATCACCTTCACGAGCAAAGCCTCCTCTACCAACAAGCTTTCTCTCCCTCTTTCTCTTCCTCTTTTTCTCTTTTTTTCTCTCTCACCTTAGACGTGTAGAACACATAATGGGATACCTAAATCCCGGATTAGAGCTCCTTTTATAGCCGTTTGCATGTGTTAGAACCCTATTAGGAAACTGCTTAAGTAGTCCGGGCACACCTCAGGCCGGCTGGATGCACCAAAACATGTCCAGATAGTTGTGTTAAAAACACTATGCCCGACCTGTCTGCCGACCGGTCAACCTTCACAAAATATGTACAGAGATTTTGCTGTTTCCAGCCACATTGTTCGGCCGACCGGTCGGACCTCAAACAGTCTCCACTCTCTCCTCTGTCTAATGAGAGGAAAACTCCAACAAATCTCCCCATTTCCGACTCAGAGGAGTTCACCGTCTTCAAACCAGCCCAACTTCTACAAGCCTCAAATTTTCCCTTGAGCAAAGCCTTGCTCATCATGTCTGACCCATTATCGTCCGTGTGGACCTTCTCAAGCTATAACACCTTTTATTCCAAAGTATCCCTGATCCAATGATACCGAATCTCTATGTGCTTCGACTTGGAATGCTGACTTGGATTCTTGCTCAAGTGTATAGCACTCTGGCTATCACAATAGACCACGTGCTTCTCTTGCTTCAGGCTAAGTTCCTGTAGGAACCTCTTCATCCCAAGCATCTCCTTGCATGCTTTTGTGACTGCAATGTACTCGGCCTCTGTCGTCGACAATGCTACGACCTTCTGTAGCTTGCTCTGTCAAGAGACTGCTCCCCCAGCAAACGTGAACATAAACCCTGATGTGGACTTCCTAGAGTCTATGTCACCTGCCATATCTGCATCTATGTAACTCTTTAACATAGGTTTTCCGTCACCATAACATAGGCTCAACTTGGATGAGCCTCTCAGATACTGTAGTATCCACTTCACTGCTGCCCAATGTTCTTTGCCAGGGTTGGCAAGATACCAGCTGATAACACCAACCGCATATGCTATGTCTGGGCGCATACACACCATAACATACATCAAACTTCTTACTACCGAGGCGTAAGGTATCTTCTGTATCTCTTTCACCTCTGCCTTCGTTTTAGGACACTGCTTGTCGCTCAATTTGAAGTGACCATCCAATGGAGTACTGACCGACTTCGCTGCATTCATATTGAACTACTTTAGGACTTTCTCAACATACCTCTCTTGTGACAACCAAAGCCTTCTACTACTTCTGTCACGGGTTATCTCCATTCCTAAGATCTATTTGGCTGGGCCCAAGTCTTTCATAGCAAACGACTTGCCCAACTCCTGTTTCAGCCTGTCAATCTTCTTAATGTATTTTCCCATGATGAGCATGCAATCAACATACAATAGCAGAACTAAGAAATCACCATCTGAGAATCTACGAGTGAACACACAGTGGTCCGACTCCGTTCTATCATACCATCTGAGAATCTACGAGTGAACACACAGTGGTCAACTCCATTCTATCATACCCATGTGTCAACATGAATGAGTCGAACTTCTTGTACCATTGCCTATGAGCTTGTTTCAGCCCATACAAGCTCTTCCTAAGCCTACACACCACATGCTCTTTGCCCTTGACTTCGAACCCCTCTAGTTGGCGCATATAGATCTTTTCTTCTAGGTCACCATGGAGGAAAGCAGTTTTAACATCTAACTGCTCTATCTTCAGATCCATGCTAGCTACCAACCCAAGCAACATCTGTATGGATGTCATCTTTACCACTAGTGAGAATATTTCATCGAAGTCTATACATTTTCTCTGACCAAAACCTTTCACCACAAGTCTGGCCTTGAACCTTGTTTGTGAATTCTTCTGCTCAATCTTCTTTCTGAACACCCACTTGTTGCTTAGAGCTTTCTTACCCTTAGGCAATTTCACCATGTTATAGGTGTGGTTCTTATGCAAGGATTTCATCTCCTCTTGCATAGCTTTCAACCATTCCCCCTTATACTCCTCGGTTAGGGCCTCAGAATAATCTTCTAGCTCTCCCCCATCAGTAAGCATAATGTACTTATGCGGCGAGTACTTCTTGGACGGGTGCCTATCCCTAGATGTCCTCCTCACCTGTGGCTCAACAGGTAGATCAAGTGGGGGCTGCTCCCCTGGTCCATCTTCTGTAGGAACTCCCTCATCCTCTGCACCTTACTGTACTCCCCCGTCATCAGGCACCACGGGAGGAGTAATAGGATCCAAATCTTCCAGCTCACCTAAACTGGGTTGGGTCTTCTCTGGCTTTCCAATGTCTTCTATACACTGATCTTCAATGAAAACTACATCTCTGCTCTTGACGAGCTTCTTCTCGGTCGGATCCCACAACCTAAAGCCAAATTTTTCATCACCGTACCCCAAGAACACACACTGCCTGATCTTCATATCGAGCTTAGACCTCTCTTCCTTTGGTTCGTGAACGGATGCCCTGCATCCAAACACCCTAAGATGATTGTATGAAGGATCACGTCCAGTCCACACCTTCTCAGGTACTTCTCCATTCAATGGGGCTGATGGAGACCTGTTTATCAAATACACTGCCGTGTGCATTTCTTCTCTTTAGAACATCTTAGGCAACTTCGCATGGGATAACATGCATCTGATTCTTTCTACAATGGTGCGATTCATACGTTCAAATACACCATTGTGTTGGGGGGGTCTTGGGCACTGTCTGTTCATGCTGTATACCTAGGGACTTACTGTTGAGCTCTTATTGTGCATATTCTAACCCGAATTCATCACTCATTATGCATGGTTTCATGATTTAAAGACTAATCTAATGCATGGATTTGTGATTGTAGGAATAAGAGAGAGGATTTACCAATTGAAGACTTAAAGATGCTATTTACAAGCATGGAAGATCACAAGACTAAGCATGAAAGGGTGGAAGAAAGAAGCAAAGGAGATAAGAAAATAAGAAAGGAGAAATACACTCAAGACCGGTCGTCCGACCGGTCTGACTACTCAATAGAAGAGGCCACATTGCCAAAACTTCACTGAACCAGTTGAGACCGGTCGTACAATCGGTCGTTCACCACTCAGACTGGTCGTCCGACCGGTCGGGCGTTCGACAGAAGAAGACAAAAGCTCCCTGGACAGATTTTATGGTTTTGAGACCGGTCGTGCGACCAGTCGTGCGACCGGTTGTTAGCGTAACAGAGCTTGTGCGTGAAGCTCCGATTTTCTCTGCGCAATTGCGTAACTCCTTGCGCAATTATATAACTCCTTGCGCAATCTGGAATCTTCCGCGCCAATCTATAAAAGGGACTTCTCCTCTTCATATCAGGGCATGCTAGGACGTGGGGATCATCAAGGAAGCTTAGGAGACGGATTCTACTTCAAGTTTTCCTAGTTTTTCTTCCAGTTTTAGTAGTTTTTATGTTTTTAAGGCTTTTAGTTCAAGAATGTCTGAGATGAACTAAAACCTCTTAACTAGAGTTAAGAGGTGAAGCTTTTGATTTGTTTTTGATGGATTGATGCAACCTAGGTTTCTTTTTTATGTTTTAATTGAAGAATTTAGTTCAATATGAGTTTGAATTAAGTAATAGTTTGGTTTTACTTTGATCTCTTGATGATTCCGGGCTCATGTGATTCTTAGTGATTCTAAACTTAGTAGCTTATCTTCTGAGCATTGGTTATGCTTGTGCAGTTCATTAATCTATCATCGACTCCGGGCATGGTAGACCCTTTGATTGCCTTGTGTACAATGGGCTGATCTTCATGTGGGAACTCATTCAACTAAAGTTCTTATCTTTTGTTATAATTTGAAATAGTTGTTTGCTGGTTGATTTTGATTTAATTAAAGTTTTAATCATTGGTCGTAATCAAGTCTAGTGACAGGAATTGATGAAAGCTATGGTTGTGAATCTCAACTAGATTGGAAGGAGGCTTGGCATATACAATTGAGTGTGCCCAAGGCCTGAACATTGTTGTGGGAATTGAATAAATGAATAAGCAACTGTTTTAGATAATTATTGATTGAACCGCTCTTATTCCGATCGGATAGAGATATGAATTCGATTCCGATTGAGTTATGAGAGACCTAGTTGTATTGATGCATTGAAACTTATCAAAAGTGGATCCTTGGCGCTCTAGTGCCTTTTTAGATTGATATTACTTTACACATTCACTGTTTAAACCCAAATCATTATTTTTCAGCTTTAGTTCTTAATAGGATCTTAATTATTAGTTGTTTTAGACAAATCCTAAGAATACCCATTCATAAATATCTGTGGGAACGATACTCGGTCTTTCCGAATTATTACTACTTCGCAACCCTACACTTGGGGAGTAAACAAGTTTTTGACGCCGTTACCGGGGACTTCTATGCAATATTTTTAGAATTTTTTGAGATAGCTTTTAGTTGAGATTGTGTTAAGATAGGCTTAGGATTTGTTTCGCTTTCTAGGGTAGGTTTTCTTTTAATATCCGAATACTAACTTAGTTTATTTTGATTTTGCAGGATTCTAACTTAGATCTACAATTCAGGGATTTTAGGAAGTTAAAGAAGACACAAGGATCTTAAGTGCTCAAATCAGGTTTTATCTTTCTAAACCTTACTCTTCTTCTTCACCTATTTCATTCCCACCATATTCATATCTTGTAGAGAGGGTGGAGACTCCTTTTTGGATCTCTAATAGGTTGGCCTTATGCTGCCTTGATTCCTATTGGTCGGCTCTGCCGTCTTGCATCACATTGTACTCAGAGATTTCTCTTCTCAACTCTATTCCTCTTTCTTCTTTTTCTACACTTTTCTCAAAAGATTCAAAGAGTGAGTGGGGAGTTCTCTGAACCCTATTGACCAGGAGAAATCGGTCTCTATCCTTGCTTCTGGCTCAGCCATTGCAAGACACCCTGTGCTTCGGTCTTAGAAAGAAGTAAAGGAAGGAAGAAAGAATTCCTTTTTGTTTCATTCTTTTAGGATTTGCATGCCACATTGCGTTCGGGATTCTAATAACCGACTCATTAGTGACGGAGTAATTGTTGAAGGGATTGATAGAGAGCCTCATGCTAGAAAACGTCAAAATCTTCCTAAAATTACTAGAGAGATAGCTGAAAATCAACCGAATCAAGGGGCTAATCAACATCAAAATCAAGCCCAAAACCTTACTGAATTGGATGAGAATGAAGTAGGGGATGTACCTCAACCTAGAACTTTACGTGACTATTTACAACCAGCTAGGACGAGTACTCCCTCTTGCATAATTTTCCCTCACAATGTGGGAAATATTGATTTTAAACCGGGATTGATCCAACTTCTTCCCAGATTCCATGGACTCGGCTCTGAAAGCGCTTATTTACATATTAAGGAGTTCGAAGAGGTTATCGCCACAATAAACTATGACAATGTAACCAAGGATACTATAAAACTCAAATTATTTCCTTTTTCCTTGAAAGAGAAGGCCAAATCGTGGCTACATTCCTTAAGGCCAAGGTCTATTGGGACATGGGCTGAGATGACTCGGGAGTTTCTTAAAAAATTCTTCCCTACTCATCGAACCAATGCACTAAGAAGGGCCATAATGAACTTCGCCCAAAAAGAAGATGAAACTTTTTTTCAATGTTGGGAAAGGTATAATGAGCTATTAAACGCATGCCCACATCATGGCTATGAACGGTGGAGGTTGATTAGTTTCTTCTATGATGGATTAAACTCAATCATGCGTCAATTTGTGGAGATGATGTGCAATGGGGAGTTCATGAACGAGGAAACGGAGGAAGCTTGGGACTATTCTGACATGTTGGCTGAAAACACACAATCATGGGATACATATAAGCCGACAAGTTTAAAACAACCCCAAGCCAAGGAAAAGGGAGAAATTTACGTTTTAAATGAGAAAGATGATCTAGGTTCTAGAGTGGATAATCTCACACGAAAGGTCGAGGAGATGGAATTAAGAAAAGTGGATACAACCCAACAAAGGGGGACTGTTGAAACTATTTGTGCTATTTGTGCTTCCAATGTACATCAAACGTCGGATTGTCCAACAATTTATGCATTTCAAGAACTTTTATATGAACAATCAAATGCTTTGAATAGTTATCAATGACCTTTTAGTACTCCAAATCCAAACACGAACAATTCTAGTTGGAGAAACAACCCTAACTTCAATTGGGCAATTGAAACCAACCAAAGTATCCTCAAAAGGGCCCCCCAATGCAATTTCCTATGGCCCCACATCAAATGCCTATAGAGGATACATTGAAAGCATTCATGGAAGGTCAAGCTCAAAAAAATCAATCCAACCATACGATAATGCTTGAGCTTAAAAATTCGGTGGAGGAAATCAAGGCTCGCTTAAACGCAAGGGAAGGGAATCTTCCGGCCCAACCCCTACCTAATCCGAAATCACAATGCGAAATAAGCATGCCTAGTTCCTCTAACCAAAACATGGAACATGTTAAGGCCATCACCACTCTTAGAAGTGGTAAAACTATTGAAAAATTCAACCCAGTGAAGGCTTCAATGCTTAATGATCCGGTATCTTCCAAAGAGGATGATGGACCTAGCACCGCCATGAATGAAAAGGAGCCATTAAAAGAATATAGGCCTGTTGCTCCATTCCCCCAACATTTGATTTCAACCAAACATCAAGATAAATATCAGGAATTTCTTGAGGTTTTTAAGCAAGTCAAAATCAACATCCCATTGTTGGATGCCATTAAACAAATACCGTCATATGCTAAATTTTTAAAAGATCTTTGCACAGTGAAAAGGAAAATACATGTGCAAAAGAAAGCATTTTTTACAGAGAATGTAAGTGCCATTATCAATCACGGGATGCCCAAGAAATACAAAGATCCCTGTAGTCCGACAATATTATGCGTAATTGGAGACTACCGGGTGAAACATGCTTTACTCGATCTAGGGGCAAGTGTGAACTTAATTCCCTTTTTGGTCTATGAATAATTGGGTTTAGGTGAATTAAAACCCACCAAAACCACGTTACAACTCGCTAACCGATCGATTCGTATTCCGAGAGGGGTGATTGAGGACGTTCTTGTCCAAGTTGACAAGGTTTACTACCCAGTGGACTTTATTGTCTTGGACACACGACCCATGGTTAATATTGGCCCTCAAATTCCTGTCATACTTGGCCGCCCATTCCCAGCTACATCAAACGCTATCATCAATTGTAGGAGTGGGGTCATACAAATGTCTTTTGGCAATATGACGATTGAGTTAAATGCTTTCAATATTGACAACCAACAAGAGGATGAAGATGAGGAGGTCCACGAAATAAACATGATCAATTCTATTGTGGAAGATCAATCCCTCTCACCTTTCTACTTCGGTCACTTAAATGATGACGTGACTTACTCCCTTAATAAGAACGATGATGTGATAGGGGATATCGTCACACCTTTGGAATTGGTATCGGCATATAATGTTAGCCAAGAGAGGGATGTGGAAATAACACTTTGTCGTGCTGAGAAATCAATTCATATTTCCACACCTTTTGGTTCATGCATACCAAACTCTACCCACGCTGGGAAGATCCATACTTGCAATATCTATGCCCAGGAAAATCTGAATGGAGACATTTTTTCTGACAAATATGATGTTGTCTCTTCTTATACATGTGGTGAAAACATTAAGGAACCCGCTGAAAGTCCTTTTTGGGATTTTCAGTGGCTTATCGGGATCACTCACACACATGTATATTGTAAAGCAGGATATTGGATGACTTTACTGCCAAACCTTTTAATCCATCTAATGATTCTGCTTGACTTCATGCTTTTGGATGAATTGTTGGGATTAACCTCCTAGTCTGACAGAGGATGATTTTAAATAGTGTTCCTAGAATGATACCCTATTAGGATTTGCTTTGATCAGTCGATTTAGTTGTAAAGTAATCCATCTCCAAAAGCTAATCTTGCCATAAAATATATTTCGCAGGTGATATCTCTCTTTCTCACTCCCTTTTATTTTGTCATTGCTCTCATGTGTTGCATTCATTGTATATTTTCTTACATTGAGGACAATGTAAATTTTTGGTTGGGGGTGTGAGAGATATCTTCGATAAATCTAGCTTTTGTGACATTTTGAGCAATGATATAGGAAATTTTTTTATTTTTCTAAAATTCAAAACTCTTTTGAAAAACTTTAATTCTATGCATTCGAGATGATATGAATATAAGAAGAGGAGATACGAAGTGAGTGATGTTGTAAGCTTTGAACTTCCCTTAATATAATAGTTTTATATGTGAATTCCCCTATTTATATGATTGATAGAAAATTTGAACACTTTTACACCTAGTTCACATTACACGATTTTCATGATTTGAAAGGATTATGTGATTTGTGGATTGGCTAGACTTAGATTTGAGGTGTTGAGAAACCAAGCTGGGGTACTTTGTCCATCCTTGTCCATGGGAAAATAACGAAAGATATGGATTTCTAAAAATCCTATCTAAATTAAAAGAAAAAGGAAAAGGAAGGATGAAAATTGGGAATGATGGAGAATAGGGTGGAAAATTTCGAAAAGGGCTATCTATTACCAACCGGGGGATGGTCTACCTGTAACCAAAGCCGGAAATGGGACGTAGTGTGAAAGCTATCGGAAGGACGGTAAGGTAAATTCCTGTCATAGGCTTGTTGTTGCTCTATATACCTTGAGATCTATAGTTTAGTTGATCTATGAAGAAGATAATCCCGAAAACTTATGAGATGAACTTTCACTATGCACACTAGGTTGAATTTGTTCGAGTTCTTCTATTTATCAATCAATCAGCGGGAATTTCATATGAACACTTATTATGTTTTGAGAGTTTACAGTTTCAACCTCTATCACCTCATTTTTTTTTACTTTTACACTTGTGTGTCTTGAAGTGTATAGAAGAATAGTTTCTGAAGGAGAGTTGGGTTTGAAGAATGAAACCTGTTTCACGCATGTTTTGCTCGGGACTAGCAAAATGCTGGTTGGGGGGTGTGTTGAGCTCTTAATTGTGCATATTCTAACCCCAATTCATCACTCATTATGCATGGTTTCATGATTTAAAGACTAATCTAATGCATGGATTTGTGATTGTAGGAATAAGAGAGAGGATTTACCAATTGAAGACTTAAAGATGTTATTTACAAGCATGGAAGATCACAAGACTAAGCATGAAAGGTGGAAGAAAGAAACAAATGAGAGAAGAAAATAAGACAGGAGAAATACACTCAAGACCGGTCGTCCGACCGGTCTGACTACTCAACAGAAGAGGCCACATTGCCAAAACTTCACTGGACTAGTTGAGATCGGTCGTACGACCGGTCGTTCACCACTCAGACTGGTCGTCCGACCGGCCGGACGTTCAACAGAGGAAGACAAAAACTCTCTGGACAGATTTTACGGTTTTGAGACCGGTCGTCCATAGGCTCGGACCAGTCGTGCGACCGGTCGTCAGCGTAACAGAGCTTGTGCGTGAAGCTCCGATTTTCTCTGCGCAATTGCATAACTCCTTGCGTAATCTGGAATCTTCCACGCCAATCTATAAAAGGGACTTCTCCTCTTCATATCAAGGCATGTTAGGACGTGGGGATCATCAAGGAAGCTTAGGAGACGGATTCCACTTCAAGTTTTCCTAGTTTTTCTTCCAGTTTTAGTAGTTTTTATGTTTTTAAGGCTTTTAGTTCAAGGATGTTAGAGATGAACTAAAACCTCTTAGCTAGGGCTAAGAGGTGAAGCTTTTGATTTGTTTTTTATGGATTGATGCAACCTAGGTTTCCTTTTTATGTTTTAATTGAAGAATTTAGTTCAATATGAGTTTGAATCAAGTACTAGTTTGGTTTTACTTTGATCTCTTGATGACTCCGGGCTCATGTGATTCTTAGTGATTCTAAACTTAGTAGCTTATCTTCTGAGCATTGGTTGTGCTTGTGTAGTTCATTAATCTATCATCGACTCCGGGCATGGTAGACCCTTTGATTGCCTTGTGTACAATGGGCTGATCTTCATGTGGGAACTCATTCAACTAAAGTTCTTATCTTTTGTTATAATTTGAAATAGTTGTTTGCTGGTTGATTTTGATTTAATTAGAGTTCTAATCATTAGTCGTAATCAAGTCTAGTGACAGGAGTTGATGAAAGCTATGGTTGTGAATCTCAACTAGATTGGAAGGAGGCTTGGCCTATACAATTGAGTGTGCCTAAGGCCTGAACATTGTTGTGGTAATTGAATCAATGAATAAGCAACTGTTTTAGATAATTATTGATTGAACCGCTCTATATTCCGATCAGATAGAGATATGAATTCGATTCCGATTGAGTTATGAGAGACCTAGTTGTATTGATGCATTGAAACTTATCAAAAGTGGATCCTTGGCGCTCTAGTGCCTTTTTAGATTGATAATTACCTTACACATTTACTGTTTAAACCCAAATCATTATTTTCTAGCTTTAGTTCTTAATATGATCTTAATTATTAGTTGTTTTAGACAAATCCTGAGAATACTCATTCACATATCTATGTGGGAACGATACTCGGTCTTTCCATATTATTACTACTTCGCAACCCTACACTTGGGGAGTGAACACTTACAATACTCATGGAAGTCACCAATGTATTCACCTTCATTGTCAGTGCCGATGCACTTCAATGATCTACCTGTCTCCCTCTCGACCATGGTATGAAATATTTTAAACAAACTAATCATCCTTGGATTTCAAAGCATAAACCCAAACCCTCCTAAATGCATCATCTAGAAATGTGACAAAATACAATGCCCCACCCAAGGTTTTTGTCCTCATAAGACCACAAACATCAAAATAAACCAAATCTAATGCATGCATTTTCTTAACATGGGAAGCAGTCTTTACAAATGAAACTCTATGCTGTTTCCCTAATAAACAATTAATACAGGTTTTAAGAGGTATACCCGCCAACTCTGAAAGGATGTGCTTCTTCGTTAGTAACTGAAGCCCTTTCTCACTCAGGTGGCTGAGCCATCTGTGCCACATGTCTGTCACTAAATCTTCCGCTGCGTTCAACTCACCCTTGCATATACTAACATATGTCTTGTATAGGGTGCAACACATCTTCCCTCTTGTTGCGATCATCGAACCCTTGATGAGCTTCTAGTGCCCACTAACAAATAGACTCTCATAGCCGGTTACATCCAACCTTCCCGTCGACATCAAGTTGAGGTGAAGGTCTAGAATATGTCTTACATCTTTTAGAACTAATGTACAGCCTACATCGGTCATCACACAAATATCACTAACTCCCACAATCTGGGATACTCCAAAGTTCCCAATCTTCACTGTACCATAGCTGCCTTGCTTGTAGCTTGTGAAGAAATCCCTTCGAGGAGTTGCATGAAACGACGCTCCCGAATCAATCACCCAATCAGTGTACTGATTCGCAGCCATGAGACAAACATTATGATCCGCTGAAAGAATGACCACAACGTCGCCATCTGAGGCTACCGTAGTAGAATTTGATTCATCACCTTTTTCCTTCCATTTTCCTTTCTGATCCTTTTTCTTGTGACATTCACTTTTATAATGGCCCTTCTTGCCACAATTCCAACATTCAACGTCTCTCCTGACATTAGACTTGCTTCTGAATTTATCTCAGACCTTCCTGCCCTTTCTGTTCTTTCTCTCCCCCGATCCTGTGTCACAAGGGCCTCTTGCTGAGTAGACCCTTGAGACTTCCTCTTTGTCTCCTCATTGAAGAGACAACCTGTTACCTGCTCCATGGACATCTTTCCGTCTGGCGCGGAGTTACTTAGAGACACCACCAATGTCTCCCAACTATCAGGCAATGATCTAAGCAATAGCAAAGCCTGTAGTTCATCGTCCAGGACCATCTTCATAGCGGAGAGTTGGTTCAAAATGTTACTGACTTCATTCATATGTTCAGCCACAGAACCATTATCCTTGAACTTGAGATTTACAAGTCTTCTAATCAAGAATATCTTATTACCGGTTGTCTTCCTCTTATACAGCCCTTGTAATTTCTACCATACGCTAGCGGCTGAGGTCTCTATAGACACATGGTGGAACACGGAATCATCCAACCATTGTCTAATGAACCCCACCACCTTTTGGTCCAATTTCTTCCAATCATCATCTAGCATATCCGTTATTTTCACTGATATACAAGTCCTTGTAATAAAGCAAGTCCTCCATCTTAGTCTTCCATATGGTCCAATTGGATTCATTGAGACTAATCATCCTTGATGAGCCACCTTCCATAATTCAAAATTGATCCCACTTCGTGTTCAATCAACCTGAACGCTCTAATACCACTTTTGTTGGGTGCGTTTCACAAAACCTTAGGATCTCGCCCTCCAAACTACTAGAATTATGGGTTATGATAAAGCACTAAACTAAATCAAATCATCAACCACATGATGCAAGAGCTTTTTACGTGGAAAACCCTCAAAAAGGTAAAAACCATGGGACCTCATCCAGATCAACAATTCATTTATGAAGTAGAACCGTTACAACCTCGATCACAAGCACACACCGCTTGGATCAAGCCTTCTTCACCCACGCAGGGATGCATAACAATAAAAGGACTAGAAACTGAGAGATCTCACCCGAGCACGAGGATGTTGAAGAGCCGAGACGTCGTTGCACCGTAAATCACCTTCGTGAGCAAAGCCTCCTCTACCAACAAGCTTCCTCTCCCTCTTTCTCTTCCTCTCTTTCTCTTTTTCTCTCTCTCTCACCTTGGACGTGTAGAACACTTAATGGGATACCTAAATCCCGGATTAGAGCTCTTTTTATAGCCGTTTGCATGTGTTAAAGCGCCATTAGGAAACTGCTTAAGCAGTCCACGCACACCTCCAGCCGGCCGGATGCACCAAAACATTTCCAGGGAGTTAGCTGTGTTAAAAACACTATGCCGGACCTATCTGTCGACTGGTCGACCAGGACCTTCGGTCGGCCGGACAACCAGTCGGCCTTCAAAAAATCTGTACAGAGATTTTATTGTTTCCAGCCACATTGTCTGGCCGGCCGGCCAGGGGGCACCGGTAGGTCGGACCTCAAACTGTCCTCAATCTCTCATCTGTCTAATGAGGAGGAAAACTCTAATAGATATAACACACACATTATGGTATGGTAGGGCCCATAGAACTTGGTGACACCACTTTGGTGGCTACTGAAGACAAATCCACGTCCGATGGAAACTGGGTCGAACAATCCTAGCTGTTAGATTTGAGGATTGTTAACTGAACACATTGAAACTCAAAACACATCTTTTGGGCCAAGTTGTTGCTGCTAATTCAATCAAATTATGCCACACTTGTGTGAATGTGCGTATAAGGGTGTATATTCTTTTTTGGTTTGTGGGAAGACCGGTGGGCGTGCCCGAGTTTACTTGACTCAAAGTTTACGCTGCTGTTTCCCGCGTTGACATGAATAAATTGAAGACTGGGCATAGATCCAGTTATCCTCTTAACCACTAATTGCGCTTAGCGTTCAAGCGATTTGTGGGAGAGTAGGCATTAACCCTTCCGAATGGATTCCTTTTACCTTGTGACAATAGATGTGAGTCTATAGACTTAAGAACTTATTCTTTCACTAGTACTTTAGTTTAATATTTATCAAAAGAATAAAATTATATAGATAAATTAAAGAAGGCTAAACAATATCGATTTTATTAATATTTGAATGTATGACACATTACAATCGACAAAGTATTAAACAACCACAAAAATAAACGAGAAAGAAAGAAAAATACCTAATGTGTCTATTAAAACAAACAATTGAGGTTGAAATTGCACCTAAACTCATACTTATAGTGCATGCGCTTTGCGAAAGTTTAAAGAGCGGAGCTAAGAACTACGACTAAGCCCTAAAGGGGGGTGATTAAGACTTTTTAAAATTCATGCCTTAATTAAAACTAATTATGCAATTAAATTTAATTATTAAAGCAATTAACACTTAGGGTTCTAAGCCAAAGTGGGTCTAATTATATAGACAACAAAAGATCTTATAATCAAGCAACTAGTCCATTAGTGAAATACATATTGTGTGTGAATTTTCTTATCAAGTGCCTAGCATACGTTCCATTCAAGCATTCATATAATCCATAATTAAAATAACAATGTACTCAAATATCAGTCACAAACATAAGCATGCATAGTGGTTCGGTTTACCTATTCCACTCCCGGCATCCACACTCATCCCTTGAGTGCACTGGATTTCACTATAGTTATTTAATAGGTTCCACCTAACCTAAGAGTTTAATCCAGGTTCCTCCCAACCTAGTGTTTAAACCTGTTCCACCGAACTTAAGAGTTTGATAGGTTCCTCCCAACCTTTCGGTCCTACACAAGAGACTTACAATGGTTTCTAAGGCTAACCAATAACCTCAATAATTTTCTAAGGATTCATGTATACTCCCGCCCAAGGCTCCCCTTAGAGACTTTGATTCGGCCTTACACAAAGGCCTAGGTCCTACATAAGAACCTATCGAGTTTGGCAATTCAAACTCTTGTATTCAATCCTACACAAGAAAAGAGCATGAACTAGACTCTTAAACTTGGCAACCTTACTTATCGGATTGAGCCCCTTTGTGCCCCTTCTTCGAGTTACTTCTTCTAGCTCTCCCATGCTTAAATTAACTTCGTGCTACTCCCTCGATCATTGTTGCCGAATAATTCAGTTCCCTTAATCGGCTACCTTACAAGTGATACTCCTTTGAGGTGACCAAAGTAATGGGAGGGTGATGAATCTTCTACAATGGATAAGTAATTGGTTTTTTAGAAGAATTCATCTAAGATTATCTCTAAGAGATGTTTAGACAATGATTTTACGAATAGGCTTGGTGTCTAAACCTCTAGAGTTCAAGAGGAAACAAGTCCATCTCTAATTGATCTTTAAATGCTCCATCATATGATGAATTACAACGAAGATGACTTGGTTTAGCTTAGGATTAGAGCTCCCAATGATATAGAATGATGGTGTCCTCTAATGCACTAAAACCCCCCTCTTTTAGACAAAAAACCGAACTCAACGGTTAGTTGTGTCGTCCTGCCGAACCTAACCTTCGGCCGGTCGACCATAAGGTCTGGCCAGTCGACCGTCTGTTCGCCAGCCCCAAGGATAAGGCCACGATGTAGTAATAACTAGGTGAGACCAAGGTTGATCCATGGGGAAGGAATATGGAATAAAGCACTAGATCCAAAAAATCTAACGTAACTAAAATTAAACAAATCTGAAATTTGGATTAAAATAAAAGAAGAAAGAAATCCTAAAAATCAAACTCTAGAGCATCAATGATCCACTTCTAGTATTAATCATGCTCAATTCAATTGATTCAATTTAATGCACAATTGGAATCGAAGTCTTATATATATCTGGCCAGAAGATATAGCAATTAAATCACAATAACGGTCTAAAACATATGGTTGTTCATTGATTTGGTTCCCTCAATAAAGCTCAGGCCTTGGGCACACTCAATTGTATAGGCCAATCCTTTATCCAATCTAGTTGAGATCATAACCATAGCCTTCATTAAATCCTGTCACTAGATTTGACTAGAACCAATGATTTGAACTCTAATTAAACAAATATCAGTATGCAACAACAACTATATCAGATCTACACATATAAGATACATAAACTTTTCATAAATTAGTTTTAATAGAAATCCAATTGTTTTAATCTATGAAGAACTCGAAGCATTCACTGCATCTGGAAATCACGATGAATCAAAGGCTTCCACAAACTAAAATCTCATATACCAATTTGATTAATCTCATAAATCCAATAAGAACTCATGTACATGGCACACAAGATCCCTAAATTATCTAAAACTATCAACTTTATTCAAATCATTAATGAATTGTTCAATTATTAAATCATAATTCGAAATCAAAGAATCAAAGCATGAATAATAAACTAAAAGTTTCACCTCTCAGCTCTAGTTGAGAGTTAGTCTAAGGAAAGCATAAGAAAAACTAGAACTGAAAATAGAAAAGAAAGAAAAACTAGTTGTAGAAGGCTAGGAAGCCTCTTAAGTCTTGATCTACTTACTCCCCACGTCCTATGATGCATTCGGAAGCTTGAAAATGTGTCCTTTTATAGAGAAAATCCGTTACCATCTCTCCAAGTGCGTAAGATTTTCGTACCCTTACATCGGTTTTGATTGATACTTCGATCAATCGGAAGTGTTTCGATAGGTGTTCGATCGATCGAAGTTAGTTTTGATTGATCGGACATTCTGTACAGAGAGTGCAGAATTTTTAGTGCTGAAATTCTGATTTTCCGATTGATCAAAAATGAGTTTGGATTGATTGAAAAATGAGTGCATAATTTTTTGTTCTGAAAATCTGATTTTTCGATTAATCAAAACTGAGTTTGGATTGATCGATATTCAAATACCGATCAATCAAAACCATTTCGATGTATCGAGATTTTAGTCCAAAGAGTTGTCTGACTTTCTGATAGAATTTTCGATTGATTGAAACTAAGTTTCGATTGATTGAAAATTACTGATTTCAATATTCTCCTGAATCTAAATTCTGAACTTTTCTACTTGGATTCTTCCTGTCATGTCTTCTTCACTTGATTTTTGGATCACTTCAAGAAGTCCTTTTTAACATTGAATTCATGAAATCTCTCTCCTTTTCCTACAAACACAAATACACATAATCTAAATTCTGAACTTTTTCACTTGGATTCTTCCTCTCATGTTTTCATCACTTGATCTTCAAATCACTTCAAAAAGTCCTTTTTAGCATTGAATTCATGAAATCTCTCATTTTCTTGTAAACACAAATACACATATAAGATGGATCTTTTAACACTTAAAAACCATGTAAAACAGTGATGAATTGGGGTTCGAATATGCACAATTTAGAGCTCAACACCCCCCCCCCCCCCCCCCCCCCCCCAAAAAAAAAAAAAAAAACAACATTTTGCTAGTTTCAAGCAAAACATGCGTAAAACAATTTCAATCTTCTAACTCAACCCTCTTTCAGAAACTATGTTTCTATAGACTCCAAGATAAATAAATGCGAAATTCAGAGACAAGTAGTGATTAATGTTGAAACCTTAAATTCTTTAAACATAGTGAATGTTTCAAAATAGAGTTCCTGTTGATTGATTGACAAATAGAACAATCTAAACAAATAGTGTGCATAGTGAATGTTCAACTCATAGATTTTCAAGATTAATCTTTTTCATGGATCAACTAGATTAAAGATCTAGAATGTACAGATCAACACAAGCCTATGACAGGAATTTGCCTTACCATTCCTTCGACGGCTTGACACTACTTCCCACTATCAGCTTGGGTTATCGGCCCTCCCCTAGTTGGTGATAGGTAGCCCTTTTCGGCATATATCAATAAATTTTCAACATATTTTCTTTTTATTTTGATTTTTCATATCAAAAGATAGGATTTTTAGAAATCCAGATCTTAAACTTTCTTTTCTTCAAATATTTTCCTAAATGAGATAGACAAAGATCCTTGTCTTGGTTCCTCACTACTTTAAATCATAGTTTAATCAATCTATAAATCCTTCTTAATTCTTTCAACTATGAGAATTGTTCGCTCGCCCCAAGTGCAAGGTTGTGAAGTAGTAATAACTCGATCATGAGACCGAGATCGATCCACAGAGATTAGGGTAAAACCAATTCAAACCATTCTAATAACTTCAATTAAAAAGTTTAGGAAATTTAGAATTTAGAACTGGGATGAAAACAGAAAAGTAATTAAGAAAAATCTGAGAACTAAAAGCTAACTAGAGTGTCAAGGATCCACTTGTAGTAGATTAATGCTAATTCATTCATCCAAGCACAAACACAATTAGAATTGAAGTCTTATCTCTCATCCAATTGGAAGATATTACATTCAAATACAAACAATCCAAACTCAATCTAGAAATCACAACTTCTAGTTCTAATGAAGCACAGAGAAGATGAACTTGTAGGCTTCGAAGTAACAGCCATACCAAGAGATAATGGCATGCTCTAGGCTTACTATAATTCAAATCTTATCAAATCATAATGACAATTCTCAAAAACTTACAAGTAACATGTATCCAGAGTACACATGCTCTCAAAATTGTCCAAAAATCTCAACTTTTATTCAAACTAGAACTTTAAAATCCAAACTCAAACTTAGAGTACTTGTATAAACGAATTAAGCATTAAAACTAACTACAATATTCCCCTCTTAGCCCTAGCTAAGAGATCTAACCAACCATGTCCATGATTAAACTAGAAACAAACAGAAAAACTATGAAAAATATAAGAAAAATCCTAGTTAGAGGAGTTGTAGACGCTCTACTTTGATCCTCTCCACCTCCAGCAACTTCAGATCCCTCCTAGGATGAGTTTAGACGCAAGTGGAGGTGTCCTTTTATAGCAAAAACGTCGCACCACCTTAGAATCTTCTAGAATTTGTGAAGTTTTTACGCAGTATGGTAGTGGCCAACCGGTCGAAGCCCCCTAGCTGACCAGTTGGAGCTCAAGCATCAACAGACTTAACTATCTGGACCTCCAAACACACTAGCCAACCTATCTACCGACCGGTTGGACAATGTAAAAAACTGTCCAGAGATTTTTGCACTGAAATCTGATTTTCAAAATTTAAGTCGACCGGTCCTCTGCAGTGGCCGACCGGTTAGATAGGTTGTAAATTTCATAATTCTTCTTCTTTTTCTTCTCCATCTTTTCCACTTCTTTCCATCTCCTCTTAACTCTTCCTTCATTGATCTTTAATGCATACAAAGTGGCCTTTTTAACATCATATTGGTGAAGTCTCTCTCTCTCTCATTTCTACAGATACAAAATCATGTATAAGATGGGTCTTTTAATATACAAACCATGCACAATGTATGATGAATTGGGGTTAAAATATGCAAAATTCAGAGCTCAACCCCCCCCCCCCCCCCCCCCCCCCCCCCCCAACCAACATTTTGCTAGTCCCGAGCAAAACATGCATGAAACACATCCAATTTTCTTAACTCAACTCTCTTCTAGAAATTATACTTCTATAAACTTCAAAACATACAAGTACAAAATTTAGAGAAACTTAGTGATAGAAGTTGAAATCTTAAACTTCCAAAACATAATGAGCATTTCAAATAGAATCCCTACTGATTGATTGATAAATAGAAGAATTCGATCAAGTATAGTCTAATGTGCATAGTGAATGTTCAATTCATAAATTTTCAGGATTACCTTCTTTATAGATCAACGAAACTAAAGAACTAAAAGTATACATATCAACAACAAGCCATGGCAGGAATTTTTCTTATCATTCCTTCGACGGCTTTCACACTACTTTCCATTACCAGCTTGGGTTATCGGCCCTCCCTGTTTGTTGATAGGTAGCCCTTTTCTGTATTCAACATATTTTTAACTTAATCCCTTTTTTTTTTCCTTTTCATATCAAACATGAAATATGATTTTTAGAAATTCATATCTTTACATTCTTTTCTCTTTTAATTCTTTTTTCCTGAACATGATAGACAAAGGTCCCGGATTGGTTCCTCAACACTTTAAATCATAGTCTAATCAACCTACAAATCATCTAATCCTTTAAATTTTGAGAATTTTGTAATGTGAACTAGAATAAAAAAAAAAAGTGTTCAAAATTTTCTATCAATCATCTGAATAAGGGAATTCATATAGAAAACTACTATATTATATGACTTTTAAGAGTTTCAAAATCATATCAATTTATCTATCTTCCTCTCATAATTATATCATCTCAAGTGCATAGAAACAAAGTTTTCTAAAAGAGTTCTAAATTCAGAAAAATTGAAAATTTTCTACACTAATTGCTTGAAATGTCACAAAAATACTAAATTTATGAATGAATCTCACCCCCAACCAAAATCTTACATTGTCCTCAATGTAAAAAAGATATGTAATAAATAATGACATGAGGGCAATGATATAAATAAAGAAGAGTGAGAACGAGCATCCCTAAGAGAGTAAAAAATGAAAATCTATCTCCAACAACTAATCCTAGTGAAAGCAAATGAATAAAGAAAACTAAAACAACCTAATCCTATTTTTAAAAAGAGAATCTTCATCAGGCTAAGAGATCAAGTATATTAAAATACAAGGTCTTTCAAAAGTATAAAATTAAGCACAATTCTGCTATGGGTGATCAATCGCTCAGGTTGGGCGCTCAATTGCTGGATCAATCTCCAGAGCTACAACTTTCTACATATTACTTTTCTAGCCCTGCAGTTCTGCACTTTGATTTTTCTGGCCCTTTCAGGTCTTTTAACATGATTTCTTCAAGGTTTTTCTTTATCTTTCAATTTTATCTTTCGTGGCTTCTTTCTTCCATTCTTAGTCTTTCTTCTTTTGATCTTCAACATGTATTAGGAAGGTCTTTTGTCATCAAATTGGTGAAGTCTCTCTCTCATTCCTACAATCATAAAAGCATGCATTAGATAAGTCTTTAAACATAAAAATCATGCATAATATGTGATGAATTGGGGTTAGAATGTGTACAATTCAGAGCTCAACACACCCCTCAACCAACATTTTTCTAGTCCCGAACAAAACATGCGTAAAACAAATCTAACTTTTCAAAACTCAACTCTCTCGGAAACTATACTTCTATAAACTTCAAGACATACAAGTGCAAAATTCAAAGAAACTTAGCAATAGATATTAAAATCTTAAACTCCCTAAACATAATAAGTGTTTCACATAGAATTTTCGCCGATTGATTGATAAATAAAAGAATCCGAACAAGTGCGATCTAGTGTGCATAGTGAATGTTCATCTCATAAATCTCCAGGTTACCTTCTTCATAGATTGGTAAAACTAAAATTCTAAAAGTGTACAGATCAACTACATGCCTATGACAAGAATTTGCCTTACCGTTCCTTCAATGACTTTCACACTACTTTCCATTTACAGCTTAGGTTACGGGTAGACCTTCCCCTGGTTGGTGATAGGTAGTCATTTTCAGAATTTTGCAACATATATTCAATGAATAATCATACTTTTCTTTCTTTTAACTATAATATGATATAAGATTTCTAGAAATTCATATCTTCCATTCTTTTCTTCTTCTTTTCTCATGAACAAGGATGGACAAAGTTCCCCGGGTTGGTTCCTCAACACTTTAAATCTTAGTCTAATCGATCTACAAATCTACGTAATCCTTTCAACCATGAGAGTCGTGTAATGTGAACTAAACTCAAAAGTGTTTAAAATTTTCTATCAATCAATTCAATAGGGGAATTCATATAGAAAATTATTATATTTAAGATAATTCGGAGATCTCAAGATAATATCAATTCATCTCTCGTCCTTTCATACTTATAACATCCGAAGTATATAGAAACAAAGTTTTCCAAAAGAGTTTTGAATTTGTAAAAAAATTAAAAAGTTTTCTATAAACATTACTCGAAATGTAAAAACATACTAGATTCATCCAGGAATCTCACCCCCCAACCAAATCTTGCATTGTCCTCAATGTAAAAAGATATGCAATAAACATGAACATGAGAACAATGATAAAAATAAAAGAGGGTGAGAATGAGAGTACCTGAGAGAGTCGATCATGGAAATCTACCTCCAACAACTAAATCTTAAAAAAAACAATAATATAAAAATAGAAAGAAAAAAAAACTAAACCTAATACTACTTAAAGCAATAAAAAAAATCATAATCCATCCTTTTAGAAAGAGAATCTCCATCAGACTAGGAGATCAATCATCATTATAACATCCAAAAGAACAAAGTTGAGTAGGATCATCAAGTGGTGTAACAGATTTGTCATTAGAACTATCCACCATCCTGCTTTGGAAAGTACATTGGTGACATCAATCATTTTAACCCATTGAAAATCCTGCTGAAAAATTTCAGCGAGTTTTTCAGTAATGTTGTCACATGTACTAAGAAAGGAGAATTGCATTGGTTGGAAATTAGTGAATTTGGATGCCTTTTCATCTTGTCTGGGTAAAACTTTGTTAAATATGGATCATCCTAGAAGTAGTGTTCTTCGGTTTGAACAAACCAAAGAGATGTGGAGACTTCAATTACTTCATCCACACAAATTGGGACTATCTCCACATAATCAACTTTCACCGGTGCTTCCACAATCGATATTTCAGTTTGACACTCTGTGGAAAGAAGCTTTTTAGACACCAGAGAGGTCTCCCTTAAGGCATGCACTATGTCCTTAATCATGGGGTCATCCCAATCTTCAAAATAAGTCAAACACTCCTCTAGAGTGTAGGAGACCTCAAAGGAGAAGGTGTTCAGATTTGGACCCTTCACGTCTTCCTCCTTCTCAGACTTTTGTGTAGGTTGGAGCGGGTCTTCAACCTCTACACTTTCAGAATTTGGCTTCTCTATATGCAAATCAAGCACCCAATCTTTCAATTCTTGCATAACAAATATGTTTAAATCAGAAATTGGTTTCTTGTCAATTAAACTTTCAGAAATTGGTACTTTTAAGGCCTCATTGATAATCAAATTGAATTCATCATTGGAGTGTGCCAAACATGTCTCTAGACTTTCAGGTAGATTTGGTTGGAAATACTCCCCTTTTTCTATAAATTATATCATGTTTATCTCATAGGGGTCATCATTGTTATCTCAATCCTCAAAAGGATCGAAGCAAATAACATCTAGAGGATCAAAATTATGATTTAAAGGGAACTCCTTGTCCACAATGGATTCGATAAAGTCTACCTCATGAACATCATAATCATCCCTATGCCTTTTGCCCATGTGGAACACATTCACCTCCAATGTCATGTTCACAAAGGACAATTGCATCATCCCATTCCGACAGTTTATAATTGTGTTTGATGTAGCCAAGAATGGGTAGCCTAAAATTGTCGGTATTCGAGTGCTAGTATCCATAACCGGTCGCGTGTCCAAGACGATAAATCCACCCGGTAGTAGAATTTATCAACTTGGACCAATACATTCTCAATTACCCCTCTCAACACATGAATGGATCTATCAGCGAGTTACAATGTGGTTTTGGTGGGTTTTAATTCACCAAAATCCAATTGCTCGTATACCAAGTACGGGATCAAGTTTACGCTTGCCCCCAAATCTAACAAAACGCGCTCAATCATGGGGGGGGGGAGGGTCTTTTGGGTGAGAATGACACTCACTTGCTCATTCAAAAAGACATTTTGTTACACATTATATTTACGTTTAGTTGTGCATAAATTCTTTAGAAACTTGGCATAAGAGGGGATTTGTTTTATGGCATCAAGTAAAGGTATGTTGATCTTAACTTGTTTGAAAATTGCTAGAATGTTATAAGAGTTTGTGAGAGGTTTTGGAGCAACCAATCTCGAAGGGAATGATGCTACGGGCTTGTGAATGCGTTCTGTTTCTTGTGGGGCAGTGCTAGATCCATCTTCATTCTTCGAATTTATCGAATCATTAGGCTTGTCAGCCTTCACTGAAATAGATTTATCAACTTGTTTACCACTTCTAAGAGTAGTGATGGATTTTCTTGCTTCACATGTTGGTTGGGAAGATTTGGGTTGCTGATTTCATATGATTGTTTAGGATTGGGCTGAGGTTGGGCCAGAAAGGTCCATTCCCTAGCATTCGAGCGTCCCTTAATCTCATCAACCGACACTTTAAGCTCTTAGAATATTTGCTAATTTGATTGATTGAATTGTGTTTGCCCTTGCATAAATGCCTTTAAGGTATCCTCCATTGAGAATTGAGGTGAGGCTATGTTTTGCATGGGTGGCCATCCTTGAGAATTGATAGGATTGGCCATAGGACCATTCCTCCAACTAAAATTTGAATGGTTCTTCCAAGTAGAGTTGTACGTGCTACCTACCGGTCCATTGAAGGGTTGTTGATAACCATACGCGGCATTTGCTTGCTCTTGTAACAACTCTTAAAATGCAGGAATTGTAGGACAATCTTGCATGGAGTGTACATTAGAGTGTACATTAGTGACATAAATTCCACACACGTTTTCAATAGCTTCAGTGGAGTTAGAAGTTTCGCTCTTACTTAGTTCCATGGCCTATATCTTCCTTGTGAGGCTAGCTATCTTAACATCATCTCCCTCTTTAAGGATATAGATCCCTCATTTCTCTTTTTGTTGGGGAGGCTTGAGGTTATTAGACTTGTCCGAGGTATCCCAAGATTGGGCATTCTCAGCCAACATGTCCAAGTAACTCCATGCATCCTCGGAATCTTTGCTCATAAACTCACCGTTACACATCATATTTATGAATTGGAGCATATTCGAGTTCAATCCTTCATAGAAGAAGCTAATGATTCACCATATCTCATAGCCATGATGTGGACAAGCAAGTAGGAGGTCCTTGTATCTCTGTCAACTTTGAAAGAAAATTTCACTCTCTTTGATAGAAAAATTCACTATCAATCGTCAAACGGTATTTGTTTTATGAGCCGGGAAGAATTTTTTCAAAACTCCCCGGTCATCTCAGTCCATGTCCCAATCGACCTTGGTCTTAGAGAGTGAAGCCATGTTTTGGCTCTTTCTTTCAAAGAGAAAGAAAATAACCTTAATTTCACTACATCCTCCGTCACATTGTTATATTGCAACGTAGTTACTACCTCATCGAACTCTTTCAAGTGTAGATATGAGCTCTTGAAATCTAGCTCATGGAACTTAGGTAGAAATTGAATTACCCCCGGCTTTATATCAATTGTTTCGGCATTGTTTGGGAAAATCATGCATGAAGGTGTGGTAGCACGGGCCAGTTGTAAGTAATCATGCAAAGCTCTCATTGGAGGAGCATTATTTACCTCATTCTCCCCTACTCCATCTTAATTTGCGTTTATAATTGGAGTAGGAGTGGGAGGATTCCTTAATAGTGTTTGATCTATACTCCCCGAACTTTCACAATGTTCTATATATTTTTTAACACGTCTTTAAACGGAAAGTGGTGCAACTAAACCACCCTCAGTTTGGAGACGCTTTGTGTGGTCACGTTCCCAATGGGACATAAACCACACGAGCACAAACTAAAATTAAGTCCTAGATAAAAAATCTGCAAATAATAAAATTCTGTAAAAACTAAAAAAAAAAAAAAATGAAATTAGAAAGAGTTTTAAGTTAAAAAGATATTACCCGATGTGCTTAAACTAGAAGTAATTCCTACAAACAAAACAAACTTTGTTAGTTCTAGAAAATAAGAAAAATGAGTCCTAAGAAAACAGTAAAACCTAACTAATTCTACTTCTATAGCTATTAAAATAATTTAGAACTGTTTAACCTTATTCCTCGGCAACGGCGCCAAAAACTTGTTCGCTCGCCTCAAGTGCGAGGCTGCGATGCAGTAATAATTCTCGATAAGACCGAGATCGATCCACAGGAAATTAGGGTAAACAATCCCAACTTACTTTAGTAACTTCAATCGAAACAGCTTTGGAATTCAGTTTTAAGAACTAGAACTAAACAAAAAACTAAGTAGAGGAAAATCCAAGATTTAAAAAGAAACTGAGGCTTTTAAGGATCCACTTGTAGTAGTCCAATGCTAATTCATTCATCCAAGCACAACATAATTAGAATCAAAGTTCTATCTCTCATCTAATTAGAAGATATTTCATTCAACACAAACAGTCCCACTTAAATATGAAAAATTAGATTTTTAGTTCTAATGAAGCATGTAGAACTCGGACTTATAGCTTTCAAAGTAACAGTCATACCAAGAGATTATGACATGCTCTAGGGTTATTATAATTCAAATCTAATCAAACCATAATGATAATTTCAGAGAATTGCAAGGAACTTGTATTCGACGTACACAAACTCTTATAAAATTTAAAAATACCAACTTTATTCAAGCTAGAACGTAAACATCCAAACTTGAAGTAAGAGTACTTGAAATAAACGAATTAAACATTAAAACTAGCTACAAGCTTCACCTCTTAGCCCTAGCTTAGAAGTTTTAGCCAAGCATTGTCATACTACAACTAGAATCAAAAGAAAAACTACTTGAAAGCATAGAAAAACTATAAAAACTCTAGTTGGAAAAGTTACGAACGCTCCACGAAGATCTTCTCCACCTCTAGCGACTTCAATGTCCTTCTATGATGCAGATGTGTTCTTTTATAACAAAAATATTCCACCAACTTGAAATCTTCTGGAATTGCGTAATGGGTTACACACTCTGGGTGGTGGCCGATCAATTAGTTGGTCTAAGCGATCAATCGCAACTTCGGACCAACTAAAAATAACTGAATTCTGGACATCTGGGTGGCCGTGTAATCAATCGCAACTAGTTTGGCGATCAATCGCAACTAGTCTGACGATTAATCGTAACTCCCCTTTTTAGTCCAGCAACAAATCAGCACAATTCTGTTGTGGGCGATTAATCGCTCAGGCTAGGTTATCAATTGCTGGATCAATCTCCAGAACTGCAACTATCTGCATATTACTTTTCTAGCCCTGCAGCTCTGTACTTTGGTTTTTCTAACCCTTTCAGGTCTTTTAACATTATTTCTTTAAAGGTTTTCTTTATCTTTCAATTCCATCTTCTATTGCTTGTTTTTTCCATTCTTGGCATTTCTTCCTTTGATCTTCAACATGTATTAGGAAGGTATTTTATCATCAAATTGGTGAAGTCTCTCTCTCATTCCTACAAAGCATACTTAGATAAGTCTTTAAACATAAAAATCATGCATAATGTGTAATGAATTGGGGTTAGAATATGTACAATTTAGAGCTCAACGGGATGCTCCATATCGTGATCAAACACAAGGAAGATGGCTTGAAATGCTTAGGATTAGAGCCTAATGGTATGGGCAATAAAGGTGGATTCTAATGCACTAAATTCTCTCTCCATGCTCCCAAAATCAAGCCTAACTATTTTATAAAGAAAGCTTCAACGGATAGAAAGAGACTTGAAATGACTAGTATCCGACCAGTCGGCCCTCAACAACGACCTGTCGGCCAGGGGTCCACGACCAGTCAAATTAGGCCTGGACAGAAGGAAATGTTGCTATCCAATTGGGGTCTGTCATGACCGATCGTTCGACTGATTAGACAGTCTAGCCGACTGGTCGAATTAAGGCTAGTGACGTTTTTTGCTTGTTGTCCTATTTTAGGTTCTGACGACCGGTCGGCCATAAGTCAGGACCAGTCTGTAGACTTGTTTTACTAGCTGTATTAAGTTGTGTTTTACAGCAGCAAGGGCAACCTCTTTGGCCATTCTTTGGGTGGTCTTTTGGGACACCTAAGGTCAATATAAGATTACTACAAGTATGCCTAATGGGCCAAGGTCATCTAGAGGTTTTGGTTCAAGGTTCAAGGCTCACCAAGGCATCTCTTTTACTTGTTTCTTCTTCCTTGATGTAGCAAGTCCTCTTGAGTATTTGGTCTTCATCTTCTTTAAGCTCAACCGACACTAGACTCACTGACCTACGTAATTGATAAATAAGGTACATTAGTATGCTATAGCAAAGTACACTAACAATACCTTCATACTGCGCTCACTCATGTGGCTTAGGCACACGTGCCACAAACGTGCCAACATGGATTCCACTACATTCGTCGTAGCTCCACCTGATACAGTATTCCCAATCAACCTGTAGAGATTACTACTCCTCTATGCCTTTGTAACAGTGAGTGCCCCCTTTAGAACTTTTAAGATACCATCATGGTTGGTATACTTATACCTTAGTGCATTGAGAGCTCTCACAAAAATCAGATTTTTCTTCAAATTCGAAACATGCCTCACGTCTGTCAAAATACGCTTCACCCCATCAAGCATATTGATGCGAACGGATCCAATTCCAACCATCTTACAAGCATGGTCATTGCCCATAAGAATCAGGCCACCATTATACTCGTTGTACGTTGTGAACCAACTCCAATGAGGAGTCATTTAGAACGATGCCCCCGTATCCAAAATCCACTCCTAATAAAAGTGACTTGATTTGGACACCAACAACACATCGCAACCACTTGTCCCTTCTCTGGATTCCGATGAATTAACCTCCCTCATTAAATCCTCTGATGTCTGCTACTTTCGGGTTTTAGGTTTCCGACAACCTTTCTTCATACGTCCCAACTTTCCACAGTTCTAGCACTTCAACTTCCCCTTACCCTTCGGCTTGGATCTAGATTAGGGCTTCCCCTTCTCTCACTCAGACTGTCTGCTCGAACAAATAATGCGTCCGTAGAAAATCCTTCACCACCACCGCCTTTCTTTCTCAACTGCTTCGATTGAAGGGCTGAGATAACAGTCTCGATGTCCAAGGTATCCCTACCACAACACAGAATATCTACCAGATACTCGTAAGATTCGAGGAGGGACGTCAATAAGATCAAAGCTTTATCTTCTTACTCACCTTCACGCTCATCAACTTGCAAAATAATTGATTAAAGGTGCTAATGTGTTCATTAAGATCTAACCCTTCCGTCATTTCCATATTATATAATTACCTCTTCATATACAGATGATTTGAGAGAGATTTCGTCATATACAAACTCTCCAACTTTGTCTAAAGCCTTGTGGCGGTCGTTTGATTAAGGGTATTATAAAGGACATCATCAAACAAACATAATTAGATCGAGGTAGTCACCCTCTGATCCAGTTCTTCCCATTCCTCTTCATCCATAGTTGTAAGATGTTTTGCTTTGCTAAGGAGTGTCTGCTTCAACCCTTGATGAACTAAAAGGCCTCTCATCTTTACCTTCCATAGTTAAAAAAAAAAAATTTGAACTTCTCTATCTCATTTTCGCATTTGATTCCTTCATCATCATATCTCAGATTCTAATTGAATCCCCAACGTACACTTTGATACCACTTGTTGAGGCACGGAAGCAACTTCAGAGTTGAATCACACAAACGAATGAAAAACACAAACAAAGCAACCATAGCGAACACACGAATTTTACGTGAAAAAACTCTTCAGGAAAAAACCACAGCACAAAGCGACATATAATTCACTATGAAAATGAAATTATAAAAGATGAGATCAATTTACCAGTAAACCCTAGAGCAGAAAACTCTAGCCCTTTCAAAACCCTCTTAAAAAATGTGTAAGCTCTCTAAATTAACCCTAATTTTTGTTTAAAGTCCACTTGTACAGCCCCTTTATAGAATTAGAAACAAAATCTACACTTGTGAATTCCGCTTGGTTGCACCTTCGATCGACCAAAAAAGCAACAGGGACTCTCCGTTGACCGGAATAGAGCCTCGGTCGACCGAAAATAAGATAGGGAGTCTCAGTTGGCCTAGTAGGCCTCGGTTGACCAAGCAACTGCACTAGACATATTAAAGGCACTCTGGCAGCAGTTTTATAGTGCTTTTCTCCATGGTAATTTGATTGAAGAGGTTTAAATGGCGCTACGTTCGTGCTTTATTGATGAGTGGTATCTTCATTATATATGCTAACTATGGGGTCACTTTATAGATTAAAATAGGTCTCTTGAGCATTGTTTCACAGATTGAGCACGTTCCTAATTGAACTTAGCTTGGTGAGCTAAAAAATAAACCTCTCTTTTTTATTTATCGACAGGATCAGCCAACCATCTACCTTCTTATATACGTCCACGATATCTTTGTCACCAGTGGTTAACCGATGGCTCTCTCTCATCTCCTTTCACGTCTTCGTTGCAAGTTCCCTATTAAAGATCTTGGACCGTTGCATTTTTCTTGGTCATCTACTAGCCTTCATCTCTTCCAACAAAAGTATATTTTTACTTCTTCTCAAGAATATAAATATGAACGGTGCCAAACCCATCACTACACCAATAGTTTCCAACCTCAAACTTTTGAAGCAATCGGGCATTCTATTGACCAATCCCATGCTCTATCGCAGAACGGTTGGTACACTCCAATATGCTAAATTAACCAGACCTGATATCTCCTCTGCGGTAAATAAGGCTTGCCAATTCATGCAACAACCTATTGAAATTCACTGGGCTCTCGTCAAACGGATTTTAGACTACCTGAAGCATACTCTCAGTCATGGCCTTGGCATTAACTGTTCTCCATCACTTCACTTAGCCACTTATTCAGATGCCGACTAAGCTGGTTGTCCAGATGACAGAAAATCACAAGGTGGGTATCTTATTTATTTGGGCAATAATCTCATCTCTTGGCAATCTCATAAACAACCAACGGTAGCCCGCTTTAGCACCAAAAGTGAATATCGCACTCTTGCTTGTGTAGCAGCCGAGCAAGCTCACATGGCTTCAATCACTATTTTTGTGAGGTTGGTGTTTCTCTCATTCAGCCACCTATCTTATGGTGTGATAAATGTTTGGTGCCGCATTAACTCTCAGTGAATCAGGTCTTCCATACAAGTACCAAACATGTTGAAGTTTGGACAAAGTTGCCAAAGGTGAACAACGTTTCATTTCAACCAAGGACCAGCGCTGCAATTGCTGACATCCTAACGAAGGGCCGTTCTAGCAAGCAATTCACTAATTTCTTACATGACAAAACTCACCATGACACTAGCAACGCCGGAGTTTGAAGAGGCATGTTAAGGAAACTGACCAACCGTTATAATATGGTCATGAATAAACAGGGGTTGCAGTGTAACTGGGTCCATTCAAGCCCTCAAAGAGCATACCCATTCAAAATGTTATAATTGATCCATTCAAGTCCTAAAGTGTAGCTATTTAAAAATATTGTTACTAATTATTTATCTTTAAATATAAGCTATCTTGTGGCTCAAAATAACGTGAGATAGAGAATACATTCAAAACCTTCTTGGGACCATTGAACTGTTGGATCAGACTGCTACATATGCTGACTTCATCCTCTGAAAAACTAACAATATCAACAGGTTGGACGGCATTATAAGAAATCACGGTGGGCCTTGGAATGTTTCAATGGCGGGCATTTCCATTCCACCCTTTTGGTGTGATGTGGCCCACTAGAATTTTGAATCAGCATGTTTTGAGGAGATATTGTACAGACAGCACGCTGGCCGCACAGAGTTGTCGTTGTTGCATGGCCTTCCTGTAGTGGTGGGTATTCCCCTCTCAAATGTTCCGGTGTGTTGGATTGGATTGACTTTTGGGATACGGTTAAAAATTCAAGGGGTGAATCTTTGTGGATGGGAGTGGAAGTGTGACCTCCAGGTGAGATGCTACGGACACACAAAAATGTTGGAGTAGCCTTCATTCAAACTGTGCATGGTTTGGGTGCTTAGACCAGTCGGACGATTGGTCTGATGGTTTGGCCCAGATGCACAGCGAGGCCGTTGGACAGATTTCACGTGCCCTAGACCAGTCGGGTGACTGGTCTGCAAGGGGCTCCAACCGGTCGGGCGACCAGTCAGTGGTGTGGTTGGACGCGACGAATCTAGAAGTTTCCTATTGCAAGTCGGTCTCTTGTGCGGTTTTGTGCAAGAGGCTTCTAATTTCGGTTTTATGCCTATTTAAGGGGTGTAATCCAGGATTAGGACTTTTGCTATTGGGTTTTCTAGATGGATTGAGAGGGTTTTAGGGTAAGAGAAAGAGCTTGGGATTCTCTGGGATGAAGAAAATGACTATGCTTGTCCGTTTCATGTGAGAATAAGCTTTGGGTAGCTCGGGGATTTCTCTTGTGGGCATTTTGTTTCTTCATTCTTTGTAAACTTCTATTAATCATAATGGATCACTTTGTACCGTGATTTTTTACCCGTTGAGGAGTTTTTCCATGTAAAATTGGATTCTCTTGTGGTTGAATGCTTGTGTGGTGTGATTGCATTGTGTTTTTCATTGGATCTCGTATTACTCTGCACATTTGATTTCCCCTTCCACTGCGGGTTTTCCCAACAAAAAACGATATATTGCCCGTCCTCGAAAATGTTTTCATAAAGTGGCTTATCACCAGCACAAGCAGGGCTTATTATCAATGTTTACCAAACAAAGCCTCTCTTTTCTTCCCCAATAAAAACTTTTTTTTACAAAAGGCTTGCGGAAATGGATACAAGGGTCTTTTAATTTCGCTGACGTGGACAGTATAACTTCATGTACGTGTCATATCAAGTTCGTCCATTTGGTGTGCTACTCCGTCGTGGCAATGGGACGGAGTTGAGTTGGGTCTGTATAGACCAGAGGCTGGCCTGACACTTAAGACCCAAGGCCCGACCCCAGCCCAAAATTTGATAAAATTCCTGTTAACCATTTGAATTTTCCTAATATCCAATATCAAGTGGACAACACATAATTAAAAAAAAAAAAAAAAAAAAAAAAAAAAAAAAAAAAAAAAAAAAAACATTTGAAAGCAATGAATGAAACCATCTACGTTGCTTACTAGGATTAGATATAAGAAGTATATGAAAAAAATTAAAAAAAATTAAAAAAAATTAAAAAAAAAAAAAAAACATTTGAAAGCAATGAATGAAACCATCTACGTTGCTTACTAGGATTAGATATAAGAAGTATATGTCTATGAAGGTTGGGGCTGGGTTGGCCCCAACCTAAAATGAAATAAAAACAAAACAAAATTTCTTAAATGGATAGTCAACATAACCTTCAGTGTGGTAATCTAAAAGGTTGGAAATTTCAATCGGACACATGCCTGGGAAATGGCTTCCTTCCGGGTCATTATCAAGTGGCAAAAAAGCTTTGGTAAAAAAAAAGTATTCGAGCAAAACTCATGACAGTCCATATCATCATTTTATGCACCCTGTTGCATTAACTTGACCAGATCAAAACCGTTTATTTAGGTATTTGCAGATGATGTAGATTTTACACGAACGATCCTACCCCTTAAATTAAATTAATGGCATACTAAGAAACAACTTTTCTTTTTTCTTTTTCTTCATGTGAAACTTGTATGTTACATAATTCAATGGGGGCGCCAAATAGTGTCTCAGACATTTGGATATCCATCCAGTGGCATATTGTAAATTGGATAGGGGTGGGGTCGGATCAGGTTGTGGGTCAACCCAAGCCCAACCCAATTTTAAACTAGGCCAACCAAAATCTGCCCAAGCTCCTCCCAACCCTAACCCATCTTGGGTTGGATCCGGTTGAGCCAGAGGTCAAGATTGCTAGCACGAGATGGGCCCCATCATGCAATCTACTGAACCCAACCGGCATTGGCAGACTTTACCCGATCAGCATGCATCTTAGACCTGATCGACCCATTCTGGAAAAAGAATACTAGGGCTCTCAATGGAGCGGGTCAATCCGAGATCCGATTCGCTCCGAATCTGTATAATGCAGATTTGGATCTTAAAATAGGTCCGATTACTTAAATGGACAGGATTTGGATCTTAAAATAGGTCCGATTACTTAAATGGACCAGATTTGGATCTTAAAATAGGTCCGATTACTTAAATGGACTGGATATGGATTCACAGGAACATATCCGAGTTCGATCCGAATCCAATTAAGATCCGACTCATTGTCCCCTTATTGTATATGTTATATTGATGCTGGCCATCCATTTTACAAATTATTTTAGGCCATGCTGACCATACCATAGTAAATAGTGGGATTTGCATCATTTTTCTACTAAATTAAATATATTATATTATATATTTTATATCATATATTTTTTAGGTTAGTAATGGGGTGGATTCAGACCTAGATCCGACCCAAATCCAATGGTTATATGGATTTTGGATCAGAAATGTATCTGACAATTTATAAATGGATTGGATATGGATATTGCCTTTTGGATCTGAGTTGGATCTGAATCCATCTACCGATATAAGGACTTGGAGCCGGATCCAACTGGATCCAATCCAGATCCGACCCACTGAGAGCCCTAAAGAATACTATTCTACATGAAATGAAAACCGAGGATCACACACACACACACACACACACACACACCATGATGTGTGTTGGACATCAACACCGTGCATTTGATAGGTCGACCTTAGGTTATGGCATAACCCAAAAATCAGCCGTATACGAAATTCAAGTGGGACATACCATCTAAAACCATGTGAAGACATACATAAAACGTGTAAAAGCACTTGGTGGGGCCCACCTGAGTTTTGGATGTGGTTAAAACTCTCTTTGACCCCTCATCCAAGTGGAACACACCCAATGGATGGGCTGGATTTGTGAACCAAATCTCGATGGGCCCAATAAACGATCAAGAAGGTTTTAATGGGCAGGTTACCCCTATCAACTATTGTTTGTGGTGTGGCCCATCTAATTCATGGATTGACCTGATTTTTAAGCCCGTGGAGCACCATGGAATGGTGCATTTGACTGATGGAGTAGATGTTGGAAACACATCATGGTGTGGCCCACATAGCTCGACCTCATGGGAAGTTCCCATGAGGTCGACGGCATAGTGTGTGTGTGTGTGTGTGTGCACACACACACACACACACACACACACAGAGAGAGAGAGAGAGAGAGAGAGAGAGAGAGAGAGGAATGCTCACCTGCACACCAGTTCTCGCGAGAACACATGAGCACTTTTTCAGACTCATCCTACATGATGTGATCCCAAAATCTCCCTTGATTTGCCTCTCTCTCTCTCTCTCTCTCTCTCTCTCTTACTTGATTTGCCTCTCTCTCTGTTATGGCCCACCAGAGTTCTGGACTAAGTTGAAATTTGGGCCCTAAGGGTTTTTAGGGGGTTTTTAGGGGTGCTGGGTCATATGGACAGCTCAGATTTTGGGCTCACATCACGTGTGATGAGCCCTGAAAAAGTGCTCACAAGTTCTCGTGAGAACTAGTGCCGGGTGAGTATCGAGCTGTGTGGGCCCCATTGTGATGTGTGATGGACGTGTGATGGACATCCACACCATCAGTCAGATACACCATTCCCTAGTGGGCCATAGGCCTAAAACTCAGGACAATCCATGACTCGAGTGGACCACACCATAGACAACAGTTAATAGTGGATATCCACCCATTGAAACCTTTATGATCGTTTATAGGATTGACTAAGATGTGGTTGAGAAATCCAACCCATCCATTGTTCGTGTCTCATTTAAACCAGAGTTCATCCAACCCATCCATTGTGCTTGTCCAACTTAAACCAGAGGTCACACCAAGTTTCAACCGTATCCAAAACTCAAGTTGGCCCACTTTTTTTTTATGGGCACACACCCCAATGTTAGTACACCCACCCACCCTTGTTAGTCGCGTCACAATGTTAGCCACCCCCCATGACCTCGGTGTTGAAACGGGGCTATCTTCACTCAGTTTGCCACTTTTATGGACCTGGGTGTGATTGTAGACACCCCACCTTCGGCTACACTATTGGTAGAGGCAGCTGGATGAATGGAGGACCATACCTCCAAATTCCATGTCCAAACTCAGCCAAATTCACCCTTATAAGCCCCAATCCATAGCCCAACTCACCCCTAAACATCAGCCTGAAAAACCACCATAAGAAAAACCAGTCAAAAAATCCTAAAAAAGTCAAACTCACTGAGTCAACCCACTGAGTCAAATCGCCGAGTCAACCCGCTGAGTCAAGCCGTCGAGTCCAATCACCGAATCAAATCGCCGAGTCAACCCACTGAGTCAAATCACCGAGTCAACCCGCTGAGTCGACCCATCGAGTCAACTCACTGAGTTCAAAGCAGCAACCCCGAGACATGACCATACCACGCGCTGGAACCCGAGGAGCGTCCGTACAGGCAGCCCCCTGGGGGCCGCCCAAAATTATTTACGGGTTCTGCCACTACCCGCTACTATAAATACCCCCCTCCCCTTCTCATTTCAACAATCCAACCCAAGCCAATCCATCCGAAGCCAGCCCGAGTGCAATCCGTCTCTCCACCCTTTAGCCCATTCCTCCACCAAGGAGAGCCCGACCATTCCTCCACCAAGGAGAGCCAAAGTGAGGAGAGCCTAACCCTGGCCTAGCCCAGCCTAACCCTGGTCTAAGTCTCCCAAGCCATCCAAGTCTTGATCCAACCACTCGAAACAAACCTTGCGACACCTCCGTCCATCTAGCTACTCTTTTTCCAGCATCATCTCATTCGCATCTAGCATAAGTGCAACATTTACTTTTCCTCCAACCCCCCTGCTTCACTACAAGCACTTTAATTATTCAAATACACTGCATGCATCTCGCATAAAACACCTGTCAGTTCGAGCGTATGCTCTGGGCTTGTCTGTTAATGGAAACCTGCCCATCAGAAACTCTTACTGTTCAGACCTGCATTCATACATTAGTCACTACGAGCACTTTGATTATTCAAACACACAGCATGCATCTCGCATAAAACACCTGTCAGTTCAAGCGTATGCTCTAGGCTTGCCAGTTAATGGAAACCTGCCCATCAGAAACTCTTATTGTTCAGACCTGCATTCATGCATCATGTCATCTATGAGAATATACGAGGATTAAAACAGACTTTCAAGTGTTAGTTCGATTCTGTGAAGTAGAGACCGTACTTCGGTACGGGCAGTGTGTGGGGTGCTTAACCTCTTCCCACCCTGTAACCGTGATCCCTTACCTCGAATCTCTGGCCGCAGATCAAAAGGAGTCATTTTAGAAAAACGAATCTTCGGATCCCCTTCTCTAACGTTTCTACGGGGTCTAGCCGACTGTAGATTATAAGTAACTGGCTAGTGGCGACTCTGATCTTATATAAACTCATCTAAACACATCCAGCTTAACACGACAACCAAACAAAGCCCTCGAGAACGAGGCAAGCCAGTGGCACGAACGACGATTCGCACGCACTCACATCTTCTTCTTTTTCCGAAAGGAAAGGGAGAACGACGTCTTCGTGGGAGCGCGGAACGGCGAGGGTCCACAGAATGGCGACTCCACTGCGGAGTAGCTAGTCCCACTAGTCGTGATCCAACTTGAAAAACAGAATCCCTCTTGTACTTGAAAGTCATTAGTCCTCATACAATCTCATCTGCATAGCATTCTACCCACACAAAAAAAATCCCAAAACCAAAAAAAAAAAAAGAGTAAGTATAGTTCTCACCATTGCGCCTCCTCTGGCTCAACGTCTTCGGAACCAACTTCCCTTCCGCAGCATAATCCGCACTCGGGCTCAGCAAGCCATATCCGACCATGAAGAAGAAACTCATCTCTTCCTCGCTCTTGAGATGACCGAAGCGCAACCTCCAGCGCAACAGCCAATTGAGAATACGCCAATCATGCAAGAATTGGCACAAGGAATGAGAGCAATGCAAAAAATACTCTTGCAATTCATGCAAGCGCAAGCTACCGCAACAGCCAACAATCAGGTTGGCCCAGTTCAGCAATCTCAGCAGCCATGCCGGGTCCTTCCGGCCTCCAGTTCAAATCAAGCACAACCATCAGAGTCTGCCCAAGACTACCGACAACAGCCGTCTCAGCCCTTCGCTATGGGGCATCCTCCTTAATACCTTCCCGCAACGACAAGGCCGTCTCAAAGCACTCCCGTCGCAAGGACTTCTAGTCAGCTTCCAGTCAATCTTGCAAACAACAGTCTCAGTAGATCTCAGCATGTCCCCGTCGATGGGACTCCTTTCCTTTCTCAGCATGTCCCGCCCAATAGGACCCCTTTTCAATTTCAGCACATCCCCGCCAATGGGATTTCAATTCAATTTCTAGCAACAGGGACAGCACTGGCGAATGCCCACAATGGGGGTCAGTGTCAAGCCCACATCAATCAGCGGATAATGACGAATACCCAACAAGAGGGTCACTTCCCAGCATCTCAGCCTCCTGTAAACAGGAGCACTTTTCAATTCCAGCACATCCCCACCGATGGGATTCCAGTTAATTTTCAGCAATCTTCAATTCAGTAAATTCCAGTTAATTTCCAGCAAGTTCTAGTTCAACCTTCAGTACAGTCTCCAGTTCAGTTACAATCCTTTCAAGCACAAGTTCATCAAAATCTAGTTGAGTCATCAAATCAATTTCAGCAACCCGCGATTGCTTTTCAGCAAGCCCATAGGGTTGAAGACATCGACCACTATGCCGAAGAAGAACGTGCCTTACTCCAAGAGGCACCAGTCGCTCAAACAGATCACTCAGGACTGGACGAGTTACGGGAGCAGTTCCAGATCTTGCAAAATCAGCTTCAGGGGCAATAAGGAATAGATCTACCTTCGACCAAGTTCAGAGACTTGTGTCCTTTCCCAGATGCTTAAGTACCTCAAAACTTCGAGGTACCAAAATTCAAAAGATACGATGGCAGCAGTTGTCCCACAGCACATCTCAAGGCTTTTTGTGGAGAGCTGAGTGCAATCTCAGGAAACGAAGGGGCCCTCATTCGCTTGTTCCAAAAATCCCTGAAAGGCGATGCCTTAGATTGGTACACATCATTGGACTGTCATCGCATCAGGACTTGGGAACAACTCTCCCAGGCTTTCGTCGACAGATTCGCATACAATCTCAACATGGCACCCAGAAGAGCTGACCTCGTGGCTCTCAGGCAAAGGAGTGATGAAACACTATCAGCTTATGTGGGACGTTGGCGAGCTATAGCAGCCAGAATGCGGACACCTATCGACGACGAAGAACAAATTTCCATGATTGTTCATTCAACATATCCTGAAATATCTGTATATCTCATCTCGCATCCATATTCGAATTTCTCACAGTTGATCCGTGCTGGAGAGCAAGTCGAAGCAGGAATCTGTGCCGGGACAATCTCCCCATGGCCTCATCAAGCCACTCCAGTCAAGAGGAACAGAGTGGAGGGAAGACCCATCAGATATGGGAACGGAAACCGCAGCGGTTCTCTTCCCTGCCCGACAGAGGTAAACAATATCAGCACCACTGCTCAGGGTAATCAATATGCTCCCCCACAGGGACGTCAACAGTATCAGCAGAATCAGGTTCAGCACCAACCTCAGTGGTATCAGCCGCAACCGAATCCTCAACCACAGCCACAACCACCTCGACAACAGCAGCAGTTCAGAGGGAACGGTCAATACTCATTCCAGAATAGGCAGAATTACAGGGAGCTCAGGAAATTCACTCAACTCACTCAACCACTTAGTCAAGTCATGACTATGCTGGTACAGAAGCAATTACTCACTCTGATGACACCCAGGCCTCCTCCAAATCCTCTACCTCCAAACTACCGAGAAAATGAGTATTGTGCCTACCATCAAGGACGTGGCCACACTACTGATTGATGCTTTACTTTGAAGAATGACATACAAGATCTGATCGACGACCGAAAGATCGTCATCTCGGTCCCTGAAACTCGTGCAGCAACTTTCACCAACATTCTTCAGAATCCTCTGCCTCAACATCCGACGGATCCCAGTTCATCTCGTGGCCCCACCGTCAACAACATAGAAGAAGGAGAGCGCCTCGATCGCTTCTTCTCCCCTATCCAGTCCATTCATGCCTACACTTCTGGGCCAACAAATCTTCCTTCGATCATGCAAGGGGCAAGTCCCTTTCCTCCTTCAGTTGCCGAGCCAGTAGTACTCGAAGGAACACTTCCATATGATGTGCCAGTTGTTCAAAGGGCACCTTACAGCCTTTCATGTTGGGAACCAGTCGTCCTAGAAGGAGCACAATCATACATCGAGCCCGCATACGAACCTGTCATTTTACAAGGGGCAATCTCAGCACAGGAATAATACAATCCGCAATGGAGGAACCATACTCGTCAGCAGCAAGAGCCCATTGTCTTGGAAGGAGCTCCTCCAGTTGAGCCAGTCATATTGCAAGGGGCAAACCCTGGAGGCATGTCAATCACACTACGACAGCTGGGACGAACAGAGAAACCCTTTGCCATATCAAGAGGACCAGTATTCATTCCATGGGAGCCTCCTGCTCCAGGAACGCTCAAGCCAGGACCGCGACCTTATGTGGTCTATGAAGACAAGCCTCGATATTTTTCCTTCAGCACAGGCAACAATGTAATCCAAAAGGCAAAAGCTCCGTACGAGGAAGATCTGGTACCCACAACAACACCGTTGCAAGAACCGGTGGTCCTAGAAGGTAAAGGTGAGGAAAATTATAAAGAGGTCTCATGGCACTATCCAGAATGTGCAGAAGTGGGAAACATGAATCCCAATGGGCGTTGCATCCAAAGAGATAATCAGAACAAAGGAGATCCCAAAGTCGCTCTCTCAGGCCTCGGCAACAAAAATGAAGCCGCATACGATGTGGCGATTCAGCTCAAGTCAATCCGTGCTCAAATCTCAGTATGGGTGCTACTCTGCACATCTCGCATACACCGAGAAATGTTTGCCAAAACCTTGAGCGATGCTCACGTCTCCTCTAATACGGCACCAGAGATGATAGCATTGATGATTGGACAACTCCTGGCTCCACACGCCATCACCTTCACCGACAATGAGTTGCCACCAGAAGGACGCGATCATGGGCGATCCCTCAACATAGCCTTACGATACAAGGACCTCTGTGTCCCACTGGTCCTTATTGATAACGGTTCAAGCTTAAATGTCTGCCCACTCAAGACTGCGGAACGTTTGGGAATCAGTCCCTCTTCATTTCGACCCAGCACCATATGCGCCAGAGCATTCGACAACACCCGCCGACCAGTGGAATGGGAGATCGACATAGAGGTACAGATAGGTCCAGAAATCTCCACTATCACATTCCAAATCCTGGATATATCAGCCTCTTTCAACATGCTGGTCGGACGACCTTGGCTACATAAGGTGGGGGCTGTGCCATCAACCCTGCATCAACGAGTGAAATACATCTGTGGAAATCAAGTGATCTCTATCCATGCAGAGAAGGAGCTTATCATTCCTTCCAATGCTGTTGCCACTGAACCAGACATCCCTGTCATCGATATCCAGCATTCTGAAGAAGACGTCCAGTTTCATAGTTTCGAATTCGAGACTGTGAACGCTATCGCCAACTCGGAACCAATAAGGGTGGACCGTGTCTTTTCACCAGTAGAACATCTGAGCCTCAAATACCGAATGAAGAATCATTTCAAGTCCAGAAAGATACCGCTGGTATATAACCAACGCAAATGGGGACTCGGATACAGGGCAATCTTCATGGACAAAAGAAGGAGGAAATTTCGGTGCTCACCCATCCAATTCGTCAAGCCAGGAGAACCTTGCAAAGATCCAGGAGGGAATCAATCGACTGCACTACACAAAGGCTCCCCGATGAGCCTAGCTTGGGCCACGTGGCCCCCCATTCGATGGGACCAGATTCTCAAACCATCCAAGCCTCCGGAAGACGAAGGAAAGGATGAAGATGAAGAAGGAAGTCAAATACAACAGCTTCAGGACCAGGTTACTCTGATACCTGCTCCCAACCAGGGGCACAACCTGCCTACTTCAGCATCAATCAACCAGGGGCACAACTTGGCCGCTTCAATTCCGGCCAGCCAAGGGCACAGCTTGCCCATCTCAGCATCAATCAGCAAAGGGCACAACCCACCCATCTGTGCAGAATCAACATCATCAATCACCAGCCAGGGGCAGAAGCAGCCCATCCATTGGACCAAGAAAGGGAAATGGCCAGCCCTGGATTGGTCCGATGTCCAGATCCCAAACATGTGTCTCACTGTGGAACCAGACGAACTGCAATGCGAGGTAAGTGATCCGGGAGGGACTGAGTATGACTCAAATCTCGAGCCCAACCAACGAGAAATCATGGTCATTGGGCCAGACTGTGATTCTTCGCCCAAGTCATCAACCCCCACCTCTTTAGGGGAGGAAGTGTGGGGTCTTGAATGGTCATCTGTTCCCATAACTTTTGAATTAGCCAAAGAGCCATCAAAGGGCTCTGGCTTCTAAAAAAACGCATGTTTAAGCAGCGATCGGAACTTTGGGACAAGCTGGGATCAATCATGGTCTACAATGCCCGCTTGTTCAAAGTCCCATGAATTTCGAAAATCCAAAAAAATCGAAAACTTTCAAAAACCAAAAACATCTAGCATTTCCATTCCAGAAAAATCTCAAAAACCAAAAAACATTTCTTTTCCCGCATTCAATAGTGTGCCAAGTCTGTCTAAAGAGTTGCATGAGTTTGAAGTCGAATCATATGATTTTGACATCGAATTAGACTGTGAGCTCATGGGCCTGAACGAAGCTCGGGATGAGGAAGATGATGACCCGGCTCCCGAACTAGAGGATCTCCTCAAAAAGTTCGAATCCAAAGCCAATATTATAGCCGATGATTTCTAGATAGTGAACTTGGGGACACCTGAGATCCCTAGGGAAGTACGCATTGGAAAATCGTTGCCACCTGAGATGAAACAGAGAATGATAGAGTTCCTAGCTCCAAGATTGTCCAACTCCACGTTCTCATATGAAGACATGCCGGGGCTCGATGAAGAGCTCGTTGTACACCATCTGCCAACCAAGGCAGATATGAAGCCAGTGAAGCAGAAACTTCGAAGAATGAAGCCAGAATGGGTTCTGAAAGTCCGAGATGAAGTCATCAAGCAGTACAATGCAGGATTCTTGGTAGTCTCCAACTACCCTGAATGGCTCGCCAACATCGTACCAGTACCAAAGAAAGATGGCAAGGTTCGAATGTGCATCGACTTCCGAGATCTCAACAAGGCCAGTCCTAAAGACGACTTCCCTTTGCCACATATCGACACTTTGGTCGACAACACTGCTGGGTACAAGGTCTTCTCATTCATGGATGGTTTCTCAGGTTACAATCAGATTAAGATGGCCGTCGAAGATCGCGAGAAGACATCGTTTATCACTCCCTGGGGAACTTTCTATTATAGGGTAATGCCGTTCGATCTGAAGAACGCAGGAGCAACATATCAGAAAGCAATGACAGCACTATTGCACGACATGATGAACAAATAGCTTGAAGTATATGTGGACGATATGATTGTCAAATCTCGCACAATTGAAGGACACTTTGAAGATCTGAAGAAGTTATTCAACAGATTATAAAAGTACAAGCTCTGTCTCAACCCTCAGAAATGTGTCTTCGGTACAATGGGAGGTGAGCTCCTTGGCTTTATGGTGAGCAAGGATGGCATCAGGGTCGACGAGACCAAAACCAAAGCAATCATCGAGATGCCCCCTCCTAGAACAGAGAAAGAAATTCGTGGCTTCCTCGGCAGAATTCAATACATCAGTCGCTTCATCGCACAGCTCACACCTATTTGTGAGCCCATTTTCAAGCTCCTTCGGAAGAACGTTCCAAAAGAATGGAATAACGATTGCCAAATTACCTTCGACCACATCAAGAAATATCTTATGAATCCTCCAATTCTAGTGCCACCCGCTCCCGGACGACCACTATTGTTATACATCTCGGTAGCAGCAGAAACCATTGGCTGTGTCCTCGGCCAGCACGACGAGACCAGGAAGAAGGAACAAGCAATATATTATTTGAGCCGAAAATTCACCGACTACGAGACCAGGTATTCCCCGATCGAGAAGACTTGCCTCGCCTTAGTCTGGGCAACTCAGCGACTCCGTCAATACATGATTGCATTTCCTATTCTCCTACTCGCTCACATGGATCCGTTCAAATACCTGTTCGAGAAACCGGCACTAACTGGAAGGATAGCTAAATGGCAGTTACTCCTGTCTGAATTCGACATCACCTATGTCACTCAGAGGGCAATCAAGGGGCAGGCCCTTGCCGATCATCTTGCCGCCCACTCCCTCCTGGATTATCAACCGCTCAAGACATTCTTCCCTGATGAAGATCTCTTGCTTATCGAAGGGGATGAAAAGATGAAGAAAGATGAGTGGACGTTATTCTTCGACGGCGCAGCAAATTCTAAAGGGAGTGGTATTGGAGTGATCCTCTACTCTCCAGATGATGTCCCTATTCCTATCTCAAGGAGCATAGCATTTGAGTGCACTAACAACATGGCAGAGTACGAAGCATGCATCGCTGGCTTAAAGGAAGCCATAATCTTGGGCGTCAAGAAGCTACAAGTATTTGGAGACTCACAGCTTATCATCAATCAGACCAATGGCGAGTGGAAAACCAAGGACGAGAAGTTGATACCATATCATGTGTATCTTAACAATCTGATCGAAGAATTCAAAGAAATTACCTTCTCATACATGCCTAGAGCCAAGAACCAGTTTGCAGATGCTCTCGCTACACTCGCATCAATGCTCGAGATCCCGAAAGGAGCTTCAGAATGGGAGCTCACAGTCGAAATTCAAGATGAACCTGCTTTTTGCCTACAAATAGAAGAAGCCGAAGCTGTCCCTGACAAACCCTGATATGCCGACATCAAGCAATATCTCGAAACCCAGGAGTATCCAGAGTCAGCAACAGCAACAGATCGCTGAACCGTCCAGCGTTTGGCCGGCCAGTTCACCATCAGTGGCGAAGTTCTTTACAAGCGATCCTATAATCACATCCTCCTTCGATGCGTCGATGAAACAGAAGCTGCAAAGATCATGAAAGAAGTGCACGAAGGAATCTGTGGCCCACACATGAACGGGCACATGATGGCAAAGAAGATTCTACGACTCGGCTACTATTGGCTCACCATGGAGACAGATTGCTGCCAGCACATCAGAAAATGCTTCAAGTGTCAGGAGCATGCGAATCAAATCCATGCCCCCTCATCAGAATTATACTACCTGACCACCCCCTGGCCCTTCTCCATGTGGGGACTCGACATCATCGGCAAGATTAGTCCCAAAACATCAAACGGTCATGAGTACATACTTGTGGCAGTCGACTACTTCACCAAGTGGGTAGAAGCAGCCTCCTACACCATGATTGTAGCATCTCAGGTGATCAAATTCATGAAGAACAACATTATATGCCGGTATGGAATCCCCAATGCTATCATCACAGATAATGGGACCCCGTTCGTCAACAAGAAGATGGATGACTTTCTCAGCAAATTCAAGATTCAAAGTCATCGATCAAGCCCCTACCGTCCTCAGATGAATGGTGGGGTAGAAGCCGCAAACAAGATAATCGTCAGGATACTCGAGAAGATGGTCGTGACCTATCGAGATTGGTCAAATATGCTCCCATATGCACTTTAGGCCTATCGAACGTCTGTACGGTCTGCTACGGGCGTTACTCCTTTCAAGCTTACTTATGGAATAGAAGCAGTTCTGCCAGTCGAGGTGGAAATACCATCACTACGAGTGTTACTAGAAAGCGGAGTTGAAGAAGGAGAATGGCAACGGGCCAGATTCGATCAGTTGCAGCTAGTAGATGAAAAAAGCATGCGTGCGCTATAAGTCATTCTCAGTGTTATCAGAAAAGGATCGCTCGGGCTTACAACAAGAGAGTCCGAAAAAGAAGTTTCAAGGTAAGCGACATGGTCATGAAGAAGATTCTGCCTTCGCACCTTCCGGATCCCAGAGGAAAGTTCAAACCCTCGTGGGACGGGCTGCTGATCATCAGAGAAGTACTTCCCGGAGGCGCCCTCAGACTCACCAGCATGAGAGGGGTGGATCTTCCTGAGCCAATCAACGCCGACAAAGTGAAGATCTTTCACGGGTAAGTCATTCTGACTTTATCAAGAGTTACTTTAATAGAGCTGAAGTCAAGAGGTCGAAGCTAAAACCTCTGAGAAATCATTTCCGTCCACCAACAAGTGTTTCAAATAAGGGGATTTAAAAAGAAAAAAAAATACAAAAGGGGGGGGGGGGGGGGGGGGGGGGGGGGAATACAAAAAAAAAAAGAAAAAGAGAATACAAAAGAAAAAAAAAAAGAGAAAAAGAAAAGGGAAGCCAAAGCAAGGCACCCGAGAAAAATCAACCCAAGAAGAAACACAGTCATCCATCCATTCATCTCAGAAGGGTCTTTAGCTAAGACCAACAGCTCTATCATCGTAACTTAAGATAAGGGTTGAAAGACTACCATCGGCCAGCAACGACGGATTCTCAACCTCTAGCCGCCGCAGTTATCCAAAGATTCAGAGAAAGAAAAAAAGAGAAAAAGAAAATGTGTGCCTAAACAAAGAGGGCGGAGTGAAAACCCGAAAGGGCACTCCGAGTAAAAACAGTGGGCATACAGCGGACTTGGTGAAAACTCGAAGGGGCACCGAGGGTAAAAACAGCACAGCTGCCAAGGGGCAGGCAAGATCAAACACCCGGGACGTGGTGAAAACCGGAAAGGGCGCCACAGGCAAAAATGACGAGAAAAGGCCGGTAGTGAAAACTCGAAAGAGCGCTGCAGGCAAAAATGGCTCAAGTAGAAAAAGAAAAATTAAAAGTGCAAGTACCAAGAAATCAGACAATCCAGATCGGTCCAAGCAGTTATAGTTCAAGAACAAGAAGAAGTACAGTCGGGAACAAAGAGCTCTACAAATTCTAACAATCTCAGGAAGCAACAGTTTCCATTGCCTACACCTTTAGGGAACCAAAGGAGCACACAAGTCAAATCTCGAGACATCGATCAAAGCATTGGCCGAGCCCCAGTTCTGATTCTTATATCCCGACACAAAATCCAGACACACACTCACGAGACAACTCATGGCGCAATAGATTTTCAAACAATTTTCTTCTTTTTCATTAAAAGCATCATATTTCTTTTACACATATCATGTCATCTTTTTCAAAAAATACAAAAAAAAATGCATCATCATCAATCATATACTATGCAAAAAGGAATGTACAGGTGGCCAACACAATCAATCTCTACCCTCTTCCTCGGCCACATCAGGTAAGTCCTCTGACTCATAATGAAGTAGCCTCGCTCTCAACCTGCTCACCTCCATACGCAAGTAATGCGCCTCATCGCGCTCAAGGGTACGGATCGCGGTCTCCTCATCAGACAACCTCTGGTCGACAGCCAACCTCCTCGACATCATCTCACAATGATACCGAAGTGCGAAAATCTCAGACAGCAAATGGCCATGAGTGGCCAAAAGGAAACCAGGATCGATGAATGGGCACTCCTCAAAGGGTTCATATGAACCAGATGAAGAGCCGGCATCTCCAAGGATATCCTGCTCATCCTCATCAGCAGTCTGGTGCCAGCAAGGGATACATCGATATAAAGACTGCTCAGCAACCCAGTACTGATATGGGGTGGTCGCCATCGGAAAAGCCCGCAGCTCAAAACCAAACAAATCGGCAGTCAAGTAACTCGCCCAAGATCCAACGACCCGAGTCCTAAAGTCAGAGGTTCTGGATGGAAGTGCTTGACGCCTGATACCAGTGAAACCAAAAAGAGGAACATCTTGCTCATACCCAAACTGTCGCAGGAACCGGATAGGGTGGTAAGAAAAGTAAGATCGAAAGCCTACCAGCATCAGAGGAAGGCGGTGCGCATCACAAAACCAGTGTTGATCTTGATCACTCAAATTGAGATTTAACAGCCTGGAACATTTCAAAAAATCACAAAAAGAATGTATTTTCAGCATGTACATATTTTGGTCCGAAGACCTTAAACTACACTGGGATTAATTTCTCAGGGGACCTTTTCCTGCTTTCAACTAAAAACCGGCATCGGCCTCAACCGCTGGGATCAAGGTTCGATAATCCGAATCATTTTTAAAAATACCAAAAAGATTTCAAGCTTCCCATAAAAACTAGCATCAACCTCGATTACCCAAGTTGAAGTCTAGAACTTTTAAAAAAAAAAAAAAATTACAGCGGTCCGAAGACCTAAAACTACATGGGATTAACTTCTCGGGGGCTTTCTTTCCTAACATGTTCCGGATATGGCTGACACTTGATCGTACGGGTGTCCGGAATCTTCTAAAACAGGTAAAGGCTGAGGCGGGCAGAACCCCGCAATCCTGTTCGTGTTGAACTCACCGTGATAGACAACCTTGATTTGGAAGTCGCTGTTGATCTGACGGATGTTCTCTGTTCCTAGAACTCATGAAGGGGATTAAGGCTGTTGGGAGGTGGAGCACACCCTCACGGAATTGTGAGCAAAGTAAGGCCCCAAACTGGATTGACAAAGGGAAATGTGAGGATGTGGCTCATTTTGTGGCCGAAGGAGTCCATCGGACAATACGTAGTCTATGTGCATTGCACATGAGGAAAAGGCAACTTTGTGGGTGTGTTGACTGAAAACCCTCAAAATCCCCTCATCCGAAGATGAAAAACTATGGCACTTAACTGTGTGAGACTCGTCTTGCTCGCTGACGTAAAATGAATTGGGTGCTTTACCAGCAGTAGAAGCTGGAAATGGATGAAAATTCCATACATTTTCCCTGGATTTAAAAAAAAATCCAACAAAATACCAAAACATTGCAAAATATTTTCAAAAATCACAAAATATTTCCCTTGCTTTCAAACAAAATATTTTCAAAAACACAAAAAATATTTCCTTTATTTTCAATAACCAATCTCTATCCTGACCACTCAGGTAAAGGTTCGGACCAAATATTTACAAAAATTCACAAAAATTGTCACTATCCCCAGCACTACACTTCAGGAGTCTCGAACTCCGCTCTCTTCACAATTTGGGATGACGGATCCAATCGCCCGCAAATTGGAATCTTGACCAAAACTGTCGACCAAGCACCGTCTCAATCGCATCTATGCCCAGAAGAACATTTTGAAGTCGGATAACATCCTCGTACATTCTCATTAGCAAAGAAACAGCATCTTGGGACGATGGACCTGATCGACCACGGGTCGGGATCTTAACCAACCCGCTGACCAAACATCCGCATTGAAAAGAAAATCCCCATGGAAGAACAACCCTGCAAGCAATAAGCTCAAAATTCCCTGCATCTCCAGCAAAAGCAAAATCATCAAACTGAAAGAGAATGAGCCAAACCATGCATTCATCATGCATCTCCATACATCAGCATCCATCGCATTAATCATCATGTTTACCTGCTTTCAAAATAAAAGTCGGTTAGCCAAAGACCCCACAGGCATCCCTAGTGGAGGCGCATGCAAACCAGATTTCCATTTCAAAAAGACAAAAAATATTTCTATTTGTAAATAAAAACCCCACGGAGTATCACTCCCCAAAGTGGGTATCTTTTCAAAAATCCAAAAATATTTTCCCAGTAGAGCGTTCTGCCTCCAAAACACCAAGAGATCTTCTATATCTCTGGGTAGGAGCCAACGCAAAAATCAAATAAGATCCGATGCCTCGCGGTTTCCCCGGAGAACATCGGATCCAATGCACTCAAAGTACGGTCGAACTGAACTCCAGTGTCAGTGCGGTCGTACTACATGCCAAGATACGAAAAGATGAAAGCCAAAAGACTCGGTCAAAGAAACAATTTGAACAGGTGGAAACGATGAATTGTAACCCAAGTATCAAAATCAGCAGATTGGGTGGAAAGAGTTCACCCGCACATACCTAGGCGTGGATGCCTGAAGTACCTTGACTAAGTCCAAGTCGGCGTAGTAGAATCCTGTAAGACCACATGACGCAGGGCATCTAACCACTTTGACAATCAAGCGAAACAAGTACTCCTGAAGTGATTCGGGAAAACATCAAACATCACAATCAATCACAGGGTCAGTAACCTCGTAAGACTACGACGTAGAGGCTCTGCTGTACTTTTCCGATGTTAGTACCGATCGGGAATGGAAGGGTTGCGATTGGGTACCCAGGTTGCAGCAAACTGCAGGGACAATCGCAACGTTTTCTCCAAACTCCCACGGTATGTGCGAATTATCAATTTCCAAACAGTCAACTGACTCAGATACAAAGGACAACAAAGATTCCAGACCACAATCTAGGAAAGAATGAATTGCAAACCAAGCATCAAAACCAGCAGATCGGGTGGAAAAAGTCCACCCGCACATACCTAGGCGTGGATGCCTGAAGTACCTTGACTGAGTCCAAGTCGGCGTAGTAGAATCCCGTAAGACCACATGACGCAGGGCATCTAACCACTTTGACAGTCAAGCAAAACAAGTACTCCTGGAGTGATCCGGGAAAACATCAAGCATCACAATCAATCATAGGGTCAGTAACCTCGTAAGACTACGACGCAGAGGCTCTTCTGTACCTTTCCGATGTTAGTACCGATCGGGAATGGAAGGGTTGCGATTGGGTACCCAGGTTGCAGCAAACTGCAGGGACAATCACAACGTTTTCTCCAAACTTCCGCGGTATGTGCGAGTGATCAATTTCCAGACGATCAATTGGCGCAGATGCAAAGGCAAGCAAAGATTTCAGACCATGATCCATGAATGACCGGGTCAGAAGTGGGGTGTCATCTCGCTTTGGCATTCGGTTGCATGCAACCTCTGCCAAAGAGGGGCATCTGTAGACACCCCACCTTCGGCTACACTGTTGGTAGAGGCAGCTGGATGAATTAAGGACCATACCTCCAAATCCCATGTCCAAACTCAGCCAAACTCACCCTTGTAAGCCCCAATCCATAGCCCAACTCACCCCTAAACATCAGCCTGAAAAACCCCCATAAGAAAAAACGGTAAAAAAATCCTTAAAAAGTCAAACTCACTGAGTCAACCCACTGAGTCAAATCACCGAGTCACCCCGCTGAGTCAACCCGTCGAGTCAAATCACCGAGTCAACCGGCTAAGTCGACCCACTAAGTCAACCCGCTGAGTTCAAAGTAGCAACCCCGAGACATGACCGTACCACGTGCTGGAACCCGAGGAGCGTCCGTACGGGCGGCCCCCATTATTTACGGGTTATGCCACTGCTCGCTGCTATAAATACCCCCCTCCTTCTCATTTCAACAATCCAACCCAAGTCAATCCATCCGAAGCCAGCCCGAGTACAATCCGTCTCTCCATCCTTTAGCTCATTCCTCCACCAAGGAGAGCCCGAGTGAGGAGAGCCTAGCCCTGGCCCAGCCCAGCCTGACCCTGATCTAAGTCTCCCAAGCCATCCAAGTCTTGATCCAGCCACTCGAATCAAACCTTGCGACACCTCCGTCCATCTAGCTACTCTTTTTCCAGCATTATCTCATTCGCATCTAGCATAAGTGCAATATTTACTTTTCCTTCAACCCCCCTACTTCACTACAAGCACTTTGATTATTCAAACACACTGCATGCATCTCGCATAAAGCACCTGTCAGTTCGAGCGTATGCTCTAGGCTTGCCTGTTAATGGAAACCTGCCCATCAGACTCTTACTGTTCAGACCTGCATTCATACATTAGTCACTACGAGCACTTTGATTATTCAAACACACAGCATGCATCTCGCATAAAGCACCTGTCAGTTCGAGCGTATGCTCTGGGCTTGCCTGTTAATGAAAACCTGCCCATCAGAAACTCTTATTGTTCAGACCTGCATTCATGCATCATGTCATCTATGAGAATATACGAGGATTAAAACAGACTTTCAAGTGTTAGTTCGATTATGTGAAGTAGAAACCGTACTTCGATACAGGCAGTGTGTGAGGTGCTTAACCTCTTCCCACCCTGTAACCGTGATCCCTTACCTCGAATCTCTGGCCGCAAATCAAAAGGAGTCATTTTAGAGAAAGGAATCTTCGGATCACCTTGTCTAACGTTTCTACGGGGTCTAGCCGACTGTAGATTCGAAGTAACTAGCTAGTGGCGACTCTGATCGTATATAAACTCATCTAAACACATCCAGCTTAACACGACAACCAAACAAAGCCCTCGACAACAAGGCAAGCCAGTGGCACGAACGGCGATTTGCACGCACAACCTCTTCTTCTTTTTCCGAAAGGAAAGGGAGAACGACGTCGTCGTAGGAGCGCGGAACGACGAGGGTCCACAGTGATATAAGCCCAAAATCTCTAAATGGTGCATCTGAACCGTCCACTTGATGCAACACCCCAAGAAACCCCCAGGGCCCAACTTTTACCCTGATTCAGAACTTTAGGAAACAGTTTCCTCCCTTGATTTGCCCCTCTTTGCAGGATGACCTACCAAAGTTCTGCATCAGGGTAAAAGTTGGGCGCTAGGGGTTTCTTAGGGTGCTGCATCATATGGACGATTCAGATTTTGGACTCACATCACGAGTTCTCATGTGTGTGTGTGCGAGCATGTTGGTTTGCAGGCACCCGGTGTATGGAACATGAAATAGGACCCCAAAAGATTGGAAGGTTCCGAGTCCCCCATCACCAATCTTGGAGCCTTTTGTCCGTTAGAATGTGAAACCATTGATACATTTATCCTGTTGAAAACATCTTTGCAAGCCACAAAACTAGCTTTCCCATGAGGAGATTTTTAGGGCACAACAAACCAATGGTCTTGATCACTGCAACACCAAAAGGCCCTCACGATCAAAGGCCAACTGAAAACCAGGAACCAGCACAACAAACACTCATCAAAAGCACATGTGAGAGGATCCTAGATTAAACAAAACCATGAATTAGATGATACAAAGCCTTCCCAAGGTTGCGGGTCCATAATACAAGTGGGATCTATCCGAATTCAATCTCATGGGCCCAACTGTGGATGTGCCACTGCCAAAGAACACCCAGGTCGGATAGCATATCTCTCATCAGGAAATTCATTCATGGTGGGGACTATCAGTTGAGTGTTACATCTTTGCTGATAACATGACCTGCTTCTACAAACTCATGGTACAAAGATACGTTTGTGTGCGTGTGGATCACCTAGTTCTTTCATGGAAGAGGATCAATTCTAAAAGATTGATGATTGAGACGAGTTCTATTAAGTGCCACTTGAATAATAGAGATTATTGGCAGGAACTCACTGCTAATCACACCGTGGTAGCTAGAAGCAACACAACATGTGGTTGGGAGGGGTGGAATCCCTGATGTAAAACAGAAATCATCGTTGGTAAGAAGAGTTGCATTACATATACGCATGAAACAGTAGAGATATGATACATGGTAGTAACCTTTCAATCATCTTCTTAGCCTTTCATTCTCCATTAACATGTTTTCAAGGCGAGTTTGAGAGAGACAAGAGGGTGCACCATCAACTTCCAGAAGCCAAAAGATAACAGACCCGCCTCCTCTCTAGCAATGGGCAGATGCCAAACGGAAACCATCCATTCAGAAGAGAAGGACACCAGATTGTATAAAGTGTTGCTGCAGAGAAGAGGAGGAAGAGATTTCTGAGGTACCTAATTGTTAAGCTAAATCTTACATGCAAACGTGTGCCATTGTGCCAGGTCCAAGCTGTTTATCAAGGTCCATCCCACCAAAGCCCAAAAATAAGCCGGCCCCCTCATGAAGTGGGTTGCACATACACATTGACCATGGACCGTTATCCTTAAACCTTCCATTTTCACTTGGCCAAACGGACGAGAGGATTAGCCTGTTTTCCTTCTTTTTTTTTTTTTTTCAATTTAAATTCTTTTTGGCTAGTGTACATACATGATAAAGCCTACCTGATGAACAGCTTGGATCTTGCATGTTTGCTTGCATTTAGAGAAACAATGGAAGCAACAAACAAAACTACAGTTCCAAATGGGCAGCAATACATACCATCATCCTAACCAAGAATATACATCAAAGCTCCAGGTAATGCATTTTTCTTTTGTTCTTCATCAGCCATGAAGAGGATCCTGAGGCTCTGAGCTCATTCAAAAAGTGAAACCTCGAGAATGAAGCGCTTTTCTGTGATGAAGCTGCAAGAAGCAGCATCTGAACCGAGGGTGGAACAGAACAATACGGTTCAAAGATGGAGGTGCCTGCTCCAGCCATCCTCGGTTGATATGCCTGCACTCCTGCCAGCAGACAATGAGCATCACAGTTGTGACTGTGAATGATTTCGCATTCAAGCTCCGGTCTGTACTGGCAGGTGCAGGCACAGCCCAAGCCCCTCATCGGGGCCGAGCTAATCCAAAACTTGCATCAGGTTGCTGCTGATGAGACTGTAGAAAGCCAGGGACCGAGCAGTAGTTATATAGGATATTCTAGAATTTTACAAATGAAAGCCAGAACAATCTTAAGAAACTAAAGGTGGCATAAGCAACCATAAGGCTGTCAATGGGCCAAGACAGGCCAAGCTAAAGGTCTGTCAAGCTCAGCTACAACACTTGGGTTGGACTTGGATTGCATGTAAAACACATTGACCTCCATGATGCTTCATGCTTGTGGAACTACTCCCTGGTTAACAAGTGCGTACCTGTGCAAAGGGTTGGTGAACATGTTCATGAGGATGGAACGTCATTCCAGGGCGAGGGCAAGCATACTGAGAAGAATGCAGATAGATAGCCGATGTTGAGTTGTATGGCGCCATAATGTTCCCAGGAGGGCCATAGCTGATTGCGGTAGGGGTTGATGCCGTTGGCCACGGTCCCCGCATGTGTTGAGGCATTGGCCGAGGCTGATGTTCAATGGATATCTGAGGCCTATGAGCTGATCCAAGCTGTGGAAATTCAGTATTGTAATTCAACGCAGGAGAATACATAGGTTGCATGGTATACTGTCCTCCACTAAACCCAAACCCAGGATCAAATCTCTGCATGTACCTGCAAAATATGGTACCATGGTAATGATTATTGGTTTATGATTCATCAGGAACTGCACAAAGTGACCAAGTCATTTCCTAAAATTCAAGTTGTGCTGTCACATTTAAACAGTCGGAAGGGCTCTGGTACAAGAGATATTTGAGAGATTTTTGCCTAGCTAAAAACATAATGGAAAATGATGACCAGATCCAAATTCAGGTCACTCGAACTCATCAGGTGTGAAAATGGTCCGCATTTGGCATAAATGTGTCAACCAGGCTGATTTTTCAGCTGCATCATGCATATGGCAGGCCAAACCAGATTCACAGCTTGGATGTCCAAAGCAAATGCCAAGTGGATATCTGTGGTCAGATGCTGATGTGCTGTGGGTTCAGCAAAACTCACACTGACCATCATCTGGTTAGGATCATAGTCACTTCAAGAAGTGTTGCTGTTGGGAGAACAGACAGGGGTTGTTCAGTCATTTCCACAAGGCAACCAAGAGACCTAATCAACCTTTCAAAAAATAAAATAAAAAATAAACCGAGAGACCTAATCATGTTCAACATATAGTGCCAGGAACTCAGGATACTGCAATTCTTGAGACTTAATTTGGGAAGCATTAATGTACCTATCGTAGCTCCTATCATAGTCAGGATCTTTGCGGTCCACCTCACGGTCCCGAAAGATGGCCACTCTATTGTTCCCCTTGTTTCTAGTGACAGGCTCCTTTTCTGTCCTACTTCTACTTGATCTGCTGCTGCTGCTGCTGCTGCTGCTGTTGCTGCTGCTGCTGTTGCTGCTGCTGCTGCTGCCTATAGAAGAATCTCCCAAACCCCTTCCAAGGCTAACTACTTCAGGTCCTTCAGTACTAGCCTTCTCCTCTACCCTTGCTGAAGATACGGAGTGCTGCAAACTATCTGGCACTGTGGGTCCTTCAGAACCACCACTGCTGTTACCACTGAATATTCGTGCACGTGCTCTGTTATATTCCTCCTTCCTTTCCTCCACACTTTTTGAATGATTTGCCTTAGAAGAATGGGAATTTGCAGTATTGGTGGCTTGCGAGCGTTTTTGTGGTCTCTGCTTAATTGCAATCTTAATAACATTGTTTCTGTCTTCCTGGGGTAGATCTACTGGAATATCAGCCAGACGAATCAGAGGTACCTGGCACTCAGAAATTTTGCGAACAATAATTCTAGAACCAGACCCATCAGGTGAATTGTTGTCTGACATGACCATAGACTGCAGGTAGTAATGCTGTGCCACACGGTGGGCCGCCAATCTTAAATAGGAAGTTGGCAGTTGCTGGAACTCTAGCTGTTGTTGTGTGGGATCATGAATGAACTTCAGGACATCTTGCTCCATCCGCAAAACTGAATAAGCAAAAACTTTGTTTAGCAAGACAGAAGGAATCAAAGATGAGAAAGCTTGAACAAAGTTTTAAAAAGCGGAACTAAAACTATTCATTGGCTACCACCCATTAGAGATTGCAGTGAGTGAATAGTAAAACCCAAAAGGGATCTCACCCAAGTTTTGTGGAGATTGCATTTCCACTGGCCCAGAACTGGCATCCAGTTTTTTTGAGCCAAAATGGTGTCAGCAGCTGGATTTCATTTGAACAAACTGCTTCAGGATTCAGCTAGTTGTCACTGAACTGGTGAGTTTTTAGATATTGAGTGTTCCTTTTCTTGTAGAAATATCTGAAACTAATGAACCATGCCCTCCATTTAACATTCTTGCAGAAAAATTAAAACACGCTGCTTTCTTTTGAAAGGTGAAAACGATTCATAAGAAAATAAAATGTGGACAAATGCTTTAGATGGTTACCCAATAGTCAAAACACTTCATAAGAAAATAACTTAGCACATTCTTACAGACTTTATCCAGCACACTTGCTTTAGGTAGGCCTTTCATTAGTAACATGGGCCTAGCAGGAGGGTATTAATAGATAGTTCCAAAAGAAAACGATACAAATACAGCACAGATGATTATATCGTATAGAATAAACAAGAGAGAAGACTGCTGAATGATAAAAATAGTTAAGAATGTCTCTGAAGTCTTAAGGTCATACATAAGCCTATATAAAGGCTTAAAATAGCAAGTCCAAGCAGGAACGCTGTCAAAATAGAAGCTAAATTAAAGAGAAAACTATTAAAATAGAATCCTGGATAGATATCTCCATAATTCCATAAATAGCACTGACATCTCTTTCTTTACCAAAGAAAGAATAAGAACAAAAGAAGATAGGTGCATATCTTCTCAGATCCTTTTCCTAAATCAAACTCACTTCTTACATATAATTACTTCTTCCTAAAACAATCAGAAAATGATTCTTTACAAATGTAATGCAGGGGCATTTTCACACCAGGCTCGAGTGGGGTGCTTGTGTGAAGCAAGGGCACACTCGGGTTGGGCAGCCCATGTGAGGTGGGTGGCTCGTGTGAGGCGAGCCCCACCCGTGTAAGGCAGGTGGCTAGTGTTATGTGAACTCATGTGAAGTGGGGCCCACGAAGGAGGGTTTGGCCAAGGGCCTAGCCTGTGTGAAGCAGGAGCCCGGGCTATGAGAGGGATTGATTCGCCATGCTCTATCAGTTCGAGCTTTTAGAGCAAGTGATTAGTTGTTCTGCGTCAAAGTGGTATCAGAGAGGGAGGTCTCATGTTCGATACTCCTCACCGGGGGTGATTAATGCAGGGGGCGTTTTCACACCGGGCTCGAGTGGGGTGGCTCGTGTGAGGCAGGTGGCTAGTGTGATGCAAACCCATGTGAAGTGGGGCCCACGAAGGAGGGTTTGGCCGAGGGCCTAGCCTATGTGAAGCAAGAGCCTAGGCTATGAGATAAAGGGATTTTGATTCGCCACACTATCGGTTCGAGCTTTTAGAGCAAGTGGTTAGTTGTCCCGCGTCAAAATGTAGGATTCCTTGTTACATGACATCAATCCTCTCCATGCGCAATACACCATAACACATGGCAACTTGCACATAAGAATCGACTAGCGCATCAACACTTGTCCCCTCCATTTTTAGGGGTGGTCTTAAAATCCTTTGATGTTGACTGTGCACCACCCAATCATACATAAATTAGTCAAACTTGAAAAAGTAACAAAAACGAGATCAAAAGACAAATCATCATCATCATCATCTTTGCTTTTCTCCTAGAAATTCAGCGTTTGGGTTGAATGGTAGATAGGCAAAGGTTCTGGCTGCCCACCAGATATCCACCTTCGTCTTTTACCTAGACGCGCGCTTGAGACCATCCATTGGGAGACCTAGTTGACACCACTTACACTCTAGTAAGGTCCCAACAAATATTCGCCCCCTACATAGGCTGCTAACGCATGCCGTAGAGGGCGAGTAATGAAGTAGGGTTGGGAAGGGGCAGTTGCTAGGCAAATCAGCAAGCACAAAGTACCATACATGTGAAAGATCTAGCTTGAGTAAATGACTGCAAAGAAAAGCAAGGAACCCACTAACACATGATTTCCAACAACCCTTGTGCATGAAAGGCCATGCTCAAGCTTGCACACAGATGAGTTCCCTTACACAGGCACCAAAGTTGACGCATGGCACGCAAATGCACAACCATCATACAAAATGCAGAAAGGGCACGCTCAAGACATTCACTGCAGCAACTCGCAGGAATCCTACCTATGTTTACCACCATTGTGGACTAAAACATAGTGATAATATATATAGAGAAAGAGAGAGGAATGCTCACCTGGGCACTTCTCTCACGAGAAACTCGTGAGCACTTTTTCATGGATCATCGCACATGACGTGAGCCCAAAATCTGAGCCGTCCAAGTGAGCAACACCCCAAAAAACCCCCAAGGCCCATCTTTCAACCTAATCCAGAATTCTGGAGGGCCGCAGCAGAAGGCAAGAGACAAATCAAGGGAGGAAATTGTTTACTTCTTTCATAGCCCACCAAAGTTCTGGAACAATTTGAAAAATGGGCTCTGGGGGTTTTTTGGGGTGCTACATCACATGGACGGCTTGGATTTTGGGCTCACGTCATGTGCGATGAGCCATGAAAAAGTGCTCACGAGTTTCTGTGAGAGAAGTGCGCAGGTGAGCATTCCCCTCTCTCTCTCTCTCTCTCTCTCTCTCTCTCTCTCTCTCTCTCTCTCTCTCTCTCTATATATATATATATATATATATATATATATATATATATATATATATATATTTTGTTAGTCATGCAATGCACCCACACAGTTAGTCACACGATGCACCCACCCACCAGTGGGGTTAGTGTGTATCCTTAGCATTTCGAACCTGAGACCGCTGTTGAAACACCTAGGCGTCTTCCAGCTGGGCTAGCAAGCGAGACAAATGTTAAAACATAGTGATAGTATGTAATAAAATGAGGCACACAAATGTACCATCATAAGGATGAAAGAACTAATAAGCTTCAGAAAGCTATTATTACAGTTTATTTTGTTCTTTAAACTGGATTGTTTATTTAATGTAGTCCTCTAAAAAAAATTGTTGAAAGATAGTGATTTTATTCAAAGCTGCCGGGCAACAACCCAAAGCAGCAGAAGAATACAAAGAAACTAAGAAAAAGCTAATATTATAGCCCCGATAATGATTGAGCAAAGGGAACATCACAATGACAGATAGAAGCTGCTGAACCCATTACGTCTGTTCTGAAAATGTATAGACTTCCAGTACACTTATTCCCAAGGTCCTGATCTATTCCGAAAACACCGAACGTTGCGTACCCCCCCCCCCCCCCCCCCCCCCCCCCCCCCCCCTAATATTCCACAGGACTGCAAGCAAACACAAACGCCATAAAGCTCGCTCCTCATTGGACAGCAGCGCCTCATGCCAAGTCCGGAACAGAAGGTCGATTGAGGGAGGCATCACCCAAGCAAAACAGAAAGCCTTGAGAAACTGGTTCCACACTTGACCAACAAATAGGCAATGGATAAATAAATGATCAATTGATTCCGCATCGGCCATGCAAAGCAGGCATATGTTGGGGAGGACCATGGCTCTCTTCTGAAGGTTGTCTATGGTAAGAATACGTTTTCTCGCAACCAACCAAGCAAAAGAAGCAACCTATAAATCAGCTTAACACTGTTTTAAATACCAGAAATTTGCTATAATTGATACCTATACACATACAATTGTATGAAAACTTTCACATAAAGAATTCCTGCAAACATGTTACTTGTGAGATCATCTGAGAAATGCAAAAGGTTGGCTGCACCATAAAGATCATCTAGGGAAACCAGGTCGGTTCATTCGTCAGGCCAGCTACAAATCCTCATGGTCTCTCAATGTATGGGTGTGGCCCGAAAATAAATGGATTGGTCCAATTTTCTCTTCAGGTGATCCTTATGGTGCAGTCCACCTTCTCATGGCTCAGATGTTCTACAAGGGTGACATGTTGGGAGGAAAAAGTGTTGTATGCAGAAGTTCACATACCACGTTGTATCTAAAACTCTCTCATTTAAAAATGTGCATAACCTCATCTTTTTAAATAAAACCTTTTCATCAATTTTTTTGTATTTTTTTACCATTTTCCACTTTGTACACATTTTACAGTTGGATCGATGCCGTCCTAAGGTTGCCATATGAAAGGATTAAATCCAAAAGTAGTGTTCCTCAACCATGGCTGTCTTGACTTGCCCAAAATGACCTCCAAGACTTCCTGCATCCAACACTTCGATGATATTTTCCTATAAAGAACCTTTGGGAATGCATAGACAAGGCCCTTAGGGCGTGTTTGGCGCACGGTATTAGAAGGGATGGAATGGTATTAGGTGGGATTAACATCATTTATTGCACAATGATTACATGTCAGGTAATCCCATGGTATTTTCATATCCAATCCCATGTTTGGGATCAAATACTTACCATGGGAAAACCATTGGATTAAGCAAAATCACGTTTGGTGGACCATGGAATTGCTATCAATGGACCAAATTCACAACGGATGTCCGTCACTTGAACATGTATATAACAATAGTGTCATGTATGTATAAAGGACTTATATGGATGGACGGCTTGGATAAAACACATGCATCAATGTGGGGCCCACCTATGTGGGATTTTGAAATCCCATGGAAATCCCACATGAAATCCCACGTGGGATGAAGTGCAATTCCAGCCCACCTAATCCCAAGCCTCCCATCCTCCCCAAACACCATATGGAATTTGCACGGAACCAAATGCAATTCCATCCCACCAAATCCCATCTAATACCATGCCCCAAACACCCCCTTAGAACAGAAAACCATCCCGCGACAGAAAATCATCATTTGTCCCATGGTTGCCTTCCTTGCAACAAACAGAACCAGAAGCAAAATTAAGCTCTTCTGGATGAAACTCCTTTAGGCATTCAAACCCAGCAACCCTTGATAGACAAAATAGTAATCAAAACTTCTCTCCTACTCAGTGCATCAGCAACTTTATTCTAGTTTCCAGTTTTGTATCATCGAGTGAATGTGAACTCCTACAGATAGGAAACCCATTTCACATGCACACTGTTCAGCTTCTTCCGGCTGTTAATTACATTTCATAATCTGAAAATAGAAGTCTCATTGCACAAAACATGGTCTCCAATAAAGCAAGGCTTGGATCATGACATGTAACTCCAGATTGTTAGTGGAATATCTGCTCTTTGCATCATTCAATTTCTTGGTGAAATATGCAATGGTTTGCCCTCTTGACTTAGGACTACTACTATGGTGATCAGGGATGTTTCACATTCTACTTCAAAGACCATTATCAAAATCATCTAGAGCTAAAACAAGGGTTTTGGTCATCTTTTCTCTAATCAGCCCAGAGCTCTTTCCAGCCTCCTTTTTTACATTGGAAAACCCCTTTCTTCAAATAATCGGTGATTGGCACGATAGGGCTGCTGAAATTCCTTATAAATCTTTGATAAAATGCCGCAAATCCATGAAAACTCACTCCTCCGAAAGATTCAGGTGTCAGCCAGTCAACTATTGCTTGAATTTTAGCCAGATCAACTTTGAATCATTTGGCTGAAGTTATCTATACCAAAACAGCAAGTTATCAGTTATAGAAGTACACCTTTTAAGGTATCTGTAGAGCTGCTCCTTTTTCAGAATTTCAAAGATTTGATGGACATGATTGATATGGTCCCTAGTGCTTGCACAGTAGATTAAGATATCATCAAAATAGACTACCATGAACCAGTGTTTGAAGTTTCGGTATCGCTACAAGTTTCGCTAGTCGGGGATACGGAAATAATATTGATATCGCCGATAATATCGTTGATAACCGAAAATGCGGGGAAAATGGGAAAAACTGTGGAATTTTTCAATGAAACCTCAGGAGTTGATAAAATACACATAGTTACATATTTAGGAATAAAAAATTTGCATAAAGAATGCATACATAATAGGTTTCTATTTAATGGGGGCCTAAAAGCATGTGCTACAGTAAGAAGTCAGTCCAATAATCTCATCCATCCAAAATCTGAACTTCCATTCAAACATCCATTGATATTTCAGAATATCGGCAACACATAAAATATTCAAATAAATCGTTAACTAAAAAAGAAGCTAAAGATTGTGGTCTTGTTATTGTCATGTTGCGATAATGATAATATTGTGATATTATCAATGTTATCATCAACAAATTGAGTGTTGCATACAACCATGCACCCATAAAAAATATGAAATGGGAATTTTTTAAATATATAGACTTTGGTGATATTATCGATACATTGGTGATATTATCGAAATACTGCAAATAAATTGACGATACAAGTGACAGTTGGAATTTACACAATAAAAAATATTGGCGATACATCGAGGGGATCAATGTATTGACAATACAAACGACGCCTGGAATTTACACAATTGAAAATATTGATGATATCGATACATTGGCAATATTTAGTGATACATCACCGATATCAAGAATTTTTAATACTATCAGTGTTATCGGTATCGCTACCAGTGTTATCGGTGTCGCTGAGCTAGAAATAGAGATAATATTGGGGATATTTTGATAATATCGGAGATAATGCAAACACTGCCATGAACCTGTAAATGAAAGGGCAGATCTGATTCATCATATAAATAATGTGCTTCGTCCATTGGATAATCCAAATGGAATAACCAGCCACTCGTATAATCTTTCATGCATTTTAAACACAGCCTTTCACTCATCTCCAAGCCTTTAACCGAATCTGGTGGTAATCACTTCCTAAATCAATCTTCAAAAATACTCATGCACAAGACAACATGTTGAGCATGTCATCAAGTCTTGAAAAAAGAAACAATACTTGACTTTAATCTTATTTATCGCATGACCGTCCACACACATCGACCCATCTTTCTTTGGAGTGACCAAAGTGGGGACTGCACATGGGCTTAAACTCTCTCGAACATACCCTGTCTTGAGTAGCGCCTACCTGCCTCTGCAACTCCTCATGTCCTTAAGGCTAGTTCTCCATGCAACTCAATTGGGAAGGCTGAAACCTAGCATGAGATCGATCCTATTTTGAATATTTCTCAATGGAGGCAAGAGATCAAGAAGCTCTTCCAGCAAAAGGTCTGCATACTCTTTCATCAATGCTTAATGCTTCTAGATCCAAAGGAATGGGATTGACTTTGCCTTTGTCTTTGGCTGCCAACGAATATATGACTCCATTCTCATTGTTTTCCTGGAGGAAATCAAACATAGAGAGAAGATTCTTCCAGTCCTATGAGTTTGCCTTTGTCTTTGGCTGTCAACAAATATGACTCCATTCTCATTGCTGTCCTAGAGGAAATCAACCATAGAGAGACGGTTCTTCCAGTCCTACGAGTTCGCCTTTGGCTCTGGCTGTTAACAAATATATGAGTCCATTCTCATTGTTGTCCTGGAGGAAATCAAGTATAGAGGGAAAGTTCTTCCCTCCTTGTAGGACTCACATTGAAATTCGTCCTGGAGGAAATCAACCATAGAGCAAAAGTTCTTCCCCTCCTTGCAGGACTCGCATTGAAATTCATATCTCTAAATGGAAGCAAGTCCCCCTTCTCACCACTCTTCCAAAATGTATAGATGTTTTTAGCACATGAATTGTACCCCTATAAGTAATTTTATATGGTTTTGAATGAAATTCAGTCTTCAGTTGCAGCTTGTTCACCATGTCCCGTGCTACTATGTCCTCACAGCTCCCTCTATATATGATGGCAACTCATTTGTGCTTTATAGTTTTTGAAGATACTAGTTCACAAACACCCCCTCCCCTCCCCCAATGCATGGACATAATTCTACATATGGCTAATGATCTTCATAATCTTCAACAACCCCTACCTATCAAGCACACATTGTTATAACTACGCTTGGGATACCAAGGAAAAGATGCTCCCCTCACTTGAAACGGTTGAAATGATGCCTCGTTGGTCGAATTGAATGGCTTGTACCAGCAGCTGCCTCGTGCCTTGAAAGGTCTAAATTTAGGTTGATGCAACATTTGTAATTTGAGGCATGTTGCTATTGGACTCCCCAACCATGATCTCCAATGATAATTGGAGCACCGCCGCAGCCCATAACAGCAGCTGGCTGTGCAAATCAGCACCCCTATGGCTGCTTTTCTTTCATAACTTTTTTACTACCTTGATAACAAGTTGAAATGCATCATCCACCTTCCATAAATGATGTAAGCAGTCCTTTTGGATGTAAGATGCAGTCCATTGATAGAAAAACAGACTGTTCTTTGGTTTCCTGTAACCCATTTTGCATCGAAAGCTTGAGAAATCCTGTGTTCATAAACAGTCCACTACTTGACCATTGGCTTTCTTTGCTTTGCATGGTCACTTTAATGGCTGCAGATCAGATGGATAAAATTTTCTAATAGGTAAGCTTTTCAAAACATAAACCATACATGCTAGGGCGCCATACATGGGTGGACTGAATTTGCATCTCACCCTGCCACATGAGAGATGCTCTACTGTATTTCAGTTCTTCCAGCTTCACCATATCATCTCCCATCAATTTGAATTTTGAATGGAGGAAAACTTGGAGAGCAATGGATAATAAAAATGCACTTAGAAATCGCATACTTGGAATATAATTGCTTCAAACTAAACTGACCAAATTATGTCTCCATTCCGATGCACCATGAAACAAAAATTATACCTATTTCTTTTACTGATTATTGGATTAGTGCACATTTATTGGATAGTTAACATGAAAAATATCCATTGGTCCAACATCAACAAATAGCAGTCCAAAAGTCAGACGAAAAGATTTTTCAAACAACATGATTTAGGGACTGTGGCCTAGCGACAGTGATATCCACAATTTAGTTGGTCAGAATATAATTTATTGTTCACCTAGCAATTACTTCCCAACCTATCATGTTTGTGTGACATCTAACCCTTCCAAGGTTGGCCCCAACATAAATATCATCTTCTGGAAAAATCAGATCCATCCACTCATCAGGTGGGCCACAACATAGAAAATAATGTCTACCCATGGACAAATAAAGGATGCAAGTATAGTCCACTCAATTAGTGCATGTGGATATTTTTGTTCTAGGTGATCCCCCATGATGTGGACAACCTATTGGATGGTTAGATGTCGCATGCACATGAAAGGCTGGAATTTATCTGCCGGGTAGACAGAGAACTTACTGTCCAACTGGTTGGGCATTGAAACCCTCTCTTTTTCTTTTGGTAACAATAAATGCTCTACCTCTTCGCAAGAAAAATGAGAAGATAGGGAGCCTGTGCCAAAAGAAGCTGTAGGACCCACCGTAATGTCTTCGTGACATCGGCTCCGTCCATCAGTTGCACCAAATCATGCTTAGGATGTGAACCCATTAATCAGATAGATCCGAAACTCAAATGGGCCATACCACAGGAAACCAGTAGAATCGGTGCCCACCATTGAAACTACTTGGGGTCTACTGTAAGTATTGGATCTGTCTGATATTTATGTTTTCTGTATCTCATGGTGGGACTCACCTTATGAGCATGGGTTGGATGGCATAGAAACATCACAATCGGCCTCAGGAAGGTTTCAATGGTAGGCACCCGCATCTCCCCTATTTCCAGTTGTGTATCCCACTTGAGTTATGGATCAGCCTGTTTTTTGGGCTCATGTCCTAACATGAGCTTGAGCAACTAATGGACGGAGCGGATGATACACTAACGTCATGGTAGGCCCACATGGAGTTCTATGTTACACTTGTCGCAAGGAAATTCACGAAAACAAGAAAATACCCTTTTAAGGGTATTTTTGTCATTTAATTAAAATTTTATGGTGAAAGGGCATTTTAATAAATAAAAAAACCTCAAGAAATCTAAAACAAATGCCCTATTAAATCATTTATAGGGTCATTTAAATAAAATAGAATTAAAAAATAGTCATCGGACAGTCTTTCCCCACTTTTAACCCACTAGACTAATCAGGCATGAAGTCCCTAATTTCTTCAACACTTCCAGCTACGAAATTAGCACAATGGGAGAATCATTCATCTAATGATTGATTTCTCATAGTATTGGCCAAAGACATTGAGTTGATCATCTATAATGACTTCCCTTTCTTTCTTTGAAAAAAAAAAAAAAAATTACTTCCCATGACATTTTATAGAATACAAGAGTGAAACTGTCATGACCAAGAAAACCGTCTGCTCGAAAGACAGCATCTTAAATTTTCTCCAAGCTGAACATTCATCAACCCAAGATTTGATCAAAGCAAGGTCTAGGCATCACTCCTTGATTTGCCCCAGAAATCTGGCACACCTAAAATAATTAAGAGATGATGAATCTGTCAAGTCCACTTAGTCAGAGTATATTGGTTGCTTCACCTTGAGAATTTAGCCCCGGATAGTGGCAAATCAATAAGGTTCCAACTATCTACAAAATTTGAGAACCCTCTCGTGTTGGTTGACATCGGAGATGCTTCTTTTTTCTCATTATCTGATAACCCTCTAGAGAGAGCACCAGGGAACATAATTTTGAATAGCATTTAGTTCCTCCCATGAAACCGATCTCACATTTAGGTCGATTGGACCACATATCACCAACAATCCCCACCAAGCTCCCATTCACATTCTTTAAAATTGATGAGGAGGTATTTTTAAAAGCATAACCTATTTTGGCCACCATCTCTTTATCTTAGTAGCTACAATGCCCCTGATCTTCCCCCTCCACAGCCATCCGAAGGAGAAACAAGACTCGAAGATAAGCTACTCAGCTCCCTGCAATTCCTGGAAGGCCTGATAGAAGCACTAGGGGGAGTAGCATTTGGTCTTGGCCTCCCATGTTCCTCCTCAACCTGAAAAAAACTGCATAGTAATCTTCTAGACGATCACCAAAGGATAACCTTATCTGTCTTCTGAAGTGCCCTAGCACTTTCCGAATCTCAAGAACAATAGGTAAGGGCCCTGATACTACCACTTGCCTCTAGACTTATCACCAAATGATAATCCGATCTGTCTTCCAAAGTGCCCTAGCGCTTTCCAAATCTCAAGAACAATAGCTAAGGGCCCTGATACTACCATTTGGATCTAGAACCTACATGCTGATGCTTAGTCTTCCGAAGTGCCCTAGCACTTTCAGAATCCATCTCTTCTTTTTTACTACTTCCACCAAGCCAGCCCAGACAGGATCAGCCTTTTGGGGAAGTAACAAGGGATTGTCTTGCGCTGAAGCCGCAACTACCTAAAGGGGGGGCTTCTAGCACTTCTATGGCGTCAACTGCATCAACCTGAAGGTCCATCCCCAGCGGATCCTGCTCCTGAAAGAGATCCGTCAGCATCTGCAAGTCCACCTTGTCACGATCACTCCTAGCCAAGGGATCACTCCTAGACAAGGCAGCAACCCAATCCGACCCCAAGTTGTGCTCAGTAGGGCTAAATGGAGAAACGTCGTCCATTAAAGACAAATCCACAGACGAGAGGGGGTCTGGGAGACGAAAGGTCTCACTAGGGGGAAGATTGATGCTTCAAGGAAAAAAGGGGTCGGGAACATCGCACGAGGATGACACAAAGTTGAGTTGCACACATGGGGGATCTTGAGGAAAATCCGCACGAGCACTAAGATCGCATGCATGTAGGGCGAGTGCTAAGGATGGGATCCCAACCGAGGGTTGGTCCCCTCCCGAACCACATGATGGAAAAGTTGCGGGTGGAACCAAGGCTGAAGCTTCGTATAGCTCCCCGCTCACCAAACTGTTGCCCAAGCTAGGCTTAGGAACTAACTCGAGAGAAGGGTGGACTGGAGAAACCGACCCACATGGTTCGGTGCTGAACGAGCCTTCTGACCCGACTAAAGGCCTCTGAACTGCTGAAGAGGCGCCGGCTGCATTGAACGACAGGACGCATGTCACGGACACCGTGGCAGGATCCTGACAAGTGTATGGGAAGAGAGACCCAAGCACCGTCTCCTCTCGCCACGCACCCCCTGCAGAAGGTCCACAGGAGAGACGCCGACGCATGTCATCGATCTCTACACCTACACAGTGGGAGCACTGAAAGTGTGCACCTTCTTCCCTACATCTCCCTGAGAACCCCTCCACCACCTCGACCGAACCTTGAGAGCCGGTACAACCATCACCGATCTCCTTACGAACTCGAACCGACATAACCACATCTTCCACGGCAAGAGAAATCCTCTCTAGAGGAAGCTTTTTCTGGCTCAACCTGACACATACCCTACCCCACCGGACATCCGCCCTAGAAATGCTATCAGGGTCAATGGAGATCACTTCACCCAGCCATTCTCCAATCACAGCAAAAGTTTCTCCCTTCCAATGCTACAGAGGAACCCCCCTCAACCCTAAACCAACATGTCTCCTTAGAGAACGGAGAGAAATCGCACCAACTCTTCACTCCCTTCACCGGACCACCCACAGCTACCACCCTGAGAGACGATAGATGCTCGAACGAAGCCTGGGATCTGAAGGGGATCCATATTTCCACGGCCGATAGGGGTTTGAGGTCCTTGAGATTGACATCTGCAATCCTGAGATGCAACAGCCATTTGAGAACGTCGATAAAGGTTGCCCCTCTGAAAATGGATACCACCACACTGCAGCTCAGTTCCTTCCTTGCAGATTTTAAAATCGATGGGTGAACCCGAAACACTAGATCCGCGCTGGAGCCCTTTCTCCAAATTTCAAGAGATTGCTGCTTCATGGCTGCCGAGAAGTTCATATTTCCCCTTTTCTCGAACGTGATTGCATCCTTACAAGAAATGGATGACAAAGAAGGGGTCTGGGCTGGAAGCCCCCTGACAAAAGGCGGAAACCCCTAGAACACCTTCTGAGGCCCTGCCCTACTCCACCTTCCCTGGTCCTCCTGAGAGCACATTCTCCTGATTGAATCTCGCCAAACCAAACTGAGCAAGCTGGAACAAAAGAAGTTGGCTTCCATAACGACTGTCGTTCAGGAGGTTCAAGGCATGGTTGATTTCTTCCTCCGTTTGAACGAACGCAAATCCTCGAAACTCACACGAGGTTCTCGACCTAGGCAGCACCACCTCCCTGACCTCCCCCTGCTTTGCTGAACACCCTACTGAAGTTCACCGCCGACCAATCTAGGGGAAAACGATAAACAAAGAGGGTCGGGAGCTCAGATAATGGTCTATCCCGAGAAAGATACCCTGATGTCGATTTCTTCCTTCGCTTACTGACTGGGATCCATCCCTCTTCTTCCTCTCTGTTGGATGCCTCCGAAGATTTACACCCTAGTTTGGAAACGAACCTACCCTCACCATTATTACCTCTGTTGTTGTCCGATGGAAGCTTCCTGGTGAGGAATACCTTCTCTCGAACAATTCTACCTTTCTTCGTCATCTCAAGAAGCACTTTATGGTTCACTCCTCATAAACCTTTGCATTTGTCTCGAGCTGGCAACCATACCAGCCATTGAAGAACTACTTCCACTAAAAGCATAGTAAAAAGGGTCGGACCTATTGTTGGATAAAAGGGCCAAAGGACACATCTCTAACTGAGACGAGGACATTTTTTATTGCTGCCTTATCCTGTCTAGACTATTGATGTGCCATATTGACAAGAAGACTCAACTTTTTGGCCGATAAGAAGACACGCACCACCAAGGGGCAAAAGCAATAACCATCTCCTATCACCATTTATTGCAAAAAGCCTAACTAATAAAGGTGATGACTGATGAGACTATATTGAAGGGCCTATGGGTTCTGTACCATCATTCTCCTTTTTCCAAATTTGAAACAAATGAAGTCAGGGTAAAAGAATGGCAACCATTTGACTAGCTATTGGGCCCATCCAAACTAGCATGGCTACTCTTCATCGTAAACTCATTCGTGGACTAACCAACACATTAAGTTTATCATTGTCACCATAGGGTTTCTCTTAAGCAAATTTGGAGTTGCCTAGAACTCAATAGCCATGCCTAAAACACATGACTCTCTAAGGCATTGAACACCTCAATTCTATCCATCCCAAAATAGTCACACAAAATCTCCAATCTATGGATTCCACCAGGGAAAAAATTGGGAACACCAAACCATTAACTTCAAGGTCAAGCACCTTCCAAAGATTGGTATTTTCTCATGGAAAAATCTTAAGACGTGTAAAGAACAAAAATCTATTGTCCGAAATTACATCATTAACCTCCAGGACTCTGCCACATGGACCCAATTTTGATAAGAACACATGTTGTCCATGCATGTGTTGGAGTCCCAAATAGCTTGATCTAAATCCCACTATTTGTGGCCACCTCCTACAGGCTCCCAAACTACACTTGTGAGAACCATAATTGTTGATGAAAGTGTGGCCCAATGTTGTCATATACGATCACATAAGCATTTTGGGAGCATCTACCGCATATGCGGTCTTATGAACAATGGGCATTATGCCATGGCATATGGAATTATGCCATGTCATATGCAATCGCTAATACTATAAAAAAAAAAAATGTAAATTTTTTTGGGTGGTTGTGCAATGGCATATGCAATTATGGGATCGCATATGCACATAACCCCCTTGGGTCGCATATAATCGCTTATGCTATTTGACAACAATGATATGGCCAATGCCATCTCACTGGAGGAGGCTGCCACTCTAGAGGTCCCCATCCGAATTTAGGAAGTTAAGTAGTTTGGGCCCTAGGGAAAGACAAATCCCTGGGCCTTGATGACTTTCCTTTGGCCTTCTTCTAGTTTTTTGGGACCTTGTTAACTCTAACTTGATGACTTTTGCAAAAGAGTTTCATGAATTTGGTCGTATTGCGACCAAGCTGAGTTCTCTTCTAGCTCGTCCCCAAGGTAGAAGGTGACGATAGTCTGGAGAATTTTAGGCCCATTAGTCTTATTGAGAGACCTTATAAGATTATTGCTATGATTCTGAGTTTAAGAATCAGTGTGGTTCTCCCTAAGGTAATTTCGCCTTTCCGAAGTGTGTTCGTGGCGGGCAGGCGAATCCTTGATGCGGTTTAATAGCTCTCGAATGTTTGGATTCTTGTCTCAAGGCAGGCATACAGGGTGTCATCTGTAAATTAGACCTAGAAAAATCATATGATCATGTGGATTAGTCTTTTTTAGATTACATGTTGTCTTGCTTGGGTTCAGGTGTGAAGTGGAGTTGAATCCATAAATGCGTCTCCTCAACTAAATTTTTTGTGTTGATTAACAAGTCCCCGTTTGGTTTTTTTCAAAGCCACACAAGGTCTCCGCCAAGTGGGATCCTCTCTCCCTGGTAGTTGAGTCCCTAGGCAATATCTTAAGTAGAGGCCAACTCAAAAGGTTTATTTGGGAGCTTTCAAGTTTCAAATTTTCCTGACGTTATTAATCTACACTTTGAAGATAATACCCTCCTATTCTATGAGGCTTCCGAGTTTAAGGTGGCTAATCTCTGGATCACTATCAGATAGTTCAAGGTGGTTTATGGGCTTAATATCAATTTAGCTAAAAGTGAGCTTTTCGGTATTAATATTTCCCAAGAAGTGGTTGTCCAGTTAGCTAAGGTCTTCAGCTGCTTAGCTAGTGCTCCTTCCCTTTGCCTTATTTGGCCTCCCGTTGTGTTTAGGAAAGTCTATGATTCATCTATGAGACAAGGTGGTAGAGAGAATGGAGAGGAAGTCGTCTTGCTGGAAAAGCAAATTTCTATCCCTTAACAGTAGAATTACTCTCATAAAAGCTCCTCTCTCCAATCCCCCCATGCACTTTTTCTCCCTCTTTAAGTATCTTAAGTCAATGTTGGCTCGAATAAATAGGCGAGAAGGGATTTCCTATGGCAAGGTAGTGCAGCTAATGGGAAATTTCACTTGTTAAATTGGAAAGATGTTTGTAGGCCTATGACGCAAGGATGGGCGAGGATCAAAAGCCTTGAAATAGTTAATAAACCTCTGTTAGGTAAATGGGTGTGGATATTCAACATGGAGGAGTCTAGTCTGTGGAGTGGGTAATTGTCACCAAGTATGGCTCCTCCCCCATCAGGCTGGTCGATTAAGGAGTCTTCCATCCATAGGGCTTCCTTTTGTGGAAATCGGTGGTTGGGCTTGCCTTCCCTCTAACTAAGGGCTTTAGTTTTACAATCAAGGAGGGGTTTGGGGTTAGTTTTTTGGACAATGTGTGGTGTGGGGATGTCCATCTTCGCACTTCTTTCCCCTCCCTAACTAGCCTGCCTCGTGGCAAATATCTCGGTTGATAATTGTTTTTCCAATCAGGGCTCTGGGGGAGTATGGTTACCTCCCCGTAGTAGAGAGTTGAATGTTGAATGATTCGGTTGCTCTCGTCTCGTTTGCAAGGGATTGTGTCGACTTGTGTGGCACTTTGCAAGTCTAGGGTTTTCTCAATTAGGTTGTTGTTTGTGTTATTGTACCAGCCTGTTCCTGTTGCTACTCCTTGCCACATGGCGTATGTGTGATTCTATAGCGCTCCCTCCAGAGTTGCAGCTTTTGCATGGTTGGCTAGAAGGAATAGGATTCTAACCATTGACAATTTGCATAAAAGATCATTTGGCTTGCCTAATGCTTGCCCTCTTTGTCTACATGTTGAAGAGTCGGTATATCACTTGTTCATCCATTGTTCCTTCTTCTGCATTGTGTGGTCTGCCATCCTCAAATCCGTGAATATTAGTTAGGTGACACCTCTCTCTATTGAAGGCATGTTCTAGTCTTGGCATAAGGGTGGGGCAGGTTCTCTTGGAGCTATTAGGCGGCAGATTGCCCTTTGGTCCATTCGATTGGAAAGAAATGATCAGTGTTTTCGCAACATAATACGTTCTGTGAGTGGGTTTGTAGCCAGGTTGTTATGTATGTCAGGAAGTGTGCTCCTTAAGGGTTTTTAGAGTTTTTCTTTTTCTAGGTTGGGTTGGCTAGTATAGGTTTACTTTTCTTTGTTTTTTTTTCTATTTTCATTTCCTACTTGTTTTCTTTCTGTTGTTTATCCTTGAATTAACCCCAAAGGAAGCAATATGACAAGACCATACTAACCCATTAAAAGCATTGGCAAATGGGGAGAGACGAACTTACTAAGAATATCTGGACATAAATGGTCTAACCATCATCTCCACCACTAAAGTAAATCAAAGATCAATACATCTCCTAGCTGAGATGGCTTCAAGGACTTTAAACACCTCTCCAAATCTTTGATTCCCTTCTACACAGAGGAACAACACTAAATCATCACAAAGAACCTCTTAAAGATTTAGACCTCAATGCACCTTCAACAACTTCCAAAGCCCCCAATTTAGCAACTTCCAAAGCCCCAAATTTAGAAATCCCCAACTCTTCTTCTCAAAATATGCATGCGCTAAGGGAACAGTCGCTTCAAACTTTGAGCATCGGTTTCAATTCACTGACCTGGATAACTCTATCCCCAACCTCGCATTCATTGAGCATTTAGATAGCCATCATTGCCAAGACTTGGTAACAGAAACAGAAAAAAAAAAGTGAAACCTCTGCTTCTCCTTGTATCTACCTCAATAAAATCATTCGTTAGTGTTGTCGTACGCAATCACATAGGCGCTCACGCAATCACATAAGCGCTCACGCAATCACATATGCCATTTTGTGAGCATATATCGCAAAAGCGATAGTGGCATATGCGGTTTTATAACCTTAATGACATGTGGTTTTACGCAATGGCATATGCGATGATTTATGCCATTACGTGATCGCATATGCGATTGTGCCATCACATCTGTGAGGAAAAAATGTAAATTTTTTGGGGGGTTGTGCGATGGCATAAGCGCTTATGCAATCGCATATGCCATTTTGGGAGCATATCGCATAAGCCATAGTGGCATGTGCGGTTTTATAACCTTAATGACATATGTAGTTTTATGCCATGGCATATGCGATGATTTATGCCATTACGCGATCGCATATTTTTGGGTGATTGTGCAATGGCATATGCGATTATGTGATCACATATGTGCACAGGCCCCTTAGGTCACATACAATCGCTTAAGTTATTTGACAACAATGATCATACCCATACCATATTTATCAAACAAGTCCACCAAACAATTGGAAGGAGATATTGAGCAAGAACAAACTAAAATGGCATTCCCCCTTTACATTTGTGGAAGGGGCTTTTCCTTTTTCCATTCACAAAGGTAATGTTTCTCTACGTAGAGTTGCAAGATTCATCGTGTTCTTTCCCGAATGAGTCGACAGAGCTTTTTCATGTGACCAGTTGAGAGAAACAGGGCAGAAATACGGTTAGATAATCCTAAGATGTTTTTTAATCCTAAAGATACTCAATGTAGCATAGTGTAAAGAATTTAGGCACATAAGCTTTACAAGGAGTCCCTTTTTTCCTTTTTTTTTTCTTTTTTGAAGGATAATAGAATTTTATTAATGAATCACTAAGACAAAGGTCAAAGCAAGAAAGAATACAACCACAAACATTACAACTTGAGCAAAGATAAAGTTTTACAAGCTTTCACATTCTTAACCCTGAATACCCATTCTAGCACACCTCATTTGGACTTTTGAACCACCTCTTCCCACGAACCTTTTTTATCGAGAAAGCGTCTCCTATTCCATTCCCCCAAATGTTCCATAGAACTGCTAGCAGCATTATACGCCAAATGGCCAATTCTTCCTTAACTAGGTTCCCTCCATGTCGCAACCCACACTTGTCTTGCAAAAGAACAATGAATAAAAGATGGTCATCAACTCTGCATTATTCATAGAATCATACATAAGGCATACATTGGGAGAACCATAGGTCTTTTCTGAAGGTTTTCTATGGTTAAACTTTCTTCCTTCCTACCAGCCATGCAAATGCTGCCAACTTAGTCAGGGCTCTATAGAACGAGAACCCATGGAAAAACTCCTGACTTGAGGAAGTTGTTAATTTTCAGATCACCTAGTAAAAAGATTTAACTGTGAACTTTCCCGATGGAGCAATAATCCAAACCGAAGAGTCATCAGAATCCCAAAAGGGATGTATATTCTGTAAATGCCCTAATAAGTTGGTAGAATCATACGCCTCCTCATCTGATAAGTCCCTTGGGCAAGGAGGGCACCATACACCGATATTGCCAATAAGGGAGAAACAATCAGCTACAAACATTTTTGGATGGGGCTAATCTTACCAAGGAGAGAGTAGCTCCTAAAAGGCGCAACTTTTGATCTAATAGTTTCCCATCATAGTTTGCCGATGACATGTTGCTACTATATGATACTTCATTAAAACGTGTTGAATCTCAAAAATATCTGCAAGTGTTTCGAAGTAGTGTCTGACCTTAGGGGTCAATCTTGGGAAAACCATGACTGTGAGACATACCATATCTTCACCTAATGATATTCATCCATAAGCATTGTATGTCACTTTTCCTATTAGCAACTTGAGTTTACTAATATAAGGAAAAGCATGTAGATGACAGATCGGGATAATGGACAGAATCAGCTAGTACATATAAACAGTTGTGGTCTGCCAAAAAATCAACTATCTCATTGCTTACCTAGGGGAGTGATTAAATTTGGTGGCCGATGCTGCTAGGTTTTGATATCAATGTCAATAAAGGACAACTGCCACTATTCCTTCTATCGGAAGCCCAAGATATTGCATTTTCAGGTCCACTTTACTGACCAGAGAATTGATCAAAGACTAACCTCAACCAACTTAATATACAAATTTATGCCACACATGTAACTAGGAGCACCACTTCTCTATTGCTCCTCTAAACACCACAATCTTGAAATCCCTACATTTCCAAACATACGCTTCCATCCATGTTCAGTTTTCACACTCGTAAAGCCAAGGAACTAGCAAGATAAAACTTTTTGAGAAGTTTCTACCCACCTTAATAGTTAATCTCAAATCTATTTCAAAATCTATGCACATTAAACATCTCTAATGCAATGCACAAGTTCATTACAAGGATTTAACCTTCTTCTTTTAATTCCATCTTCAGTATAGCATTAGCAACCTCTCTAATCTTGTCAAGCGGGACTACATTCTAAACAAAATACATGCAAAATGATTAAGCCTTAGTGTCAACCCCTGATGAAGACCAACTGCTACAAGGAACTAATTAGTCTCAACATAAGTTGTTCTCATTCTCGTAAAAAATTGCCTGCAGGCATGCCTTTAATGATGTCAATAATCTTCTCTCTGACCCATTTCCTCCTCAACGCAACCACATGAGCTCCCTAAGTACACTATTGAATGCTTTCTACAAATATAAAGACGCCTGTATATTTTTCTTCTTCTCCCTGTACCTTCCTTTCAAATGTCTTAGTAAGTAAATAGACTCCTTGATTATTGATCTTCCTAGCACGAAACCAAACTAATTATCCAGTATCCTTGTTTATGTGTGAATCTTTGCTCCACCACAACTCCCAGAGCTTCATACATAACTCATAAGTTCAATGCTGTGATAGCAGGTGTGCATTGTGCATCGCTATTAAGCTTCTTTAGTCATCTGGCACTTTCTGTCTGCAAATACCTTGTTGACAAGACTAATTACCAAATTAATCCATTTTTTCCTAGTATTTCCACACCTTTATCAGTATATCATCTGCCCCCACAACATGGTGTTGTTGCAATGCATAGTTCCTAAGTATTAATCGAGGAAACTACAAAGCTAATAAAAAACCCAATTCCAAAGATAGTGTAAAACCCATACAAGAAATAGCAGGAGTACACAGACACCATAAAGGTGCATGTGCCACAAAGGGTTGTTCCGTCATGATAACTTTTCTCTATGAATGCTATAAATTTCTGTAGTGACCAAATTGACATTGTAGGGGCACAAAACAGAAATCTCCAAGCAAAATAAAAATAAATAAAGGAATTCCCAGTGCAACTTCTATTCAAGAGAAGAAACAATAATCTTCCACCAAATTAAGCTAATTGCCTCTTCCAGCAGCTAAAAAAATTCAAGCTGAAAGAAATCATTTGATAAAATGGGCATAGCCTGCTGAATAATAATAGGAAGCCACTACTTACAACCACAACCACATGTATTTGTATTACGAATAGAGGGAAATATCATTTCCACCCCCTAAAACTGATACGCTCCCCCTCTTAAGGTGTGTTTCGGTAATAACAAGTTCTTTTACATGACTTTGATAATAATCCGTATAACAAACAAACTACAATAGAGAGAATTGAACTAACAATTTCATGGACGGAACTATCACATCCATTAACAAAGGACAGATCATAACATCAAAGAAGAAGAAGAGGCACGAAACCAAAACCCTCACCCGAAAGCCGCTCACGGGGATTCTGAAGAGCTTCTTTCAGAAAAGGGTCCACCTGGTTCGGTCCATCCCCTGAAAACGGACCAGCAGCAGCAACCGACGCCGACAACGAAGAAGAGAAGGGATCGGGGCCAATCGCAGCTGATTCGTCGATGGAATCCGGGAGTGGAAAGTCGGGCAGAGGGGATTCCGATGCCGCAGTATCGTTCTTGGAGGAGAGAATCAGACGAGTCATGCTCTCTTCCAAATCCGCCAGTTCCCACGAATCGGGGGCTCCGAGATCGTCTGCAGAGCCCTCCATGGATGAACGGATGAGATTTTTCTAGGGTTTGGAGAGAGAGGAGGTCATGGAGTTATAGGGCTGAGAAAGGAAAAACTACTGTCGGGATTTCCATTGGGAGGGATGGGATTTTTCTAGGGTTTCAGAGAGAGAGAAGGGGATTGGAATCGATGAAACGGGGAAGGGATTCTCATTACAACATTGGTTGGACTAATTATCATAGTCCATCACCGTTTTAAAAGTGCTCGTGAAAGTTTACCGTACACCTGGCATATTTTACGGGGCAATCCAGACAATCCAAATATCTGATCTGATTGTGGATGGAGCATACGCAAAATACTACACTCATGAGAAGATTGTAACTGTCTGATTTTCCCCTGCAATCTGAACCACTCACTGTTTTGTTTTTAACCATCCATTTGATAGACATCAATTGGATGGTTATGATTTCTCAAGAAGTGATTTTATTGCTATGATACATCCACAGCGTATCCTACAACTTAGATAGTCCAGATAGCCTTAGATGAATGCCACGTGGATGATTCACCACCATCTCCAAAATTGGGGCCAGCTATCGTGGCCGTTAACCCTTCCACGACAAGGTTGCTGTCCACACGAGTGCACTAACACGTGCCGACGGAAACGTGGTTCTTTTGTTTTCATCGGTAGACGCGTGAATGTGAAAGGTAGAAAACTGGCAATCGACGTTTCGGACAGCGTGATCCTGGCCCTTCAATCGGTGTCCATTTATGTTTTGAGAACGAGCTCCACCGTGGATACTACGACGAGCAGGATCACGAATTCCAAGCTCCCACGCAAGCTCACAGGGAGTGCATGTGTGAAGTTGATGATACGTGTGAGATAGTGGACTGCTGGTAATCATGTTATGTCTGATGAACAGCACATGTGTGGCACACGTGCGTACATGAACAGCATATATATTTGGCATACGTGCAGACGTGGGTTGCTGCCCTCACTCTATCCCTGTATCCGAAATATTTATGATGAGACTTTTTAAAGGTGGATAAAGGGCGAAGTTTTCTTCTCTTTCTTTTTCTTTTTTTTTCCGTGGCCGAGAGTAATTAGAAGGTTCCACCAGATAGAACGTTGATATTAATGATTAAGTACAAACATCTCGACTATTGGTACCAACGGACGTAGACGAGTCATTTATTCTCAATGATCCAGACCTTTTGTATGATTTACCTCCCCTTAGAAATTAAAAGTTGCTAATATTTCAAACTTCAGTAGACGACCGTAAATGCTCACGCACTTTTACTTGGATTATTCTTTTGGTCATTCCCAATCGACAGTGAGGCGAATGAGTGACTATTCGGTTCATTGAAAAAGACCGGAGCCGATCTAACCGCTAAAGCCTCAGCGTATTCAATTGCAATGCATCATCATGATGCTTTCCAGCAAGTGGCTCGCTGATTTTATATGCAGATACCATCCACAGGTGGGCACACGTGTGTGAGATTTGGTTCCCTAACGGTGAAAAAAAAAAAACCATTTCGCACACATCTGGTAGGCTATAATGTAGGAGGCAAATTGAATTTAAAAATAAAAAATAAAAAATAACCCCCTTTTTTTTTTTTTTTAATTCTGCGGACATTTCACACCCACTCACTCCCCTTGATGGGCACTCAAACTCATGACCTCAGTATTAGAACTTAGAGTCTTAATGTAGAGCGGGTCGCCGACTATTTCATGACTCCGATATACCAAAAGAAGACCGATCAAGGTTGGAAGTGATCCGGACCATTAGGACCATAAAGCTGTCATATCTCGCAATCCGAAATGAATTTCTGGACATATAATATATGATTTTGAGGTAGCGCAGGCTACTTAATCCAACTAACCCGGCTATGCCGGGTTTCCCAAGCCGGAATTGCGAGATTCGACCTGATTGTCGGTCATTAGCTCAGTTTTATTTCAATTTTACTATTTATAGTAAGTTTTATTTTGATCATATCTTTTGATCCGTAGGGTTTTAGAATTCGTGCCCAACATGGAAAGGGCTTAGAAAAGTATGTAGAACCACGTGATTAGGCTGCATTGAAAACTTTCTATATTTGGCTGAAAACCATGAGTTCTAGCAGGAATAAAAGACTTCTATAAATATTATGTTTACTATTTGTAGTAAGTTAAGGTTTTCTAGGAGTTTGAGTTTGAGTTGAAGTCAAATACTTCTCACTATGGTTTAGTTTATTATTTAAAGCATTTTAGAGATGATTTTTTTCATTCAATCAATTATTTAATATTTTCTGAAAATTATTTTCCTTTTATCTTCTTTTATTTTTCTCATGGATTCGATAACTAACTGTGAGGAAGACAGTGATTGACCTCCCACGTCCTCCCTACGTTGGTGGTATCAGAGAGAGGTTTATTCATTAGGACGATGATGTCTAACGAAGGGTCGGATCTTCATCCTAAGGACGGTGCTCTAAGGGATCATATCACGGCAGATATCGATGAAGCACGACAGGAGAATCGGTTGCTCCCGCAAGGTATACAAGAAACCATCAACCAATTCGCAGCAACAGCGTTAGCTCTGCCCCAAGCCCAAGGCGACCAACAACCATCAGTGCTCGTTATAAAAAACAACCTTGTATTCCGTGGAGCGCCCCAGGTGGATAACCGCGAGGCTACACCAGACGATTCGGAATCGAGCGATAATGAGGTCAAAGACATTATGGTACGACGGCCCATACTGGGGAACGAATGTGTGGAACGAGCAGAATATAATTATCGGGGTAAAGTTGATCTTCCCAACTTTAATGGCCTACTAAGGATAAAGGAGTTCCTTAACTGGCTGACAGAGGTTGAGAGATACTTCCATTGTATGGATGTGTCGGACGACAGGAAGGTAAAACTCATTACATATAAACTAAAATCTAGCGCATCAGCATGGTGAGAAAAGCTACAGGTCTCCCGCACCCGCCAGAACAAGGCGTCCATCCGACATGGCCTCAGATGAGATAACTCTTTAGGGCTCGATTCCTCCCTAGCGACTACGAACAAATTTTGTTCCAACAGTATCAAAATTATTGTTAGGAAAATCAATCTGTAGCCGACTATCCAAAAGAATTCCAGTGATTGGCTATACGGAACAACTTGGCGGAATCTTAGGCACAACAAGTAGCACGATTCATTGGTGGATTGCGACTTGCAATCTAGGATTAAGTTCAAATGCATCTGGTCTAGACGTTGAGTGAGGCTAACTAATTAGCCACACGGGCGAAAATGCAGTTATCACAGGTCCCTGCTCGACCCTATCCCGCAATACGGACCTCCACAATAGGCCACACTCATGATACAACAAATGGCTAAAGGCAAGGAACCCATAGGAGGGCATCCTTAGCCTCCTATACGACTGTGAACTGTGACATGGGAAATGGTCCCTCAAGGCCTCAACGTGCAACTCCCACTCCAGCAGTTCCTAGCAGGATCCCTAACCCTTATAGTCAACCGAGGTCGAACCATGTAAGTGCTAAGCACAAAATGTGAGTGCTAAGCACAGTATAGTCGTCAAATTTCGTAGATAATAGTATAGTACATGAGGTTATGTGAACAAGCCAAGTTTTTTTATAAGACAAGAGTAAATCTCAACAAACACATCAAGATCAGGACTGTCGATTCTACAACAGAAGTTGCGACAAAGCTTTTAAGATGAATCATATATGCCAAAGGTAATATTGACAATACCCTAGGTTAAGTGATTTCGTATGACTTTTAAGTTAATCACTCTAATTTATTTTAAAGTCATATTCCAAGAAAATTCGGCTAACCTAACCCTGTATTCGGTCAGCCCAAGAATCTTTGGCCAGCCTGGGAACTTCGGTCAAGTTTCCAGCAAGCATAATTGTAAAATTCAAAAGATATTCGGTTAGCCCGACCCTGTGTTCTGCCAGCCGAACAGGTTTCGATCAGCCCAAGAATCTTCGCTCAAGTTTCCAAATTCGAAACTGTTTTCTTGACCTGGAACTCGGGTTAACCCGACCCTGTCTTAGGTTAGCCGAACCGACACTCGGGTCAGTCGAAGTTTGAACAAAATCTTATCCCACGAAATTTGATAGCCGTTAGGATAAAACGGTTGAATCTTACGTCAGCCGAAGACATAACTTTTTTGTTATAAATAGGGCTTTCTTCTCTCTAATTTATTCTCAAGAAAAGGTATGAAAATACTCTATCTCTCTAATGAAAATGCCATCCATTATAGTCTAGCTATCTGATCTTAATTCCTAGTTTTTATAGCTATCTCAGTTATCTTCTCATTTAATCTAATTGTGTAAAGAAAAGATCATTCTCATACTAGAGATAAGAGAACTGAAATTGCAGCTTTTAGGGAAACTCTTTTTAGAAATTCATAGATCCATTTTGTTCGAGTTATATTAGTTTATCTTCTTCAAAGATTAGATCGCTGCACCATTGAAGCTTCATCTCTGCTAAGCTTCATCATCTTCTACAAGAAGAATGGTAATATATTTCCATACTTTAGGTTTTGTTTGAGATAGCCCGTGAAAATCTCAAATCAGGTCATTAGTGATTAGCCTGTGAAAATCACTTGAGGTTTTATTATGATAAGCCTGTAAAAATCATTATCTCTGTATCAGGTTTTAAAGTAAACTTGTGAAAACCTTTATATAGTAGAAAGCCAAAATTATACGGAGTAATAATTTTGGGAGTGGAGTAGGTGCAAGTTGTTTTAGCATTTAACCATTATAACTCTTTGTGCCATGATGATTGTTTAATATTTTATCTTCTTATGTGCCTGAATATTTATGAAACTTTAAATCGTAACATAAGATTGTCCTACTTAGATTTCTAAGTAATATAAGGTTGTCCTACTTAGTTTACTAAGTGAAATATTGTACTACTTAATTTCTAAGTGAAAGGTTGTCCTACGATTTAATCAAAGGTTTTCATATTGCTCTCTATTTACTTATTTACTTTCAGATTGGTTAGTTGCATATTTATCTTGTGATTGATACTCTGATTTATTTTAAGATTATTAGAGGTAGAATTGAATTGTGTTGTCCTATTCACCCCCCTCTAGGACATTTATAGCTCCGTCCTTTTTCAAGTGGTATCAGAGCGGGTTTTCTCTTTTGTGGATTATCAATTCAAAGAGTTAGATCCGAAGCAATAAGATGTCTAAATTTAAAAGCTTATTTATTTCAAGGCTACCTTGTAACGCTCCAAATTTTTCGCAACCCGGGTTCTAGACTCGTGTACCAAAAACCTGGGCGTTACCTTATGAAGAAAACTCACATTTCCTTCCATTTCCAAGTATCATTCCAAAAAGGGCATTCACAGCGAAAAAATAAAACCAAGCACATAGGAAAGATATAACATATACAACAATAAGTTTAAGTGGTGCCCATAAAGATTATACAAACCAAATGTCTCGACATCTATTCTAAGACACAAAAAGGAAACAATCTAAATATATCAAACGTAAATTAGAATATAGTAATGAAATAATTCTCAATCATAAACCAATTTAAATAACTATTATCAAAATGCAAAGACATTCAGCTCTTTTCTAGACAAACGCAATGCATTGTCGTCCCCGACCTCATCATCATACTCCTCACCAATAGTACTTGTATATTATTCAAATCATCTGCACCAACTATACAGTTAAAATATAACAGCATGAGTGGCCAGCTCAGTGTGAGGTCCCCTCAAAATTACACACCAACACATTAATCAAGAAGAATAAAAAAAAGTACAAAACATCCATGATGCAGTTTTCTTAAATGCATGAATGCATGCACATGTCCCTCAGCCTGGGGATGCACATCCAGCTGGAAAATGTGGTTTGGAAGTCACTAAGGACACACATCAGCCCCACAATGCAAATCCATCAATTGGTGATCCGGAAGTCACTAAGGACACACATCGGCCTCACCCAGTGGTTTGGAAGTCACTAAGGACACACATCAGCCCCACAATATCACAAGTGGTCATCACCAGCAAAAATACCGAAGGTACGTGATCTCAGTGAATAACACACTCTATGGTGGTCTAGAGCCAGCGAAAATACCTCGAGGGTACGTGCTCTAAACAACCAGACCACCCGACGGTAATATGGCTCGTCACCACACGTCCCGTCTGTTCCATAATATGCATGATTAAACCAACCATTATTATTCCAATTTACAACCAGACCAATTATGATATTCCCTTACAATTAGTGGCCTTTCATCACAATAATTCTCCAAAATATTTTCACACGAGTCCAACTAGGGACATAATCAAGATCTCATCTCATTTAACATTTAGTCCAACAATTCCATCTAAGGACACCATCAGGAATCTTTTCAATAAATCGCTTCTAAAGGCCACCAGTTTAAGGTCACATCAAATATAGGTGATCGCAACCATTCAAATTCACATTCCACTTTCATATTCCAACTATGAGGAATGAAAATGACAATTCCAAAATTCGTAAATAATTCACAGTTATAAAGAAATTCACGTATAGCAAGATTAAACATATGATTTATGACAAAATCAAACAGGAGAGGTAATCATGAGACAGAGTAAAATTTTCAGTCATATATGAATAAAACTATTACTTAATTAACATAAAGGCAGAAAGCTCAAGGGGAGGAATCATCACCTTAAGAATCAAAGCATCTTTCAATATTGCTTGAAACATGTACACGCTCGCTAGAATTTGACCCTACCATGTTTTAGACCATTTATGCGGTTAGATTGTCATATCCCATAATTTATACGATTAGGATCAACCCTAGAGTAGTGGCTCTAGAATTTTAGGGAGTTGGTCTATAAAATCTAGATTTAAGGTTTAGTGTTTAAATGACCTATTTAATACTTTATGAAGGTGGTGGATCCCATGGATGTGGCCCCACGTAGATTTCTAATTAAACATACTTTAAATGCATAAATGGTTTTGGGCTAAGTTTGGGTCCAATTCGTGATCACAAGCGGCCAGCTGTTGGAGAAATCAAATGACCACTTGACAGACCAATGTGTGGTCTTCAAAACTCATAAGACATATATCTTTGTTTGCATGTATATAATTTTTAACAAAGGTCCAAACATGGGTAGCTGGAGTTGTGTAGAAATGGTAGTGCAGAAATGATTTTGGCCCAACTTTGGGCACATCCCACCATCAAACGGGATCACCTTTTGGCGTGTTGTCAAGTCCCCCTGGTAGACCCATGCATGGTCTCCAAAACCCATAAGGTAGGGACTGCTGGATATGTATAAATACTTTTTGGTGCGGGGCCAAACATAAGGACTTGGAATTCCTGCACAACTTTGGCCGACCCCATTTTGGAACTTAATTTCTCATCACGTGGGGTCCACTTTGGCCTAGGTAAAATACAATCATTGTAGCCACATATACCGTAATAAAGGTCCAAATGGTGGTCTCGACATTGCTCGCACGTGGGGCCCATAGGGGACACACAAACATGGCCTAAAACACTAAAATCCAACGTAGATTTTTGAAATAGAAATGGGCAGCAAGCACAAATGTGAATGAAACATAGATCAAAGGTGGGTCCCATCTAGTTGGGCCACATTATCAAGAACTATCAGCCCTACAATGAGGTGCCAAAATAGGTGAACTATGTAGATAAACTATATACATCAAGGTGGACCCTACAAGCTAGGCCCTATGAATGTTTCAATGGTGGACATCACTATCCCCACTGTTTTCTGTGGTGTGGCCCACTTGAGACTTGGACATGCCTCATTCTTGAGCCCATGTCCTAAAATGATCTGGCAAAGCAGATGAACGGTTTGAATAAAACCAATACATCGTGGTGGGGTCCCCGAGTGGGGCCCTCTAGTTAACGCTCAAAGGGGCTTTCGCCCTCACATGGCTGGGCAGCAGCGTGGACGCTGACTGTCCAGTGATTTCTTTTCTTCCTTTTTTTTCCCCCTACACGGTGGTGTCCACATGGAAAATTCAATTCGTCCATCAGATTGGCCGACTTAATGTGGGCCTAACGAGCCCTGATTTGGGTAAGTTTTATTGTACAGAAACATGATAGTGGGCCTTGAAAAGGTTTCAACGGTCTGAATTGTTTCTTCCGGCATGGCCCACTAGAGATCTGGATCTTCTTCATTTTTTGACCCCTTCCCTAAAATAATGATATGGAAAGACAGATGGACGACGTGGATATAACATAGTGGTTCCCACACGTGGGGCCATTTTTAAGCCCCAAAACCACTTTCCGTCTTTAACGCACACTGGAAGCAAACTTCATCTTTCCTTTCTTTCCTTCTTTTTCTTTTATTCTTTTCCCATCTCTTTTCTCTTCTTTTTAATAGAAGTGGGTCCCATGCGTAGTTGATCGACTCCATCCATCAGATCTTTCAGCTTATGCTGAGCCCAACGAGACCTGATTTGGGCAGATTATCTTTCATAAAAACATCACAGTGGGCCAAGGAAGGTTTCAGCAGTGGACGTTCAATGTTCCCTCTGTTCCTTGCGATGCGACCCACTACAGATCTACATCAGCCTCATTTTTTGGTATCCTGCCCTAAAATGATATAGGAAAACTGATGGTTGGCGTGGATTTCTAAGAAACATCAAGGTGGGACCCAGAAGTGGGGCCTCCAAACGGATAGCGTCCGTCCAGACACTATTTCCAGCGTCTCCTCTCTCACTCTCTCACTCTCTCTCTCTCTCTCTCTCTCTCTCTCTCTCTCTCTCTCTTTTTCTCTTATTTATTTATTTATTATTATTATTATTATTATTTATTTATTTATTTATTTTATATATATATATATATATATATATATATATATATATATATATATATATATATATATATAGTTTAATAGTGGGGCCACAATTTAGACCGTCTATAGATCTGTTTCATCCTTGGGTCCCCAACCCAAAATGATATGGCTAAAGGGTTGGACGGCTTGGATGGCTAATAAACATTATGGTTGGGCCAATAATCAGTGGGTCCCACAGATAGTTTGAATCAAGCTGATTTTATATCATCCCTCCATCCAAACGTGTAACCCCTTTGTAGGGTTAGGATTTCATGCATGTACAAAGGTGGGGCCCACATCGGGGTGGCCCACCTTATCATCACCATCACAATCATCATCTAAGCAAAATCAACAAAAAAATACAAAATGTTGAGTGAAAAGGGTGTACTCACCTTGATCTCCTTGATCGAAGGTTGATGTTGACGGTTGAAGTGGATGGATGGTTGAGATAGAATGGGAGGTTGATGATGGCCCACCAAAGATCGCCACACACTCACTCTCTTGATGTGAATGGACGAAAGGAGATGGAAGAAGGGGGGCGAGGGTATGCACGTTCCCTCTTCTCCCCCTTTATAATCTTTTTTTTTTTTTTTTGTAATAAATGAAGTAATGAGAGTTGACGTGGGGAGGAGTGGAGGAGAGGTATGGATGTCATCATTGCATCCCTATTCTCTCTTCTTCTTCTTTTTTTTTCTTTCATCATTTTCATTTATATATATAAATATTTTAATCAAGATGCATTTAAGAAGGATGGGAGGTATGGGTGATGTAATAATGAGGTATGGCTGCCTAGGACAACGTGCAGTGGGCCCCACGCAGATGTGCATAAACTGTATATTTTCGGGTGTTTTCGATCAAATGCTCATAACTTTACGCTCAGGTATCGTATTGGCTCACGGTTTTCACCGTTGCGACCGCAGCGATGACGCGGCGGACATGACAAGGGTTTCGAAGGTATCTGGTATAAAACACAAGACATGCTTTCTAGGTGTACGAAGGTACTATGTACGATCAATTTACGCTCTGATCGGAACATGTGTGCTCAGTCCATGTCATAAGGGATCAAGGTATTACACACCTCCTTTTGATGGTATTAATTATTCTTTTTGGAAAACTAGAATGAGGATATTTCTAAGATCCATGGATGAAAGTGTGTGGCAAGCCGCATTAATAAATTGGACTCCTCCAATTATTGAAGTAACAGATGATGATGGAATTAAATCTATGAGATGAATAGCTTATAACCTATGGATCACTACTAGGAAAAATGAAAAATAGTGCAAATGCTAAAGCATTGAATGCTATAACTTACACTCTTTCGCCTGACGAATTCAAAAAAATTATTTCTTGTGAATCAGCTAAGCAAGCCTGGGATATGCTTGAAATGACCCATGAAGGCACTAATATTATAAAGAAGTCTAAAATCTAAATCCTCACAACCAAATTTGAGGAAATTCGTATGGATGAAAATGAAACATTTATGGACTTCTATACAAAATTAAATGATATAGTGAACTCTATATGGGGTCTTGGAGAGAGCATTCCAGAAAGCAAAGTTTGTGCTAAAATTCTGAGATCTCTACCAGATCAACTCAATTCCAAAGTTACTGCTATTCAAGAATTGAGGGATACTGATACAATGAAAGTTGAGGAACTAATTGGATCCCTTTAAACATATGTATTGACTTTCAAAGGTCCTAAGAGTAACTTCGTTGCTCTCAAATCTTCAAAATCTGTTTTAAACAATGAAAATTCAGATAATGAAGAAGATGAGGATGATATGGCATTGTTGGCTAAGAAATTTTACAAGATTTTCAAAAAAAAAAATTAAGATTAAAAAACCTTTAGGAAAGAAGAAAGGTAAATCAAGTTTTTGGACAATCAAAACCAAGGATACGCAATGCTTCAACTGTTCAAGTTATGGGCACTTAACTGCAAATTGTCCTAAAAAAGAAAAAAACAAAGAAGAAAGGAATGGTCGCAACCTGGAATGATTCATTAAAATCTAAATCTGATTTAGACTTCGATGAATCAGATTAAGAAGAACAAAAAATTCAGAATGCATTTATGACTATTGCCAAGATTTCTCCTTTTAAAGACAATGATAACTTTGGATATGAGACATCCAGAAGTGAATCTGAGAATGAAGATCTTCAAGAAGCCTACAATGCCCTTTACAAGGAAAGTTGTAAGATTGCATCTAAACTTAAAGTTTCAAAGAAAAGGTGTGATGAATTGCAATCTGAACTTGTCAAATGTATTTTGGAAAAATTACATTTTTCTGAATGCTTTAAAAAATGTAAACTAGATTTGAAAATCAGAAATGAAGATTTCGAAAAACTTCAAACTGATTTTAATTCTCTAAAATCTGAATTGCTCATTCTTAAGAAGTCAAAGAATTCTAGAAAATCCAAAGATATAATAAAAAAGATTCTTCACTTTTCCAGACCTTATGGTGATAAATCTCAGGTCTTGGCTACAACAATTTCAAACCAAAGCCAAAGACATCACCTACCATCTTTGTAAAAGGTGAATCTTCGCATTCTAAGAATAAAATTCAGAAAGAGTTTAAAATGTCTATTTTCAAAAGTCCAAAACCTTTTCAAAAGACTTTGAAAATCTCAGCCAACTACAAAAGTGATTCTTCTTTACTTATTCTGAGAATCATACACTTACTCAAAGAACTCTTGGTACTAAGTAGGAAAAAAGGAAGACAAATGTCTCATTCTCCTCAAGAAGAGAAGGATCCACCTAAGTCCAAAACCATTATGAAGTGGGTTCCTAAAAACAAATGTTTAGTGATCCACATTGCTTTTAAAGCTAGTAGTCATTCAAAATGGTACTTGTATAGTGGTTGTTCAAGACATATGACAGATGACAAATGTATATTATCAAACATCAGCGAGATTGATGGGGGCGCTGTCACTTTCGGAGATGGTAGCCATTGTAAAATCATTGGCCAAGGTAATGTTCAACTCCCTAATCTTCATTTGTTTAAAAAGTTGATGGATTAAAGCATAACTTGCTTAGTATTTCACAAATCTGCGACAATAATCATAGTGTAAAATTTACTGATCGCGGATGTGAAATTATTAATAAAATAGGAGATGTAATTTTATATGGTCGCAGGACCTCTGAAAATTGCTATATAATTTATCAAAGTCACTCAAAGAAGTATTTATGTTACATGGCACAACTTGATGAATCTGAACTTTGGCATTACCAACCTGGACATGTGAACTTTAGAGACTTATATAAATTGAGTAAAAGGGATCACTTACGTGATTTACCCAAGCTAAGAAAGAAAGAAAATAAAGTATGTGGCTCATGCCAAGTTGGCAAACAAATAAGAAGTTTCCATAAGAAAATAAACTCTTTAGCCACATTTAGACCCCTTGAACTTCTTCACATGGATTTAGTTGAACCAACTCGAACGGAGAGTAAGGGTGGTAAAAGGTACTTCTTAGTTATATTTGATGACTTTACTCGATTCTTTTAGGTAGCTTTTCTGAGAGAAAAGTCGGAAACATTTGATGAAGTTAAAAAGATCATCAAACGAATTCAGATTGAAAAATAAATGTGTGTCACTAGAATCAAAAGTGATCATGGAATTGAATTTGAAAATAGCAATTTTCAGAAGTACTATGAAGATCATGGTAATTTACATGAGTTTTCAGCTCCAAAAACACCTCAACAAAATGTAGTTGTTAAGAGAAAGAATAGAATTCTATAAGAGACAGCAAATGTTTTGTTAAATTGTAAGAATTTACCTAAGAGTTTTTGGGCTGAAGCTGTGAATACTGCTTGTTACGTTACTAATCGTGTGTATGTCAGAGCAGGTAAGAATAAAACACCGTATAAAATGTGGTTTATAAGAAACCATCGGTGGAATATTTTCGAATATTCAGAAGCTTGTGTTACATTTTTCGTGATAAAAAAAATGTTGAAAAGTTTGAAGCTAAAAGTGATGAAGGCATTATTCTAGGGTATGCTACAAACAGTCGTGCATATCGAGTTCTAAACAAAAAAACTAGAGTGATTCAAGAATCCATAAATGTGGTCATTAACGACCAAGATCATAACTCCGGCTCTTTAAAGGATGATGATGATATAGAAATATCACCATCTAATCCAAATGAAATTGAACTCCGATTAATAAGAGACTATCCACAAATTTAAATTTTGGGTGATCCACTTACTGGTGTACGAAGTCGGAGTCAGATAGAAGAGATTTGTAGTCAAGTATGCTTTACTTCACAAATAGAACCGTCCAACATAAATGAAGCACTAGCTGATAAAAATTGGATTTTGCTATGCAATATGAGCTGAATTAATTTGTTCGGAATGATGTATGGTATCTTGTTCCTCGTTCATCTAATAAGAATGTAGTTGGAACTAAGTGAATTTTTAAAAACAAATCAGATGAACTTGGAAATATTATTAGGAACAAGGCTCGATTGGTTGCACAAGGGTACACTCAAATTGAAGGCATAGATTATGATGAAATATTTGCACTAGTTGCTCGCCTTGAATCCATAAGACTATTCATATCCATTGCTTATTTTAAACGTTTTAAAATTTATCAAATGGATGTGAAAAGTGCTTTTCTTAATGGTCATTTACATGAGGAAGTGTATGTTAAACATCACAAAGGATTTGAAGATCAAAACTTCCAAATCATGTATTTCGACTTAAGAAAGCTCTTTATGGTCTAAAATAGGCACCAAGAGCATGGTATGATAAATTGACCCAATTTCTGATTAACCAGGGTTTTTAAATAGGTAGTGTTGACAAAACCCTATTTGTCAAACATTCAAACAATGATATTTTGATTGTATAGATATATGTATATGATATTATATATGGATCAACTTCTACTAATCTGTCTTTTAAGTTTGTAAAACTAATGAAATATGAATTTGAAATGAGTATGGTTGGTGAACTAACATACTTTCTTGGATTTCAAGTTAGACAGCTGAAAAAATGTATCTTTCTATCTCAAACTAAGTATGCTCAAAACTTAGTTAAGAAATTTAGTTTAGATAATGGTAGAAATTATGATTCTCCCATGAGCACTACATTGCGATTATCAAAAGATGAACTTAGTAAGAGTGTAGATTTTTACTTATATAGAAGTATGATTGGTAGCTTATTGTACTTAACTGCTAGTAGACCTGATATTGCAATTAGTATAGGTGTGTGTACTAGATATCAATCTGATCCAAAAGAATCACATTTAACTTATGTGAAACGCATACTTCGATATGTTACTAATTCAACTAATCTTAGACTATGGTATCCATGTGATACTTCATCTCAATTAGCAGGATATTCTGATGCCGATTAGGCTGGTAATGTTGATAACAAGAAATCAACAAGTGGTGCATGTTTTTATATTGGTAATTGTCTTATCTCATGGATGAGTAAGAAACAAAACTCAGTTTCTTTATCAACTGCAGAAGCTGAATACATCGCTGCAGGAAGTGCATGTACACAACTTATGTGGATGAAAGGAATGCTAGCTGATTATGGGTTAACACGGGATACTATGTACCTATATTGCAATAGCACCAGTGCAATTAATATATCCAAAAATCCCATTCAAAATTCTCGAACAAAGCACATTGACATTCGATATCATTATATCCGAGAACTGGTTGAAGAAAAGTAAGTTATGATGGAATATATTCAAACTGCAATTCAATTAGCAGATATTCTTACTAAGATACTTGATAATATAAGATTTTTTAAATTAAGAAATGATACTAGTTTGTGCTCTATGTAATTTTCTTTCCTTATCATTTCATGCATTAAAAAAAATATTTTTCAGCCAACCAGTTTATGACCGAACTGTTTGGTCAGCCAAATAGTGTGGTCATTCCGTTTTTAAGAGCTTAAAACCCATTCTTTTTCATTCTTCTTCTTCGGTCGGTCGGTGCTCCTCTTCAGTTACCCATCTTATATTCATACAAGTAACTGTTGTGAGTTGATTTTTATCATTATTCTTTCTTGATTTCATTAATCAATCAACTCCATTCCTCTTTTAATCTAGTCTTTGTGGTTTGAAACCCTTGTTTTTAGGGTTTTCTTGTTAGAGTGTTTGTCTTGCAATATTTCTTCAATCTATTATCATAGAACGTCGTTTTAAACGGGCCGTTAGTAAATCTTATCTTGGTTCTTCCTCTCGTTCCATTCCAATAGAGATTCAGACAATTCCACTACCGAAAGATGATCCCGATTATGTCCGTGATTTCCGATCTAGAGATATTATTGTAGAACGGTTTGTTAATCTTAATCACATTACTGAATATAGGTTGAATGATCTTCTTTTTGAAGTTGGTTGGGAAAAAAATTCTCCAATGGGGAGGAAATGCTTACCGATCTATAGTCCAAGGCATGTATTCCTTCATCTCGGAATTCTCTTTAGGTGATGATATCTATTTTAAGATTAAATTTGTAGAGGAAACGGTGACAATCACACCCTCTACTATTGCGTCATTAATGGAAATTAACTTGGCAGAGGATGAAATCTCAATTCCTCCGTTATTTGAAAAGATGTCTCAATCTGAGAAAAATATTGTTACCCGAGTTTTGTGTAGATTTGATGCGGATTAGAGATTAGAAAATGCTATTCCTCTCGAAAAACTATTTCCTAAGTTTCGAGTTCTTCAACGTATCTTCACTTCCAATGTTTATCCTAGAGCTGGAAACAAAACAGATCTTACTCCCTTCATGTTACGTATTTTACATGTTATGGCTACTGGAGTTCGTATTTTTCTTCTTACGTTTATCTGTTTGTACATTATTCACTATCGCATGCAGCCTAAGCATGTATATTTGCCTTTTGGTTATCTTATTACTTCTCTTGCCCTAAATCCGCGTGTTCAAATTCCAACCATTGAGGCACCAGAGTCTGAACTCCCTTTCAATAATTCTAATTTGAATATGATGTCTTCGGAGCCTCTGCTGGAACAACGTAATATCTCTCAAGAGTATGAGCATGATGAAAAAGGCGCTGAAGGCGATGTGAATATGGATGATTTATTTGATGAGGTTGAAGTTGAAGATGAAGATGACCCTAATTACAATCCTTCTTATTATAATTATCGTATTTCTACCCTAGAACAGAGGATGGATTCTCTGTATGTCTCTCAGGAAACTCTTGTTGCAACTTAAAAGCTTAGTATGAAATATATGAAAAAATATTTTTATCATACGAGCAAGAGTCTGAAACGTATTGATCCTGAGATGCCATTATCTTCCTCTTCATTTGGGTTAGAATGATTATCTTTTTATATATATGGTTTATAGTGAGTGTTTTTGAGTACTTTTCTAGTAGATTTAGTATGTTAGACTTTGGTCAGTATGTTACTATATTTTTGAATTCCTTATATCTGATTTTCTTCCTTTGTCAACTTATGACAAAAAAGGGGGAGATGTATGCAATATGCTATGAATGAATGTGTTATGCTATGTTGTGCAATATTTTCCTTTCTAAGCGTATGTGCAGGGGGAGCAGCATACTTCCAGGGGGAGTATACAAGACAAGTTTATTTTATTCTTTTTATGGATGTTGAGAGTCGCTTGTAATATGTTGTGTTTTATCACGAAATTGACAAAGGGGGAGATTGTAAGTGTTAAGCACAAAATATGAGTGCTAAGCACAATATAGTTGTCAAATTTCGTAGACAATAGTATCTAGTACATGAGGTTGTGTGAACAAGCTAAGTTCTTTGAAAAGACAAGAGTCAACCTCAACAAACACATCAAGATCAACACTGTAGATTCTACAACAGAAGTTGTGGCAAAGCTTCGAAGATAAACCATATATGCCAAATGTAATATTGACCATAGGGATAACCCTAGGTTAGGTGATTTCATATGACTTTTAAGTTAATTACTCTAATTTATTTTAAAGTCATATTTTATGAAATTCGGCTAGCCTAACCTTGTATTCGGTCAGCCCAAGAATCTTCGGCTAGCCTGGGAACTTCGGTCAAGTTTCCAGCAAGCGTAATTGTAAAATTCAGAAGATGTTCGGTCAGCCCGACCCTATGTTCAGCCAGCCGAACAAGCTTTGGTTAGCCCAAGAATCTTCGGTTAAGTTTCCAGATTCGAATTATTTTCTGGACCCGAAACTTGGGTTAACCTGACCCTGTCTCGGGTTAGCCAAAGTTCACTCAGGTTCGCCGAACTGAATTTGGGTCAGCTAAAGTTTGAATAAAATCTTATCTCACGAAATCTGATAGCCGTTGGGATAAAATCGTTAAATCTTAGGTCAGCCGAAGGCAAACTTAGGTCAGCCAAAGACCTAACTTTTTTGCTATAATAAGGCTTTCTTCTCTCTAATTTATCATCAAGAAAAAGTATGAAAATACTCTATCTCTTTGGTGAAAAAGCCCTCCATTATAGTCTAGCTATCTGATCTTAATTCCTAGTTTATTTTATAGTTATCTCAGTTCTCTTCTCATTTAATCTAATTATGTAAAGAGAAGATCATTCTTATACTAGAGATAAGAGAACTGAAATTGCAGCTTTTAGGGAAACTCTTTTTAGAAATTCCTAGATCCATCTTGTTCGAGTTATATTAGTTTATCTTCTTCAAAGATCGGATCGCTGTACCATTGAAGCTTCATCTCTGCTAAGCTTCATCATCTTCTACAGGAAGAATGGTAATATCTTTCCATACTTTGGGTTTTGTTTGAGATAGCCCGTGAAAATCTCAAATCAGGTTGTTAGTGATTAGTCTGTGAAAATCACTTAAGGTTAGTGATTAGCGTGTGAAAATCACTTGATGTTTTATTGTGATAAGCCTATAAAAATCACAATCTCTGTATCAGGTTTTAAAGGTGAACCTGTGAAAACTTTTATATAGTGGAAAGCCAAAATTACAACGAGTAGTAATTTTAGGAGTGGAGTAAGTGCAAATTGTTTTAGCACCAAATCACTATAACTCTCTGTGTCGTAGTGATTGTTTAATCTTTTATCTTCTAATATGCCTGAATGTTTATGAAACTTTAAATTGTGACATAAGGTTGTCCTACTTAGATTTTTAAGTGATATAAGGCTGTCCTACTTAGTTTACTAAGTGAAAGGTTATACTTCTTAATTTCTAAATGAAATGTTGTTCTACGATTTAATCCAAGGTTTTCATATTGCTCTCTATTTGCTTATTTGCTTTCAGATTGGTTAGTTGCATATTTATCTTGTGATTGGTACTCCAATTTATTTTAAGATTACTAGAGGCATAATTGAATTGTGTTGTCATATTCCCCCCCCCCCCAGGACATTTATAGCTATGTTTGTTTTCAGACTATTATCTCCGTTGTGGCTAACCAGACCACTAATCAAACGCTTGTCCTCAATGCCCTGCTACCCAGAATGACGGAGGCACTGAATGAGAAGAAAGCGGAAGACGACCCTAAATTGGTTGGATTGGAACAAGTCGATGAGGGGGACATAGAAGCTGCAGATTAGCTGGCTGAAGATTATGATAAGTCACTAGTAGTGAGGCAGCTACTTTATGCCCCAAGGAAAGAAGTGCACCCACAGTGGCACAACATCTTCCGCATAAGGTGCACCGTGTAGGGCAAAGTCTGTTATGTTATTATAAACAGTAGAAGTAGCGAGAATATTTTCTTGAAAATTATGTTGGACAAGTTGTGGCTGCCTATGACGAAGCACCATACTTCTCAATCGATCAGTTAGATCAAGAAGGTGAATGAGACCAAGATAATTCATCAATGCATTATCTCGTTGTCCATTAGTAAAAGCTATAAGGATAAGGTTCTCTGTGATGTGGTTGACATGGAAGCATGTTACATGTTACACGGGCGGCCATGACAATCGGATCAAGATGCGACCCATTGTGGGGCAGTGTTGAGCTCTGAATAGTGCATATTTTAACCCAAATTTATCACACATTATGCATGGTTCATAGTGTTAAAAGACCCATCTTATATGTGTATTTGTGATTGTAGGAAGATAAGAGAGATCTCATGGATTTGATGCTTAAAGATCCACTTTAGACACTTTGAAGATCAAATGGAAGAAAATCTAAGAAGTGAAGGAAAGAAGTAAGAAAGAAAGGAAAAGAGAAAAGAAGAAATCCTGAAAAGAAAGTCTCCACGACCGATCGAATTATTTTTGGGAAGATACGAAACATGGCTGAGCTTGCTGGACCAATTTTGGTCGGTCGCGACCGGTTGGATGATCGGTCGGTAGGTGTCCAAAATTCTAGACTTCCAGTTAATATTTGTTGTTGTGTGGGCCACAATCGGTCGGCGGTGGGCCAAGACCAGTCGACCACCGACTTTTTGTTGCAAATAGTTACATGGATTTTCGAAGTTTTCAAGTCGGTGGCAGATTTCTTCTATAAAAGGTCACCTCCACTCTCTTCTAAGGGTATCATAAGACATGGAGAGCAAAGAGATTAAGTCCTAGGAAGCTTCCTAACCTTCTACAACTAGTTTTTCTTTTTCTTTTAATTCTAGTTCTAATTTTCTTATGATTTCTTCTAGTTAATTTTCAACTAGAGCTGAGGGGTAAAACTTCTAGTTTATTATTCATGCTTTAATTCTTTGATTTCGAATTATGATTTAATTATTGAATAATTCATATTAGGTTTGAATAAAGTTGATAGTTTTAGATAATTTAGGGATCTTGTGTGCCATGTACATTAGTTCATGTTGGATTTCTGAGATTAATCTTATTGGTATATGGGATTTTGATTTGTGGAAGCCTTTGATTCATCATAATTTCTGGATATGATGAATGCCTTGAGTTCTCCTTAAGTTAAAACAAATTGGATTTCTATTAGAACTATTTGATGAGAGAGTTCATGTATCTTTTGTATGAATCTGAGATAAATGTTTTTAGTTGTTGATATTGGTTTAATTAAAGTTCAAATCATTAGTTATAATCAAGTCCAGTGACAGGATTTGATGGAGGCTATGGTTATAATCTCAACTAGATTGGACAAAGGATTGGGCTATACAATTGAGTGTGAACAATGCCTGAGCTTTGTTGAGGGAACCAAATCAGTGAACAACCACCTGTTTTACACTGTCATTATGCTTTAACTGCTATATCTTCCAGCTGGATAGAGATAGGACTTCGATTCTAGTTGTGCATTGAACTGAATCATTGAATTAAGAATGACTAATACTAAAAGTGGATCCTTAATGCTCCAGTGTTTCCTTTAGATTATTTCTTTTAACTCTAAATTTAACCCCTTTAAAACCAATGTCAGATTAGTTAATTTTAGAACCTAGGTACCTTTTAGATCTAGTTTTCCACATTCCTTCCTTGTGGATTGACCTCGGTCTCACCGAATTATTATTACACCGCGGCCTTGTACTTGGGGTTGTCGAATAAGTTTTTGGTGCCATTGCCGAGGAAGGTGTTGGATTCGAACACTCCTAGGTTTAGGGTTTTGTTTTGTTCTATTTCTAAGATAGGTTTTCCACTGCTTTGGAGGATTAAAATCCTGTTTTTATTTTCAGATACTAACATCAGTTTTTCTATTTTGTAGGAATTGTTGCTGACATGGTTCATCCTTGCGGGTACATCTCTCCATCTCTCTCCTTCTTCTTTTATTTACTTTTTCTATATTAGGTTAGGCTTCTACTTCTTGAAAATTTCATTATGACTGATTGGACGGGTGAAATGTATAAGTATCTTTTGAAAGATGAGATTTCGGATCATGGGATTTAAAATCATGGTGATCGAAACTCATTTAATTATGAGACTCAATTAACCTCCATTACTCCCCCACGTAAGATGTTGCGTGACTATTATAATGAAAATAACATACATGAAACAACACCGCATAAGACGTTGAGAGAGTATCGGAACGAAGCTAAAATACATAATGACCAACTGAGTAAAACGTTACATGAATATTGGACTAAAAATAACATTCGTAGTGTTTCACCGAGTATGGTAGGAGGTATGCATCAACAGAAAGAATGGGTGCGTGATGGTCAACCGGTTAAGACGTTGCATGAACACTTGTATGGATATGCTTATAAACCATCATACAATTCTTCACTATACAACACGTACGGTCTTAATTGGGAAAACCATCATTCCCCTTGTTTAAGGGAAGAGCTAATTGTAACTAGTGGCAACATCCTAAAATGTCTCATTCCTCCTATGAGCTAGCATATATAAAAATCCTTGAGGATTAATGGAACGAGTTGTTATAGGCAAAATGATGGAGATAAGATCTCACGCGGAAATGCCCATTTCGCTCTCGCTCTCGAGATTGTCTGATCGAGAGTCGAATATTGGATAAGTGCGGGACGACCATTCGACTCTCGAGCTCACCTAATCAGGAGTCATAGATTGAAAAATACTGAGCAGCTATTCGCAAGTCTCGAGTCTTCATAATCGATAGTCAAATACGACAAAGCTCGATCCGCGAACAGACCTTCTCACAAGTCGTTGAAAGACGTTACATCCAAAATATGTACTTGGACTCGCGACCACATTTTAACCTGCGAGCAGCTTTTCTGCGGGTTACAACCAGTTCGGAGGTTATGACTCCAACTACGGGCGTCTCATTCCTTTTCGGAGGCCATGACTCCAACTACGGGCGTCTCCTTCCTTTTCGGAGGTCATGACTCCAACTATGGTTTCCAGCCGGATCCAGCCGGATTTCAAGGGATTACCATCTAGGGGCGTGATTGTTGGAATAAGTCATTGGGTTGGATCTGACTAAAAAGATAGGATCTTATCCCAAGAAATCAGCGAATTCTCAGTATCGTATGCGACATCAACAGGATTTCGACATCTCACGTAACAGATTGGATTGCTTCAGATCTATATAAAGGGGTGGCTCCATTGAGAGCAGGTACGTACACATCATTCAATCTTGGTCCCGTTTTTCTTGGCTTCTCTTCTGTGGTCTAACTTAAGCATCGGAGGGTTAACGGCTGGTCCCCAGCCACCCTTATTCGCTGTCTTGCTTCAGGTCTGGTGGTGGAAATCCCTGCTGGAGCGAAGAAGAAAAGCCGGAGGATCTCGTTACAAAATTTGACATTAACAGTTTGGCGCCGTCTGTGGGAACGACTTGATCATCAAAATCAATCGTGTTAACCACCGATCAAAATCCTTCGGTGATGCCTCCTAAAAAGACTGTTCATCCTTCAACTTCGAGGCAGGCACCACCTCCGCCCGGTGAGACGGAATCCGCACCTGCCCTCCCACCTGTTCCGACGGATATCCCTCAAGGAGCCCCAAATATGCCATCAACAAATCCATTATTGGAGGCCTCTGGAAATCAGGATGATGTCCTACGATTCCTCGGGAACACTCTCCTAACTTCAAACGCCGGAGTTCAGGCACTGTCAAGTCGGCTTGATCAGCACTTCCCTGAACCGCAAAGACAACCCTCCGAAGGGTTACCACCGCCACCCATACCAGTTGCTTCCAGACATTCTATGGATGAACCACAGGTCCCACCACTTGGCGGCCATCCCCCTGTGCCGTCTCCGCATTCTATACATTCCAGTTCGTCTCGACAACCTCAACCGCAAGGCTCCACCGCCGAAACGTCTAGCTATACCCTGCCATGGGAAGGAGATCTCAAAAGAATCCAAGATCGTTTTGATGTCATGGAGCAGAGATACCAGGCAAATCGGCCATCTGTTGTCATGGCGGCAATACATCAATCTGAATCTCCCTTCACAAGCGAGGTCATGGAAGCCCCGTTGCCCAGAAAGTATCGAACGCCTGTTATCGCTTCGTATACAGGTATTGGCGATCCTCTGGAACATCTGGAAACATATAGGTCCCTCATGGAGTTGGAGGGACATGGTTCAGAAATCATGTGTAGGGCTTTTCCCCTTACATTGAAGGAAGCGGCTCGTACGTGGTTTCGGGGGTTAAAGCCTCTTTCCATCAGTTCCTTTTCCCAATTATCGGAGATATTTCTTTCTCAATTCATGGGAAGTATTCGCATTAAAAAGCCAGCCTCCCATCTGATGAATCTGAAACAGCAACATGGGGAGACAATAAAAGAGTTCACAGTACGGTTCACTGCCGAAGCCGTTCAAACTGAGGGTTACACTGAAGAAAAGGGTCTCACAGCCCTCATTGCTGGAATAACGAGCGAGAAATTTAGGTTTGCCTTAGATAAAAGCCCACCGAAAACTATGGCAGAATTTCAAGCCAAAGCTCAGAAATATATCAATGCAGAAGAAGTCGCATTGACACGCCATGGAGTACAGAGCAAGAAGCGCAAACCAGAAGGAGCCTCTTCTACGGATAAGAAATATCGTCGTGATCAGCACGATCGTTCTCCCAAGAGGCCTTACTCTGGTAAATATCATAATTACACTCCTCTTAATCGGTCTCCTGAAAAGGTTCTAATGGAGATAAAACACAAGCCATATGTGAAGTGGCCTGCAAAGATTAAATCCGATCCCGAGAAGAGAGATAAGAGTAAGTTCTGTTACTTCCACAAAGATCACGGGCATAGGACCCAGGACTGTATCTCTCTACGAGACCATATCGAAGCCCTTATTCGAAAAGGCCATCTCCAGGATTATGTTGCTCGTAAGAATCGGTCACCAGAAAGGGTGAAGACCTCATCACGCCAAAAGGAACCGTCTCATCATCAAATCGACCAAGAGGATGCTGAGCCCACAGGAGAGATTCGCACTATCGTCGGGGGTCCAGCTTGCGGGGGTGACTCTCAAGCTTCAAGAAAGGCATACGCCCGAAAGGCGTCCAAAGAACCCCAGCAGATCTATTGGCTGGAACAAACGTCCAACTCATCGAAGGCTAGCCATCCCCCAATTTCTTTCACCCTCGAAGATGCAGCGGGAATTCATTTCCCTCATGAAGATTCCATCGTAGTCACACTGAAGGTATCAAATTATCTGACTCATCGAATTATGGTGGATACAGGTAGCTCGGCCGATATTCTGTATTTGGAGGCTTTCGACAAGATGGCACTTGCCAGAAACCTCCTCAAGCCAGTATCGACCCCTCTTGTCGGCTTTGGAGGAGAAGTGGTAACACCTGAAGGAAGTATCGATCTCCCAGTCACCTTTGGGGAGAGTCCAGCGAAGACCACCGTCTTCGTAAACTTCCTCGTCGTGGATCGAAAATCAGCATATAACGCCATCTTGGGGCGACCGTCTCTAACTAAGGTTGGAGCGGCCTTGCACCCTTCATATTTATGTGTTAAATTTTCGACCCCAAATGGAATCGGGGTCGTGCGAGGAAGTCAGCAGGAGGCACGGTCCTGTTACCAGATAGCCCTCCAAGATCGAAAGAAGGCTCAAGCGACACCTGTCCTGGAAATAGTTCAAGGCTCATCCGACGTTCTCGCCACCGCGTTGGATCCAAGGGAAAATGCTCTGAAATCAGGAACTCCAGGGGAGGAAACAGTGGCGATCCGCTTGACCGAAGACGACCTGTCTAAGATCGTGTACATCGGTTCCTCCTTAAATAGTATCCACCGTGAAAATTTAATCCGCTTCCTCACTGAATACCAGGACGTGTTTGCTTGGTCTCATAAAGATATGCCGGGCATCGATCCTGATGTCATCGTACATCGTCTCAACATTGACCCGAAGCATAAACCCGTACATCAGCGTCGACGTGCCTTCACTGCAGAAAGACAAATGGCGATCAAAACTGAAGTTGAGAAGCTGCTCGCGGCAAATTTTATAAAAGAAGTTGACTACCCACAGTGGGTCGCCAACGTAGTTCTCGTCCGGAAAGCTAATGGCAAATGGAGGATGTGCGTCGATTATTCAGACTTAAACAAAGCGTGTCCCAAAGATAGCTTCCCGACACCACGAATCGACCAGTTGGTCGACTCGACAGCTGGACATGCCCTCCTCAGTTTTATGGATGCTTATTCTGGTTACAACCAGATTATGATGCATCCACCTGATGGCCAACATACTGCCTTCATCACAGATCGAGGACTATATTGCTACCAGGTAATGCCGTTTGGTCTCAAAAATGCAGGGGCCACTTATCAGCGTCTTGTCAACAAAATATTCGCTGCTCAAATCGGTAGCAATATGGAAGTATATGTTGACGATATGCTCGTGAAAAGCATCGATGAAGATGACCACATTCCTGATCTTCGAGAAGCCTTTGATCTGATGAGGAAGTATCAGATGAAATTAAATCCAGAAAAATGTGCGTTTGGAGTATCTGCAGGGAAATTTCTTGGGTTCATGGTTGGCCAACGTGGAATTGAAGCGAATCCCGAAAAGATTAAAGCATTGATAGAGATGAAATCCCCAGTGACTCTGAAGGACGTTCAGCGTCTAGCTGGTCGCATCGCATCATTGAACAGGTTCATCTCGCGAGCATCTGACAAGTGCCTGCCCTTCTTCAAACTCCTTCGTGCAACGGCCAAGTCTGATTGGAACTGGACACCTCAATGTGAAGAAGCTTTTCAACAACTGAAGCAATATATGAGCGCTCCCCCCATTTTATCTAAGCCTGTGGCACATGAGCAACTCATTCTTTATTTATCTGTGTCTTCCACGGCCGTTAGTGCCGCTTTAATAAGAGAAGATTCCGGGGTACAAAGGCCCGTTTATTATATCAGTCGAGCAATGGTTGATGCAGAAACTAGGTATTCTGATTTGGAGAAACTGGCCCTAGCCTTAATCACGGCGGCTCGAAAACTGCGACCATACTTTCAAGCCCATGCTATTTTAGTACCAACAAATCATCCACTACGTCAAGTCCTTCAAAAACCTGAGGCTTCCGGGCGCTTAACTAAATGGGCGGTCGAGATCAGCGAGCATGATATTTCATTCTGTCCTAGGACCGCAGTCAAGGGCCAGGCCGTAGCTGACTTCATCGCCGAATTTACATATTCTTCTGAAGAAAGCATCATGACCAGCGACCAGCCTCCTTGGTCGCTCTTCGTGGACGGGTCGTCACGGGCCAGTGGCAGTGGAGCGGGCCTGATTTTAGTGGCTCCAGACGGGTCGCATTTTCAATACGCTCTGCGTTTCGAATCACGCGTCTCCAATAATGAAGCAGAATATGAGGCCCTTATTGTTGGCCTCGAGCTAGCCGTTGTCCTCGCAGTCCAGAATTTGATAATTCATAGCGACTCCCAGCTCATTGTCAACCAAGTTCTTGGCGAATTCGAAACCAAAGAAGAAAGAATGGCCTTATACAAGTCTCGTGTCCTCATCCTGCTCGCCAAACTGAAGACTCACAAAATATTCCATATCCCTCGCGAGCAGAACCAACTTGCCGATTCCTTGGCAAAACTCGTTTCTGCACCAGAATTAGAACTACCACATTCGATCCCCATCGAGCACCGTCAACACTTGAGTATCGACCAAGTAACTCCTGAGCAAGTTATATCGGTACAATCGTCTCCATGCTGGATGGATCCTATCATCCTTTATCTCAGAGATGGATACCTACCAGAAAACAAGAAAGCTGCAAGACAAATTCAGCTTCGAGCTGCCAGGTACACCTTACAAGATGGAATCTTGTTGCGAAAAAGCTTCTCCTTGCCTTATTTAAGGTGTCTTCATCCAGAAGAAGCACATCGTGTTCTAGATGAAGTACACCAGGGGGCATGTGGTAATCATCCCAGGGGGCGATCTCTAGCATATAAAGCGATGAGGCAAGGATATTATTGGCCTACTATGAAAGCAGACGCTATAGAATTTTCTAAAAAATGCGACAAATGTCAACAATATCAACCTATACCTCGTGTACCGTCTGAGCGGATGACCCCAGTCGACAGCCCTTGGCCTTTTGCTCAGTGGGGGATCGATATCATCGGGCCCTTACCTATGGGAAAGGGACAGAATAGGTTCGCGATCGTGGCGGTTGATTATTTCACCAAATGGGCCGAGGCAGAACCATTAGCCAAAATTACTGAAAAACAAACTACTAAGTTTATGTGGAGAAATATTGTATGTCGCTTCGGACTTCCTCATACTATAATTACCGATAACGGAACGCAGTTCGACAACGCAGCCTTTGATGAATTTTGCGACAAATGGAAGATACGTAATCTCCGCACTTCTCCATATCATCCACAGGCGAATGGGCAGGTCGAGGCAGTGAATAAAATTATAAAGCATCATTTAAAGACCAAGCTAAGTGAATGTAAAGGGGTGTGGCCAGAACTTTTGCCAGAAGTGTTATGGGCCTATAGAACCACGGCTTGTACATCGACAGGTGAAACTCCTTTCTCCTTAGCATTTGGTGTTGACGCAGTGGTACCAGTGGAAATTCAAGTGCCCTCATATCGGATCGAACAGTATGATCCCGCGAGCAATCAGGAAAATCTCCGACTTCATCTCGATCTCTTGGAAGAGCGAAGAAATACTTCCCAAGTACGAGTGGCGGCATATCAACAACGTATTGCTCGTTATCGGAATGCGAAGGTTCGACCTAGATCCTTCCAGTTCGGAGATTTGGTCCTAAGGCAAAATCTTGGAATTCCTGTTCGTTCATTGGATCCGAATTGGGAAGGCCCGTATCGGGTTATTAGGGTTGTGCGACCCGGTACTTATTATCTTGAAGACATGCAAGGGAAGCCTGTACGTCGCCCTTGGCACGTGGAGCATTTGCTAAGATACTACCCCTAGATTCGATGTAGTCTATCATAACATTTTATGAATAAAGTAAAAGATATCTTTTGGCCGCTACTCCATTTATATGGACCAGCATAGCCCTGAAGAGTGCTTACACGTCCTCTTGGCCAATTGCCTACCTTTGGTAGGACTGAAATCGTTACTAGTTGGTCGCTTCTCCATTCTCATGGACTTGAACAGCCTCGAAGAGAATGGATACCATCTCTTGACCAACCTTCTGCCCTGGGTAGAATCAAAATCTCAATCGATAGATCAGTCTATCTCAACGCGGACATGGTCTCACGACCCCCGGATTGAGTCTAATTCATTTTTTCATGAGTTAGTTACTCGCGATTGGTGAGAGGAGGGATCGCACTCCAAAATGCGAGCACCACAGCTCGTGCTCTAATTAAGGCAGAAAACGGGGTTACATCCTGATCGCGAGCAGCTTAGCTCATGCTCGAATTAAAGGGTCACATCTCTGACGAATCCATTCAAGATTAACAAGCAAAAAATGAAAGATGAAGGGAGAATAGCAACGAAACAGCAACACTTCCAAAAATATCTTTTCATTGATAATTAGATGATTACATATACATAAGCGCAGATACAAGAGAAGAAAATAAAAGGAAATCAATCGCTTGGAGGAGCCACGCTCTCGACTTCAGGGCCCATTTCAGGAGCCCCTCCAGCCTGCGTGGCTTCAGTCACCTCGTTCTCGGCAGCAGCTTGCTCTTCTGCAGCTATGATGGTCGCGACTCGACCGAATTCCCCCATATCGAAGGATGGGATCATTCGTTGCACTACTCTTAGTGCAAAGTCTCGACCAGCATCGTATGACTCATATCGTTCATCGTCATACAGCTGCGAAGTCCGGAACTCGGAAACTGCCCGAGTACCTTCCTCCGAGAGCATTTTTACAAGGGCGACTCTCTCCTCGTCCCAGTGGATCGAGTCGTCCTTAAGCTGCGCAAGAGCGGTGCGCTCCCTAGTCAAGTTGTCGTAGGCCTCCTTGAGCTGCGACCTGGCCCCCGCGAATTGCTCCTCTAACGAGATCTTGTCCTGTCGGAAGATCTCCCTCTCTTTCTCTGCCTTCTCCTTCAGACCCGTGAGCTTCACGTAGTCTGAGTCCAAGGCCTGATACCTGTCGGTCAGGACCTGGATCTTCTCGATGAGGATCTTTTTCTCCTCATCTCTCTTCGAGATCACTGCCTCACGAGCCTTGAGCAGTTGATCTCTTCCTTGAACTGCCTTTTCCAAGGCAGTCCTCTTTCCCTCGGCCTCCTCTATCGTGCGACGGGCGGCAACAATATCACGCCTCGTTCGCAGAATAAGATCTAGACCCTGCAAAGAGATGAAAAATATAAGATTTCTGGAACGTAACAACAGGTCGAAACAGATCTTGACGAAGTCTTACCTGAACCATCCTCATCCCCGCTTCAAGGATAAGGTTCTCAGGACTTGGCTCGGGGAGAGAGCCGAAGGCGTGAGGCGGGACGTTCTCGAACAAAAACTTACATACAGGGTGGTGGCGGCGTGGAATCGAGTACGTCCCGCTCCCAGACGGTTGGGCAACGACCAAACCGGCCTGCTCGCGAGGTGGAGGCATGGACTCACGAGCAGGTCCCTGCTCGGCAGCTGGGACCAGTTCCCGAGCAGGAGTCGGCTCTTGAGGCTCTACCTGCTCTCGAGCCTCTTCAGCTGGGGGGCAGCTGGACCCCACCCCATCTGGGGAATTATCTGCAATGTTGATCACTGGTGGCCCAGGTGCGACCACCAGTGAAGGAATAGTAGGCCCAGCTGGGGCCCCCGCCATGCTCGCGGGAAGGGCAGGTTGATCGCTGCCCGCGCGGATGGAAGATTGAGACGGTTCGGCAGGGGTTCTCTTCTGCCTTTTGGAGCCTGTGCCCTTCAGACGGGGCAGTAGGCCTCTCTTCTCTCCAGCCTTCGTCATTTCGACTTCTCTTCTGGATATGAGGCCTGCTGCTGCAAGTCGCGAAGGAGATAAGCAAGCCTCGATATGCCTATCTCCGACAGGCACCTTATATACTCTGACGATCTTCTCGTTGATCCCACCCTTCAAATTCGGTTTCCGCAATGCTGGGATACCTGCGAGCACAAATAATGGTCAAACGAAGCAAAACCCTAAAAATTATTCTAAGGAAACTGCACAATACGGGATTGTGTCTACCTTCACAGAAAAACCGGGTCACTCCTAGACCCCTGGAGGAGGCAGACTCCCAGCTCCCAGAAGCATAAAACCACCGCTTCCTCCAGCCGGGATAGTTCGAGGAGGGCTTACCCAACACGAAATTATCCCGGTGCCAGTAACATAAATAATACCAGCCTTCGCTGGATGGAGCTTTCTTCAGACGGAACATACGGAGGAACTCCTCCGCCGTGAGTTCCCCGTTGCCAGCCTGAGCCCAAAGGGCAAAGGAGCCCAAAACCACCCTCCATCCGTTCACAATGAGTTGCCCAGGGGCAATCTTGTAACACCGTAGTACATCAGGAACAAAGGGATGGAGGGGAAGGCGTACCCACAGGATGAGCTGGTACTCGTAAAATGCTACGCATCCTGGAGGGGGGGAGTCGGGTGTTTCTCCACCTCCGGGCAAGCGGAGAGTTACAGAGTCAGGGATTTGGTATCTCTCCCGTAGCTCAGCCAGCCGGTCCTCCGATAAAACGGAAGGATATCCGGCTGCTGTGTATCTCCCCGCCGAAACCCTTGCACTGCTGGAGGCAGAGGACTCCGGAGTGGCATCACCAAGGGGGACAGTAGTCTCGTCAGAGTTCCCAGCCATGGGGAGATGAAAATAAAAGAAGAAGAAAAAAAGGAAGTATACCGGAAAAAGGAAAGAATAAGCACCGGAAGAAGAAGAAGAATGGAAAGAAAGGATTGCAGGTTTCTTTCGAAAAAACTTCTGTAGAAAATCAAAGAAATGGCGGACTCCGTATATTTATAGGCAATCATTCCGCCGTATCTGATGGCACGTGGCAGTCCCTCTTTGGACACAGCGCTCGAGCAGGCACGCCCATTAACTCCTCAAACACGTGGCGAGCGCCCCTTCATTTTCCATCAGCGAAAAGGCTGCGGAAAGCTGGCGCTCATTAATTTCAGCCTATCATGTGGGGTGCCGTTCTCGATGCAAGCAGCGGGCGGTTTCGTGTGATAGTAAGCTAAGTCCTTTCCTTAAGAACTCTTGGCGGCAAGGACTTGGGGGGCATCTGTTATAGGCAAAATGATGGAGATAAGATCTCACGCGGAAATGCCCATTTCGCTCTCGCTCTCGAGATTGTCTGATCGAGAGTCGAATATTGGATAAGTGCGGGACGACCATTCGACTCTCGAGCTCACCTAATCAGGAGTCATAGATTGAAAAATACTGAGCAGCTATTCGCAAGTCTCGAGTCTTCATAATCGATAGTCAAATACGACAAAGCTCGATCCGCGAACAGACCTTCTCACAAGTCGTTGAAAGACGTTACATCCAAAATATGTACTTAGACTCGCGACCACATTTTAACCTGCGAGCAGCTTTTCTGCGGGTTACAACCAGTTCGGAGGTTATGACTCCAACTACGGGCGTCTCCTTCCTTTTCGGAGGCCATGACTCCAACTACGGGCGTCTCCTTCCTTTTCGGAGGTCATGACTCCAACTATGGTTTCCAGCCGGATCCAGCCGGATTTCAAGGGATTACCATCTAGGGGCGTGATTGTTGGAATAAGTCATTAGGTTGGATCTGACTAAAAAGATAGGATCTTATCCCAAGAAATCAGCGAATTCTCAGTATCGTATGCGACATCAACGGGATTTCGACATCTCACGTAACAGATTGGATTGCTTCAGATCTATATAAAGGGGTGGCTCCATTGAGAGCAGGTACGTACACATCATTCAATCTTGGTCCCGTTTTGCTTGGCTTCTCTTCTGTGGTCTAACTTAAGCATCGGAGGGCTAACGGCTGGTCCCCAGCCACCCTTATTCGCTGTCTTGCTTCAGGTCTGGTGGTGGAAATCCCTGCTGGAGCGAAGAAGAAAAGCCGGAGGATCTCGTTACAAAATTTGACATTAACACGAGTATGAAGATGAGCAATCAAATCAAAATCATTCGCCATCTCTTGAAGACGTTGAGCCTGACATTGGGAACACCAAATCAACCCTCACTAATGAGGAGGAGGGGGCTATCCAAGCCTAACTTTCTCCGGATTTAATGACTAAACTTCTAGACGATATTGATCTCAGTGATCCAAATATCATTATTAACTATGATGAATCCATGATCTCTTTTAGATTTTTTGACCTTAACGATGAAGAGATTCCAACGAAAGTTAACGAACCCGAGGAATCCACGGAATTTGAATGCGATAGTGTGATTGACTACAAGGAGGGTTCAGAGATTGTTTGTGAGCCTATTGTTTCTTCTTCCCAAAGGAAACATGTATATGAGTCTCTAGAGGATATTCATGCTAGGGGTTTAGCTGAAACCGATGTTTTGAGTCATTCCACCATTTTAACATGTCATATCATATTATGAAAGATTTCCATTTGGTAGAAAATTATGTTTCTTTAGAAGATGGGTTGGCACAATTAAAAATTTCAATCAACCAACCAATTCTTGATATTGTGCCTCACACCAACTTCGAAGAACTCTCCTTGGAGGACCTCCTCTTCATTGAGGAGGAATTTCTTGCCATTCAAACAAAATTTCAACAATCACTTATGGAGGATGATGAGCCCTCATCCGATTATCTTGATCTTCTAGATAAATGCTTGGCCCACTCCGATGATCTTGATGATGAGATGATTAAGGAGTTGAAAATTTTGTTAAACATGGTGTCGGTGCTTGAAGAGCTCTTGTCACAATTGATTGTAGAAGCACTAAATAATTCTGAATTATGGAGGAGACAACTTTAACTGAAGAAAACTTGATGAATGTCTCTCCACCACTTTGGGTTTTTCAACCCATTGTAAATTCTAACTAGGAGGACCCAAATCTGAATAATCATTACCCAGTTCCGACTTTGAAGAGATCTCTTTTTACTGCTTTTATCTCCTCTTTTCATGCATGTGGTGCACATTATTATTCGACTTCAAAGACGGCAAACACTCATGTCTACTGTTGAGTAGGACTTTGGATAGTCCTCATGAGAAATCTGTTCAAAGTCATGAAGATCCTACTCAAATTTGATCATGTAATCGATCTGACTAATGTAGGTTAGGTAGGTTAGGTTTATTCTCTGTATTAGGTTTACTTTTCTGATTTTAGGATTGAATAAGTCTCACGGAGACATGAAAGAAGCTAGACTTGATTAACTTGCTATCTCAGGTAACTTCTCTTGCTCACTCTCCATTATTTTTTCATTGCTTTTATGTTGTTGCATATTGCATATGTTTCTTACATTGAGGACAATGTAAACTTTAGGTTGGGGTTGAGATTCCTGCTAAATCTAATATTTTTGCAACATTTCGAGCAAAATTTCAGAAAAATTTTAATTTTCTTTTTTCTGATTTTAAAACTCTCTTAGAAGGTATAATTTTATGAATTTGAGTATATGTGAATATAAGATAATAAGAGATGTAGTAATCTGATTTTGAAAGCTTAAATTTTGATTGATTTTATTAGTTTTCTACATGAGTTCCTTCCATTATTCGACTAATAGATAGTTTAAACATCATTGGAGTCTAGAACACATTGCACAAGTCACTCTCATTTGTAAGGATTTGAAAGGATGTTTGATTGATTAGATTGGATTATAGTTTGGAAGTGTTGAGGAACCAAGCCGGAGAGTATTGTCTATCACATTCAAAAGCTAATTTGGGACAATGATTTTTTGTTCCTGAAGGGATCTTTATCCTGGAAGGATTCACATCCTATGTTCATGTCATTACTAACGTATTTTTCTAGTACGAAGTGAGCCTTTTAGATTCTTTAACTATTGTTTAAAAAGGGATTGAATTGCAAAATCTAAAGGAAATATTGAAAAGGGTTACCTATGACCAACCCGGGGAGGGCTTATCACCCAAGCTGGTAATGAGAGTAGTGTGAAAGCCGTCGATAGAATTGTAAAGCAATATCTTGTCATAGGCTTGTTAATCTGTACACTTTTCAGATTTGTAACCCAATTGATCCTTGGAAGGAAAGGTAATCTTGAAAGATGAGGAGTAGATTTACACTGAGCATATTAGACCACGATTGTTTGAATTCCTCTACTTGTCGACTAATTAGTTGGAACTCAGTTTGAACACTCATTAAGTCATTAGAAGATAAGTGTTTCATTTTCATGCTATTAAGTATCTCTAAGTTTCATTATTTGCATAGTTTGAATTTCATAGAAGAAACTTTTGTAAGACATAGTTGAGATTGAGAAATTAAATTCTTTTTCGCACGTTTTGCTCGGGACTAGCAAAATGTTAGTTGGGGTGTGTGTTGAGCTCTGAATAGTGCATAGTCTAACCCCAATTCATCACACATTATGCATGGTTCATAGTGTTAAAAGACCCATCTTATATTTGTATTTGCGATTGCAGGAAGATAAGAGAGATTCATGGATTTGATGCTTAAAGACCCACTTTAGACACTTTGAAGATCAATGGAAGAAAAGCCAAGAAGTGGAGGAAAGAAGCAAGAAAGAAAGGAAAAGAGAAAAGAAGAAATTCTGAAAAGACAATCTTCACAACCGGTCGGATGACCGGTCGAATTATTTTTGGGAAGACACGAATCATAGCTGAGCTTGCTGGGCCAATTTTGGTCAGTCGCGACCGGTCAGACGACCGGTCAGCAAGTATTTAGAATTTCAGATTTTCTGTTAAAACCATTATTGTGGGGGCCACAACCAATCGACAGTGGGCCAAGACCAGTCGGCCACCGACTTTTTTCTTCGAAACGGTTACGCGGATTCTTGAAGTTTTTAAGTCCGTGGCAGATTTCTTCTATAAAAAGTCACCTCCACTCTCTTTTAGGGGTATCATAGTATAACGACCCGAGATTTTTGGCTCTCGTGTATAACACGACGGCCGAATTCCCAAGTAATTTATGGAATAACTAATTTATCAAATAATAAAATATAGCATTCAAGCACAATGGCGGAAACAATTATCATCTTATTCTATCAAACTTACTATGTCATCATTAATGTTTAAATAAGGGAACCAACCAAATCCATACTGATTAATTAAAATACAAAACCATGTCTTCTCTTGAAGACTTATTACAATTCCATAAATGTATCAACTACTCAAAAAAAATATTTAATAAATGATAACATCAATTAAGTTTCTCTAATATCGTCATCCGCCATGTGATCGTACGAACCCATCGAACTCTTTTCCTTAAAAATCGGGTTTAATACCTGGATCTTCACCTGCATCATCTAAATTATGTTTGCGATAGCGTTAAACGCTATCATAGTGGGGAATATTTCCTCCAAGACAATCAAGAATAATAATAACGGTACAGAGTAAATGCAAGTAGTATATTATCATTTAATCAAATCAAAACAACTAACTAAAAATCTTTGTTAATGCGATGCATGGAATGCATGCTCTGGCTAAGGCACCCTGGCTAGAATCACAATACATGAAGTGGGAGACTCCCTGTTACGACTTCATGCTAGCTACTAGTCACTAGAGGTTCCTGGGACGCACAAGCCCATAGTTTTGCCCGACCATGTGAGAAACGGGACGCTCATAGCCCAAATCTACACGTGACAGTGTACGGGAGAAGTAGGACGCTCTAGCCTATTCTTAATTTCGTACACTCACATGGAGCCAAGTGAATGTATGACTTTAGTTTCACCTTTATTTAATTATTTTCGCATACAACCGATTTGAATAAAACTCAGTAGTCACTATGGGGAGTCGCAAGCAACCCAGCATAGGCCGATAGCACAGGATTAGTGTCCATAGCACCAACCCCGGCTCATGAGAATTTGCATACCATTAGTGTCCACTCATTGTCCCGTTTTATGATTTCATCATGTCCCAAAAAGCCAATGTTGTACATCATGACCAAATTCATTAAAATACTCATGTAATGTAAATTGATCCAATCAAGCATCATGTACATGTACGGATCCATTAACAAACAATCACTTCATTCTCTCAGTTAAGTCAAGATATATTCTTCCATCATGGACACCTCTCACAGGTTCCATCTCTCTACATCGAATAATTTTACCAACTTAGGGACAAAGAGTATATAATAATAGGATGTCCATATGATGATCTTATATACATATTTCATATCACAATACGAAAACCAATGTTACTTGTAACACATAGACTCAGAAAATAAGGGCATAGATTTCACAAAGATAAATAACACAAATACACATGCTTCTCAGTAAAAAAATCTAAATAAGGAATCACATCATTATATAATGATATTCATTACAAATCCTACATTAAACTTCATGTTATATAGATCAGCAATTCAAAACAAAATAACTTCACATGCTATAAAAGAAACTTATGATAATCGTGATATTATTAATGAAAGACTTGAAGGAAAATCCTCACCTAAGGATGGACTTAGAAAAAGAGGGTTGTAGAAGATCCTAGCCGCTGGAAAAATATGAGAAAAAACTCTCTTCTTCTCTCTCTCTCTCTCTAAGGCATGGAGGCTAGGGTTAGGAGAGTGATTTGGAGGTGCGTAGTAGAAATATGGAGAGGGATGTGCACGCGAGGTCTTGTGTAACAACTTCTTGAGGTGGGTTTCTCAAATCTCAATATTCGGGTGATCTATGATCAATTCCAATCCATTCATCTTATCAAGCTCGAAGAGTAGAGTCAGAATACGTAAATTTCTTGATGATCCACATTCTAGATTGGCCGATCCTTGAAAATGGCCTAACGGGTGCTAAAATGGCCTTGATCTCAATTAACAGTCTACTTTTGATGATCGGGGCCCAAATTTTGGAAAAATATATGGTCATGATAGGCAAATAATTGTATAAAGTTTAGTGGTTGGTTGATGGTGAGAAATACCTAGATCTGAAATTTCAACTTTTGGCGGAAAAGGAAGGGGCTGGCTTTGTGATTCAACGGTGTAGGATTATAGATCGGGGTCCAAACTTTGTGTAAATTGGTAGTCATATGAGTATAATAAGTGGTCTAAATTTGAGAAGCGATTGATGGTGAGAAGTGGGTAAATTGAAAGGTTCAGATTTAAAAAGAGTTGGTAACTCATTAATTTCTAAAACGGGATAACTTCGCGCATAAGAAAGATGCTTATCAAGGTGGGGCATTCAAATCATATTATTGGTTCATGATAAAGATGATCCAAGTCACTCATATGAAGAGACATATTTGACTACGACTAACCATTTACTTTCCTCACTCGATGGACATGAAATTTAGGGTTAAGGGGCTAAGTTAACAATTGGACCACTTCTACTATGATTTAAGGGCTGAAATTTGACGTGTATGGTTAATATATGCCCAAAAGCTTAAATCCAGGGTTTTGTGTGAAAGTGATCTTAAAAAATTATAATACTTAAAAATGGCATCTTAACTTAAGTTTAACTAATGGCATTTTCGTAATTATCTGAAAAATGCGTGATTTTTGAAATATGATCTTTCTATGATGTTTATGGGATCGTTTTAAGCAACTTTTGTAAGGGTCCCCTATCAGATCTCTTACGGATGTCCCGCTATTCGCAAATCAATGGTAAATGTATGATAATTAATAAAAATAAATTCAAATGAATTTTTAAAATTTTTCAAATAAATCTCGAAAATCTGGGGCGTTACACATAGGACGTGGGAAGCAAAAAGATCAAGTCTTAGGAGGATTTCTAGCCTTCTACAGCTAGTTTTTCTTTCTTTTATAATTCTAGTTCTAGTTTTCTTATGCTCTCTTCTAGTTAATTCTCAGCTAGATCTAAGGGGTAAAACTTCTAGTTTATTATTCATGCTTTGATTCTTTGATTTCAAATTATGATTTAATTATTGAACAATTCATTAATAGTTTGAATAAAGTTGATAGTTTTAGATAATTCAGGGATCTTGTGTGCTATGTACATGAGTTCTTGTTGGATTTCTGAGATTAATTATATTGGTATGTAGGATTTTGATTTATGAAAGTCTTTAATTCATCGTGATTTTTGAATATGGTGAATGCCTCAAGTTCTCCATAAGTTGAAACGAATTGAATTTCTATTAGAACTATTTGATGAGAGTTCATGTATCTTTTGTATGGATCTGAGATAAATGTTTTTGCTTGTTGATATTGGTTTAATTAGAGTTCAAATCATTAGTTCTAATTAAGTCTAGTGACATGATTTGATGAAGGTTATAGTTATGATCTCAACTAGATTGGATAAATGATTGGACTATACAATTGAGTGTGCTCAATGATCGAGCTTTGTTGAGGGAAACAAATCAATGAATAACCATCTGTTTTAGACTGTTATTGTTCTTTAACTGCTATATCATTCCAGTTGTGCATTGAATTGAATAATTGGATTAATCATGGCTAATACTAGAAGTGGATCCTTAATGCTCTAGTGTTTGTTTTAAATTTATTCTTTTAACTCTGAATTTAACCCCTTTAAAACCAATTTCAGATTAATTAGTTTTAGAACCCAAGTACCTTAGAGTGTCTGGATTTAGTTTTCCATATTCCTTCCCCGTGGATCGACCTCAGTCTCATTGAGTTATTACTACATCGCGACTTTATAGTTGGGGCTGGTGAATAGGCAGGAGAACATATATATGTTCACCAAGGATGGTCGAAAGATTGTTTTGACCTTGGCACCATAGAATGCCCTGAAGCTTTTAAAGTGGAGGGGAACTCTCTCCTTGACATTCATGAGTTTGTTGAGGAATCAAAGGAGATTGGCGAAGTATACGCCGTAGTGATAAAGGGCAAGGAGTCGAACCCTCTAATGTTCCTACGAGCCTTAAACCATTACTAAAAGTATTCAGAAGTATTTTGCCTAAGGATTTGCCTGATGGATTGCCTCCCATGAGAGACATCCAACATCATATTGACCTTGTCCCAAGGGCCAATTTGCCTAATCGACCACACTATCAAATGAGTTCGAAAAGTGTGAAATTCTCCAAGGGCAAGTGGAGGAATTGATTTGTAAAGGTCTCATAAGAGAGGGCATGAGCTCGTGTGTCGTCCCGACACTTCTAACCCTGAAGAAGGATGGGACCTGACGCATGTGTATCGATAGCCGTGCTATCAACAAAGTAACAAATAAATATCGATTTCCGATACAGTGGTTGGATAACATGTTTGACATGCTTGAGGGCTCCAAAGTGTTCTCGAAACTGCACTTACGGATTGGGTACCATCAAATTTGTATTAGGCCAGGTGATGAGTGGAAAGCGATCTTCAAGACCAAGGAAGGGTTGTATGAGTAGCTGGTTATGCCTTTCGACCTAACCAATGCACCGAACACCTTCACACATTTAATGAATCAAGTGTTGAAGCTGTTCATTGGCCACTTCGTCGTTGTATACTTTGATGATATCTTGCTATACATCAGAATGAGACAGAGCACATGAATCATCTCAGACAAGTGCTTCAAGTATTGGGTAGCAACGAGCTATACTTAAACTTGAAGAAGTGTAGTTTTTTACTGATCAATTATTATTCTTGGGATTCATTGTGTTGTCCATGGGTATCTGAGTGGACAAAGAGAAGGTTCGAGCTATTCGGGATTGGCCGAGTCTGAAAAACATACATTAGGTACGAAGTTTTCATGGATTGGCCACATTCTATCATCGATTTGTGTGGCACTTTAGTACTATTGCCGTGCCAATTATTGATTGTATGAAGAAGGGTCTGTTTCACTGGACCGAAGAGGCAGAGAAGAGTTTTACAGAAATTAAGCATCAATTGTCTACTACTCCGATCTTGGGGCTCCCTAATTTCAACAAGTTATTTGAGGTAGAATGTGATGAATCTTATGTTGGCATTGGGGGAGTTGTTTCTTAGGAAGGCCGGCCGGTTGCCTTTTATAGTGAGAAGCTCAGCGACGCATGATACACGTGACGACCTACGAGCTTGAGTTATATGCAGTGGTCCAAGCATTGCGCCACTGGCATCACTATCTTATTTAGAGAGAATTTTTTCTCTATACTGACCATTAGGCTTCAAAATTCATTAACAATCAGACTAACATGAACCATATACATGCTAGATGGATTTCCTTTTTAACGGAGTTCACGTTTATTCCAAAGCACAAATTAGGGCAACAGAATAAAGTGGCAGACACACTTAGTTGACGTGCATCCCTTCTTATCACAGTGAGCAGTGAGGTGGTTGGATTCGACGTCTCAAGGAACGTTATGCTGAAGACTAGAATTTTGCAGATGCATGGACAAGGTGCTAAAAAGGTCACCTAAGTGACTTTCTGATTCAGGATGGTTTCCTCTTCAAAGGGAATCGACTTTGCATTTCGCAAAGTTCGTTGCGAGAAAAAATTATTATCAACCTACATGACGGTGTCCTTGATATTCACCTTGGACGAGACAAGACTGGAGCAATGGTGAAAGAGTAGTATTACTGGGCATAATTAGCTCATGATGTTGGAAAGGCAATACAACGATGTCATATTTGTTAGAATTCTAAAGGGCAATCTCAAAATACGGGTCTTTATATGCCATAACCCATGCATGATGCCCCTTGGGAAGATCAGTTCATGAATTTTGTACTGGGTCTCCCATGAACACAACGCTGCATAGATTCAGTGTTCGTGGTGGTAGACCGATTCTCTAAGATGGCACACTTCATCCCCTGTAAGAAGACCTTTGATGTGATACATGTTGCGAATCTTTTTTTCAAGAAAATTGTACGACTACATGGGACTCCTAAGACGATCACTTCAGACTGAGACACGATGTTCATTAGCCACTTTTGGCGAGACTTATGGAATCGGCTTGGCACACGACTTCAATATAACAGTACTTACCACCCGTAGGTAGATGGGTAGACAGGTTGTGAACCGCACATTAGAGAATCTCATTTGTTGTAGTTCAGGTGATAAGCCTAAACAGTGGGACATGGCCCTGGCACAAGCGAAATTCGCATTCAATAACATGATAAACTGCTCGACAAGGAAGTCTCCGTTCTAGATTATCTAGGGGTGCATGCCTCGCCATACACTTGATTTGGTCTCCCTGCCTAAGCTCTCGGGCATCAGTATTGCACCTAAACATATGGTGGACCGGATCATGTATATACATGCAGACGTGCGGAACAGGCTACAGGCTTCGAACGAAAAATACAAGGAAGAGGCTGACAAACATTGGCGTGCCAAAGTGTTCGAAGTGATCAAGTGATAGTCCATCTACGTAAAGAGCGATTTCCTACCGGGATCTACAATAAGTTGAAATACAAGAAGATTACCGGCACTGATCATTCACAAGATCAATGACAATGCCTACGTTGTTGATCTTCCGGATGACATGAAGATCTTGAGGACTTTCAACGAACCAAAGGATTATGAACATTTAAAATCAAGATACTTCCTATCTTATCATCTCATATTCACATAACTCGAATTCATAGTGGTGAGTATAGTGATTTCAAATTCATAGAAATTAACTTTCTAAGAGAGTTAAAAAAAATCAGAAAACTAAAAAAATTTCTGATTTTTGTTACTCGAGATGTTGCAAAAAGCTAATAGACTCAGTAGGAATCTCACCCCAACCTAAATTCTACATTGTCCTCAATGTAAGAAAGATATACAATTCATAAAACAAGAGAGCGATGGCAAAATAAAAGGGAGTGAGAAAAAGAGTACCTGAGAAATTAAAAAATGCTCTTTTACTTCTTTCGACAAAACTACTAGAACAACTTAAAAATAAACCTAACCTAAATTACTTTATACCTCCATTTGATTAGAAGGTCATTCCCGGTACATATGATCATCTAAAAGTATTAAATCAAGTAGGACCATCAGGTGGTGTAAAAGATTTCTCAGTAAGACCATCCACCATCCTGCTTTATGGCCCGTTTGGCACCATGGATTTGAGGAGAAAGGAGGAGAAACTGGTTGCTTTATTCTGTTTGGCACCATGGATCTGATGAGAAGTGGATTTGAGAGGAATCCAGGAGAACTTAAAAAGGCACTTTTAGCCCTTTTTCAAATCCTTAAAAAAAGGTGGGATTTGAGGAGAAATCCTTCCCAACGTGGGACCCACCGTAATGTGTCCCTAACTATGGGACCCAACATGATGTATGTTTTCCATCCAACTTGTTGATAAGGTCACAAAGACCTGGATGAAGGGACCACACAAATTTCAGTTTAATCTAAAACTTTTGTGCATCATAAAGGTCTCACTCTTCATTTTTTCTTGTTTTATGGTCCACTTTAGATGTGGATTTGCTTTATTTTTTGGATCTTGGCATAAAATGATTTGTAAAAATGGATGAATGGCATGGATTTAAAAATCGAGGCTAATACGGTGGGCATACGGTGGGATTAAAATTTACACCGTCCATTCTTTCATGTTTGATTTCTCTCCAAATCTTGGCTGCCAACCAGAAAATCTGGAATTGATGAGAATTCATATCATGGAATCCACTTCTCCTCAAATCCATGGTGCCAAACGGGCCATTATAGTATACATGGGTGATATTTATCATTCTATACCATTGAAAATCCCACTGAAGAAATTCAGCAGGTTTCACAAAATAGTCATTACATATATTGAAAAATAAGATTTTCTTTGGTTGTAAATCATTAAATATGTATCTCCTTTTCACTTCGTCTGGGAAAAAATTAATAAAATATGGGTCATCCCAAAGATAGTGTTCTTCAGTTTGAACAAACCAAAGAGATGTGGAGACTTAGATCATTTTTTCCTCACAAGTTGGTATAATCTTCACATAGTCAGATTCTACCGGTGCTTCCACAATTGATAATTCATTTTTACTCTTTGTGGAGAGAGGTTTTTTTGGCATCGTTGAAGTCTCCCTTAAGGCATTGATAATGTCTTTAATTATAGAATCATCTGAATCCTCAAAATATGTTAAACACTCTTCTAAGGTGTGGGGAACTTTGGGAAGGGAGGTTTTCAGATTTTGTTCATTGCGATCCTTCTCCATCCCAATGGGTTCTTCAGACTTATGCCTTTCCTTAGGCAAGTCAAGCACCAATTCATCAATTTCCTACACAACAAAATTCTTAAGATTAGAAATTGGTGACTTGTTATTTAAAGTTTCAGAATTTGGCTCTTCCAAGGCCTCATTAATATCTAAAATTATATCATCCTTATAATGGGCCAAGAAAACTTTTAAGGTTTTAGAAAAATCAGTTGAAGGAGGCTCATCATCATCCACTATTGTATCAGTGAAGCTAATTATGTGGATCTCATCCTCATCCTCTTGTTCTCTACGTAAATTAAACACATTCATCTTCATTGTCATATTTCCAAAGGATATCTTCATGATTCCATTCCTACAATTGATGATAGCATTGACAGTTGTTAGGAATGGTCGGCCTAGAATGACAGGAACTTGAGTACATACATTGGTAACCATGTGTGTATCCAAGACGATAAAATATACCGGGTAATAGAACTTGTCGATTTGGACCAACACATCCTCAGTCACCCCCCTCGGTACTTTAACGAAACAATCCGCAAGTTGTAAAGTTATCTTTGTGGGTTTTAATTCACCAAGTTCAAGTTGCTCATATACCTAGTAAGGTATCAAATTAAATTAGCCCTTAGATCAAGAAGCGCTCTATCGATCCGAAAATTACCTATTATGCATAAGATTGTAGGACTTTTGGGATATTTGAATTTGGGGGGAGTGTTTTGTTGAATGATTGCACTTGTTTTGTAAAACATGCCCTCTTGTGCACGCTTTGCTTACGCTTTACGATACATAAATTCCTAAAAAATTTGGCATATGAAAGAATTTGTTTTATCGCATCCAATAAAGGAGTTGATTTCGACTTGTTGGAAGACTTTAAGGATGTTCTGATTTTCACTTGGCCTTTTTGTTGAGACTAAACGTTGGGGAAATGGGGCCACATGTTTGAATTCATGCTTCGATTCTTTAGTTTGTGAAAAATTGCTTGAGTCACCGTTACTCTTAGAATCAACCGGATCACCAGGCTTTGTGACCTTCACCGAATTAGATTTTTCAATTGTCTTACCACTTCTAAGAGTGGTGATGGCTTGAACATGTTCCATATGATTGGTTGAATAATTGGGATTACTGAAGGCAAATTGAGGTTTTGGGTTAGGTTGAGATTGGGCTGGGAAGGTCCCTTGCTCCCTAACTCCTAAATGTGTCTTAATTCTTACAACTAACATTTTTAATTCATTTATAGCCTACATGGTGGACTAATTTATCTGACTTTGTCCAATCATGAATACATTCAATGTATCCTCTAAGGTGCTCTTTTATGGAGGCCCTTGGAGAGCATTGTTTGTATTTGCCATAGGTCCATTCCTCTATCCGTAATTTGGTTGATGCCGCCAATCAAGGGGTTATATGGTAGAATTTTGGGCACTAAAAGCGCGTTAGTAAGCGTTCATAGCATTCGATTGGGCTTGCAAAATATCTTGAAAAGAAGGGTTTGTTGGACAATCCTTTGTTGAGTGAGCATCACTCTCACAAATACTACATATGCTCTCCATGACCTCATCGGTATGTATCATATTAACATTCCTTACTTTCATGGCCTCAACCTTCTTTGTGAGACCTACCAACTATGCATTCAAGTCATCATCTTTTAATACATGTGTTCCCTTCTTTATTGGCACTGACTTGGGATTACTAATTGGGTTGGATATGTCTTAAGATTGGGTATTTTCAGCTAGCATATCAAAATAATCACAAGTCTCATTGGGCTATTTGCTAAAAAAATTCACCATTACACATCATCTGAATAAATTGGCGCATGTTTGAATTCAATCCATTATGAAAAAAGTTAATCATTTGCCACTTTTCATAACCATGATGTGGACATGTAAGTAAAAGTTCTTTGAACTTTCCCAACATTGAAAACAAGTCCCGTCTTCCTTTTGGGAGAAATTCATTATGTCCCACCTTAGCGTGTTGGTCTTGTGCACTAGGAAGGACTTTTTAAAAAACTCCCGGGTCATCTCAGCCCATGTCCCAATGCTTTTAGGTTTTAAAGATTGAAGCCATGATTTGTCTCTCTCCTTAAGAGAAAAAGGGAATAATTTTAGTTTGATTACATCGTAAGAGATGTTATTGAATTACAAGGTGGTGGCGATCTCCTCAAATTCACTTAGATGTGAGTATGGACTTTCAGAGTCAAGCCCATGAAATTTTGGAAGAAATTTGATAATCCCCGATTTAAAGTCCACATTTCTTGCATTTAGTGGGAAAATCATGCAGGAAGGTGTGCTTGTTCTCTTCGGTTATAGATAATCACGTAGTGTTTTGATTGGAGGAACATAATGCACCTCATTCTCATTACGTTTCGTCCTAGTTGGTGGCGCATTCCGCTCAACATTCTCAGCAGTATTTGGCTCATTCTCAGCCATGTTTCCAGATGGTTCAGAATTTCTTATACGTTTTCTAACTTGTCTATCAATAGAAAACCCTTCGACTAATTCACCTTTACTTACAAGTCTTGATGTATGACCCCTTACCACTTGAACATGAACCACACAAGAACTACAACTAAACCTTGTTAGTGCACTTTTCTGTGGCATACTAGTGCACCTTATTTGTCAATGACTTAGGTCAGTAAGCCAAGTGTCGGTTGAGCTTAAAGAAGATGAAGATCGAAGGCTCAAGCGGACCTGCTGCATTAAGGAAGAAGAAACAGGTCAAAGAGATGCCTTGGTGAAGCCTTAACCTTGAACCTAACCAAAACCATAACCTCTACATGACCGTGACCATTATGCATATCCTTATTCACCTTAGATTGGCCTTAGATGTCCCAAACGATCACCAAAAGGATGGCCAAGAGGTTGCATGAACTACTGTAAAATGCAACTGAAAAACAGTAGGAATTCATGCTTAGACTAGTCTTTCGACCGGTAGGCACATGGAAAAAAAAGTACAGTAACCGAACCTGAAAAATCAAGCATCTCTGGGTAATTCGACCGGTCATCTGACCAGTCGGTGATCGACCAAAGTGGGATAGCAACATTCACATCCCAGGCCATTAATTTGACCGGTCGCCGATCGACCAAAATGGGACAACAACATTCACATCCCAAGCCATTAATTTGACCTGTCGCTGACCGATCGAGGACCCTTGACCGATCGGTTGTTGAAAGGTCTGACCAGTCGGAGTAAAGCCGTTTTATAGCTGTTTTCTATCCGTTTCACATTTGTCTATAAAATGGTTTGGGTCATTTTTTAGGGGACAGAGATGGATTTTGAGGAGATTGAAGCCACTATTATTGGAGACCATTTGAGGCTCATATCCTAACCCTAGCAAGGCATCTTCCTTATGATTTAACACAAGAATGGAGCATTCCAAGCTCAAAAGAAGATGACCTTCACCCTCTTTTGATCTCTAGAGTTTGGATAAAACTTGATAGTTATATTTCTATCCAAAGCTCTATGATGAAATCCTTGTAGGTGAGACACTCTAGGTAACCCATTCCCATTAGTTGTAGAGATCTCAAAATTACCCTCCTATCACCTTGGGCATCTCAAAGGCATCACATGCAAGGTGATTGATCAAGTATAGCTGAGGCATTGGCGACGCAGCGACAACACGATCAGGGGAGCAAAGGGGAGCTGATTGAAGCACGGGAGAGTGGAGATCAAGCAACCAGAAGTGGTACTGAACAAGGGGCTCATCCGACAAGTAAGGTTGTCTAATTGTTGAGAGTCCATCCACTCTTTTCCCTATGGGAATTGAGTGTAGAGTTTGTTTGTCAAACTCGATCTAGGGTCGTTTATCGATCCTTGGCTTGTTAATTGAGTGTAAAACTCTAGGGACGTTGGTTGTTCCTTGGCATGTTAGTCGGGCCTAAAGACTAGGGGCATTTGGCGCTCCTTTGCTCATTTGTCGGGCCTAGACAAAGTCTCTAAGGGGGAGCCTCTGACACGGGAGTGAATGTGCATTGGGTTGAAAGTTAGCTTATTTCCAAAACTCCGTTAAGGTTGAGATGTGAACCGATAAAACCTCGTGTAAAGGTTGAGAGATGGACCTCATTTAAAACCTTCGTATAGTGAATGTCAATGTGCTCAATGGGGTTGAGAAGTTGAACCGGGAGTGGAGTAGACCCAAAGTTAAACCACTATACATGCTTGTGTTTGTGATCCTTTTGAGCATATTGTTATCTTAACATTGTATGTTTAATTGTTTAATTATGAATGCTTGATAAGAAGGTATGCTAGGCACTAGATAGGCACATCCACACACAAGATGTACTTTCACTAAGTAGTGTAGACTTGAGCTCATTGATCTATTCTCATAGTCTATATAGGTTGCATAGATTAAGAGCTTGATTTGTTTAATCATTTGATTATCTATGCATGCTTAGACTAGGTAACATATTGCTTAAACCATATGCTAGTCTTGTGATTAGACCCACTTAAGTTTGGAAGCCAAAGTGGTAATTGCTTACTTAGTTTAAATTGTTAAATTGCATAAGTAGGCGATTTTTTTAAAAAGGTCATAATGACCGCCCTTTTAGGACTTAGCCATAATTTTAGTTGCTCCCCAAACTTCCGCACTAATACTCCTTTAATTCAAAAGGTGTAATTTCAATTGGTATCAAAGCGGGTTGCTCTTTAAGGATTTAACCGTCTAGAGTGAGATCCGATACCGGAGCACTAGTATAATGTCTAACCGAGATGGGAGTACCACCAACAGTCCTCCATTCTTTGATGGGTCCAACTATGCCTATTTAAAGGCTAAAATAAGGATTTTCTTGCAATCCATGGACCCACCTGTGTGGGTAAGCACACAACGTGGATACTCCATGCCCACTAAACATGTAGAAGTTGATGGTAAGACCATTGTCATTCCCAAAGATGATGAGAAATGGAATGACAGTGAGAGAGCTCAATATATGGCAAACGCCAAAGCTTTCAATGCGATTTGCTGTGCAGTTTCTCCGGAAGAATTTCAACGCATTCTCACATGCGCAACTGCAAAAAAAGCGTGTGATATACTTGAGGTTACCCACGAGGGAACTAGCACAGTAAGACGTTCGAAGTTTCAGCTCTTAAACATTAAATTTGAAAATATAAAAATGGAAGAGTTTGAAACTTTCATGAGTTTTATACACAATTGTCTGATATTTGTAACTTCATGTTTGCCTTGGGGGAAAGGGTTCCAGAAGATAGGATTTGTAGAAAAATACTTAGGTCCCTCCCGGAAAGATTTAACACCAAGGTAATAACCTTAAAAGAGTGTAAAGACATAAACAATGTGAAAATAGAGGAACTTATAGGTTCTCTACAAACTCATGAGCTACACTTTAAGGCCCCCTCTAGAAAGAAGGTCATCGCTTTAAAATTTTTTCACAAACACTCCTATAAGAAAATTAAGAGTGAGTCTAGGGAAGAAGATAGTGTTGATGAGGATGATGCGAATGAAAAGTTAAATAAAAAATTCAAACGATTCCTCTAATTTGATAGAGGGAGTAACTGTGACAAGAAGGATAAGAAGGATGATAAATATAAAGGAAAATCATCCAAATCCAAATCTGTCTGATGTTATAGTTGCGGTTATCATGGCCATATTGCCCCGAATTGTTTGAAAGCATCTAAATCAAAAGGTAAAAAGGCAATGGCTACCACTTGGGATGACACGAAGCAGTATAAATCTAAATTTAGTGACTCCTCTAGTGATGGCAGCAAAAAATCAGTGAGAATTCTTATGGCTTCCACCACTACCTATCTTCCTCCTAATCCAAGAGAGGATCTTGACCACTTTCCCTTCTACTCCTAGAAGGAGTTCCCAATCCCTCACCTCAAGTTGAATTTTATGAGGGTATTGTGGAAATTAGTTACCCTTATGAATATCAAACTAGAAATAGTTAGTAAGAGTAGCTAGAAATTGATTTTATTGGAAAATTTGAGGATTTCAGCCTCATTTTTATGATTATGGGCAAATCAGAGGATTCAAGCCTCATTAGCCCAAATTTGGTAGTTTAGCCTTGCTTTTATTTAGGAAATTTGCTTCTAGACTATCACCCCACTTAGATTAACTAATTATTCTAAATTTTTATGCTAATCTTTGCTTTACCTTGGTAATGATATACATGATTTGGGGAGGTGGGTTGATTGGGCTATAAGCCCTTGAGCTTTTATTGCTTATTGTATATCTTAAATGACCAATTATGCATGATTAACTATTCTTAGATAGTTATATTTTCTTGTTAATCATGTTCCATTGCATGCTCCATGTTTTAAAGTTCATGCACTCTATACTCTCCTTGTTAGCACGTGCTTATAGTTATAACTGCAACATACTATCTACTCTTACCTTAAGCTTAATTGATGTATCATTAAGGGGGAGAGAATACTTTGTCAATTGCTAACAAAAAGGGGGAGAAAGATCAAGTTCCACAAAAAATAGTTGCTATGTTTTGTGATGCAGGGATTGACAGGTTATGGGGGAGCAACTAAAGAGAAGCTGCTTAGTTAGGCATGTCAAGAATCCTGTCTTTATTTTATTATCAATGTAATCTCTTGTACATGTATTTTGTTTCGGTAGGTTAGGTTTTTAAAAGTAATTAACAAAGGAAAAGATTGTTAGTGCACTTTTCTGTGCCATATTAGTGCACCTTATTTGTCAATCACGTTTGTCCATGTGTTGTAATGTCGGTTGAGCCTTGGCAAGCTGAAGACCGAAGATTCAAGTGACAAGAAGCATCAAGGAAGAAAAAGGCAAATAAGATGCCTTGGTGATCCTAATCCTTTGGACCAAAACACCTAAAACCTCTTAGATGATTTGGACCAATTAGGAAACCCCTTAGTCATCTTCATTAGTCTTAAAACACCATGAAAACATGATAAGCTAGGCTAATTCAAGAAATGGAAGCTGCTATAAACAAATCAGCCCAAATAACAGTTTTCGATTGATCTCCGATCAATCGGACATAGGTTCCAATAGAACTCTGAATCGAACAGTTGTTTCGATTAATCAGAATTTGTTCAAGAGGATTTGAAAATTTTACTAGATAGATTTCTGATCAATCGGACAGTGCTTCCGATCAATCGGATGTGGTCCTTCCGATCAATCGGACCATGTTCCGATCAATTGAAATTTGTTCATGAGAATTCACTAGACAAATTTTTGATCAATCGGACAGGTCTCCATGTTAACGTCTGATTTTGGTAACAGGCTCCTCCAAACGTTCACCTTCCTTCAAGCAGGCTCCCCTCTAGACCTGAAAGCCAAAGAAGAAAGCTAAGGGTGGCTGGCGCTCGGCCGTTAGCCCTCCGAAGTTTAAGTCAGATGGAACTCGATAATAAGATGAAGTGTGAGACATGGGTTTTGAGATTGCATACCTTTATCATCAATGGGTCATCTATTTATACAAGTCCGGATGGTCCAGTTTGTTACTTAAGCTATTAAGATCACTGCTGATTTAGGGGGATAAGGAGCTTATCCCGTTAATCCTCAGATAAGATGATGGTATAACCAATCTAGACGTCTAGCTAATCACGTTCCTTGATGGAGGCCTCCCATGGTTCGGAACTATAAATAAAAACAAGCTAAAGCCGGCCTATATGGGCTGCTGGTACTATGAGATGAGGAACGTCCCCAGCGAACGACCAGAGACCAGGGCTGCTCGAATTTGGGAATATCCTCGTTTGATGACCAGGGAGCAAAGCTGCTCGGGTAACAGAGGTATGCCCACCCGGCGACCAGCGACTAGTCCTGCTCGCATATTCAGAAGTGCGTACGAACGCGTCTACGCGATATGCAAGCTTCGACCATAAAGGCTCGCTAGTCGAATGATGGAGTCAAAAGGCGCTCGCGGGTCTTGAGTCTTATACATCTTCGACGACCAACTTTATCCTACAACAGATGCCCCCCAAGTCCTTAGCGTTGAGGAGTCTAAGCGAAGGACTTGCCTGTTTACACATGTAATTGCCTAATGCGTTTTTTGGAGGAGAAGCCGTACATGATTGAGCCCTCATTTATGAGCGCCAGCTTTCCGCAGCTTTTCGACCGGGAGGAAATGAAGTGGCGCCCGCCACGTGTCTCCGAAGTTAATGATTGTTCCCGTTCGATTGTCGTGCCAAACGAATGGTCGTTGCGTGTCGTCCAAATCTTGAAGGAATGATTGCTTATAAATATACGAAGCCTGCGGAGATTTCTTCCTTTCGAAGTTTCATCGAAGGATTTCAAAAAAGTTCTTCTTCTCTCCTTGTTCCTGTCTCCCTCTGGTGTCCCTACCTCTCTCTGGCATAACTTTCATCATCTTTTTTTCTTTTGAGGTATTCTCTTTTCCTTGTCCTCTTCCTTGAACGATAATGGTGAGAGATTCCGATGATGAGGCTGTCCCTTTGGGGGACGCAACTCCGGATTCTTCTTTTTCAAACAACGCAAGAGTCCCTGCGGGGAGATACTCTACGTTCGGGTATCCTTCGGTAATGACGGAGGAACGATTAACTGAGTTATAAGAAAGATACCGGATCCCCGACTCTGTCATTCTCCGGTTACCTAGAGAGGGAGAGACTCCGGATTCCCCACCTCCGGGCTGTGTGACCCTGTACGGTTATTTTTTTATATTCTTGGAGTGCATCTTCCCCTTCACCCCTTTATCCGGAACGTACTTCGTATCTACAAAATTGCCCCTGAACAACTCACTGTAAACGGCTGGAGAGTTGTTCTGAGTGCTTTTGTCCTCTGGAAGCAAGCTGGGAATGAAGATTTAACAGTTGAAGAGTTCCTTAAAATGTTCCAGCTCAAGAAGGCTCCTTCCAGTGAGGGTTGGTATTATCTGTGCTACTGGCACCGAGATAATTACGTTTTAGGAAAACCCACTTCGAATTACCCTGGGTGGAGGAAACGATGGTTTTATGCCTCTGGGAATTGGGAATTCGACGTAAGGTCCGACCTTAGGGGCCATAACGTGAGTCGCTTCTTTGGTGAAGGTGGTAGATCTTCATTTCGTCACAATTTTCATAGTAGTCTTAATCTTCTATTCACCCGGCTCTGCTCGTGTTCGCAGGTATTCTGACTGGAGGAAAGCCGAGTTTAAAAGGGGAGATCAACGAGAAGATTGTCAAAATCTACAAGCTGTCAGTTAGTGATAGAAATATCGAGTCCGCCTTCTCACTCTTGCGACTTGCTGCTTCCGGACTGATATCTGAGGAGCAAGTTACCATGGCGAATGTTGGTGAGAAGAGAGGATTGCTGTCCTGCCTGAGGGGTACTAGCTCGAAGAGACAGAAGAAGACCACGGCCGGTCCATCTCATCCATCTGGTCGGTTGAGTGAGCCTGCCCGAGGCTAGCAACCATGCGACCCCATTCTTGAGTCTACGACGGATGTTCCGGTGGTTCCTCCAGAGCCGCCAATTATTGATATTGTTAATAACTCCCTGAGAAGCGATGGGGCGGGCCAAGTCGCCCCTCGAGTGAAGAGCATCGCAAGCCTGAAGTTGCTCATGAGTTGATTCCTACTCGTGAGCCATCTGTTGCTCAAGCTGCGAGCACTGCTGGGCTGGTCGTGGCTCAGCCATCTGGAGTTGGGACATTCAATGTCCCAAGTCACTTGCATCCGATTTGCAAGTTTATATTTGACAATATCACCCACAGACTTTCGGTACTCTTCCTGAGCCTAGTCCTGAGGATCTTTCCCTGGATGCGGGGGTGAGGATGATCCAGGTAAAAGTACTTCGAATTTGACTTGTTTCTTGCTTCCTCCCTTTGTTTTTTTGTGATCATCTGATAACTCTTTTACTCCTCGAGCAGGGACTGGACCTCATTATACAGACAAGATGTGATATCATCACTGCTTGCCGTATCATTGATAAGGCTGAGGAGAAGAGGCTCGCTCTGGAGAAGGCGGTCCAAGGGAGAGACCAAGTCATCAAATCTCGTGAGACTCTGATCGCAAAGATGAATGAGGATCGAAAAATCCTCATCGAAAAGATCCAGGTCTTGACCGACAGGTATCAGACCTTGGATACGAACTTCGTGAGGCTCATGGAGATGAAGGAGAAGATCGAGAAAGAGAGAGAGAGATTTTCCGCCAAGATAAAATCTCTCTAGAGGAGTAGCTCGCAGAAAGCAGGTCGCGGCTAAAAGAAGTCAGCGACAACTTGGAGAAAGAGAGATCTATTCTCTCACAATTCAGAGATGATTCCATCCATTGGGAGGAAGAGAGAGTGGGCTACGTCAAAATGCTATCTAAAGAGGGACCTCGAGCTGTCATGGAGTTTTGTACTTCACAGTTGTATGACGACGAGCAGTATGAGTCATACGATGCTGGTCGCCGACTTTACATTGAGAGTAGTGCAACAGATATCTTCATCTTTCAGTATGGAGGAATTCAGGAGGGTCGCGGCCATCGTTGCTGCTGAAGAGAGAGCAGTCGCTGAGAATGAAGCTACGGAAGCTACCCAAACTACAGGGATTTCGGAGGCGGGCCCTGAGGTCGAGAGTAGCGCTCCTCCTCCAAGCGACGCGAGGGAATGATCACCTCCTCTCTTTTCTTTTTTCTTCTTATGTTGATTTTATTTGCTCCCTCATTGTAAAAACAATCTTGATATCTTCCTCAATAGAATTAATCATTTTCGATATTTTGGCTTCTTCTAGTGATAAATCATTTGTATGTCGAATGCACCAATGCTTAACTCATGAAAAATGAGTTAGGCTCAATCCGGGGGTCTTGGTGACCACGTCTATGTAGAGATAGACTGGTCTATCGATTGAGGCTTTGGATCTGCAGTAGGCAGAAGATTTGGTCAAGATAACATTTATCCTCTCTTTAGGGCTGTTCTGGTCCAAAGTGGAGCAGTGACCAAATTATGAAGTTTATAGTTGATTAGCCATAATGAAAGAAATGATCTTTATTCAAACGCGATCCACGTATTTAGTACATGAATATTTTATGGATAATATTGGAGTAGGTGCTCCACGTGCCAAGGGCGACGTAGTGGTCTTGCTCGCATATCTTCTAAATAATATGTGCCTGGTCGCACAATTTTGATAACCCGATAGAGGCCTTCCCAATTCGGATCCAACGAACGAGGAGGAGTTCCAAGATTTTGCCTAAGCACCAAATCGCCGAGCTGAAAAGCTCTAGGTTTGACTTTTGCGTTATGGTAGCGGCTATACGCTGTTGGTAAGTTGCTGCTCGAAGTCGAGATACGTCCCTTCTTTTTTCCAAAAGGTTGAGATGAAGCCTCAAACCTCTTGGTTGCTCGTTGGGTCGTATTGCTCGATTCGATACGAGGGTATTTCAACTTCGACTGGAACAACTGCTTCAGTACCGAATGCTAAAGAGAAAGGGGTTTCTTCAGTTGACGTACGAGTCGTCGTTCTGTAGGCCTATAAGATTTCAGGTAGAAGCTCCGGCCACATACCTTTACGTTCATCAAGTTTAGTTTTTAGATGATGTTTGATGATATTATTGACTGCCTCAACTTGTCCATTAGCCTGAGGATGATATGGGGAGGTTCGAATACTTCGTATTTTCCATTTTTCGCAAAACTCCAAGAACGAAGCGTTGTCGAACTGTTTTCCATTGTTAGTGATTATAGTATGGGGGAGCCCATAACGGCATATGATGTTTCTCCATATGAATTTAGTAGTCTGTTTTTCAGTGATTGTGGTTAAGGGTTCTGCCTCGACCCATTTGGTGAAGTAATTGACTGCTACAATCGCGAACCTGTTCTGGCCTTTCCCAGTGGACAATGGTCCGATTATATCGACTCCCCTTTGGGCGAAGGGCCAAGGGCCATCCATCGGTGTCATTTGCTCAAATGGCAGCGAGGGATTAGAGAATATCGCTGGCATTTGTCGCATTTCTTGAAAAATTCGATTGCGTCCGCCTTCATGGTGGGCCAGTAGTACCCTTGCCTCATCGCTTTATATGCTAAAGATCGTCCCCTGGGATGGTTATCGCATGCCCCTTGGTGTATTTCATTGAGAACACGGTGTGCCCTTCTGGATGGAGACACCTTAAGTATCATAAGGTAAAACTTTTACGTAATAATATTCCGTTTTGTAAGGTGTACTTGGCAGCACGGTAACGAATTTGTCGCGTAAATTTTCTATCGTCTGGGAGTTGTACACTTTTGAGGTAATGGACGATGGGATCCATCCAGCATGGAGATAAATGCACTGTAACCACTTGCTTTGGAGCAACTTGATTAATACTCGAAGTATGGAGATGCTCGATAGAAACAGATCGTGTTAAATCAGACTCTGGTGTAGAAGTTAGCTTTGCTAGAGAATCTGCGAGCTTATTCTTCTCGTAAGGAGTGTGAATTATTTCATATTTGCTTAGCTTTGCGAGCAGGATAAGTACTTGAGATTTATACAAAGCCATTCGTTCTTCTTTCGCCTCGAATTCGTCGAGCACTTGATTGACTATGAGTTGAGAGTCACTGTGAATAAGTAAATTCCATATTGCGAGAACATTCGCTAGTTCGAGGCCGATGATCAAAGCCTCATATTCTGCTTCGTTGTTAGAGACATGAGTCTCGAAGCGTAAAGCATATTGGAATTGTGATCCGTCAGGAGCGATTAGGATCAAGCCGGCTCTGCTATCGGTGGCGCATGAAAACCCATCTACAAAAAATGACCAGGGCGACTGCTCGCTGGTCGCAGAATCATTGCTGGAGGTGGAATCAGCTGGGGTCGAATATGTAAATTCAGCGATAAAATTGGCTACGGCTTGGGCCTTAGTGGCGGTTCTTAAGAAGAATGTAATGTCATGTTCACCGAGCTCAATTGCCCATTTAGTCAACAGCCCTGATACCTCAGGCTTTTGAAAGACTTGTCTTAATGGATGATTCGTAGGTACCAATATAGAGTGGGTTTGGAAATAAGGTCGTAGTTTTCGGGTTGCAATCACTACGGCGAGAGCTAGTTTTTCCATATCGGAGTATCGAGTTTCGTCATCCACCATTGCTTGACTAATATAATAAACGGGCCTCTAGACTCTAAAATCTTCTCTTATTAAGGCGGCATTAACGACTGTGGAAGATATAGATAAATAAAGAAAGAGCTGCTCGTGTGGAACAGGTTTGGATAAGATAGGAGGCGTGCTCATATATTGCTTCAGTTGTTGAAATGCCTCCTCACAATATTGGCTCCATACTTAGTTAGTTTTTAAGGTAGTGCGAAGAAACTTAAAGAAGGGAAGGCACTTATCAGAGGCACGCGAAATGAACCTATTCAACGATGCAATGCGACTAGCCAATCGTTGGACATCTTTGAGAGTGGATGGAGACTTCATTTCAATCAAGGCTTTGATCTTCTCGGGATTTGCTTTGATCCCCCGTTGACCAACCATGAATCTAAGAAATTTTTCGGCAGAGACTCCGAAGGCACATTTTTCTGGATTTAACTTCATCTGGTACTTCCTCATCAGATAGAAGGCTTCTCAAAGATCCGCAAGATGATCATTGGCTACGACGCTTTTCACAAGCATGCCGTCGACGTAAACCTCCATATTCTTGTCAATTTGTGCAACGAACATTTTGTTGACCAAACGCTGATAGGTGGCCCCCACATTCTTGAGATCGAAAGGCATTACTTTATAGCAATATAAGCCTCAATCAGTGATAAAGGCAGTATTTTGATGATCGGGCGGATGCATCATGATCTGGTTATAACTAGTATAGGCGTCCATAAAGCTGAGCAGGGCATGCCCTGCTATTGATCGACCAATTGGTCGATGCGGGGAGTCGGAAAACAGTCCTTTGGGCATGATTTGTTCAAATCGGAGCAATCTACACACACCCTCCATTTACCATTGACTTTGCGGACAAGAACCACGTTCGCGACCCATTCTGGGTAGTCAACCTCTTCGATGAAATTGACGGCCAATAATTTTTCGACCTCAGCTTTAATCACCATTTGCCTTTTAGCCATGAATGCTCGTCGACGCTGATGAATGCATTTATGCTTCGGATCAACTTTTAGACGATGGACCACAACGTTGGGGTCGATACCTAGCATGTCTTCATGAGACCAAGCAAATACATCTTGATATTCGACTAGAAAATTGGTCAAGTTTGCTCAAAAGACACTGCTTAGAGAGGATCCGATATAAACCTTCTTGGAGAGGTTATCTTTAGATAGGTGGATTTTGACTGTCTCCTCTCCTAGGGTTCCTGATTGATGAGCATCCTCCTTCAGGTCCAACGCTGTTGCTATAGGGGGATTCGCTTGGTCTTCTGTAATCGTCATAATAGGAGCTGCTTGGACATTTTTTTCAATCTTGTACCGTGATTTCGTAGCATGCTCGAGCTTCCTTTTGGTTCCCTTGTACTACCCCAACTCCGTTTGGAGTAGGGAATTTAATGTATAGATACAGGGGGTGTAGAGCTGCTCCTATTTTGGTGAGCGAGGGTCGACCCAGAATAGCATTATACGCTGATTTTCGATCGACCACTAGGAAGTTGATGAACACAGTGGTTTTTGCTGAACTTTCTCCGAAGGTAACTGGAAGGTCGATGCTCCCTTCTGGTGTTACAACTTCGCCCCCGAAGCCAACGAGGGGGGGTGGAGATAGGTTTAAGCAAATTTCTGGTAAGTGCCATTTTATTGAAGGCTTCTAGATAAAGGACGTCGGCAGAGCTACCTGTATCCAACATAATATGATGAGTTAAATAGTTTGATACCTTTAATACGACCACGATGGAGTCCTCGTGAGGGAAATGAATTCCTTTAGCATCTTCAAGAGAAAAAAGAGATTGGATGATGGCCAGGATTTGACGTATCGGACGATTTTTTTAGCCAATAAATATGTTGAGGCTTCTGAGATGCTTTCCGAGCATATGCTTTCCTTGAAGCTTGAGAATTTCCCCAACAAGCTGGACCTCCAGCAATGGTCCAAATTTCATTAGTGGGTTCCACATCTTCCTGTGGAGGGTGATATTGAGGCGACCTTTTTCTTCATGATGAGGTATTGGTTCTTTTAGGCGACCGATCTTATCGCGCAACGTAATCCCGGAGATGTCCCTTCCGAATGAGAGCTTCAATTTGATCTTTCAAAGATATACAATCTTGGGTATTATGCCCATGATCTTTGTGGAAATAGAAGAACTTCCTCTTGTCTCTTTTTTCAGGATCTAATTTGATCCTTGGAGGCTATTTTACATAAGATTATGCTTTATCTCCATTAATACTTTCTCAAGAGATTGATTGAGAGGTGTATAGTTGCGATATTTACCGGAGTAAGGCTTCTTAGGGCAATGATCCCACTAATCGCGTCGATATTTCCTCTCGGAGGAAGAGATCTCCTCAGACTTACGTTTCTTCCCTTGTATACCGTTACGAGCCAAAGAAACTTCTTCTACATTAATGTATTTTTTAGCCTTGGCCTGGAATTCAGTCATGGTTTTAGGAGGGTTTTTATCTAGGGCGAATTGAAATTTCTCACTTGTGATTCCTGCTATAAGGGCAGTGAGGCCTTTTTCTTCAGTATAACCTTCAGTTTGGACGGCTTCTGCTGTAAACCAAACTGTGAACTCCTTAATTGTTTCTCCATGTTGCTGCTTTAGATCCGATAGATGAGATGCAGGCTTTTTGGTACGGATACTTCCTATGAACTGAGAAAGGAAAAGATCCGATAATTAGGAGAAAGATTCTATAGACCGAGGTTTTAGGCCTCGAACCACGTACGCGCTGCATCCTTTAGAGTTAAGGAAAAAGCTCTGCACATAATTTCCAAATTATATCCCTCTAACTCCATGAGAGACCTATATGTCTCCAAATGTTCGAGAGGATCACTGAGACCAGTATATGGGACGATGCTAGGCAAAGGGGCCTCCATTACCTCACGGGTGAAGGGGGTTCAGCTCGATGGATTGATGCAAAAAGCAGCAGGTTGGATCTATACCGTTGCTCCATATTAGCGAAACGATCTTCGATTCTCATGAGATCTCCTTCCCAAGGTAAAGTATAACCCAACGTTTCGACACTAGATCCTTGAGATCGTTGTTGCCGAGAGGTACTGGAGTGGATAGATTGTGGAGGAGGTGCTGGAATTTGATTGCCGAGTGGCATGTGACTCGAAGGAGGATTTCGCTGAGCTTGTGGTTTATCTACGGAATGTCTGGAAGCTACTAGTGCAGATCGTAGTGGCGATCCTTCTGGAGGTTGCTATGATTCAGAAAAATGCTGATCGAACTGATTAGATAAGGTTTGAAGCCCAGCTTTGAGGGTAAGGAGTGTATCTCCGACGAAACGCATAACGCCATCGTAGCCACCAGATATATCGTGAAATTGATTTTGTGACGATAGGTTGGGCTCTTCCGGGGGAATCCTCGTTGAAGCAGTCTGAGGGAGATTGGGCGTTGGTTTAGGAATGTCAGGCGGAGGTAACATCTGCCTTGAAGTAGAAGGATGCACTGTCTTCTTAGGAGGCATAGTGGGAGGTGACAATTGGTGATGAGGGCGGATTGAATTCCGAAAAGTTCCCATAGATGGTGCCAATTTGTTAATGTCTGATTTTCGTAACAGGCTCCTCCAAACGTTCACCTTCCTTCAGGCGGGCTCCCCTCTAGACCTGAAAGCCAAAGAAGAAAGCTAAGGGTGGCCGGCGCTCAGCCGTTAGCCCTCCGAAGTTTAAGTCAGATGGGACTCGATAATAAGATGAAGTGTGAGACGTGGGTTTTGAGATTACATACCTTTATCATTAATGGGTCATTTATTTATACAAGTTCGGATGGTCCAGTTTGTTATGCAAGCTATTAGGATCACTGCTGATTTGGGGGGGTAAGGAGCTTATCCCGTTAATCCTCAGATAAGATGATGGTATAACCAATCTAGACGTCTAGCTAATCACGTTCCTTGATGGAGGCCTCTCGTGGTTCAGAACCATGAATAAAAACAAGCCAAAGCCAGCCTATACGGGTTGCTGGTACTATGAGACGAGGAACGTCCCCAGCGAACGACTAGAGACCAGGGCTGCTCGGATTTGGGAATATCCTCATTTGATGACTAGGGAGCAGAGCTGCTTGGGTAACGGAGGTATGCCCACCCGGCGACCAGCGACCAGTCTTGCTCGCATATTCGGAAGTGTGTACGAACGCGTCTACGCGATATGCAAGCTTCGACCATAAAGGCTCGTTGGTCGAATGATGGAGTCAAAAGGCGCTCGCGAGTCTTGGGTCTTAAACATCTTTGACGCCAACTTTATCCTACAACACTCCGATCAATCGAAGGTGACCTCTGATCAATAGGACCTTTTTCCGATCAATTGGAGATACGCGAATCTGCACTTTTTTTACCGTTGGAAGAAAATCTATAAAATGAGGGGGATTCATTTTTGAGCATAAGAGTGAGATTTTAAGGAGATAGAAGCCACCATTGTTAAAGATCATTAAGAGCTCTATTCCTAACCTTAACAAGTCATCTTCCTTATGATTCATCATAAGAATAGAGCATTCCAAGCTCATGATGAAGATGTACTTGTCCCTCTTTTGATCTCTGGAGTTTGGATTGATCTTTATAGTGATATTCCTATCCAAAACTTTATGATGAGATCCTTGTAGGTGAGACTCTCTAGGCAACCCACTTCCACTAGTTGTAGAAATCTCAAACCTACCTCATAGCACCTTGGGCATCTCCGTTGGAGCATTATATGCAAGGTAACTGATCTTGGAGCTGGAGTATTGGCGATGCAACGGCATCAAAGATCGGGGGAGCACAATGGTAGCTGATTGAAGCGCAGGAGAGCAGAGATCAAGCAACCTGAAGTGACACATCAAAGGGGCTTAATTCGATAAGTAAGTTGTCACTTATAAGAGTTTGGTTCCACTCTCTTCCCATGGGGAATTGAGTGTAGAGTTTGTCTTCAAACTCGATATGTTTGGTTGTAAGACCTTGGCTTGGGTGTAGGACCTTGGCTCAGGTGTAGAGCCTAAAACCATTGAGGTTCGATTATAGGACCTTGACTCATGAGTGAAGTTTAAATTGAGGTTCGGTTGTAGGACCTTGACTCATGAGTGAAGTCTAAATTGAGGTTTAGTTGTAGGACATTGGCTTGGTTGTAGAGCCTAAACAAGTCTCCAAGTGGAGCCACCAACACGGGTGTGAACGTGTAGGTTGGGAGGAACCTGTAAACTCCCCGGTTGGGTGGGTCCGAGTTAAAACGCTTTGGTTGGGAGGAACTAGATTTAAACTCCTTAGTGAATGCCTGTTTGCTTAAAGGGGTTGAGTACTTGAACCGGGAGTGGAGTAGACCCAAAGTTGAACCACTATACATAGTTGTATTTGTGATTGTATTCGAGTACATTTCTTATTATGCATTGTGTTTAATTGCTAAATTATGATTGCTTAATTGTAATGAATGCTAGGCACTTGATAGGCACATTCACACGCACTAGATATACTTTCATTTCTTGAGTAGACTTGAGCTTATATGATCTACTCTCATATAATCTACTTGAGTTGCATAGATTAGGTGCTTGATTAGTTTAATTATTTGTTATCTATGCATGTTTAGACTAGGTAGCTTAATTACTTATCATATGCTAGTCTAGTGATTGGACCCACTTAGGCTCAGAAGCCGAAGTGTTCTTACTTAGTTAAATTTGATAAAATTGTTAAATAGGCGAAAAGAATTTCAAAAGGTCCTAATCACCCCCAATCCAGAACTTAGTCATAATTCTATTTGCTCCACTCTTAGCTTCTGCACGTATACGTAGGTGTCATATTTAGACTATCGACGTAATTTTAAATATGATCGATCGTCCGACCGGTCAGCTGGTTTGTCCAATCAGTCGACGATCGACCAAAATGGGACAGCAACATTCACATCCCAGGCCATTAATTCGACCGGTTGCCGACCGGTCGTGGACCCTTGACTGACCGATTGGTAGGAATAGAGCCGTTTTATAGCCATTTTCTATCTGTTTCACCTTTGTCTATAAAACGGTTTGAGTCTTTTTTAGAGGACAAAGATGAATTTTGAGGAGATTGAAGCCACCATTGTTGGAGACCATTTGAGGCTCATATTCTAACTCTAATAAGACATCTTCCTTGTGATTTAACACAAGAATGGAGCATTCTAAGCTTATGAAGAAGATGACCTACACTCTCTTTTGATATCTAGAGTTTGGATCAAACTTGATAGTTATATTTCTATCCAAAGCTCTATGATGAGATCCTTGTAGGTGAGATACTCTAGGCAACTCATTCCCATTAGTTGTAGAGATTTCAAACCTACCCTTCTATCACCTTGGGCATCTCAAAGGCATCACATGCAAGGTGATTGATCAAGTGTAGCTGAGGTATTGGCGGCGCAGTGGCAACACAATCAGGGTAGCAAAGGGGAGTTGATTGAAGCACAGGAGAAAGGAGATCAAGCAACGCGAAGCGGCGCTGAACAAGGAGCTCATCCGACAAGTAAGGTTGTCTAATTGTTGAGAGTCCACCTACTCTTTTCCCTGTGGGAATTGAGTGTAGAGTTTATTTGTCAAACTCGATCTAGGGTTGTTTGCCGATCCTTGGCTTGTTAGTTGAGTCTAAAACTCTAGGGACGTTGGCAATTCTTTGGCACGTTAGTCGGGCCTAAAGACTAGGGGCATTTGATGCTCCTTGGCTCATTTGCTGGGCTTAGACAAAGTCTTCAAGGGGGAGCCTCCAACACGGGAGTGAACGTGCGTTGGGTTGAGAGTTAGCTTATGTCCAAAACTCTGTTCAGGTTGAGAGGTGAACTGATAAAACCTTCGTATAAAGGTTGAGAGGTGAACATCATTTAAAACCTCCGTATAATGAATGCCGGTGTGCTCAATGGGGTTGAGTAGTTGAACTGGGAGTGGAGTAGACCCAAAGTCAAACCATTATACATGCTTGTGTTTGTGATTGTTTTGAGCACATTGTTATCTTAGCATTGTATGTTTAATTGTTTAATTATGAATGCTTGATAGGAATGTATGCTAGGCACTAGATAGGCACATCCACATACAAGATGTACTTTCACTAAGTAGTGTAGACTTGAGCTCATTGATCCATTCTCATAGTCTACATAGGTTGCATAGATTAGGAGCTTAATTTGTTTAATAATTTGATTATCTATGCATGCTTAGATTAGGTAGCTTATTACTTAAACCATATGCTAGTCTTGTGATTGGACCCACTTAGGCTTGGAAGCCGAAGTGTTAATTGCTTAGTTTAAATTGTTAAATTGCATAAGTAAGTGAAAAGATTTTAAAAAGGTCCTAATGACCCCCCTTTTAGGACTTAACCATAATACTAGTTGCTCCCTAAGCTTCTGCACTAATACACCTTTAATTTAAATGTGTAATTTCAAACCTAACCCTAGATCCTATAAATCTAAAGCAAAACCAAAACTAAGGGAATACAAATTAAAAGGGTTTGAGTTAGAACGGTAGTACCAGATTGATGAAACTATGTTAGCCAAAAATCCTACAAAACAAATAAGAAAATTTGTTATTTTTAGAAAGAAAAATCTGAGAAACCTAATATCAAAACAACCTATCCTACCCTAACTAAACTAAATCCTAATCACCAAATTCAGAAGCGTTAACCCAAATCCCTGCAACGGCGCCAAAAACTTGTTGACAGCCCCAAGTATAAGGCTACACTGTAGTAATAATTCGGTTGAGATCGAGATTGTTCCTCATGGATTGTAGTAACAATTTCGAATAGTAATGGCTAGGGCTATCTAAAATTCAGATTTGTATAATGTTTCAGAAACTTAAACAGTAAATTCAAAGATGAAATTTAGAAAAACTAATCACTAGGGATTCAAGGATCCACTTATAATTATTCATATGCTAATCCATTCATTCAAGCCTATTAACTCAATTGGAATCGGAGTCCTATCCCTATCAAATTGGAAGATAAATTCAGTTAAACCATAAATCATAAACTAGTAAAGATATAATTTCCATAGTCGGTTGTAGATGAAGCACATAGTACTTAACTTGTAGGATTACAAAGCATCCACTATAATTGTGATGAATCTTAAAATTCCACAAATCAAAACTCACAATAAACCCTTTGATCAATCCTAGTAAATCAAAACATCTCATGTAATCTCATTCACGAAAGATGGATGATTAAACTAAAATTATCGATCTTATTCAAACAAGAAATCGTGAATTATTCATCAATAAAACTAAAGTACTTGAACTAAATAGATTAAAGCATTGTAAATCACTATAAGCTTCACCTCTTAACCCTAGTTAAAAGGTTTAGCTAACCATATAGATGGTTGAACTAAAACTTAAAAGAAAAGAAAAGAAAAACATAAAAACTAGAAGAAACTTGAAGAACTTGGAGTTGTAGAAGCTCCACTTCGAATTCCTCCACCTCCAGCACGTCTAAGACTCTTCTAGGATGATTTATGAAGAGGGTAGAGGTGTCCTTTTATAGAAAAATCACCCACCGACCTTGGAATGCATAACTCGTTCGCAGCCATGTCGGCGCTGTCGCCTGGTTGTGATGGGCTCCGACCGGTCGGTGCTTAAAACCCAATGAACAAAATTGATTTTTAAATCACTGGACTCTTGACGACTGGTCGGAGGCTTCTGACGACCAGTCGAAAATGACCAAAATTTGTCTAGCAAGGTTTCTTTAGAAATCTAATTTTTCCTCCCCACTCTGACTTGTCGATGACCGGTCAGACGTTTTTGACGACTGGTCGACGACAGGTTGGCAACAGGTTGTCAGCCGATCTTCAGCAACTATTTCTTCTGGATTTCTTCTTTTCTCTTTCCTTTCTTCCTTGTTTCTTTCCTCCACCTCTAGGCTCTTCTTCCTTTGATATTTGAATTGCATTAAAAGGTCCTAGTTGACATCAAATGCATGGGATCACTCTCTTCTTCCTGCAAACACAAATACATGCCTAAGGTGCCTTCTTTAACACTATAAACCATGCATAATATGTGATGAATTGGGGTTTAAATATGCACAATTCAGCACTCAATAGCCACTAGACCATTTGAAATGTGATAAAACGTGGCCCTTGATACCATGATCATGTGATCTAAGCTATGGACTCACATTATGTGAAATTGCAAGGCATATATAGCCCAAGCCATGTTTATCTGTGAATTAAGTAGAAACCAAGATAAGCTGCTTGAGGCATAAGTAACTTATCATCCAAATGCACCATTAAGTGAATAAGTTACTTTTTTTAACTTAATTTGGTAAGCGCCATTATAGAAGTAACTTATGTGATGAAAGTTACTTTTTTACTATAAGTTTTTTTTCTTGCTTTTAAACTTTTAAATTTTCTACCCCCCCCCCCCCCCCCCCCCCCCCCTCTCTCTCTCTCAATGTGATAGATGGTCCATATCAAAGGAGGCCCCAAATGATAGGTAAGCCCCTAATGATGAATGGCCCACAATTAAAGTGGGCCCCAAATGATGGATGATCCACATTGAAATTGAAGGTGGTGCCCACATGATGGACCGTTCACATCAAGGTGGGCCCCACATAATGGATGGTCCACATCAAAGGTGCCAATGATGAAAGACCACATCCAAGGTGGGCCCCACATGATGGATGGTCCACATCAAAGGTGGGCTCCACATGATGTGTGATAAATATTAAAGGTAGGCCCCGCATGATCGATAACAACATTGATGGTGGGCCCCACATGATAGATGACCCCTATCAATGTGGGGCCCACATGAAGATGGTTCATATCAAAGGTCACCCTTAATGATGAATGACCCATATCCAAGGCTGGCTTGCTTGATGAACAGCCCACTTCGAAGTTGGGCTTTGTATGACAGACAGTCCACATTAAAGGTGGGCTCACATGATGGACTGCTAGAGTTGGACACAACTCGACTTAACTCGTTCAGATCAACTTGGATCGACTCAATAAAACTCTGTTGGAACAAAAAGTCTTCGTGTTTGAACAAAGTTTGAACACGCGGGGTCTGCTAAAAAAAGAATTTGATTCAATTTCAATCATAGCCTTGTTCGACTCGACCGAAACTCGAACTCGACTCGAATATTGATCAACTTGACTCGACTCGTTTACACACACACACACACACACACACACACACACACACACACACACACAGAGAGAGAGAGAGAGAGAGAGAGAGAGAGAGAGAGAGAGAGAGAGAGAAGGTTGGATTACAAATAAACATGACCATGGGCCCTAGGAAGGTTTCAATGGTGGACATCATTCTCCTCATTGTTTCATGTAGTGTGGTCCACTTAAGCTTTGTATCTGCCTCATTTTTTGTTTAATGCCTCAAATTGAGCTATACAAATGGATGGACGGAGTGGATAAAACAAATACACCATGGTGGGACCCACAGAGCATTAAACAGTCAAGGGTTTGCTTCAATCTTTACTCTTCCCTCTTCAGGTGAGCACAAGTATGAACATTAACTATATATGTTATGATTTTTTATTTAGTTAGTGAAAAACTTTAAACCTTGTGATTTTTCATTTGTGAACAAATCGGTATTCACTATTCAGTAGAAGAAAAAATATTTTCAAGCGAAAAAAGACAAATTGTTCAAACTTGTTCGAACTCGTAAAAATTGTCTGAAATCCATATGTTCGAACATGTTTGAACATGGCTAGGCCAGACCAAACCGAGTTTGAACAGAGCCACCCCGTTCGAATGTTTGTTCGAACATTGTTTAAACACACCCACTCAAGCAACCAAACGATCCGATCTGGTCCATGTTCGACTCGGATCGGATCGTTGCCCACCTCTATGGACGACCCACATCTAAGGTGGGCCCCACATGATGGATACTAAACATTGAAGGTGGTCCTAGTAAGGTGGATGGTTCACATTTAAGGTAGGCCCATATGATGGACAGTTTACATTGAAGACAAGGCCAAGGTGTGCCCAACATAATGAACGGTCCACTTCAAAGGTTGGGCCTATATGATGGCCAGTGGATATTAAGGGTGGACCGAACAAACTCAAGGGATAAGTACTTACATGATGTTGGAAACCAAACATACTATTTTAGTTTTTGGCTAATAAGCACATTGTTTACTAGACATACTTATATGTTGAATAAGTAGAAACTAGATAAGCTACTTGAAGCCTTAGCAGCTTATTTAAAGTAACATATGATCCAAACGCCCCCTTAGGCCCGTTTAGATACCATAAGTTACTTTTTAACTTATTTTAAGCCACTACGTAACTGTTTTCACTTTTGTTAATTTGGTAAGAATCATTATAAAAGTAGCTTATGTGCTGAAAGCTGCTTATTTCAATAAGTAAATTTTTTTTTTTTATAGCTTTTTAACTTAATCACTTTTCTACTTAGTTGTCTCTCACGTTCTGTGTTAAATTAGGTTCTCTCTCATGTCCATATTAAAGAAGGCCCCACATAATGGACTATCCATATTGAAGGTGGGCCCCACATGATGGATGACCCCATATTAACATGGACCCACATAATAGATGGTCCACATCAAATGTCAACCCCTAATGATAAATATCCCACATCAAAAGTGGGCCGGTATGATGGACGACTCACTTCAAAGGTGGGGCCTACATGATAGACGACCTACATCAAAGGTGGGCTCCACGTGATGAGCAGGTGAAATTGAAGCTGGCCTCACATGATGTATAGTCTACATTAAAATTTGGTCCTTAATGATGTGTTAGTGCACTTTTCTGTGGCATACTAGTGCACCTTGTTTGTTAATTACTTATGTCAGTAAGTCTAGTGTCGGTTGAGCTTAAAGAAGACGAAGACCGAAGACTCAAGTGGACCTGCTGCATCAAGGAAGAAGAAATAGGTAAAAGAGATGCCTTGGTGAGCCTTACACCTTGGCCAAACCATAACCCTTAACCTCTTGATGACCCTAATCATTTAGGAACACTTTTAACCATCATAGATTGGCCCTAGGTGTCCCAAAAGATCACCCAACAGAGGGCTAAGAGGTTGCATGTGCTGCGAGATCCAAGCCCAACCCATCAGCACATTGCATGGCCTGTCGGACCAGTCGGTTGGACTGGACCGACCGGTCAAGACCGATCGGATGACCCCAGTCCAGACAGCAACACTGTCCATGCAACAGGCCCTTGGGCTGACCGGTCTTGACAGGTCAGATCGACCCCCCTCAAGACAGCAAGCTCTCTGTCTTGCCTGGCCTTTAGGCAGACCGGTCTTGATCGGTCGGGACTAGTCATTTTTTGCCCGTTTTATGTCCGTTCAGACTTTCTTTATAAAATGGCTTGGAGCATTTTTTGAGCAAATAAGAGGAATTTTAAGAGGATTGAAGCCATCATTGTTGGAGATCATTTGAGGCTTATTCCTAACCTATGCAAGGCATCTTCCTTGTGCTTTAACACAAGAATGGAGCATTTTAAGCTCATAAAGAAGATGACCTTCATTCCCTCTTGATCTCTAGAGTTTGGATTTTCCTTGATAGTTATATCCTTATCCAAAGCTCTAAGATGAGATCATTGCAAGTGAATAACTCTAGGCAACCCATTCCTATTAGTTATAGAGTTCTCAAACCTACCCTCCTATCACCTTGGGCATCTCAAAGGCATCACAAGCAAGATGATCGATCAAGTGTAGCTGAGGCATTGACGATGTAGCGATAAGACGATTGGGGGAGCAAGGGAAGCTGATTGAAGAATGGGAGAGTGGAGATCAAACAACTAAAAGCGACGCTGAACAAGGGGCTCATCCGATAAGTAAGGTTGTCATTTATTGAGAGTCCATCCATTCAATTCCCTATGGGAGTTGAGTGTAGAGTTTGTTTGTCAAACTCGATCTAGGGTCGTTTGCCAATCCTTAGAACGTTTATCGAGCCTAAAACTCTGGAGACGTTGGTCGTTCATTGGCTTATTTATTAGCCTAAAGACTAGGGATTGTTTGGCATTCCTTGGCTTATTTGCCGGGCCTAAACAAAGTCTCCAAGGAGGAGCCTCCGACACGGGAGTGAACGTGTGTTAGTTTGAGAGTTAGCCTATGTCCAAAACTCCGTTTGGGTTGAGAGTTAGCCATTTGTCCAAAACTCCGGTTATGATTGAGAGGTGAACCGATAAAACCTTCGTGTAAAGGTTGAGAGGTGAACCTCATTTAAAACCTCCGATAGTGAATGCCGGTGTGCGCAATGGAGTCAAGTACTTAAACCGGGAGTGGAGTAGACCCAAAGTTGAACCACTATACATGCTTGTGTTTGCGATTGATTTGAGCACATTGTTATCTTGGCATTATATGTTTAATTGTTAATTATGAATGCTTGATAGGAATGTATGCTAGACACTAGATAGGCATATCTACACACAAGATGTACTTTCACTAGTTGTGTAGACTTGAGCTCATCGATCTATTCTCATAAGTTTACATAGGTTGCATAGATTAGGAGCTTGATTTGCTTAATATTTGAGTATCTATGCATGCTTAGACTATGTTGCTTATTGCTTAAACAACATGCTAGTCTTGTGATTGGACTCACTTAGGCTTGGAAGCCGAAGTGTTCTTGCTTACTTAGTTTAATTTGTTAAATTGTGTAAGTAGGCGAAAAGAATTTCTAAAGGTCCTAATCACCCCCCCAGCTATAGGTCATAGCCATAGTACTAGTTGCTTTTTAAGCTTCCGCATATCCGAAGGTGTCGTGTTAGACTACCGACGTAATTTCATGATGAATGGTCTATATCCAAGGTGAGCCTTGCATGATGGGCAAAGGCGGGGCCCACATGATGGATGGTCCACATCAAAGGTGGGTTTCATAGGATGGGTAATTGATATTGAAGGTGGGCCCCACATGATGGATGATCCACATCAAAGGTGCACGATGGGTAGTGGATATTGAACATGAGCCCCACATGATGAAGAATGACATTGAAGGTCGGGCCCACATGATGGATGACCAACATCAGAGGTGAGCCCTAGATAATGGATGGTGCACATTAAAGGTCGGCCCCTAATGATGAATAGACCACATCCAAGGTGGGCCTGCATGATGGACAATCTAATCAAAGGTGGGGGCCCACTCAATGAATGGTCACTTCAAAGTTGGCCCCCCATTGAAGGTAAGCCCCACACATTTGGACAGTTCACATTGAAGACATAGTTAAAGTAGTTCTCAAAGAATAAATGGTTTTGGGCTCATGATGTGATGGATGATTGATATAAAAGGTAAATTAGACAAATTTAAGGGATAAGTACTTATGTGATGTGGAAACCAAACCCAGTTATCTACTTTTTAGCTCATAGATGTGTTGTTTACCAAACATACTTATATATATATAAGCCGGGAAATGGTACTATGAGGTCGACCTCATGAGAACTTCCCATGAGGTCGAGCTGTGTGGCCCCAGCGTGATGTGTTTAGAACATCCACTCCGTGCATTTGATGAGTCTCCTTTAAGTTATAGGATACCCCAAAAATCAGCCGTACAGGAAACTCATATGGGCCATACCATCTAAATTTATGTAAACACATGCCTAAAATATCTAAAATCAATTGGTGGGACCCACCTGAGTTTTTGATCTGTCTTAAACCTAGTCTGACCCCTCGTATAAGTGGAACACACATAATGGATGGGCTGGATTTTTGAACCACATCTTGGTGGGCCCAATAAAAGATCATGAAGGTTTTAATGGGTGACTAACTCCTCCCAACTGTTGTCTGTGGTGTGGCCCACCTAAGTCATTGATTGACCTGATTTTCTATCCTGTGGCCCACCATTGAATGGTACATCTAACTGATGGAGTCGATGTTCAAAACACATCACGGTGGGGCCCACACAGCTCGACCTCATGGGAAGTTCCCATGGGGTCGACCTCATAGTACCATTTCCCATATAAGCAACTTATGTAAAATAACTAACCATCACTTGTTTGATATGAAGCTAAGGCACATGTTATATCTTCTTCTTCTTTTTTTCTTTTTTTTTAATTTATTTTTATTTTTATTTTGGGAAGTCGCCATTTTTTACAAATTGTACGTCAGAGGAGGGTAAGCTATTTAGCACTGCATGGAACCAAAGTATAGCGTGACAAATTATGACATGTGGTTAAAGAACGACATGGCACGTTATGCACACATGGTGCATGCTTATGGAGCACCACTTAGGTGGGTGGGATCCCTGACCGTGATGTGTGCCTTATATCCACACCGTCCATCCATTTTGAAAAATCATTTTAGGGCATGATCCAAAAAGTGAAGCAGATCCAAATCTCAGGAGGACCATAATATAGGAAACAGTGGTAATTGACCGTTAATTTTTTTTCGTGGGCTACATAAGTTTTGGATCAAGCTTATAATTGTGTGGCATCTGCATCCATGTCTTTATAACCTTATCAACGGATTCGATGGAAAATAAACATTCCAGTGGCCCCATGAAGGTTTTGATGGTGGAGATTCAATCACAGCTGTTTCCTGTGGTATGGTCCACCTGAGATTTGGATCTGCTTCATTTTTTGGGATCATGCCCTAAAATGAGCTGTCAAAATGGATGGACGGTGTGGACATAAGGCACATACATCACAGTAGGAGCCACAGTTAGGGAACCACCGACCATGTTTATGCGGTGAGGATTGCTGACGTGGAAAGATGGTGGATGGTAATGATATATCTAACCCATATTTTCAATGTGAAAAATTAGAGGCACAGCCCAAAGGTCCTTCTGAAAAGGTGATTGACAAACGTACCCATTTATAAGCAAACCTATGCAACACAAGCAAAGGGCCATAATCTTGTTCCATCAACGCGAATGGTCAAAGTAATATGGCTTCTTCTTCTTCTTCTTCTTTTTATTTATTTATTTATTTTTTTGTTTTCTGTCTTGATTTATCCAAATTCTATACAAGTTTCAGCCCAAGCAACTCATTGCATTGTGGATGATTCCACCTAGACACCGCCGTGGATGCTGTGGATGCTCCTGATAATCTATGCGACCGCTATCTTATCTATCCAAGATGGGAGATTTCAAAAAATAAAATAAAAAAAATCCTCTTCTAATCAGAAAAAAATTAGGGTGGTATGTTATGATACCAAGGATTTAAGAGCCTAAACTTTACACGTTCTATCAATCCGGGGGCTTTTGGCACATTGGTTAGGTTCTTAATAATTGGTATAAAAGCCAACACCACGTCTCGAGTTCGAGTCACAGAAGGGTGACCTGTGGAAAGGCCAACCTGTACCAGAGTGAAAGCCACCATGGCGTGAAAAGGGCTACCTGAGCAACCAGAGTAAAGATGCCAAGTGGAAAGGGCTACCTGGATAACCAGAGTGCAGCCACCATGCCCTGGAAAGGGCTACTTGGAATAGAGGCCAGAGTGAGTGCCACCACAGAGTGGGCCACCGTGGACGTCGACTGCGGAGCGTGGTGGAATGTTATGATCCTAAGGATTTAAGAGCCTAAACTCTACAAGTTCCATCAGTCCTGGGGCTTTTGGCGCATTGGTTAGGTTCTTAACATGGTAATCCTACGAGCCTCAAATCCATGAACAATTTTCAGGCTTTTGTAAAGGATTGTTGTCTGATAATCTGTTGTTTGTAGCAAAAAATGATCCAAAGATTTCTTTCTTAAATAAAAATTTAAAAAAGAAAAAGAAAAAAACAGGCCATATCCTTAGATCCCTAGATCTTTCTCGTATTGTTCTCATGCAACATGGGCTACAACAATCAAATTAAAACCCCATTACTAATAGGCTCTACTCACCACTACAAAAATTAATCTCTCCATTTCAAGTCAGTTTTGTGCACAAATGTTGGAAAAATACTCTTTAATTGCCCATTAAGATTTATCTTGAGGGAAAAGAGGGAAGCCTGCATATAAAAAATCATATAATGAAAAATGGCTAGAATTGAATGAATGGTCGCTTTTTTCGGTTTTGATGAATCTTGGCCAATCTAGTAATAAACGTGTTACTTCGACCTTAATACTCAAATCTTCGTCAATGGGTCTCCATCAAAGGTAATTGTTTCCTTACCAGAGAATGTCAAGGATATCCTTTATAACTTTTCCTGTTTTATCTTATGTTTACGTCGGATTTGATAACAGGATCCTCCAGAGGTTCACCTTCCTTCAAGCTAGCTCCCTTTTGAATCTGAAAGAACACAAGAGAAAACTAAGGGTGGCCGGCGTCCAGCTGTTGGCCCTCCAAAGCTTAAGTTAGACGGGATATCGTCGTAAAAGGAAGCGATGGGATTTGAGACTAAGAGATTGTGTACCTTTCTCAGTGATGGAATCATTTATTTATATAGATCCAAGTGATCCAGTCTGTTACGCAAGGCGTTAAGATTACTCCTGATATCCGGAGATAAGATGTTTATCTTGTCGCTCCTTAGATAAGGAAATGGCTTGATCCAATTAATCATCTAATCGATTACGTTCCCTGATGGCGATCCCCTGAGGTTCGGAACCACGAATCAAGATAAGCCCAATGTTAGTCTATATGGGCTGCTGGTACTGAAAAGGCGGAGGACACTCGGGCTCGAAGATAACTTCTCGCTGATTTGAGATGCAGAATCTTTCGACGACCACTATTGAGAGGCTCGTATACCCAGAAGGGTATTTCGTACTTTTCTAATATTCGAGCCTCGACCATAAGGGCTCGGTGGCTCGGGAGTTGTACGTCGTACTTGTCCAATATGTGAGCCTCGACCATGCGGGCTCGCAGGTCGAATACCGTCATAAAGGTGTTCGTAGGTCTCGAGTCTTCGCTATGTTCGACCACCCCAATTTGGCTATAACATCTTATGTCTCTGTTGCATTATCTTATGACCTTATCCCAGCAACTTGATGAGGACATCAGACCCTTTAGGGTTTATCAGTGTAGGAGGCGAGCGATGCTTGCATCTCTTTGGCTTGATGACGGCTCTGGATCGTTCGTGATGATTTGAGGAGCATCGAAGACCATACATATGTGTCTGAGATATTTGAGAAGACCCCACCTTGGGAAGACATGTGTAAGTTGCTTGGAGAAGATGATTTCATCGTTAGATCGCGAGGATGGTGTGATCGGACCGTTGGTTCGTCATGACCCACTTTCATCGCATCATCATTGGAGCCCATCGAGCATCTCAGATTTGATTTTATTTTATGCCTTTTACTTATTTGAGTTTTGGATCAGTGTGCACACGTTTTTTCGTGTAAATGTCTTTTTTTAAAATTTTGTTAGTAGGAGTATTTTGGTAATTATGTTAATTTTGAATTTTATAAGGGTGCTGCCCTAACCTTGGTTCTCATTATGCTATTGATTTTATGAAAAGAAAAAGCTTGGAGTTATCTCCCTCTCCTCTCTTTGGTGATCTCTCTCCTCTCATTTTATTTCTTCTTCCTTCATCATCCAATATTCTTTCTTCTTTCTTCTTTCTTCTTCTTCTCAATTTCTTCAAGTCTTATTTCTCATATTGCCCACTGTCTCAAATATGAAAATTGATCCCAAAACCTTTGTTTCTCAGATTTTTGTTTCCCTATTCTGAGAAATCCCTTCGTTCCTAGGACTAGTGAACCTTATTGAGCTTTTGGATCATAACCATGCAAGATCGGGAGGTTTCATCCCTTGCTGGATCCAATCCACGCATGATTTAAAACCCTCACTGTAAGCTTGTGATGATGACCCATTTTATTGCATGTTTTCCTTATATTTTTCTTGATTATGATGATGGTTATTGAATGTTTAATTTAGATTGCTTGATTTATTCCGCTAAATTTTATGTCTCATACATGCATGAAAGTTTAGGCTGTCCTACATCCCAACTGTTGTAGAATAAAGTTGGTCATCGAAGAAACTCGAAGATCTGCAAACTTCGAACGTTTTTACGATCTTGCGTATACGACCCACGAGTACCTCTGGACTCCATAAGCCACAAATAGATCAGCCATCCAGGGAGCCTACATGGTCGCATCTCATATATTGGACAAGCCTGCTCATTGATTGGACATTCCCAATATGCGAGCAGGATTGGTCTCTGGTCGTTGCGTGGGGACACCCCCGTTATTCGAGCAGACCTGCTCTCTAGTTATAAAGCAAGGATATTCCTAATATGAGTAGCCATGCTCCTTGGTCGTCTGCTGAGGACGTCCCTCATCTCATAGTATTAGCAGCCTATATAAGCCGGTGTTGGCTTGTTTCTATTTGTAGCTCCAAACCATGGGGGATCTCCATCAGTGAACGTAATAAGCTAGACGTCTAATTTGGTTAGGATAGTTCCTTATCCGAGGATTAGCAGGATAAGCATCTTATCCCCTGAAGTCAAGAGTGATCTTAACTGCTTGCGTACCTGACTGGATCACTCGGATCTCTATAAATAGATGGTCCCACAGATGGTAAAGGTACACAACTTCTAATCCCACGTTTTACACTCCATCTTACTCTCAAGCAATCTCTAACTTAAGCATCGGAGGGCCAATGGCCAAGCGCCTGCCACCCTTAGTTTTTCTCTTTGACTTTCAGGTTTGGAGAGGAGCTTACATCGCGAAGGGCGTATAGTTAGAGAGGAACCTGTTACCAGAATCTGACGTTAACAGATTGGTGCTGTCTATGGGAACGAATATTCAATTCATTCTCATTATCAATTGTTACCTCCTACTATGCCTCCTAAGAAAATGACTCATCCTTCCACCTCAAAGCAAATGCTGCCTTTAGCAGAAGTTCCTAAGCCAAATACTAATCTCCCTCAAGCTGCACCACTAGGAATTCTTCTGGGGCAGCCCAACCCACCTGATTCCACACCGCAAAATCCATTTCAAGATATATTTGGTGGCTTTGACAGCATTATGCGCTTTGTAGGGGATACGCTCCTTACTCTCCAAGCTGGATTTCAGACCCTCTCTAATCGGTTTGACCAACACTCTCCTGAATCACAGCAAGCTCCAGAAGGACCGTCATTACAACTTGCGCCTGTGACTTCTAGACACTCTCTAGATGAACCACAAGTTCGGGCCAACCCTCCTTCAAATCATATCTCTCGCGGCAATCAAATTCATAATTAACGCCCGCAATTTATCCGCTCCAGCGCTTTTCGACAACGTCAACCTGAAGAACAACTTGATGCCGAAACATCCAGTTATACTTTGCCTTGGGAGGGAGATCTCAGGAAAATTGAGGATCGATTCGTTGATATTGAACAGCGATATCAGTCTAACCTCCCGACATCCACTCTAGCAACAATCCGTTGATCTGAACCTCCTTTTACTCGCGAGGTAATGGAGGTTCTTTTGCCTAAAAAATATCGAACGCCCAGCGTTGTTCCATACACTGGTATCGGCGATCCCTTAAAACATCTGGAAACGTATAGATCTTTCATGGAGCTGGAAGGATATAGCTCGAAAATTATGTGTAGAGCCTTCTCTGTAACTTTAAAGGACACAGCGCGTACTTGGTTTCGTGGTCTGAAGCCTCGATCCATTGAATCTTTCCCTCAATTATCTGATCTTTTCCTTTCTCAATTCATGGGAAGCATCCGTACTAAAAAATCTGCATCTCACCTGTCAGATTTGAAGCAGCAGCATGGAGAGACAATTAAAGAATTCATCGTCCGATTTACGGCAGAAGCAGTCCAAACCGAGGGTTATACTGAAGATAAGGGTCTCACCGCCCTTATAGCAGGCATTACGAGCGAAAAATTCCGATTCGCCTTGGATAAAAATCATCCTAAAATGATGATCGAGTTCCAAGCCAAAGCTCAAAAATATATTAACACTGAAGAAGTAGCCTTGGCTCGTCATAATATTCAAGGAAAGAAGCGAAAGTCTGAAGAAATTTCTCCAGCAGACATGAAGTATCGACGTGATCGACGAGAACGCTATCCAAAGAAGTCTTATTTTGGAAAATATCGCAATTATACACCTCTCAATCGGTCGCTAGAAAAGGTATTGATGGAGATCAAACATAACTCGTATGTTAAATGGCCACCGAGGATCAAATCGGATCCCGAAAAAAGAGACAAGATGATGTTTTGTTACTTCCATAAAGATCATGGGCATAACACCCAAGACTGTATATCTCTTAAAGACTAGATTGAAGCCCTCATTCGAAAGGGACACCTTCGAGAATATGTCGCACGACAAGACCATTCGCCCAAACTATCTGATGCTCCAGCGTATCATGAACATCAAGTACGGAGGAAAAAGTCATCGCAACATCGCCCTTCATAGGAGGATGCCGAACCCGTAGGCGAAATCTGGACCATTGTAAGTGGTCCGACTTGTGGAGGAGATTCCCGAGCTTTAAGAAAAGCGTATACTCGAAAGGCGTGCTAGAAGCCTCAGCATATTTACTGGGTGGAAAAATCATCCAGCACGTCAAGTTTGAGCCATCATCCAATCTCCTTCTCTTATGAAGATGCTGAAGGAATACATTTCCCTTATGATGATTCCATCATAGTAGCGTTAAATGTATCAAATTATTTAACTCACCTTATTATGTTGGATACAGGTAGCTCTGCAGACGTCTTTTATCTTGAAGCTTTCAACAAGATGGCTCTTGCCAGAAACTTACTCAAACCAGTCTCGACCCCCCTTGTCGGTTTTGGGGGTGAAGTGGTGGCACCTGAGGGGAGTATTGACCTTCCCGTTACATTCGGAGAAGCTCCGACCAAAGTTACTGTTTTTATCAATTTCCTTGTGGTCGATCGAATGTCGGCATACAATGCAATTTTGGGCCGACCCTTGCTCACCAAGATAGGGGCGGCTCTACACCCCCTCTACTTATGCATCAAGTTCCCCACTCCAAACGAAGTGGGAGTAGTTCGAAGGAACTAAAAGGAAGCTCGAGCATGTTATGAAATCGCGGTAGAAGACCGAAAGAATGTCTAGGCAGCTCCTATCATGGCGATCTCGGGAGATTCAACAAGTTCTCCGATAGCAACAAACCTAGACCCGAGAGAAGATACACATCAGGCAGGAACTCCTGGAGAAGAAACGGTCGAAATTCAGCTATCCAAGGACGATCCATCCAAGAAGGTCTATGTCGGATCATTTCTAGATTGCATTTTTCAAGTTTATCTGACCGATTTTCTGGTCGAATACCAAGACGTATTCGCCTGGTCTCATAAGGATATGCCAAGTATCGATCCCGACGTCGCAGTTCACCGCCTGAATGTTGACCCAAAATTTAAACATATCCATCAACGTCGTTGAGCGTTCACAGTTGAACGGCAGATGGTCATAAAAATCGAGGTCGAAAAGTTGTTGGCCGTTGATTTCATAGAAGAAGTCGATTACCCGGAGTGGGTTGCAAACGTCGTTCTCGTGCGCAAAGCAAACGGTAAGTGGAGGATGTGCGTAAATTATTCCGATTTAAACAAGGCGTGCCCGAAGGATAGCTTCCCAACTCCCCGCATCGACCAACTAGTCGATTCAACAGCAGGTCACACCTTGCTCAGCTTTATGAATGCCTATTTTGGTTACAACGAGATTATGATTCATTCACCTGATTGTGAGAATACTGCCTTTATTATTGATCGAGGTCTGTACTGTTACAAAGTGATGCCTTTCGGCCTTAAAAATGTAGGGGCCACCTATCAGCGCCTGGTCAACAAAATGTTCGCTGCACAGATTGACAGGAATATGGAAGTTTATGTTGACGATATGCTCGTAAAAAGTGTTGCAGCCAATGATCATCTTGCGGATCTCCGAGAAGCCTTCGATCTAATGAGGAAGTATTAGATGAAGTTGAATCCCGAAAAATGTGCTTTTGGGGTCTTTGCTGGAAAATTTCTCGGGTTCATAATTGATCAGCAGGAGATCGAAGCAAATCTCGAAAAGATTAAGGCCTTGATTGAAATGCAATCTCCCTCCACTCTTAAAGAAGTCCAGTGATTTGTTGGTCGCATTGCATCTTTAAACAGGTTTATCTCACGTGCCTCCGATAAATGCCTTCCTTTTTTCAAGCTACTCCACACGATTGCAAAATCTGACTGGGCATGGACTCAACAATGTGAGGAAGCATTTTAGCAACTGAAACAGTATATGAGTTCACCTCCCATCTTATCAAAGCCTGTTCCACATGAGCAACTCTTTCTTTATTTATCTGTATCTTCCACGGCCGTTGTGCCGCCCTAATAAGTGAAGACTCCGGGGTGCAGAGGCCCATTTATTATGTCAGTCGAGTAATGGTGAATGCTAAAACCCAATACTCTGATATGGAGAAACTTGCTCTGGCTTTAATAACAGCAGCACGGAAGCTCCGGCCTTATTTTCAGGCCCACTATGTAATAGTACCTACAAATCATCCTTTAAGGCAAGTCCTTAAAAAACCTGAAGTATCTGGGCGATTTACTAAATGGGCGATCGAGCTTGGCGAACACAATATCACCTTCTGCTTGCGAACCGCTGTAAAGGCTTAAGCTGTAACCGACTTCATTGCCAAATTTATATATTCAACCCCTATTACTCCTACCTCCAATGTGACCCGATGAAGAGTGAGCAGGCACCCTAATCGTTCTATGTAGATGGATTGTCATGCTCCTCTGGTAGTGGAGCCGGTTTGATCCTAATCGCTCCTGACGGATCACAATTCCAGTATGCTTTGCGTTTCGATTTTCATGCCTCTAATAACGAAGCAGAATATGGGGCCTTAATTGTTGGTTTTAAATTAGCAAATATACTCGCGATAAGGAACCTGCTCATTCATAGCGACTCTCAGCTCATCGTAAATCAAGTGCTCAACGAATTCGAAGCGAAAGAAGAGCGAATGGCTTCATACAAATCTCAAGTACTCATTTTGCTCGCTAAATTGAGAAAATACGAAATAACTCATATTCCTCAAAAAGAGAACAAGCTCGTAGATTCTTTGGTAAAGTTAGCTTCTGCACCAGAGTCTGATCTGACGTAAGTTGTTCCTATCGAGCATCTCTCTACCCCGAGTATCGATCAAGTCGCTCTAGAGCAAGTCATCACATTGCATTTATCTCCATGTTGGATGGATCTCATCATCCTTTACCTCCAAAGCAGACAACTCCCAAATGATAAAAAAGTATGCCCAACAAATTCGCTATCGTGGTGCCAGGTACATCTTACAAAATGAAAAATTGTTGCATACAAGTTTTACTTTACCATATTTAAGGTGTCTTTATCCAGAAGAAGCACATCGTGTTCTAGATGAAATACACCAGGGGGCATGTGGTAATCATCCCAAATGACGATCTCTAGTGTACAAAGCAATGGGCAAGGATACTATTGGTCCACCATGAAGGCAGATGCCATTGAATTCTTAAACAAATGTGATAAATGTCAACGATTTTCTCCAGTACCTTATTTACAATTTTGAGCAAATGACGTTGGCCTTTCGCTCAATGGGAAGTCGATATAATCGGACCACTACCCATGGGAAAAGGACAAAACAGGTTCGCAATTGTGACAGTCGATTATTTCACCAAATGGGTCGAGGCGGAACCCCTAGCTACCATCACCGAAAAGCAAACTATTAAATTCATATGGAGGAACATTATATGCCGTTATGGGCTCCCCCATACCATAATTTCTGACAATGGAAGACAGGTCGATAATGCCGCATTCACCGAGTTTTGCGAGAAATGGAAGATACGTAATATTCGAACTTCCCCATATCATCCTCAGGCTAACGGACAAGTAGAAGCGGTTAATAAAATTATCAAGCATCATTTGAAGAGCAAGCTTAATGAATGTAAAGGTATGTGGCCAGAACTCCTACTAGAAGTTTTATGGGCTTACAGGACGATAACTCGCAATTCAATGGGAGAAACACCCTTCTCACTGGCATTTGGCATTGAAACAGTCGTCCCTGTGGAAGTTGAAATACCTACACATTAAGTAGAATACTACGAAGCAGCGCGTAATGTGGAAAGTTTACAACTCCACCTCGACCTCCTAGAAGAGAAAATGGACATATCCCATCTTCGAGCAGCAGCTTATCAATAACATATAGCCCGTTATCACAACTCAAAGGTCAAGTCCAGGGCTTTTCAGCTCGGTGACTTGGTGCTCAGGCAGAACATCGGAACAGCCACTCGGTCGCTGGATCCTAACTGAGAAGGCCTGTATCGAGTCATCAAGGTTGTTCGACCAGGTACTTATTATTTGGAAGACATGCGAGGAAGACCCCTACGTCGCCCTTGGCACGTTGAACATTGACTTCGATATTTTTCATAAAACATTCATGATGTGGATATTGAATCATATCTAAATAAAGACATTCTTTCTAGCTGTTCAGCTATAGAATCTATAACTTGGTCGTTACTCTTTTTTTAGACCTAAATAGCCCTGAAGAGGATATAAACATCCTCTTGATTAAGTCTTCTGCTTACGACAAAGCCAAAGACTCAATTGATAGGTCAGCCTATCTCTAAGTGGACATGGTCACCAAGACCTCTCCAATTGAGCCCAATTCATTTTCATGAGTTGAGTAAAAAATTCAAGCACGAATTCATTACCATAAATCCAGAAAGAGAAGGCAAAATATTTTTTTTTTTCATTTAACAACTATCCGGAGTACAAAACAAAAAGAAAATACATCAGAGAGGAGAAAGGGGAGAACAAGATCAGCTCGTAGTTCGCTCATTCTTCAGCGTCACGTGGAAGAGGAGCTCGGCTCTCTACTTCTGGTTCCGCCTCAGGAACTCCTACAACTTTGGTAGCCTCCGTAACTTCATTTTGAACAGTTGCTCTTTCCTCAGTAGCGACGACGGCATAAACGTTGTCAAATTCCTCTAAGTTGAATGCTGGAGAAATTCATTGCATGACCCTGATCGCAAATTCGCGACCAGCGTCGTACGATTCGTACAGCTCGTCTGCATAAAGCTGTGAAGTCCGGAACTCCAGAACTGCACGACTGCCTTCTTCGAACACCATTTTGACGTAGGCCACCCTCTCCTCATCCCAGTGGATGGAGTTGTCCTTCAGTTCAGCAAGGGCCTTCTTCTCTTTCTCCAAACTTTCGACGGCCTCCTTGAGGCGCGATTTGCACTTCGCGAGCTGCTCTTCAAGAGAGATCTTATCCTGGTGGAAGATCTCCTTCTCCTTCGCCTCTGCGAGTCTTGTGAACTTGAGATCCAGCGATTGATACCTTTCGGTCAAAGTCTAGATCTTGCCAATAAGGATCTTCTTCTCCTCATTCATTTTGGCAATCAGAGTCTCGTGGGACTTTATTACTTGATCCCTCCCTTGGATTGCATTCTCCATAGCTTGCCTTTTTTTCTTCTCCTTCATCTATGATGCGACAAGCAGCAACGATGTTGCGTCTAGTCCGCAGGGTAAGGTCCAAACTCTGCTCGAAAATGAAAGAAAGCGTCATTAAAGGTATAAGAGCTTCTTTAGAAAGACAATCGAAATGATGAAGTGCTTCATGCAGACTTGGACCAACCTCACTCCTATATCCGTGGAGAAATCCTCCGGACCAGGTTCAGGAAGAGCACCGAAGGACTGGGGAGTGATATTGTCAAACAAAAACTTGTAAATAGGGTGCAAGTGGCCCAGAATGGTATATACCCCAGTCCTCGAAGGCTGGGCTACTACCATCTCAGAAGTGCTCGTCTCGCGAGCAAAAGATGGCTCTCGAGCAGGAATTGGCCCCTGAGCAGGAGCCAACTCGTGAGTAGCAGTAGGCTCGCGACTCTCTTCACCCGAAGGATGACTTGGTCCCGCCTCGTCACCCCTCGGGAGTTATCAATTACATTAATTACTAGCTGGTCGTGAGGACTAGCCGGGGGTGTCTCTGCCGCTTCAGCTTGGGGAGGGTTATGCGGTTGCGAGCTGTGAGCAGGCTCATCTGCTCGCGCAGGCGGATTTGAGGGACCAGCCACCGTCTTCTTCTGCCTCTTCGAGGCAGTGCTCTTCAGATGGGGCAGCACTCCCATCACTCTCCTCTTCTCTCCAACATTCACTATTACTTCCTCCTGGGATATAAGGCCGGAAGCAGCTAGTCTCGGAAGTGAAAGGGAGATGTTGATATTCCTGTTGTCCTCTGACAGCTTGAAGACTTTAATGATCTTCTCATTAATACCTCCTTTCAAGCTGGGTTTCTTTCCAGTCGGAACACCTGTAAATACAAGAAGAAGCAAGTCAGTAATAAAAACAAAACTCTAGTTATATTCACAAAGGAGTAAGGATTTACCCACCTTCGCAAAAGAAGCGACTGATGTTATGTCCCCTGAGGTTGGACCCCACGTCAGACTCCTAATTACCAGAGACATAAAACCACTGTCTCCTCCACCTGGGATAGTTCGAAGAGGGATTCCCCAAAATAAAGTTCTCCTGGTGCCAGTAACACAAGTAGTACCAACGCTCACTGGATGAGGCTTTCTTGAGTTGGTACATCCTCAAAAACTCATCGGCCGTTAAGTCCTCGTTGTCCACTTGCTTTCAGAGGACATAGGCACTCAATAAAACCCTTCAACCATTTACAATAAGTTGTCCAGGGGCAATCTTATAAATATGGAGCACGTCTCGGACGAAAGGATGAAGGGGGAGACATACTCCAAGTTTAAAGAAGTACTCGTACAGAGCCACATAGCCTGGCAGTAGAGAATCCGGAGTTTCTCCCTCTCCGGGTAGTCTGAGAATGACGGAGTCGGGAATCCGGTATCTTTCCCGTAAGCCAATCAATTGTTCCTCCGTCATTATCGAGGGATATCCAAATGCAGAATACCTTCCTGCTGGCACTCTCGCATTGTTCGATTCAGAGGAATCCTGAGTGTCATCTCCCAGAGGAATAACCTCATTATCAGAGTCCACCGCTATAGAAAGAAGAAGGAAGAAATGAAGAAAATGAGAAGGAATAACTCAGCAATGAGGTCATGCCAGAAACAAACAGAAAAGGAGGGATTTTTCGATGAAGATTTGAACGACACGCGACGACTCTCCGTTTAGCACGACAGTCGAACAGGCACAAGCATCAACTCCTGAGACACATGGCGAGCGTCGCTTCATTTTTCTTGGCCGAAAAGCTGCGAAAGGCTGGCGCTCATAAATGCGGGCTCAATCATGTACGACTTTTCCTTCGAAAAACACGCTAGGCGGTTACATACACAGTCAAGTCCTTCGCTTAGCTGTTTAACGCTGAGGACTTGGGGGGCATCTGTTGTAAAATAAAGTTGGTCGTCGAAGAAACTCAAAGATCTGCAAACTTCGAATATCTTTACGATCTTGCGTATACGACCCGCGAGCGCCTCTGAACTCTATAAGTCACGAATAGATCAATCTCCAGCGAGCCTATGTGGTCGCATCTCATATATTGGACAAGCCTGCTCGTTAACTGGACATTCCCAATATGCGAGCAAGATTGGTCTCTGGTCGTTGAGTGGGGACACCCCCGTTATTCGAACAGACCTGCTCTCTGGTCATCAAGCAAGGATATTCCCAATATGAGCAGCCCTGTTCCCTGGTCGTCTGCTGAGGACGTCCCTCGTCTCATAGTACTAGCACCCCATATTGGCCCGTTTTGGCTTATTTCTATTTGTAGCTCCGAACCACGGGGGGATCTCCATCAGTGAATGTAATCAGCTAGACGTCTAATTTGGTCAGGATAGTTCCTTATCCGAGGATTAGCGGGATAAGCATCTTATCCCCTGAAGTCAGGAGTGATCTTAACTGCTTGCGTAACAGACTGGATCACTCAGATCTTCTATAAATAGTGTTAGTGCACTTTCCTGTGGCATATTAATGCACCTTGTTTGTCAATTACTTAGGTCAGTGAGTCTAGAGTCCGTTGAGTTTAATGAAGATGAAGACCGAAGACTCAAGACGGACCAGCTGCATCAAGAAAGAAGAAACAGGTAAAAGTGATGCCTTGGTGAGCCTCAACCTTGTACCTATCCAAAACCATAAACCTCTAGATGACCATGACCCAATAGGTATATCTTCAGTCATCTTAGATTGACCTTAGGTGTCCTAAAAGACCACCGAAAGAATGGCCAAGAGGTTGCATGATCTGCTGCAAAACAGCATAAAATCATGCCTGGCCGGGTGCCCGACCCAGTGTCCACCGGGAGCTCGACCTATAGAGGAATCCGTCCAAAGAGTTGGCCATATATCCAGATGGTCATCGGGCACTCGACCTAGTGTCCACCCAGCGCCCGACCAGTGCAAAACATGTCTAGCAGCACAGACTCAATTCTGGATTGAATTTCTGACGCCCAACTAAAGTGACCACCGGGCGCCCGACTAGTGAAAAGTATGGTCATCGGGCACCCGACCAACTCTAAATGTGTCCAGTGACAAATTTTTTAAATTGGACTGGATTCCGGGCGCCCGACCAAAGTTAAGCGGGTGCCCGACTCTGCGCGAATCTGCCCGTTATTTGACCATTGGAGAAAGTTTATAAAAGCGGGGGATTCATTTTTAGGATCAAGAGAGGGGATTTTGAGGAGATAGAAGCCACCATTGCTAAAGACCATCAGAGGCTCTATTCCAAACTTATAGCAAGTCATTCTCCTTGTATTTTCATCACAAGCTTGGGCCTTTCAATGGCATAATGAAAATGGACTTGTTCCCTCTTGATTCCTAGGGTTTTAGACACCTCGATCATAGTTAAATCCCTTGTCTAAACACTACCTAGGAGTTCAAATAGGTGTATTCATCTAGGAAGCCTATTTCCTACCATTTGTAGAGGATTCACCATTCCCTAACACCTTGGGCATCTCTAATGGAGCATCACATGCAAGGTAGCTGATCTTGGAGCTGAAGCTTTGGCAAAGCAGCGACATCAAATATTAGATGAGCAAAGGGGAGCTGATTCAAGCACGGGAGAGCAAGAAGAAGCAACCTAAAGCGGCGCTACAAAGGGGCTCAATCCGACAAGTAAGGTTGTCTTTGTTAGGAGTTGAGTGTAGAGTTTGTTTGACAAATTCAAACTAGGGTCGTTTGTCAATCCTTGGCCTGTTTGTCGGCCTAAAGTCTAGGGACGTTAGACGTCCCTTGACCTGTTTGTCAGCCTAAAGATTAGGGGTTGTTCGACACTCCTTGGCTCGTTCACCTGGCCTAAATTCAGGGACGTGTGCCGTTCCTTGGCACGTTTGTCGGGCCTAAACAAAGTCTCCAAGGGGAGCCACCAACACGGGTGTGAACGTGTAGGGTGGGAGGAACCTGCAAACTCCCCGGTTGAGTGGATCCGAGTTAAAACACCTTGGTTGGGAGGAACCAGATTTAAACTCCCTAATGAATGCTGGTGTGCTCAAAGGGGTTGAGTACTTGAATCGGGAGTGGAGTAGACAAGTAGTCGAACCACTATACCTCGTTGTGTTTGTGATTGTATTGGAGCACATTTCTTATTATGTATTGTGTTTAAGTGTTTAATTATGAATGCGTAATTAGGAATGTATACTAGGCACTTGATAGGCACATCCACACACACATGATGTACTTTTACTCCTAGAGTAGACTTGAGTTTAATTGATCCAGCCCTCTATAGTCTACTTAGGTTGCATAGATTATGATCTTATTTAGTTTTATCATAAGTTAATCTATGCATGCTTAGACTAGGATGTTTATTGTTTAAACCATTTGTTACTCTATTGATTGGACTCACTTAGGCTTGGAAGCCGAAGTGTTCTTGCTTACTTAGTTTAATTTGTTAAAACTATTAAGTAGGCGAAAAGAATTTCAAAAAGTCCTAATCACCCCCCCCCCCCCCCCCCCCCCCCCCTTCTAGGACTTAGCCATAATTCTAGTTGCTCCTTAAGCTTCCGCACGCGTATGCGTAGGGTATCGTGTTAGACTACCCAACGTAATTTCAAATAGATGGTCACACAGATGGTAAAGGTACACAACCTCTAATCCCACGTTGCACACTCCATCTTACTCTCAACCCATCTCTAACTTAAGCTTCGGAGGGCCAGCGGCCAAGCACCAGCCACCCTTAGTTTTCCTCTTTGGCCTGCAGGTTTGGAGAGGAGCTTACATTGCAAAGGGCGTATAGTTGGGGAGGAACCTGTTACCAGAATTTGACGTTAACAACAAACTTAGTTTATTTGTTCACACACATAAACTTATCCAAAGCAACACTCAAGATAGCCCATTTATTCTTTGCATATGATTACTCTTCTTTGCTTAGAATTCAATTCTTGGGTGTTGATCTATTCAAACCATCCTTATATTATTACTATGAGGATGCTAGTCATCTATATTATAACAAAGTAGTGGGGACATTTTTCCCTCGCAATTAGTTTGCAGCAAGAAATAACTTAATACACTTAAGCGATGGAAAAAGACATATTAAAAAAAAATGGGTATTTTATGAATTAAAAAATGTGCTTCCCTACAACATGCTATTAGAATTTCACCCGCAAAGGCCACTTGATAAAAACTTCCATGTGAGCTTACTCCCCTCTCACCAAAGCCGAAACAACTGTGATCGGTAACTTGCAACTATAGGTACCCATTTGGGTTACTTTCACAAATGTAAAGCCACGTGTGTGGAACTTTCATGAAATCCACCCCGTCAATCAGGCATGCTGCCCCATTCTAACCATTGAACCATATGGAAAACAACTAAGAAGTAACACCCACCATTAGTTCCGTGCAAGTCACACTGTGTTGTTTTTGTGCCATCCAATCCATTCATCCAATGTACCTTATCATGATGAAAGAATTACCCATAAGTCACAGTATTCCAAGACTTAGTTGGGCCATACCACGTAAATTTAGAGATTTTAGGTATAGGTTTATAGGGTGGCCTACCTGAGAGTTGAATCAGCTTAAATTTTCAAATCAAGGCCAAACAAGGTGTGCTTTACCTGTAGATCTTATGGATGTTACATCATTTACCTCATGTTAGTGAAAGAAACCCCAGTAGATGCCTAGGCGAGGTACCCAAGAGTTTTCCGACTTTCCCTCAGTGACTAGATCTCTCGCTCTTCCTCTCTCCACACGCATTGCAAGTTCCGTACGCCCTGATGTTATCTAACTTCTCAAATCCTCCCCTTTCTTATGCAGAAATACCCTTTCCGCTCTGTTTAAGGCCTCAAATATCTCAGCATCCCAGTTGCCTAAAAAACAAAAAACAAAAAATCTTCAGATTGCCAATCTTAATTGACAAGGTTAACCAACGGTTTATCAGGTTGGGAGGCCAAAACACTTACTCCGGCGGGCAGCTTAATACTTCAAATTTGTTACTCTGCATCTCATTCTTTAAGGGGTTGTTTGGATAGGTTGTAAATGATTTACTAGTAAATGACTTAAGTTCTAGTAAATGATTTACTACCTTTTGTTTCGATGTAAGTAGTAAATGATTTACTAGTAAATGATTTACCTTGTTTGGATAGCCTGTAAATGGGTTATATCCTGTAATTGTATATTCACACTTGAAAATCAATTTAGCTTATAACATTCAAATTACATGTTGGAATTTCCTTCCATGTGGATCATTGGGTCAAGCCCATGCCACTAAAGCATTGTGTTAATCCTTAAAAAAAACTGAGTAGTATGTGAGCCATACAAGTGGGCCCACGAATTCAAATGCTATTGTCAAAGGCAGTTTTCAAAATCGTTGGTTTGGTGGAGAGCCGGTGCCGGAAGGGTGCTTGAAGCTTCTGTAACGACCCGAGATTTTCGACTCTCGTGTATAACACGACGGCCGAATTCCCAAGTAATTTATGGAATAACTATTTTTCAAATAATAAAATATAGCATTCAAGCACAATGGCGGAAACAATTATCATCTTATTCTATCAAACTTACTACGTCATCATCAATGTTTAAATAAGGGAACCAACTAATATCCATACTGATTAATTAAAATACAAAACCATGTCTTCTCTTGAAGACTTATTACAATTCCATAAATGTATCAACTACTCAAAAGAAATATTTAATAAATGATAACATCAATTAAGTTTCTCTAACATCGTCGTCCGCCATGTGATTATACGAACCATGGAACTCTTCTCCTTAAAAATCGGGTTCAATACCTGGATCTTCACCTGCATCACCTAAATTGTGTTTGGGATAGCGTTAAACGCTATCATAGTGGGGAATATTCCTTCCAAGACAATCAAGAATAACAATGTATAAAACTCAGAGTAACGCAACACAATAATATCTTTATTCAAACAAAACAATCAAGTAAAAATATTTGTTAATGCGATGCATGGAATGCATGCTCTGGCTAAGGCACCCTGGCTAGAAATCATAATACATGAAGTGGGAGACTCCCTGTTACGACTTCACGCTAGCCACTAGTCACCAGAGGTTCTTGGGACGCACAAGCCCATAGTTTTGCCCGACCACGTGAGAAATGAGACGCTCATAGCCCAAATCTACACTTGACAGTGTACGGGAGAAGTAGGACGCTCTAGCCTATTCTCAATTTCGTACACCTACATGGAGCCAAGTGAATGCATGACTTTAGTTTCACCTTTATTTAAGTGTTTTCGCATACAACCAATTTAAATAAAGCTCAATGGTCACTATGGGGAGTCACATGTGTAACACCCGTACCTTAATTAGCCCTCCGTACACCTCTTTTCCGAACTCGGCATACCTGGAATAGTCCAAACCGGCGAGTTCCAATCAGACACCCTATTTTGGTAGCGCAACGACCCGAGACTTGTACCCCGGTGACCGCGTAGGCGCTGCGATTCCAACGCCGCGCGGCACGCCCCATTGCGATACCCGGTGTGAAAGTTATGATCTATCGCGTAATCTGAGGTGGGCCGCGCAACATGCATGGTGTGGGCCCCACTTGCACAAATCCCTAGGTTGTCCCATCAATCAATCGATATCCCATCAATCAATCAACATCCCATCAATCCATCAAGCATCAATCAATCAAGTACATCTCTCTCTCCTCACAAGTCAACTTAAGCCATACCCAAGCAATCCAATCTCATAATTACCCCATCCATCATCATTCCCATTTTCTAATACCACTTATATCCCAAGCTCCCTACAAACAAATGCCATACGTAGCCATTTTTGGAGAGAGAAAGAGAAAGAGAGAGAAAGAGAAAGAGAGAGAGAAGAGAGGAAGAATTGAGAGAAGAGAGAGATTTGGAGGGAGATCTACGATTTGAGGGTGGAGATCCTTGCTTGGAGGGCCCCAACCATCATCCGGACCGTCCGGATCGTCCGATCATCAACTCGATTCAATCCAACCGTCCATTATTTGAGGTGAGTGCAAGGGGTACATAAATCCCCCATTTTCTTCTTTCCCTTCATTTCTTTTCCTTTTCTTTTGGGCCCACCTGATGGTGGACAACCTGATGGATGGATTGGATCATCCATGAACGGCCCCACTTGTAAAAATAATTATAATAATAATAATAATAATAATAATAATAATAATAATAAAATAAAAAAAAGAAAAAGAAAGGGAGAGAGGGCTGCCGCTGGACAGCCAGCGTCCAGGGGACGCTGCTGCCCAGCAAGGCAGCCGGTCGGCCAGGAATAGGGCCCCCACACGTGGGACCCACCTTGATGAATGTATTAGATCCATGCCGTCCGTCTGTTTCTCCAGCCCATTTTAGGGCTGGGCGCCAAAAATGAAGAAGATCCAGATCTCAGGTGGACCACACCATTGAAAACAGTGGAGATGGTAAAGCCTACTGTCGGAGTTTCTTGGGCCCACCGTGATGTTTGTGGACCATATTACCTGCCCAATATTGGGCTCGTTGGGACCCCAATGAGCTGGGGGACATGATGAACGGGGTGGATCGCCCCTAAGTGGGCCCCACTCGATATGAACACAAAAAAAAAAAGAAAGAAAAAAAAAAAAAAATACAAAGGACACTGGACGTCCAGCGTCTGGACGTTCTGACGCTGGAACGTCCAGCGTCACCTTGGACGTTGCAAGGGGTCCCGCTCGTGGGACCCACCTTGATGTTTTTGTTCCATCCACGCCGTCCATCGGTTTTCCCAGATCATTTTAGGGCCAGGGCCCAAAGATGAGCCAGATCCAAATCTTCAGTGGACCGCACCGCTTGAAACAGTGGGAACAATGATTCCTACTGTCAGAATCTTTTGGCCCACCTTAACGTTTCTAGGTGGATTTGTATACCCTATATTGGGCTTGTTGGGTCCCCCATGAGATGGGGAACCTGATGAACGGAGTGGATCAGACCCATGTGGGCCCCACTTGATAGGAATGCACAACAAAAAAAAAAAAAAAAAAAGAAAGAAAGAAGATGAGGAGTCAGCGTCGCTGACGCTGACGCTGGGCGTACCAGCGTCCTGGCACGCTGGCTCGGCCAGCAGTGGCCCACTTGTGGGTCCCACCATGATGCATGTGCTGTATCCACACCGTCCATCCAGTTGGGGAGATCATTTTAGGGCATGACCCCAATAATGAGTCAGATCCAAGTCCAGAGGGGGCCCCCACCACAGAAAACAGTAGGGGCAGTAGGCCCTACCGTTTAAACCTTCTCAAGGCCCGCCGTGATGTTTATTTGAGATCCAACCTGTTCATAAGTTCACACAGACATGGAGGGAGGAAAAACAAAAGATCAGCTTGACCGAGAACTTCTGTGGGCCCCACTTATTAAATAAAAAAAATATATATATATATATATAAAAAAAAAAAAATAAATAAATAAATAAAATAAAATAATGCTGCTGCTGGACAGACAGCGTCCAGGGGACGCTGCTGCCCAGCAGCCTGTCTGTATGGGCTTTGGCAATGGGCCCCACTCGTTGGGCCCACCTAGAATGTATGTGCTGTACCTATCCCGTCCATATGTTTTTCCAGCTCATTTTAGTGGGCTATGCCACGGGTCAAGGGTGGGAATAATGATCTCTACCGTTGAAACCTTCCCAGCCCTACAGTGATGTTTAATTGTCATCCAACCTATTTTATAAGTGGCCGAGCCCAAAAAAATCTTAGCATATCCAAATGACAAGTGGGCCATGCCATGGGACAACAGTGGGAATAATAATCTCCACCATTGAAACTTTCCTAGACCCAAAATGATGTTTATTTGTCACCCAACCTATCCATAAGTGGCTGGGCCCAAAATTTAAGCATATCTTAATGTCAAGTGGACCATGCTTCAGTGGAAATAATGATTCCAACATTGAAACCCTTTCTAGGTTCTACAGTGATGTTTATTTGCCATCCAATCGGTTCATAAGATCACATGGATATGTATGAAGGAGAAAACACAAATATCTGCTTGATTCAAACTTATTGGGATCAGTTGGGTACCACGCTGCCCAGCAGGTGGCCCACCCTATGGGTCCCAACGTGATGTATCTATTAGCTCCACCATGATGTATCTGTTTTATTCATGTTGCCTATCTTGTATGTGCAGGCCCAAGTATGGGGCCGATGTAGTCTTAAGTGGGCCATACCACGAAGACCTTTACATTCCAATGGGATCCACAGTTCGGGTCCCACTCTCTGTATATATATATTGGGCCATTCAAGGCCAACAGTACATGATATGTCTGGTAATATGCTAGTATACTTAGCTGGATAGGTCACACTGATAATATGCTTAGTGTAATGAATATCATACCCATTCATTTGTACATACGCATCATATGTATGCCTGACTGTGGACGATGTCGATCATAGCATATGCCTTACAGCTTGAGATACTTAGGGGACCCGTATGAGATAGGGTCACCCTACATGATTGCGCGGTATGCGCAGGTTTGGTGCATGGCTTTAATAGTGTGACTCATGCATCTCGCATTATACATGTCATGATCAGATTCTCACCCCAGCGGCATCGGGGTTTTGGACCACCACAGTCACATCGTGGATGGTAGGAATGGACACCGGAAATATGTTCTAGCACTTGGGCGCCAAAGATGTCCTTGGGTGAAAGTCCCTAAACCCTGTGGTACCAGTAGGATGCTCCAATGTCTAGACCGAGTGGATTTATGAGCGCATGAGGGCCAAATACCAGTAGGCCGCGTCTCCCACTGTGTCGGGGTCGGTTGGAAGGGGGTGTGACCTTACCCGCCCGGGTGCAGAGGGCTATATACTAGGTTGAGTTTGACCAGCTCGTGAATGGGTTCGCTATCGACGAGCCGGGTGAATTATCTTATATGTCATTGATGAGGCGGATAGTGAGGTCTCTTCCACTCGCTTGGTTATGCGCGCGATGGGCGGCAACCAATGTCTGGAGTGTACTAGACCCCGGTGATGTCCCAGTTGTAAACCGTATGATATATGACAGTTGAGGGTTGACATGCGCACATGGCATCATTAGCATATGACACTCGGCCATATAGGCCCATTGCATTGCATAGCCTCGAGATGGCTAATGACATTCATAGACTTGGTAGTGTAGCCTGCCATCATTTCCGCTTACTCTGATATCTGTATACCTGTCATATGCATTGCGCACACACCACGCACTCTCTAAGCTTCATAGTAAGCTTATGCACGTTGTTTACGTGCAGGTCATACTATAGCACGACAGCAGTGAGACAGGGGCGCGCATTTGATTTTCAGCTTTCAGTTATACCTTGTATTTCCTTTTCTACAGCACTGTACTCAAAAGACTATCTTAGTGGATATGTGATGTGATGTTTTTTTTTGGTTTGGTATACCTATGTTTATGCCCATCTATAAAAAAAAAATTCACCTTGAAAATCCTCCTTGTGGGATCCCAGGATCGGAACCTGGCGTATGGGAGCTAGGGGCCGAGAATGGGGTACTACGGAGGCTGTTGGCACCGGATTCGGCGGCCGGGAATTTAGTAAGCCCGGTCCCCGAGTTTGGGGCGTGACAGAAGTTGGTATCAGAGCATAACTTGGGAATACCTGTCCATAACATTACATATCTACTAATAACCTTTAATTACCTGCCTTGTACTATATGATTGCTAGGACCCCAATCTTACTCACCTGCTTTGAACTTAGTTTAAACTAGGACTCCCTATTGTATGCCTAGAAAATTTTGATTGACGTGTGGGCACTCATGAGTAACCCGATGCTAAGAGGATCCTGCCTTTTTGTAGGACATGGCACCCAAGAGAGCCGTTGGTAGGCAATCGTCTAGTGCGGGTACGTCCCAGACTGCCCCAGCTCCAGGCATGACTGCTGGTCAGTTCCAGCAGATGTTGCGTGCCATGACCTCCTTGGTAGAGCGCCAAGAGAGGAGGTCAGCCGATTCACCTGCCACATCCGAGCAGGATCGCGCCCGTTCCTTACTTAGGGATTTCAGGCAGATGGATCCCCCACGTTTCTCGGGCGAGCCGAACCCGGAGGCGGCAGAGAGATGGAAGTCTGAAGTAGAAAAGATCTTTACCATTATGCGATGCACGACTGTGCAGCGAGTTCCTCTCGCCGTCTTCCTTCTTCAGGGAGAGGCCGAGCATTGGTGGTCATCGATTACCCGCACAGTAGAGGCAGATTTCGAGTGGACCTGGGAGGATTTTGTAGACCGGTTTGACCGGAAGTTCTTCCCTGATCATGTCCGTCAGCAGAGAGCGTTAGAGTTCGAGACGCTAGTCCAGGGAGAGATGACCGTATCACAGTACGAGGCCCGATTCGTTGAGCTGTCTCGATTCGCGACGTATCTTGTGGATGATGCGAGGCGAAAGGCCCGTCGGTTCGAGGGCGGTTTGCGCCTTGGCCTTAGGGGCCGTGTCGCAGGACACAAGCTCCCTACATTTGAGGAGGTGGTGGAGCGGGCCCAAATTTATGAGGCAGAGTGGGCCGACGCGCAGCGGATCCGCAGTCAAGGCGGCGATCAAAAGGGGAAGAGAAAGGCACCCTCTGGCAACTTCCGACAGCAGCGACTTCGACCACCGCAGAGGCATGTAGCTCGTCCACCCTTCCGAGCACCAGCAGCACCAGTGGCACCCGTAGCACCCCCAGCACCACCGCAGCAGCAGATTATAGGCCATTGTTATGGGTGCGGAGAGATGGGGCATCGTCATAGGGAGTGCCCCCATTCGCACCGACAGCAGCGTCAGCAGTATCAGCCGCCGAGACCCCATCAGCAGCATCAGCGACAGCAGTACCCACCGCCGAGAGCTCCTCCGCAGCAGAGGCAGCAGCAGAGGACGCATCAGCAGCAGCAACGACCACAGAGGGGACAGGCACCTCCCCAGCAGGCTCAGGGCCGGTTCTATGCAGCCCAGCAGGACCCTCAGGCACCAGGAGGAGTCGTAGAGGGTACACTCCTTGTCTCTGCATGCATAGCACATGTTCTATTTGATTCTGGCGCATCACATTCATTCATATCCAAGGGTTTCTGTCGATCGATTGGTTTGCCGTTAGAATCCGTGCGCGAGGGTTTGTCAGTGTCGACACCCTTAGGGAAGACCGCAGTATTAAGTTTGATTTGTTCGTCTTGCCCCGTCTTGGTAGGAGAGACCTTTTTGCCTGCTGACTTGTTTGTTTTGCCGATGTCCGAGTTTGATGTTATCTTGGGCATGGATTGGTTGTCCGAGTATCATGCCATCATAGACTGTTTCGCGAGAACGGTTACCTTCCTTATACCCGGCATGCCGCAATTTCAATTTGTTGCTGAACCCAGAGGAGAACAATTATCAGCACTGATGGCTTGTGCAATTGAGGAGCCGGTTGCTTTGAGCATCGACCACTTGCCGGTCGTTTGTGACTTTTCAGATGTATTTCAGGAGATTCCGGGGTTGCCGCCTCGTCGGCATACCGAGTTCCAGATTGACCTTGTACCCGGTACCGCGCCTATCTCAAAGGCCCCGTATCGTATGGCACCGTTGGAGCTGCGAGAACTGCAAAAGCAGTTGGACGAGTTGCGTGAACTAGGCTTCATTCGTCCGAGTAGTTCACCATGGGGAGCGCCGGTACTCTTTGTGAAGAAGAAGGATGGCTCGTTGAGGCTCTGCGTGGATTACCGCGAGCTCAACAAGGTCACGATTAAGAATAGGTACCCGCTGCCGAGGATCGACGATTTATTTGATCAGTTACGGGAGGCCCAGTTCTTTTCGAAGATTGACCTACGGTCCGGTTATCATCAGGTCCGTGTCCGGGAGGAGGATATCCCGAAGACGGCATTCAGGACGCGTTACGGTCATTTTGAGTTTCGGGTCATGTCCTTCGGACTGACCAATGCGCCCGCTGTGTTCATGCAATTGATGAACGAGGTCTTTCGTCCCTACCTCGATCAGTTCGTTGTGGTATTTATCGATGACATTCTGATCTATTCGAGGACTCGGGAGGAGCATGCGCGGCATCTGGAGATCACCTTGCAGACCCTCCGCACACACCAGCTTTATGCGAAGTTGGAGAAGTGTGAGTTTTGGCAGGAGGAGGTGAAGTTCCTCGGTCACGTGGTGACGAGGCAAGGAGTAGCAGTAGATCCGGTGAAGATTGATGCCGTGCGTCAGTGGAGGCAACCCACGAATGCGTCCGAAATTCGGAGTTTCCTGGGGTTAGCAGGTTATTATCGCCGTTTCATAGAGGGCTTCTCTCGTATTGCAGCCCCGCTGACCAGGTTGACCCGAAAGGGCGCATGGGTTCGTTTGGAGTGATGCCTGTGAGCGAGCATTTGCAGAACTGAAGGACCGTCTTACTTCTACACCAGTCCTCACCCTTCCCTCCTGGGAGTGAAGGATTCGTGGTTTTTACAGATGCCTCACGGATTGGCTTAGGTGCTGTCCTGATGCAGCATGGCAAAGTAGTAGCGTATGCGTCTCGCCAGCTCAAGGTCCATGAACAGAACTACCCCACGCATGATCTGGAGCTAGCAGCAGTAGTCTTCGCACTGAAGGTGTGGAGGCACTATCTTTATGGGGTCAGGTTCGAGCTCTTTTCTGACCATAAGAGCTTGAAGTACCTCTTTTCGCAGTCCGAGTTGAACATGAGGCAGAGACGTTGGATGGAGCTCCTGAAGGATTATGATTTTGATCTTCAGTACCACCCTGGCAAGGCCAATGTGGTGGCTGATGCCCTTAGCCGTCAGCCACGAGGCCTGGTGGCATATATGATGGTCCAGGAGTGGAGGATGCTCGAGGAGGTTGCCGAGTATGATTTTGAGCTGAGCCTGCAGTCTTCTATCGCGCAGTTATCGAACTTGTCGATTCAACCCTCTCTTGTTTCTAGGGTGATCGAGGCTCAACAGTCAGATCAGACGTTGAAGGATTATTGGGAAGAGGCCGCGTCAGAGGGTCAGACTGATTGGCAGATTGGGTCAGATGGTGGACTTCGTTTCAGGGGTCGGTTGTGTGTTCCAGATACTCCTCAGTTGCGCAGAGACCTTATGGATGAGGCACACCGGTCGAGGTTCACGATTCACCCAGGTTCTACCAAGATGTATCGTGATATGAGGAGGCAGTATTATTGGGCCGGAATGAAGCGTCAGATTGCCAGCTTTGTGGCTGAGTGTGACACTTGTCAGCGTGTCAAGGCCGATCATCGCAAACCTCCAGGTCCCCTACAGCCGTTGAGTGTCCCGTTGTGGAAATGGGAGCACGTGACCACAGACTTCATTATGGGCTTGCCGAGGACTGATCGCGGTCACGATGCCATCTGGGTTGTCGTTGATCGTTTGACGAAGTCGGCACACTTTCTTGCGATACGTGCGACCTGGTCATTGGACAGACTTGCAGAATTGTTTATCGAGGAGATTGTGAGGCTGCACGGAGTCCCAGTCTCGATCGTTTCTGATCGAGATCCGAGATTTACGTCGCGGTTCTGGAGGAGTTTTCAGAAGGCGATGGGGCCTGCCTTGAAGTTCAGCACCTGCATATCATCCTCAGACTGATGGTCAGACCGAGAGGGTCAACCAGATCCTTGAGGACATGCTTCGAGCTTGCGTGTTGGATTTCTCAGGTAGTTGGGATAAACACCTGCGTTTGGCTGAGTTTGCATATAATAACAGCTACCAGGCGACTATCGGTATGGCTCCTTTTGAGGCATTGTATGGTAGACCTTGTAGGTCTCCTAGTTGTTGGGCCGAGGTTGGAGAGCATCGTCTCCTAGGTCCCGAGCTTGTGCAGAGGACATCAGAGGCTATCGATATCATCAGGCAGAGGATGCGCACAGCTCAGAGTCGACAGAAGAGTTTTGCAGATCGTCGACGTCGTCCCCTAGAGTTTTCCATTGGGGATCGTGTGTATCTCAGGGTCTCGCCCATGAAGGGCGTGGTTCGTTTTGGAGCTAAGGGGAAGCTTGCCCCGAGATTCATTGGACCCTTCGAGATCATTGGGCGCGTTGGCGCCGTGGCCTATCAGCTTGCCTTGCCACTTCAGTTGTCTGGCGTCCACAATGTTTTCCATGTTTCCATGTTGCGGAAGTGTGAGTCAGACGTGGTTCCTGTGATAGATTGGCAGCCGTTGGAGGTTCGTGAGGATGCTTCATACATTGAGCAGCCGGTTCGTATCCTTGACCGGAAGGAGCAGGTCCTCCGGACCAAGGTCATTCCTTTAGTGAAGGTCCAGTGGAGTCATCATAGCGCAGATGAGGCGTCGTGGGAGCGAGAGGCAGAGATTCGCGAGTCTTATCCTCATCTTTTTTGATGATTGATTGTATCTGTATGATTGCTTTTCGAGTCGATATGCATATATAGTGATGTGATTTTTTTATGATCTTCGGCTAGTTTGGGTTTGTATTGCAAATTTCGAGGACGAAATTTTTTTGTTAGGAGGGAAGAGCTGTAACACCCGTACCTTAATTAGCCCTCCGTACACCTCTTTTCCGAACTCGGCATACCTGGAATAGTCCAAACCGGCGAGTTCCAATCAGACACCCTATTTTGGTAGCGCAACGACCCGAGACTTGTACCCCGGTGACCGCGTAGGCGCTGCGATTCCAACGCCGCGCGGCACGCCCCATTGCGATACCCGGTGTGAAAGTTATGATCTATCGCGTAATCTGAGGTGGGCCGCGCAACATGCATGGTGTGGGCCCCACTTGCACAAATCCCTAGGTTGTCCCATCAATCAATCGATATCCCATCAATCAATCAACATCCCATCAATCCATCAAGCATCAATCAATCAAGTACATCTCTCTCTCCTCACAAGTCAACTTAAGCCATACCCAAGCAATCCAATCTCATAATTACCCCATCCATCATCATTCCCATTTTCTAATACCACTTATATCCCAAGCTCCCTACAAACAAATGCCATACGTAGCCATTTTTGGAGAGAGAAAGAGAAAGAGAGAGAAAGAGAAAGAGAGAGAGAAGAGAGGAAGAATTGAGAGAAGAGAGAGATTTGGAGGGAGATCTACGATTTGAGGGTGGAGATCCTTGCTTGGAGGGCCCCAACCATCATCCGGACCGTCCGGATCGTCCGATCATCAACTCGATTCAATCCAACCGTCCATTATTTGAGGTGAGTGCAAGGGGTACATAAATCCCCCATTTTCTTCTTTCCCTTCATTTCTTTTCCTTTTCTTTTGGGCCCACCTGATGGTGGACAACCTGATGGATGGATTGGATCATCCATGAACGGGCCCCACTTTGTAAAAATAATTATAATAATAATAATAATAATAATAATAATAATAATAATAATAATAATAAAATAAAAAAAAAAAAAGAAGAGAGAGAGAGGGCTGCCGCTGGACAGCCAGCGTCCAGGGGACGCTGCTGCCCAGCAAGGCAGCCGGTCGGCCAGGAATAGGGCCCCCACACGTGGGACCCACCTTGATGAATGTATTAGATCCATGCCGTCCGTCTGTTTCTCCAGCCCATTTTAGGGCTGGGCGCTAAAAATGAAGAAGATCCAGATCTCAGGTGGACCACACCATTGAAAACAGTGGATATGGTAAAGCCTACTGTCGGAGTTTCTTGGGCCCACCGTGATGTTTGTGGACCATATTACCTGCCCAATATTGGGCTCGTTGGGACCCCAATGAGCTGGGGGACATGATGAACGGGGTGGATCGCCCCTGAGTGGGCCCCACTCGATATGAACACAAAAAAAAAAAGAAAGAAAAAAAAAAAAAATACAAAGGACACTGGACGTCCAGCGTCTGGACGTTCTGACGCTGGAACGTCCAGCGTCACCTTGGACGTTGCAAGGGGTCCCGCTCGTGGGACCCACCTTGATGTTTTTGTTCCATCCACGCCGTCCATCGGTTTTCCCAGATCATTTTAGGGCCAGGGCCCAAAGATGAGCCAGATCCAAATCTTCAGTGGACCGCACCGCTTGAAACAGTGGGAACAATGATTCCTACTGTCAGAATCTTTTGGCCCACCTTAACGTTTCTAGGTGGATTTGTATACCCTATATTGGGCTTGTTGGGTCCCCCATGAGATGGGGAACCTGATGAACGGAGTGGATCAGACCCATGTGGGCCCCACTTGATATGAATGCACAACAAAAAAAAAAAAAAAAAAAAGAAAGAAAGAAGATGAGGAGTCAGCGTCGCTGACGCTGACGCTGGGCGTACCAGCGTCCTGGCACGCTGGCTCGGCCAGCAGTGGCCCACTTGTGGGTCCCACCATGATGCATGTGCTGTATCCACACCGTCCATCCAGTTGGGGAGATCATTTTAGGGCATGACCCCAATAATGAGTCAGATCCAAGTCCAGAGGGGGCCCCCACCACAGAAAACAGTAGGGGCAGTAGGCCCTACCGTTTAAACCTTCTCAAGGCCCGCCGTGATGTTTATTTGAGATCCAACCTGTTCATAAGTTCACACAGGCATGGAGGGAGGAAAAACAAAAGATCAGCTTGACCGAGAACTTCTGTGGGCCCCACTTATTAAATAAAAAAAAATATATATATATATATAAAAAAAAAAAAAAATAAAATAAAATAAAATAATGCTGCTGCTGGACAGACAGCGTCCAGGGGACGCTGCTGCCCAGCAGCCTGACTGTATGGGCTTTGGCAATGGGCCCCACTCGTTGGGCCCACCTAGAATGTATGTGCTGTACCTATCCCGTCCATATGTTTTTCCAGCTCATTTTAGTGGGCTATGCCACGGGTCAAGGGTGGGAATAATGATCTCTACCGTTGAAACCTTCCCAGCCCTACAGTGATGTTTAATTGTCATCCAACCTATTTTATAAGTGACCGAGCCCAAAAAAAATCTTAGCATATCCAAATGACAAGTGGGCCATGCCATGGGACAACAGTGGGAATAATAATCTCCACCATTGAAACTTTCCTAGACCCAAAATGATGTTTATTTGTCACCCAACCTATCCATAAGTGGCTGGGCCCAAAATTTAAGCATATCTTAATGTCAAGTGGACCATGCTTCAGTGGAAATAATGATTTCCAACATTGAAACCTTTCTAGGTTCCACGGTGATGTTTATTTGCCATCCAATCGGTTCGTAAGATCACATGGATATGTATGAAGGAGAAAACACAAATATCTGCTTGATTCAAACTTATTGGGATCAGTTGGGTACCACGCTGCCCAGCAGGTGGCCCACCCTATGGGTCCCAACGTGATGTATCTATTAGCTCCACCATGATGTATCTGTTTTATTCATGTTGCCTATCTTGTATGTGCAGGCCCAAGTATGGGGCCGATGTAGTCTTAAGTGGGCCATACCACGAAGACCTTTACATTCCAATGGGATCCACAGTTCGGGTCCCACTCTCTGTAAATATATATTGGGCCATTCAAGGCCAACAGTACATGATATGTCTGGTAATATGCTAGTATACTTAGCTGGATAGGTCACACTGATAATATGCTTAGTGTAATGAATATCATAACCATTCATTTGTACATACGCATCATATGTATGCCTGACTGTGGACGATGTCGATCATAGCATATGCCTTACAGCTTGAGATACTTAGGGGACCCGTATGAGATAGGGTCACCCTACATGATCGCGCGGTATGCGCAGGTTTGGTGCATGGCTTTAATAGTGTGACTCATGCATCTCGCATTATACATGTCATGATCAGATTCTCACCCCAGCGGCATCGGGGTTTTGGACCACCACAGTCACATCGTGGATGGTAGGAATGGACACCGGAAATATGTTCTAGCACTTGGGCGCCAAAGATGTCCTTGGGTGAAAGTCCCTAAACCCTGTGGTACCAGTAGGATGCTCCAATGTCTAGACCGAGTGGATTTATGAGCGCATGAGGGCCAAATACCAGTAGGCCGCGTCTCCCACTGTGTCGGGGTCGGTTGGAAGGGGGTGTGACCTTACCCGCCCGGGTGCAGAGGGCTATATACTAGGTTGAGTTTGACCAGCTCGTGAATGGGTTCGCTATCGACGAGCCGGGTGAATTATCTTATATGTCATTGATGAGGCGGATAGTGAGGTCTCTTCCACTCGCTTGGTTATGCGCGCGATGGGCGGCAACCAATGTCTGGAGTGTACTAGACCCCGGTGATGTCCCAGTTGTAAACCGTATGATATATGACAGTTGAGGGTTGACATGCGCACATGGCATCATTAGCATATGACACTCGGCCATGTAGGCCCATTGCATTGCATAGCCTCGAGATGGCTAATGACATTCATAGACTTGGTAGTGTAGCCTGCCATCATTTCCGCTTACTCTGATATCTGTATACCTGTCATATGCATTGCGCACACACCACGCACTCTCTAAGCTTCATAGTAAGCTTATGCACGTTGTTTACGTGCAGGTCATACTATAGCACGACAGCAGTGAGACAGGGGCGCGCATTTGATTTTCAGCTTTCAGTTATACCTTGTATTTCCTTTTCTACAGCATTGTACTCAAAAGATTATCTTAGTGGATATGTGATGTGATGCTTTTTTTTGGTTTGGTATACTTATGTTTATGCTCATCTATATAAAAAAAAAATTTACCTTGAAAATCCTCCTTGTGGGATCCCAGGATCGGAACCTGGCGTATGGGAGCTAGGGGCCGAGAATGGGGTACTACGGAGGCTGTTGGCACCGGATTCGGCGGCCGGGAATTTAGTAAGCCCGGTCCCCGAGTTTGGGGCGTGACAACATGTGACCCAGCATAGGCCGACAGCACGGGATTAGTGTCCATAGCACCAACCCCGGCTCATGAGAATTTGTATACTAGTAGTGTCCACTCATTGTCCTGTTTTATGATTTCATCATGTCCCAAAAAGCCAATGTTGTACTTCATGACCAAATTCATTAAAGTACTCATGTAATGTAAATGGATCCAATCAAGCATCATGTACATGTAAGGATCCATTGACAAACAATCACTTCATTTTTTCAGTTAAGTCAAGAGATATTCTTCCATCATGGACACCTCTCACGGGTTCCATCTCTCTACATCGAATAATTTTACCAACTTAGGGACAAAGAGTATACAATAATGGGATGTCCATATGATGATCTTATACACATATTTCATATCACAATATGAAAACCAATATTACTTGTAATACATGGACTAAGAAACTAAGGGCATAGATTTCACAAAAATAAATAACACAAATACACATTCTTCTTAGTAAAAAATCTAAAAAAAAGGAATCACATCACCATGTAATGATATTCATTACAAATCTCACATCAAACTTCAGGTTATATGGATAAGTAATTCAAAACAAAACAACTTCACATGCCACAAAAGAAACTTATGATAATCGTGATATTATTAATGAAAGGCTTGAAGGAAAATCCTCACCTTAGGATGGACTTAGCAGAAGAGGGTTGTAGAAGATCCTAGCCGCTGGAAAAATATGAGAAAGAACTCTCTTCTCTTCTCTCTCTCTCTCTCTCTCTCTCTCTCTCTCTCTCTAGGGCATGGAGGCTAGGGTTAGGAGAAGGATTTGGAGGTGCGTAGTAGAAATATGGAGAGGGATGTGTACGCGAGGTCTTGTGTAATAACTTCTTAAAGTGGGTTTCTCAAATCTCAATATTCGGATGATTTATGATCAATTCCAATCCATTCATCTTATCAAGCTCAAAGAGTAGAGTCAGAATACGTAAATTTCTTGATGATCCACATTCTAGATTGACCGATCCTTGAAAATGGCCTGACGGGTGTTAAAATGGGCTTGATCTTAATTAACGGTCTACGCTTGATGATCAGGGCCCAAATTTTGAGAAAATATGTAGTTATGATAGGCAAACAATTGTACAAAGTTTAGTGGTTGATTGATGGTGAGAAATGCCTAGATCTGAAATTCCAACTTTTGGCGGAAAAGGAAGGGGCTGGCTTTGTGGTTCAACGGTGTAGGATTATAGATCGGGGTCCAAATTTTGTGTAAACTCGTAGTCATATGAGTATAATAAGTGGTCCAAATTTGAGAAGCGATTGATGGTGAGAAGTGGGTAAATTGAAAGGTTCAAATTTAAAAAGAGTTGGTAACTCATTAATTTCTAGAACGGGATAACTTCGCGCATAAGAAAGATGCTTATCAAGGTGGGGCACTCAAATCACACTATTGGTCCATGATAAAGACGATCTAAGTCACTCATATGAAGAGAAATATTCGACTACGACTAACCATCTACTTTCCTCACTCGATGGAGATGAAAATCAAGGGTTAAGGGGCTGATTTGACAATTAGATCACTTCTACTATGATTTAAGGGCTGAAATTTGATGTGTATGGTTAATATGTGCCCAAAAGCTTAAATCCAGGGTTTTACGTGAAAGTGATTGTCAGAAACTATAATACTTAAAAATGACATCTTAACTTAAGTCTAACTAATGGCATTTTCGTAATTATCTAAAAAGTGCGTGATTTTTGAAATCTGATCTTTCTACGATGTTTATGGGATCATTCTAAGCAACTTTTGTAAAGGGTACCCTATCGGATCTCCTACGGATGTCCCGCTATTCGCAAATCAACAGTAAATACACGATAATTAATAAAAAAATAAATTAAAAATGAATTTTCAAAAATTTCAAATAAATCTCGAAAATCTAGGGCGTTACAAACCACCCCCCTTAAAAACAAACTTCGTCCCCGAAGTTTCCTAAGCATCGTCGATAAAAGATTGAGGGCAATCTCACTTCATGACTTCTCGCCAAACTTTCTGAACTATTTCTGGTCAGACATGATTACAATCCACCCCCCTTAAAAATAAATCCGTACTCAACATCGATTTTTAGAAGCTCCCCCAAATTTCTTTCATGTCATGCTTCCACTGTCCACTCTGATTCCTAGATGGTTCTGAATATATTGATTGGTCTCTCAAATCATTCAATCATCTAGCGCCCTAATATTTCTCAGGTTTGGGTAGGTGCTCTTATAGTCAAGGATCTAAGATGATTAGGGTTAGATAATTATCAAGGATGTCTGATCGCTAACGAAATGACTGATCAAGAGTTTAAAAGATAGATCTGAGTTTGATTAGGTTGGCATGATCGGATGGTCACTTGAATGAGTAGATAAACAAGCGGATAACAAAGTGAATGAGATATCATCGACAGTTCTTTAATAGCTGAAAGTGCGACAGAAAGGTGAGGTTAGGGATACCGTATTCTAACTCTTTATAGGGTCTAAGTGGCTAAGCTTCTACATCCTAGGATCGTCTATACATCTATCTTATTTTAGTCATCCAAAGAAAACAATTACACACATTCCAAGAGAATGCACAAAAGTCGTCCAGTTAGAACAAGGATGCGATTTGTATTGTGTCGACATCACGGGTGAACAGTTCAAGTAGATTCGGATCCGATACTTAGATCTTCTACTCGCATCTGAGCATTGAGTTCATTAGTATCCATTCGAAATTCCGAGTGTCGACCCTCGGGATTTAAATAAGGATTCAATCCTTTACACAATATATTAGGTACGGTTCTGCTCTCCCGTGCGGCCGATTTAGTCTAACATTGTGGGGACTTTCATGTATTCTTCAACCAAAAAAAAAAAAAAAAAAAAAAAAATCGACGAAAATCACGTAAATTAAAATCCAACAATACAAAACATTAAAACTTTACGAGATCCTATTTACTTTCATTGTTAGACATGGTCGAAGATCTATGTGAGGAATTGGTAAATGGCATTTTATGGTTACGATAATCTACTTTAAGTAAGAGGGTTGGGCCTAAAATTCTTAGGGATGTATGAGAATATGCTAGGAAGTATTTCTAAGAGTGCCATCTCACAATAACTAAGCCTAAACAAGGGGTTTAGAGGTTTTCAAAGCTAAGGAACTAGGATAGTGTCGAATCTGGAACACAGGACTTATAAGAGCTCTTAGAATTTTATTTCTCAAACCGAACGTGCTTTTTGCCTGAAATTTGGAGGGTAATCTAAAGGTTAGGTGAGAAATCACCCTAATTTTTCTCAGAATGAAATTCCTATGGTAAGATATGATTCTGACCTCTAAAAGTATGAAAAACGTAACAGTCCAGCAGTTTCCAGCGCAAGATTTTCTCTACTAACAGAATTTTCAAGATTTATCTAAATGTCGGATTGATCTGAAATTTTATGAAAGTGTTGGGTAATGAGTTAGAAATATGTATAAAAAAATTTCAAAAATTTATCAATACTGAAAATATAATTATTAGTGGTGATATTGCCAAAGGGTTAGGAAATTTGTCCTAACAAAAACAATTCGAAATAAAATAGTTATCCTTAAAATTTGAAGAAGATAAATCCCATGACTTAGTGTAACGCTGATCTAAATATGAGAAAATGATGAGAGCTCCAAAACTTCTAGAAAAAGTGAGAATCCACTTCCCAAAAATCCTAAAATTTCATATTTTTATGTTCATCGACTATCCTAATGATTTTAAGGGGCCTATCTTTGAGTCTCTAGATTCATAACATCTCATGCATCCAATGGGGGATGAACCTAAGTGTTTTTGTTTCTATTTCATGGGAACCTAAGCCCTAAGGGATATTTATTATGAAAATGGTCGAGCTTCTCACCCAGAGGTCCCGATTGTGCTCTGATACCAACTGTAACGACCCGAGATTTTTGACTCTCGTGCATAACACGACGGCCGAATTCCCAAGTAATTTATGGAATAACTATTTTTCAAATAATAAAATATAGTATTCAAGCACAATGGCGGAAACAATTATCATCTTATTCTATCAAACTTACTACGTCATCATCAATGTTTAAATAAGGGAACCAACTAATATCCATACTGATTAATTAAAATACAAAACCATGTCTTCTCTTGAAGACTTATTACAATTCCATAAATGTATTAACTACTCAAAAGAAATATTTAATAAATGATAACATTAATTAAGTTTCTCTAACATCGTCGTCCGCCATGTGATTATACGAACCATGTAACTCTTCTCCTTAAAAATCGGGTTCAATACCTGGATCTTCACCTGCATCACCTAAATTGTGTTTGGGATAGCGTTAAACGCTATCATAGTGGGGAATATTCCTTCCAAGACAATCAAGAATAACAATGTATAAAACTCAGAGTAACGCAACACAATAATATCTTTATTCAAACAAAACAATCAAGTAAAAATATTTGTTAATGCGATGCATGGAATGCATGCTCTGACTAAGGCACCCTGGCTAGAAATCATAATACATGAAGTGGAAGACTCCCTGTTACGATTTCACGCTAGCCACTAGTCACCAGAGGTTCTTGGGACGCACAAGCCCATAGTTTTGCCCGACCACGTGAGAAATGAGACGCTCATAGCCCAAATCTACACTTGACAGTGTACGGGAGAAGTAGGACGCTCTAGCCTATTCTCAATTCCGTACACCTACATGGAGCCAAGTAAATGCATGACTTTAGTTTCACCTTTATTTAAGTGTTTTCGCATACAACCAATTTAAATAAAGCTCAATGGTCACTATGGGGAGTCACATGTGACCCAGCATAGGCCGACAGCACGGGATTAGTGTCCATAGCACCAACCCCGGCTCATGAGAATTTGTATACCAGTAGTGTCCACTCATTGTCCCGTTTTATGATTTCATCATGTCCCAAAAAGCCAATGTTGTACTTCATGACCAAATTCATTAAAGTACTCATGTAATGTAAATTGATCCAATCAAGCATCATGTACATGTAAGGATCCATTGACAAACAATCACTTCATTTTTTCAGTTAAGTCAAGAGATATTCTTCCATCATGGACACCTCTCACGGGTTCCATCTCTCTACATCGAATAATTTTACCAACTTAGGGACAAAGAGTATACAATAATGGGATGTCCATATGATGATCTTATACACATATTTCATATCACAATATGAAAACCAATATTACTTGTAATACATGGACTAAGAAACTAAGGGCATAGATTTCACAAAAATAAATGACACAAATACACATTCTTCTTAGTAAAAAATCTAAAAAAAAGGAATCACATCACCATGTAATGATATTCATTACAAATCTCACATCAAACTTCAGGTTATATGGATAAGTAATTCAAAACAAAACAACTTCACATGCCACAAAAGAAACTTATGATAATCGTGATATTATTAATGAAAGGCTTGAAGGAAAATCCTCACCTTAGGATGGACTTAGCAGAAGAGGGTTGTAGAAGATCCTAGCCGCTGGAAAAATATGAGAAAGAACTCTCTTCTCCTCTCTCTCTCTCTCTCTCTAGGGCATGGAGGCTAGGGTTAGGAGAAGGATTTGGAGGTGCGTAGTAGAAATATGGAGAGGGATGTGTACGCGAGGTCTTGTGTAATAACTTCTTAAAGTGGGTTTCTCAAATCTCAATATTCGGATGATTTATGATCAATTCCAATCCATTCATCTTATCAAGCTCAAAGAGTAGAGTCAGAATACGTAAATTTCTTGATGATCCACATTCTAGATTGGCCGATCCTTGAAAATGGCCTGACGGGTGTTAAAATGGGCTTGATCTTAATTAACGGTCTACGCTTGATGATCAGGGCCCAAATTTTGAGAAAATATGTAGTTATGATAGGCAAACAATTGTACAAAGTTTAGTGGTTGATTGATGGTGAGAAATGCCTAGATCTGAAATTCCAACTTTTGGCGGAAAAGGAAGGGGCTGGCTTTGTGGTTCAACGGTGTAGGATTATAGATCGGGGTCCAAATTTTGTGTAAACTCGTAGTCATATGAGTATAATAAGTGGTCCAAATTTGAGAAGCGATTGATGGTGAGAAGTGGGTAAATTGAAAGGTTCAAATTTAAAAAGAGTTGGTAACTCATTAATTTTTAGAACCGGATAACTTCGCGCATAAGAAAGATGCTTATCAAGGTGGGGCACTCAAATCACACTATTGGTCCATGATAAAGACGATCTAAGTCACTCATATGAAGAGAAATATTCGACTACGACTAACCATCTACTTTCCTCACTCGATGGAGATGAAAATCAAGGGTTAAGGGGCTGATTTGACAATTAGATCACTTCTACTATGATTTAAGGGCTGAAATTTGATGTGTATGGTTAATATGTGCCCAAAAGCTTAAATCCAGGGTTTTACGTGAAAGTGATTGTCAGAAACTATAATACTTAAAAATGGCATCTTAACTTAAGTCTAACTAATGGCATTTTCGTAATTATCTAAAAAGTGCATGATTTTTGAAATCTGATCTTTCTACGATGTTTATGGGATCATTCTAAGCAACTTTTGTAAAGGGTACCCTATCGGATCTCCTACGGATGTCCCGCTATTCGCAAATCAACAATAAATACACGATAATTAATAAAAAATAAATTAAAAATGAATTTTCAAAAATTTCAAATAAATCTCGAAAATCTGGGGCGTTACAGCTTCAAAGATCACCAAAGGGAGGCAGGGAGGGAGGGAGATTGCAGAGAGGGAGGGAGATTGCAGAGAGGGAGAGGGAGAGAGAGCCATTGGAAGTGATTTCAGAACATGTGCGAATCTGCTTCTAAAACAGAAATTTGAAAATAGAGCCGTTGCCATCTTGCCCATTTACTAGTAAATGAAATCTCACCTATTTGATAGTAAATGGGAGGGTTTTTGCTACTAAATGATTTACTACTAGTAAATGATTTACTAGCAAATGAGAGTATCCAAACAGAAAAAATAACCATTTACTAGTAAATCATTTACCACCTATCCAAACGACCCCTAAGCTACCATAAAAAATCATTTCCAACATTGAAAAACTCCAACAGATATTTTTGTGGAGCTCTTCTAGTTCTTCTGCTTCAGCCCAAGCTATCAGATGGGAGACAGAGGGTACACCTACTTCAGAAAGAGGGTTGGGTATTACGGCAATCTCTCTCTAAAACCAGGCGTTTCTAATGAAGCTTGGTTGAAAAATCATCAATGGCATGTATGATCTTGAATCTCAGCAATAACATAGAGGAAAGGATTTACCTTTGGCTTCAAAGACTATATCATTTATGTAATAAAAAAAAAAAAAAAACACCTTACAATAGTTTATTTTGGCCTATTGGTAACTCTAGCTTAACATATACATCCTTGATTGATTTTCCTTTCAACCCCAACCAACAACCAAAACCTGAAACTAAAGTACCCTCGCTGATTAATCAGTCAGGTTGAACTCAGAACCAAACTTTATTGAAACAACCTGGCAGACCTCTTTTTCCAACTTGATTCCCCAGATTGCACTCTGCTCTCTAACAGAAAGTGAAGATGCATTTGAGCTCTATCATCATCTGGTAGGCTTTCGGTGAAATCTAGCAACTACCTTCTCTCCCGCCTGGATGATACCAATCTCCTTCAAACCTTAAACATTTCAAGCCTTTGGCCTAGATAGTCTGTTGTGCCCAAGATAAAAAAAAAAATAATAAATAAATAAATAAAATAAAATAATCTATGGTTACTTCTTCACCAGAGTGCCCCCTAAGGATTTACTCATCCTACACTCCAACTCTCCCCTATGTGTAACCAAAACCCAGAATCTCAAACACTGCCTACTTATCATGTATTCCTTGGCTCTTGCCATTTTAAGGCATTAGGAACACTTATTTTAAAATTACATCTTCAATTCCAGTGTTGTTTGTCTTCAGCATTGTTCACATTGGGCAAGGTCCCTCTTAGACTAGCTAGAGATCCCTACGCCCATACTGACTTGGGAATCCATGGAAAGCCAGAAATTATAGGATCTTCCTGAATATTGCTTGAGCTTGCATGCATGTTATGGCAAACATTTTTCATGACATGATCTAATTCTGTAATACGGTGTTGCAATAGTTGGCTTATTCACTGCTTGAATTTGTTGTAATCGGCCATTGGCAACAACATCACCGTCGTCTTCAACGTCGGACATGGATTCCTATTGTTTGGTCTTCCCCACACGTTCACACTTTTAAGCTTAATTCTTATGGGTCGGCTCATTTCAGTCTAGGTGTTGGTAGCAAGGAAGGCATCATCTGTGGATCATATGGTCAGTTCGTTGCCATGTTCTCATGATGTCTTTCTTCCAACTCGATCAATGTAGCTGAGGGGACTGCCCTACTGTTGCAAATTACTTAGAGAAGCTTAACATCCACAATATTGCCGTTGAGGGTGATTCCTAAACTATTAATGCATTGTTGGATTTGCAAGGCCCAGCTGAAAGCTGCATCTATTGCTCCAATCATGTCAAACCAATCTGCAGAAAATTTAGAGGTGGACAGCCCATTGCATCTTTAGAGAGGCCAATGCAGCAGCAAGTATGTTAGAGAGAAATACATGTTGTATAAATTATTTTTGGTGCTCCTCGGGATGCCATACTGTTTTCTTACAATAGGTTAACGAGACCACTGGCTTCCCAACTATCAACTTTCCCTGGATCCCTTCTCATGCTCCTCTAATAACATGGTATCAGAGCTAGAATTTCTCCAACCCTAGTTTTGCTACCTTCCATCCATCATCCCCTCTCCCTTTCTCCTCTCTATTTTTTTTTTTACTTTTCCTTTTCTTCCTCCCCTCTCAAGGGAGTTCTCTTCGACCACTAGCAGCAACCAGCTAGTGCTGACAACTTGCCAACTAGCCCACCCGATACTCTCCTCTTTGAAGATCCATAATCTCCTGTAGCGGTTGATCCAACGGCACTGTCCAGGTTCGTTAAAGGCTCTCTTTCTCTGTGAAAGCATTGTTGCCCTTATTCATTGATGTCCAGCAACACATCTTGAGTCTTAATTGGGTTGGTATTGTAATGCTTGTCATATAACCTTCCTAGCTCCATCAGACTTTAATATGTGGTGCCATTGTTTGCTTGTATTCCTTTGCACATGGACAGAGTACACAGAACGGGTATAAGTGTAATGTACCAAAACAAAGAAGGAATATATTTCTAAGGATGTAACATTCTTTGGAAATATTCCCTACTTTGCTATGGAAGCAACAGTCACCCTTTACATGGTGATGTTAATCCTCTCCCTGTTATAGTTGAGTCCTGTTTAGGATTCTCCAGAGTCTACTGAAATATACACTCGTAGAAAGCACAAGGATCAACCCTCTGAAATAACTTGATGCCAGAACCCAGTCATCATCAACCTCATGCGGATGAATCAATTCCCTCTCTTATCATTCAAGCTTCTCACTGTACTTTGCAAGCTAAAAGAACTCATGTTGTTCCTAAGAGGTGCGTGTTGAGAACTCCTTATCCCATCAGCAATTATGTTTCCTATGAGCGCATTTCCCTTCTTTCAATGCCTTTCATTTTTGTTTTTCCCCACCGTTTGTTTGTGCCTTCTAGAATTGCATATGTCCTGATTGATCCTTGTTGGAAAGCAGCAATGACGGAAGAGATGGTTGCCCTTGACAAACAAGGGACTTTCGATGTAGTTAGACTTACCAAAGGAGAAGCACAATATCAGGTGTAAATGGGTGTATCCATTTAAGTGTTCTCCTAATGGCACAAGCTCGATGCAAAGCTGGCCGTATTGTGAAGAGGTTCACTCAACAATTCAGAATCGACTACCACAAAACGTTTGCTCCTGTCGTTAATTAAATTCTATGCAGTTCATCCTATCTGTGGCCGTTGACCATCATTGGAATCTTCACCAGTTAAATGTGAAGAATGCTTTTCTTCATAAGAAGGAAATATATATGACTCTTCCTCTTAAGGCTTCATCCTCCCGGCTCAAAAGGCAAAGTATGCACATAGAAGAAGTTATTTTGTGGGCTTAAACAATCTCCTTGGGCTTGGTTTGAGCAGTTCAGTAGAGCCGTTTCTCAAGTAGGCTTCCAGTGCAGTTCATATGATCATTCACTATTTGTAAGGAGAGTTTACTCCTCCGCGACAGTATTGGCCGTATATGTTAATAATATCATAATCTCTAGTGACATTAAAGAAGCCATTGCTACTGTCAAAAGGCAAAGTATGCATGTAGAAGAAGTTATTGTGTGGGCTTAAACAATCTCCTTGGGCTTGGTTTGAGCAGTTCAGTAGAGCCATTTCTCAAGTAGGCTTCTGTAACACCCCAGATTTTTTAGACTTATTTGAAATTTTTTTAAAATTCATTTTTAATTTATTTTTTTATTAATTATCGTACATTTACCGTTGATTTGTGAATAGCGGGACATTCGTAGGAGATCCGATAGGGGACCCTTTACAAAAGTTGCTTAGAATGATCCCATAAACATCAAAGAAAGATCAGATTTTAAAAATCATGCACTTTTCAAATAATTATGAAAATGCCATTAGTTAAACTTAAGTAAGGATGCTATTTTTAAGTATTATAGTTTTTGACGATCAATTTCATGCAAAACTCTGGATTTAAGTTTTTGGGCACATATTAACCATACACATCAAATTTTCAGCCCTTAAATCATAGTAGAAGTGGTCCGATTGTCAAATCAGCCCCTTAACCCTTGATTTTCATGTCCATCGAGTGAGGAAAGTAGATGGCTAGTCGTAGTCGAATATTTCTCTTCATATGAGTGACTTGGATTGTCTTTATTATAGACCAATAGTGTGATTTGAGTGCCCCACCTTGATAAGCATCTTTCTTATGCGCGAAGTTATCCCGTTTTAGAAATTAATGAGTTACCAACTCTTTTTAAATCTGAACCTTTCAATTTACCCACTTCTCACCATCAATCGCTTCTCAAATTTGGACCACTTATTATAATCATATGACTACGAGTTTACACAAAATTTGGACTCCAATCTATAATCCTACACCGTTGAACAACAAAGCCAGCCCCTTCCTTTTCCGCCAAAAGTTGAAATTTCAGATCTAGGCATTTCTCACCATCAATCAACCACTAAATTTTGTACAATTGTTTGCCTATCATGACCATATATTTTTTCAAAATTTGGGCCCTGATCATCAAGCGTAGACCGTTAATTGAGATCTAGCCCATTTTAGCACCCGTTAGGCCATTTTCAAGGATCGGCCAATCTAGAATGTGGATCATCAAGAAATTTACGTATTCTGACTCTACTCTTCGAGTTTGATAAGATGAACGGATTGGAATTGATCATAAGTCACCCGAATATTGAGATTTAAGAAACCCACCTTAAGATGTTGTTACACAAGACCTCGCGTGGACATCCCTCTCCATATTTCTACTACGCACCTCGAAATCCTTCTCCTAACCCTAGCCTCCATGCCTTAGAGAAAGAGAGAGAGAGAGAGAGAGAGAGAGAGAAAGAGAGAGAGAGAGAGAGAGAGAAGAGAAGAGAAGGGAGTTCTTTCTCATATTTTTCCAGCGGCTAGGATATTCTACAACCCTCTTCTAAGTTCATCCTAAGGTGAGGATTTTCCTTCAAGCCTTTCATTAATAATATCACGATTATCATAAGTTTCTTTTGTGGCATGTGAAGTTGTTTTGTTTTGAATTACTTATCCATATAACATGAAGTTTGATGTGAGATTTGTAATGAATATCATTATATGGTGATGTGATTCCTTTGTTTAGATTTTTTTACTAAGAAGCATGTGTATTTGTGTTATTCTTTTTGAAATCTATGCCCTTATTTTCTTAGCCCATGTATTACAAGTAAGATTAATTTTCATATTGTGATATGAAATATGTGTATAAGATCATCATATGGACATCCCATTATTGTATACTCTTTGTCCCTAAGTTGGTAAAATTACTCGATGTAGAGAGATGGAACCCGTGAGAGGTGTCCATGATGGAAGAATATATCTTGACTTAACTGAGAGAATGAAGTGATTGTTTGTTAATGGATTTTTACATGTACATGATGTTTGATTTGATCCATTTACAGTACATGGGTATTTTAATGAATTTGGTCATGATGTACAACATTGGCTTTTTGAGACATAATGAAATCATAAAACGGGACAATGAGTGGACACTAATGGTATACAAATTCTCATGAGCCGGGATTGGTGCTATGGACACTAATCCCGTGCTGTCGGCCTATGCTGGGTTACTTGCGACTCCCCATAGTGACCATTGAGTTTTATTTAAATCGGTTGTATGCGAAAACACTTAAATAAAGGTGAAACTAAAGTCATGCATTCATTTGGCTCCATGTGGGTGTACGGAATTGAGAATAGGCTAGAGCGTCCTACTTCTCTCATACACTGTCACGTGTAGATTTGGGCTATGAGCGTCCCATTTCTCACGTGGTCGGGCAAAACTATGGGCTTGTGCGTCCCAGGAACCTCTGGTGACTAGTGGCTAGCATGAAGTCATAACAGGGAGTCTCCCACTTCATGTATTGTGATTCTAGCCAGGGTGCCTTAGCCAGAGCATGCATTCCATGCATCGCATTAACAAAGATTTTTAGTTGGTTGTTTTGATTTGATTAAATGATAATATACTGCTTGCGTTTACTCTGTACCGTTATTATTATTCTTGATTGTCTTGGAGGAAATATTCCCCACTATGATAGCGTTTAACGCTATCCCAAACACAATTTAGATGATGCAGGTGAAGATCCAGGTAATGAACCCGATTTTTAAGGAAAAGAGTTCGATGTTCGTACAATCACATGGCGGATGACGATGTTAGATAAACTTAATTGATGTTATCATTTATTAAATATTTCTTTTGAGTAGTTGATACATTTATGGAATTGTAATAAGTCTTCAAGAGAAGACATGGTTTTTGTATTTTAATTAATCAGTATGGATATTGGTTAGTTCCCTTATTTAAACATTGATGATGACGTAGTAAATTTGATAGAATAAGATGATAATTGTTTCCGCCACTGTGCTTGAATGCTATATTTTATTATTTGACAAATTAGTTATTCCATAAATTACTTGGGAATTCGGCTGTCGTGTTATACACGAGAGTCGAAAATCTCGGGTCGTTACAGCTTCCAGCGCAGTTCATGTGATCATTCACTATTTGTAAGGAGAGTTGACTCCTCTACAACAGTATTGGCTATATATGTTAATAATATCATAATCTCTAGTGACATTAAAGAAGCCATTGCTACTGTCAAGAAGTTTCTTGCAGGCATATTTGATGTTAAAGACTTATGGTCATGGAAATCCTTCCTTGGAATTGAAGTTGCCAATCCTATCAACTTATACCTAAAACCTCTAAAAAAAGAAAAACTTATACCTAAAACCTCTAAACTTTAAGTGGGGTAAACAATTTAACGTGCATAATACCTAGTTAATGTTAAAGACTTAGGGTCAAGCTTATCCAATTCTCAAGTGAGCCACCCTATAAACTTGTACCTAAAACGTCTAAATTTACATGCATGGCTTGACAAAGTCTTGGAATACTGTAATTTTTGGATAATTATTTCATCATAAGTAGAGGTACATCGTATGAATGGATTGGATGGCACAAAAACACCAAGATAGAGCTTGCGCAAAACTAATGGTGGTCGTTCCTTACTATGGTGTACCCTACCTAAGTTTTGGATGATCATGATTTTTGGATTCAATGGTTAGAATGGGGCAGCGTACTTGATGGACAAAGTGGATCTCATGAAAGTTTCACCCACATACCTTTCTATTTGCAAAAGTAACCCTGGCAAGTACCTGAGTTGCATGTTACCAAGCACGGTTGGGTAAAGCTTTGGTGAGAGAGTTGGCGTGCGTTGAGGATCTTGGCCTTTTATTTTATTTTATTTTGGATAATATAAACCACTAAGTGGCATTTGCAGGTGAAATCTTAACTACACATTGTATAGTACCACATTTTCGAATTCCTAAAATACCCATAACTTCATTTAAAATGTCTTTTCATGTCCCTTAAACACACATAGTTATCCACTATTGGAAACCAATTGTGAGGGCAAAAATATCCCCCACTACTAGCTTTATAATGCAGATATTGGCCAAATCTATGGTTGATAAGTATCAAGAGTGGTTCTCCTTCCCTCCCAATCACTTTGCACATATTTTGTATGTAGATGCTTTTGATTGAATTTACTTCCTTCAAGTGGAATGAATTAATAGTTTAGCTGGGTAAAAAAGATCAATGCTTCTTATAGATTTTGTATTGTGTGCTCGGGTTTATGGTTGATACACATGGGTCCCACAATTGATTTCTATTAGCTATTCATTTGGTGGGCCTCACCATCGATTTTGCCCAACAATGTTTTAAAACATTCATTGTTAGTGGACATATGTTGCCCAGTGTATTAAAAATGATTGAGTTTAACAGAAACAGTAGGACCATAATGCAATATTGCGCTGGTAGCGGCCATTGTGAAAAAAAATGGTCTGTAACAGCCATAATGGAATAGTACGGGGCTGATACAGTTTCTTCCAATAAAACAATAAAAATTGACCATTACCGTTTGTATCATAACAGCCATAAAACTGGCCGTCACGGCCATTGTTACTGTTATTGAATACCTTAATGTTGGCTCCCTAATGAATTAGGCAGACCAACCCACTTATGAGGCATGTCATCTACGTAGTGGGCCCACCTAATGTATGGCTTGGATGTTGCTATAAGCAGTGTGCCCCAAGTACATGAGCATGTTGAGCATGTTGGCCCTGCAGAATCCTAACCAACATACCTACCAATGACACATCATAGGTTCCAAAAATCCTTCCTGTAGAAGCTTTTTTTTTTTTTCCTGCTCATAGAAGGAAAACATTTCAGATAACTTATTCCCACAAGTCCTCAACAAATAAGCACAACATTCCGAGTTCATGCTAGGTCATGAATGGCCAGTTCCTAGTTGGTCCTAATCCCGAAAATCAGCCCAAACATTTATTAATTAGGCCCTCTAAGGCCCACCTACACCGGGTGTGGCAAACGCTTCAATAGAAATTTTGTCAAACCTGGCACATACTTAAAACTTTTTATTAATCGGGTGGGAAAATCAAGCCCTTGTGGTACCTTTCCTTATTGGACCAAATGGACTGGGATGCCAAATAGCCCTCATTCATTAGATAAGAGCCACGAACGATAGAAAAATTAAACTCATTTTGTGGCATAAGAAAGGAAAATGATTGATCCCGAATGGACGGGTAAGATGCTATCAAGCTAGGGTGGATGACCCTGACCTTGGATGAATCAAGGGGTATGGAAAAATTATGATTGTTATCCTAATTTGTTGGTCACTTTTGACCAAATTTAAAAGAGGAATTGTTTTTTTTGGTAAGACATGACTTTTATCCATTAGTCTGTTACGTAATTGTGCAATCATATGGATATATGCACACATGCTATGTGCTATTTGTTGGGATCAAAGGCTTTTAAAAGGTATCTGAGAAAAACTTTTGCAAATAGTAAAAACCACTTTCTTATCTACTTCATATGTTCTCTTTATTTTCTTTCTTTTTTGCAGGATGTAAGGAAGCATCTTTACCTTGATCTGCATTAGATAATCATTAGTATCAGAGATTAGGCCAATCAATCAAGGTGTCTCATAACAGTTTTGGTGGCCGTTATGAGACTGTTATGGGTTCATTTTTCTGTAACGGTCGTTATGGCCGTTTCAAACCTATAACGCGTTATGTAACGGCCATTACGTAAACATTTTCATTGCCATGCAATCAATAGCAATTTCATACTCATATTAGTCAAATCGTGACATAAAAAGGGTAAATCCAATATCTGACCTTCAAGGCTGGCATCTAGTACAGCCGGCGCCACCACAGTCCATATTGCCAACTCTAAGTTTAGTCTGCAAAGATGCCACCCCACGCTGGCAACCACAGGTGCTACAACTGTTAATAGATGCCAATGACTCGAAGAGTCGCTGAGACTGCCATCTTCATCCCCCAGCACCGAAAACATCAACGAAAACTGCCCCTGAATCTGTTGAGGATCGGCACTCTTGGCACTGCTGCTCAAATTAAGCTACTACTGGTATTGTTTACATTGGTCGACACCTCTTACGACCACTACCTAACGTCATTGCTTATCAGCCGTTGTCACCGCTGCATTAGCGAATCACTGCCACTGCCCATCCCCACAAAAACTATCACCAGTGAAAGAAACAAGTAGCCACCACAGTCGCTACCTAATTCATCCTCGCCACCGCATGACTATCCAATTTGTATTGAGGTAGAGATGCTTACTAGCATCTTGTGAAAGGAAAGAAAATAAAGAAAATGCATGAAATAAATAATAAAAATAGTTTTCCCTTCAAAGGCTATTCTTGGATGGGTTTCTCTTATCAGCAAATGCCCTTTAAAAGCCTTCAATCTCAACAAATACAAACAATATCCGCATGTATATCTTATTCGGTTGCATGATTGTGGAACCGGGTAATGAATTAAATCCACGTATCACCCCAAAACTTGCTCCTTCAAACTTGATCAAAAGTGACCAACAGATTAGAACAGCAGTTGTAATTTTTTCATAACCGTTGTATGTGGTGAAGTCAATGGCCATTTACCCTAGCTTGGCAATATCTCTGTCATTAATTTAGCACCAATCACTTCCCTGTTTTGTCCTACGGTATGAAGTTAATATTTTTAATCACCTGTGGCTATCATCCGATGAGTGAGGGCTATTTAGCCACCCAATCCATCCAGTCCAACATATCTTACCATGTCCAAAAACAACGTTTGATCCTGATCATCAAGTGCAAGCCCATCAGCCATTGTGTCAAGACTGAAGCCTGAACTAAGCATCCAAGTCAAAGGCCATACACCCCTGGCTTGGCAATATTTCAACCTTCCATATAAGAATAATCACTTCTCTATTATGTCCCATGGTATGAAGTTAATTTTCTGACCATCCGTTGCCATCATCCAATGAATGAGGACTACTTGGCAACCCGATTTATCCAGTTCAACATTTCTTACCATGTCCAAAAAGGAGGTTTGATCCTGATCATTGGACCTGAGCATCAAGTCCAAGCCCATCAACTGTTGTGCCAAGACCCAAGCCTGACCGGGGAACCAGGCTGCTGCCAGCCTTCAGTTGAAGGGATGAGGCAAGAACAACAAACAGACATGAAAAAATCTGACTCACATACAGGCGGGTTGGTTGCCAAAGAATACTAGTCACAGCTAAACATTTCCCAACTTTTTCTCAAATATGTTTACAAATTCTAGATTTATGACTTAGTTTAGAATGCTAACCAAAGAATAGATTTCTAAATCCTAGTATTTACAACTCCCAGTTGAAAATGCCCATTTAACAGCATATCAGTCCATTCCGACTCCTGAAGCTAATGAATCCAAGTTTGGCAACTCCTGTGTTTGATAACTCCTCAAGAGCATCCAACTCCCACAATCCAAACGCCCTCCAATATGTTACGCATCATTTTGATTCCTGATACAATTAACGAAGTCCTCTCATCTTCCTGGACATGTTTCTCCAACACGAGGTTCCAAACCAACTTGCCATCTTAAGATTTGGAGGCATAAATGCGTATTTGGGTACCCTAAAAAATGGGTTTCATGCTTTTTTCGCTAGATAGATGCCGACACGGTTACAGCACCCATTGAAAGCATACCTACTGCTAAGATTCAAGTGAAGATTCTGGTCCACCCAGACATCCAACGGGTCTGAAATTTCAAAAGACACCCTTTTCATGATGGTGAGTTTGATGGGCAGTTTGGATGTTGAACACATGGCAAATATTAGCACATGTGCGAAAGGTGGCAATTATCTCAGTAATACAGTTTTAAAAAATCAGGGATGGAGCAGCTTTTTCGACAAATGCAGATGTGTTGCAAATTTAATGAGACCTGAAAATGGGTGGTATCCAAGTGCACCCTTAATCATCTGATGAGTGAGGGCTATTTAGCCACCCAATCCATCCAGTCCAACATAAATTCCTTTCCACCCAAATGTCTCCAAAATGAAATTACTGTCTTATCTCCGTTCCCAACATCAAATCTCATCAGAGAACAGCTCCAAACCCTCCAATCTTGCTTGAAACCATTTCCTCCCCAATGTGAGCATCGTGAGCATCCCCCTTGGGAGCATGCATCAGTTGCCTTTTATTGGCTATTTCTCAGCATGGGAATTTCTTGGGAGAGATTCAAATCTTAGGGGTTCTGGGGAAGGTAAAAAATAAAGTAACTAAAACATATGAAAACAGGGGAAACATAAGTGATAGAAAAGAACTAAGAAAATTAAAAGATCATTATTATCAGAAATAATTGGCAAGAATACCCTGATAATATACGACAGTAATGTCCCAACATTTCCAGTTTGGTGAGAACTTGAAAAATAACATTATAGTTACTTTTCTTTTCTTTTTTATGTCCTGGGAATATTGCAGATATTTGAATTTGTCGCTATGATAGTAGATAACAGGTAGCAATAAACACAGTAAGCCAAAGAATGCATCACCTGACATTTGCATGCCTGAGCTGAAGCAAGAATGATAGACTGATTGTCTAAGATTAATATTTCTGTCATCAATCACCCCTAACAAAGCTGGCACAAAACAATCTGAAACAACATATAAAAGATTTCAGTCTGACCAAATGCCATACAGAAATATAAGCAACTCACAAGTAAAACAGAGAAAGAAATGGGTGTTCAGCACTTCAAAGCTGATCACAGGTCCTGTCCTATCAGGATATGCGCATAATAGCAATTCATTTCATTGCAGTAAATACAAGATATGCAAAACATAGCGATGGGAAACATTTAATGAAAGAAGCATAATACAATGAAAGATAATTTGAGTCGAGTGGGGTTATCAAAAACTTGTCATTTCCTCTTATTGAATTGAGATGTTGCAATTTCAGTTGAATTGAGCACCAAAACGCACCCTAAGATGAGCCTCTCAGTTTCACTCATGGCTCAATGCAAACAAATTGCAGAGGAATGTAGTATAAGATATAATTGGACTCTTTTGGTTTTAGTCACTAAAAGCATCTTCAGTGGCCCTTTCAGCAAACAAATTTAGTATACATTTCTTAATATTCATTAGCAGGTATTCTCCATTGATTGTGCAGAAAGTTGTAAAATACTTTGGGTTCAGTTTGCAAAGGTGGGGCCCATGGCTTAGTTATCCAAACCATTGGTATAATGGAGCTCACCATGGATGACCCATGCGCCAAAACTTCCCCAGATTGCAAGATACTACCCATAGAATCTTCTAAAGTGTGAAGATGTTTGTAAGCCGATATCAGAAGGGGGAGCTGGTCTAAAGGTGTTGGACATCATGAATAATGCATTATTGAGGAAGTGGCTATGGCGGTTTGCTACGGAGGATCATAGCTTGTGGAAATATGTCTTATCTGGTAAATACGGCACAAGTCCGAGGGGATGGTGGATTAAAGATTCTTCCAAATATAAGGCTTTGGGCCTTTGGAAAGTTGTGCTCTCAATTGCCCCAAAGTTTAAGGAAGAAGTTTCATATGCAGTGGGAGATGGCTCCCGATTCGGTTCTGGGAAGATTTATGGTTGGGGGACTGCCTACTTAAAGATGCGTTTCCTAACCTAGAAGCTTTGGCCTCAGACAAGAATGTTTATGTTGCAGATTGTTGTTCGCAATCCGAGAGAGGAGTGGCGTGGGCTCTCCCATGCCATAGGGTATTGAATGATGAAGTAGAGATGCTCATCAGTCTATTGGATAGGCTAAATCTAGCAGTGGTAGATGACTTGGTTGAGGATTCGTTGATCTGGAGAGGTCACAAATCAGGCTGCTTCTCGGTTCATTCTTTCTATGGAAAAACTATCGTTTTTGGTAGTACAGAGCTCCCCCAAAAGTGGCCGCTTTTGTGTGGTTGTTTGGTAGGAATAGGGTCCTCACCATCAATAATCTTCATAAGTGGATCATCTTTTTATCCATTTTTCCTTTGCTAGGAAGATTTGGGACTTTCTTATCGACCCTTAATGTTTGTTGGGTTTTGCCAGAATCTATTCCATTCTTTTTGGCCTCTTAGGATGGTGGAGACATTGAAAAAGAGGGCAAGGCGGTTTGGCATTTGAAAGGCATGGCTCCATTGTGAGTCATTTGGGGGGAGAGAAACGGAAGGTGTTTTGAGGACAAGTTTGATACGACAGATCTATCCTTTCGGAATGCTTTGATTTGGGTTAGGGAACGGGCCTCAAGTTTAAAGGATTTGGATCATTTCGTCATTGTAGCCCTTTTGGGCCTTTAGTTCTTTTCTTTTTGTTGTATTCTTTTCCGTGTCCTTAGCGACTTCTAATAAAACTTTTAATGTGGAAGCATCTTGGTGCGAACTCTAGAGAGTATTAGTATATATGTGCATTAGTGTGTGGCTCTTTTATTGTAAGCGCATGTGCACGTCTTTTCTCTTCTCTTGCAGTATACTATATGTTTTATTCTAATAAAGCTTCATGTGAAGGGCATGTGGCTTACACACAACATTCACCCTAAATTCTCTCTCTCTCTCTCTCTCTCTCTCTCTCTCTCTCTCTCTCTCTCTCCTCTTCCCTTCCCTTTCTTCTCTCCTCTTCTTCCACCCCTAATCATCAAGTCTTTTTCTACATGGTATCAGAGACAAGATCAGGCCATTCCGCATTAAGGGAGTTGAGAGGTGACACGTCAGACTGTTGATGTCACCGGCCGTACGGCTAACGTCAGCAATGTACGGTCAAATGGACCCCGTTTGACCTGAAAGTTTAGGGGTTTGATAGATCTTTATTTTAGAGGATTTGCCATGATTTTTTGAGAATTTTTTAGAGCTTTCTTGATGATGATTTGGCTGAAATTCGAAAATCGGGCCCTGAATTAGTTTTTTGTCAATTTTTCTCAAATCGGTAAACTTTTCTCTTGTTTCTTTCATCTAAATAGATTGATATCTCTCACCCAAGCTAATATTAGAGGACTTTTGAGCTGATATTGAGATTTGAGTGCGTTTTAACCCCAAATAGAGGTGCGGCCATGCCCTTTTTGGGCTATTTGCGTCAAATCTGAATATTTTGGGTGGTATTTTCAGAGATTTCTGGTTGATTGGGGTTAATCTCTCATCTCCTTAAAGAATTGCTTATTTGAGACTTTGTTGAAGTACATTTTACTTGGACCCCTCATCCCTATGGAGGACAAAGGGCAATCTCATCTTGGCATGGGTTCGCTTAAACCCAACCCACTCCAAATCACCTCGATTAAGTTGAATGGTGATAACTATCTTTAATGGGCACAATCTGTAAAAGTGTTCTTGGGGGCCTGTGAGAAGTTATCGTATATTCTAGATGATCCCCCAAGCTCTACAGATAACACCTACAACACTTGGACAATGAGAACTATCAAGCTATTGCATGGTTGTTGAATAGTATGGATTCTTCTGCCCTCAGCTAAAGGCATTTGGGACTCCCTTCATGATATGTACTTCGAGTCTAAAAATTTTTTGTGGGTATTTCAGCTTATTCAAGAAATTGGTCAGTTCCAGCAAGACTTAAGATCATTAAAAGATTACTATTCAACACTTTGAGGCATGTGGGATGAGCTGGACTTGTATCAACCTCTTCCTTTGAAATGTCCAAACGATCATGAGCATGCTCGTAAGCAACGGGATGACACTCGTGTTATGTAGTTCCTCGCAGGGTTGAACTCCAACTACCTTAGTGTTCGGGATCAAGTGGTTGTTAATGATCATTTTCCTTCGTTGACAACAGTCTATGCCATGTGTTAGCATGCTACTATATCAGCTCTTCCTTTACATCCTTTTATACCACTAGAGCGTTCGGCACACCTTGCTGGCGATCCGTCTTCCCTTTTTCCTGGATCTCGCACACCATCCTTGAGTTCGGGGCACACTTTTGGTTATGGTGGTCGTGGTAGAGGCCGAGAGGGAGATTGGGGACGTGGCGGTCGTCATCCTCAAGATCGTGGTGGACGTGGACGAGGACGTGATAGTTCTCGCATTTGTTCGCATTGCGGCAGAACTAATCACACTATTGATTACTGCAGGCAGCACTGTAGTCGTCCTACGCGTGTTGTTGCTTCTGTTACAACTACTGTTGCTCCTGAGGGGCAGCCTTCCACCCTGGCAGCTGAGCAACCTTCTTCAGGGGAGTCTCTCATTATTTCTTGAGTGGCCTATGATGCCCTGATGCGGCTTTATATTCGTGATGTTCCTGAGCCTTCTCATGCAGCTTCGGCCCAATCAGGTACCACTCTTTTAGTGTCTTCCTCTACCACCTCCAGGGTCATTGACTCTGGAGCTTCCTCCCACATGATTGGTAAGTCACATCTTTTTTCCTCTTATTCTCCTTCTTCCCACTCTCAATATGTTACAGTCGTAGATGGAACACATGCCCTCATTTTTGGGATTGGTTCCATCTCCCTTTCCCCTTCCTTGCCATTGTCATTAGTCTTGCATGTACCTCGTTTTCCATTAAACTTACTGTCTGTTAACTCCCTTACTAAATTGTTGAATTGTTCCATTACCTTCTACCCTTTTCATTGTCTTTTCCAAGATCTACAGATAAAGAGAATGATTGGTGGGGGGCATGAGCGAGGAGGCGTTTATCTTCTTAATGATACACCCGTTGCTGCTTCAAGTACCTCTTCTCTTGATCGAGATTCCATCACACGATGGCATTGCTACTTAGGACATCATTCCTTAGCTCGATTGAGACTTTTGTTTCCTTCCTTATCAGTTACTAAATCTTTGTGTTGTGATATTTGTGAATTGTTAAAACATCATCGTACTACGTTTCCTCCAAGTGTTTCTGGAAGGAAATCTCAACCTTTTGATCTGGTTCACTCAGATGTCTGGGGACTAGCCCCGGTTACTTTTACTTTTGGTTTTAAATATTTTGTCACCTTTATTGTTGATTATTCTCGCATGACCTGAGTTTACCTTTTGGAATCAAAGAGTGAAGTGTTTGATGTGTTTAAAGTGTTTTCTCGTGAAGTGTGCACTCAATTTCAATGCTCAATCAAACTCCTCCATTCTGATAATGTGAGGGGGGGGGAGGGGGGGGGGGGGGGGGGGGGAGAGTACATGTCCAGTACTTTTTTATCCTTACTACAGGAACATAGTATTTTATCTTGGACATCATGTGTTCACACCCAACAACAAAATAGTATCACAGAACGAAAGAACCGTCACCTTCTTGAAGTCGCACATACCCTTCTTCTTGGTATGCATCTACCTAAGCATTTTTGGGGTGACGCTCTTCTTACTGCTACTTTCCTTATTAACCGTATTTCCTCACGTATATTGTCTTCCAAATCCTCATTTAATATGTTGTATCCTCATGAGTCATGACAATCCATTTCCTTTACCCCCTAAAGTTTTTAGCTGCACATGGTTCGTTCAAATTTTGGATGGTCGTAATGATAAACTTAGTCCCAGGGCAACTAAATGTGTTTTCTTAGGATATACTTGGATCCAGAAAGGGTATAAGTGTTATGACCCCTTGACTCGCAAGAAATATATCTCTGCCGATGTAACCTTTTTCGAAGACATTCATTTTTTTTCTCCTCACGGTTGATTCCTCTGTGATCCTCTTGTGAGTCAGGGGGAGCATAATGCTTCTACCCTTCCTCTTGTCACTAGTGATCATAGGGAGACTCTTTCACCCCCCCATTCCTGACTCTGTTGGTGATTTGGGTGACTCGAAGCCTCTGCGAGTGTATCATCATCGAGATAAATCTTCACGCGCTCCGCCATCTACTCTTCCACTCACTTTGGATGTTGGCTCAGGTGATTCTCCTACCTCAAGTCTGGATCTTCCCATTGCTTTGCGCAAAGGGACACGATCGTGTACTCAACACCCCATTAGCAATTTTGTTTCATATGATCATCTTTCACCGTCCTTTCAGTCATTTGCAGCTTCCATTTCATCACAAGCTATTCCTCGGTCTCTCTCCCACGCCCTTCAAAGTCTTGACTGGACGAAGGCGATAATAAAAGAAATGTTTGCTCGTGAGAAGAATCATACTTGGGAGCTAGTTTCTCTTCCTTCAGGGCACAAACCTGTTGGGTGTCAATGGGTGTACACTATCAAGTTCCTTCTAGATGGCTCCATTGATCGCTACAAGGCCCATCTTGTTGCTCGGGGATATACGCAGACTCAGGACGTGGATTACTTCGAGACATTCTCTCCAGTGACTAAACTTAATTCTATTCATGTGGTGATCTCCTTGGTTGTCAATTTATCCTAGCCCTTGTTCCAACTAGATGTTAAGAATGCATTTCTTCATGAGGATCTTGCGGAGGAGGTCTATATGTATCAACCTCCAGGCTTTGTTACTTCCCACAATCCTACGCTTGTGTGTCGGTTGAAGAAGGCCCTTTATGGGCTCAAACAGTCCCCACGTGCTTGGTTCGACAAATTCAGTCAAGCTCTCATGGAGTTTGGCTTTGTTCGTAGTCATGCCGACCATTCTCTCTTTATATGTCGACGATCGACAAGCATCATGGTTCTCATTGTGTATGTGGATGATATTGTACTGTCAGGCAATGATTTGGTTGGCATGGGCGATGTCAAAGAATTTCTGAAGAACAAGTTTGAGATTAAGGACCTTGGTCCTCTTCACTACTTCCTGGGCATCAAGGTTGCTCGCTCCAAAACTGGGGTAGCCTTATCCCAAAGAAAATATGCTCTTGATCTTCTCATGGAAACTGGCATGTTAGGATGCAAACCGGCTACCACCCATATGGATACTTCGCATAAACTTCAGCCAGATGATGGTACTCTTCTCTCTGATCCTGGCATGTACCGTCAGCTTGTAGGTCGGCTCATTTATTTGACTATTACTTGTCCAGATCTCTCATTTGCGGTGAGAGTTGTCAGCCAGTTCATGCAAGCTCCCCGTTCTTCACATCTCACGACTGTTTACCGCATACTCCGGTATCTTAAATCAGCCTCGGGCCTTGGCATCCATTTTCAGTCTCATGATCATCTTCATCTTTCGGGCTATTCCGATGCCGATTGTGCGGGTCGTATATATGATTGTCGATCTACATCCGGGTTCTGTACCTTCCTAGATGGTAATCTTATCATGTAGAAAAGTAAAAAGCAATCGGTTGTTGCGCGCTCCTCGGCTGAAGCAGAATATCGTGATATGGCTCATGCTACATGTGAGCTCGTGTGGCTTCACACACTTCTTGATGAACTTGGCTATTCTCCTTCAGGCCCTATTCCTCTTCATTGCGACAATTAGGCAACCATACATATTGCTCGTAATCCTGTTTTCCATGAGCACACCAAGCATATTAAGGTTGACTGTCACTTTATTCGGAAGAAAGTTGCCTCTAAGGAAATCATCACTCATTTTGTTCGGTCCGGGGATCAACTTGCGGATGTTCTTACAAAGTCTTTAAGTTGAGATGCTCTTCATCGTGTTTGTGACAAGTTGGGCATGATCAACATCTATGCTCCAACTTGAGGTGGAGTCTAGAGAGTATTAGTATATATGTGTGTTAGTGTGTGGCTCTTTTATTGTAAGTGCATATGCACGTCTTTTCTCTTCTCCTGCAGTGTACTATATGTTTATTCTAATAAAGCTTTATGTGTAGGGCATGTGGCTTACACACAACATTCACCATAAACTCTCTCTCTCTCTCTCTCTCTCTCTCTCTCTCTTCTCTTCTCTTCCCTTTCTTCTCTCCTCTTCTTCCACCATAATCATCAAGTCTTCATCTACTCGAACATCCAAGGATGCTTCGTATCTCCACACTATGGTAGGGTGGCCCACGAGGTGGGATCTGTGAGATACAAAATGGCCAGGATGTGGGGCCCACTATGGGACCGTGCAATTTGGGGACCCGTGCAAAGCGGGTATGGGACCGTGCAATTTGGGGACCCGTGCAAAGCGGGGATTGCCCACGGGGAGGTCTCACCTAGGTTTGCCTAGAAGGGCCTGCATATAGGGATAAATCGGTCCTTCCCCATCATTTCCAGAGCTTTTGGTGCATTAGTCAATTGTCCGCTATCAGAATGGTATCAGAGCGGGAGCCCAGGGATCGAGTCTTCTCATCGTTATGGGTGGATGGTGCGGGAGCATCTTGGCGCGGACATCCAAGGATGCTCTGTATCTCCACACTAGGGTGGGGTGGCCCACGAGGTGGGGGTCTGTGAGACGCAGAATGGCCACGAGGTGGGGCCCACTATGGGACCGTGCAATTCGAGGACCCATGCGAAGTGGGGGTTGCCCACGGGGAGGTCTCGCCTAAGTTTTCCTGGGAGGGCCTGCATATAGGGATAAATTGGTCCTTCCCCATCGATTCTGGAGCTTTTGGTGAGCTGGTCAGTTGCCCGCTATCAGTTTCTGTTGCCTTTAAAAAAAACCATCTACTTGGAGGGCACCTGCTTAATGCTATGGTACTCCTAATCTAAAAGATTTTAGCGCATTCACTTTTAATATCAGTAGTTTGGAGTACTAAACCATGGGCTTGAGTACTATTTCAAAAGAGGAAAGAAAAAAACAATTGGCTTCCAACACGTCATCGTCGTCGTTATCATCATGTAGCCTTATCCCAATTAATTGGGGTCAACTACATGAATATTATTCTGCCATTCCACTCAAGGTGTTCCATAATGGCAATGGTGGACGTAACGGCCTAGACCATTACCGTTGCGCGTAATGGTCATTACACCCCCGTAACCATGGTATTCCGTAATGGTAACGGTAGTCGTAACACCTGCCACCGTAACCGTTACAATATAGGACATAATGGCCATTACAACTTTTTGTTAGAAAAATCATGTACCAACGCCATTATGGGTTGTAATAGGGCCATAAAGGAATTTTTCCCCGTAATGCACAATGGTGGCCACCATTACGTTTACATAACGACCACTATATAACCATTTTTGCATACGCTGTTTGTAACAGTAAAAAAAAATCGTAAAAAAATGTTAGAAAAATTCAAAACATTAAGAGAATTCCAAATATGTATTCTTTCGTAGTTTTGAACATTTTTATGGTGTAACAATCCACATTTAATAAGAATACTATCTCGGCATGTCTGATGATTTTATTAAACCAACAGTATTAGATTGTCCCCTAATTGGTTTGAAATTCATGCAAGCTAGGACACTCATCCCACTAATACACATCCCTGAGCATTTGACATCATTCTCCCAAGTAATTTAAGAAAAAATTTGAAACTAAATTCAGATGAATAGTGTCACCGATTTGCCGACCACTTCAATGTCCCTAAATTGGCTGAAAATTCATGTAATTTATGGCACTCATCCCCCTAGTGCATATTTTTAACAATTTGACACCATTTCCCCCAAGTCATTACAAGAAAAAGTTGTAATTAAATTCAGATAAATAGTGTCTCCAATTTGAGGAACCACTCAAATGCCCCCAAATTGGCTCCAAATTTATGCAATCTATGGCACTTATCCCACTAATACATAACCCTAAGCATTTAACATCATTTCCCCAAGAAATTAAAAAAAAAAAATTGAAATTAATTCAGATGAACAGTGTCGCCAATGTGGGGGACCAATTTGGGGGACTACTCGAATGCCCCAAATTCATGCAATCTATGGCACTCATCAAAATAATGCAATCAACGCCAAATTATGCTTATTTCATCATTTAATTATTAAATCGGTTGGCATTTATTAGGCGATGAAGAATTAAAAATATTCAGTGGCCTTATTCAACTAACAAGTGCTTACAAATCAACAATTTAGATCATTCAAACAATCTGATTTCAAGACTATGACTTCAGCAACAATGGGTCCCATAATTTAATCAAATTATTTTGAGTTAATATATGCCACATGTACAATTTTGTGAGTGCGAGTGTATCAAACACCATACATTATCAAAGCACCACATGGTGGTTCATATCACTCCACATTTTAGAAAGTGACTTTTTAATCACTTTTAAAAAAGTCACCTTTATTTAAAAAGACAAAAGAGGGGGGCGGGGTAAGAGCGAGAGAGAAGTTGCATGCATGAGGAGACGAAGAAAGAAGAAGAAAGTCCAAGTTTTTTACCCCCCTTTGAAAAACAAATTTCTTTTTCAAATATACACTAGGTTGTAGTGGACTGTTACTCCTCATAATGGGTATTTCGGTCCAATTTTTTGAAGGGGGACAATTACAACCCCATAAAGAGTGAGAGAGAAGTTGCATGCATAAGGAGATGAAGAAAGAACAAGAGAAGTTGCATGCATAAGGAGATGAAGAAAGAACGAGCCCCCAAAAACGAATTTCTTTTTCAAATATACACTAGGTTGTAGTGGACCATTACTGCTCATAATGGCTATTACAGTCTAATTTTTTAAAGGAGGGCCATTACAACCCCATAAAAGGTAACGGGGCATGACATTATCTTTACATAATTGATATGGCACACGTTGATTCCACTCTATCATGGGTCAAACCATAGATCTTCAAGTTTTTCTTATGACCTCCATCTACATCCTTTTAAGCCTTCCCTTTGCCCTTTTAGAGCCTTCAACTTTGTACCAACTCACTCCTAACCGGCGCGGTTCTTGGTTTCCATTGCACATGATTAAAACAATCTAAGTTTACTTTCTTCATCTTATTATCTATTTCTACTATGCCTAACTTCCCTTGAATGCATTCATTTCTAATTCTACCCTTCCTCGTCTTACCACTTAGCCATTTAAACATCGTCATTTCAACTACACTCATCTTCATGTTGTTTTTTAACTGCCCAACATTTTGTCCAAAAAGCATGATTGGTCTAATATTTTTTTCTATAAAAATTCCCTTTCAATTTGAGTGGTACACGACGAATCACATATTCCAAAGGCACATCTCCATTTCTTCCACCCAGCTTGAATTCTATGGGAACATCCCTTTCAATATCTCCTTTCTCATATTGACCCATGATATTAAAAGTGGTCATTTTGGGGAACTTCTTAATCAACAATGTTATTTAATTCCTCATTTTATCACTTCAAAAAAAAATTAATTTCTCATTTTCACTTCTATTTTTACCAAAAATGCACTCCATATATGTTTTAGTCCCGACTAAATTTAAATAAAAAATGCAATCCATATACTCTGTTTTAGTCCGACTAAATTAAATCCTTTATATTCCAAATCATCCCTCCATATCTAGCTTTGTGTTTACACGCTCCCTAGTCTTGTCAATCAAAACTGTATCATCTGCAAACTGCATACAGCATGGGATCTCTTCCTAAAAATGCTTCAGTAACTCGTCAATAACTAATGCAAAAAGTTACAGGCTCAATGCCGACCCTTGGTGTAAGCTTGCGGTAATTGGGAACTCATTTGTCTACCCACTAGTGATCCTCACATTTGTTACCGATCTCTCAAACACATCCTTAATAATGTTAATATATCCTCTTGGGACTCCTTTCTTTCCTAACAACCACTAGATTACCTCTCAACTCTTTATGGATCCTATTGTATGCCTTTTCTAAGTCAATAAAGACCATGTGGAGATCCTTCCTCCTCTCCGTATGTTTTTCCATCAATCGTCCAAATAGAAAAATAACACCAGTAGTAGAGCTCCTAGGCATGAAACCAAACTGATTTTCTGATACAATTGTCTTTGCCCCCACATGTACAAACTGAAAAATCCAAACATTTGGAAAATTGTCTGCATGGAGCCAATAGTGGGACTGAAAACACATCTTGGGGTGCATTTTGATGTTCAATTCAATTGAGTTGCAGTAGTTCAATTCACTAAAGTGGAAACGGCAATTTTGGCGCCAGCCCCACTTCATTCATAATGACGGAATAGCCCCCAAATTACTATTACGATCATCGCAAACCCAACTTGAATTGCATGGAATTGTGATCAAGGCTTTGGCAGTCATGAATTAAAACAGTACCATAACCACTTTGTAAACGAAAATTTCAATTCAATTAAGAATCAAGAAACAACATTAGTAATTCAAGGCTTCAGCTCAGATTTATGTACATTACAAGGCTCAAAGCAACTACTATATTAAATATGGGAGTAATAAGGGAAAGGGGGATTGGGTGGAGTCAACAATGCACCTAAGAATTCATTTGTGGATTATGTGTCAATTTGCCTTGCACTCATTTACAGCTACGATATAGAGTACGAGATATTGGTCTTTATTAATGGACATCAATCTGGTTATCAAATGGTATGAGAAGTTCCATCACAAGACATTAAAAAATCCAATGAAGGACATAGATACCTTTGTAACGACAGACCTCTTATAAGACTAACCTCCAAGTTACCTCTTATAACGACAGACCTCTTATAAGACTAATCTTGTAAACATGATTGAGAGATTTACCTTATATACATAACAACAATTGCCCCATTGTCAACATAAGGGACACTTCGAGTGCCACCATAAAACCATTTAATTTTAACTTGTAAGTGATGAGGACATCAGAGCACCATTCAGGGTCTACCAAAGGAGGAGGAGATCATCACCAGTTTCCCTCTGTATGGATGACCACTACGTGGGCCCGAGTGGACCATTTTGAACACCCCACATGCATTTGATGCATTTTCGAACACCTTAAACTAGGAAGATGCATGTGGGTTGCATTCTTAAGGAGTCTGAATCGTTGGATCGAGTGCACGCGTCAATCGGACCGTTGGATCACACGTATCGGGCCATTTGACCACTTTTAATCGTGGCCTGCCTCAATCGTGGACACTTTAAGACTTAAGTGTCTTAGTTTTTATTTGACTTTATTAGGATTTAGTTTATTTAACAGTTTGGACCTTTTTCTGAGCTTTGCTTTACGTTTTGTTCTAGTTTTAGGGGTATTTTAGTAAAAAACATTAAGTAGGGCTATTTGGGGGGGGGGGGGGGGGGGGGGGGGGGGTAATTTGAAAAAAAAAAAAAACTATGTGGTTTTTCTCTTCATATGATTTGAAGAATACTCTGTATGATTTGGGCTTGGGTGTGGTGTGATTCCATTCCCATCCAACGAAAGTGCAAGGCTTCCATCTATCATCTTCCTTCTCTCTTTCTTTCTATCCAAAAAGATGTATTTTCTCAAAAACTTCATCTTTCTTCTTCCCTTCCCATCTAAATCATTTCTTTCTTCAACTTTTCATCATCCAACTTCAACCCCAACCAAACCCAACCATTGGGGACCCCAAAACCCTAGCCAAAGATCCACGTGTGTGATCGTACGGCCACACATGCAAGCCCTTTGGGTGACTGTACGGACAACCCCTCAATACCTTGATTTCCCCTTGCTTCCACCATCAAGACTCCTTAATTCTCCATCCCTAACCCTACCCTAAACCCTAAATCCCCAATTTCTTATTTTCTCTAATTTCTAAAAACTCTAATTCCAAAATCCCCAATTCCCATGATCCCTAATTTCCCAAATTTTAGATTTTCCCCTTCCTAACCCTAATTCTAAAACCTACAAATCAGCCCCGTGAGTGTGGAACATGCCTATGCTAAATTAGAAGTTTTATCATTCCATCGGGCCTAGTTTTAATTGATTTATGTGATTTCTTAGCATGCGAGCATGTGATTTAGGTGAAATCAGATTTTATTTCCTATTGTTTACTCTTAATTACGTAGTGGGTTAACATCTTTTGCTAAGTGAATTACTTTATGGACTCTTTCATAATCTCCACATTGCATGCTAGCATTAAATCATGTGTCCTGCATCAAATTTGGTATCAGAGACTAGGGTTTTAGCATAGGTTATCATATTCATTACATCTAGGGTTGTTAGCGCCAGTGTTTTAAATAGCGCGTAGCGTTTGGCCTTCTATAGAATGTAGCGTAAGCTACATGATACTTGATATTTTTTAATTAAAATAATAGAAAATATGATAAAGTTTATAAAATGTATAATTCCTATTGAGTTTTTTTAGTGTGAATCTAGATCGTCATCCACATATTTGCATGCAAAATCTCTTTGTCTCTTTTCCTTCAAACATCTCAAAGTGTGACCTCTTTTTTTATTTATTGAAACATCACAAATTCACAATATAGACCACAATTTGGATGGTCCGGATTGATCTAAGTGCTTTATCCATGATATGGACCACAATTTAGATGGTCCAGATTGATCTAATGTGGTGCCACGTGTGATGGGGATGAGTCACCACCATTTTAAAATAAGTGTTGAAGAAGCATAGAAGAAAAACTAAAAATAAAAAAGGAGATTTCATGTAGCATACGCTACTTGTGCTACATTGTACGCTACGCTACATGCAGTGTTCGAAATATCGGTATCGTGTTATGTATCGCACCCTTGGGATATGAATACGTATCGGTTATTGCATGGGATATATCGGTTGTATCGCGTAATGTATCGTTGTTGTTGGAAACATGGGGAAACATTGGGAAATTGGTCGATTTTTTCAATGAAACTTCAGTGGTTGTTAAAAAAGACATCAATACACACTTAGAAATCAAAACATTACAAAAAACAAGTGCACGTAATAGGTTTTCTTTATATGGGGTCTTAATCTATGCGTTGTCTAACTGAATTGGTGCAAGTATATTCAAAGTCTATTCATATAATTTACAAATGTAAGAAGACGTGTGGAAACACAAGTGATATTTCAAAAGCAAAAACAGAATCACTAGATCAGGTTACATACATGTTTAATTTTATATTTGGACACAGATTGCAACCGATTTGTGAGAAATTGAATTTTTTTTTTTTTTTTTTTTTCATTTTTCCGCAACTCAGCCCATCTTTTCCAAATCTCGAAATTAAAGCTTTCAATTCATGATTTTTCATGCAAAACATGAAAAGTCATAGATTTGTAACAATTTGACACTGATTTAACATGATTTACAAAAAAAAAAAAAAGGATCAAAAATCGAAAATGTTCACTGGATCAAACATGTGGGATATATCGCACTACTTGTGCGTTTTGTATCGTATAGGTGGGATACAAGATATATCGTGGGTTATAACGGCCGATAATTAAAACGCTGGCTACATAAAGTGTATGCTACATGCCCTATAGCTTACACTATTAGGGAGCTCCGCTATGCTACGTAGCGTACGCCATGCGCTACGCTACGAGCGCTACCGAAAACATTGGTTAGCACATCCATTGCATATAGAGTCTAGGGTCATATTGTTTTGTTTTTTTCAGTATGGAGTGTCCCATTGCTGAATTTTCAGTTAGTGTTTTCAGATTATACTATTGCTGAATTTTTAGATTGGTAATTTCATATTGTCATCCTGCTGAATTTTTCGAGTAGTATTTTCAAATTAACAGCTTGCTATCAACCATGTACGTGTGTGACAAATGCATGTATCGACCATTCAAAGTGAAATTGCGTCAGTAGTGTAACACAACACCCTACGCTTAAACGTGCGAAAGCTTGGTGCGAAGAAACTAAAATTATGGCTAAGTCCTAGAGGGGGGTAATTAGGACCTTTTCGAAATTCTTTTCACCTACTTAAATTAATTAGTAATTTATACTAAGTAAGCAACAACACTTCGGCTTCCAAGCTTAAGTGAGTCTAATCACAAGGCTAGCATATAATTAAGCCATTAAGCTACCTACTCTAAGCATACATAGATTAACATATGATTTAACTTAATCAAGCACCTAATCTATACAACCTAAGTAGACTATATGAGAATGGATCATATAAGCTCAAGTCTACACTAATTAGTGAAAATACATCTTGTGTTTATCAAGCATTTATAATTAAACAATTAAACATATAATGCTAAATTAACAATGTGCTCAAATGCATCACAAACACAAGCATGTACAGTAGTTCGACTACGTGTCTACTCCACTTCAAGTTCAAGTACTCACCCCTTGAGCACACCGGATTTCACTAAAGGGAGTTTAAATCAGGTTCCTCTTAACCTATGTGTTTTAACTCGGATCCGCCCTACTGGAGAATTTACAGGTTCCTCACAGCCTACACGTTTTGGTGGCTCCCCTTGGAGACTTGTTTTAGGTCCAACAAATGTGCAAAGGATTGACAAACGAATCTGAAATTTATGCTCAACTAACGAACTAAGGATCGACAAACGCACCTTGATTTTTAGTCTTAACTAACGAGCCAAGGATCGACAAATGACCCTGTATCGAGTTTAACAGACAAACTCTATACTCAATTCCCCATGGAAAGAGAGTGGTTGGACTCTTACAAATAGACAACCTTACTTGTCGAATTTGAGCCTAGTCGATGCTCCGCTTCGGGTTGCTTGATCTCCGCTCTCCCATGCTTCAATCAGCTCCCCTTGTGCTCCCCCGATCTTGTTGCCGATGCGTCGTCAATGCTTCAGCTCCAACGATCAATCACCTTGCTTGTGATGTTCATGAGATGCCCAATGTGATAATAGATGGTGTGAATTCTCTACAACTAGTAGGAGTTGGTTACCTAAAGGAATTTCACCTAATTAAATCTTTAGAGAGGTTTAAACAAATGATCTACCTATGGTCAAGGTACCTAAAACATCTAAAGATCAAGAGAGAACAAGTTCATCTTCATATGAGCTTTGAATGCTCCATCTTGTGATTCAATACAAGGAAGATAACTTGGAATGCTTAGGATTAGAGTCTAATGGTATGGGTAATAAGGATGGCTTCTAATGCACTAAATTCTCTCTGAAAACTCCAAAAATCGGGCTGTAAATATATAGAGCAAAATCTCCGACGGATAGAAAACGGCAGCCAACAAATACCTATTGACCGATCTTCTAACCGGTTTGAGGGGTCCACAACTGGTTGGTTGTTGAGTGTCGACTAGTCTGAAAATGGACCTGTGACTAGTTGAACTTGTTGTCCCAATTTTGGCCTTTGCCGACCAGTCAATCAGACTAGTCGGCCGGTCTAAAAATGCCCAGGGACACATTAGTTTCATCAGTTGTTGTTGTCCCTTTTTGGGCCTCTGTCGACCGGTCAGCCATGGGCCAAGACCAGTCAACAAGCATGTTTTTCTGCTGTGTGTATTGTGTTTTACAATAGTACATGCAGCCTCTTGGGCCATACTTTCATTGATCTTTTAGGACACTTAAGGCCAATCTAAGATGACTAAAGGTCTGCCTATTGGGTCAAGTCATCTAGAAGTTTGGGTTTTGGTTTGGTTTAAGGTTCAAGACTCACCAAGGCATCTTATTTACCTGATTCTTCTTCCTTAATGCAGCAGGTCTGCTTGAGTCTTCGGTCTTCATCTTCTTTAAGCTCAACCGACGCCTAGACTCACTAACCTACGTAATTGACAAATAAGGTGCACTAGTATGCCACAGAAAATTGCACTAACATAGAGAAGTCCCTTCAAGCGAACCCTGATAATGGGGAGGATGACCAATCTCAAGTGGGAGTCCAAGTTAGGCTAGGTCCACTTAGAGGTGCCAGAGTTGACGCACATGTTAAGAGTTCCAGTCCGAGGTGATGAGAGTGGGAGATTTCATATGCCACCACCTCATAGGGAGCACCACGATGACCCTAATGATCGCTTGATGAAAAGTGTCAAAGTGGAGGCTCCTAATTTTGATGGTCGCCTGGATCCTGAGACATTTCTTGACTGGTTAGCAAACATGGACCACTACTTCGAGTGGTATAGTATGTCGGATCACCGTCCAGTTAGGTTCGCCAAGATGAAGTTGGTGGGCCAAACTAAACTGTTTTGGACGAATGTGGAGCGAATGGTGGACAGATCTGGAGAGGATCTAGTCTATCTTTGGGTTGAGATGAAAGCGATATTAAGAGAGAAATATCTTCCCCTTTCTTATCAACAGAGGGTCTTGGATCAATGGCAATCCCTTAGGTAAGGATCCATGTCCATAACTGATTACATCGCGCACTTTTATGAATACATGATGCGATGTAATGTTCAGGAGGACCCACTAGTCACATTGTCCCGTTTTAGAATGGGCTTCTATCCAAAGATCCAACATGAGCTCATTCCTCATGATGTGAACACTCTAGAGCATGCCTATCAGGTGATGCAAGAGTTGGAGCGGTATCTAAAACCGCCATTCGTGAGACAGGTTAATCCAAGAGATTACCAGATCAAACATTGGAATTCAACCCAAGGGCCATACTAGTTCGGGACCCACCTACAGAGACGAAAAAGGGAAAGGGTTGGCTAGTACTAGTACGCAGGCCGATGAATCCACGATGTTACAACTGCCGAGGATATGGCATTTCGCACATCAATGTCTGACAAAAGAGCGAAATAAGGCCCTCGTCATTGGCGAGTTGGATAAAGATGTGGCTGATCAGGGTAATTGTGAAGAAGAAGAATATCAGCTCGAAATTGGTGCTAGTGATGAAGAAGATGGAGTTGAGATCGCGCCACTTGCAGTTGTTAGACACGCTTTGGTCTAGATTGTAGAAAGTGATGATTGGCGCAAGAAATCAATTTTCCACACCTATGCGATCGCCGTTTGGAGGGACAATCATACGCAAAATGGCCATAGCCACAGTAGTTGAAACATTACGTGGGCTCACTTGCTTGTGGGCCCGCACCAGCAACTCCCTTTCCTTTAATATCTCTCTGAGTAGTTGGAGTGCTAGTGGTGGGTTTTAGTTGACCCCCAAATGTAGGTCTAGCTTTAGAAGGGGCTGCCCTAACATTGGATTCTCATCGTCAACCCCCCAAGATCCTCTTTCTAAACCCACAACTCCAACCGATTATCCCCCACAATGACCGAGATTAAAGCAGGAGTACTGGCACACTTCTTCCTCCTAACATAGATCTTGGCCACCCCCAGTTCCTCCCCACTCTCCGTCGCCGAATCTGTAGCAACTAAAACCCCCAAGCAAGAACTCGCCGCCATGAAAAAATCCTTGAACCAAAATTCCAAGGGAATTCCCCATACCACAAACCAAGCCTCTTCCACCCCAAAAATCGAGAAATCCTCCCACCAAAAAAGATTACAATCAGGCCATCTATAAGGTTTGAAGCGTCGTCTATCATCTTGTGTAGGTCCACCTCCGGATGAAGACAAATCCAGATCTCGCAGTATCTGATTGGATAAATGGAGAAATCATCCAAAGATAGAGAGCAACAAGTTTCTAACCAGTGGATGAAAATGGGAGAATGGACCACCTGCAATTCATTCAAACTTTCCACAGCCACCCATTACCTTCGTCCCTATTCCCCTCCATCAAGGCTTCGCCATCTCCGGATCTATATTTTTACCTCTTCACGCTGTTGTTGAAAGCAGCTCTCCCTTGCTACTACATCCCTAAAAGACTTGCTACTATCCCTGTTTAATTCACCAAGCACCTTAGGTTCTGCCCTTGACACCTTTGCCTTATCTACCGACAACAGAGGCGATGTAGTCTTTGTTTGTTTCAAGGAGTTGGACATCTCCTCTCTATTCTTCATTTCAGGCCCAAATCAAGCCCTGTGTATCAGCAATTTCTTAACCCCAAAGCTCTCCACATGTAATAGCTTGACCGCCCGAGCTAGTTCCTCCTCCGAGTTCATGCACAAGAAGGCAAAGCCCCAGTATGCCGTCGTAGCTCAGTCTCTGTGAAGCACCACTTCCATCATAGTTCCTGCCCTTACAAACACTCTCGCGAAGTTAATCGGCAACCACCCTTAGGGAAGCCCACTGCGTAGAGGGTCAAGATTTCGTTAGGCCCTTCTTCCACCTCCCTTTCTCTGGCATAACTTTCCTGCTTACCTTCGTCCAGGAACCTTCCTCTCCATTTCCTTCGTTGACAATCCCTCCTCCACCTTCGTGCAAGCAATCTGGCTCACCAACCCCTTCCCTTAGTCCTGTTTGCATTCTCCCTTGTGAACACACAAGCATAGCTCCGCCATCCAACCCTTCTCCAATGTCTCTTTTCCATCTCCAAACCGTTGAATTCATTCCGTCAGAAACATTACGGTCAGCTCAGAATTCATTTCCGTCTGACAATCTGTCCTGATGGATGAAAAGGTGAAGTAGACTAACCTCCCATGTAAACATGATTGAGAGATTTACCTTATATACATAACAACAATTTTCCCAATTGTTAACACAAGGGCCTCTTTGAGTGCCAACTTAAAACCATTTAATTTTAAGTTTGCACCACACTGTCACAGTTCTTGAGGATTCTATGCTTACACTGTTCCCAAAAAATTGATTTTGGGAGGCAGTGTCCTGCTCACATGTGAATGTGTGCTGCATGTGGAAGATTGAAACTGTCCATAGAACAAGGCATCACAAGGGCCACCCCTGAAAAATCAGGCCCATTAGATGAAAAGGTGGGCCACAGTCAGCAAAACAATCCTAGCCATCAGTACAATTTACATCAGTTGCTGACGCCACCTGTTGCACCTGTAGGGGCAAAAAACTCATTAAACCAATTTTTGGTGGCACCCAAACACACCCTAAAATGTTGAATATATATATTAGAAGCACATAACCTTTGAATCGACATTTCTGAAGTAATGGCTAATAACCGTATTCCACAAATATCATGTCTATTAAATGAGCTCAAAATAGTGAGTTTAACACCACCGTTACTTTCTTTTCATTTTTTCTTCATTTTTGTTTTTCTTTTCTTATCTTTTCTTTTTATTTATTCATTGTTTTGATAAGCAAAGAAACTGGTTATATTATGATGTGAAACTAAAACCTATAAGCATCCACCAAGGCAATGAAAACTGATTTCCAATATTTGGAACAATCAAGAAGCCCCCTTAGCCAGAGAACTGGCTATAGAAGTTACCTCGTATATGAATGTCTCCTCAGCTATAGTAATGAGAATATCACTGTCATTAGTAAGCTGGTTGTGTGCTAAATCTAGACACTGATCCTCCTAGAATATACATCTTGCTCAACATTAGATGAGGAGAAAACAGGCGTATTCAAAAAGAATAAGCAAGCTCTTATTTCAGTACAAAAATGACATTAATAGTACAAACAGGCCCCATTATAAACATTAATGATGCAAAAAAGACTGAATGAACTAACATGTTTCTTCCAGGAGTTATTGTATCTTATTCTAAATCAATGTCTGCTACTTTAAGAAATGAGATGTTATATGAAGCAACTGAGCAAGAATCTTGAAATCACAATTCCATATTCAATCTCACATTTACAATAAAGTTCAATGCTACATTGACTAATGCCCTGTATTACTTTGAACAGTAGAGGACTACATGGTTTTCAATAAAAGATTTCTACTCTAAAACAATTTCTTTTTTTGTGATTCTTCTGTCGTAATTGTTATCATCTACGCCTTATCCCAGCTTTTCTGTGATCCTTCCAAGAAAAAAAAAATTGTGGCATATTACAATTGCATATTGACAGGGACACGAAGCTTCGATCCAAACTAATTCAGTGATATATTGTCACGGGAGGAATCTTCATCCCAGATTCCCTAAGGAATGGTATTACCTGTGGTCTGACAGCTAAATCGTGGTAAAAGGCATATTCCGCCTCATAATCATGCAGATGAAGCTCAGCTTTCTGGTTGGTGTGATAGTGATGCTTTGCCAACACTGATTTTCCAAACCCAAAAACACTCACCCTCTCACAAATTCCCAATGCGAGCATGACCGCTTGCATCCCTGAAGAATAATGAAACATGCTACCCTCATGTACCACACCCCATTCTTCCGGAGGCTTCCCCGTCTCTTCCACAAACCGTTTCAACGAGTAGTATTTCACTATCCGAGCACACAAGACGTCAAACCGAACATCGGTCACGAGTAACGGAGTCTTGTGCGATGAATTGCACAGTACATAGTCCATAAGATGGAGCGGTTGGCAAATGTACATAACCATCACCACTTTTGGACCATATGGATGACAGAAGCAGCCTTCCCTGCGGGAGCAGAGATGAAGGATATTGCTGTTTATGAATGCAATGTTGGTTTTAGAACCCACATGCCGCTGATACCCCTCAATCCGGGCATTGTTCAGTCGGATAACAATCTCATGGCTGTCAATCAGCTCGCCATTCTCGTTCTTCAGTAGAATCCCACTGTTCCCAATGACAGCACAAGAAGCATACCAGCGCTTGGCGTCCGCAATACCATAATGCTGGTCGAGGGGATGCTTAACAAGACTGATCAACTCTGACATGATCTCGGGTTGGAACTTCTTGTTATGGAACCAATTACGGAGGCATTTAAGGAACTCTGGCCAGATTCTGTAATACTTTGGAGAACGAAGCTGGATGGGTATCCACCGAGAAGATCTCGGCCGTTCGTCAAGATTGTATTGCCTCCATGACGAGATGGAACGCGTATGACCCAGAACCCCAAACTTCCCTTCCAGTAAATGATTGACCTCTTGCCGGGTCTCCGCTTCTCCAACCTCGATACCAGCAAGTCTAAGCAGAGTTGAGTTAAAGACAACTGGTGGGACGACTGCAATGGCATTTTCTGTAGGCAGAGCAGTAAAACTCCACCGAAACACTGCTCTGTAGCTGAGTGCAGTACCGAACACAACCAAGAGCATGAGACTGAACAATGAACGTACAGACTTTTTCATCATCAGAGCAGGAAAAGAAAATCTTACAACCTGAACCTTAGATCTCGATGCGAAATTCTAAAAAATCATTGACCCTGAACTGTAAATCTCAATGCGAAATTCTCAGCATACACATTTATACCACCAAAGTTCCATCAAAACACCAACAATGCTGGCATCCTTAAAGCACCAAATCCTGACCATAGATCTCAAAGCAACAAACAATCCCACCATTTCTCTCAGAGAATCTATAGGCAAGATCCCATCAAATAATCACCCTACCTCGTCGAAGAATATTCCAGAGATCTTGAAGTGGAAATCTCGCCATTCCTTCAAAGAAGCCAAGAAAATTTCAAAAATATGTCAGAGTAAAAACCCAAATGCAGATAGTTATAAAACCTCTAAAAAAATCGCCAGAGAAGGCGAAAATCCGTCCATTTCTGCAAGAAAATCATATCAAAACCGACCAAAACAACACAGGGGGAAAGAGAAATTATAAAACAACAGGAAAACACCTAAAATGTCGTGATTCCTTACAAACAGCCTCGGACTCCAACCGAAATTTAAGGGTTGCAGAAAAAGAGAGATGAAAAATATTGCATCTCGAATGAAGAAGCAAGAAATGCTTGCAAAGTCTTAAAGACCCTAACCAGGAAGCGAAGTCTAGCAAAGAAGCAGGAAATAAAATGAAAACGGAGAAGAAAAGAAAACGATAAAAAATCAAATCAGAATAGAAGAAAAATCATATTTATGAGTGTTTCCAAGCATTTTCGTCTACTCACAAGAGGTTTCTCCGGCCATTGAAGCAGTACCATAGCGAGTTTGTCGGTGCTGTTTTTTTTTTTTTTTTTACCCTGGCAGGGCGCGGCGTCAGATCCACCGAGGTAGGTGGATCCCTAACTGTTGAGCCCACTGTTATTTATATAACTTACATCCATGCCGTCCATCCGTTCTGAAAGCTCATTTTAGGGCATTACCCTAAAAACGAAGAAGATTAAAATCTTAGGTGTACCACACCACAGTAAACAAATGTGATTGAATCCCCACCATTAAAAACTTCCTATGGGCTACTGAAATGTTCATTTGCCATCCAACCTTTTGATAAGGTCACAAAGACTTGGATGAAGGTCCCACACAAATTGTTACCATGATGCAAAACTTTTGTGGCTCGCAAGAAGTTTTTAATGGTCAATCACCACTGTGTTCCTACGGTATGGTCCACCTCAAATTTGGATATGCTTATTTTTTGGATCATGCTCTAAAATGAGTTATCAAAACCGGTGGAACGTGGATGTAAGGAACATACATCAAGGTGGACCCCCCAATGTCGGATCCACCGAGATACTGAGGCTGCGCGCCGGGCTGAGCTAACTAACTTGGCCTGGTGGCCTAGCCTTTGCCCTACAGGATCAGGCTGGGCTAGGGCTAAGCAAGGGTCATGCCAAATCAAGACCAGGACCACCCATGTAAAGGTTAAGTATATGCTACAAATGGTGTATATAATTTGAGGTTATGTGAGGAAATGCATCAAAATAGAATATAATGCAAGTAAATAGGCATGTAAATGAAATCCTCTTGGGGTGATGGTAAATAAGTAATGATTACTTTTGGATTTACTTGGAAATGCATGTTGTCCCAAAGAATTCGGATGGTTTACTCGTCTTCAATAGTATTTTCTTGTTTGTCGATGTGCCTGATTGGTCCAGCTCAGCACACGTTAGCACTAGTTGCATTAAATACAGCAGTGCTAACAATGTCAATGTTGAGCTAGACCAATCAGGTGATCGACAAACAGGAAAATCCTATTTAAGTTGAGCGGACGATCTGGACTCTGTCCCAAAAAGTCTTACATTGGATATCATGCTATGTAGCAAAATCATGTGGGGCCTACCATGACATATGTGTTATATCCGCGCTATCCATTCATTTTTCAAAATCATTTTAGGGCATAAGTTAAAAAATGAGGCATATTTGAAGCTCAAGTGGCCCACAATAAGAATAATTATGTCTATCATTGAACCTACTGTTATCTATGGTGTGGTCCACTTGATTTTTGGATTTGTCTCATTTTTTACTCATGTCCTAGGGGTGCACATGGAACTGGTAGAATCGATTAGTTTGATTTGGTTTGGTTCGGTTCTGAAGCGCACCAGTTCCGATTATGAAAATCAAAGAACCGGTTAGTTAGGTTCGGTTCTCAATTTGGGATTTTGTAAAACCAAACCGGATCGTGACTTGAATTGTAGAACCAAACCGTGGAACCAGACCACATAACTGAACTCTAGAACCAAACCCTAGGTGTTCAACCCTCACTGTTTCATGTCAAGTATTTTACTTAAATTTTAGATCTATCTGATTTTTTAATGTGACCTTGCTCGCTCGCCTCAAGTGCAAGGCTGTGATGTAGTAATAATTCTCGGTAATACCGACGTCGATCAACAGGGAATTAGGGTAAACCAACTCAAACATTCTAATAGCTTTAATCTCAGCAATTTTGTAATTTAGTTTAAGAATTAAGTAAGATAGTAACTTTAAGAAAAATATGATAATTCATGAAACTAAGGCCTTAAGGATCCACTTATAGTAGTCCAATGAGAATTCATTCATCCAAGCATAAACACAACTAAATTTGAAATTCTATCTCTCATCTAGTTGGAAGATACGACATTCAATCACAATAATAATCCCACTTAAGTCAGAAAATCAAATTCTAGTTCTAATGAAGCACATAGAATTCAAACTTGTAGTCTTCAAAGTAATAGTCATGCCAAAAGACTATGGCATGCTCTAGGGTTACTACAATTCGAATCTAATAAATCCAAACATGGCAATCTTAAAGAATTGCAAGGAACTATGTCCGAAGTATATGAATTCTCATAAAACATAAAAAGTACCAACTTTATTCAAACTAGAACTTAAAAATGTTAGTGCACTGATTTGTGTATTGTATTGTCAATTGCGTGATCATTGAGTCAGTCAAGTCTCGTGAGCCCCGATGAAGTTTGAAGACTCAATACTTGAAGATCAAAGCAGCTTGCCGCACTCAAGTTCAAGCCAAATCAAGCTTGGAAGGTAAGTTGCATATAGACAGCCTATAGGATCCCAAAACACCCGTATTTATGTCATTTTAATCATTTCAATCTTAGCCATTTAATCCATGATCTTAAGGTCAAAATGATCAGTCTTGGACCTTCATTAAGTAGGTGCCCAACTATGAAAATCACTAGAAAAATCTCTGTAGTGGGGCACACATATTCAGCTGGAAAACAGCTTGATTTTTGGGCTAGATAAGACCTGCCGACCGGCCGGCCACTGGTCCTTAACAAGCAATTGATAGGTAGCCGACCGGTCTTGACCGGTTGGCCTTCACAGTTCATTAAGTCCAGCAAGCATAGCCGACCGGTCTTGACCGGTCGGACTGCAGACAACAGGTCGGATGGGCCATCTGACCGGCCGGACGCTGCATTTTCCAGAAGCCCAGCCTATCGGTCTTGACCAGTCAGCCTGCATGTTTAAAACGTTCCAGCAAGGACTGGGCAGGTCTGCCGACCGGCCGGCCGGACAGCAGGTCGGTTAAGCCAAAATCTATCCAACGAGTTTTTCGTTTCTGGACCATTTTCCCAACCCATCTGCGAACAGGTCAGCTAACAGGTCGGAGCTCAAATCCGATCGGCCGGAGGGGGTCCCAGGCAGGTAGGAATATGACCGTTTTATGTCCGTTTGAGCTCATTTTTGGGCCTCTATAAAAGCATATCTTGAGGTCTTTTGTGAGTAGACTTGCACACCCATTGAGAGCATTGAAGGGGGCAATTAAGAACATCATCTATCCTTCTTTTGCTCAACATTGCTTAGAGTTCATCATTCAATCCAAGTGATTCATGGCACTTCAATGAACATTCAAAGCTCGGTTTGAAGAATGAACTCAAGCAAGGTATTCATGGCTGACCTAACTCATCTTGTTGAATCTCTTGGTCATCAATAGCCATTGAATACCCAAGTTGGTAGTTCCTATCATCACCATTGTATTGAATAGGCAAAAGGAACCCCAACAACTCCTCCCACCTACCCGGCATTAGTCTAGGAACATCATATGCATTAGTAGCTGATCGTGGGAGCTTGGAGAGGAGCTAAGGCATTCGTGAAAGCTGAAGCTACTCATCAACGGCGCTGAATCAAGGCTCAATCATCTAGGTATGTCTAGTTTTTTAAAGTCCACTTATTGAATCTCTATTCCCTGGATTGGGAAACTCCAGCGGGAGTGTACGTGACCGTCCTTGGATTAGGATTGGTGAGAGTTTGAGATCCAAACTTGTCAAGTCCCTGGATTGGGCCATCGGCGGATGGTAAACGCGGTCCTAGATCAAAGGATGTTAAGGTTGATGGTTAACCTGATTTAAAACCACGACTATAGTGAAATCCGGTGGTCTCATAGGTTGAGATCGTGAACTGGGAGTGGAGTAGGGAAACCGAACCACTATACATCGTGTGCAATGTGGTGAATGCATTTTGTCTATCTTGTTCCTTGTTGATCAATTTTATAAGTGCTTAACTGTATGCCCATCTTATGTTTGACAAAATGCTCATATGCCATCTTTGAATGATTGACACAAGCATGCATATGAACTGTTTGACTAAATGCTTCTTTTAGAAGAGTTGTCAAATTGAGTTGGATCTTGGGTGATCAATTGTTATCATTTACATATGCTTAATTAGTATATTATAGTATAAATGCAATTGAGCTTTTGAATTTGCAAGAAAAATTAAAAAGTCCTATTCACCCCCCCCTCTAGGACATAAGCATACCTTCAAGCTTATCTCACTAGCGGTAAAACCGCAATTTCAATTGGTATCAGAGCGGGTTCCTCTTTAAGGGCTTAATTGCCTAGAGGTAGATCCTAAGTAAGCTTGTAAGTATGTCCAACTCCGAGGCAAGTTTGATTTCTAGTCCTCCTCACTTTAATGGATCTGATTATACATATTGGAAGGCTAGAATGAGCATATTTTTAATGTCATTAGATCCAGCTACATGTGACATAATTGAGAAAGGTTGGTCGGTCCCTATTGTCCAAACTAAAAGTAAGGGTAAGACCACTTCTACTCCAAAAGATGAATCAAAATGGAGTAAAGAAGAAATGGCCAATTCTATGAGCAATCTTGAAGCCCTTGATATAATCTGTTGTGCCCTCTCCCAAGAGGAACAAAATAGAATATCTACTTGCGAATCCGCTAAGCAAGCTTAGGAGAAGTTGGAATCTATTTATGAACATTCTTGCACAACTGATTCATCCATGCCCATCCCTTCTACTGAAAGAGTTGTAAGTATCAATTTAAGGGAGAATATGAGCAATGATGAGACATCCTCTAGTAGTGAAGAGGAAGATAATGATGAGGATGACCAATTACAAGATGTCTATAATGAGCTCTATTGTGAAAATTTAAAAGTTATGAAAGAGCTCAATAAAGAAAAGATTGAAAGGCAAAAGTTGGAAATTGACCATGTCTCTCTAACTAAAGAAAAGGAAAATGTTCAAAATGAATTGAGAGAGGCAATAAAAAGAATTGAAGAGCTTGAGCTTGCACTTAAAACAGTTAAATATGAAAATCAAGCTCTAAAACTTGAGGTCAACCAACTTAAGACCTGCACCAATGAGAACAAAGACCAAGAGACCCAAAATGCGCAAATAAGTAAATCTTGTATTATGGGTAAAGATTTGGGAGAAAAATGGGGTTACAAATATGTCAAGAAAACCCCTCTCTGGTATTTGTGGAGGTTAGTCTTCTTCACTTGAGAGCAAACCCAAGTCGGCTCTCTCATGCCACTTTTGTGGAGAGGCGGGACACTTTAAATTTGAATGCCCAATTGCAAAAAGACCGCCATGCACCTCAGTCCGACCTCAAATAGTTAAATCAATTGTGACTGAAAGAGTGACTCAAGAAAAGAAGAGTCAACATGGGAAGGCTCCAAAAATTGTGAAGAATTCAACCAAAGTTGAGAATAAGGAAAAATCTCGCAAGGTTGGCAAAAAAAGGAAAGTTTCATCCCCTTCTAAAAGATATGATTATGTGGGGGAGATGCTAAAGCAGGTTGCTCATTTGAATTAGAAAATTCAGAATATGGTTAAGGGCAAACAACAAAGGGTTTTTGGGAATCATATTGGCAATTCATATACCCAAAACTAATATTATGCGCCAACCAAGATGAGACAGCTAGTTGACATCTTTAGACCTTTGGATTTTAGGAAATCCAGGGGTAGCCTTGTGTGCTAGTCAGGTAGTTAGCTATATGTGCATATTGGTAAATTTGAGGACTAAGCCTCATTCTTTTTTATTAGTCCAACTCTTGTGTATCATGCTCAGATCATTTTGATTGTTGAACTAATTGCTTTTGGATTAGCTTGGATTGATTGTGTGCTTTGCTAATCCCTATTGTGGTCAATTTTGCTCAATATTTAAAATTCATTTGTGACCATATATATGTTGCATGTTTTATTTGTAGTATGTGACATTCTCGGCTAAGTTTGTGTATCTTGAATTGATTGAATATCATTTAAAGCTTAATTGTTTAATCTTGCCAAGAAAATTCTGTTAATTGTGCTTTATAAGTAAACTTGAGGAAATCTAGCCTCTTTAAACATTTTCTATCTATCGAACTTATCCTTGTATGCATAATTAACATAACTAATCTTGAGTTCTTTAGATAGCCATCTCATATGCTATTATTTGTTTATCTTTATGACTGAGATAATGTGGTTTGATGAATTTTTTGTGGATGTGTAATTATATGAAAATCCTTCAATTAATCATCTTTGCCACATTTAGATGGTTATGGTCATGCTTTCTCCTCATGCTTTATTATAACATATTGGGAGTGATCTGGTAGAAAAATGGGTCAACTAGACTCTAAATCCCGTGGTGATAAAGAGCGAGAAATCATGCAAACCTTGACAATCTTCATCACCTTTCTCTCCCCACATCTATATATTTGGGAGAAAGCATTTAACCATAACACCTTGAGTATTAAAGAAACATACTCCAATTATGAAGTCAGAGATTATTGCCAAGAGAGTCATGAATGGCAAGTAATCTCATAGCCTTATGCCAGCCCCATGAACTTGATCAATCTGTAATATCATGGAAATTCATTGGTGGCTGTGCATTGGGGATTGGCTAACAAATTATCTGTTTTGCAGGATGTTAGCCTTTAGATAAATATGGTTTATCATTTTATAGTAAAATCTGAGGTTCTTAGCCTCATCATTTCTGAGCATATTATGAAAATCTGGTTATAAGATCCGTCATCACAGTTTGTGTTCAATCTTAATCATCTTAGGCATCAAAATCTCATGAAATCATATGGTTGCCTTAAAATTTTTTTATGTGTAATGCTCATGAACATTTGACAAACTCAAAAGTGCTTGTTTAGGTCGTAGACACATCATTTAAGATCGATAGCGGACCCATCAAACTGGACCCCAAAAACTGCTCAAGACGAGCATTTTGGTTTAGGTCCGACCGGCCGGTGTCCCCTGTCCGACCGGCCGGCACACGTGCAGCTGGTGCCCCAGAGAAAACTTTTATAAGGGGGAGGTTGAAAATTTATTGAGGTGCGTCCAGCGTGTGCGGCCCGACCCCGTTTTAAAACGGTCGGACCACTTCCATTCTTCTATCTTTCATCTTTTTTCTTTCCATCTTCTCTCCAAAGGTCTCTCCAGCCCTCCTCTAGGTATCCTAGGTCTCCTTTCAAGGATTGAAGCTCCCAAGAGTGTGCATTCCTCTTCCAAATCCGGTTTCTCCTTGTCATCTTCTCCGGTAAGGGTTTCTATTTGTGCTTTCATTGTTGCATCCTTTTCTTTTGAAACCTAGGGAAGGTTTGTGTATATCATTGGCTACTATCATGTCCTCTCATGGTGGGAGAGATGAGCCCCCTCCTCGGCGTGAACGCCGCTCCAAGAAACATCATGATGAGGGGCCCTCCCAACTCAAATCCAAGAAAACCGCTTCCAAGGGAAAAGGGGCAGCTTCAACCTCCAAATCTCCCTCTAAATCCCGAGGTCCTGACACATCTCATTTTGCCAATTGGGCTAAATTCGCTGACCGAGATGTGATTTGTGAGAGATCAGCCTCTATTGTGGACTCAGAACCCTACAATGTTGTAGGCTTATTGAGAGCAATAGATTGGGAGCCAGTGTTGTATATGGGGGGACCTGTGCAAAGAAATATTGTCCGTAAATTTTATGCCTGCTATCAAGACGTCATTGAAGAGCCCGTGTCCTTCACTGTCCATTACAACAACACTGTATGGGCTTTCGGTCTCGAATCCATAGTTGAGGCTCTTCATGTTCCCATTCTTCATCCATGTGATCTTCCTCATATTGCTGAGGAGGCTCCACCTATGCTTGATATGATTAGGGCTCTTTGTGACGGGGAGATCCCTAGGGAGGTTAGCGGTTGTGCTCTTCGGTCTTCATATATGTCGTGGGACTTTCGGATTCTCCACAACTTATTCTTCAAGAACGTCTATGCCCGTAAGAGTAACAAAGTTGACTTAACTGAGACCATGGTGACCATTCTGTATCGAGTCAGTCAGGGTGAGAAGATGTGTCTTCCCTCTATGATCATGAGCACCATTCATTCCGTCATTTTGGGGACTGACGGTCAGTCAGCAGGCCTTCCATTTGGGTGCCTCATAGGGAAATTTGCCAGCTCTATAGGTCTTGAAGATCTAACCGAAAAACCTGTCAGGCCTATCCTCCTCAACAAATCCATTATCGCCAGAATGGAGATCACTCAAGCAGAGCTTCAACGAAGAAGGGATCAGCAGCAGCAGAGGCAACAACAGGAGGTCCCGCAGCATCCGGAGTATGAGTCTGATCCTGCTCTACGATCATCTGAGGATCCTCGTCAGCATCCAGGGCGTTTCAGCACTCCAGTTCGTGCATTTTCACGTCGCGGCACATCTTCGTCCTCTGATCATCCATCCTCATCTTCAGTTCCTCCTGCATGGCTCACTGAGATTCACCAACATCAGGAACGTCTATATCAGAGACTTGACCGGATTGAGCAGAGGATGGATCAGACCGAGTCTCAGCTGTTTCAGGGGCAGGCCACTCTCCTTGTACAGCACGAGACTATTATGGCTCGCCTTGCCCAGATTGACAGGCATTTTGAGGCTTGGGAGCGAGCTACTCGTGGCGATGCACCGCCACCAGATTTGGGCGACGGGACTGATTTCTAGCATCATTATCTGTTGTATCATGTGTCTTGGTCAGGAGTATCTTTTTGGGTGACCAAGACACTTGTCGCTTGTCTTGTTTTGTATTTATACATTTTGGATAACTGTTGGACCATTTGATGTTTGAGCTTTCCAGTCATATCTAGTTATGGCATCACTTGTTTGGATTTTCATCTTTCTTGAGCTTCACAGTTATATCTCTTTATGTCATCACATGTCGAGTTATATTGATATATCTTTTTGAGATAAGTGATCTTTTTCTCGATATATATATTTGTGCTTTTAAGTTATATTTGCTTTGAGTCTTGCGCCTTATTGACTATTCATTGCGTGAGACTAGCCGCTTGGGCTATATACACCATTGACTCATGTTATTAGTCCATACCGGTTGGACTATCATCTATGTCCATCTCCAAAAATCATGTAAGAATGAGTTTTTTTTATATGAAAATCTGATTTTTTGGAGGATGGATGATTCGGGCAACATGCCCAATTCAAGTCTATTAGTGCTATATTGATGAGTTTATTGCATTTTCTTGGTATATTGATAGGGGGAGGTTGAATGGTTTGGGCATTAAGCCCTTATGGCTCATGGTTCTGTTGAATATAGCTTAAATGTGTTTCACTGCTCTTGATATACATGCCAGTTGGGGTGGTTGGTTGATTGGGCGAAAGGCCCTCTTGTGTGTAATGATTATTGTATATCAGGTTTCTATGTATTGCTTCTATTCTCCCATATGTTTTATGATCTATCTTTCCTAACTCATGGTTTAGCTTCGCTGCTCTTATAGGCAAATCCTTTTTAAGCTAACCCTTGTCAATGACTGACAATAAGGGGGAGAACTATATCCCACCAAGAAGCCAATTTGTTTTGTAGGCCTTCTTAGGTGCAGATGTTGAGGGGGAGAAATTGAAGATGTTTCGTGTCAGTACATGTCACTCTGTAAAGTTTTTATTATAAATTATGTTCTGACATGTAATTGGGTGTAAGTGTTTTTTTTTGTTTTGGGATGTTCATGATACAGAGTAAAAAGGGGAATCTATGTTGCTTCATGTTGAACTATAAGTAAAATGATTAGTTGAGGTCAACAATAACTAGGGTATGAACTATTGTCATATCCCCTACTAAACATTGCTCTCCAACTTGGAATGAACCTAAGGGAGAAAAATCTAGGATAAATAAATTCCCTCCTAACAAGCATGTTTGGTCCTATTTATCATACCCAAGGGGGTTGTGATTTAGGTTAGGTGACCTTAGGAGACCATATTGAGCTCAAACACATATCTGAGGATCAAGCCTCATTTTGAGCAAATTGATGAATTGAGGAATTTAGCCTCTTTGGAACAATAGGAAAATCTGAGGTTTTCAGCCTCATGTTTGTACTTATGGGCAAATCAGAGGATTCAAGCCTCATGAGTCCAAATTTGATAGTTTAGCCTTGCTTCTATTTTATATAATTGCTGCTAGACTATCTCACTGCTTAGATTAGTTAATCATCTTGAGTTTTATGCTTCATTATATGCTAATCTTTGCGTAGTTTTGGTCTTGATATACCACTAGGGGAGGTTGGTTGATTGGGCTATAAGGCCTTTGTGCTTACATTGCAAATGTATATCCTTGACCAATTTTGCATGATTAACCTTGTCTAGATAGTTACATTTTCTTGTTAATCATGTACCTTAGCATGCTCCATGGTTTTATGAGTCATGCACCCTATACTCTCCTTGTTAGCATGAGCTTATAGTTATAACTGCGACATACTATCTTCTCTTACCTTAGCCTTATTGATATCTCATTAAGGGGGAGAGAATAGTTTGTCAATTGCTAATAAAAAGGGGGAGAAAGATCAAGTCCCACCAAAACTAGTTTGCTATGTTTTGTGATGTAGGGATTAACAGGTTATGGGGGAGCAAACTGAAGAGGAGCAGCTTAGTCTAGGCATGTCAAGAGTCCTGTATTTACTGCTTTATCAATGTAATATCTTGAACATGTATTTTGTTTTGGTAGGATAGGTTTTGTCACGTAATTGACAAAGGGGGAGATTCTTAGTGCACTAATTTGTGCATTGTATTGTCAATTGCGTGATCATTGAGTCAATCAAGTCTCGTGAGCCCCGATGAAGTTTAAAGACTCAAGACTTGAAGATCAAAGTAGCTTGCCGCACTCAAGTCCAAGCCAAATCAAGCTCGGAAGGTAAGTTGCATATAGAGCCTATAAGATCCCAAAACACCCGTATTTATGGCATTTTAATCATTCCAATCTTAGCCATTTAATCCATGGTCTTAAGGTCAAAATGATCAGTCTTGGACCTTCATTAAGTAGGTGCCCAACTATGAAAATCACTAGGAAAATCTCTGTAGTGGGGCACACATATTCAGCTGGAAAACAGCTTGATTTTTAGGCTAGATAAGACCTGCCGACCGGCCGGCCACTGGTCCTTAACAAGCAATTGATAGGTAGCCGACCGGTCTTGACCGGTCTGACCGGTCAGCCATCATAGTTCATTAAGTCCAGCAAGCATAGCCGATCGATCTTGACCGGTCGGACTGCAGACAGCAGGTCGGATGGGCCATTCGACCGGTCGACCGACCGGCCGGACGCTGCATTTTCCAGAAGCCCAGCTGACCGGTCTTGACCGGTCGGCCTGCATGTTTAAAACGTTCCAGCAAGGACTAGGCAGGTCTGCCGATTGGCCGGCCGACCGGCCGGACAGCAGGTCGGCTGCCTAATCCGACCGGCCGGACAGCAGGTTGGTTAAGCCAAAATCTGTCCAGCAAGTTTTTTGTTTCTGGACCATTTTCCCGACCCATCTGCGGACAGGTTGGCTGACAGGTCGGAGCTCAAATCCAACCGGCCAGAGGGGGTCCCAGGCAGGTCGGAATATGACCGTTTTATGTCCGTTTGAGCTCATTTTTGGGCCTCTATAAAAGCATATCTTGAGGTCTTTTGTGAGTAGACTTGCACACCCATTGAGAGCATTGAAGGGGGCAATTAAGAACATCATCTATCCTTCTTTTGCTCAACATTGCTTAGAGTTCAGCATTCAATCCAAGTGATTCATGGCACTTCAATGAACATTCAAAGCTCGGTTTGAAGAATGAGCTCAAGCAAGGTATTCATAGCTGACCTAACCTATCTTGTTGAATCTCTTGGTCATCAATAGCCATTGAATACCCAAGTTGGTAGTTCCTATCATCACCATTGTATTGAATAGGCAAAAGGAACCCCAACAACTCCTCCCACCTACCCGGCACTAGTTTAGGAACATCATATGCATTAGTAGCTGATCGTGGGAGCTTAAAGAGGAGCTAAGGCATTCGTGGAAGCTGAAGCTACTCATCAACGGCACTGATTCGGGGCTCAATCGTCTAGGTATGTCTAGTTTTTGAGAGTCCATTTATTGAATCTCTATTCCCTGGATTGGGAAACTCCGGCGGGAGTGTACGTGACCATCCTTGGATTAGGAGTGGTGAGAGTTTGAGATTCAAACTCGTCAAGTCCCTGGATTGGGCCATTGGCGGATGGTAAACGCGGTTCTAGATCAAAGGATGTTAAGGTTGATGGTTAACCTGATTTAAAACCACGACTATAGTGAAATCCGGTGGTCTCATAGGTTGAGATCGTGAACCGGGAGTGGAGTAGGGAAACCGAACCACTATACATCATGTGCAATGTGGTGAATGCATTTTGTCTATTTTGTTCCTTGTTGATCAATCTTATAAGTGCTTAACTGTATGCCCATCTTATGTTTGACAAAATGCTCATATGCCATCTTTGAATGATTGACACAAGCATGCATATGAACTGTTTGACTAAATGATTCTCTTAGAAGAGTTGTTAAATTGAGTTGGATCTTGGGTGATCAATTGCTATATTTACATGTGCTTAATTGGTATATTATAGTATAAATGCAATTGAGCTTTTGAATTTGCAAGAAAAATTAAAAAGTCCTATTCACCCCCCCTCTAGGACATAAGCATACCTTCAAGCTTATCTCATTAGCGGTAAAACCGCAATTTCAAAAAATCCAAACGTTAAGTAAAGGTACTTGAATTAAACAAATCATACATTAGAACTAACTACAAGCTTCACCTCTTAGCCTTAGCTAAGAGGTTCTAGCCGAGCATCATCATGCTTAAACTACAAACGATGAAAAAACTACTAAAAAGCATAAAAAAACCAAAATTAGAGGAGTTGCAGACGCTCCATGATGATCCTTTTCACCTCCCACGACTTCCCAAGCCTTCTATGATGAGTTTAGATCAAGCCCTAGGTGTCTTTTTATAACATTGAAGCTCCACCGCCTCAGAATCTTCTAGAAGTGCGTAACAACTTATGCAGCGTATGAAAAATCGAAGCTTGAAGAGCAAGCTGCTGAAATCTTAGAATTTATTGAATTTTCCACATGGGCGACCGGTTGAACTGGTCTGGACTTGTTCCAGCAAGGAAAAGAGGGGGGCCTGCCATGTGGCCGACTAGTCGTAGCCTGTTTGGTCGACCAATCATGAGCGGTCGGACCTTGTTTTCATGTATTCTCTCTCTCTCTCTCTCTCTCTCTCTCTCTCTCTCTCTCTCTCTCTCTCTCCTCTCCTTGCTTCTTTCTTCCATTCCTTTGGCTCATCTTCCTTCATCATCAAGTGAGCTTAAAAGCATTCTTTTAGCCATCAAATAGGTGAAGTCTCTCTCTCATTCCTACAATCACAAATATGCATTAGATTAGTATTTTAATCATAGGAATCATGCATACAATGTGATGAAATGGGGTTAGAATATGTATATATTAAGAGCTCAATAGGCCCACTTAAAATTACTTGATAATGAGGATGGGCGGTGTAGATCCAATAAACACATCAAGGTATGCCCGTGGTGGGCCCTGAGGTCTGGATGGGCTGGATTATAATAAAAAAATATGCAATTGGGTTGGATTATAAAAAGCCTAGAACCGTAGAACCGAATCAATTTTTTACAATCCGGTTCTGGTTCGATTTTAGGGTGCAAACTGTCTAGTTCCAGTTCTAGTTTTCCTAGAACGGTTCAGTTCCAGTTTCACCCCCAGAACCGAACCGTGTATGTAAGACCCATACCCTGATTGCCCTCCGTACGCTTAGTTTTTGGTGCCGGTACGTTCCGGATGGACCAAATTAGCGAGCTTTGATCGAGACCCTATTTTAGTACAGCATCGACCCAAGACCTATACCCCGGCGATCGCGTAGGTGCTGTGATTCCAACGCCACGCGGCACGTCCCGTTGCGATACCCGGTGTCAAAGTTGCGATCATTTGCGCATTCCAAGGTGGGCCGCGCAACGCACGTGTGGCACAGGCCCCACTTGCACAAATCCCAAGAATATGTCAAATCAATCACCATCACTCTCACCCATACCCGTCTCATCACCCTAGTCTACACACACCATACCCACCCCATCACTCTCTCACCTCCAAAGTCAACTCAAGCCATACCTCCCATACCATCCCACCCCCTCATTTCTTAAAATTCCCTTTATGTCCTAATTTCTCTACAATAAGGCTCCATATGTTTGGCTTCTCATTTTCCCATTTGCAAGAAAGGAGAGAGAGAGAGAGAGAGAGAGAGAGAGAGAGAGAGAGAGAGAGAGAGAGAAGAAAGAGATTTGAGAGATTTGAGAGGATTTGGAGAGAGGTTTGAGTGAGATTAGAAGAGAGAAAAGAGAGATTAGAGGAATTGGAGGGGATCAAAGCTTGGAGGGCCCCAACCATCATCCAGACTGTCCGATCGTCAATCCAACCTCATCCAACTGTCCAACCATCATTGTGAGTGCAAGGGGGAACATCAACTCCCCTTTCTTTGATTTCCTTTCAATTTTTGGGCTCACAAGTGGGCCATGCTGTGGGACAGCGTGCCCCGCACGTTGCCACAGTGTGGACCACCTTGTGTGGCCCACCATGATGCTTAATTGCCATTCAACTTGTGGACTTGGTGACAAAGATATGGATGAAGGATAAATACAAGGATTACCTTAATCAAAAACTATTTTTGGGCCCACCATGAGATGGCCCAACTGATAAATGGAGTGGATCCTGCACGTGTGGACCCCACTAGTCAAGGCACCACACCAAGAAAAAACTGTATATATATAAAAAAACAAAAAAAAAATATATTTGGCCGCTGGACAGACAGCGTCCAGGGGACGCTGCTGCCCAGCAGCGCAGCCCTTTTGGGCGTTAACATTGGGGCCCACTCGTGGGACCCACCTTGATGTATGGAGTTAATCCACACCGTCCGTATGTTTCTCCAGCCCAGTTTAGGACTGGACATAAAAAATGAAGCAGATCCAGATCTCAGGTGGACCACACCATAGAAAAAAGTGGAGGCAAGGATGCCCACTGTCGAAACTTCCGTGGCCCACTGTGATGTTTGTAGACCCTGCAACCTATCCAATATTGGACTCGTTGGGTCCCCCATGAGTTGGGGAACCTGAGGAACGGAGTAGATCATACTCATGTGGGCCCCACTTGAAAGAAACTAAGAAGAAAATAATAATAATAATAATGTGCCCAGACGCTGGACGTTCACAGCGTCAGGGACGGTGGAACTGTCTAGCGTGCTGAGGCTGGGACGGTGAGTGGGGTCCCCACTTGTGGGACCCACCTTGATGTTTTTGTTGAATCCACACCGTCCATCTGTTTCTCCCTTCCATTGTAGGGCCAGGGCCCGAATCTGAATCAGATTCAAATCTTACGCGGACCGCATCACATGAAACAGTGGAGAAAACGATGTCCACTGTCGAAACTTCCTCGGACCACTTTGATGTTTGTAGACCAATTCACCTACCCAATATTGGGCTCATTGGGTCCCCCACGAGCTGGGGAACCTGATAGACGGAGTGGATCATCCTTATGTGGGCCCCACTAGATTAAAACCAGGGCAAAAAAAAAAGACGAAGGAGAGGCGCGTCTCTGAGCTGGGAGTACCCAGCGTCACGGACGCTGGGCTCGTGGTGCCTAGCTGGTGGCCCACTCTGTGGGTCCCACCATGATGCGTGTGCTATATCCACACCGTACATCCAATTGGGGAGATCATTTTAGGGCATGATCTGAAGAATGAGAAGATCCACATTTCAAGTGGACCCCACTTGTAAGAAAACAGTAGGGACAGTGACCCTACCGTTGAAACCTTCCTACGGCCCACCATGATGTTTATTTGAGATCCAACCTGTTCATGAGTTCACACGTGTGAAGTAGGGAAAACAAAAATATCAGCTTGATCGAAAGCTTTTGGGGGCCCCACTTGATGAGATCAAAATAAAAAAAAATAAAAAAAAGGAAGAAGGAGGGGGCGCTGGCCATGGGCTGGTTGGGCTGCCCAGCAGGTGGCCCACTCGTGGGAACCACCTAGAATGTATGTGCTTTATCTATTCCGTCCATATGTTTTTCCAGCTCATTTTAGTGGCTGAGCCCAAAATTTAAGCTTATCCAAATGTCAAGTGGACCATGCCACGGGAAACAGTGGGAATAATGATTTCCACCGTTGAAACCTTCCCAGGCCCTACAGTGATGTTTATTTGTCATCCAACCTGTTCATAAGATCACATGGATATGGATGAAAGAGAAAACAAAAATATCTGCTTGATTCCAAAACTTCTAGGTACCACGTAGCCCAGCAGGTGGCCCACCCTATGGGTTCCAACGTGATGTATCTGTTAGTCCCCACCATGATGTACCTATTTTATTCACGCTGCCCATCTGTTTTCCTCATATTATTTTAGGACATGGCCCCAAATATGAGGCAGATCCAAACGTAAGATGGACCACACCTACAGGGAATAGTGGTCATTGATGCCCACCATTAAAAACTTTCTTGGGGCCATTGTGATGATTATTTTCATCCAAGTAAAGGTTTTGGGCCCATATTTGGGTTCCACCTTGATGGATGTATTGTGTACCATGCCACCCGTCTTGATTGACACGTGGGGCCTAATTTGAGTGGGCTTCACTTAAAAAATGGTGATGATTGAATACCTACCACCGAGAACTTCCTAAGACCGATGATGTATATTTGCTATCCGACCAGTGGGCGGGACCCACCATGGTCCTTCCTTTGATATATATGTTATATCCATGCCGTACACCTATTTTGTCAACCGATTTGGTATGTGCAGGCCCAAGTATGGGGCCGATGTGGTCTCAAGTGGGCTATGCCACGAAGACCTTTACATTTCCAATGGGGCCCACAGTCCGGGTCCTACTCTCTGTATATATATATTGGGCCATTTAAGGCCAACGTCTAATGATACATTTGGTAACATGCTAGTATACTTAGCTTGATATGTCACACTGATAACATGCTTAGTATAATGAATACCATGCTCATTCATATGCCCATACACATCATTTATATGCCTGTTATGGATCACAATTAATCATAGCATATGCTAGTTGGCTTGTTATACTTAGGGGACCCGTGTGAGACAGGGTCGCCCCCACATGATTGCGCAGTATGCGTAAGTTTGGTGCATGACTTGGATTGTATGACTCATGCATTTCGCATTATGTATGTCACAATTGCCTTCACACCCTAGCAGCATCGGGGTGGTGGCCACCATAGTCACATCGTGGTTGGCAGTGATGGGCACCGGAAACATGTTCTAGCACGTGGGCGCTATGGATGTCTTTAGGTGAAAGTCCCTAAACCTTGTGGTACCAGTAAGATGCTTCAACGTCGAGACCGAGTGGATAACATGAGCGCCCGTGTGCCAAATACCAGTAGGCCGCGTCTCCCAGTGTGTCGAGGTCGGTTGGAAAGGGGTGTGACCTTATCTGCCTGGGTGTAGTGGGCTATAAGCTAGGTCGAATCTGACCAGCTCAGGAAATGGGTCCGCTATCGGTGAGCTGGGTGGGCATTGGCATACCACTGACGATGCGGATAGTGAGGTCTCTTCTACTTGCTTGGTTATGTGCGCGATGTGCGGCGGCCAGTATCAGAGTATATTAGACCCCGGTGATGTCCCAGATGAGAACCATTTTGATATGTGGATTAGTTGACGATTGACGTATTTGCATTGCATCTCTAGCATGTAACACTCGGCCATGTAGGCCTTTATATCGCATAGCCTTGGGATGACTGATAGCATTCATGAACTTGGTAACTTAGCCCTCTATTACTTTCGCTTACTCTGATATCTGTATACTTGTCATATGCATCACACGAGCACACACGCACTCTACTGAGCTTCGTAGGAAGCTCATGCGCATTTGTTTATGCTGCAGGTATTAAGGCACATCAGCAGCGTTGAGCGCGGTTCATGTACCTGATATTTTGGACTTTTGATACATCTTGTATTTTCCTTTCCAGCACTGTACTCAACAAACTTATTAGTGGATATCTGATGATGTTTTATGGTTTTGATTATGCTCATTTAAAAAAAAAAAATTTGCCCTGAAAATCCTCCTGGTAGGATCCCAGGATCGGAACCTGGCATATGAGAGCTAGGAGCAAAGAATGGGGTACTACGGAGGTTGTTGGCACCAAGGTCGGCGATCAGGAATTTAGTGAGCTCGGTCCCCGGGTTTGGGGCGTGACAGTGTGCACCCCTATCATGTCCTAAAATGATTTGAAAGGATGAATGAGCAGTGTGGATTTAACACATACATCATGGTGGGGACCATAGAGTTTTGCTTTTGAAAATAGGTTGAAATTTACATCGTTTCTTCCATCTCTATCAAATGAGTGGTAAAAATCTTCATTATGATTTTACCACAATTTACTTTCATTTAGAGGTTGTCTGAATTTCTAGTTACATTGGAAATCAAAAGAAATAAGTAATAGTTACTTCCCTTTGTATTTTCTGCTGCCTTTCAAGAGGTGATGTCACCCTTCTATTAAAGCCCCAGTCACATGACCCGAGGAGAAAATTGTTCAAACTATGGGTCCTGTCATGTTGTATGTGTCTTGTCCACATCATTCATCCTTTCGACGAGCTCATTTTAGGACATCATCCAAAAAATGAGGCAGATATAAAGCTCAAGTGGACCACACCAAAGGAAATAGTGGGAATTGAACACCTACCATTGAAGGCTTGTTGGGGCCCCAGAAGTTTTGGATCAAGCTAATATTTTTGTTTTCCTTTTATTCATGACCGTGTGACCTTGTGAACAGGTTGGATGACAAATAAATATCAATGTGGGTCTTAGGGAGAAAATAACTTTCAGCGATTAACATCTTTAGGATCATTTTTTCATGAAGTGTGGTCGACTCGATCTTTGGATCTACCCCATTTTTTGGCTCCTACCCTAAAATGTGCTATTAAAACGGATGGACGGCATGGATAAGTCACACACATCATAATGGGGCCCACAAATTAAATTTAATAATACGAAGCTATTAATTGGATTGTTTTGAGTAAACAAAGGTGCTACTATGTATATGTCCGCCATACATGTGGCACATTGATATCACCTCGAAACAACCCAATTATTGGTTACATTACTAAAATCATACCAATAGAATGATCCAAACCGTCCAAAGATTGGCCATCTAAATAGATGGTTAAAAAACAATGGCAAGTTACTTGTTTGTAATCCTTATGTTTGTAGCCCACCCGAGGCTCTAAATTTCCTCATTTTATTGCAAAAGTATATATTTCAATGGGCTTATTACAATCATTTTGTTAAATATCACATATGTATACTAATTTGGGATATTAAACTGATTTGGGATATCACACATGTTCCTGTTAATACATTAAAAAATTCTTATTCCTCCCATTTACTTTCATCCGAATAGAATATTTGAATTTCAAATGTATTTCATTTATTCCTATCCAAATACAATTAAGTAAGCCATTTACTCTCAATTCATTTACATCTAATTCCATTTCTAAGTTACCTCCATTTACAAAGCTCCCAAATGAGCGTGCTTGTGTGTGAATCATATTGCTCTTGCAGAGTATTAGAGTTTTTTATTTTTATTTTTTTTTTAAATTTTTAGCAAAGGTGGATGAAATAATATGATTCATCTACCAAGCATATGACCCACCCAATTATACATTTTATAAAAATATATTGTTCACCATCTAAAGTTGGGTCCACACTTTGGACAGTTAAGTGCGTGCATATCATCTGTCACTCATTACCCGATACCAAGGTTCTGCTTATTATTATATACACTAGCATAGGAACTCTATAATCTATATTACTAATACCCATGTATTGTATAATATGCACTAGCAAGGGAACTCTATAGTCTTTATTTGAACTTACACCCTAAAAGGACTTTTCTGTGGAGAAGTAGAAATCTCCAAAATCAACTCGTCACACCAAGTGAGTGGCTAGCACAAAAAAGTAGAGTGTCTGTGCAAGGAAGTGTGTTGCCTATGTGCAGCTATGTGGTGTCATTGCACAAACACATCATACCAATGCACGATCAAGTCAGGGCCTGTGCACAAGGTGTTTCACCTGTTGTAACACCTTGACCCTCAATACTCGGGTATTGGATGTCCTCGCATGTCACTTATTTTTTTTTAAATCATGCAATCGCACGTGCACACACATGTTAGAAACTAAAAAACTTAAAGATTGTAAGTGAAACTTCATTCCGAGAGCCCCCCAAACCTCAATCAAACTTTGCACGTGAATAGATTACACCATACGAATTAGTCTAGGGGCTTGGGTCGCCTGTTAAGTCCTTAAAGTTTGGTCGGACAAAATCCTCCCTTAATCACACTAGACTTGAGCCCTTAACCCAAGATTAACTGATAGGTGCATTAATCAACCCCTAGGACCCTAAAACCAATGAAAACGATCCATTTTAAGTCAAGTTAGGGCTCTATCGTTCAACCTACAAGCCCGTCGATTCGACCGACTATGAATAACTAATTATGAGTGGAATTTGTGTTCTGTCAATTCCACCGACGAAACTGTTAATTCCTATCAGTCCAACAGACAGAAGTTGTTGGTTTGACCGATAGACTCCTGCGGGTATACACCCGCGAACCACCAAATCGTTAGTTTTGAGGTGTCTCTATATATATATATATATATATATATATATATATATATATATATATATATATATATATATATATATATATATATATATATATATATATAGCTGTCTCCCTCTCGTTCAAACAAACTTTCTACCCAAGAATTAAGAGAGTGAGAGATGGAGATTTGAAAGTGGGGGAGAGGGAGCAGATCTTACCACTTTAGCGCATTCTGGGCTTTGTTCAAACCAGCACATGCATGTTGTTTCACAACTCCTAGTAGCTCAGTGTGTTGTGCATGTCAGATTTGGGAGATCTTGGCTGTCATTAGGAGCAACCCAACCCGCATGCGAGAGTCATGTACATAGATAACATCGCGAGAGTCGAGTCAAAGGGGGAACTCGTAGAAACAAACAAAATATGCCGAGCATGCCTCATTTCGCTAGCAGATCGGGTGATACTGGTGGATCTAGTGGTGATGAGTGTAAAACAGTTCGATATTTTTCTCGGGATGGGCTAGCTCTCTCGTCTTCATGCAGTGTTGGATTGCGGTGCTAAGACAGTCACCATATTTGTACTCAGACAAGTCCCCTTTATGTTGTAAGGGAGAAATAGATACGCAGTGTTGGAAAGCTTGCGAGCTCTAGATGGGATGGAGTCGGCTTACATCGCCTTAGAACAAATAGCAATAGTGCAGGAATTGTTAGAAGTATTTTAAGATGTACCCGGATTACCTCCTAGGTGGAAAGTGGATTTTTGTGTTGACCTCGTTCTAGGAACCATACCAATCTCTTTGCCTTCATATTGGATGGCTTTGTGTGAGATGGAGGAACTTAGGAAGCAGATCGATGAACTATGGGTAAAGGTTTTATCCGCCCTAGTGCTTCTCCATGGGGTGCACTCGTCATTTTCGTTAAGAAGAAGGATGTGTCCAGGTGTTTGTGCATTAATTATAAAAAACTGAATCAAGTGACAGTGAAAAACAAGTATCCCTTGCCCCGCATCGACGATCTATTCTACCAGCTTAAGGGTGCACGATACTTCTCTAGGATTGATTTGTGATTCCAATACGACATTCATGATGAGGTATGTGCACTATGAATTCCTAGTTGTGCTATTTGGTCTCACAAAATGCTTTGTCTGTGTTTATAGACTTGACGAATTGGGTATTCATGCCATATTTGGATCGTTTTGTTATTGTTTTTATCGATGACATCCTGATTTATTCCAAAAGTTAGGAGGAGCATGAGGAACATTTGAGATTGGCGTTGAATACCCTGAAAGAAAATCAAATGTACGCCAAATTATCTAAATGCGATTCTGGAAGGAGGAAGTCAAATTCTTGGGGCATGTTGTAAAGAAAGAGGATATTTCAGTTGACCCTACTAAGGTGGAAGTAGTTGTTAAGTGGGAGCAATCCACCACAGTTACTAAAGTTAGAAGCTTCCTGGGTATGGCTAGCTACTACAGGCGCTTCATCAAAGAGTTCTTAACAATTGCCTAGTTGTTAACCTAACTGACGAAAAAGAACTCTTGGTTTGTATGGGATGAGGATGTGGAAAAGGCCTTCCTAAAGCTCAAAACAAGGTTGACATCAACCCTAATACTTATTCTTTCGGAAGTAGGGGCGAAGTATGTGGTATACAGTAATGCGTTAAAAACTAGATTGGGATGCGAGTTGATGTAAAGTGGAAAAGTGATTGCCTATGTTTCAAGGCAGTTAAGGAAACAGGAGGAGAATTACCCAACACATGATCTAGAGTTCGAGGCAGTGATCTTCACCGTGAAAATCTAGCGACATTACTTGTATGGTGAGGAGTTTGAGTTGCTTTGTAACTACAAAAGTCTGAAATATATTTTCACATAAAAGACTTGAATATGCGGCAATGAAGATGGATGGAAACGTTGAATGACTTAAATTTTAAAGTGCCTTACCATCTGGGGAAGGCGAATCTTGTAGCCGACGCTTTGAGCCGAAAGAAGAAGCATGAGTTGATGGCCTCTCTTATAATCAAGGAATGGGAGATGATGGAGTTCGTTTAGGACTTCGACATTCAACTAATGCTAGATGAGACAGATGCATATCTGGCCCTTTTAAAGATTGAAATGACCTTGTACGTCAGATTATTGACACATAGGACTGGGACATGGGGCTCAAGAAGGTGAAGGATAAATGCAAGAATGGAGAAGCGACTGATCGGTGGGTCGTCATTGACAGCGACCTCAGATATTAAGGACGTGTATGTGTGCCAGATATACTGAAGTTGAGGCAGACAGTTATGGTAGAGGCACACTACTCTAAGCTTGTTATTCACCCAGGTACTACGAAGATGTATTGGGATGTAAAGCGTTAGTATTAGTGGAACAATATAAAGCGAGATATAATTAAAATTGCAGTTTTACCACTAGTGAGATAAGCTTGAAGGTACGCTTATGTCCTAGAGGCGGGGTGAATAGGACTTTTTAATTTTTCTTGAAAATTCAAAAGCTCAATTGCATTTATACTATAATATACCAATTAAGCACATGTAAATGATAGCAATTGATCACCCAAGATCCAACTCAATTTGACAACTCTTCTAAGAGAAGCATTTAGTCAAACAGTTCATATGTATGCTTGTGTTAATCATTCAAAGATGGCATATGAGCATTTTGTCAAACATAAGATGGGCATACAGTTAAGCACTTATAAGATTGATCAACAAGGAACAAAATAAACAAAATGCATTCACCACATTGCACACGATGTATAGTGGTTCGGTTTCCCTACTCCACTCCCGGTTCACGATCTCAACCTATGAGACCACCGGATTTCACTATAGCCGTGGTTTTAAATCAGGTTAACCATCAACCTTAACATCCTTTGATCTAGGACCGCATTTACCATCCGCCGATGGCCCAATCCAGGGACTTGACGAGTTTGGATCTCAAACTCTTACCAATCCGAATCCAAGGACGGTCATGTACACTCCCGCCGGAGTTTCCCAATCCAGGGAATAGAGATTCAATAAATGGACTCTCAAATACTAGACATACCTAGACGATTGAGCCCCGATTCAGCGCCGTTGATGAGTAGCTTCAGCTTCCACGAATGCCATAGCTCCTCTCCATGCTCCCACGATCAGCTGCCTATGCATATGATGTTCCTAGACTAGTGCCGGGTAGGTGGGAGAAGGTATTGATGTTCCATATGCCTATTACAATGCAATGGATAATGAAGGAACCATCAATTAGATCATTCAATGGCTATAAATGACTTCAAGATGAAGATTGAATGATAGGGACAGCCATGAATGTCATGCTTGAGTCCATTGTTCAAACCGAGCTTTGAATACTCAATGTAGTGCCATTAATGGCTAGGTTTGAAGGATGAACTCAAGACTATGATGAGCAAAAGAGATTAGATGAAAGCCTTAATAGCCTCTCTTAATGCTCTAAATGAGTGTGCAAGTTTACACATAAAAGACCTCAAGATATGCTTTTATAGAGGCCCAAAAATGAGCTCAAATGGACATAAAACGGTCATATTCCGACCTGCCTGGTACCCCCTCCGGCTGGTCGGATTTGAGCTCCGACCTGTCAGCCGACCTGTCCTCAGATGGGTCGGGTAAATGGTCTAGAAATGAAAAACTCACTGGACAGATTTTGGCTTAACCGACCTGCTGTCCGGCCGATCAGATTGGGCAGCCGACCTGCTGTCCGGCCGGTTGGCAGACCTGTCCAATACACGCTGGAATGATTAAAATGTGCAGGTCGACCGGTCAAGACCGGTCGGCTGTGCTTCTGGAAAATGCAGCGTTCGGCCGGTCGGTCGGTAGACCTGCCTAATATGCATTTTTGTACTCTCTAATCTGGACCATTTTTGCCATGTCCGGCCGGTCGGATGGTCCATCCGACCTGCTGACCAGTCGGCTGCATGATTTTTGCCTATCAACTGCTTGTTAAGGAGCAGTGGCCGGCCGGCCGGTCGGCCCGTCGGCCGGCCGGTCGGCCCGTCTTATCTAGCCCAAAAATCAAGCTGTTTTCCAGCTGAATATGTGTGCCCCACTACGGAGATTTTCCTAGTGATTTTCATAGTTGGGCACCTACTTAATGAAGGTCCAAGACTGATCATTTTGACCTTAAGACCGTGGATTAAATGGCTAAGATTGGAATGATTAAAATGCCATAAATACGGGTGTTTTGGGATCCTATAGGCTGTCTATATGCAACTTACCTTCCAAGCTTGATTTGGCTTGAACTTGAGTGCGGAAAGCTGCTTTGGTCTTCAAGTCTTGAGTCTTCAATCTTCATCGGGGCTCACGAGACTTGACTGACTCAATGATCACGCAATTGACAATATAATGCACAAATTAGTGCACTAACAATAGCCTCTTTTGTGGCAAAGTGTATGTTGTGTCAGCAGGTAAAGGCAAAGCATCGTAAGCTATTGGATCTTCTTCAGCCCTTGCCACTACCAATTCGGAAGTGGGACAATATTTTCATGGATTGTATATCTAGACTTTCCAAAACTTAAAATAAGCACGATGCAATCCGGGTTATTGTTGATTAATTGACAAAAAAACATGATTTTTACTGATTTGTATAATTGCCTTTGTGGATGAGTTGGCCCAACTGTATATCAAAGACGTTCATTTACATGGGGTGCCATTGGAAATTATCTTCGATCATGACTCTCAATTCACTTCAGCGTTTTGGAAAAGGTTGCAAAAAGAAATGGGTATTGTACTCAAGTATAACACAACATTTCACCCTTAGACCGATGGTCAAACGGAAAGAGTCAATTAAATTTTGAAAGAAATGCAGAGGCATGCATGCTTGACTTTAAAGGAAACCAGGACAATCACCTTGCTCTTGCCGAATTCGCCACAACAACAGTTTCGTTCGAACATTGGCATGGCTCCATATGAGGCACTTTATGGCCATCCACGTCGTGCTCTGTAGTATTGGGCAGAGGTTGGAGAGAGAAGTCTACTAGGACCCGAATTGTGGCAAGTCCCATCCAAAAGAATATAAGTTATTCGGAAGTGCATAGAGTAAATAGAAGAGTTATGCAGACAATACAAGGCGGGATCTCGACTTTGCCATGGGTGAACACATGTTTTTGAAAGTCTCGCTTATGAAGGGCATGTTGAGGTTTGGAAAGAAAGGGAAACTTACGCCTTGTTACATTGGTCCCTTTGAGATTTTGGATCGAGTTAGAGAAATGGTGTATTGCCTAGCATTGTCGTCGGGCTTAAAAATATTCACAATATTTTCCACATATCTATGCTAAACAAGTACATGCTAGACCCTTCTCATATTATCCATTGGGAGTAAATAAAGTTGAGAGATGATGTCTCCTAAATTGAGGAGCTGGTTCGCATTCTGGATTGTAAAGAGTAGATCCTCTACACCAAAATGATCCCATTGGTTCCTATGGTCATGACATGGAGAGGAGGAGGCAACATGGGAGCACGAACTTGAGATGAAGGAAAAATATCCTCAACTCTTCGATGAATCTATTCAGGTAATTTCGAGGATGAAATTATTTTTAGGGGGGGAGGGGGGGGGGGGGGGGGGGGGGGGGGGGGGGGGGGGGTGCAACTGCAACACCCTTGCCCTCCAATACTTAGGTATTGGATGTCCTCAGGTGTCACTTAGAATTTTTTTTCTTTAAAAATCATGCAATCACACGTGCACACACATTGGAAACTAGAAAACTTAGAGATTGTAAGTAAAACTTCATTCGAGAAACCCCCAAACCTCAGTCAAACTTCGCCCGTGAACATATTACACCGTACGAATTAGTCAAGGGGCTTAGGTCACCTGATCCACCATCCATTAGGTGCGTAAAGTCTAGTTGGACAAAATGCTCCCTTGATCACACTAGACTTTAACCCTCAACTCGAGATTAACTGATAGGTGCATTAATCAACCCTTAAGACCTTAAAGCAGTGAAAAAGATCTATTTTGAATAAAGTTAGTGCTCTATTGGTTCGACCTACAAGCCCATCAGTTTGATTGACTATGAATAACTGAGCACGAGTGGAATTTGTGTTCTGTTGGTTCGACCGACAGAACTATCGGTCCAACTGATAGACTCCCATGGGTATACACCTCTGAACCACCAAACTGTTAGTTTTGAGGCTATATATATATATATATATATATATATATATATAGAGAGAGAGAGAGAGAGAGAGAGAGTGAGAGAGGGAGATTTAAGAGTGGGGGAGAGGGAGCGGATCGTGCTAATTTGAGGCGTTTCGGGCTTCATTCAAACCATCGCATGCATGTTGTTTTGCAATTCCTAGCAAGCTGGTGTGTTGTGCACGTTAGATTTGGGAGATTTTGATCATCATTAGGAGCAACCCAGCCACATGCGACAGTCATGTACATGGACACCATCACGAGCGTTGAGTTGAAGCTAGTATATCCTTCGAATAAGCAGAAATTGAGGCTTTTCTCTAGGGTCTACATGGTAAAATTTGGTTAATCTAGTTGGGGATTTGATTTTCTCCAAATCCCCTATGTAGAACCCATTTAAGTCAATTTTAATTATAAGTTAGCCTAATTAAGAAAATTGTATATCATAGGGTTGTAATTGATTCAAACGAGTTCACTCCTCTAAATCTTATTCAAGAGGAATCCCAACTTGGAGGTGACAATCTACCCCTCATGCGTTCCTAGGCATGTTTAGTCTAGTGTTAGTTTTCGTATTCAAATTGTGCTACTCATTTGATACATAGAAACATGTAGTAGATCTTGAAATCCATCTCTTCATGTGTAATCTTAGCGTAATTGAATGATATGTAGACCTTTATTCACATGCTAGTTCCTTTGTTTATAATGATTTATATATGCGCACTCACATGAATATGTTCGCTCGCCTCAAGTGCAAGGCTGCGATGTAGTAATAATTTTCGGTAAGACCGAGGTCGATCCACAAGGAAAGAAGTAAACAATTCCAACTACTCTAATAACTAGAATCGAAGAAGTTTAGGAAAATAGTTTTTTCACATAAAATAGAAAAATCTGAAAATAAGAAGAACTAGAGCATCGAGGATCCACTTGTAGTAGTTCAATACCAATCCATTCATCCAAGCACAACTCAATTAGAATCAAAGTCCTATCTCTCATCTAATTAGAGGATATAACATTCAAGCACAAACAGTCCCATTTAAATCTGGAAATCAGATTTCTAGTTTTAATGAAGCACATAGAACTTGAACTTGTAGCCTTTGGAGTAACAGCCATGCTAAGAGACTATGACATTCTTAAGGGTTACTACAATTCAAATTCAAACAGCTCAATCATGGTAATCTCAGAGAATTGTAAGGAACTCATGTCCGGAGTACACAAACTCTCACAAAACTTCTAAAAAAATAAACTTTATTCAAACTAGAACTTGAAAATCCATAATTAAAGTAAAGGGTACTTGAAGAAATGAATTAAAGCATTGAAACAAACTACAAACTTCACCTCTTAGCTCTAGCTAAGAGGTTATCTAAAAGAAAGCATTAAAAATAGAAATAAGAACTAGAAGAAGAAGAAAACTACTTGTAGGAGGCTAGAAAGCCTCCTAGGTCTTGATCTCTTTACTCCCCACATTGTTAGATGCCTTAGGAAGAGAGTGGAGGTGGCCTTTTATAAGAGAAATCCCGCACCAACTTGGAACTTCGAGAATCCGTGGAGTCCTTTCACAAATTGGAAACTTGGCCTTGAAAATCGGAGTTTCTGGATCACCTTAGACCCGTCTGGTGACCAGTCTAAGAAACCAAAAAAACAGTCCAACAGGCTATGTTTTTTTGGACTCCTGACGACCTGTCTGGCGACCGGTCTAGCTATGTAGACCTGTCTAGTGACCGGTCTTGGGATAGGTCTTAGGACAGGTCTTGGGACAGTTTTTCCACATTTTCTTCTTTTTCTTTCTTCTTTCCTCCACCTTTTAGCACTTGTTATATTGATCTTTAATGCATACAAAGTGACTCTTTTAACCATGAATTGGTGAAATCTCCCCCTCATTCCTACAATCACAAAAATATGTATTAGATTAGTCTTTAAATATGAAAATCATGCATATAATGTGATGTAATGGGTCGGCAAATGTATAAATTGGAGGCTCAATAGAATACTTGAATTCACATGCATATAATTCTAATTTTGTATGATTCACCTAAATATGGATTCTACTTGCTTTTGTGTAAGTAACATGTGCTAAAATGTCAGGTTCATGAAATTTTGTACTTGAACGGTTGTGGATACACACACATGGAGTCATACCTTGAACTAGTGGTGTTTGTTATGTGAAAGTTTTAAAAATTTGATCAATGGATTCCATTGTTGTGATACATTTGTGTCGATGTGGCTTGTGGAATGATCCTTAGTGGTGTCCTTGAATGGATTGTTTGTCCTATGTGGTTGTTTGGGTTGAACCTTTTATTTTGTCCATGATTGGACTTGTGATGGAAATAATAAATGATCTGCCATGATATTATTGATTTGGAAAGGCCCCTAGTTGTAAAGGCGTATCATAATTGAATTGTTTGTAAATTAAACTAATAATAGTTGGGCTAATCACGCATAAATGGCACGTGGACTTTACCGAATGGCCCGATGTAAGACACGGGGCTCTTGGGTCATTGTGCAGTCGTACTTCAGAGTATTTTACTGGATGACTCTGATGTAACTGTTCGCTTCCCCAAGTGTAGGATTGCGATGTAGTAATAATCTTGGTAAGACCGAGGTCGATCCACAGGGACTTATATAGGAATTCACAAAATACTTCAAATGGTCTCTAATTAAGATCTAACTAAACAGATTTTTAGAATTGAATGTAGAGAGAAATCTTAAACTAAAGGTGAATGTAATCAATATAAAAGAAGCACTAGGGGTTCAAGGATCCACTTGTAGCAATCCTTGATGCTTAATTCGATGTGGTCTCCCAGTTACACAACTAGAATCGAAATCAAATTCTATCTAGCTGGATGATATAGCGGTTATAACAAACAATTTGTCATATGTGTGATTCATATACATGATTCCCTCAATTTAAGTTAGGACTTGAGCACGCTCAGTTGCATAGGTCAATCTTAGTTCCAATAGGTTAAGATCACAACCATGATACTCATTAAACTCTGTCACAAAGCATAACTATACCATGATTTGAACTTCATTCAAATCACATAAACAATCACCCATAATTCAGAAATTCTAGAAAAGTGGAACTTTGGTATGAAGTTCCCACATGAGAATCCAAGTCTAGCGCGTCTTGAATCTGATTCCTCGGAGTGTACAGGCCTAGACCCATTCAAAACAATTAAGAACTAAAGTAATTCTTCTAAACATCCATGAGTCATATAAGATTAAGAAAGAGTACTTAGAACTTCATTCAAACTTCAAAAACCATTGTTCTTCAATAAAAATCCAACTTGAAACCAATATAAACGAATTAAAACATCTTAGATTCACTACAAGCTTTACCTCTTAGCCCTAGCTAAGAGGTTTAGCCGATCATGATCCAAGGAAATATGAAATCAACTAAGGAAAGCATAAAAACTAAAAGAAACAAACTAGGAGTTGTAGAACTCCGAATCCGTCTTTCGTCAGCTCTCACCGTAGTAGATCTCTTCTAGGATGCCTTAGGAACGAGGGAGAGTTCCCCTTTTATAGGTTTTGGGCCTTAAGTGCAAGGAACCTTTGAGAAATCCTGCAAAAACTGCATTTTGAGCAGCAAAATTCGGAGTTCCAGGTATTTTTGGACGCTGATCGGCCGACTGGACCCTGTCCGGCCAGTCGGAGAAAGTGCCTACAAATAACGAAATCTTTGGACATAAATATACACTGGCCGACCTACCAGCCGGCCGGCCAGTCCATCCGGCTGGTCGGTCAATGGGTCGGGCTTCACAAAAACTGTCAAGAGAATTCTCTGTTTCTAGAGGGTTTGGCCGGCCAGCCAGTGGGCATGTAAAATGTTGAATTTTCAGCTTTTCCTCCCTCATCTTCAATGCACTTTCGCTTCACCTTTGGTCCTTCACTCCTTTGATCTTCAAGGCTTGTAAGAAGGGCTTCTAAGCCTCCAATTCATGAAGTTTCTCTCTCATTCCTACAATCATAAAACCATGCATTAAGTAGGTCTTTAAACATAGATTTCAAGCATAGTTAGTGATAAAATGGGGTTAGAATATGTACATTTAAGAGCTCAACACACCCCCCAACTAGCATTTTGCTAGTCCCGAGCAAAAAATATGTAAAGCAAGCTTCATTCTCCAAATCCCAACTCTCCTTCAGAAACTATGCTTCTATACATTCCAAGACGTGCAAATGTAAAAATTGGAAGAACTTAGTGATAGAGGTTGAAACTTCAAACCCTTTAAAAACATAACAAGTGCTCATATGGAATCCCCACTGATTGATTGATAAATAGAAGAATTTAAACAAATGTAACCTAGTGTGTTCAGTGAATTCTTATCTCATGAATTTTCGGGATTATCTTTTTTATAAATAAGCTAAAGCATGGATTTAAAGGTGTACAGATCAACAACAAGCCTATGATAGGAATTTACCTTACCGTCCTTCCGACGACTTTCACACTACTTCCCATTTCCGGCTTTGGTTATGGGTAGACCATCCACTAGTTGGTAATAGGTAGTCCTTTTCGAATTTTTCCTCTTATTTTCAATCATTCCCATATTTTCATCATTCCTTTCCTTTTTTATACATATTAGATAGGATTCTTAGAAATTCATATCTTTTGTTATTTTCCCATGGACAAAGATGGATAAAGTACCTCGGCTTGGTTCCTCAACACCTCAACTCCAAACCTAGCTAATCCACAATTCTGCATAATCCTTTCAAAGCATGAGAATCATGTAATGTGAACTAGGTGTAAAAGTGTTCAAAATTTCTATTAATCATAAGAATAGGGGAACTCACATAGAAACCATTATCTTAAAGATAGTTCAAGGTATCCAACATTATCACTTTGTGTCTCTTTTTCTTATGCTTACAACATCCCGAATGTATAGTAATAAAGTTTTCCAAAGGAGTATTGAATTTACAGAAAAATTTGAAAAATGTTTCTCATATGACTCGAGATGTTACAAAACACTAGATTCATCCTAGTGAGTGATCCCACACCCCCCAACCAAATCTTGCATTGTCCTCATTGTAAAAGATATGCAATGATAAAACATGAGAGCAATGATAAAATAAAGGGAGTAAGGAATGAGAGTACATGAGAGAACAAAAAACTAGAATTCTACCTTCTTCTAACAAACCTATGAAAAAACAAACAAAAAGCACCAAAATCCTAATTTTAAACTACTCTATACCTCCATCAGACTAGGAGATCATATTTCCTAATACACACGATTAGTAAGAGGTATGGACATACCTTCTGAGGAAAACTTTTCAAAGAACGGTTTTAATCGCTGACCATTTGCTTTAAAGATGTTACCGTTTCTTGGATTCAACAACTCGACAGTCCCATATGGATAAACAATTTTCACAATGCAGGGACCAGTCCATTGATACCTCAATTTTCTCGAAAATAAATGTAACCGAGAATTATACATCAGGACCTTTTGGTTTATCGTAAAAGTCTTATGAAGGATGTTCTTATCATGGAATAACTTCATCTTGTCCTTGTAAATTCTCGTGTTCTCATATGCTTCGTTCTGGAGTTCTGCAAATTCATTCAATTGAAGCTTGTGCAATGAGCTTGCTTTGTCAGAATCAAAATTCATCTTCTTTATCGCCCAATATGCCTTATGTTCCAACTCCACAGGCAAGTGACGAGCTTTCCACATTTCAATGGGGGTCTTGAAAGCCGTATGGTAAGTCCAGAGCGCATCGGTAAGTCGAAGCGATCAATCTTTGTGATCGGAGTTTACTGTTTTCTCCAAAATATGTTTAATCTCCCTATTGGATATCTCAGCTTATCCACTTGTTTACGGGTGATAGGGAGTGCTCACTTTGTGATTTACGCCACATTTCTTCATTAAAGCTTCAAATAGGCAGTTACAAAAGTGAGATCCTCCATCGCTTATAATGACTTGAGGCGTTCCAAACTGGGAAATGATGTTTTCTTTTAAGAAACGAATGACTATTTTATGGCCATTGTTCCGGCATGGAATCACCTCGACCCATTTTGAAACATAATCGACAGCAAGCAAAATATACAAGTTTTTAAAAGAAGATGGGAATTGACCCATGAAATCGATGCCCCAACAATAAAAAATTTTGATTGGTAAGATGGGATTGAGTGACATCATATTTCTATGGGATATTTCTCCTAATTTCTGACAAGGTTCGCACGTTTTGCAAAACCCATGAGTATCCTTGAACATGGTGGGCCAATAAAACCCACATTACAGAATTTTGGCTATGGTCTTCTTAGCCCGAAAGTGGCCACCACAAGCCTGTGAATGACAAAAGGAGATGATGCTGTGTTGCATATCATCCGGCACACATCTCCTTATAATTCGATCAGGACAATGCTTGAATAAGTGCGGGTCGTCCCACAAGAATTTTCTCACATCGTTGAAAAACTTATCCTTATCTTGTTTATACTAGTGTGTTGGAATTGTACCTATAGCAAGGTAGTTAGCAATGTCCACATACCATGGTAATTGGGGGACTTTAAAAAGTTGTTTATCAGGGAACATGTCATTGATCGCTGTCATCTTAGGAGAATTGGTGAGAACAAGTCTAGAGAAATGGTCAGCCACTACGTTTTCTACTCCTTTCTTATCATGTATTTCTATGTCAAATTCTTGGAGTAGGAGGGTCCATCTTAACAAACGTGGCTTAACATCCTTCTTAGTAAGAATGTCCTTAAGCGCGACATGGTTAGTGAATATGATAATCTTGGATCCAATCAAGTAGGACCTAAATTTGTCTAAAGCAAATACTACAGCTAAGAGTTCCTTTTCCGTAGTGGTATAATTTGCTTAAGCCAAATTTAGAGTTCTACTTACATAATAAATAATGTATGGCTTCTTCTCTTTTCTCTGGCCTAACACTGCTCCAATAACGTAGTCGCTTGCATCACACAAAATTTTAAAAGGAAGGCTCCAATCAGGTGGTTGCATTATGGGAGCACATGTCAACATTCCTTTAAGTTTGTCAAAGGCATTTTGACAATCATTATTCGACTCGAATGAGTTTTTCTTTTGAAGGAGGTTACATAAAGGACGAGAGAGTGAACTAAAGTCCTTTATGAACCGTCTATAGAATCCGGCATGCCCTAAAAAGGACCGCACATCTTGTACGCTTTTGGGTGGTGGAAGGGTAGAGATAAGATCAATTTTAGCCTTGTCCATCTCGATTCTTTTTTGTGAGATGATGTGACCAAGGACTATTCCCTTTTGAACCATGAAATGACATTTCTCCCAATTCAACACGAGGTTCTTTTCTTTACATTTTTTAAAAATAGTTTTTAAGTGCATAAGGTACTCATCAAATACAACCAAATACTGAGAAATCGTCCATGAAGACTTCGAGAATCGTCCCCAGCATATCCAAAAAAATACTCAACATACAATGCTGAAAAGTGGCAGGGGCATTGCATAGTCTAAAAGGCATTCTTCGATAGGCAAACGTGCTGAATGGACATGTCAATGTTGTCTTCTCTTTGTCCTCTAGGGCGATCTCTATTTGGTTATACCCTGAATATCCATCAAGGAAGCAAAAATGAGAATGACCCGTAAACCTTTTTAAAATTTGATCAACAAACGGTAAGGGAAAATGGTCTTTCCTCGTGGCTGTGTTTAGCTTCCTGTAGTTAATGCATATTCTCCAACTGGTAGTGACTCTAGTTAGTATGAGTTCATTGTTGGCATTGGCTACGATGGTTATTCTGAATTTCTTGGGTACCACTTGAGTTGGACTCACCCATTAGCTATCGGATATTGGGTAGATAATTCCCACATCCAATATTTCAACACCTCGACCTTAACCACCTCCTTCATGTTTAGATTGAGGCGTCTTTGTGGTTGCCTAGATGTCTATGCATTTTCCTCAAGGTGTATGCGATGAGTACAGATCAGGGGGTCTATGCCTTTGAGATCCGCAATTGACCATCCAATGGCGCTCTTATGCTCTATTAGAGTGACTATCAGCCTACTCTCTTGTTCCTCATCCAAGTGAGAAGAGATCACCACCGGATATGTCTCATCTCGACCTAAATATACATATTTCAAATCAGTGGGTAATGGTTTTAGGTCGAGCTTCGGTGCTTTGATATTGGATGGAAGAGGCTTGTTTTAGCTTAAGGGCAAAGGCTCAAATGGTGACTTCTATCTTTTATAATCAAGTACCGGCATAGCATCTAAAATGGCATCCATCTCTCGTATCATGTCATTATCAATCTCATGAGAGTGGGCCAAACATGCCTCCAAAGGATCGGAATAAAAAGTCAAGAGGGATGTATGTTCGCTTCCCCAAGTGTAGGGTTGCGATGTAGTAATAAACTCGGTAATACCGAGGTCGATCCACAGGGACTTATGTAGGATGTCACAAACTCATCCACAAGTTTCTATTGAAGCTAACAATCAAAGTTGAATAGAATGTGTGTGATTAACAGTTTAAGCTAAATTGAATGTAAACAATTATAAGAAGGCACTAGGGGTTCGAGGATTCACTTGTAGCAATCCTCGATGTTCAATCCGCTGTGGTTTCCCATTCTCTCAACTAGAATCACCAGTCAGGTCTATCTAGTCGGATGATAGAACTGTTAAACCAGAAGTCTGTAACATGTAAGTTCTGTGCATAAAGTTCACTCAACTCTAGGCTGATCTGAGCATGCTCATTGCATAGGTCATTCACCTTTTCTATAGGTCCAATTCCCAATCATAACCATCCTCAAGTCTTCTCACAAGACAAGGCTAGATCATGATTTGAACTGGATTCAAATTATATGCACAGTCCATACATATTCCAGATAATCAACCAAAACTAGAACTTTGGCATGAAGCCCCTTTATGAAGAGCTTGGTACTAGAGCGCACTCCAATTCCTCGGATCATACAGGTCTAGACCGTTGCAAACAAATTAAGAAATAAGTAATTCATCCAAACATCCATGAGTCATCACAAGACTAAGAGAAATTACTTAAAAACTTGTATAAACTTCAAACCTTAGTTCATAATCATGAATTCCAAACTGAAAACCACTTAACTACGAATTAAAACATCTTGGATACACTACAAGCTTCACCTCTTAGCCCTAGCTAAGAGGTTTAGCTGCTCATGGTCCAAGGAAACATGAAACAACTACAAAAAGCATAAAAACAGCAAAGCAAACCAAAAGGAGTTGTGAAACTCCAATCTTCACTTCCACAGCCTCCAACCTCGCTTGAACCCTTCTAGGATGCCCCAGGAATGATCCCTAGGTGTCCTCTTATAGTCTGGAGGCTCCACAACGTCGGAAGAATCGGAAATTTGCGTAACACTTACGCAGCGCAGAGAATTTCGGGAAGAAATTAGAAAGTTCTAACTCAGTACGCATGGCCGACCGGTCATGACCGGTCGGGCCATATAGAACATCAGTCCAGCAAGCAATTTCGACCGGTCATGACCGGTCGGATGTATTTTTTTCTCCTCATCCAGCAGCAATGACCGACCGGTCATGACCGGTCGGTCCTAGTGAAGTCCCAGAAGCCTTGTCCATTGATGTTCCAGCAATCCTATCCGACCGGTCATGACCGGTCGGACGTCCTCAATATCTCCAAACATGCATGGCTGACCGGTCACTGACCGGTCTGGCTTCCTTGGCCGACCGGTCACGACCGGTCAGCCCTCTTTTCTTTTTGTATTTTTCTTTTCTTTCTTCTGCTTTCTTTTCTTCTTTAGTTCTTTCTTTCTTTTCTTCTTTGATCCTCAAACTTTATTCACCCGAATGATCCCAAGTGAGCTCTTTATGTCTTCAATTGAGTAGAGTCCACCCTCAATCCTGTAGTCATAAAACATGCATTGAATTAGCTTACAAACCATACAAACCTTGCACAATGAGTGATGAATTGGGGTTAGAATATGCACAATTAAGAGCTCAACACACCCCCCAACCAGCATTTTGCTAGTCCCGAGCAAAACATGAGTGAAGCTAATCTCATTCTTCAGACTCAACTCTCTTTCAGAAACTATCCACATGAGTGAAGCTAATCTCATTCTTCAGACTCAACTCTCTTTCAGAAACTATCCTTCTATACATTCCAGGGTTCATAAGTGTAAGATTCAGAAAGATTAGGCGTCAAAGGTTGGCACCATAAATCCTCAAGACATAATAGGCATTCATATGAGATTCCCACTGATTGGTTGATAAATAGAGGGAATTGAACAAATTCATCCTAGTGTGGGTAGTGAAAATTCATTCCACGAGTTTCTAGGATTATCTTCTTCATAGATCAACTAGACTATATAACTCAAGGTACATAGAGCCACATCAAGCCAATGACAGGAATTTGCCTTACCGTCCTTCCGACGACTTTCACACTACGTCCCATTTCCGGCTTTGGTTACGGGTAGACCATCCCCCGGCTGGTAGTAGGTAGCCCTAATCGGAATTTTCCACCATTTTTCCACATTCCCAATTTCATCCTTCCTTTTCCTTTTTCTTTTTAAATTAGATAGGATTTTTAGAAATCCATATCTTTCATTATTTTCCCATGGACAAGGATGGACAAAGTACCCCGGCCTGATTTCTCAATACCTTAATTCAAAGTCTAACTCATCCCTAAATCACATAATCCCTTCAACTCATGAAAATCGTGTAATGTGAACTAGGTGTAAAAGTGTTCAGATTTTCTATCAATCACAAAAATAGGGGAGTTCACATATAAAACCATTATGCAATGAGAGATTCCAGACATCCAGCCTTATACACTTCATATCTCCTCCTCTTATGCTCATATCAACTCGAATGCATAGAACCAATGTTTTCCAAAAGAGTTTCGAATTTTTGAAAAAAAATCGAAAAATTTCCACATAATTGCTTGAGATGTTGCAAAATGCTGGATTCATCCAAGCGGTCCTACACCCCCCAACCAAATCTTGCATTGTCCTCAATGTAAAAGATGCGCAATGAGCAAAACATGAGAGCAATTTGAAAATAAAAGGGAGTGAGGAATGATATTACCTGAGAGAGTGAACATTGGAAATCTTCCTCCTTCTAACAAACCTATGAAAACGAAAACAAAAGCAGCAAAGTCCTAATCCTAACTACTCTATACCTCCATCAGACTAGGAGATCAATCATCCTGATACACAGGATCATTCAGGGGTATGGACATACCTTCTGAAGGAAAATTCTCAAAGAACGGCTTTAATCGCTGCCCATTTGCTTTGAAAATGTTGCCGTTCCTCGGATTCAACAGCTCGACAGTCCCATACGGATAGACAGTTTGCACAATGTAGGGACCGGTCCATCGAGATTTCAGTTTTCCCGGAAATAGATGTAAGCGAGAATTATACATAAGGACTTTTTGGTTGATCGTGAATGTCTTGCGAAGAATATTCTTATCATGGAATATCCTCGTCTTGTCCTTGTAAATTCTCGCATGCTCATAAGCGTCATTCCGGATTTCTGCAAGTTCATTCAATTGTAGTTTGCGTAACGAGCTTGCCTTGTCAGAATTGAAATTCATCTTCTTAATAGCCCAATATGCCTTATGTTCCAATTCCACAGGTAGGTGACAAGCCTTCCCATAGACAAGTCTATAGGGAGACATTCCAATAGGGGTTTTAAAGGCAGTACGGTAAGCCCAAAGCGCATCGGTAAGTCGAAGTGACCAATCCTTGCGATCGGGATTCACCGTTTTCTCCAAAATGTGTTTAATCTCCCTATTGGATATCTCAGCTTGTCCACTAGTTTGTGGGTGATAGGGAGTGCTCACTTTGTGTGTAACGCCATATTTCTTCATTAAGGCTGCAAAAGGGCGATTGCAAAAGTGAGACCCTCCATCACTTATGATGACTCGAGGCGTTCCAAACCGGGAAAGAATATTTTCTTTTAAAAATCGAATGACCGTTTTATGGTCATTATTCTGGCAAGGAATGGCCTCGACCCATTTGGAGACATAATCAACAGCAAGTAAGATGTATAAATTTCCAAAAGAAGATGGGAATGGGCCCATGAAATCGATGCCCCAACAATAAAAAATTTTGATAATTAAAATGGGATTAAGTGGCATCATATTTCTACGGGAGAGTCCTCCTAGTTTCTGACAAGGTTCACATGCTTTGCAAAACTCATGTGTGTCTTTGAACATGGTGGGCCAATAAAACCCACATTGCAGAATTTTCGCTGTGGTCTTTTTGGCTGAAAAATGGCCACCACATGCTTGAGAATGACAGAAGGAGATGATACTTTGTTGCTCATCATTTGGGACACATCTCCTTATGATTTGATCGGGACAATACTTGAACAGGTATGGGTCGTCCCATAGAAATTTCCGTACCTCTGAGAAGAATCTATCCTTATCTTGCTTTTTCCAATATGTAGGAATTGTACCTGTAGCAAGATAATTAGCAATGTCCGCATACCATGGCAATTGGGAAACAGCAAAAAGTTGTTCATCAGGGAACATGTCATTGATTGCAGTCGTTTCAGGGGAATCAGTGAGGACAAGTCGAGAGAGGTGGTCAGCTACTACATTCTCTACTCCTTTCTTATCCCGTATTTCTAAGTCAAATTCTTGGAGTAAGAGGATCCATCTTAATAACCGTGGTTTAGCATTCTTCTTAGAGAGAAGATACTTAAGCGCGGCATGATCAGTGAATACAATGATCTTGGATCCAATCAAGTAGGATCTGAACTTCTCCAAGGCAAAAACTACGGCTAAAAGTTCCTTTTCAGTAGTGGTGTAGTTTGCCTGGGCTGAGTTTAGGGTTCTACTTGCATAGTAGATAACACATGGCTTTTTATCTTTTCTTTGGCCTAACACGGCCCCAATAGCATAGTCGCTAGCATCGCACATAATCTCAAAAGGAAGGCTCCAATCAGGTGGTTGCATTATTGGGGCGCATGTCAACATGCCTTTAAGGGTGGTAAAGGCCTTTTGACATTCTTCACTCCACTCAAATGAATTTTCCTTTTGAAGTAGGTTACATAAAGGACGAGAGAGTGAACTGAAATCCTTTATGAACCGTCTATAAAATCCTGCGTGTCCTAAAAAGGACCGTATATCTCGTATGCTTTTGGGTGGTGGAAGGTTAGAGATAAGGTCAATTTTCGCCTTGTCCACCTCAATTCCATTTTGTGAAACGATGTGACCAAGTACAATTCCCTTTTTAACCATGAAGTGACACTTTTCCCAATTGAGCACAAGGTTCTTCTCTTCACATCTTTTTAGCACAGATTTCAAGTGCTCAAGGCACTCATCAAAGCTACAACCGAATACGGAAAAATCATCCATGAAGACTTCGAGAATTGTCCCCACCATGTCAGAAAAGATGCTCATCATACAACGCTGAAAGGTGGCAGGGGCATTACATAGTCCAAACGGCATCCGTCGGTAGGCGAAAGTGCCGAATGGACATGTGAATGTAGTCTTTTCTTGGTCTTCACGGGCAATTTCTATTTGGTTGTACCCTGAATAGCCATCAAGAAAGCAAAAGTGGGAATGACCTGCCAACCGTTCTAAAATCTGATCAACAAACGGTAGGGGGAAGTGGTCTTTCCTTGTGACAGTGTTTAGCTTCCTGTAGTCAATGCACATTCTCCAACCGGTAGTGACTCTAGTTGGTACGAGTTCATTATTGGCATTGGCTATGATGGTTATTCCGGATTTCTTTGGCACCACTTGAGTTGGGCTCACCCATTGGCTATCAGATATTGGGTAAATGATACCTACATCCAATAGTTTCACCACTTCGGCCTTAACCACATCCTTCATGTTTGGATTTAATCGTCTTTGTGGTTGCCGGGATGTCTTTGCATTTTCCTCAAGGTGTATGCGGTGAGTGCAAATCAGTGGGTCTATGCCTTTGAGATCCGCAATTGTCCATCCGATGGCACTCTTGTGCTCTAATAGAGTGGCTATTAGCCTACTCTCTTGTTCCTCATTCAAGTGGGAAGAAATCACCACTGGATATGTCTTATCTCGACCTAAATAAACATATTTTAGCTCACTTGGCAATGGTTTTAGGTCGAGTTTTGGTGCCTTAATGTTGGATGGGAGGGCCTTGTTCTCATTTATAGGCAAAGGTTCAATTGGGGTCCTCCATCTTTTATTTTCACGCACCATCATCACATCTAGAATGGCATCCATCTCTTGTGTTGTATCATCATTCATATCATGAAGATGGGCCACACATGCCTCCAAAGGGTCGGAAAATAGTGACAAGGGGATTGTATCTTCCACGAATGATTCGATCATGTTTAATTCGTGGATATCATCACCAACTTCCCGCGGTTGTTTGCATAACTCAAATATGTTAAGCTCAAGGGTCATATTTCCAAAGGACATTTGTACAAGTCCGTTTCTACAATTGATAATGGCGTTTGAGGTAGCTAGAAACGGTCGTCCAAGTATGACGGGAATTTGAGTACCGGTGCCTATCACAGGATGTGTGTCCAAGACAATAAAATCTACTGGGTAGTAGAATTTATCAACTTGGACTAGAACATCCTCTACCATTCCTCTCGGTATCCGGATGGATCTATCAGCAAGTTGGAGTGTGGTTTTGGTGGGTTTCAATTCACCTAACCCAAGTTGTTCATAGACCGAGTATGGAATGAGATTCACACTTGCCCCCAAGTCGAGTAGGGCTTGTTTAATCTGGTAGTCTCCTATGATGCATGATATGGTTGGACTACCCGGATCTTTGTATTTTTGGGGCACCTCTTGTTTGATGATGGTACTCAAATTCTCAGCCAAAAGCACTTTGTTGTGAACGTTATGTTTCCTTTTGATTGTACACAATTCCTTTAAAAATTTTGCATAAGATGGTATTTGTTTTATTGCATCCAACAGCGGAATGTTGATCTTCACCTGCTTGAAAACTTCCAGAATTTCCAGATTTTTATCTAAAGGTTTAGGTGAAATCAACCTTTGTGGAAATGGGGCAACCGACTTGTATTGTCTTTCCGGTTCTTTCTCTTGTGGAATATTGTTTGGGCTATCATCCTCTTTGGGAGTTTCCGGATCCTTAGGCTTGGGAGCCTTCACCAGATTGGATTTATCAATTTCTTTCCCACTTCTCAAAGTGGTGATAGCTTGGACATGTTCCGTATGGTGGGAGGATGAGCTTGCATCTTGTATCTCATACTGGGTCCTTGGGTTAGGAAGAGTTTGAGCAGGAAGTGTGCCCTTCTCTCTACCACTCAGGTGAGCTTCCACTCTAGCCAGAGATGTTTTCAATTCATTAATGGCTTGGTTTGAATTTTGATTGAATTTCAATTGCTCTTGCATGAACCCATCTATTTTTAGAGAATTTGTCTTGTTATACTCATTCTGGACCGATACGAGTGCACCCAACATCTCTTCTAGTGATACTTTTGGAGTGTTGTTTGCATTTGCAGTGGGTCCATTCCTCCAACTGAAGTTGGGATGGTTCTTCCAATTAGGATTATACGTGTTTGAGTTTGGAGCACCATATTGCTGCTGATAACTGTTTATGGCATTTTTTTGTTCTTGTAAGATGCTTTGGACTGCCGAAATTGTGGGACAATCTGGTGTAGCATGTTGATTTCCAGCACAAATTCCACAAACAGTTTCAACCTCAGTGGAGTTGATTGTTTCTCCTTTCCTTAATTCCATGGCTTCGACCTTTCTTGTAAGGCTAGCCAACCGTGCACTTATGCTATCTTCCTCTGATAAGACATACATTCCTCCCTTTTCCTTTTGTTGGCCAATCTTGGAATTTGTTGGTTTAGATGTGTCCCAAGATTGTGCACTTTCAGCCAATTCTTCCAGATAATCCCATGCTTCATCAGCTTCCTTATTCATGAACTCCCCATTATACATCATCTCTATAAATTGGCGCATGGATGGAATCAGTCCTTCATAAAAAAAACTTATAATCCGCCAATTTTCATAGCCATGATGTGGGCATGCGTTTAATAGGTCCTTGAATCTCTCCCAACATTGGGAAAAGGTTTCATCCTCCTTTTGGGCAAAGTTCATGATAAGGCGCTTAAGCATGTTCGTTTTGTGAGTAGGGAAGAATTTTTTTATAAATTCTCTGTGCATATCATTCCATGACCCAATTGATCTTGGCCTCAATGCATAAAGCCAACCCTTGGCTTTATCCTTAAGAGTGAAAGGGAAGAATTTAAGTCTTACTACATCTTCAGTCACATTTGCAAAGTGCATGGTGGTGATTACCTCATCAAACTCCCTAAGGTGTTGATAGGCACTTTCACTGTCTAAACCATGGAATTTAGGGAGAAGATTGATCACTCCCGGTTTCAAATCCACATTCCCTGCATTTGGTGGAAATACTATGCATGAGGGAGTGCTCGTTCTTGCAGGTTGCAAGAAATCACGTAAAGTCCTAGGTCGGGGAACATTCTCAACCACATTCTCCCCTGTTTCGGTTTGATTTTGAACCGGGTTAGGTTGATTTGTAGCCATACTTTCAGATAAAATTGGAGAATCTAGATGTCTCCTAACACGTGGCTCTCTATCAATGCCTTCTACTATCCCCCCTTCACTTATGAGTCGGTTATTGGAATCCCGAGCCCAATGTGGCATGCAAAATCAAAAATAAGAAACAAAAAGGAAAAAGAATTCTTCCTTCTTTTTCTTTACTCTTCTCTAAGACCGAAGCACAAGGTGTCTTGCAATGGCTAGGCCAGAAACAAAGATAGAGACCGATTTCTCCTGGTCAATAGGGGTTCAGAGAACACCCCACCCACTCTTTGAATCTTTTGAGAAAAGGTGCAGAAAAAGGAGAAAGAGGAGTAGAGATGAGAAAAGAAATCCCTGAGCACAAGGTGATCCAAGACGGCAGAGCCGACCAATAGGAATCCAGGTGGCAAAAAAGGCCGACCTTTCAGAGATCCAAAAGGAGTCTCCACCCACTCTACAAGAGATGAATAAAATAAGAATGACTAGGAGAAGGAGAAGAGTAAGGTTTTAGAAGGATAGAACCTGATTCGCACTTGAAATCCTTGAATCTTCTTCAGCTTCCTAGAAATCCTTGAAAAAATCAAATAAACAAACTAAGTTAGTTCTAAAAATCTAAAAGAGTCCTAAATAGATACTAATTTCAGAAATTTGTGAAAACCGTCAAGGTCCCCGGCAACGGCGCCAAAAACTTGTTCGCTTCCCCAAGTGTAGGGTTGCGATGTAGTAATAAACTCGGTAATACCGAGGTCGATCCACAGGGACTTATGTAGGATGTCACAAACTCATCCACAAGTTTCTATTGAAGCTAACAATCAAAGTTGAATAGAATGTGTGTGATTAACAGTTTAAGCTAAATTGAATGTAAACAATTATAAGAAGGCACTAGGGGTTCGAGGATTCACTTGTAGCAATCCTCGATGTTCAATCCGCTGTGGTTTCCCATTCTCTCAACTAGAATCACCAGTCAGGTCTATCTAGTCGGATGATAGAACTGTTAAACCAGAAGTCTGTAACATGTAAGTTCTGTGCATAAAGTTCACTCAACTCTAGGCTGATCTGAGCATGCTCATTGCATAGGTCATTCACCTTTTCTATAGGTCCAATTCCCAATCATAACCATCCTCAAGTCTTCTCACAAGACAAGGCTAGATCATGATTTGAACTGGATTCAAATTATATGCACAGTCCATACATATTCCAGATAATCAACCAAAACTAGAACTTTGGCATGAAGCCCCTTTATGAAGAGCTTGGTACTAGAGCACACTCCAATTCCTCGGATCATACAGGTCTAGACCGTTGCAAACAAATTAAGAAATAAGTAATTCATCCAAACATCCATGAGTCATCACAAGACTAAGAGAAATTACTTAAAAACTTGTATAAACTTCAAACCTTAGTTCATAATCATGAATTCCAAACTGAAAACCACTTAACTACGAATTAAAACATCTTGGATACACTACAAGCTTCACCTCTTAGCCCTAGCTAAGAGGTTTAGCTGCTCATGGTCCAAGGAAACATGAAACAACTACAAAAAGCATAAAAACAGCAAAGCAAACCAAAAGGAGTTGTGAAACTCCAATCTTCACTTCCACAGCCTCCAACCTCGCTTGAACCCTTCTAGGATGCCCCAGGAATGATCCCTAGGTGTCCTCTTATAGTCTGGAGGCTCCACAACGTCGGAAGAATCGAAAATTTGCGTAACACTTACGCAGCGCAGAGAATTTCGGGAAGAAATTAGAAAGTTCTAACTCAGTACGCATGGCCGACCGGTCATGACCGGTCGGGCCATATAGAACATCAGTCCAGCAAGCAATTTCGACCGGTCATGACCGGTCGGATGTATTTTTTTCTCCTCATCCAGCAGCAATGACCGACCGGTCATGACCGGTCGGTCCTAGTGAAGTCCCAGAAGCCTTGTCCATTGATGTTCCAGCAATCCTATCCGACCGGTCATGACCGGTCGGACGTCCTCAATATCTCCAAACATGCATGGCTGACCGGTCACTGACCGGTCTGGCTTCCTTGGCCGACCGGTCACGACCGGTCAGCCCTCTTTTCTTTTTGTATTTTTCTTTTCTTTCTTCTGCTTTCTTTTCTTCTTTAGTTCTTTCTTTCTTTTCTTCTTTGATCCTCAAACTTTATTCACCCGAATGATCCCAAGTGAGCTCTTTATGTCTTCAATTGAGTAGAGTCCACCCTCAATCCTGTAGTCATAAAACATGCATTGAATTAGCTTACAAACCATACAAACCTTGCACAATGAGTGATGAATTGGGGTTAGAATATGCACAATTAAGAGCTCAACACACCCCCCAACCAGCATTTTGCTAGTCCCGAGCAAAACATGAGTGAAGCTAATCTCATTCTTCAGACTCAACTCTCTTTCAGAAACTATCCACATGAGTGAAGCTAATCTCATTCTTCAGACTCAACTCTCTTTCAGAAACTATCCTTCTATACATTCCAGGGTTCATAAGTGTAAGATTCAGAAAGATTAGGCGTCAAAGGTTGGCACCATAAATCCTCAAGACATAATAGGCATTCATATGAGATTCCCATTGATTGGTTGATAAATAGAGGGAATTGAACAAATTCATCCTAGTGTGGGTAGTGAAAATTCATTCCACGAGTTTCTAGGATTATCTTCTTCATAGATCAACTAGACTATAGAACTCAAGGTACATAGAGCCACATCAAGCCAATGACAGGAATTTGCCTTACCGTCCTTCCGACGACTTTCACACTACGTCCCATTTCCGGCTTTGGTTACGGGTAGACCATCCCCCGGCTGGTAGTAGGTAGCCCTAATCGGAATTTTCCACCATTTTTCCACATTCCCAATTTCATCCTTCCTTTTCCTTTTTCTTTTTAAATTAGATAGGATTTTTAGAAATCCATATCTTTCATTATTTTCCCATGGACAAGGATGGACAAAGTACCCCGGCCTGATTTCTCAATACCTTAATTCAAAGTCTAACTCATCCCTAAATCACATAATCCCTTCAACTCATGAAAATCGTGTAATGTGAACTAGGTGTAAAAGTGTTCAGATTTTCTATCAATCACAAAAATAGGGGAGTTCACATATAAAACCATTATGCAATGAGAGATTCCAGACATCCAGCCTTATACACTTCATATCTCCTCCTCTTATGCTCATATCAACTCGAATGCATAGAACCAATGTTTTCCAAAAGAGTTTCGAATTTTTGAAAAAAAATCGAAAAATTTCCACATAATTGCTTGAGATGTTGCAAAATGCTGGATTCATCCAAGCGGTCCTACACCCCCCAACCAAATCTTGCATTGTCCTCAATGTAAAAGATGCGCAATGAGCAAAACATGAGAGCAATTTGAAAATAAAAGGGAGTGAGGAATGATATTACCTGAGAGAGTGAACATTGGAAATCTTCCTCCTTCTAACAAACCTATGAAAACGAAAACAAAAGCAGCAAAGTCCTAATCCTAACTACTCTATACCTCCATCAGACTAGGAGATCAATCATCCTGATACACAGGATCATTCAGGGGTATGGACATACCTTCTGAAGGAAAATTCTCAAAGAACGGCTTTAATCGCTGCCCATTTGCTTTGAAAATGTTGCCGTTCCTCGGATTCAACAGCTCGACAGTCCCATACGGATAGACAGTTTGCACAATGTAGGGACCGGTCCATCGAGATTTCAGTTTTCCCGGAAATAGATGTAAGCGAGAATTATACATAAGGACTTTTTGGTTGATCGTGAATGTCTTGCGAAGAATATTCTTATCATGGAATATCCTCGTCTTGTCCTTGTAAATTCTCGCATGCTCATAAGCGTCATTCCGGATTTCTGCAAGTTCATTCAATTGTAGTTTGCGTAACGAGCTTGCCTTGTCAGAATTGAAATTCATCTTCTTAATAGCCCAATATGCCTTATGTTCCAATTCCACAGGTAGGTGACAAGCCTTCCCATAGACAAGTCTATAGGGAGACATTCCAATAGGGGTTTTAAAGGCAGTACGGTAAGCCCAAAGCGCATCGGTAAGTCGAAGTGACCAATCCTTGCGATCGGGATTCACCGTTTTCTCCAAAATGTGTTTAATCTCCCTATTGGATATCTCAGCTTGTCCACTAGTTTGTGGGTGATAGGGAGTGCTCACTTTGTGTGTAACGCCATATTTCTTCATTAAGGCTGCAAAAGGGCGATTGCAAAAGTGAGACCCTCCATCACTTATGATGACTCGAGGCGTTCCAAACCGGGAAAGAATATTTTCTTTTAAAAATCGAATGACCGTTTTATGGTCATTATTCTGGCAAGGAATGGCCTCGACCCATTTGGAGACATAATCAACAGCAAGTAAGATGTATAAATTTCCAAAAGAAGATGGGAATGGGCCCATGAAATCGATGCCCCAACAATAAAAAATTTTGATAATTAAAATGGGATTAAGTGGCATCATATTTCTACGGGAGAGTCCTCCTAGTTTCTGACAAGGTTCACATGCTTTGCAAAACTCATGTGTGTCTTTGAACATGGTGGGCCAATAAAACCCACATTGCAGAATTTTCGCTGTGGTCTTTTTGGCTGAAAAATGGCCACCACATGCTTGAGAATGACAGAAGGAGATGATACTTTGTTGCTCATCATTTGGGACACATCTCCTTATGATTTGATCGGGACAATACTTGAACAGGTATGGGTCGTCCCATAGAAATTTCCGTACCTCTGAGAAGAATCTATCCTTATCTTGCTTTTTCCAATATGTAGGAATTGTACCTGTAGCAAGATAATTAGCAATGTCCGCATACCATGGCAATTGGGAAACAGCAAAAAGTTGTTCATCAGGGAACATGTCATTGATTGCAGTCGTTTCAGGGGAATCAGTGAGGACAAGTCGAGAGAGGTGGTCAGCTACTACATTCTCTACTCCTTTCTTATCCCGTATTTCTAAGTCAAATTCTTGGAGTAAGAGGATCCATCTTAATAACCGTGGTTTAGCATTCTTCTTAGAGAGAAGATACTTAAGCGCGGCATGATCAGTGAATACAATGATCTTGGATCCAATCAAGTAGGATCTGAACTTCTCCAAGGCAAAAACTACGGCTAAAAGTTCCTTTTCAGTAGTGGTGTAGTTTGCCTGGGCTGAGTTTAGGGTTCTACTTGCATAGTAGATAACACATGGCTTTTTATCTTTTCTTTGGCCTAACACGGCCCCAATAGCATAGTCGCTAGCATCGCACATAATCTCAAAAGGAAGGCTCCAATCAGGTGGTTGCATTATTGGGGCGCATGTCAACATGCCTTTAAGGGTGGTAAAGGCCTTTTGACATTCTTCACTCCACTCAAATGAATTTTCCTTTTGAAGTAGGTTACATAAAGGACGAGAGAGTGAACTGAAATCCTTTATGAACCGTCTATAAAATCCTGCGTGTCCTAAAAAGGACCGTATATCTCGTATGCTTTTGGGTGGTGGAAGGTTAGAGATAAGGTCAATTTTCGCCTTGTCCACCTCAATTCCATTTTGTGAAACGATGTGACCAAGTACAATTCCCTTTTTAACCATGAAGTGACACTTTTCCCAATTGAGCACAAGGTTCTTCTCTTCACATCTTTTTAGCACAGATTTCAAGTGCTCAAGGCACTCATCAAAGCTACAACCGAATACGGAAAAATCATCCATGAAGACTTCGAGAATTGTCCCCACCATGTCAGAAAAGATGCTCATCATACAACGCTGAAAGGTGGCAGGGGCATTACATAGTCCAAACGGCATCCGTCGGTAGGCGAAAGTGCCGAATGGACATGTGAATGTAGTCTTTTCTTGGTCTTCACGGGCAATTTCTATTTGGTTGTACCCTGAATAGCCATCAAGAAAGCAAAAGTGGGAATGACCTGCCAACCGTTCTAAAATCTGATCAACAAACGGTAGGGGGAAGTGGTCTTTCCTTGTGACAGTGTTTAGCTTCCTGTAGTCAATGCACATTCTCCAACCGGTAGTGACTCTAGTTGGTACGAGTTCATTATTGGCATTGGCTATGATGGTTATTCCGGATTTCTTTGGCACCACTTGAGTTGGGCTCACCCATTGGCTATCAGATATTGGGTAAATGATACCTACATCCAATAGTTTCACCACTTCGGCCTTAACCACATCCTTCATGTTTGGATTTAATCGTCTTTGTGGTTGCCGGGATGTCTTTGCATTTTCCTCAAGGTGTATGCGGTGAGTGCAAATCAGTGGGTCTATGCCTTTGAGATCCGCAATTGTCCATCCGATGGCACTCTTGTGCTCTAATAGAGTGGCTATTAGCCTACTCTCTTGTTCCTCATTCAAGTGGGAAGAAATCACCACTGGATATGTCTTATCTCGACCTAAATAAACATATTTTAGCTCACTTGGCAATGGTTTTAGGTCGAGTTTTGGTGCCTTAATGTTGGATGGGAGGGCCTTGTTCTCATTTATAGGCAAAGGTTCAATTGGGGTCCTCCATCTTTTATTTTCACGCACCATCATCACATCTAGAATGGCATCCATCTCTTGTGTTGTATCATCATTCATATCATGAAGATGGGCCACACATGCCTCCAAAGGGTCGGAAAATAGTGACAAGGGGATTGTATCTTCCACGAATGATTCGATCATGTTTAATTCGTGGATATCATCACCAACTTCCCGCGGTTGTTTGCATAACTCAAATATGTTAAGCTCAAGGGTCATATTTCCAAAGGACATTTGTACAAGTCCGTTTCTACAATTGATAATGGCGTTTGAGGTAGCTAGAAACGGTCGTCCAAGTATGACGGGAATTTGAGTACCGGTGCCTATCACAGGATGTGTGTCCAAGACAATAAAATCTACTGGGTAGTAGAATTTATCAACTTGGACTAGAACATCCTCTACCATTCCTCTCGGTATCCGGATGGATCTATCAGCAAGTTGGAGTGTGGTTTTGGTGGGTTTCAATTCACCTAACCCAAGTTGTTCATAGACCGAGTATGGAATGAGATTCACACTTGCCCCCAAGTCGAGTAGGGCTTGTTTAATCTGGTAGTCTCCTATGATGCATGATATGGTTGGACTACCCGGATCTTTGTATTTTTGGGGCACCTCTTGTTTGATGATGGTACTCAAATTCTCAGCCAAAAGCACTTTGTTGTGAACGTTATGTTTCCTTTTGATTGTACACAATTCCTTTAAAAATTTTGCATAAGATGGTATTTGTTTTATTGCATCCAACAGCGGAATGTTGATCTTCACCTGCTTGAAAACTTCCAGAATTTCCAGATTTTTATCTAAAGGTTTAGGTGAAATCAACCTTTGTGGAAATGGGGCAACCGAATTGTATTGTCTTTCCGGTTCTTTCTCTTGTGGAATATTGTTTGGGCTATCATCCTCTTTGGGAGTTTCCGGATCCTTAGGCTTGGGAGCCTTCACCAGATTGGATTTATCAATTTCTTTCCCACTTCTCAAAGTGGTGATAGCTTGGACATGTTCCGTATGGTGGGAGGATGAGCTTGCATCTTGTATCTCATACTGGGTCCTTGGGTTAGGAAGAGTTTGAGCAGGAAGTGTGCCCTTCTCTCTACCACTCAGGTGAGCTTCCACTCTAGCCAGAGATGTTTTCAATTCATTAATGGCTTGGTTTGAATTTTGATTGAATTTCAATTGCTCTTGCATGAACCCATCTATTTTTAGAGAATTTGTCTTGTTATACTCATTCTGGACCGATACGAGTGCACCCAACATCTCTTCTAGTGATACTTTTGGAGTGTTGTTTGCATTTGCAGTGGGTCCATTCCTCCAACTGAAGTTGGGATGGTTCTTCCAATTAGGATTATACGTGTTTGAGTTTGGAGCACCATATTGCTGCTGATAACTGTTTATGGCATTTTTTTGTTCTTGTAAGATGCTTTGGACTGCCGAAATTGTGGGACAATCTGGTGTAGCATGTTGATTTCCAGCACAAATTCCACAAACAGTTTCAACCTCAGTGGAGTTGATTGTTTCTCCTTTCCTTAATTCCATGGCTTCGACCTTTCTTGTAAGGCTAGCCAACCGTGCACTTATGCTATCTTCCTCTGATAAGACATACATTCCTCCCTTTTCCTTTTGTTGGCCAATCTTGGAATTTGTTGGTTTAGATGTGTCCCAAGATTGTGCACTTTCAGCCAATTCTTCCAGATAATCCCATGCTTCATCAGCTTCCTTATTCATGAACTCCCCATTATACATCATCTCTATAAATTGGCGCATGGATGGAATCAGTCCTTCATAAAAAAAACTTATAATCCGCCAATTTTCATAGCCATGATGTGGGCATGCGTTTAATAGGTCCTTGAATCTCTCCCAACATTGGGAAAAGGTTTCATCCTCCTTTTGGGCAAAGTTCATGATAAGGCGCTTAAGCATGTTCGTTTTGTGAGTAGGGAAGAATTTTTTTATAAATTCTCTGTGCATATCATTCCATGACCCAATTGATCTTGGCCTCAATGCATAAAGCCAACCCTTGGCTTTATCCTTAAGAGTGAAAGGGAAGAATTTAAGTCTTACTACATCTTCAGTCACATTTGCAAAGTGCATGGTGGTGATTACCTCATCAAACTCCCTAAGGTGTTGATAGGCACTTTCACTGTCTAAACCATGGAATTTAGGGAGAAGATTGATCACTCCCGGTTTCAAATCCACATTCCCTGCATTTGGTGGAAATACTATGCATGAGGGAGTGCTCGTTCTTGCAGGTTGCAAGAAATCACGTAAAGTCCTAGGTCGGGGAACATTCTCAACCACATTCTCCCCTGTTTCGGTTTGATTTTGAACCGGGTTAGGTTGATTTGTAGCCATACTTTCAGATAAAATTGGAGAATCTAGATGTCTCCTAACACGTGGCTCTCTATCAATGCCTTCTACTATCCCCCCTTCACTTATGAGTCGGTTATTGGAATCCCGAGCCCAATGTGGCATGCAAAATCAAAAATAAGAAACAAAAAGGAAAAAGAATTCTTCCTTCTTTTTCTTTACTCTTCTCTAAGACCGAAGCACAAGGTGTCTTGCAATGGCTAGGCCAGAAACAAAGATAGAGACCGATTTCTCCTGGTCAATAGGGGTTCAGAGAACACCCCACCCACTCTTTGAATCTTTTGAGAAAAGGTGCAGAAAAAGGAGAAAGAGGAGTAGAGATGAGAAAAGAAATCCCTGAGCACAAGGTGATCCAAGACGGCAGAGCCGACCAATAGGAATCCAGGTGGCAAAAAAGGCCGACCTTTCAGAGATCCAAAAGGAGTCTCCACCCACTCTACAAGAGATGAATAAAATAAGAATGACTAGGAGAAGGAGAAGAGTAAGGTTTTAGAAGGATAGAACCTGATTCGCACTTGAAATCCTTGAATCTTCTTCAGCTTCCTAGAAATCCTTGAAAAAATCAAATAAACAAACTAAGTTAGTTCTAAAAATCTAAAAGAGTCCTAAATAGATACTAATTTCAGAAATTTGTGAAAACCGTCAAGGTCCCCGGCAACGGCGCCAAAAACTTGTTCGCTTCCCCAAGTGTAGGGTTGCGATGTAGTAATAAACTCGGTAATACCGAGGTCGATCCACAGGGACTTATGTAGGATGTCACAAACTCATCCACAAGTTTCTATTGAAGCTAACAATCAAAGTTGAATAGAATGTGTGTGATTAACAGTTTAAGCTAAATTGAATGTAAACAATTATAAGAAGGCACTAGGGGTTCGAGGATTCACTTGTAGCAATCCTCGATGTTCAATCCGCTGTGGTTTCCCATTCTCTCAACTAGAATCACCAGTCAGGTCTATCTAGTCGGATGATAGAACTGTTAAACCAGAAGTCTGTAACATGTAAGTTCTGTGCATAAAGTTCACTCAACTCTAGGCTGATCTGAGCATGCTCATTGCATAGGTCATTCACCTTTTCTATAGGTCCAATTCCCAATCATAACCATCCTCAAGTCTTCTCACAAGACAAGGCTAGATCATGATTTGAACTGGATTCAAATTATATGCACAGTCCATACATATTCCAGATAATCAACCAAAACTAGAACTTTGGCATGAAGCCCCTTTATGAAGAGCTTGGTACTAGAGCGCACTCCAATTCCTCGGATCATACAGGTCTAGACCGTTGCAAACAAATTAAGAAATAAGTAATTCATCCAAACATCCATGAGTCATCACAAGACTAAGAGAAATTACTTAAAAACTTGTATAAACTTCAAACCTTAGTTCATAATCATGAATTCCAAACTGAAAACCACTTAACTACGAATTAAAACATCTTGGATACACTACAAGCTTCACCTCTTAGCCCTAGCTAAGAGGTTTAGCTGCTCATGGTCCAAGGAAACATGAAACAACTACAAAAAGCATAAAAACAGCAAAGCAAACCAAAAGGAGTTGTGAAACTCCAATCTTCACTTCCACAGCCTCCAACCTCGCTTGAACCCTTCTAGGATGCCCCAGGAATGATCCCTAGGTGTCCTCTTATAGTCTGGAGGCTCCACAACGTCGGAAGAATCGAAAATTTGCGTAACACTTACGCAGCGCAGAGAATTTCGGGAAGAAATTAGAAAGTTCTAACTCAGTACGCATGGCCGACCGGTCATGACCGGTCGGGCCATATAGAACATCAGTCCAGCAAGCAATTTCGATCGGTCATGACCGGTCGGATGTATTTTTTTCTCCTCATCCGGCAGCAATGACCGACCGGTCATGACCGGTCGGTCCTAGTGAAGTCCCAGAAGCCTTGTCCATTGATGTTCCAGCAATCCTATCCGACCGGTCATGACCGGTCGGACGTCCTCAATATCTCCAAACATGCATGGCTGACCGGTCACTGACCGGTCTGGCTTCCTTGGCCGACCGGTCACGACCGGTCAGCCCTCTTTTCTTTTTGTATTTTTCTTTTCTTTCTTCTGCTTTCTTTTCTTCTTTAGTTCTTTCTTTCTTTTCTTCTTTGATCCTCAAACTTTATTCACCCGAATGATCCCAAGTGAGCTCTTTATGTCTTCAATTGAGTAGAGTCCACCCTCAATCCTGTAGTCACAAAACATGCATTGAATTAGCTTACAAACCATACAAACCTTGCACAATGAGTGATGAATTGGGGTTAGAATATGCACAATTAAGAGCTCAACAATGTATCCTTCACGAACGATTCAATTAGATTTATTTTGCGGACCTTGTCATCAACTTCTCGTGGTTGTTTACATAAATAAAAAAATATTTAGCTCGAGTGTCATATTTCCAAAGGACATTTATACAAGCCCGCTTCTACAAGTGATAATCGCATTTAAAGTAGCTAGAAAAGGGCGGCCAAGTATGACAGGAATTTGAGCACCGATACTTATTACGGGATGTGTATCCAAGATAACAAAATCCACTGGATAGTAGAATTTATCGACTTAGAATAAGACATCCTCAATCATCCCCCTTGGTACACGAATAGATCTATCAGCAAGTTGGAGTGTGGTTTTGGTGGGTTTCAATTCACCTAACCCAAGTTGTTCATATACTGAGTATGGGATGAGGTTAACACTTATCCCTAAATATAGTAAGGCTCGTTTGATCCGGTAGTCAACTATGATGTATGAGATGGTAGGACTACCTGGATCCTTGTATTTTTGGGGCACCTCTTGTTTGATAATGGCGCTCAAATTCTCAGTGAAAAGTACTTTTTTGTGAACATTGTGTTTCCTTTTGACTATACATAATTCCTTCAGAAATTTGGCATAAGATGGTATTTGTTTTATAGCATCCAACAACGGAATGTTGATCTTCACTTGCGTAAAAACCTTTAAGATTTCCAGATTTTTATCTAAAGGTTTAGGTGAAATTAACCTTTAGGGAAACGGGGCAACCTGCTTGTATTGCCTTTCTGGTTCTTTCTCATGTGGAGTGTTGTTCGGGCTATCATCATTTTTGTAAAATTTCGGATCATTAAGCTTTGGGGCCTTCACCGGATTAGATTTATCAATGTTTTACCACTCCTCAAGGTGGTGATGGCTTGCACATGCTCCGTATGTTGGGAGGACGAGCTTGGGTCTTGTATCTTAAATTGGGTTCTTGGGTTAGGGAGAAGTTGGGCAGGAAGTGTGCCTTTCTCTCTAACACTTAGACGAGATTCAACTCTAGCTATTGAGGTTTTTGAGTCACTAATGGCAGAGATGAATTTTGGTTGAATTTCAGTTGTTCTCGCATGAACCCATCAATTTTTAGAAAATTAGTCTTGTTATATTTAGCTTGAACCAGCACGAATGCACCCAACATCTCCTCTAGCGTAGCTTTTTATGTGATTACTAGGGATGGACCTAGTAAAGTTTGAGCTTGAGGGGTGTTATTTGCATTCGCAGTTGGTCCATTCCTCCAACTGAAATTGGGATGGTTCTTCCAACTAGAGTTATACGTGTTTGAGTTTGGAGCACTAAATGGTCGTTGATAATTATTTATTTCATTTTATTGTTCTTGTAAAATTTCTTGAAATACAGGAATTGTGGGACAATCCTGTGTTGCATGTTGATTTCTGGCACAAATTCTATAAACAATTTCAACGTCCTTTGAGTTAATCCTCTCACCTGTCTTCAATTCCATGGCCTCGACTTTTCTTGTAAGCCTGGCCACACGTGCACTTATGTTATCTTCTTCTGAGAGGACATAAATTCCTCCTTTTTCCTTTTGTTGGTTTATCCTGAGATTTGTTGGTTTAGATGTATTCTAAGACCATGCATTCTCGGCCAAGACATCAAAGTAATCACATGCTTCCTCGGCCTCCTTATTCATAAATTCTCCATTACACATCATCTCTACGAATTGGCGCATGGGCAAAGTCAGTCCTTCATAGAAAAAGCTTATTACCCCTCAACTTTCGTAGCCATGATGTGGGCATTTATTTAACAAATCTTTGAACCTCTCCCAACATTGGAAGAAGGTGTCATCCTCTTTTTGAGCAAAATTCATGATTAAGCGCCTTAGCATGATTGTTTTGTGAGTAGGGAAGAACTTTTTAATGAACTCCCTAGTCATCTCAGTCCATGTACCAATTGATCTTGGCCTTAATACATAAAACCAAGCCTTAGCTTTCTCTTTAAGGAAAAAAGAAACTAATTTAAGTCTCACTACATCATTAGTTACATTTACAAAGTGCATCGTGGCTATCACCTCATCAAATTCCTTAAGATATTGATAGGCACTTTCATTATCTAATCCATGGAATTTGGGAAGGAGTTGGATTACTCCCGGTTTAAGATCTATGTTTCCTGCATTATGTGGAAAAATTATGCATGAGGGAGTGCTTGCTCTTGCAGGTTGTAAGTAATCACGTAAAGTTCTAGGTCGGGGAACATTCTCAACTTCATTCTCTCCCGTTTCGGTTTGGTTTTGGTTCAGATTTTGATTGGCTATAGGGTTGGGTTGATTTCTAGCTATACTTTAAAAAAAAAAAAAAAATTCTAAACCTTTCTTAGTACGTGGCTCCTTATCAATTCCTTCAACAATTCCTCCTTCATTAATGAGTCGGTTATTAGAATCCCGGACCCAATGTGGCATGCAAATCTAAAAAAAAAGAAAAAAAAGAAAAGGGTTAGAAAAACCTCATTTGAAGTGACTACTTCGACTCCTAGAATTTCTGTAAAAATAAAACAAAGCAAACAGACTAAGTTAGTAAAGGACTCATAAAAATCTCAAATAAAAACTATTTTCAGAAATTTTATGAAAAACCGTCAAAGTCCCCGGCAACAACGCCAAAAACTTATTCGCTTCCCCAAGTTTAGGGTTGCAATGCAGTAATAATCTCGGTAAGACTGAGGTCGATCCACAGGGACTTATATAGGAATTCACAAAATACTTCCAATGGTCTCTAATTAAAATCTAACTAAACAGATTTTTAGAATTGAATGTAGAGAGAAATCTTAAACTAAAGGTGAATGTAATCAATATAAAAGAAGCACTAGGGGTTCAAGGATCCACTTGTAGCAATCCTTGATGCTTAATTCGCTGTGGTCTCTCAATTACACAACTAGAATCGAAATCAAATTCTATTTAGTTGGATGATATAGCGGTTATAACAAACAATCTATCATATGTGTGATTCATATAATGATTCCCTCAATTTAAGTTAGGACTTGAGCACACTCAGTTGCATAGGTCAATCCTAGTTCCAATAGGTTAAGATCACAACCATGATACTCATTAAACTCTGTCACAAAGCATAACTATACCATGATTTGAACTTCATTCAAATCACATAAACAATCACCCATAATTCAGAAATTCTAGAAAAGTGGAACTTTGGTATGAAGTTCTCACATGAGAATCCAAGTCTAGCACGTCTTGAATCTGATTCCTCGGAGTGTACAGGCCTAGACCCATTCAAAACAATTAAGAACTAAAGTAATTCTTCTAAACATCCATGAGCCATATAAGATTAAGAAAGAGTACTTAGAACTTCATTCAAACTTCAAAAACCATTGTTCTTTAATAAAAATCCAACTTGAAACCAATATAAATGAATTAAAACATCTTAGATTCACTACAAGCTTGACCTCTTAGCCCTAGCTAAGAGGTTTAGCCGATCATGATCCAAGGAAACATGAAATCAACTAAGGAAAGCATAAAAACTAAAAGAAACGAACTAGAAGGAGTTGTAGAACTCCGAATCCGTCTTTCGCCACCTCCCACCATAGTAGATCTCTTCTAGGATGCCTTAGGAACGAGGTAGAGGTCCCCTTTTATAGGTTTTGGGCCCTAAGTGCAAGGAACCTTCGAGAAATCTAGCAAAAACTGCTTTTTGCGCAGCAAAATTCGGAGTTCTAGGTGTTTCTAGACGCTGACCGGTCGGCCAGACCCCTTGTCCAGCCGGTCGGAGAAAGTGCCTGTAAATAATGAAATCTCTGGACATAAATATTCACTGGCTGACCTACCAGCTGGCCGGGTAGTCCATCTAGTCGGTCAGTCAGTGGGTCGGGCTTCACAAAAACTGTCCAAGGAATTCTCTGTTTCTAGAGGGTTTGGCCGGCCGGCCGATGGGCATGTAAAATGCTAAATTTTCAACTTTTCCTCCCTCATCTTCAATGCACTTTTGCTCCACCTTTAGTCCTTCACTCCTTTGATCTTCAAGGCTTGTAAGAAGGGCTTCTAAGCCTCTAATTGATGAAGTCTCTCTTTCATTCCTAAAATCACAAAACCATGCATTAAGTAGCTCTTTAAACATAGATTTCAAGCATATTTAGTGATGAAATGGGGTTAGAATATGCACATTTAAGAGCTCAACAGTAACTTCACGTGTTTTCTAACCATTATGCAACCATCTTTTTCATCAAATTTTATTGGGTGACTAGACATTGTGCGGCCCTACCTTAGTGTATTTTATTGGATGTCTAGATCACCATGCTACCATTCCTTTTTGCATGGAATTTTTCTGGGCTGCTAGTCATTGTGCATTTGTACCCAAGTGTATTTTACCAAATGACTAGACCACTATGCGACTGTCCCATTTACATGGTGGGTTTTACCCCTAATTACAACCTGGATGTGGATCCGTAGGTCTAGAATATTTTATGCATTCACGGATTTAAACAAGACTAACATGTATGAATTAAATGTTGTGAACTATTGTTTCTTTCTTTTGGAAACTATACTTGGCTAAATGTTGTGTGTGTAATCTTGGGGGGATTTCTCTTTGAGTTGGCCACTCACGTTTGTTATGTGCATTGCATTAACCAGATAATGCCGGAGTAGTGTAGGACAAGGGTACGCTCGAGGACTCGACTGTAAAGCCAAGTGAGGAGCCTTATGTGAGCATGACTGAGTTCTATGAGCCCAACCAATAGATCTATAAGTCTTTCCTTTTGCTAATTTTGTATCATGTACTTTTTTATGCGTGGTTTGTATAGTCCCCATTTGGGTGGGACCATTTTGGATTTGGTTGATGTTGATATTAGCCCTATATCTCTAGCATGATTATCTTTGCTTATTCTTTGAGGCCGCTGAATGAATTCTACTCTAATTAGGAATGAATGAATGTAATCTAATTTTGTTTAAACATTAGAAACACTTCCACATGTGACTTTTCATCAGTGTGTGACACTTGGGCTTTTGCTGCAATGGTATTATACTTGAGCGGCAGAAATCGGGGTGTCACACCTACGTACATGAACCTCATCGTGCCTGAGCATGGGTCTAATTTTTTGTTAGATTTTCATGACATAAGCTTGTGAACCTTTTGCAACTTAGACAAACTTTCATTCTTTTCACTATGTGTGCTTAAGGCATGAGTACTTAGCCATTTTTGCAAGACAAACAAAAGTACTCACTTATGGTGCAAAGGTATTATGTGCAAGGTTAATGCCTTAGCACATAGTGTCCATGCATTTGCTCGAGATGCCAAATCACTTGACCTAAGTTCCTAAGTACTTAATGCAAATGCTGAAGGACTTAATTAGAATACTCACATACTTGTCCCCAAGTTTGTACGTACCTGTTGGTTGGGCTGAGGCTTTTGGCACTTCGTCATACTTGCCTATTGTTTGCTTTGCATACATCTTATACGCTTTTGAATTTCGTTGACACTTTAGTTTCATTTCTTGGATATTTGATGCTTTTTATGCACATTGCATATATCTATACTTTTGAATGTTGCCAGTACTTTGCTATCTCTATTTGTACTAGCTTCAAACTTAGTATGAGGTAGTTGTCTTTGAACTGTGCTGATCCTTTGTTCTATTGTGGACATGTAGTCTTGTGAACATTCTAATTCTACTTAATGCGTGAATCATGGTTGAGACAAAACAAACTGCCAGGCTACATTGGCGGCTCATGATGGCATCGATTCCTAAGCTTGCCTCATCAGAAGCATAATTTTGGGATAAGTTATAGAGACAGCCTTTGGCTTCCCCTAAAATGGACAAGAGAAACAAATCACCTCCTTGGATGCACATCGAAAGCAGTACATCAATGTGTCAAGCAGACTCCTCATCCTGAAAAATGAACAAGAAGATTCTTCCGTTAGAAGCTTGAGATTGACTTCGGTTCATGAATTGCTCAACTGGATCACAAATCCATAGTGTCATTACCTTAAAGCAAATCTTGTATCCTCTTAAGAAGGGCGTAGAAGGAGTCTAGGAAGTATGACAACGTCTTACCATTGGGCTGCAAACGAATCCACCCTCTCCAGCCCAATTCTCTACAGATTCTCTTTAAGGAGATATAGGTTTACCAAGGAATATTAGAAGAAGTTAATGAAGAAGCTAAAATAAAAAAGACCAGAAGGAGATGAGGAAGAAGAAATCAGTATATCCCTAAGCTGGTTAAGTATGAACGTGGGCATTGAAAATCGACAATTTTGTATTACCCGATACAATTCATGACATTATTTCAGGGCAACACCTGCTGAGGCACGTTCCCATGATAGAGAGAGCATTTACTAATGCTCCAGGCCCTTCTTATTTCATTTCAGAAGTATGGATTCTTAGTGCATGATCTGAAATTACGTCGGGAGGATACCCTACGCTACGTGTGGAAGATTGCGGAACTTAGAACTATGGCTAATGTGTTGTTTGGTAAACTGAAAAATAAAGTCTGAAAATTATTTTAACTACTAAAAACTTATAGTGCTGAATTTAAGTATGTATAAGTACTGAAGATTTTGTTTGGTAATTTATCTGAGAAAAATCATGATATCTGAAAATAATCACTTCTTTCACAAAAAATTGTTTGGTAAAAATAAACAAATTAAAAATGTCTGAAAATTGGTAATTTGCCATATTTACCTCTATTGCCTCAATTTTTACCTTTTGTAAAATATGAGATGAAACATGTTATTGCCATGCTACTAAATTTAGCATACTTATAACTTACCCACATATATCTCTTAAACATAACCCTTGAATTGATAAATCATGTGCTATTTCTTTTTGATAAAATAATCATAATCTTTCAATTGGTAGACCATGACATCGCACACAAGCATGATATTAAGCCACTCATCTTTAGGGTTCCACCTAAAACAAACTTTTAGTTTGATGACCTTGAATAAAAAAATCCGTTAGGTCGAAAAAGATATTCTTGTCCCATCGAATAAGTGATCTATACATGTATACATTATTATCTTGTAGGTGTACATGTCATCAAATTTTTATTATCCATCATTCAACAAACAAAATATTTTTAATTAACCTGTAAATATCTATTCATGATAAACCATAGGCATCTAGAACATTATGCACTAGGCATCTTGAATGAAGTTCAAGTTGTGTTAGAAGGTGAGGTGATAAGTACCTAATATTGTATAATTAACCCTGGTTGTTAAGAGCAATATCATTGTTTTTCTGGTTAATTATCCCTCATTAGGTTAATTTTCTGTCTTCAGGTGTTCAGGAGAGGTTGGGCAAGATCTGAGCCAATCAGGGCGTTTAAAGGTCCAAAAGCGATCAAGATCAAGCATGTTGACGATCCTGAGGGAAATCAAATCGAGGAGATCAGAGATTGGACCATACTCTATGGTGAATCTGAAGTTTACGAAGACCACGTCAGGATAAGGAAATTTGGAGATCTAGGTGACGGTCACGATTGAACATTCATGAAAATATGGAGGTATGCATGTGAGACCAGCCACACATCCAGTTCCTATCATGGTGGACCCCAATTGCATCATGACCACCAAATGGACCATCTTTCACCATCCATCATCAGCACGTATGTGCTGCATCTGAACGGCCAGGCAGCAATCAACGGCTAGCTGATCAGCAACAGCCATCCACCAGCTACAACAGATCGTCGTGGACCACATCTCAGTCGTCCATCCACCTGCTGGACACCAGTCATCCATCATCATCATCAACCATCCATCCTCCATCACTGCCTAGCATCCTTCAGCAACCGTCCAACCTTCATCCAGCGTCCAACAACTGCTCGAGATCCAGCCGTCCAAATCATCATCTGACTGTCCAGTGGACCTCACGTCCAGCAACAGCAGCTGCTGACAAATCTCCACCGTCCACTCCCTCCACCTTCAGCATCATCACCTACGTCAACAGCCATCATCCAACGTCCAGTGGACCTCACATCCAGCAGTAGTCTGAGGTGGGCCCAAGCTGCAGTTTCACCAGCTGTACACACAGTGGACAATAGCTACTCAGCTTCCATCAACCATCGTTTGCACAAAGGACAGCCCCATCTCTCTCTCACTTGTGTCAGCCACCAAGCAAGGCATCTCTCCTCCATATGTGCAAGCAAGAAAACCTTTCTCCACTCCCACATGTGTGGAGGCTAGAAAACACACACTCTCTCTCTTCTCTATACTTAGAATCTAAGGAACTCACTATACTTAGACTCTAAGGAAACTCTTTACTTAGTGTGGACCCTCGCCGATTTTCCCGCGCTCCCACACGACGTCGTTCTCCCTTTCCTTTCGGAAGAAGAAGAAGAGGTGCGTGCGTGCGAAATCGCCGTTTGTGCCACTGGTTTGCCTCGTTCTCGAGGGCTTCGTTTGGTTGTCGTATTGAGCTTGATGTGTTTAAGTGAATTTATATAAGACCAGAGTCGCCACTAGCCAGTTACTTCGAATCTACAGTCGGCTAGACCCCGTAGAAACGTTAGAGAAGGGAATCCGAAGATTCCTTCCTCTAAAATGACTCCTGTTGATCTGCGGTCAGAGATTCGAGGTAAGGGATCACGGTTACAGGGTGGGAAGAGGTTAAGCACCCCACACACTGCCCGTACCGAAGTACGGTCTCTACTTCACAGAATCGATCGAATACTTGAAAGTCTAATTTAATCCTCGTATATTCTCATGAATGACATGATGCAGGAATGCCGGTCTGAACACTAAGAGTTTCTGATGGGCAGGTTCCAACAACGGGCAAGCCCAAAGCGTACGCTCGAACTGACAGGTGCTTAATGTAAGACGTATGCAGTGTGCTTGAGTAATCAAGGTGCTTTATAGTGAAGCATGAATGCAGGTCTGAACAGTAAGAGTTTCTGATGGGCAGGTTCCAACAACGGGCAAGCCCAGAGAATACGCTCGAACTGACAGGTGCTTAATATAAAGACATATGCATGTGTGCTTGAGTAATCAAGGTGCTTGTAGTGAAGCAGGGGGGTTGGAAGAAAAGTAAATGTTGCACTTATGCTAGATGTAAATGAGATGATACTGGATGAATGATAGCTGGGTGGACGGAGGTGTCGCAAGGGTTGGCTTCGAGTGGCTGGATCAAGACTTGGATGGCTTGGGAGGCTTGGACCAGTAGTCAGGCAGGGCTGGACCAGGGCTAGACTCTCCTCACTCGGGCTCTCCTTGGTGGAAAAATGGGCTAAAGGGTGGAGAGATGGACTCAGAGCTCTTGGGCTGAAATGGACTCGAAGGGCCTGTTCAAATGAGAAAGGGGAGGGGGGTATTTATAGCAGCGGAGAGGGGCACTCTCGTAATTTTTTCCGGGCGGCCTGCCATGGGTCGCCCGTACGGCCGCTCCTCGGTTTCCAGCGAGTACGGTCGCTCCCTCGGGGCTGCTGTTGGACTCGCTGGTCGACTCAGTGAGTTGACTCAGCGGGTCGACTCGGTGATTTGACTCGACGGGTTGACTCGACGGGTTGACTCGGTGTTTTGACTCGACGGGTTGACTCGACGGGTTGACTCAGCGGGTTAACTCAGCGAGTTGACTCAGTGAGTTTAACTTTTTTTGGGATTTTTTGACTGGCCTTTTTTATGGGGGGTTTTTCAGGGTGATTTTTAGGACTGGGTTGACTGGGTTCAGGCTTGAACTGGGCTATGGAATGGGGCTTACAAGGGTGAGTTTGGCTGAGTTTGGACTTGGGATTTGGGGGTATGGTCCTCCGTTCAACCAACTATCTCTACCAACAGTGTAGCCGAAGGTGGGGTGTCTACAGATGCCCCTCTTTGGCAGAGGTTGCATGCAACCGAATGCCAAAGCGAGTGGACACCCCACTTCTGACCCGGTCATTCATAGATCATGGTCTGAAATCTTTGCTTGCTTTTGCATCTGTGCCAGTTGATCATTTGGAGATCGCTCACTCGCACATACCGCGAGAGTTTGGAGAAAACGTTGCGATTGTCCCTGCAGTTTGCTGCAACCTGGGTACCCAATCGCAACCCTTCCATTCCCGATCGGTACTAACATCGGAAAGGTACAGCAGAGCCTCTGCGTCGACAGTCTTACGAGGTTACTGACCCTGTGATTGATTGTATGTTTGATGTTTTCCCAGATCACTCCAGGAATACTTGTTTCGCTTGACTGTCAAAGTGGTTAGACGCCCTGCGTCCGATAGTCTTACGAGATTCTACTACGCCGACTTGGACTCAGTCAAGGTACTTCAGGCATCCACGCCTAGGTATGTGCGGGTGGGCTTTTCCACCCGATCTGCTGGTTTTGATGCTTGGTTTGCAATTCATTCTTTCCTTGATTGTGGTCTGAAATCTTTGTTATCCTTTGTATCTGAGTCAATTGATTGTCTGGAAATTGATAACTCGCACATACCGCGAGAGTTTGGAGAAAACGTTGCGATTGTCCCTGCAGTTTGCTGCAACCTGGGTACCCAATCGCAACCCTTCCATTCCCGATCGGTACTAACATCGGAAAGGTACAGCAGAGCCTCTGCGTCCCTTAGTCTTACGAGGATGCTGACCCTGAGACTGATTGTGTGATGTTTGATGTTTTCCCAGATTACTCCAGGAGTACTTGTTTCGCTTGACTTTCAAAGTGGTTAGACGCCCTGCGTCCGATAGTCTTACGGGATTCTACTACGCCGACTTGGACTCAGTCAAGGTACCTCAGGCATCCACGCCTAGGTATGTGCGGGTGAACTCTTTCCACCCAATCTGCTGATTTTGATACTTGGGTTACAATTCATCGTTTCCACCTGTTCAAATGGTTTCTGTGACCGAGCCTTTTGGCTTTCATCTTTTTGTATCTTGGCATGTGGTACGACCGCACTGACACTGGAGTTCAGTTCGATCGTACTTTGAGTGCATTGGATCCGATGGTCTCCGGGGAAACCGCGAGACATCGGATCTTATTTGATTTTTGCGTCGGCTCCTACCCAGAGATATGGAAGATCTCCCAGCGTGTTGGAGGCAGAACGCTCTACTGGAAAAATATTTTTGGGTTTTTGAAAAGATACCCACTCTGGGGAGTGATACTCCGTGGGGTTTTTATTTGCAAATAGAAATATTTTTTGTCTTTTTGAAATGAAAATCTGGTTTGCATGTGCCTCCACTAGGGATGCCTGTGGGGTCTTTAGCTAACCGACTTTTATTTTGAAAGCAGGTAAACATGATGATTGATGCGATGGATGCTGATGCATGGAGATGCATGATGAATGCATGGCTTGGTTCATTCTCTTTTCGTTTGATGATTTTACTTTTGCTGGAGATGTAGAGAATTTTGAGCTTATTGCTTGCAGGGTTGTACTCCCTTGGGGATTTTTCTTTTTGATACGGAGGTTTGGACAGCGGGTTGGTCAAGATCCCGACCCGTGGTCGATTAGGTCCATCGTCCCAAGATGCTGTTTCTTTGCTAATGAGAATGTACGAGGATATCATTCGACTTCAAGATGTTCTTCTGGGCATACATGTGATTGAGATGGTGTTTGGTTGCCCGTTTTGGTCAAGATTCCAATTTACGGGCGATTGGATCCGTCATCCCATACTGTGAAGTGAGCGGAGTTCAAGACTCCTGAATTGTAGTGCTGGGGATGCTAATTTTTGTGATTTTTGTAAATATGTGGTCCGAATCTTTACCTGAGTGATTAGGATAGAGATTGGTTATTGAAAATACAGGAAATATTTTTTGTGATTTTTGAAATATTTTCTGATGAAAGCAAGAGAAATATTTTTGATTTTTGATGATATTTTGACTTGAAAGCAAGGAAATATTTTTGTGATTTTTGACAGATATTTGATTTGAAAGCGATGAAAATATTTTTGTGATTTTTGACAATATTTTGTTTTGAAAACAAGGGAAATATTTTTTTGATTTTTAACAATATTTTCTTTGAAAGCAAGGGAAATATTTTTGTGATTTTTGAAGAGGTGATTTTGCAATGTTTTTGTATTTTGTGATTTTTCTGAAATGCAGGGAAAAGATGTGGAATTTCCATCCACTTCCAGCTTCTACTACTGGTAAGGCACCCGATCCATTTTACGTCAGCGAGCAAGACGAGTCTCACACAGTTAAGTGCCGTAGTTTTACATCTTCGGATGAGGGGATTTTGAGGGTTTTCATTCAACACACCTACAAAGTTGCCTGTTCCTCATGTGCAATGCACATAGACCACGTATCGTCCGACGGACTCCTTCGGCCACAAAATGAGCCACATCCTCACATTTCCCTTAGTCAATCCAGTTTGGGGTCTTACGTTGCTCACAATTCCGTGAGGGTGAGCTCCACCTCCCAACAGCCTTAATCCCCTTCATGAGTTCTAGGAACAGGGAACATCTGTCAGCTTCAACAGCGACTTCCAAATCAAGGTTGTCTATCATGGTGCGTTCAACACGAACAGGATTGTTGAGTTCTGCCTGCCACAGCCCTTACCTGTTTAAGAGATTCCAGACACCCGTACGATCAAGTGTCAGCCATGCCTGGAACAGGTTAGGAAAGAAAGCCCCCGAGAAGTTAATCCCAGTGTAGTTTTAGGTCTTCGGACCGCTGGGGATAAATTGGTGCGTTTGAAACTAGTGGTGAATTTTTTTTTTTGTTTTATATTGTATCTATATTTTTTTTGTTTTGAAAAGGTTCCAGATTTCAACTCGGGTGATCAAGATTGATACTGGTTTTCATGGAAAGCTTTAAAATATTTTTGGTATTTTTGAAATGATCCGGGTTTATCGAACCATGATCCCAACGATCGAGGCCGATGCCGGTTTTTAGTTGAAAGCGAGAAAGGTCCCCCGAGAAATTAATCCCAGTGTAGTTTAAGGTCTTCGGACCATGAAACTGTACAAAAGAGGGGCAAACATGTTTTTTTGTTTTTGGAAAAATGTCCGGTGTCAGCGGATGGACAATCCAGACTGATGCCGGTTTTTATTGAAAATCTCTCGGGATGTCGATCCCGACGTAGTTTAAGGTCTTCGGACCAAAACTTTAAAAGCGGGGCTGGTAATATATTTTTATGATTTTTGAAAATGTCCGGAGTCATTGATCTTGATGTGAGCAAACAAGACCGACGCCGGCTTTTATTGAAAATCTCTCGGGATGTTGATCCCGACGTAGTTTAAGGTCTTCGGACCCAGACTTAGTAAAAGGGGGGGCAAACACATTTTTTGTTTTTTCGAAATGATCCAGATCATCAGATCTTAGCCTGAAAGGCTGGGATCGATGTTGGTTTTTATTAAAAATCTCTCGGGACGTTGATCCCGACGTAGTTTAAGGTCTTCGGACCCAGACTGTGTACAAATAAGTGTTGGAAATGCATAAATATATTTTTTGTGGTTTTCGAAAATACCCGGTGTCGTCGGATCTTGATTCGAGCAATCAAGACCAATACCGATTTTTATTGAAAATCTCTCGGGATGTGAATCCCGACGTAGTTTAAGGTCTTCGGACCCAAAACCTTAAAAGAGGAAAGATATTTTTTTGTTTTCTTTTTTGAAAAATATTTCGGGTCATCGATTCTGATTTTGATGGTCGAGATCGATACCCATTTTTATTAAAAATCCCTCGGGATGTTGATCCCGACGTAGTTTAAGGTCTTCGGACCAAAAACATGTACAAAAGAGCAGCAATCCAGGTTGGAGACTACGGGAATTCTCTTTGGAATGGTTTGGATCATCAGGTCATACCTTTGGATGGTTGAGATCATTGTTTGACCAAGTCAAATTTTCCTTTCTTTTTCTTGGAAATTCCATGGAACTTTTCCACATCATCAACCCAATTTCTCACCCATTTCTCATGAGATGAGATTTTGGTGAAATTTCTTCCTTTCTCTCACCCTTCTCTTCCATCACTTCAATCTTACATGAAGGTACAAGATTCACTTGCAACCACCCTTCCCAAGGGGGAGTTCTTCCCAAGGAGAGGGAGAGGGAGGTCGTTTCAACTAGGTAGAGGCTAGGACGGCCTCCCATGGGCCGCCCGACCGGTTTGTGCCTCCTGGTCTCTTCAGGGGGCTGGGTAAAAGGGTGCCCTCCCCTTTTCTATATAACATGGGACAACCCCCCCCTTCAAACGTGCAATCTCTCTCTTCTTTCTCTCATACTCTTTCTTTTTTCAAGTTTCCTTTCTCTTCTTTGGTGGTCCTTTGCTCTTCTCAAGTGGTGGGCCTTAGAGAGGTCTTGGGACAGCAAGGTGGTCCTTCTTTGGTGGGTGGTAAAGGTATGGACCACTTCCTTTCTCTTTCTTGTCCTTTTCCATCTTCATTGTCTCTTCTCATGGCCCTTTTTCTTTTTCATGTAACTATTCAAAGCAGGTGTGAAGGTGGGCCCAAGTATTCTTGACCTTTTCCTAGATCTCAAGTCTTTCAAAGGTGGTGCTTGGAGAAAGACATTGCAAGCTCTCTACTTTTTTCATCCATCTTTTTTTTCACTCCCTTCATGTGCATGTAAAGAGTGATTTTGCCATGTCATCAAGTGTGCATGGCAAAATACTCTATCTTTTTCATGGGAGTTGGGCCTCTTTTCATGTGTATCAAATGGGCTCAAAGTGAAGTCATGGCCCTTGGTGTATTTGGTGGGTCCAATGCTTCATTTTGGGCTCCTTCTTACTTTCTTTCTCTTGTTATTTCCCTTTGGAGCTTTCTTTTTCTTTTCCATCTTCCTTTCAAGGCTTGGGCCCATGGGCATGGTAGGGCCCATCTCAAGTTTTGAGCTCATGGGGCTCACTTTGGGTGACCCCATCTTTCTTCACATGTGTATGGATCAAGGTGGCTAGCCCATTTTTCATTTTGGATCTCAAGTGGGCTAGTTTTCCTAGTTGGGCCTACATGGACAAGTGGCTCAAGTCTTCCACTATCTCTTGATTATGATGTACATCCTTGTACAAGGTGTAGTGGGCTCCTTGGAGTTTTTCATGTGGATGGGCTTTTGGGCCTTCATTGAAACTTGGGCACTTCTTTGAACCATGTGTGCCCCACTACACTTTGTTCATGTAGGATTTTTCTTTTCATGCTTTTTCTTTGATGGATGGAGGACTTGGGCTACTTGACCATCTACAAGTCCCATGAGTGAGTTGTTCCCACAATCTCACTAAGTTCAAATGGTTTTCTTTGTGGTAGGAATGTGGTTCTCAAGAGTTTCCCTCTAATGTTATCAATCTCGAATGGATGATCCTCAAGTGAGCTATCCATACAACCATAGCTCCTTGATCCTTTCTTTGGGGCTTGGTGGGTCATTCCACCATTATTTTAAATATGAGTGGTTTTTCTTTGAATTTGTGGGAAAGAATGATACCCATAAGTTGCCCATTCTTGTCCCATGCTTTGGGACATTTTGGATTTTGATCTTCAAGTGGGCTATGTATACCATTCTTATCCATTTTCATGATGGTTGGGTGACTCATCAAGCCATGCTCTTTTGTTCTTACATAGTCTCCCTTTTTTGGTAAAGAAATTGGTGCACATAAGTTGCCCAAACTTGCCTTTTCATGGGCATTTTCAACTTTGATTCTTCATGTGGGCTATGTGCATCAACTTTCTACCCTTAGCTTCTTTGATTCATATGTTTGTGGGTAGACCTCCTTGTTGTATTTTCATGGTCCAAACTTTCATCAAGATGAGGCATATAAGGTTGCCCATGGTTAACCCATGAATGGGTCCTCATGTTCTTCAAGTGGGCTATGTGCTCTCTCCAATCCATTGAGATGAGGCATTTGGGTTGCTCTTGGGGGCCCGTTTCCTTTCTATCCCCCACTTGTCCATGCACATGTGTAAAAAGATGGAGACATCCTAAGTGAGAATCATGACCTTGGCATAAAAGTGAGTCCATCCTTGGCCACATGTGGACTTTGAAGAGGAACTTCTTATGTGAAGTAGGACTCTTATCCTTAGTTGATCTCATGGCACTTGAGTGCATTTGTTGTCCAAAATGTGTCCTTGGATGATGGACTTTTCTTACCTGAGGCATACCATGCCACCTTCTTTAAGGTGGGCCTTACTTTTTCCAATGGGTCCAACACATATCCTAAGTGACACATGGAGTTGGACTTTAGATTTTGCATTGGAATGTGAGTCCAATCCCATGGGTTTCTTGGATGAGAATTTGGATTTTAATGGGTAAAGGATAGGGACTTACCTTGCCAAGCTTGTAGGATTCCATGGCGGATGGTACCAGGGGCCACCAAGTGGTTGACGAGGATGATCCTGCTTTCATTGTCCGCCGAGGGGACCACATGTGTTCCCTAGCTATGGAGCATCAACCTCTCCCTGCTATCAAGGGTCGAGGTACCAGGGATCGCTGGGACAATTGGATGAAAGAGCCACAGCCTTTGCTTGAGCGAGTACTAGATGGAACTCCTTTTGCTGGCCTCCTCACCCTATGCTTCCATAATAACGACGCCAACCGCATGATGCTTGCGGCCCTTTGTGAGAGGTGGCGGGATGAGACCCACACCTTCCAGCTCCCTTGTGGAGAATGGGGAATAACCCCTTTGGATATTTACATGCAGATAGGTTTCCCGTTTCATGGGGCAATTGTCCCCCAAGTTAGCTCTCTAGCTCCCCTCTCTTCCACTGATTGGCTGCGGCTTGTTGGTGACGTCCCTCCTGAGGGTGAATTCCAAGGCCATCAAGTGAAGATGCGATGGTTTTACAACAATTTTGCCTCCGTCGTCCCCACCACCGAACGAGAGGCCCTCCACAAGGCGCGAGCCATGATCACTTATGCTTTTAGATCCTTTCTTTTTTGCCATGCGAATGAGAGAGTTGATCCTAAATTTCTTCGTTTAGTCGAGGATCTTCATCACCCCTATAACTGGAATGGGGCCATCCTGACCCGTCTCTTTCAAGGTCTGGACAAGACCTGTCGGCATAGCCGGTCCTTCATAGGCTTCTGGCCTGTCGTTGAGGTACCTCTTCTTTCATCCTCCTTGGAGCCATTTGCCTCCTTTCTCTCTCTGATCATTAAATGTACTTTCATCCAGACCTGCTTTTATGACCATTTTCCGCATCTTGCGCCGAGGATGCGAGATGACATTGAGCCTTCTCAGTATCGCCACATGTACTGGCATCAACAGAATCGTCAGCGGAACTCCCGAGTTCCCGGGGACAATTGGCGTGCTGATATAGACGGGCTGACAGTTGAGGATGTAAGTATCTTGCTTGTCTTTGTCCTTGTGCTGTACTTGTAACTGATCGTGGTAACCTCTTCTGCTGCAGTTCGCCCGGATGCCATACGCTAGTTTCCCTCTCTACTACACACCCCAGCGCGTGGAGGCATACGATGCTTCATGTCTCCGCATTATGCTTTCTGACGCTGAGTCCTTCCAATGGTACTTGGGAGAGAGATTGCTTCGGCAAGTCACTGGGGTGGCTCGGGTCCCCTGTTCTGCACCTCCTCCAGCTGCTCGGATGCCAGTTGATGAGAGAGTTGAGGCTCTGGTGGGCCAGCCTGGCTTCCGTTTCACGATCCCGGATCGTGATTATGACGAGTGGTATCTGCTATTTGGCCAGGGGCCTTTGCTTCCTTCGCTTTATGTTCCAGGTGGCCGTCGCAGATATGCTGGAGGTTCAGTGACTGCTCCTTTGATGGATCTTTATCGTCGGGAGCGGGACGCGAGGAGGGGCGATGATGATTATGTTGGTGACTTGTAGCTGTCTCTGCTTTACATGGCCTTGTACTTTTGTTTTTGTCCCCTTTTGTATCAAGCTCTTTTGGATGAATATACATGGTCTTTGTTTTGTCTCAAATTTCTTGATGATATCTGGATGCTTTGACTTGTGACTTGTTCCCTGATGATTTGTGATTTCTCAACTGCATGGACAATGACTTGAATGGTTTAGATTGCTTGTTTAGGCCCTGCGGGGCCCACTTGATGACTGGATCTTGGATTTTAGCCCTTCTTTTGATGATTGGTCTTTTGATCTCGCCACTCCATGACTTGTGTAAGCTTTCCAATGGTTTGGATCTTGATGATTTGGCCCTTGAATGGTTCAGATTGATGGATTTGGCCCTGTGGGCCCACTTGAGACCTTAGCTTTACTTTGGTGCACCTCTTTTGATGATTTGTGAGGCTAGGAATGCTTCTCATGGTGTGGATGAGGGCTTGAACGTCTCTGATCGCTTGATTTGGCTTTGTGGGCCCACTTGATGATTAGATCTTGGATTCTGGCCCTTCTTGTGATGATCAAACCTTTGATCTTGTTGTTTGACGGCTCATGTAGGTTCTTCAATGGTTTAGATCATGATGATCTAGTCTTTGAATGGCTTGGATTGCTTGTGGCCCCCACTTGATCACTTTCCCCCTTCTTTGGCTTGATCAGCCATATTCCGGTCACATTGCTTCGTGATTGGACCAATGGGGCACCTTTTGTATGATCTTGATCATCTTCAGTTGAAATTTGGAGTGGACCGGAGCCTTGGGCGGCCCACGAAGCGCCATCTGCTGACGTGGACTGTCAGCCTCACCTACCAAGAATCCTGGAGCCAATCCCGCGGAGAGAGGGGAACCGAGTCCGTACGGGCGGCCCAGGGCAGGCCGCCCAAGGCTCGCCTCTTGAGCGGCCTGGGCTGGCTCTGGTTCGGACACTCTCCTCTGTCCACTGTCCCTGTCTCCATCTGCTTTGCACTGGCGAGTTCGATTGCAGCCATGAATATTCTTTTTGTCTCTTCTTTCCTTATCATCTTGTCTTCATCTTGGTTTGTCCTTTCTTGGGCAATGGATGGTGGGGATTTATAGGCTGTGGGGGCTGTCCAAGATGGGTCCCACACTTCAGATCTTCAACTGAGCTTTGATAATGGGGAGATGCCTTTAATGGATGGGGTAGATGGGGCATTAAGAGGGGGCATTGATGAAGACTTAAGCTTGGTGGTTGGTGGAGCTTTGAATGGGTCCATTAAAGGCGGGATGGCTGGATTTTCAGATTTGAATGGGACCTTCATCATGGGAGGAATGGATGGTATAGATGGGATGATGGGATGGGACATAGGTGAGGCTATGCATCCCTTGAGTGTGGGTCCCATGGATGACGTGATGGACGGTGATGATGGGACTATGAGGGACATAGATGGGCTGATCTCATGTCTGGATGGTATGGATGGCTCAGATGGTACCTTTGACGGTTTGGATGCTCTGGATGAGGGCCGAGATGTGCGGCACACTTGTTTGGGTGGACTTGATGTGATCATTGATGATGTCCCCTTGATGATGGACGGTGTGGATGCCTCGATGATCCCTTTGATCGGCCAAGATGATGATTGGATTCATGATTTCCTACTGGAGAGGGCCGCAGGTCCGGATCTGGCCGTTGATTCTTCGATCGGGGTAGCCGGGACCCTTTTGGATGGTTCAGATGTATTCTTTGACGGTCAGATTGGTCAGGATGCCACGATGTGCGGTGTGATCTTCACTGATGGCTCTTTTGGTTGGGAGCATTGTCCTTCTTTTGGTCATCGGCCCTTTGCGCACTCTGTTCACGAGGTGGGCGAGTCTTCTCATGCGGCTGAGGTTGTGACAGTTTTCGACAGTGATGCGGCTATATCAGACATAGCCGTTACTGGGGACAGGTCAGGGGCTGTCGAGTCTGCAGAGGTTCCAGCTTTTCCTTCTCCTTCGCCTGTTGACCTTCCGATCCTTGATGAGCTGTCCTCGATTTCTGGGCCTTTTGTTCTGGAGGGGGTACCAGTGAGGACTTGTCAGCTGCTTCCTCGTCCTTCTTGCTCACCACGACTGCTTGCTTGGCTTGACAGCTTGTCGGCTTATGAGATTCGGGAGTTAGAGTCCTATGGCTTCGGCAGTCTGATTCATATGGCTAGAGTTGACATTGACTGGAGGATGCTCGGAGCTGCCTTGATTGACTGGGTCCCTTCGTTGAACTTGTTTGCGTTCAACGATATGGAGATGGGGCCTTCTTTGGAGGAGCTTACACGCTTGACAGGCTTACCCTTGGATTATACTCAGTACTTCTCGCCGAAGACATCGCCGAAGACTGCTACACCGCAGAACTGGTTTGGGATCCCTTATCTTGTTCGACCTGCAGCTAGTGGCCAGGATGCTGTAGTGTTCTCTTTGGACCTGCTGTATGATCTCTTTTCGGGTCCTCAGAGTACGGCCGGTTCTACCTTTGCTCGGAACGCACTGATGTTTTGCTTGATTGCTGAGGTGCTGTTCTCGGGATGGCACAGGTCCCAGACTCCTTTGCTTTTCGAGGTGATGAGCCGAGCTGTCCGTCGGCAGGGGATCATTTCTCTCATCTTGGTCGAGCTATTCGATGGGCTGACCGACTGTGCCCTGGGCCGCACTCGTGTCCTTCGCGGCTGTTGTGCTTTCCTTCAGGTATCTTCTCTGCACCTTTTTTCTTCTTGCTTTGCTAGGAATTGTTTTGCTTTAGTTGAACTTCTTTTGCTTTCTGTGATCAGGTATGGCTATGGGAGCGTCTTTCTCTGACCGTTCCTGTACCTCTTCCTGGCATCCCTAGCTCTGACATCATGCGTTATATCATGGAGTTCCTTCCGCATACGGCTAGGATGAGCGAGCCCTTGTATCGCAGGATGTTCGCTGATCTGCGTGACTGGAACGTTCGTTGGGAGTCATCTTGGCTTTCACTTCCTCCAGTGCTTTGCGATGCACACCGCCTTCCTCTGATGTTGGTAGGCTTTCGATCCTACTTTTCTTATCATCCCATCCGATTCCTGCGGCAGTTTGGATACGAGCAGGATGTTCCTCTTTTCGCTTTCACGGGTATCGGGCGTCGAGTGCTTCCATCTAGGTCCTCTGACTTCAGGACCCGGATTGATTGTTCCTGGGCGAGTTATTTGACAGCTGATTCGTTGGGATTTGAGCTGCGGACTTTTTCGATGGCGACCGCCCCATATCAGTACTGGGTTGTTGAGCAGTCTTTGTATCGACGTATCCCTTGTTGGCACCAGACTGCTGATGAGGATGAGCAGGATATTCTTGGAGATGCTGGCTCTTCATCTGGTTCATATGAACCTTTTGAGGAGCGCCCGTTTATCGATCCTGGCTTCCTCTTGGCCACTCATGGTCATCTGCTGTCTGAGATCTCTGCACTTCGGTATCATTGTGAGATGATGTCGAGGAGATTGGCTGCCGATCGGAGGTTGTCTGATGAGGAGACAGCGATCCGTACCCTTGAGCGCGATGAGGTGCATTACCTGCGTATGGAGGTGAGCAGGTTGAGAGCGAGACTATCTTCTTATGAGTCAGAGGACTCACCTGATGTGGCCGAGGAGGAGGGTAGAGATTGATTGTGTTGGCCACCTGCACATTCCTTTTTTGCATACATGATTGATGATGATGTATTTTTTGAAAAAGGTGATATGTTATATGTAAAAGAAATATGATGCATTTAATTAAAAAAAAAAGAGAACTGTTTGAAAATCTACTGTGCCATGAGTTGTCTTGTGAGTGTGTCTGGATTTTGTGTCAGGATATAGGAATCAGAACTGGGGCTCGGTCAATGATTTGACCGATGTCTCGGGATTTGACTTGTGTGTTCCTTTGGTTCCCTAGAGATGTAGGCAACGGAAACTGTTGCCTCCTGAGATTGTCAGAACTTGTAGAGCTCTTCGATCCTGACTGCACTTCTTCTTGTTCTTGAACTGTGACTGCTTGAATCGATCTGGACCGTCTGACTTCTTAGTACCTGCACTTTTATTATTATTATTTTTTTTTCTTTTTTTTCATTTGAGCCATTTTTGCCTGCAGCGCTCTTTCGAGTTTTCACCACAGCCGGCTTTTTCCAGTCATTTTTGCCCGTGGCGCCCTTTCGGGTTTTCACCACGTCCCGGGTATTTGGTCTTGCCTGCCCCTTGGCAGCTGTGCTGTTTTTACCCTTGGCGCCCTTTCAGGTTTTCACCAAGTCCGCTGTATGCCCACTGTTTTTACTCGGAGCGCCCTTTCGGGTTTTCACTCCGCCCTCTTTGTTTAGGCACACCTTTCTTTTTCTTTTTCTTTTTCTTTTCTTTTTTTTTTTCTTTCTGGATCTCTGGATAACTGCGGCGGCTAGAGGTCGGGAATCCGTCGTTGCCGGCCGATGGCAGTCTTTCAGCCCTTATCCTAAGTTACGATGATAGAGCTGTCGGTCTTTGCTAAAGACTTCTCTGAGATGAATGGATGGATGACTGTGTTTCTTTTTGGGTTGATTTTTTCCTCGGGTGCCTTGCTTTGGCTTCCCTTTTTCTTTCTCTTTTCCTTTTTTTTCTTTTTCTTCTGTATTCTTTTTCTCTTTTTTTTTGTCTTTTCTTTTTGAATCCCCCCCCTTTTTTTTGTATTTTTCTCTTTTGAAATCCCCTTATTTGAAGCACTTGTTGGTGGACGGAAATGATTTCTCAGAGATCTTAGCTTTGACCTCTTGACTTCAGCTCTATTAAAGTAACCTTTGATAAGGTCAGAATAACTTACCCGTGAAAGATCTTCACGTTGTCGGTGTTGGTTGGCTCAGGAAGATCCACCCCTCTCATGCTGGTGAGTCTGAGGGCGCCTCCGGGAAGTACTTCTCTGACGATCAGTGGCCCGTCCCACGAGGGTTTGAACTTTCCTCTGGGATCTGGAAGGTGCGACGGTAGAATCTTCTTCATGACCATGTCGCCTACCTTGAAGCTCCTTTTTCGGACTCTCTTGTTGTAAGCCCGAGCGATCCTTTTCTGATAGCACTGTGAATGACTTAGTGCACGCATGCGTTTTTCATCTGCCAGCTGCAACTGATCGAATCTGGCCCGTTGCCATTCTCCTTCTTCAATTCCGCTTTCTAATAACACCCGAAGTGATGGTATTTCCACTTCGACTGGTAGAACTGCTTCCATTCCATAAGTAAGCTCGAAAGGAGTAACGCCCGTAGCAGACCGTACAGACGTTCGATAGGCCCAAAGTGCATATGGGAGCATATCTGACCAATCTCGATAGGTCTCGACCATCTTCTCGAGTATCCTGACGATTGTCTTGTTTGCGGCTTCTACCCCACCATTCATCTGGGGACGGTAGGGGCTTGATCGATGACGTTGGATCTTGAATTTGCTGAGGAAGTCATCCATCTTCTTATTGACGAACGGGGTTCCATTATCTGTGATGATAGCATTGGGGATTCCGTACCGGCATATGATGTTGTTCTTCATGAATTTGATCACCTGAGATGCTGCAATCGTGGTGTATGAGGCTGCCTCTACCCACTTGGTGAAGTAGTTGACTGCCACAAGTATGTACTCATGCCCGTTTGATGCTTTGGGACTGATCTTGCCGATGATGTCGAGTCCCCACATGGAGAAGGGCCAGGGGGTGGTCAGGTTGTATAACTCTGATGATGGGGCATGGATTTGATTCGCATGCTCCTGACACTTGAAGCATTTTCTGACGTGCTGGCAACAGTCTGTCTCCATGGTGAGCCAATAGTAGCCGAGTCGTAGAATCTTCTTTGCCATCATGTGCCCATTCATGTGTGGGCCACAGATTCCTTCGTGTATTTCTTTCATGATCTTTGCAGCTTCTGTTTCATCGACGCATCGGAGGAGGATGTGATTATAGGATCGCTTGTAGAGAACTTCGCCACTGATGGTGAACTGGCCGGCCAAACGTTGGATGGTTCGGCGATCTGTTGCTGTTGCTGATTCTGGATACTCCTGGGTTTCGAGATATTGCTTGATGTCGGCATACCAGGGTTTGTCAGGGACAGCTTCGGCTTCTTCTATTTGTAGGCAAAAGGCAAGTTCTTCTTGAATTTCGACTGTGAGCTCCCATTCTGAAGCTCCTTTTGGTATCTCGAGCATTGATGCAAGTGTGGCGAGAGCATCTGCAAACTGGTTCTTGGCTCTGGGCATGTATGAGAAAGTGATTTCTTTGAATTCTTCGATCAGATTGTCAAGATACACATGATATGGTATCAACTTCTCATCCTTGGTCTTCCATTCGCCATTGGTCTGATTGATGATAAGCTGTGAGTCTCCAAATACTCGTAGCTTCTTGACGCCCAAGTTATGGCTTCCCTTAAGCCAGCGATGCATGCTTCGTACTCTGCCATGTTGTTGGTGCACTCAATGCTATGCGCCTTGAGATAGGAATAGGGACATCGTCTGGAGAGTAGAGAATTGCTCCAATACCGCTCCCTTTAGAGTTTGCTGCGCCGTCGAAGAATAACGTCCACTCATCTTTTTTCTTCTTTTCATCCCCTTCAATAAGCAAGAGATCTTCATCAGGGAAGAACGTCTTGAGCGGTTGATAATCCAGGAGAGAGTGAGCCGCAAGATGATCGGCGAGGGCCTGTCCCTTGATTGCCTTCTGAGTGACATAGGTGATGTCGAACTCAGACAGGAGTAGCTGCCATTTAGCTATCCTTCCAGTGAGTGCCGGTTTCTTGAACAGGTACTTGAGTGGATCCATGTGAGTGAGGAGGAGAATAGGGAATGCAATCATGTATTGACGGAGTCGCTGAGTTGCCCAGACTAGGGCGAGGCAAGTCTTCTCGATCGGGGAATACCTGGTCTCGTAGTCGGTGAACTTCCGGCTCAAATAATATATTGCTTGTTCCTTCTTCCCGGTCTCGTCGTGCTGGCCGAGGACACAGCCTATGGCTTCTGCTGCTACCGAGATGTATAACAATAGTGGTCGTCCGGGAGTGGGTGGCACTAGGACTGGAGGATTCATGAGATACTTCTTGATGCGGTCGAAGGCGACTTGGCAATCATCATTCCATTCTTTTGGGACGTTCTTCCGAAGAAGCTTGAATATGGGCTCACAGATAGGTGTGAGCTGTGCGATGAAGCGACTGATGTATTGAATTCTGCCGAGGAAGCCACGAATTTCTCTCTCTGTTCTAGGAGGGGGCATCTCGATGATTGCTCTGGTTTTGGTCTCGTCGACCCTGATGCCATCCTCGCTCACCATAAAGCCAAGGAGCTTACCTCCCATTGCACCGAAGACACATTTCTGAGGGTTGAGGCGGAGCTTGTACTTTTCTAATCTGTTGAATAACTTCTTTAGATCTTCAAAGTGTCCTTCAATTGTGCGAGATTTGACGATCATGTCATCCACATATACTTCGAGCTCCTTGTTCATCATGTCGTGGAATAATGCTGTCATTGCTCGCTGATATGTTGCTCCTGCGTTCTTCAGACCGAACGGCATTACCCTGTAACAGAAGGTTCCCCAGGGAGTGATAAATGCTGTCTTCTCGCGATCTTCGACGGCCATCTTGATCTGATTGTAACCTGAGAACCCGTCCATGAATGAGAAGATCTTGTATCCAGCAGTGTTGTCGACCAGAGTGTCGATATGTGGCAAAGGGAAGTCATCTTTAGGACTGGCTTTGTTGAGATCTCGGAAGTCGATGCACATTCGAACCTTGCCGTCCTTCTTTGGTACTGGCACGATGTTGGCGAGCCATTCAGGGTAGTTGGAGACTACCAAGAATCCCGCGTTGTACTGCTTGATGACTTCATCTCGGACTTTCAGAGCCCACTCTGGCTTCATTCTTCGAAGTTTCTGCTTCACTGGCTTCATATCTGCCTTGGTTGGCAGATGGTGTACAACGAGCTCTTCATCGAGCCCCGGCATGTCTTCATATGAGAACGCGAAGTTGGACAATCTTGGAGCTAGGAACTCTATCATTTTCTGTTTCATCTCAGGTGGCAACGATTTTCCAATGCGTACTTCCCTAGGGATCTCAGGCGTCCCCAAGTTTACTATCTCGAAATCATCGGCTACAACATTGGCTTTAGATTCGAACTTTTTGAGGAGATCCTCTAGTTCGGGAGCTGGATCATCATCTTCCTCATCCCGAGCTTCGTCCAGACCCATGAGTTCGAAGTCTAATTCGATGTCGAAATCATATGATTCGACTTCAAACTCATGTGACTCTTTAGACGAACTTGGCACACTATTGAATGCAGGAAAAGAAATGTTTTTTGGTTTTTGAGAATTTTCTGAAATGGAAATACTAGATGTTTTTGGCTTTTGAAAGTTTTTGATTTTTTTGGTTTTTTGAAATTTATGGGACTTTGAACAAGCGGGCATTGCAGACCATGATTGAGCCCAACTTGTTCCAAAGTTCCGGTCGCTGCTTAAACAGGCGTTTTTTTTGGAAGCCAGAGCCCTCAGATGGCTCTTTGGCTGATTCAAAAGTTAGGGGAACAGATGACCATTCAGGACCCCACACTTCCTCCCCTGAAGAGGTGGGGGTTGATGATTTGGGTGAAGAATCATGGTCTGGCCCAATGACCATGACTTCTCGCTGGTCGGGTTCGGGATCTGAGTCGCACTCAGTCCCTCCCGGATCACTTACTTCGCATTGCAGTTCGTCTGGTTCCACAGCTAGACACAAGTTTGGAATCTGGACATCAGACCAATCTAGGGCTGGCCACTTCCCTTTCTTGGTCCAATGGATGGGCTGCTTCTGCCCCTGGCTGATGATTGATGATGTTGATTCTGCAGGGATGGGCAAGTCATGCCCCTTGCTAATTGGTGCTGAGACGGGCAAGTTGTGCCCCTTGCTGACTGAAGTGGGCAGGTTGTGCCCCTGGTTGAGAGAAGTGGGCAAGTTGTGCCCCTGGTTGGGAGCAGGTGTCAGAGTAACCTGGTCCTGAAGCTGCTGTATTTGACTTCCTTCTTCGTTTTCATCATTTCCTTCTTCTTCTGGAGGCTTAGATGGTTCGAGAATCTGATCCCATCGAATGGGGGGCCACGTGGCCCAAACTAGGCTCATTGGGAGGCCTTTGTGTAGTGCAGTCGGTTGATTCCCTCCTGGATCTTTGCAAGGTTCTCCTGGCTTGACGAATTAGATGGGTGAGCACCGAAATTTCTTCCTCCTTTTGTCCATGAAGACTGTCTTGTATCCGAGTCCCCATTTGCGTTGGTTATATACTAGCGATACCTTTCTGGACTTGAAGTGATTCTTCATTCGGTATTTGAGGCTCAGACGCTCTGCCGGTGAGAAGACACGGTCCACCCTTATTGGTTCTGGATTGGCGATAGAGTTCACAGTCTCAAATTCGAAACTGTGAAATGGGATGTCTTCTTCAGAGTGTTGGATATCGATGACCGGGATGTCTGGTTCGGTGGCAGCAGCATTAGAAGGAATGATGAGCTCCTTCTCTGCGTGGATAGAGATCACTTGATTTCCACAGATGTACTTCACCCGTTGATGTAAGGTTGATGGCACAGCTCCAACCTTGTGCAGCCACGGCCGTCCGAGCAACATGTTGAAAGAGGCTGATATATCCAAGATTTGGAATGTGATGGTGGAGACTTCCGGGCCTATCTGTACCTCTATGTCGACTTCCCCTTCCACTGATCGGCGGGTGTTGTCGAATGCTCTGACACATATGGTGCTGGGTCGAAATGAAGAGGGACTGATTCCCAAACGTTCCGCAGTCTTGAGTGGGCAGACATTTAAGCTTGAGCCATTATCGATAAGGACCAGCGGAACACAGAGGTCTTTGTATCGTAAGGCTATGTTGAGGGATCGCCCATGATCGCGTCCTTCTGGTGGCAACTCATTATCTGTGAAGGTGATGGCGCGCGGAGCCAGGAGTTGTCCAATCATCAAAGCTATCATTTCTGGTGCCGTATCGGAGGAGACATGAGCATCGTTCAAGGTTTTGGCGAACATTTCTCGGTGTATGCGAGATGTGCAAAGTAGCTCCCATACTGATATTTGAGCAGGGATTGACTTGAGCTGAGTCGCCACATCGTATGCGGCTTCATTTTTATTGCCGAGGCCTGAGAGAGCGCCTTTGGGATCTCCTCTGTTCTGATTATCTCTTCGGATGCAACGTCCATTGGGATTCATGTTCCCCACTTCCGCACATTCTGGATAGTGCCATGGAACCTCTTTGTAGCTTTCTTCCCTTTTGCCTTCTAGGACCACCGGTTCTTGCAACGGTGCCGTTGTGGGTACCAGATCTTCCTCGTATGGAGCTTTTGCCTTGAGGACTACATTGTTGCCTGTGATGAAGGGGTAGTATCGAGGCTTGTCTTCATAGACCACATAAGGTCGTGGTCCTGGCTTGATTGTTCCTGGGGCGGGAGGCTCCCATGGAATGAATACTGGTCCTCTTGATATGGCAGGAGGTTTCTCTGTTCGTCCGAGCTGCCGTAGCGTGATTGATACGCCTCCGGGACTTGCCCCTTGCAATATGACAGGCTTGTATGTGGGCTCAATGTATGATTGTGCTCCTTCCAGGACGACTGGTTCCCAGCTTGAATGGTTGTAAGGTGCCCCTTGAACAACTGGTATATCATATGGAGGTGCTCCTTCAAGCACTACTGGCTCGGAGATTGAAGGAAGAAAGGGACTTGCCCCTTGCAAGACTGGAGGAGGATTTGTTGGCTCATAAGTGTAAGCGTGAATGGATTGGATGGGGGAGAAGAAGCGATCGAGATGATCCCCTTCTTCTATACTATTGACTGCAGGGCCACGAGACGAACTGGGGTCCGTCGGATGTTGAGGCAGAGGATTCTGAAGGATGTTGGTGGAAGCTGTTGGAGAAGTTCCAGGGACCGAGATGACGATCTTGCGGTCATCAATCAGGTCTTGTATGGCATTCTTCAAAGTATAGCATCGATCCGTGGCGTGGCCACGTCCTTGATGGTAGGCGCAAAACTCATTTTCTCGGTAGTTTGGTGGCAAAGGATGAGGCGGAGGCCGAGGTGTCATTAGAGTAAGTAACTGCTTTTGTACCAGTGTAGTCATGATTTGACTAAGTGGTTAACTGAGTGGAGTGAACTTCCTGAACTCCCTGTAATTATGCCTGTTCTGGTATGAGTATTGGCCATTTCCTCTGAACTGCTGCTGTTGTCGAGGTGGTTGTGGCTGAGGATTCGGTTGTGGCTGATACCGCTGAGGCTGATGCTGAACTTGATTCTGCTGATACTGTTGACGTCCCTGTGGGGGAGCACGTTGATTCCCTTGAGCAGTGGTGTTGATGTTGTTTACCTCTGTTGGGCGGGGAGGAGAACCACTGCGGTTTCCATTCCCGTGCCCGATAGGTCTTCCTTCCACTCTGTTCCTCTTGACTGGAGTGGCTTGATGAGGCCATGGGGAGATCGTCCCGGCCCGGATCCCTGCTTCGACTTGCTCTCCAGCACGGATCAACTGTGAGAAATTCGCATATGGATGCGAGATGAGGTATCCGGATATGCCTGGATATGTTGAATGAACAATCATGGAGATTTGTTCTTCATCGTCGATGGGTGTCCGCATTCGAGCTGCCATAGCTCGCCAACGTCCCACATAAGCTGATAGTGTTTCATCACTCCTTTGCCTGAGTGCTGCGAGGTCGGCTCTTCTGGGTGCCATGTTGAGATTATATGCGAATCTGTCGACGAAAGCCTGGGAGAGCTGTTCCCATGTTCTGATGCGGTGGCAGTCCAATGAAGTGTACCAATCTAGGGCATCGCCCTTCAGAGATTTTTGGAACAAACGTATGAGGGCCCCTTCATTTCCTGAGATTGCGCTCAGCTCTCCACAGAAGGCCTTGAGATGTGCTGTGGGACAACCGCTGCCGTCGTATCTTTTGAACTTTGGAACCTCAAAGTTTTGAGGTACCTGAGCATCTGGGCAAGGACACAAGTCTCTGAACTTGGTCGAAGGTAAGTCGATTCCTTGCTGTCGCTGAAGCTGATTTTCCAAGATCTGGAACTGCTCCCGCAACTCGTCCAGTCCTGAGTGATCTGTTCGAGCGACTGGTGCCTCTTGGAGTAAGGCACGTTCTTCTTCGGCATAGTGGTCGATGTCTTCGACCCTATGGGCTTGCTGACAAGCAACCGCGGGTTGCTGAAATTGATTTGATGACTGAACTGGATTCTGATGAACTTGTGCTTGAAAGGATTGTAACTGAACTGGAGATTGTACTGAAGGTTGAACTGGAACTTGTTGGAAATTGACTGGATTTTGCTGAATTGAAGATTGCTGAAAATTAACTGGATTTTGCTGAATTGAAGATTGCTGAAAATTAACTGGAATTCCATCGGCGGGGATGTGCTGGAATTGAAAAGTGCTCCTATTTGCAGGAGGCTGAGATGCTGGGAAGTGACCCCCTTGTTGGGTATTCGCCACTGTCCGCTGATTGATGTGGGCTTGACACTGACCCCCATTGTGGGCATTCGCCAGTGCTGTCCCTGTTGCTGGAAATTGAATTGAAATCCCATCGGCGGGGATGTGCTGAAATTGAAAAGGTGTCCCATCGGCGGGGACGTGCTGAGATCTACTGAGATTGTTGTTTTCAAGATTGACTGGAAGCTGACTGGAAGTCCCTGCAACCGGGATGCTCTGAGATGGCCCCGTTGTTGCAGGAAGGTATTGAGAAGGATGCCCCATAGCAAAGGGCTGAGAAGGCTGCTGTCAGTAGTCTTGGGCAGACTCCGATGGTTGTGCTTGATTTGAACTGGAGGCCGGAGGGATCCGGCATGGTTGTTGAAATTGCTGAACTGGGCCATGCTGATTGTTGGCTGCTGCGGTGGCTTGTGTTTGCATGAATTGTAAGAGCATTTCTTGCATTGCTCTCATTCCTTGTGCCAATTCTTGTATGATTGGCGTATTGTCAACGGGCTGTTGCGCTGGAGGTTGCGCTTCGGTCATTTCGAGAGCAGGGAAGTGATGAGTTTCTTCTTCGTGGTCGGACATGTCTTGCTGAGCCCGAGTACGGATTATGCTGCGGAAGGGAAGCTGTCTCCGAACACGTTGAGCCCGAGGAGGCGCAATGGTGAGGACTGTACTCTTTTTGGGTTTTGGGATTTTCTATTTTTTTCTTGGTTTAGGGATTTTTCTATTTTTTGTTTGTTTTGGGTTTTGGGTAGAATGCTATGCAGATGAGATTGTATGAGGATTAGTGACTTTCAAGTACGGGAAAGATTCTGTTTTTCAAGTCGGATCACAACTAGTGGGACTAGCTCATCCCCAGCAGAGTCGCCATTCTGTGGACCCTCGCCGATTTTCCCGCGCTCCCACACGACGTCGTTCTCCCTTTCCTTTCGGAAGAAGAAGAAGAGGTGCGTGCGTGCGAAATCGCCGTTTGTGCCACTGGTTTGCCTCGTTCTCGAGGGCTTCGTTTGGTTGTCGTATTGAGCTGGATGTGTTTAAGTGAATTTATATAAGACCAGAGTCGCCACTAGCCAGTTACTTCGAATCTACAGTCGGCTAGACCCCGTAGAAACGTTAGAGAAGGGAATCCGAAGATTCCTTCCTCTAAAATGACTCCTGTTGATCTGCGGTCAGAGATTCGAGGTAAGGGATCACGGTTACATGGTGGGAAGAGGTTAAGCACCCCACACACTGCCCGTACCGAAGTACGGTCTCTACTTCACAGAATCGATCGAATACTTGAAAGTCTAATTTAATCCTCGTATATTCTCATGAATGACATGATGCAGGAATGCCGGTCTGAACACTAAGAGTTTCTGATGGGCAGGTTCCAACAACGGGCAAGCCCAGAGCGTACGCTCGAACTGACAGGTGCTTAATGTAAGACGTATGCAGTGTGCTTGAGTAATCAAGGTGCTTTATAGTGAAGCATGAATGCAGGTCTGAACAGTAAGAGTTTCTGATGGGCAGGTTCCAACAACGGGCAAGCCCAGAGCATACGCTCGAACTGACAGGTGCTTAATATAAAGACATATGCATGTGTGCTTGAGTAATCAAGGTGCTTGTAGTGAAGCAGGGGGGTTGGAAGAAAAGTAAATGTTGCACTTATGCTAGATGTAAATGAGATGATACTGGATGAATGATAGCTGGGTGGACGGAGGTGTCGCAAGGGTTGGCTTCGAGTGGCTGGATCAAGACTTGGATGGCTTGGGAGGCTTGGACCAGTAGTCAGGCAGGGCTGGACCAGGGCTAGACTCTCCTCACTCGGGCTCTCCTTGGTGGAAAAATGGGCTAAAGGGTGGAGAGATGGACTCAGAGCTCTTGGGCTGAAATGGACTCGAAGGGCCTGTTCAAATGAGAAAGGGGAGGGGGGTATTTATAGCAGCGGAGAGGGGCACTCTCGTAATTTTTTCCGGGCGGCCTGCCATGGGCCGCCCGTATGGCCGCTCCTCGGTTTCCAGCGAGTACGGTCGCTCCCTTGGGGCTGCTGTTGGACTCGCTGGTCGACTCAGTGAGTTGACTCAGCGGGTCGACTCGGTGATTTGACTCGACGGGTTGACTCGACGGGTTGACTCGGTGATTTGACTCGACGGGTTGACTCGACGGGTTGACTCGGTGTTTTAACTCGACGGGTTGACTCGATGGGTTGACTCAGCGGGTTAACTCAGCGAGTTGACTTAGTGAGTTTAACTTTTTTTGGGATTTTTTGACTGGCCTTTTTTATGGGGGGTTTTTCAGGGTGATTTTTAGGACTGGGTTGACTGGGTTCAGGCTTGAACTGGGCTATGGAATGGGGCTTACAAGGGTGAGTTTGGCTGAGTTTGGACTTGGGATTTGGGGGTATGGTCCTCCGTTCAACCAGCTATCTCTACCAACAGTGTAGCCGAAGGTGGGGTGTCTACACTTAGACTCTAAGGAACTCCATACACTTAGACTCTAAGAGAACTCACTATACTTAGACTCTAAGGAAACTCTTTACTTAGGTTCCAAGTAATTTCACTCTCCTTTATCTTATAAAAGGGGTTGCTCCCTTATCCCTCAAATCTCATCTCATCCCATCCCATTCTCTACAACTCCTCTCTTCTCTTCTTTAGTTTTCTTTCTTTCTTTTGTAGTGTAGAGTAGTTTTCTCTTTTGTAGAGAATTTAGTTTTCCATTGTAGCATGGTTGGCTAAACCTCTAGCTAAGGCTAGGGGTGAAGCCTTTGAAGAAATTTGCAAGCTATGGTTCTTTTGGTTCAACATTGTGTGGTGTAAATGTTGGAGTTCTCTTTGGTTGATTGGTTTGGTTATCCACCTCGGCGGACGGTATTGTTGTGCAAGCCCCTTGATCCATCGTCGACTCCGGGCACGTTAGATGCTTAGGATCCCTTGCACACCAATTAGCTAGTTCATGATCAATAAAGTCCCTTGATCCATCGTCGACTCCGGGCACGTTGGATGCTTTGGATTCCCTACGGTCATCGAGCTAGTGCAGGTAAAGTCATCGATCTGTAAAATTCCTTGATCCATTGTAGACTCCGGGCACATTGGATGCTTTGGATTCCCTGCGATCGATAGACAAGATCTTAACGGTTGGATCGGTCAATCAAAGCCTCCTATCTTGTAAGTATGCATTTGATCGTATGAATTGTGATCTTATCGGTTGACTTGTTGGCAAAGTTGTTGATCTGTACAATTCCTTGATCCATTGTCGACTCCGGGCACAGTGGATCCTTGGAATTCCCTGCGATCAACTAACGAGTGCTTCATGGTCAAATCAATCGGTTCAGATCACCATCTTTTATGAAATATGCAAATAGTTTAACTGTTTTATCTTCCAGTTGGAATGAATCTTTATTCAATTCCAGTTGAGTTATAGTTGGACCAACGAATCAAATCTTGTGAATGAATCAAAGGTGGATCCCTGATACCTTAGCCCCTTTTCTATTTTTGTCTTTCACTACACACAACTTGCTCCACTCTTGTGGATAAACCAGATTTCATCTCACTCACCTAAACTAATTCCTCTAAGTGTTCTTAACCCCAATCCCTGTGGATCGACCTCGGTCTTACCGAGTATTTTACTACTTCGCTACCTACACTTGGGTGTGCATTCTTCAGACAGTAGCATGAGGCCCACCACAAGTTAGGGACATGTGGGGCCTATCAAGCAGTTATGTTTTTGTAGTTTGTTAATTGACCCACTATCTAATCACCATCACACAGTGACCTCTCATAGAATGAAAGTGATCACATATGTCCAACTGTATGTCACTTCCCATATGCTTGAGCTTTCGTTAGGCCCACCATGATGTAAGTGTGGAATCTAAGCTGTGTATCTATTGAGTCATCTCATGCCCACAATATAGCTTAAAAGATCAAGCCTATTCAAAGGTAAAATGGGGTAGACCACTTGGAACAATGTAAAATCACACTGAAAACATTTAAATTGGTCATGTGGCCTGTTTGGATTATGAAATGGCCTAATTTTTTAGTCAAATTGAATGACATGTGCACAGCGCGTTGGCCCTATGTACAATTTGAAAGTTTTTATTATTTTGCGTCATTTTTGGGCCCATCAGTTAAAATTGAAATTGCAGTTTTACCGCGAGTAGAGATACTTGGAGATATGCCTAATGTCCTAGAGGGGGGTGAATAGGACTTTTTAAATATTCTTTCTAATTTAAACACTCAATAGCATTTACACTTCAATTAACAATTATGTACTAGCAAGTGAAGACAATTGATTAAACGGTTGATAGGCATGATTGTCCTAATCATTCAAATATGGCATATACATTTCGTCAATCAATAGATAAGCATTAATAGACAAAACATAATAGTGGACAAAATGTATTCACCACATTACGCACAATGTATAGTGGTTCGGCAATGAGTCTACTCCACTCCCGGTTCAAGTACTCAACTCCTTTGAGCACACCGGCATTTTACTATTGGAGGTTTTAAATGAGGTTCACCTCTCAACCTTTACAACTTACCTAAGGACTAATCCTACACAAGGACAACGCACGTATTCTCCCGTGTCGGAGGCCTACGCAAGGACTTCCAAGTCCTATACAAGGACACACGTCCTACTCAAGGGCAACTCCGAGTTTGGGTCACAATCTCTAGACCCCAATCTCAACAAGAAGGGGGAATCAACAAATAGACTCTATAAGCTTAACCACTTATAAGAGATGAGTCCCGATTCAACGTTATTGTTTAAAGAAGCTTCGTCTTGCACGAATGGTCTCTTCTTCAGCTCCCTCGATCAGCAACCTTAAATTAAATGCTGGCTTGTAGCTTCCAAGGTGCGGGATTACGGTTCGGAGAACCTTCTATGGGATATGGCTTTTATATGAAAGATGAGTTCTACCTAAACCACCATTAATGGCATTGATGATAAGGGTATGACTATTTGGAGTAGGTCAATAAGCCATTAAAGAGGGGTTGAGTTCATGATTCAATCCAAGCTTTGAATGCTCTTTAATGTTGGTCAAATTAACATGGATTGAAGTATGAACTCAACAAATCTAAGGAAATGAGAGATAGATATCAAAAGGAAGAAGCCCAAACAAACCCTAGATGATGCTCAAGATATCTTTCCTAAGATCCAAGCAAGATGGCTATATAAAGTGATTCACAACGGATAGAAAATGGTCATCTCGATAGGATCAGAAAAGGTTCCGATCGATTGGACATAAGAATCAGGATATTTTTTATTTTGCTGAAATAGGTTCTCCGATTGATCGGACATGGTTTCGATTGATTGGAAGTCCATCTTCGATTGATCGGAGACAGGGTCTGATTGATCGAAAATGTGTCCAGATGTATGTTGGAATTTTGCTGGATGATTTTTCGATTGATCAGATGTTCCTTCGATTGATCGGAGACACCTAGTTTGATTGATCGGACTCATCTGCAATTGATCTGAATAATGTCAAAAAAATGTTGAAGTTTTTGCTGGACGATTGTCCGATTGATCGGGCATAACCTTCGATCGATCGGACATCAATTGGAACTTATTCCAATGGATCGGGATCCTATCAGAAAAGGCAGTTTGGCTATATGTTTTGTTTTTCATCAACTACCTAGACAACCGATTCCTTAGCTGATCAACATGGATGGGGGACTATAGAATAGGCTACTAGTATGTTCCTAAGTGGTTGTGGCCATCTATAGATGAGGGTCTTAGGATAAATGGTTTAGGAAATAGGTTTGAAGTCGGTCTGAATTGGTGATCTTCTGAATAGCATTTGCTGGAGATGTCCCAAGTCTTCAATCTTCAGCAACAAGTGGTTTTACAGACTTGACGACATACTAAACACGGTAATTGACAAATCTTACATTAACAAAAATGATATGTTAGAAAGAATGGATGGACTGGATTAAAAAAATACATCACGGTGACCCTACAAAGCCCCTGCCAGGACGTCCATCTCTAGCTAGGTCTTTAGCCTCCTGGTGGGATAAGTATTCTCTTTAGCAGATTACATGGTGCGAAACACACCATCCACCTTGGTTGTGTGTTGACATCACCAAGTTTCTTGGTCCCCAACATGATGTATATGTTTTATCCAAATCGTCTATCCATTTGGCGATATCATTTTAAGGCATGAGCAAAAAATACGGCAGATCCAATTGAGCCACGCCACATAAAGTAATAGGGATTGGGCGTCTACAATAGAAAACTTGTTAGGGCTCAGAAGTTTTGAATAAATATGATATTTGTGTTTTTCCTTCATCCAAGTCTGTGTAACTATATGAGCAGGTTGGATGGCAAATAAACATTATGGTGGGCCTTAGAAGGTTCAATGGTGGGCTCATTTCCCCACTACCTTTTGTGGTGTGGTCCACCTAAGCTTTGGATCTGACTCATCTTCAGGGTCATGCCCGAAAATGATCTCTCCAAATAGATTGATGATGTGGATATAACGCATACATTATGGTGGGGCTCGTAAAATTTGGTAACGTCAACACACCAAGGTCGGTGGACTGTGACACACCATGTAATCTGCTTTCCCATCAGAAGATCGAATAGAATAATAGGAGAAAACAAAAGGGTAGTAGAGGTGAGAAGAAAAAGGAGTAGAGGTGAGAAGAAAAATCTCTAAGCACAAGGTGATCCAAGACGGCAGAGCCGACCAATAGGAATCCAGGTGGCACAAGGCCTACCTATCAGAGATCCAAAAGGAGTCTCCACCCACTCTACAAGAGATGAATATGATAGGGATGAATAGGAGAAGAAGAAGAGTAAGGTTTAGAAGGATAGAACCTGATTTAGCACTTGAGGTCCTTATGTCTTCTTCAGCTTCCTAGAAATCCTTGAAAAAGAAAACAAATCAAACAAAATAAACTAAGTTAGAACTATTCCTAAAAATCCTAAATAGATTCTATTTTCAGAAATTTGTGAAAAACTGTCAAAGTCCCCAGCAACGGCGCCAAAAACTTGTTCGCTTCCCCAAGTGTAGGGTTGCGATGTAGTAATAATCTCGGTAAGACCGAGGTCGATCCATAGGGACTTATGTAGGAATTCACAAACACATCCAATAATTTCTATTGAGAAGATAACAACCAGATTTGTAGGAGATTGATGTAAGCAACAACTTTGAATTTAAACTGAAGTAAACAATTATAAAAAGGCACTAGGGGTTCAAGGATCCACTTGTAGCAATCCTTGATGCTCAATTCGCTGTGGTCTCACACTTTCTCAACTAGAATTGAAATTAAGATCTATCTAGTCGGATGATAGAACAGTTAAACCAAACAACCTGCCATATGTATGAACAATGTATATGATTCACTCAATGCAAGCTAGGGTGAGCATGCTCAATTGCAGAGGTCAATCCCAATTCAAATAAGCTAAGTTCACAATCATAACCATCCTTAAGTCCTGTCACAAGACAAAGCTAGATTATGATTTGAACTTGATCCAAATCATATACACAGTCCCATACATACTACAGAAATCCAGAAAAGTAGAACTTTGGTAGGAAGTTCCTTCATGAAGATCATAGTACTAGAGTGTACTCCAATTCCTCGGATCATATAGGTCTAGACTAGGACACAACCATTAAGAACTCAAGTAATTCTCCCAAACATCTATGAGTCATCATAAGACTAAGAAAAACTACTTAGAACTTGTATTAACTTCAAACCATTGTTCTTAAACATGAAATCCAACTTGAAAACCAACTTAAACGAATTGAAACATCTTAGATTCACTACAAGCTTCACCTCTTAGCCCTAGCTAAGAGGTTTAGCCTTTCATGATCCAAGGAAACATGAAACAACTAAGAAAAAGCATAAAAATAGCAACAAACTAGAAGGAGTTGTGGAACTCCGAAATCCACTACCGTCGCCTCCCACCTTGCTCAAACCCCTCTGAGATACCCTAGGAACGATCCCTAGGTATCCTTTTATATTGGGGAGGCTCCGCAACATCAGAATCTTCTCGAATTTGCGTAAGCTTACACAGTGCGCAGAGAAATTCGGCGCCCGAATAGAAAGTCTGCAGTTTACGAATGGACGACCGGTCACACGACCGGTCGAACTGGCTGGCCGACCAGTCACGACCGGTCGGACTCTCTATTTGCACTATCCAGGGAGCTTCTGGAGCTGTCAGACCTGTTAGCCGACCGGTCGGACCTTTCTAGGAATCAGTCCAGCAAGCTTAACATGGTCAGGGTGAGATGGTTGACCGGTCTAGATCGGTCGTGGCTCTCCTGGCCGACCGGTCACGACCGGTCTTGGCCTATTCTTCTTCATTTCCTTCTTTCTTTCTTCTCTCTCTGCTTTCTTCTTTCTTCGGCCCATCTTGGGTGTTCATCCAAGGCTCTTAAAGAAGTCTTTTTAGTCTTCAATTAGGCGAGGTTCCTCTCATTCCTACAATCATGAAATCATGCATTAGATTAGTTTTTAGATTATGAAAACCTTGCATAATGAGTGATGAATTGGGGTTAGAATATGCACAATTAAGAGCTCAACACACCCCTCAACCAGCATTTTGCTAGTCCCAAGCAAAACATGCGTGAAACCAATTTCATTATCCAAACCCAACTCTCCTTTAGAAACCATTCTTCTATACATCCCAAGCTACATAAGTGTAAGAGTTAGAGAAATTAGGGGATAGAGGTTGAAACCGTAAACTCTCAAAACATAATAAGTATCTATATGAAATTCCTGCTGATTGGTTGATAAATAGAAGTACTTGAACAAATTCAACCTAGTGTGCATAGTGACAATTCATCTCATGAGTTTCCAGGATTATCTTCTTCATAAGTTAACTAAACTATAGATTTCAAGGTATCTAGAGCAGCATCAAGCCAATGACAGGAATTTGCCTTACCGTCCTTCCGACGACTTTCACCCTATGTCTCATTTCCGGCTTTGGTTATGGGTAGACCATCCCGCGGTCGGTAGTAGGTAGCCCTAATAAAAAATTTCCACCATTTTTCCATCATTCCCAATTTCATCCTTCCTTTTCCTTTTTCTTTTAAATTAGATAGGATTTTTAGAAATCCATATCTTTCGTTATTTTCCCATGGACAAGGATGGACAAAGTACCCCGGCTTGGTTTCTCAACACCTTAAATTAAAGTCTAGCTAATCCACAAATCTCATAATCCTTTTAACTTATGAAATTGTGTAATGTGAACTAGGTATAAAAGTGTTCAAATTTTCTATCAATCACATAAATAGGGGAATTCACTTATAAAACCATTATGTTGAGAGAAGTTTAAGACTTACAACATCATACATTTCGTATCTCCTCTTCTTATACTCATATCATCTTGAATGCATAGAAACAATGTTTTCCAAAAGAGTTTTGAATTTTAGAAAAATAGAAAAATTTCTACATAATTGCTCGAAATGTTACAAAATGCTGGATTCATCCAAATGATCCTACACCCCCAACCAAATCTTGCATTGTCCTCAATGTAAAAGATGTTCAACGAGCAAATCATGAGAGCAATTCTAAAATAAAAGGGAGTGAGGAATGATAGTACCTGAGAGAGTGAAAAGTGGAATTCTTCCTCCTTCTAACAAACCTATGAAAAATAAACAAAAGTAACCAAATCCTAATCCTAACTACTCTATACCTCTATCAGACTAGGAGATCAATCATCCTGATACACAGGATCAGTCAGAGGTATGGACATACCCTCTAACGGAAGCTTCTCAAAGAACAACTTTAATCGCTGACCATTCGCCTTAAAAATGTTTCCGTTTCGTGGATTTAACAACTTAACGGTCCCATATGGGTAGACAGTTTGCACAATGTAGGGACCGGTCTATCAAGATCTCAATTTTTTCAAAAATAAATGGAGGCGAGAATTATACAAAAGGACTTTTTGATTGATCGTGAATGTCTTACAAAGAATGTTCTTATCATGGAATATCTTCGTCTTGTCCTTGTAGATTCTCGCATTCTCATATGCTTCGTTTCAGAGTTTCGCAAGTTCATTCAATTGTAATTTGCGCAATCAGCTCGCTTTGTCAGAATCAAAATCCATCTTCTTAATTGCCCAATATGCCCTATGTTCCAACTCCACAGGCAAGTGACAAGCCTTCCCATAGACAAGTCTGTAGGGAGACATTCCAATAGGGGTCTTAAAAGCAGTACGGTAGGCCCAAAGCATATTGGTAAGTCGAAGCGACCAATCCTTGCGATCGGGGTTCACCATTTTCTCTAAAATGTGTTTAATCTCCCTATTGGATATCTCAGCTTGTCCACTAGTTTGCGGGTGATAGGGAGTGCTCACTTTGTGTGTTACGCCATATTTCTTCATTAAGGTTTCAAATGGGCGATTACAAAAGTGAGACCCTCCATCACTGATGATGACTCGAGGTGTACCAAACCAGGAAAGAATATTCTCTTTTAAGAAGCCAATGACCGTTTTATGGTCATTATTCCGGCAAGGGATGACCTCGACCCATTTGGATACATAGTCAACGGTAAGCAAGATGTATGCGTTTCCAAAAGAAGATGGGAATGGACCCATGAAATCGATGCCCCAACAATAAAAAATTTCGATTATTAAGATGGGATTGAGTGGCATCATATTTCTATGGGAGATTCCTCCCAATCTTTGACAAGGTGCACATGTTTTGCAAAACTCATGTGTGTCTTTGAACATAGTGGGCCAATAAAACCCACATTGCAGAATTTTTGCTGTGGTCTTTTTAGCGAAAAGTGGCCACCACATGCCTGAGAATGACAGAAGGAGATGATACTTTGTTGTTCATCATTTGGCACACATCTCCTTGTGATTTGATTAGGACAATACTTGAATAAGTATGGGTCGTCCCATAGGAATTTTCGCACCTCAGTGAAGAATTTATCCTTATCTTGCTTTTTCCAATGTGTAGGAATTGTACCTGTAGCAAGATAGTTAGCAATGTCCACATACCATGGCAATTGGGAAACAGCAAAAAGTTGTTCATTAAGGAACATGTCATTGATCGCGGTCGTTTCAGCGGAATCGGTGAGAACAAGTCGAGAGAGATGGTCAGCCACTACATTTTCTACTCCTTTCTTATCACGTATCTCTATGTCAAATTCCTGGAGTAGAAGGATCCATCTTAACAACCGTGGTTTAGCATCCTTATCAGAGAGAAGGTACTTAAGCGCGGCATGGTCAGTAAATATGATGATCTTGGATCCAATCAAGTAGGACCTAAACTTGTCTAAGGCAAAAACTACGGCTAAAAGTTCTTTTTCGGTAGTAGTGTAGTTTGCTTGGGCTGAGTTTAAGGTTCTACTTGCATAGTAGATAACACATGGCTTCTTCTCTTTTCTTTGGCCTAGCACGGCCCCAATAGCATAGTCGCTTGCATCGCACATAATTTCAAAAGGAAGGCTCTAATCAGGTGGTTGCATTATGGGAGCACATGTCAACATATCTTTAAGTGTGGTAAAGGCCTTTTGACATTCTTCATTCCACTCGAATGAGTTTTCCTTTTGAAGTAGGTTACATAAAGGACGAGAGAGTGAACTAAAGTCCTTTATGAACCTTCTATAAAATCCTACGTGTCCTAAAAAGGACTGCACGTCTCGTAAGCACTTGGGTAGTGGAAGGTTAGAGATAAGATCGATTTTCGCTTTGTCCACCTCGATTCCATTTTGTGAAACGATGTGACCAAGTACAATTTCCTTTTGAACCATAAAGTGATACTTTTCCTAATTCAGCACAAGGTTCTTCTCTTCACATCTTTTCAGCACAGATTTTAACTGCACAAGGACTCATCAAAGCTACAACCAAATACTGAGAAGTCATCCATGAAGACTTCGAGAATTGTCCCCACCATATCAGAAAAGATACTCATCATACATCGCTGAAAAGTGGCAGGGGCATTGCATAGGTCAAACAGCATCCGTCGATAGGCGAAGGTGCCAAATGGACATGTGAATGTAGTCTTTTCCTGGTCTTCACGGGCGATCTCTATTTGGTTGTACCCCGAATAGCCATCAAGGAAGCAAAAATGGAAATGACTCGCCAACCTTTCTAAAATTTGATCAACAAATGGTAGGGGGAAGCGGTCTTTCCTCATGATAGTGTTTAGCTTCCTGTAGTCAATGCACCTTCTCCAACTGATAGTGACTCTGGTTGGTACAAGTTCATTATTGGCATTGGCTACGATGGTTATTCCGGATTTATTCGGCACCACTTGAGTTGGACTCACCCATTGACTATCGGATATTGGGTAGATAATACCCACATCCAATAGTTTTACCACTTCGGCCTTAACCACTTCCTTCATGTTTGGATTGAGTCGTCTCTGTGGTTGCCTAGATGTCTTCGCATTCTCCTTAAGGTGTATGCGATGAGTACAAATCAGTGGGTCTATGCATTTGAGATCCGTAATCGACCACCCAATGGCACTCTTGTGCTCTAATAGAGTGGCCATTAGCCTACTCTCTTGTTCCTCATCCAAGTGGGAAGAAATCACCACCGGATATGTCTCATTTCGACTTAAATAGACATATTTCAGCTCACATGGTAATGGTTTTGGGTCGAGTGTTGGTGCCTTGATATTGGATGGGAGGGCTTTGTTCTCGTTTACGGGCAAAGGCTCAAATAGGCCCTCCATCTTTTGTTATCAAGCACCGGCATCGCATCTAAAATGGCATCCATCTCTCGTATTGTGTCATCATTTATCTCATGAGAGTGGGCCACACATGCCTCCAGAGGGTCGAAATATAATGTTGAGGGGAAAGTTTCCTCCACGAATGATTCAATCAAGTTTATCTCGTAGATCTCCTCATCAACCTCTCGTGGTTGTTTGCATAAATCAAATATATTAAGCTCAAGAGTCTTATTTCCAAAGGACATTTGTACAAGCCCGTTTCTACAATTGATAATTGCATTGGAAGTACCTAGAAAAGGGCGGCTAAGTATGACGGGAATTTGAGCACCGGTACCTATCACGGGATGTGTATCCAAGACAATAAAGTCTATTGGGTAATAGAATTTATCAACTTGGATTAGAACATCCTCAATCATTCCTCTCGGTATATGAATGGATCTATCAGCAAGTCGGAGTGTGGTTTTAGTGGGTTTCAATTCACCTAACCTAAGTTGTTCGTAAACTGAGTATGGAATGAGGTTCACACTTGCCCCCAAATCGAGTAAGGCTTGTTTAATCCGGTAGTCTCCTATAATGCATGAGATGGTTGGACTACCCGAATCCTTGTATTTTTGGGGCACCTCTTGTTTGATGATAGCGCTCAAATTCTCAGTCAAAAGTACTTTGTTGTGAACATTGTGTTTCCTTTTGACTGTACACAATTCCTTTAGAAATTTGGCATAAGATGGTATTTGTTTTATGGCATCCAACAACGGGATGTTGATCTTCACCTGTTTGAAAACCTCTAATATTTTCAGATTTTTGTCTAAAGGTTTGGGTGAAATCAACCTTTGGGGAAACAGGGCAACCGGTTTGTATTGCCTTTCCGGTTCTTTCTCTTGTGGAGTGTTGTTTAAGCTATCATCCCCTTTGAAAATTTTCGGATCCTTAGGCTTTGAGGCCTTCACCGGATTAGATTTATCAACTATTTTCCCACTTCTTAAAGTGGTGATAGCTTGAACATGCTCCGTGTGTTGGGAGGATGAGCCTGAGTCTTGTATCTCAAATTGGGTTCTTTGGTTAGGAAAAGGTTGGGCAGGAAGTGTGCCTTTCTCCCTAACACTGAGGTGAGATTCAACTCTAGCCATTGAGGTTTTCAATTCATTGATGGCTTGAGTTGAATTTTGATTGAATTTTAATTGCTCTTGCATGAACCCATCTATTTTCGGAGAATTAGTCTTGTTATACTCAGCTTGAACCGATACAAATGCACCGAACATCTCCTCTAGCGTAACTTTTGGTGTAATGACTAGAGATGGACCTAGTATAGGTTGAGTTTGAGGGATATTGGTTGCATTCGCAGTGGGTCCATTCCTCCAACTGAAGTTCGGATGGTTCTTCCAATTAGCATTAAACGTGTTTGAGTTTAGAGCACCAAATTGCCGTTGATAACTGTTTTTGGCATTTGATTGTTCTTGTAAGATGTCTTGGACTGCTGAAATTGTGGGACAATCTTGTGTTGTATGTTGATTTCCGGCACAAATTCCATAAACAGTTTCAATGTCATTAGAGTTGATCGTCTCTTCTTTCCTTAATTTCATGGCCTCAACTTTTCTTGTGAGGCTGGCCACCCTTGCACTTATGCTATCCTCTTCTGATAAGACATAAATTCCTCCTTTTTCTTTTTATTGGCCTATCTTGAAATTTGCTGGTTTAGATGTATCCCAAGACTGTGCATTCTCAGCTACTTCCTCCAAATAGTCCCATGCTTCATCGGCTTCCTTGTTCATGAACTCCCCATTACACATCATCTCTACAAATTGGCGCATGGGTGAAGTCAGTCCGTCATAGAAAAAGCTTATAACCCGCCAAATTTCGTAGCCATGATGTGGGCATGCATTTAACAAGTCCTTAAACCTCTCCCAACATTAGAAGAAGGTCTCATCTTCCTTTTGGGCAAAGTTCATGATAAGGCGCCTCAACATGTTCATTTTGTGAGTAGGGAAGAATTTTTTTATGAATTCCCTATGCATATCAATCCATGCACCAATTGATCTTGGCCTTAATGCATGAAGCCAACCTTTAGCTTTATCCTTAAGGGTAAAAGGAAATAATTTAAGTCTTACCACATAATCGGTAACATTCGCAAAGTGCATGGTGGTTATTACCTCATCAAACTCCTTATGGTGTTGATAGGCACTTTCACTGTCTAATCCATGGAATTTTGGGAGGAATTGGATCACTCCCAGTTTCAAATCTACATTCCCTGCATTTTGTGGAAAGATTATGCATGAGGGAGTGCTCGCTCTTGCTGGTTGCAAGTAATCACGTAAAGTTCTTGGTCGGGGAACATTCTCAACCACATTATCTCCTGTTTCGGTTTGGTTTTGGCCCAGATTAGGATTGGCCATCGGATTAGGTTGATTTACAGCCATATTTTCAAACAAAATTGGAGAAGTTAGATGTCTCCTAACACGTGGTTCTCTGTCTATTCCTTCTACTATTCCCCCTTCACTTATGAGTCGATTATTGGAATCCCGAGCCCAATGTGGCATGCAAAATCCTAAAAGACTGAAATAAAAAGGAAAAAGAATTCTTCCTTCCTTTCTTTACTCTTCTCTAAGACCGAAGCACATGGTGTCTTGCAATAGCTAGGCCAGAAGCAAGGATAGAGGCCGATTTCTCCTGGTCAATAGGGGTTCAGAGAACTCCCCGCCCACTCTTTGAATCTTTTGAGAAAAGTGCAGAAAAAGAAGAAAGAGGAGTAGAGGTGAGAAGAAAAATCTCTGAGCACAAGGTGATCCAAGACGGCAGAGCCGACCAATAGGAATCCAGGTGGCACAAGGCCTACCTATCAGAGATCTAAAAGGAGTCTCCACCCACTCTACAAGAGATGAATATGATAGGGATGAATAGGAGAAGAAGAAGAGTAAGGTTTAGAAGGATAGAACCTGATTTAGCACTTGAGGTCCTTATGTCTTCTTCAGCTTCCTAGAAATCCTTGAAAAAGAAAACAAATCAAACAAAATAAACTAAGTTAGAACTATTCCTAAAAATCCTAAATAGATTCTATTTTCAGAAATTTGTGAAAAACCGTCAAAGTCCCCGGCAACGGCGCCAAAAAGTTGTTCGCTTCCCTAAGTGTAGGGTTGCGATGCAGTAATAATCTCGGTAAGACCGAGGTCGATCCATAGGGACTTATGTAGGAATTCACAAACACATTCAATAATTTCTATTGAGAAGCTAACAACCAGATTTGTAGGAGATTGATGTAAGCAACAACTTTGAATTTAAACTAAAGTAAACAATTATAAAAAGGCACTAGGGGTTCAAGGATCCACTTGTAGCAATCCTTGATGCTCAATTCCCTGTGGTCTCACACTTTCTCAACTAGAATTGAAATTAAGATCTATCTAGTCGGATGGTAGAACAGTTAAACCAAATAACCTGCCATATGTATGAACAATGTATATGATTCACTCAATGCAAGCTAGGGTGAGCATGCTCAATTGCATAGGTCAATCCCAATTCAAATAAGTTGAGTTCACAATCATAACCATCCTTAAGTCCTATCACAAGACAATGCTAGATTATTGTTAGAACTAGAAAATGAACCGCGGGGAACATCTTCTGAGATGTTGTGTTTTGTTGCTCTGGGGTTCTGAATAATAGAAACATTCATAGACAATCACAGGCATTCACAAAAGTACACAAGAGAAGAGATATCGCAAGGCAAATTTTATTCCAGAGATTCTGAGATCTTGCACATTCCAGGCCGTGGTCTGGCACGAGCCGTTAATTACATCGAATGATGGATGACCCTTGATTAAAAGGCAAAAGACTAGTCAGCGGGGACTATGGTCTCAGAGTTCATGGTCGTAGAGACCTGTATTTTGTGTGGTGGAAGAGACCTATGTTTGTATGGTCGCGGAGACCTGTATTTGTATGGTCGCGGAGACCTGTATTTGTTGTGTTTTGGTATGGACTGATCCATCTTTGTATGAGTCGAATGTCTATGTCCCATGTTTTGACCGGAGATCCGGGCTGAGAATGTCAGGGTTTATGGCCGGGAAGGACAACTCTGGGCCCGCGCCTGTCAATGTATGGACAGGTGACCTCGGGAAGTCCATTCCACAGTTGTGTGTACCTGGGCAGCTCAACCAGCGGATGCCGTTTGGATGGGTAGGGCATTGACCGTTCTTGAAGTGTCAGTCTTTAACAAATCGTGTGTGGTAGTTTAGAACTCTCCTGGCATGGTTTATCGTATTAACCATAGTCCCCTTTACTTAGTCCGGGCCTGAATCCGGGTCATAGTGTGATAATACACGTGATGATGATACATAGGTATTTTTCTGGGCAATGGCGGCCTCTTCTTGAGAAGTTACTTCGTTCATCTCGTTGGATTAGATCGGGTTTCGAAGGCTTGTGTTCTGCTCATTGATTGGCTCGGATGAGTTATTTGACTACTCCGTTGCGTCCGGAATGCTCGAAATACCCGAAATAGGCCTAAACGGGGCTAAAAAACATTATAAAATGAAGGTTTAAAGGTGCTGAAACAAACGTTCAAGGTGCTGATTTTTACGATCCGCTGGCCTGATTTACTGATGCGCTGGGGCCAGCGCGTCTAAAAATTATTGTGAAAAATGGTCTATTTCATGATGCGTTGGGCTATTTTTCTGACGCGCTGGGGCCAGTGCGTCTGAAATTAACTTTGCTTTGGAATGTGTAATTTTCTGATCCGCTGGCTCATTTTGCGATGCGCTGGGCTATTTTTGTGATGCGCTGGGGCCAGTGCGTCAAAAAATGATGAGTTTTAAGATGTCGATTTATTTGATCCGCCGAGGGTTTTTTCCTGATGCGCTGGATCATTTTTGTGATGCGCTGGGGCCAGTGCGTCCAAAAATGATGACTTGTGTTATTTCATCTCCAGACCTGTTATGGTCGGAGGTGCGATTTCCGGCGAGGGGTTCCGGCAATCGGAAGAGGGTTCCGGCGGTCGGAAAAAGGTTTTCCGGCGAAGAGGTTCGGCTCTCTCTCTCTCTCTGAATCGTGCAAATGAGGTGGTGGGAGGGGTATTTATAGCCTAAGTCAGCCAATCGGAGGCCGCCACGTGTAGCGCGTCGAGAAAAGGGGTTGGCGCGTCGATAAAATCACTCGGCGCGTCTCAAAACGACATAGTTCGGAAGTTGATTTTTAGGGCGCGCTGGCTGTCAGCGCGTCCTGAAATTCTTGAGAATCCCTGATTTATTGGACGCGCTGAGGGTCAGTGCGTCCTGAAATTCCTAAATTTTTGGATGCGCCGGATGAATTTCTGGACGCGCCGGAGGCAGTGCGACCTGAAATTCAGTTTCTGAAAATGACTGAATTTCATGATGCGCCGGGTGAATTTCTGGACGCGCTGGAGGCAGTGCGTCCTGAATTTCACTTCATAAAAGCCGTCCCAATTCCATGATGCACTGGAGGACTTTCTGGACGCGCTGGAGGCAGTGCATCCTGAATCTCACTTTGTACAAATGGTTGAATTTCACGATGCGCCGGCCAGGGATTTCCTTGATGCGCTGGACGTATTCGTGTTTCCCAAAATTGGGTTTTACAGAACGGAGGGCTTGTGGGGTTCGCTTTGCGATGAATGTCGATGCACTGGTCCTATTTCTTCATAATTGAGGTATCCCTCCCAAATTTGGGGATTTTCGATCATGATGACCGGTGGGGTCCACCATTGGCCCAATTTCTCGCCTTTTGGTCAAGTCTAATGTGTGTTGTGATTCGTGCCGCGATTTCTGATGCACTGGCCCTAAATTCAACCAAGTGATGATTTGGGCACTCGGAATCATTGTTTTCGAGGATCCTCATTTTTGGGACCCCAACAGATGCCCCTCTGATGCGTTGGGATGGATGCGCAGCGGTCCATGGCGACGCATCGGATTTTTCGGGTCCCACTATAAATAGGGAAGTCTAGGTCATTTCGTCATTTCACTTCTCATTTTCGAAGACCAGAGCTCTCGGCCAGCGCGTCCCCTTTTTCTCCAGCGCATCGATTTAATATCGCCAGCGTGTCAAACAATTAGGTAGCGCGTCAAGTAAATTGGAGTTGGGCCTTTTGTCGATGCGCTACCCACAGCGTGGCCTTTAATTGTACTTGGATTTTTTCAAATTTCTGAACGCGCCATAGCGTTGCGCGTATGTTAAATGGTCGCGCTAACCTCAGCGCGTCGGTTAACTCAAAATACTCCTTTTTATTGACGCGCTAAGGCTAGCGTGCCCTCCCGTGCTTTGTTAAAACCCATTTCATGACGCGCTAAGTCCAGCGCGTTGCACTTTGAAATTTTTGGATGCGCTAGCCCCAGCGCGTACTCGCGTGCCTGGGAAACCCATTTGATGGACGCGCTAAGGTGTGGCGCTTATGAAAATTCAGACTTGGTGAAATTGCCATTTTCTGGACCCGTTGGGGCCGGCGCGTCATATTTTTTGGACTTGTGAAGTTGCGCGATTTTTGCGACGCGCAGGGCTCTGCGCGTGCGATTTTGGGACTTAGTGGAATTCATTGAATTTGTTACACACACCGGATCCCGCACGTATATTTTTAAACTTGTTAAGTTGGCTCGATTGTTGAACATGTTAAGGCCAACGGGTACTGATTTCTGAGTTTGAGAAGTTGCCCAATTTTAGTGTCCTAATCAAGTACGCTTATCATGGCTTAACGCGCTCACATTCGGGTTCATTTGATCATTGGCCATGATATTTAGGGACTATTGTTTCGGGTGTGTGGAGCCTCACGCACCCTCACATTCAACCTGATCGCCCTTGAGCGTTACCGGGGAGTGTGAAGCCTCACGCACCCAGCCCCTAGGCCTTGGTGGAATCTGGGGTTTTTGCAAACTTCGTACTGGCGATGTGCCGTGCCTCTAAAGGGTGTGAGCCCCTATACCTCTGCTTCGCATTCGCACATGCGTGCCAATTGTCCTCGGGAGGCGTAGGGTCTCACGCACTTGGGAGACTTCTTGGTTGCATCAGTCTAATGGGCAATTTTAATGGCGAATTTAAGTGATGTTTCAGACGTACCTTCGCATGCTTTTTCTTAGCCCTTCTTGTCTTTACGCGAGCGGCTTCATGTGCTTTTTCCTTCTTTTCTTTTGTCGGACTGCCTCATTGGTTCATCCGTCTTGTTTTTTAGCAGACAATGGCCATAACTTGCGCTTCTCTACGCGCGACCCGGGATTGTATGAGACGGCTTCTAAATGCTCTAGACTACCGTGAGGCTTGGTCATCTCTCGCTGCTCAATGCGACGAGGTGGCCGAAGCCTTGACCCATCTCGGCGCGGACTCCCACCCCATTCTTCGAGCTATCCAGAATGTCTCGGCGATGGCCTCCATCTCTGACGAGCGTAAGGAGGCCATTTCTAGCTTCATCGACGATTCTTCCCTCTTGGAAGAATTGGCGGTCCTCGAGGCAGTGGAGCCTTCTCTGGCTGCTTCTTTTCTATCCCTGTCGAAGCGACTGAGCTTCCTAAAGGAGGAGAAGAGGGAGAGCAGGCGATTTCTAGCTTGGCTTGTCCCTTTGGCGGAGGTCGAGTATCCGAATCGCAGCGTTGGCATCTGGAGGATGGTCAGAGAGGCTATACGGGAACATGACGACCTGACGATCGACGTCTCTATTATAAGGAACTACGCCAATGCCGAGCACCTGAACTTTGATCTCGTGTAACAATGCATTTCCATCCTAGTGGACTTGATCTTCAAGGAAGGCCAGGTCCAGGCGAAAGTCGATGAGTTGAGGGCTCGGGTTCTCCCGCTGACGCAAGACTGAGATTCTCGCTCTCTGGCTTTAGGGAGGGGTCCCCGCGATTTTGAGTCGTTTTACATTGACTGTTGACATTTAAATAATTGACATTTAACAATATCATTTAAATAATTGACATTTAACAATTTAGACATTTGGAATAACCCTCATGGTTTGATGAATGCTAATTATACTTTTCCGCTTTACTTCTGTCTTTCTTCGCTTGTGTGTTTGTGACGATGATGTTATGGATGTGGATGTTGTCATTTCATTTCTGTTTCCATCGGTTTCGAATGTGTTCCGCAATGGCCTGGATTGGCGCTTGTACTTTGTTCACTTGCTGCTTCGTATGCCTTTGGATTTTGTAAATGTTTGATTGGTTTTATGAGGATATTTCCCTTTGCTCTATACTTAAGCCCTTTTCACACCGTTGCAGATTATAATGGCTAGCAATCCTTCACAAGCCGGTCCTTTGGGTCCGCCTCAGACTCCATCAAAGCGTAAGTGCGCCGCTGCCAAGCAAGTTTCCAGGCCGTCGGCTGAGAATCCGCAGTAGTTCCTCCCGCCGGAGACATTCAACTTTTATGAACGCATTTTGACTTTTCCGAAGAATGTTCAACGGAAGATACTCTGCGACAAGGCCCTAGCGACCCCTCCTGACGAGGGTACTCAAGAAGAATGGGATGCGTGGTACCCTCCTTTGCAAGGTTTTTGGACCGACGAGGTTGTTGGGTCTGAAGAGGGTGAGGCGAGCCCAGCTGTGCCGACTCAGTCTGCTAAGTGAGGTCGCCCAAAGACGACTGGGAAAAGTGCTAAGCAGGTCTATATGGAGAACCAAGCCAAGTCGAAGTCTAATAGAATGAAGGTTGTCTGGTCCTCCGCGAAGCTGGCGGTGTCATCTCTTGTGATCCGTAACCCCTACACAAAGCAATTCATCCGATTTCCCAAGAGCTTCTAGAGATATCGCTCTTTACCGAGTATCGAACCATCTGATGTGTGTCGCGCAAACTCATTTTACAGCGTCGACTCCTGGACGTCTGTCCCCGAGATATTCGTCAACTGTGCTGTATCCAAGAACGGTACACTGCAGTCTGTCCTCGGGGAGAAGGACATGATCTTCTTGGAGCCCAACCACGATCCTCATCTGCCGTTTCCAACACATTACTACGAGACCTTACGCCAAAGGTTTCACCCTCTGTCCGACGCGAAAATTTGGCCAACCGGGGGGTTCAGGACCCGAGGACACCTGAGCCCTCACCCTGGCTATGAAGCTTGGGCCAGCCGAATAGTCGAGCAACATGAAGAGACTTTGAAGCAAGTGGGCCTCCTGCGGGCTATTCAGGTGACGTCGAGTTACTTTTATCGAGAACCGTGCGTCTACAAGGGGTTCCTGAATCACTGGAGCTCTATTACAAACTCCTTCCACCTGCCGTACGGGGAAATGAGCATATTGCTCTGGGACCTGTACCAGATAGCCGGTCTTCCCATCCGCGGCAGAATTTATGATGAATGGACGCCCAGCGACGAGGAGCTATCCAAGAAGAAAAAGGGCGTCGATGAAGGTTTCTACTCTGAAGCCTGCTATGAATTGTTTGTGGAGCTGCCGCAATTCCTAGGTTCCAGGGACAAAGTGCCTTTCGAGGACTGGCTGATTTACTTCAGTCACGGCCTGAAGTGAGCTTCTTTACTTGACTTGCACTCTTCGCGTCCTGCTCCATTCTTTTCTTCTACTGATGGTTTTCTTCCTGTCTCAGCTTAAATTATGGATCGTATGATGAAGGCCGCAGGGACAAGTTGGTTCTGGAGGCCAAGATGAAGAAGAAGTTCCCGCAGCCGAACAAGCTATCTCCCACCTGCGAACTCGTTGGGTTCTTAGCCTACTGGCTGTGCTGTGTGGCCCTCCGAGCTCTAAGCAGGCAGATAGTGTGAGAGTCTCCTGCTTTACCGTGGCAGGGAGTCTGGCTAACGGCCATCGTTATGCATTGGCCCCGGTGGTATTGTGCTCCATATATCGGGCTTTTGGCGGTGTTATCAGCAATAAGCGATCGGCTTCCTTTGGACTAAATTCTTCTTATTGCGGGTGGCATTTCTTCTCGGGATGGCTCGGGGTTTACTTCCCATGGGTCTATGGCATAGAACTCAAAGACTTCATCCGGAGGGGGTCGGTTCCGTTTCATGCCTTTCAGAAGCGGAAGATGATCAGCGAAAACTTGGCGACTATCGAGGCAAAGATAGCTCGTCACGATGACATCGACTTCTTTCTCTTCTCCGGGACCAATAGTGAAGATCCTGAATTACTTGATGATGATGAGAGCCTTGGCTCCTATGGGCGTTGCTTTCTGATATCTATCCGTCCGGGCTCACTGCCTTTAAGAGAGGGTGCTGAGTTTTGGAGAGAGCCATACTACCCGAACCGGTTTGCCAGGCAATTTGGTTACGACTAAGGGGTACCAGAGACGCTCGAACCAGTGACGAGAGAGCAGCGGGCATACGGCACAGGACCGATCCATTGGAAATGGATATGGCGACAGCTCTTGCTCACCAGATCGGGTTGTTCTTTCATTGTTCCAGGCACAGAGTATATCCCTGGCACCACATATGGATGGATGAGGTGGTGGGCTCACCAATATTCCTTGATCCGAAACAATCGACACGTAACTGATCCTGTCTTTGTCTCTCCTCCGATTGTCAATCCCGCTCCTGCCAACGGCTTGGGCTACGTGGCAGAGCCGCTTCGTCAATTGGCTACTCCGGGCGTGCAGAAGTTATGACCTCTCTGAATGTTATAATAGATCACGAGAAACCCGAGCACACGCTTGAAGGGTGGGTCACCTACGGGCAGAGGTTCACACTGCAAGGGAATCCGGATTCCCCGCTCGTTGGTCCCATGGCAGAGGGACAGAGAGAGCGTTATGATATTGTTGATGACGATGATGACGAGGCCGACGTGGCGGGGGATGCTGGTGATGACGACGGAGGGGACGATAATGACGATGATGTTGGTGATGGCAATGATGGGGGAGGTGATGTTGGTGAGGAGATCGTCAGAGAGGTTGGAGAGGGTGATGGCGAGGGTGATGTTACGGTAGCAGGTACCCCGCCGTCCGGTGGTCAGGGAGGTCGCGGTCGGAGTCCAGCAAGTCGGACGAGCCTGTCCAGACGTTCTGTTCCCGGGGATAGTGATTCTGAACTGTCTCATGAATGTTCTGGTCCTCGAGTGAAGACCGCTCATCGCGTCCCCGTCACTGACGGAGGAAAGAAAATAAAGGACCTGTTGAAGCTGTACCGGGCTGAGAAGGCACGGAGCCGACTCCCCCAGGCTGCCGGTAGTGTCCCGACTGATGATGCGAGCGGACCAAGGGAAGAGGGGGAGATGATCTCGCAGGCGGGCCTTAGCGGAGATCGTCTTATGGAAGAAGGTGAAGGTGATGAGCCAATATACGAGAGATCTGTTCCCGAGGCAGACACGGGACCCATCCCTATGGACATCGATGGTGAGCCACGAGCTGAAGATCCCCCTCTTGCCGACCCTGTCAATACCGAGGCTGCAGCGAACCCTAGCCCCACTCCTGAGGCGAGACTTGTTGTTGCTATGGAAGAAGCAGCACTCCCTTCTCGAGGGACCATGCCTGCAGATGCCGCTAGCGCACCAGAGCCTATTGCCGAAGTACCCCTGGCCACTTAACCAGTTCAAGCTATCTCTTCCCCTAAGATCGTTGTTCTTCCTTCCCCTGAATTGCCTGAGCCGGCAGCGAAAATTGTAGCTAGATGTGCCCCTAGCTCATCAACACCCGTTGCCTCAACTGGTGCACCGAGTGATGAAACTCTTGCTGGTATACTACTTGTCTTATTACCTGCTTGCTTCTCTTCTTTCTTCAGTGTGCTAACGTTTACCATTTCTTTTGCCAGCCACTGCCCCTGCCAGCATCCCGGTTCCTGTAGTCTTGCCTGAGGCATTCCTTTCATCTTTCTGAGGCCTGTCAAGGACCAAAGCGAATCTTCTCAAGAGCTTACTGTCCGACATCATCGATTCGTTGAAGAATGGAGATGAATGGTCTATCCTGGATGAGGCACTGCAGGCGTTGGAGCTTAACGCCACGTGGCTCGGGATTGACATCTCTTCGATAGTTAGCCACGTGTCCCAATTCAAAGATGGGATGGCTCAAGTGAACGAGGCGAGGCATCTCAAGGTTGACCCTTCTGTCGAAGAAAAACGTGGTCACTTGCGGTCCCTCCTTCCGGAACTTGAGTTACAAGAGGCTGATGTGGCTGCGGTACGAAGGCATTGGCAGGCTGTAGATGCTGAATACCAAGAGGCTACCGGACGTCTCACGGAGATCGAAAATGAAATGGCCCGATTACGAGCTGAACATTCTGTCATCCATCTCAAACTTTCAAAGTTCAGTGGTCAGAAGGCATGCCTGCAGTCTTCTATCGACCAGCGCGAGGCGAAGTGTAACGCCGTGAGGGCACAAGTTACGGAACTAAAGCGGTCTCTCCAAGACACTCCTGACCCTGCCCAAGTCTTAGCCGTGGCTGAGGCGAGACAGAAGGCGATCGAAGAATCTGCGGTCAACTTGTTAGAACAATGCTTGAAGACTTTAGATAGTTGAACTGTAATAATCTTCACTTGTAATTTGAAACACGTTAGAATATGTTGTAGTGAATGTTGTAACGATATGTATACTATTGTAGTCTTGAATTTATATTGTGCCTTTAGCCTGCTTTTTGTTTTATTTGAATTTGAATGCAACTAGATTGGGCCTTTCGGAAAGGAACGTCCCCCTGTTAGGACTTAAACCCATGCTTATGGGAACAAAGACTTAACCGGGTCTCGGTTCAGGGCTTATCCCAATTCTGGATGTCCTTGGAAAGACTGGGGTGTCATGCTCGACGTGTCTTGAGTCTTATTGGCTTCTCCGATACCTGTGCAGGCACAAAAATAGACGATTAGCATTTTAGTTTAGTCATTGTATGGTATCCTTTCTTTTGGTATCTACTTTTTTACACTTTTCCCTCTATTGGGGTGTTTACAACTTGCAACGACAAGCCTCTGTTAAGTGTAATATCTTTTCAAGAACCGACCATTCACTAGCGAACTGATACCCTGCCCTTTGCAATCTATTACTCGATAGGCTCCGTTGGAATATACTTCATCGATAATGCAGACGGGATCCCATTTTGGGTCGAATTTACTTTTCAGTCCTTGGGTCGGTGCCAGACGCTTCATCAATAGCACGAGATCGCCCTTCTTGAATGATCTACCCCTGACACGCTTATCGTATGCGGTGAAAATTTGCTTTTGACACATTTCGAGCCTTTGTTGGGCAGCGAGCCTCTTTTTATCTAAATCATCGAGTTCGATCATCCAGCTCTTGGCATTATGCTCGGTTGTCAGGGAGTGTCGGAGAGCGACCCGTAGTGACTCAACTTGTATTTTCATCGGGATCACAGCTTCCGTACCATACACCAGTGAGTAGGGCGTAGCCCAGGTGGCCGTGCGGTGCGTAGTTCGGTATGCCCACAGTGCTTCAGGCAACCATCTGTCCCAATCCTTCTTATTTTCTGCCACTGTCTTTTTCAGAATCTTCACAATAGTCTTGTTGAATGCTTCGGCCAGTCCATTCGCAGGAGGATAATAGGGCGATGAATAGCAATGCTTGATCTTGAATTTTGCGCACAGCTTATCAATGGTAGCGTTCTTGAAGGGTGTCCCATTGTCTGTGGTGATTCTCTCGGGGATACCATGTCGGTATAATATAATGTGACGAATAAAACCTTCGACATGTCTGGCTTTCACGTTTCTCAGGGCGACTGCCTCAGCCCATTTGGAGAAATAGTCGGTCGCTGTAAGGATGTACTGATGCCCCTGGGAGGATGGTGGACTAATCGGCCCGATCACGTTCATGCCCCAGGCTGCAAAAGGCCAGGACATTACCGCCTGATGCAATTCTTCCGGTGGTGAATGTATGATGTCGGCATGAACTTGACACTGGTGACACTTCTTCACGTATTCTATTGCGTCTTTTGCCATAGCAGGCCAGTAGTAACCCATGTGTCGCACGCGATGATGTAAATTCTTCCCTCCCTGGTGAGCACCGCATTCTCCTCCGTGAGCTTCTTTCAAGGTATTATGTGCTTCTTCTTGGTTTAGACATCGCAGCAGTACTCCCTCGTATGATCGTTTGTAAAGCACATCATTCTGGAATACGAATGAATTGGCGCGTCTTCTGATTTGTGTGCGCATTTTGGGATCTTCCGGCAGAAATCCGTACTTTAGATGATCAATGAATGATTTTCTCCAATCACCTTCCTCTGTGATCTCAAAGCAGCAGATGGGATTGGCACTCAATTCTCCACTGTGCAACGCGGTCATCGGCAGGATTCTTCTTTCTTCAATTGTTACCTGAAGTGGGCTGGCTCCAGGGTTAGCCAGAGCGGCGGCTAAACTGGCGAGTGCATCTGCTCGTACATTCTCCTGCCTCGGTATGTGCGAGATACTGCTGTTTCGAAACTGATTGAACATGGACTGTGCTTGGTGGCAATAGGGTGATAACTCGGGTTTGCGGACTTCGTACTCTGTCGTTAGTTGACCGATGACAAGCCTAGAGTCACTGTAGATACGTATTTCCTTGATTTGCATTTCTAGGGCCAACTGTAACCCGATGATAAGAGCCTAGTACTCTGCTTCGTTGTTGGTGCATGCCGGGACTAACGTGAATGAATAAGGTGACAAGTCTCCTTGCGGAATGATGAACATAACTCCTGCCCCTGACCCTATCGCTCTGGCTGCGCCGTCGAAATACATCTACCAATGGCGTGCTTCATTAATCGTCATAACCTAATCGTCTGAGAGGTCATATTCTATTTCTTCACCGCTCGGCACTGGATGCGCAGCAAGGAAGCTGCAATTGCTTGCCTTTGACGGCTCTAGCTGGCATGTATGTTAAGTCGAATTCTGACAAAAACAGGGCCCACTTGGCCAGCCGCCCAGACAACATGGGTCTGTTTATGAGAAACTTGAGGGGATCCGCTTTGGATATCAACGTTATCTAGTGAGAGAGGCAGTAATGTCTAAGCTTTTTGACAGCAAAGATCAGTGCCAGACAGATTTTTTCGATCGCTGAGTAATTAAACTCAGCTCCCACTAGCGTGCGGCTAAGGTAATAGAGTGCGCTTTCCTTTCCTTCTTCGTTCTTCTGGGCTAAGAGGGTTCCAAGTGAATTTTTGCCGACGGCAATGTAGAGGATTAGTGGCTCCCCTTTGATTGGTGCTGCAAGGACTGGAGATTTTTCGAGTAAGTCCTTCAGAGAGTCGAACGCTTTCTGGCAAGCGTCATCCCACTCAAACTGTACTCCTTTCTTGTTGAGGCGCGAGAATGGTTGACAACGACCGGATAGGTTTGAGATGAACCTTCTTAGGTATGCGACTCGGCCTTGGAAGCTTTTCAGCTCTTTGAGACTCTTCAGAGGTGGCATTTCTCTGATCGCCTTAATCTTTGTTGGGTCGATTTCTATGCCTCGGTGTCTGATAACAAATCCTAAAAACTTGCCAGAGGAAACCCCGAATGCGCACTTCAATGGATTCATATGGAGGCTTTTCTTTCTCAGTCTTTGGAACACTTACCGTAGATGCTCTCTATGTTGTTCATGCCCGGCCGACCTCATTACCAGATCATCTACATAGCATTCGACATGCTTATGCATCATGTCCTGGAAGATCACTTGCATCGTGCGCTGATACATTGCCCCTGGGTTCTTCAACCCAAACGGCATCACGTGGTAACAGTATATGCCCAACGTTGTACGGAATGCTGTCGATTCCTCATCCTCTGGGGCCATACGAATCTGGTTATACCCCGAGTAACCGTCCATAAAGGACATCACTGCGTACCCTGTCGTGCTGTCGATCAGTAGTTCTGGGATAGGTAGTGGGAAATCATCCTTAGGGCATGCTTCATTGAGGTTCCGAAAGTCTACACAGATTTGGATTTGACCACTCTTTTTCTTGACCGGCACAATGTTTGAAATCCATTGTGGGTATCTGACCTCTCGGATGAACCCGGCTTGGATTAACTTTTTGACCTCTTCTTCGATTTTGGGCACTATGTCTGGGTGGAATCGTCGTTGAGGCTGTTTGACTGCTTTTTTCCCTTTCAAGATGCCCAACTTGTGCATCGCAATTGTTGGACTGAGCCCTGGCATTTCTGAGTATGTCTAAGAGAACACGTCCCTGTTCTCTTTCAACAGTTGGATGTATTTCTCTTTCTCCTCTTCTGGGACATTTCTACTCAGGTATGTATTTCTAGGGTCCTCTGGGGTTCCCAGATTTATTTTTTCAAGCTCATCTATCGTGGGCTGTCCCCCGTCTTCTATCTGTGCAGGTGCGGCACTGGGTTGAATGACGTCGACTACCTCTTGTGGCTGTACCTCTTCCGTGGGATTGATTGTCACTATGTTGACATGTCTAACCTTCATCTTCACCCCTAACCCTTCTCTTCCTTGGTAAGCTTCGGTGTTTTCCTCGAATGGTGCTAACATTCTACCATTCAAGGTCGATTTCGAGTAACAGAAGCCCATATTCTTCATGATGTTACGGCTAGCTTTATTGTATCTTCCCTCTTCTATCGGTTGTGGTAAGCGAGGTGATTTCTCGGCCTCATCCCTAGACTGCGCAGATTCACATGACACTGAATAGAATTTGATTTCTTTCTTCGTACTGGCACTTGGCGGTACCACAAACTAGCTAGGAGCCCTCGGGAAAAGCTTTACTCTTCCTATTTTCGGTACTGGCATATTGAAGCTAGAAGTTCGATATCATTTCTAGGACGGACTGCCCGGGCTGTAGCAAGTGCTTTGGGATTATGTAAAATTTCTTGGTAGTCCCTTGAGGTTCTTCAGCTGACTGACCTGCGGTTTCTTTCTGAGTAATGAACTGAGGTTTGCCTCTCTGTTCGAACTTGCTGACTTTAGGTTTTGCCCCTTGCCCTTTCTGCGTTACGGCGGGCTTCTTTGTGACCTCTCTTTCGTCGACTGGGTCATAGTACCGGGCATCAGCCAAGAATGATTCTGCAATTGTATACGGCTTTGGGTCTGCTGCCACTCTGTACTGAACTCCCTCTCTGTTGTATTTGAAGCACTGATGATAGGTTGAGGGAACGACGCGATTCTGATGGAGCCACGGCCTCCCTAGCAGAAGATTATACGTTGTTACTGCGTCGATTACTTGACATGTTACTTTTGTCTTCAGCTTTTCAATTTCTAGCATCACAGTGATCGACCCTAGAGTGCGCTGGTTGTCTTGATTGAACCCTTGAATGACCATGGTGCTGGGTCGCAGGGCTGATGGTCTGTAACCCAACCTCTGTAGTGTCTTCAACGACATGATGTTTACTGTGGACCCATCGTCAAGCATGCATCGCTTAATTTCTGTATCTCTAATCGTTCCTGTGACCATCAACGGACGGTTGTGGTCTTTGGCTTCAATTGTGCTGTCTTCTTCGGAGAATGTGATTACAGAGGGGTGATATATCTGCATTGCTTGCTGAATTGGTGCGTTTCCTTCCGAAAACTTATCTGGATCGTTCATTTCTGCTTCGATTTCTGTCATCATCACTTCTCTGGCTTCACTGTCTAGCAGCGCGTTGATCAACATTTCCCTGTACACCTTTGAGAGACACAAGGCGTCGTATATGCTCAGGCGAGCCGGGACCCTTCGCAGGTGTGACACGACATCATATACTACTGGTGCTGCCCCCTACCTTAGCACCGATCAACTGGACGTGGCCTCAACAACCTTCTCTTTCAACTTCTGCCCCTGGGGCCTTGTTGAGGGTATATCCGGGTTTCCGTCTTCTTGCATCGGGTTGACTGGTTCTGGCAGAATGCGTTCCGGCATTTGCCTTCCGGATCGGAGGATGACGGCATTGACTTCTTCTTTACCTGCCCGCAATGTCTCTTCCGTTGATAGCTGTTCTGTAAATGATACCATCGCGCAATGTACCTGAGCCTCTATAAGTCGGCTCTTCTCTTGGCTATCCTTCTTTCTCGTCCCTTTCTTCTTGCGGTCGAGGAGTCTTCTTCGATTCTCGAGCCTTTTCCGGCTGCTAACCAAAGTCCAGGGTTCTTCAGGTTCGGGGAACGGGATGCGCAATTGGGTGCTTTCGTCTGAGGGGAAGGTTGAAACTACCCCCGCTGTTTCCTTCGTTGTCATTTCTGGTGCCTTCATACTGATCACCCCTTGGTTGATGAACCCCTGTATTCTTCCTTTTAGACTAAAACAGTCTTTTGTCTTGTGGCTCAGACACCGATGGTATTTGCAATACCGGGGATCGTCTACCTTCCCAACCTCGTGGGGTCGAATCGGTTCTGGTAAGCAGATTACCTTTTCTTCCACTAATTGTTCCATGATGGGGATCAGATCGGCCATGTCGAAGGTGTATGGGCCGTTGGCTCTTTCTCTCTCGGCTATTGTTATTCTTTGAGAAACGTAAGGCCTCTTGCCTCTGTCTTGGGTAGGCGTTACTTTCGTGTCTGTCTTGGGATCCACGGCGGGCCGCTTCCGATCTGTCATACCTTTACCTTTGTTTATATTGTGTGTTTCTGCAATCCTTACTCCTTCTCTTTTCTGCCTTTCGGGCCTGAGGTTCACTCGTGCTGTGGCTTTTTCTACCAGGTGTGCTTTGGTGGCCAGTTCTCGGAAAGAGTGAAAACTATTCCCTGATAGCCCGTATGATATCATTGGGTCCAGGGCTCGCATACACATCTTTATCTATTCTTTTTCGCTGGGTAACTCTTGGCATTGAGCGGCTATCGTCCCCCATCGGTCCATGAACCTCTCCACGGGTTCGCCCTGTCTTTATCTGATCAAGGCCAGATCTGTTACTGATGTTTCTCTTTCTATAGAGAAGAATTTTGAGATAAAACTGTCTCGCATCTGCTCCCACGACTTCACTGATCCGGCTGGTAGCGACATGTACCATTGAAAAGCTTTCCCTGTCAGCGTTGACCCAAATAACCACATACAGTACTGCGGGACGGTCGACCAATTTCCTAATGCTGTGAGGAAGCGAGTGATATGCTCCTCTAGCGACCCCCTACCGTCAAATTTTTCAAAATCCGGACATCTGAAGTTGACCGGAAATGGTATTTCTTCTATCTCCAGCGGGTATGGGACCTGATATTTATACCCCGTTCCTCTGTCCTCCTCCTTTTCTTATCGCATGAGGCTCGCAATCGTTTGCGACAGTTCCTCTCTTGTCATTTGCGCAGTCGGGACTGCTATTCGTTCCGCTGAAACTCTCCTAGTCTGGGTAAGTGGTTCGGCACTAGCTGGCCCTTCCGCTGCCCCTTAAGATTCTTCAGCTAATGGGCGCGTAGGTGGTACGAGACTTCTAGTGGCACTTTGCGCTATCAAAGTGGTCAATGCTTCCTGAATTATTCTCATTCGTTCATTCGTTTCCCGATTGGCCTGAACTAATCTGTCGATCTGATCTTGGACTGTAGGCAATTCCTCCGCTTCATACGATCCCTCCTCTGTCTCTGCTACTTGGACCATTGCGATCAGCACCGGTCGGGCCTTCTGAACCTGCCCCTGTCCTGGCTTGAGAACTGTCATGGGCTTGGTGCTCCTCACAAGTGCGGCTTTGGTCGATTTGCGAGTAACGCGGGTGGTCTTGGACAATGGCGAAAACTGTTCGACTGTCATCGCAGGCACTGGAGACCTGGTTGATGCAACCTGACTACTGATGGGGATCTTTTGCCCTTGTTTTGGCTGCCATTATCTCTTGGTCACAGGGCGAGGTTTTGCAACATTCACCTTCTTATATGTTGCTAAGCTGGCTGCTTTCTTCTGCTCTTTCTTTTGTTGGCGCGTTTCGACCAACTGCCAACCTGAATGAGAAGCAGTTGTCGTGGTTGGGATGAAGCGAGGGAAGCTGAAGCCTCCAGTGGCAAGGAAGGTGCACCAACTGTTCATTGAGCATGCCATTTCTTTTGTCTGTCCTAGTATCTTGCTAATTCTGTTATGTCATAAAAACCATTAGAACAGTTCACAAGTGCGGTCGGGAGTATGAGCCCATCGATCGTAGTGCATAAACCGATAGAAATAAGCAAGAAGGAGACAAATACGTGTAGTTGTGGAAGTTCGTGGGTTTGAAAACCTTTTAAATGTCTATTGACTTAAAGATGAAGGGAAGAACGTTCCCGTTGAGAGTCGCCAGTTTGACGCCCGAGGGGCGCCGAAACATTACGCCTTGCGGTAGCTTTCCTATGCGTAGATTCGTGTTTGCAAGTAATTGATCTTAGAGTGTTCCTATATTCAGATATAACCAGAGATTCTGATATAGTTCAATCCCCAGTGGAGTCGCCAGTTTGTTAGAACTAGAAAATGAACCGCGGGGAACATCTTCTGAGATGTTGTGTTTTGTTGCTCTGGGGTTCTGAATAATAGAAACATTCATAGACAATCACAGGCATTCACAAAAGTACACAAGAGAAGAGATATCGCAAGGTGAATTTTATTCCAGAGATTCTGAGATCTTGCACATTCCAGGCCGTGGTCTGGCACGATCCCTTAATTACATTGAATGATCGATGACCCTTGATTAAAAGGCAAAAGGCTAGTTAGCAGGAACTATGGTCTCAGAGTTCATGGTCGTAGAGACCTGTATTTTGTGTGGTCGAAGAGACCTATGTTTGTATGGTCGCGGAGACCTGTATTTGTATGGTCGCGGAGACCTGTATTTGTTGTGTTTTGTTATGGACTGATCCATCTTTGTATGAGTCGAATGTCTATGTCCCATGTTTTGATCGGAGATCCGGGCTGAGACTGTCAGGGTTTATGGCCGGGAAGGATGACTCTGGGCCCGCGCCTGTCAATGTATGGACAGGTGACCTCGGGAAGTCCATTCCACAGTTGTGTGTACCTGGGCAGCTCAACCAGCGGATGCCGTTTAGATGGGTAGGGCATTGATCGTTCTTGAAGTGTTAGTCTTTAACAAATCGTGTGTGGTAGTTTAAAACTCTCCTGGCATGGTTTATCGTGTTAACCATAGTCCCCTTTGCTTAGTCCGAGCCTGAATCCGGGTCATAGTATGATAATGCACGTGATGATGATACATAGGTATGATTCTGGGCACTGGCGGCCTCTTCTTGAGAAGTTACTTCGTTCATCTCGTTGGATCAGATCGGGCTCCGAAGGCTTGCGTTCTGCTCATTGAGTGTCTCAGATGAGTTATTTGACTGCTCTGTTGCGTCCGGAACGCTCGAAATACCCGAAATAGGCCCAAACGGGGCTAAAAAACATTATAAAATGAAGGTTTAAAGGTGCTGAAACGAACGTTCAAGGTGTTGATTTTTGTGATCCGCTGGCCTGATTTTACTGATGCGCTGGGGCCAGCGCGTCTAAAAATTATTGTGAAAAATGGTCTATTTCATGATGCGCTGGGCTATTTTTCTGACGTACTGGGGCCAGTGCCTCCGAAATTAACTTCGCTTTGGAATGTGTAATTTTCTAATCCGCTGGCTCATTTTGCGATGCGCTGGGCTATTTTTGTGATGCGCTGGGGCCAGTGCGTCAAAAAATGATGAGTTTTAAGATGTCGATTTATTTGATCCGCCGAGGGTTTTTTCCTAATGCGCTAGATCATTTTTGTGATGCGCTGGGGCCAGTGCGTCAAAAAATGATGACTTGTGTTATTTCATCTCCAGACCTGTTATGGTCGGAGGTGCGATTTCCGGTGAGGGGTTCCGGCGATCGGAAGAGGGTTCCGGCGGTCGGAAAAAGGTTTTTCGGTGAAGAGGTTCGGCTCTCTCTCTCTCTGAATCGTGCAAATGAGGTGGTGGGAGGGGTATTTATAGCCTAAGTTAGCCAATCGGAGGCCGCCACATGAGGCGTCGAGAAAAGGGGTTGGCGCGTCGATAAAATCACTCGGCGCGTCTCAAAATGACATAGTTCGGAAGCTGATTTTTAGGGCTCGCTGGCTGTCAGCGCGTCCTGAAATTCTTGAAAATGCCTGATTTATTGGACGCACTGAGGGTCAGTGCGTCCTGAAATTCCTGAATTTTTGGATGCGCCGGATGAATTTTTGGACGCGCTAGAGGCAGTGCGTCCTGAAATTCAGTTTCTGAAAATGACTGAATTTCATGATGCGCCGGGTGAATTTCTGGACGCGCTGGAGGCAGTGCATCCTGAAATTCACTTCATAAAAGCCGTTCGAATTCCTTGATGCACTGGAGGACTTTCTAGACGCGCTGGAGGCAGTGCATCCTGAATCTCACTTTGTACAAATGGTTGAATTTCACGATGCGCCGGTCAGGGATTTCCTTGATGCGCTGGACGTATTCGTGTTTCCCAAAATTGAGTTTTGCAGAACGGAGGGCTTGTGGGGTCTGCTTTGTGATGAATGTCGATGCACTGGTCCTATTTCTTCATAATTGAGGTATCCCTCCCAAATTTGGGGGTCTTCGATCATGATGACCGGTGGGGTCCACCACTGGCCCAATTTCTCGCCTTTTGGTCAAGTTTAATGTGTGTTGTGATTCGTGCCGCGATTTTCGATGCACTGGCCCTAAATTCAACCAAGTGATGATTTGGGCACTCGGAATCATTATTTTCGAGGATCCTCACTTTTGGGACCCCAACAATTATGATTTGAACTTGATCTAAATCATATACACAGTCCCATACATACTACAGAAATCCAGAAAAGTAGAACTTTGGTAGGAAGTTCCTTCATGAAGATCACAGTATTAGAGCGTACTCCAATTCCTCGGATCATACAGGTCTAGACTAGCACACAACCATTAAGAACTCAAGTAATTCTCCCAAACATCCATGAGTCATCATAAGACTAAGTAAAACTGCTTAGAACTTGTATTAACTTCAAACCATTGTTCTTAAACATGAAATCCAACTTAAAAACCAACTTAAACGAATTGAAACATCTTAGATTCACTACAAGCTTCACCTCTTAGCCCTAGCTAAGAGGTTTAGCCTTTCATGATCCAAGGAAACATGAAATAAATAAGAAAAAGCATAAAAATAGCAACAAACTAGAAGGAGTTGTGGAACTCCGAAATCCACTTCCGTCGCCTCCCACCTTGCTCAAACCCCTCTGAGATACCCTAGGAACGATCCCTAGGTATCCTTTTATATTGGGGAGGCTCCGCAACATCAGAATCTTCTCGAATTTGCGTAAGCTTACACAGTGCGCAGAGAAATTCGGCGCCCGAATAGGAAAGTCCGCAGTTTACGCATGGACGACCGGTCGCACGACCGGTCAGACTCGCTATTTGCACTGTCCAGGGAGCTTCTGGAGCTGTCAGACCTGTTAGCCGACCGATCACGACCGGTCGGACCTTTCTAGGAATCAGTCCATTAAGCTTAGCATGGTCAGGGGGAGATGGCCGACCGGTCTAGACCGGTCGTGGCTCTCCTGGCCGACTGGTCACGACCGGTCTTGGCCTATTCTTTTTCATTTCCTTCTTTCTTTCTTCTCTCTCTGCTTTCTTCTTTCTTCGGCCCATCTTGGGTCTTCATCCAAGGCTCTTAAAGAAGTCTTTTTAGTATTCAATTGGGCGAGGTTCCTCTCATTCCTACAATCATGAAATCATGCATTAGATTAGTCTTTAGATTATGAAAACTTGCATAATGAGTGATCAATTGGGGTTAGAATATGCACAATTAAGAGCTCAACATTGGGCCTCCAAGATAATGGGCACCCAATCTATTTTGACTAAGGTGAGTTGGCTGGATTCTTGGCATATTGGCTTAACGTCATCATATTGTCATATTCAAAGTATGCTGATTCGATCCGGCCATGTACTCTCATGATGGCCAGGTTAATGGTAGAAGGGGTGCATGTCTCCTTCGCACTGATAGTTTTGAATTACATTTACTATGTTTTGAACAAGTAACCTCTCATAAACTAGTCTTAAGGCTGTTAGTTGGTTTCCACTACATGTGTTTGTGGCTAGGAGTGTATTTTCCATGGACTTACGACAAGGAAGAGGGAGCACCTCTTTGGAGCAATATGATCCCAATGACATGATGGGGTTTTCCTCTTAAGGTGTAGAGGAGAGAGTGGTGCAGCCCGGGTGTGGTCGGGTGCCCGGCCAGTTTTGGTCGGGCGATCGAAATTCACCCGGAAGGACTGAAAAGTCACTTGATTGTTTTTGAAATAGTTGGGCGCCCAATAGTCTGCTGACCGGGTGCCCGACCATGCTGGGTCGGGCGACTGAAATTCGACAAGTTATTCTCTAAACTCTCTGGATAGGTTTTTGGTTGGCCGGGTGCCTGACAGCTTAGGGCCGGGCGCTCGACCATGCGCGGACTACGTATCTGCAATTTCCTATTTTGGCTCTAATTTCTTTGGTGCTCTATTTAAGAGGTTCCAAAACGAGATTAGGTCATCCCAATAGGAGGTTTACACGTCCAAGGAGAGAGAGAGAGAGAGAGAGAGAGAGAGAGAGAGAGAGAGAGAGAGAGAGAGAGAGAGAGCTTGTTCAAAGAGGAGGTTTTGCTCGTAAAGGTGATTCACGGTGCAATTGACGTCTCGACTCTTCTACATCCTCGTGATCAGTGAGATCTCTCAGTTTCATATTCTCTTATTGTTTACCCACTCCTGCATGAGTGAAAAAGGTTAGATTCAAGCGGGTTGTGCTTATGATCGAGGTTGTAACAATTCTCTTTTATAGTGGATTGTTGATCTGGACTAGGTCCCGTGGTTTTTACCTCTTCGAGGGTTTTCCATGTAAAAATCTCTTGCGTCGTGTGGTTTATGATTTGATTTAGTTCATTGCTTTATCATATCCCATAATTCAAGTAGTTTAGGGGGCGAGATCCTAAGGTTTTGTGAAACGTACCCAACAAAAGTGGTATGAGAGCGTTCAGGTTGCTTCAACGGTAGTGGGATTAGTTCTGAATTATGGAAGGTGGCTCATCAAGGATGATCAACCTCAATGGGTCTAACTGGACCATATGGAAGGCTAAGATGGAGGACTTGCTTTATTGCAAGGATTTGTATGCTCCAATCTTAGGTATATCAGCGAAGATAAAAGATATGCCAGATGATGATTGGAAGAAGTTGAATCGGAAGGCGGTGGGGTTTATTAGATAATGCTTGGACGATTCGGTGTTCCACCATGTGTCTACGGAGACCTCAACCGCTAGCCTATGACAAAAATTGCAAGGGCTGTATGAGAAGAAGATAGCCGGCAATAAGATCTTCCTAATTAGAAGACTTGTAAATCTCAAGTTCAAGGATAATGGTTCTGTGGCTGAGCATATGAATGAAGTCAGCAACATTGTGAACCATCTCTCCACTATGAAGATGGTCCTGGACGATGAACATAGGCTTTGCTATTGCTTAGTTCATTGCCTGATAATCGAGAGACATTGGTGGTGTCTTTGAGTAACTCTACACCAGACGGAAAGATGTTCATGGAGCAGGTAACGGGTTGTCTCTTCAATGAGGAGACAAGGAGGAAGTCTCTCAGGGGTCTACTCAGCGAGAGGCCCTTGTGACACAAGACCGGGGGAGATGAAAAAACAGAAAGGGGGGGAAAGCTTGAGATAAATCCAGAGGCAAGTCTAATGTCAGGAGAGATGTTGAATGTTGGAACTGTGGTAAGAAGGGCCATTATAAAAGTGAATGTCACAAGAAAAAAGATAAAAAAAGGAAAATGAAAGGAAAAAGGTGATGAATCAGATTATACTGCGGTCACCTCTGATGACGACATGGTCATTCTCTCAGCGGATCACGATGTTTGTCTCACGGCTACGAATCAGGACACTGATTGGGTAGTCGATTTAAAAGCGTCTTTTCATGCAACTCCACGAAGGGATTTCTTCACAAGCTACAAGCAAGGCAACTTCGGTATAGTGAAGATGGGGAACTCTGAAGTATCCCAGATTGTGGGAGTTGGTGATATTTGTGTGAGGACCGATGTTGGCTGTACATTGGTTTTAAAAGATGTGAGACATATTCTCGACTTTCATCTCAACTTGATGTCGACGGGAAGATTGGATGTGGTCAGCTATGAGAGTCATTTTATTGGTGGGCATTGGAAACTCATCAAGAGGTGTTGCACCCTATACAAGACATGTGTCAACATATGCAAGGGTGAGTTGAACGCAGCGGAAGATTCAGTGACAGACATGTGGCATAGACGGCTCGGCCACATGAACGAGAAAGGGCTTTAGCTACTAGCGAGGAAGCGTCTCCTTAAAGAGTTGGCAGGTATACCTCTCAAAACCTGTATTGATTGTTTATCAGGGAAACAACATAGAGTTTCATTTGTAAAAAAATGCTTCTTATGTTAAGAAAATGCATGCATTAGACTTGGTTTATTCTAATGTTTGCGGTCCTATGAGGATAAAATCCTTGGGTGGGGCATTGTATGTTGTCACATTTATAGATTATGCGTCTAGGAGAGTTTGAGTTTATGCTTTGAAATCTAAGGACAAAGTCTTTGGTATGTTTAAAATGTTTCATGCCATGGTTGAGAGAGAGAGAGAGAGATATGTAGATCATTGAAGCGCATCCACACTGACGATGGTGGTGAATCATCAGGGCTTTTCATGAGTATTGCAAGTCCCTAGGTATATGGCATGAATAAACGGTGCCCAAGACCTCCCAACACAATGGTGTATCTGAACGACTGAATCGCACCATTGTAGAGAGAATTAGATGCATGTTATCCCATGCGAAATTGGCCAAGATGTTCTGGGGAGAAGCAATGCACACGGTGGTGTATTTGATAAACAGGTCTCTATCAGTCCCGCTGAATGGAGAAGTACATGAGAAGGTGTGGACTGGACGTGATCTTTTATACAGTCATCTCAGGGTGTTTGGATGCAGGGCATCCGTTCACGTACTAAAGGACGAGAGGTCCAAGCTCAATACAAAGATCAGACAGTGTATGTTCTTGGGGTACGGTGATGAAAAGTTCGATTACAGATTGTGGGATTCGACCGAGAAGAAGCTCGTCAGAAGCAGATATGTGGTTTTCATTGAAGATCAGTGTATAGAAGACGTTGGAAAGCCAGAGAAGACCCAACCCAGTTCAGGTGAGCTGAATGACATGGATCAGGTTACTCCTCCCATAATGCCTGATGACGGGGGAGTACAACAAGGTGCAGAGGACATGGGAGTTCCTACAGAAGATGGACCGGGGGAGCACCCCCCACTTGATCCACCTGTTGAGCCACAGGTGAGGAGGACATCTAGGGACAGAAACCCGTCTAAGAAGTACTCACTGCATGAGTACATTATGCTTATTGATGGGGGAGAGCCAAAATATTATTTTGAGGCCCTAACCGACGTGCATAAGGGGGATTGGTTGAAAGCTATGCAAGAGGAGATGAAATCCTTGCATAAGAACTACACCTATGATATAGTGAAATTGCATAAGGGCAAGAAAGCTCTGAACAACAAGTGGGTGTTTAGAAAGAAGATTAAGTAGAAGAATTCACAGACGAGGTTCAAGGCTAACATGTGGTGAAAGGATTTGGTTAGAGGAAATGTATAGACTTCGAAGAGATATTCTCACCAGTGGTGAAGATGACATCCATACGGATGTTGCTTGGGCTGGCGGCTAGCATGGATCTGGAGATAGGGCAGTTAGATGTTAAAACTGCTTTCCTCCACGGTGACCTGGAAGAAGAGATCTATATGCGCCAACTAGAGGGGTTCAAAGTCAAGGACAAGGAGCATATGGTGTGTAGGCTTAAGAAGAACTTGTATGGGCTGATGTTCACTCGCCTCAAGTGCAAGGCTACGATGTAGTTATAATTCTCGGTAAGACCGAGGTCGATCCTCAGGGATTGTCATAACAATTCTAAGTTTTAGAATTAGGATGGGCTAAATTCAGATTTGTCTCGATGGATGAAAATTAAGAACATAAAACTATCTATTTTATACTTAAATCAAGGAAATAAACACTAGAGCGCTAAGAATCCACTAATAATAATTCACAATGCCAATTCAAACCATTCAAGCCAATAACACAATTGGAATCAGAGTTCTATTCCTATCCAATCGGAATACCGAGTAATCAAATCATCATAATGCATCTAACATAGATGGATCATCCACTTATATGGTCCTCTCATAATCAACTAAGGCATTGGGTGTATTCAGTCACATAACCCAATCCTTCACAAAACAAGCAAGATCACATTCATGATTCTTCCTCAAGCCTTGTTACTAGACTTGATTTAGAAGCATGAATTGAACTTCTATTGAACCAAAATCATTTTATAAACACCTATCTCAGATTAAATCAAAAGATAAGAACCCCTTCTAGTTTAGTTCTACATAAGCTCTTAAGAAACTTAGTTTGTAAGATCCCCTAGCATCCAACATATCATGATGAATCTAGTATCTCTACAACCCAAAATCCTATCAATCAACACCCCCATTAAGCAATCTCAGTAATAAAAACATCCCATGTAAAAGCAATCACAAGAGATAGAAGATTTAATAAAAATACTAACTTTATTTCAAACTAGAACTAGAAGTGTTCTTCATAAAATCAAAAAATACTTGAACTAATTCGAATTAGACATTGTAAACAACTAAAAGCTTCACCTCTTAGCCCTAGCTAAGAGGTTTAGCCAACCATTAATAGGTTAAACTAAAATTCAAAGGAAACTAATGAAAAACATAGAAAAACCAAGTTTGGAGGAGTTGTAGACGCTCTACAACGATCTCCTTAACCTCTGACGACTTCCTAAGCCTTCTATGATGTCTTTAGATCCACCCTTAGGTGTCCTTTTATAGTAGAGAGGCCCTACTGCCTCAGAATCTTCCAGAATTGTGCAATACTTACGCACGTGCGCCTTAAAAATCGGAGCTTGCTGAATAAGTTGCTGAATTTCAACAAATTACACTGGCTACCTGTTGGCCGACCAGTCTAGACCGGTCAAGATGACTGGCCGACCGGTCTAGACTGGTCTAGAAGAGTTCAGAGAGTCCAGAGAGGTGCCCGACTTGTTGGCCAACCGGTCTAGACCGGTCGGACCACACTGGTCCTTGGTCCAGTGACTTATACAGAGGGGTAGGAGGGTGGCCGACCGGTCAAGACCGGTCGTGGCTCCCTTGGCCGATCGGTCATGATCGGTTGGACCTCATTTCTTCACAATTTCTTTCCTTCTTTCTTCCTCTCTCTCCTCTCCTTGCTTTCTTCTTTCTTTGGCTCACCTTGGGTCTTCATCAAAGGCTCCTAAATGTGTCTTTTAAGCATCAATGGAGTGAAGTCTCTCCCTCAATCCTACATTCACACAACATGCATTAAAAGGATCTTTTAAGCATGTAAACCATGCATATAATGTGATGTAATAGGTTGGCAAATGTATAAATTGGAGGTTCAACAGCTGAAATAAGCTTCGAAGTAATGGTATAAGAAGTTCGACTTGTTCATGTTAAAGCATGGATATGCCAGAACAAAGTCGGACCACTGTGTGTTCAAGCGCAAGTTCTCAGATGGTGATTTTTTAGTTCTACTATTGTATGTTGATGACATGCTCATCATGGGAAAAGACATTAAGAAGATTGATAGGCTGAAACATGAGTTGGGCAAGTCTTTTTCAATGAAAGATTTGGGCCCGGCTAGATAGATCCTAAGAATGGAGATAACCCATGACAGAAGCAGCCGAAAGCTTTGGTTGTCATAAGAGCGGTATATTGAGAAAGTCCTAGAGCGGTTCAATATGAATGCAGCGAAGCCGGTCAGTACTCCACTAGATGGTCACTTCAAATTGAGTGACAAGTAATGTCCCAAGACGAAGGTAGATGTAGATGAGATGCAGAAGATACCCTACGCCTCGGCGGTAGGAAGTTTGATGTATGCTATGCTGTGTACGTGCCCAGACATATCATATGCGGTTGGGGTTGTCAGCCGGTATCTTGCCAATCTTGGCAAAGAACATTGGGCAGCGGTGAAGTGGATACTATGGTATTTGAGGGGCTCATCTAGGTTGAGCCTATACTATGGTGACAAAAACCTGCGTTAGAAGGCTACACAGATGCAGATATGGCAGGTGACATAGACTCCAGGAAGTCTACATCGGGGTTCATGTTCACGTTTGCAGGGGGAGCGGTCTCTTGGCTGAGCAAGCTACAGAAGGTCGTAGCATTGTCGAAGACAGAGGCCGAGTACATCGCGGTCATAGAAGCATGCAAAGAGATGCTTTGGATGAAGAGGTTCCTATAGGAACTCAACCTGAAGTAGGAATAGTACATGGTCTATTGTGATAGCCAGAGTGCGATACACTTGAGCAAGAATCTAAGTCAGCATTTCAAGTCGAAGCATATAGAGATTCGGTATCACTGGATCAGGGATACTTTGGAATAGAAAGTGTTACAGCTTAAGAAGGTCCACATGGACGATAATGGGTCAGACATGATGACTAAGGCTTTGCTCAAGGGCAAGTTTGAGGTTTGTAGAAGCCTGGTAGGGTTGAAGAAGACAGATTCTTCCTGAGTCGGAAAGGGAGAGATTTGATGGTGTTTTCCTCCTTAGGTGTAGATGAGAGAGTGGTGCAGCCCGGGTGTGGTCAGGCACCCGACTGGTTTTGGTCAGGCGATCAAAATTCACCTAGAAGGACTGAAAAGTCACTGGACTATTTTTAGAATAGTCGGGCGCCCATGCTGGGTCGGGGGACCGGAATTCGGCAAGTTATTCTCTAAACTCTCTTGACAATTTTTTGGTTGGCCAGGCGCCCAACGGCTTAGGGTCGGGCGCCTGAAAATGCGTGGACTGCGAATCCGCAGTTTCCTGTTTTGGTTGTAATTCCTCTGGTGCTCTATTTAAGAGGTTCCAAAATGAGATTATGTCATCCCAATAGGAGGTTTACACATCCAAGGAGAGAGAGAGAGAGAGGGAGAGAGAGAGAGAGAGAGAGCTTGTTGGAAGATGATGTTTTGTTTGTGAAGGTGATTCGCGGTGCAATTGACGTCTTGGCTCTTTTATGTCCTCGTGATCAGTGAGATCTCTTAGTTTTATATTCTCTTATTGTTTACCCACTCCTGCGTGAGTGAAGAAGATTAGATCCAAGCGGGTTGTGCTTATGATTGAGGTTTTAACAGTTCTCATTCTAGTGGATTGTTGATCTGAACTAGGTCCTGTGGTTTTTACCTCTTCGAGGGTTTCCCACGTAAAAATCTCCTGTGTCATGTGGTTTATGATTTGATTTAGTTCATTGCTTTATCGTATCTCATAATTCAAGTAGTTTGGGGGGGCGAGATCCTAAGGTTTTGTGAAACGCACTGTTAATGCAAAGATTTGTCAATTACCATGGTTAGTGTGTCGTCGAGTCTCCTTGCGGCTGAAGACAGTCTCCTTGCGGCTGAAGACAGAAGCTACTCAAAGAATATCGCGCATCAGTCAGCTTCAAGCCTCTCCATCCAAACCTTTGATCCCAAAACCTTCTATAGATGGCCCAAATCCTTCCTAGGTACATCCTTAGCACCATCTATAGTCCACCTTCCATTACAATCAGCTATGGAAGGGTTCATTTTAGCAGAAGTTGCTTACAAGTTGAAAATTAGTATGTCTGCTCTCTCCGATAGGTGTCCGGTCAATCGGAGATGAGTCCGATAGGTGTCCGATCAATCGGACGATATGTCCGATCAATCGGAGAATTGTCCAGCAACATTGAAAACTTCTCTGGACACTTTTCCGATCAATCGGAGGTTTGTCCGATCAATTGGACAGGGTCTCCCAATCAATCGGACGGTATGTCCGATCAATCGGAGAATTGTCTAGCAAACATTGAAAATCTCTCTGGACACTTTTTCGATCAATCGGAGGTCTGTCCGATCCATCGGACAGGGTGCTCCGATCCATCGGACATACATCCGATCCATCGGAGGAAAATCCAGAAACATTGCATAAACTCTCTGGAAGGAATTCCGATCAATCGGACTATCTGTCCGATCAATCGGACAGGGTCTTCCGATCAATCGGAACTAAGTCCGATCAATCGGAGAACCTGTTTTTCAGCAAAATTCAAATCTAAATAAAACTTATGTCCGATCGATCGGATCCTATCGAGCTGACTGTTTTCTGACCGTTGAATGTCATCTCTATATATGGATCTCGGTTGGATCTTGTGAAAGACACCTTGAGCATCATTTAGGGTTTGTGTGTGCCTTCTCCTTGAGATCCCCTTCTCTCATACCCTAAGATTTGTTGAGTTCATACTTCAATCCATGTTGATCTGACCAACATTGGTGAAGCATTCAAAGCTTGGATTGAATCATGAACTCAACCCCTCTTTAATGGCATCTTGACCTACCTCTCATAGATATACTCCTGTCATCAATGCCATTAATGGTGGTTTAGGTAGAAGCTTTCCTCATATAAAAGCCATATCCCCATATAGCCTCAACCTAACCCTAATCCCTCACCTTGGAATCTACAATGAGTCATCCGGAGCAAGGTTGCTGATCGAGGGAACTGAAGAAGGTATCTTTCGTGCAAGCCGAAGCTTCTTCAACAAAGGCATCATCAAGGGACTCAATCAGCTAAGTATATTTAGTCTTTTGAGTCCAAGAAACCTCCTCAAGTTGAGATTTGGGTTTCAGAGTTTGAAGACCCAAACTCGTAAGAGTCCTTGCGTAGGACAAGTCCTTGAGTAGGACAAGCCCTTGTGTAGGACAAAGTGGTCATGGATTAGTCCTATGGAAGGATGAATCCATGTGTTGAGTCTTAAGTCCTTTTGTAGGCTGTTAAGGTTTATGGTTAACCTCATTTAAAACCATAGTGATAGTGAAATCTGGCCACTCAAGGATCAGTGGATCAGCCGGGAGTGGAGTAGGTACATAACCGAACCACTATAAAAATCTCTTGTTGTGTGATGAATGGATGAACTGATTTACTTCTCTCACATGTGCTTTTATTGATTTATACTCTGCATATCTTGTGTTCGAAGTAAGTTCTCTAAGAATACTTTGCATGATTACAAGTGTGTAATTGGAAAATTTAAAAAGTGTCCTATTCACCCCCCTTTAGGACAAGGTAACTTGTTTCTTGCTTCTACAAAAGCGGTAATCAAACTTATACCGCATTTTTAATTGGTATCAGAGCGGGTTCCTCCTTAAAGGCGTAACAGCTTGGAGTGTGATCCGTCTCTAGAAGCTTGATATCATGTCAAAAGGGGATTCTAGTATGGTTTCCAAACCTCCATATTTTGATGGATCAAACTATGCATATTGGAAAGCAAGAATGAGAGTCTTCTTGCAATCATTGGATCATGCAACATGGAGATCTGTGGAAATCAAATATGAAATACCCCTCTTGAGCATAGTCATAGATGGGGTCACCACTACCATAGTCAAACTTGATGATTTATGGACTGATCTTGAACAACTGAGATACATTAGCAATGCCAAGGCACTCAATGCTATCTTTTGTGCCGTTTCAGCAGATGAGTTTAAAAGAATTTGTAATTGCACAACTGCTAAGGAAGCATGGGACATCTTTGAAACCACTCATGAAGGAACTAGTACAGTCAAGAGGTCAAAACTTCAGCTGTTGACTACTTAATTTGAGAATATGAAAATGGAGGAACATGGGAACTTCATGGACTTTTACACCCAGCTGAGCGATGTCACCAATGCTATGTGGGGATTGGGGGAGAGGATATCGGATCCGCGTTGTAGGAAAATTTTAAGATCCTTACCCGAATGATTCTCCTTCAAGGTCATAACTATTGAGGAATGTAGAGATATTGATACTATGAAAATAGAAGACTTACTAGGATCTCTACAAACCCATGAACTTCATTTCAAGAAATCCCCGAAAAGTAGAAACACAGTGCTGAAAACCTCACACACTACGCAAGAATCTGTAGTTGATAGTGATGAAGAAATGGATATGAATGAAATGACTCTTATGGCCAAGAAGTTTAGAAAATTCTTCAAAAACAAAGGAAAGAGGGTTGACAAAAATAGCAAATCTTTTGACAAAAAGCGCTATACAGGAAATCTTACAACAAGCCAAAAGATCCTAAGTGCTACAACTGTGGACGCTATGGTCATATTGCCTCTGACTGCCAAGCTCCTGCCAAAGAAAAATTTAAAAAGAAAGCAATGGCAGCCACATGGGACAACCTCGAGAGTACAGATTCAGAAACAGAAGAATATCAAAGTGATGAGAGAGGATCAGTTAAAATTCTGATGGCCTCTATCTCGGAGATTGTCCCAGACATACAAGGCGAAAGAGACAAGGATGATCATGAGCTATCAGAAAACAATGTGACATCCTCCGATGATGACGAGGATGATAATGAAGGTTTGCAAGTTGCCTATGATGAGCTATTTCATCAAAGCATCCTTCTTACCAAGAAGTTGAGCCAAGCTAATATTGACAACAATAAATTGGCTAATGAAATGCAAGAAGTGAAGAGAGAAAACAACGGATTTTACTATCAGATCTGTGAATTGGAAAGGAAAAACAAAGCAGCTCAAGACAAAATTAATACCCTAGAAGATGAGCTGAAAAAGGCAAAATCTACAAATCAATGTCTAATCTTGCAGCTTAATCAAGAAAAACAACTCAATGAAAGATTTACCCAGAGTAGAGAAAAACTAGATGATATCCTTAAATCAGGTAAGCCTTGTAGGAATACAAGCGGGCTAGGCTATGGTGAGCAAACTAAGGTTAGTAACCCAGAACCTAAAAAGATTAGGAATGCATCAGGAAGCACTAAGAGAAATTCACCTATATGCCATGCATGCGGAGATGTTGGACATTTGAAGTTTGAATGCTTGATCTTTAAGAATTCTGTTCGGAACTTGAAAGGTAAATTTGTACCTACCGGAAAAAGGATGAATCAGATGTGGAGTCCTCCTAAACAAACACCAAACATGAGGAAAAATTATCCCACTCCACCGAAGAAAGACAAAAGAATGGAAGAGCTCCTTGAAATGGTAAAACAGTTGAACAAAAGAACCATGGAGCTGATGAAAGAGAAATCAAGTAATGAGAAAACCTCAACACCTTATGCTCAAACGATGACATCCCTAGAATCAACCAAGAAGCCTAGTTCTCCAAAAAGGGTAGTCTCTAAATGGGTAGTAAAGAACAAATGCTTAGTTATCCATACAGCCCTTAGTGCTGGAAGAAACACTAGGTGGTACCTTGATAGTGGATGCTCCCGACACATGACAGGTGACAGGACTCAGTTTTGTGATTATGTTAAATTTGATGGTGGGTCTGTTACCTTTGGAGATGGGAGTGTTGCCAAGATTGTTGGAAAGGGAACCATCACCGGGCCAGGATTGCCCAAAATTGAGGATGTACTATGTGTTAACGGTTTGAAACATAATCTATTAAGCATCTCTCAAATATGTGATGAACAGCATTCCGTAAAATTCTCCAAAGAAATGTGTGAAATTATGGACCAAACTGGAAAATTGATACTAAAAGGGTTTCGCACTGGAGATAACTGCTATGTTATTGAAAACAAGGGTGATGAGGGACCATCTGCCGTGTGCCACATGGCTATTAATGATGAGACTGAGTTATGGCATCAACGGCTTGGTCATGTCCATTACAGGAACCTTGCTAGGTTGTGTAGAAAGAAATTAGTAAAAGGATTACCAAAGATTGGGAAGAAACCAAAAGAAGTATGTGCAGAATGCTTGAAAGGTAAACAAATTAAAGTTGCACATAAGAAGACATCCATCATTGCTACATCAAAACCCCTTGATCTACTCCACATGGATCTCGTAAGTCCCACAAGAGTAATGAGTCAAGATGGTAAGAGGTACTTCTTTGTTATTGTTGACGACTATTCCCGATATACTTGGGTTGTATTTTTGAAAGAAAAGTCGGATACATTTGAAGAATTTGAGAAACTCATGAAACGACTCCACAATGAGAAAGAATGTACAGTGAAACGTATTAGGAGTGATCATGGGGGGGAATTTGAGGACGGACGCTTTGAACTATTCTGTGAAAATTTAGGCATCAAACATGAATTCTTAGCCTCAAAAACTCCACAACAAAATGAAGTAGCAGAGAGGAAAAACAGAGTGCTACTCGACATGGCCACAGTTATGATGAACAGCAAAAATATAGCAAAAAATCGAAGCAGTGAATACAGCTTGTCACATCATTAATTGAGTTTATTTGAGAGCCGGCCTAGATAAGACCCCATATGAGCTGTGGAATGGAAAAGTTCCAAACATCAAGTACTTTAGGGTCTTTGGTAGCAAATGCCACATCCTTCGAGATAGAGAAAATCTAGGAAAATTTGACTCTAAGAGCGATGAGGTAATATTTCTAGGATATGCTTCTGATAGTCGGGCCTATAGAGTGTACAACACAAGGACTAAAACAACTCAAGAATCCATAAATGTTGTCATTGATGACCAATCCAAAGAAGATACAAGACTTGATGATGATGAAGTGGGAGAACCGTGCCACATAAGTAAACCTGTTGAAAAATCTCCCACTCCCAATGCCTCAATAGCTTCTGAAAATGTTCCACATATCAAGGATCATCCCCTCAATCAAATCATTGGAGATCCGGATGTTGGAGTCAAGACAAGAAGACAACTTGAGGCCATCAATAGTCATGTGTGCTTCACTTCAAAAATTGAACCAAAAAATATAAATGAGGCTCTCAATGATGAGTTTTGGATACTTGCAATGCAAGAGGAACTTCAACAGTTTACCAGAAATGAGGTTTGGTTTCTGGTTGAAAGACCATATGAGAAGAATGTAATTGGAACTAAATGGATCTTCAAAAACAAAACAGATGAATCTGGCAATGTGATTCGAAACAAAGCACGTCTTGTAGCTCAAGGGTACTCTCAAATAGAGGGAATTGATTTTGATGAAACCTTTGCCCCAGTTGCTAGACTCGAATCCATTCGAATTCTCATGTCCATAGCATGTGCTCTCAAATTCAAATTATTTCAAATGGACGTGAAGAGTGCCTTTCTAAATGGTATACTTGATGAGGAGGTTTATGTTGAACAACCAAAAGGGTTTGTGGACCCTAGTTATCCTCAAAGAGTCTACCGATTGAAAAAGGCTCTCTATGGGTTAAAACAAGCCCCCCAAGCCTGGTATGAACGTCTTACTCAATTTCTAATTGCTCACAAGTTTGTTAGGGGGAGTGTTGATAAAACCCTATTTGTTAAGAGGACGGCTGATTCCTTTCTCATTGCTCAGATTTATGTGGATGATATTGTATTTGGGTCAAACTGTGAAGAATTTTCTGGCTTATTTGCTGAACTAATGAAATCTGAATTTAAGATGAGTTTGGTAGGCGAACTAAACTTCTGCCTAGGATTGCAAGTTAAACAACTGAAAAATGGAATCTTTATCAACCAAACTAAGTATGCTAAAGATTTAGTCAAGAGGTTTGGGCTAGACTCGGGTCGATCACACACCACGCCTATGGCCACTACCATTAAACTTTCCAAAGACTTATTAGGCAAAAGTGTTGATCAACATTTATATAGAAGTATGATTGGGAGTCTTCTCTACCTCACAGCAAGTAGACCCGATATTGCCTTTAGTGTAGGGGCATGTGCTAGATCTCAAGCCGATCCTAGAGAATCACACCTCATTGCAGTAAAAAGAGTGATCAGATATGTGGCCTGTATAACTGAATATGGCTTGTGGTACCCCTTTGACACCTCAACCATCATTGCGCGGTACTCCGATGCCGATTGGGCCGAAAATATGGATGATAGAAAGTCCACAAGCGGTGGCTGTTTTTACATCGGAAACTGCTTAGTTGCTTGGTATAGCAAAAAGCAAAACTCCATCTCATTGTCCACTGCTGAAGCTGAATATATTGCTGCCGGTAGTTGCTGTGCTCAACTACTTTGGATGAAGCAGATGTTGAAGGATTATGGTCTTAATCAGGACGAAATGACGTTTTTTTGTGACAACACAAGCGCCATTAATATTTCAAAAAATCCTGTTCAACATTCTCGAACCAAGCATATCGACATCCGGCACCATTTTATAAGAGAACTAGTTGAAGAAAAACTGATCAATCTTGAATACATCCAAACCGAGCGGCAATTGGCCGACATCCTTACGAAGCCGTTAGATTCCACAAGGTTTGAACACCTTCGAAAGTCTATCGGGGTATGCTCACTCTAGCATATTGGAAAATCATGTGCATATAGGTAAATCTGAGGAATTAGCCTCATATAATTGAGTGATCATTGATATTCTCAAGCTTACACTCTTACAAAATAGGCTGGGGAATCATTTGCAGGCGGGAGGAAGGATTTAACTGTTTAAATGTCACTGGAGACATTTCCGATTGATCGGACACTTCTCCGATCAATCGGAAATATCGGGGGTCCGATAGTTATATACGCGAGCTCTGTTCATTTCTGCCCTCTATTTCTGTTTTCTCTCAGACTCTTCTGCTAGGGCATCCTTGTGTGATCGGACTGTAGCTCGGCACGCTTTCCATCGGTCCTCATTTGCAGCAAAAAAGGCTCCTCGTGTCTCCTAGGTAAGGTCTCAAAAGCTGTCAGTTCGGTTTCTTCTTTCCCTTTCCTCTATTAGCTTATCATTTGTAGGGATTTGAAGTTCTTCCTGGTACATCACTTCCTTCCTGTCCATCTTGGTGTCTGCATTGTTCAAATCATTCCTCCAATCTTGAAAAACCATGCCTAAAGATCCTAAAGGCAAGTCCAAGATGGCTGCGGGGCCATCCACCACCGCCAGGTCTAAAAAGCTCCAACCTTCTCGACCTTCTCAGGGTTCTCCACCTACTGCTGCTCCTCCTGCCCAACCTGAGAGTCCAGCTTCAATCTCCCGATTCCAATCCCGCACCATTATATATGAGCGGGAGGTCGCCTTGTCATGTGTGGAGCCCTTTGGCATTCCAGCCCTTCTCGCACAGATCGGCTGGGATGGTGTGCTAAGATTTGGAGGCGTAGCACATCCTGAGGTTGTGTATGTATTTTTATCCAAAATCATCAACCCCGTTGGAAACCCTCCATCGTGTGAGGTTATTGTCGGAGGACGGGTAGTCAAGATCACAGCCCAAACCATTGCCGACCTGATTGGGATTCCCATGTCCACAGCCCCTCAACCCAATGACAATCTTCTTGATTCTACTCTTCGGGCTGATTGGACTCGATACTTGTGTCAGGGTCCTAATCCCGAGTGGATAGACGGTAGTGCACTTCGGGCGTCTGAAATGTCCAATAGGTTTCAAGTGCTCCACCAAATTTTCAGCACCAATGTCTACCCACGCAGTACCAACAAATCCGACCTCATAGCAAATATGGTCAATCTGCTCTATCACGTTGGTCATGGGACACGTCTGTGTCTTCCATCCATCATTTTGCATCATATTCTGGACGCTCTGCCACACAACCGCAACACCATTCCTTTTGGTTGGATCATTACCAGATTGGGGCACGATTGCGGTTTCACAAATATTGTGGTCCATCCTATTCCTCGCCGTACCTTTAAGGACCTCAATATCAAGAAGATGGCTCTACCAAAAGAAGATAACGTGGAAGACCGGGACTACTCTCATACTCCCACCCAGGTGTCATCTGGCACCCATAGCGGGTCTTCAGCCCCAGCCCCGACGCCGGCCCCAGCACGTCGATCGGTCAAGCGGCGACTTCAGTCCGACGCCTCTTCCGCACCGCCTCCTCCCAACTCAGAGCAGATCGTTGCTCAATTAGATCGTGTGGAGGGCGCTCTAGCTCAGCACGGTGAGCGGTTGACGCGTCTTGAGAGCCTGGGGTAGACGATACATGATGCTGTTCAGCGCCTCACATCAGCTCTCTCTTGTCGACGTGATGACGTCGCTGGCCCTGCTCCATAGCTGTCTATCTTTTTGGTTAGGGTCCATAGTATATGTGTAGTCGCGGATATCTTTTTTGGGTGACTTTATTAGTTGTATTGGTTGATACATCTTTCCATTAACACATTTTGTTTTGGATAGTTTGATGGTCATTCTTTTTGGATATTTAGATGATCATATGTTGGCTTTGGATATTTTGCTATAACTTGTGTTGGATTTGCATATTCTGATGACATTCTTTTGCTATGATATTTTGCTATGATCTTATGTTGGATTTGGACAGTCTGATGCTCATTTTTTGTGGATATCTTGTGTATCTTTTCTCATTTATCTGACTCTTTTGCGTATATACATATTCTTGTGCGTACTTGTTTTATCCTTATTGGGCTTCTTGCCCCATTTTAGGTTGTATATATGGTATGTTGGTCATGATATACATTTCAGAAGGGGAGGTTGGCTGCTTGGGCTCTATGCCCACTGTGCTTACTGTCATATACTTGTATATCCTTGCATGACCATGTGTGTTTTGGCTTCCTCTCTCTGCTCGTTAATGTCTATTTTCCTCCTTTAGTCTATGACATATGCGCTGCATTCTCATTTCACTAACCTTTGTCAATCACTGACAAAAAGGGGGAGAAGTTATCCCACCAAAAGGTCCAGGTTATTTTTTTGTTGATCTTTTGTGTGCAGGGACTAAGGGGGAGTTCAAGTGAAGCCTGTACATTTTGTAATGAGTCATGTCTGTACATTGAGTCTGTACATTTTGTATGTAATGAGTCATGTCTATGTGTAATGCTTTTATTTTCCTCGACATGATCTATGTATGTATTTTGGTTTTGGTGTCTAGGAAAAAGTCTATGGTATGGACCAAGACTTTCATAGGTTTGGTTTTGTCTGGTAATTGACAAAGGGGGAGATTATTAATGCAAAGATTTGTCAATTACCATGGTTAGTGTGTCGTCGAGTCTCCTTGTGGCTGAAGACAGAAGCTACTCAAAGAAGATCGCGCATCAGTCAGCTTCAAGCCTCTCCATCCAAACCTTTGATCCCAAAACCTTCTATAGATGGCCCAAATCCTTCCTAGGTACATCTTTAGCACCATCTATAGTCCACCTTCCATTAAGATCAGCTATGGAAGGGTTCATTTTAGCAGAAGTTGCTTAAAAGTTGAAAATCAGTATGTCTGCTCTCTCCGATAGGTGTCCGATCAATCGGAGATGAGTCCGATAGGTGTCCGATCAATCGGACGATATGTCCGATCAATCGAAGAATTGTCCAGCAACATTGAAAACTTCTCTGGACACTTTTCCGATCAATCGGAGGTCTGTCCGATCAATTGGACAGAGTCTTCCGATCAATCGGACGGTATGTCCGATCAATCGGAGAATTGTCCAGCAAACATTGAAAATCTCTCTGGACACTTTTTCGATCAATCGGAGGTTTGTCCGATCCATTGGACAGGGTGCTCCGATCTATCGGACATACATTCGATCCATCGGAGGAAAATCCAGAAACATTGCATAAACTCTCTGGAAGGAATTCCGATCAATCGGACTATTTGTCCGATCAATCGGACAGGGTCTTCTGATCAATCGGAACTAAGTTCGATCAATCGGAGAACTTGTTTTTCAGCAAAATTCAAATCTAGCTAAAACTTATATCCGATCGATCGGATCCTATCGAGCTGACCTTTTTCTGACCGTTGAATGTCATCTCTATATATGGATCTCGGTTGGATCTTGTGAAAGACACCTTGAGCATCATTTAGGGTTTGTGTGTGCCTTCTCCTTGAGATCCCCTTCTCTCATACCCTAAGATTTGTTGAGTTCATACTTCAATCCATGTTGATCTGACCAACATTGATGAAGCATTCAAAGCTTGGATTGAATCATGAACTCAACCCCTCTTTAATGGCATCTTGACCTACCTCTCATAGATATACTCCTGTCATCAATGCCATTAATGGTGGTTTAGGTAGAAGCTTTCCTCATATAAAAGCCATATCCCCATATAGCCTCAACCTAACCCTAATCCCTCACCTTGGAATCTACAATGAGTCATCCGGAGCAAGGTTGTTGATCGAGGGAACTGAAGAAGGTATCTTCCGTGCAAGCCGAAGCTTCTTCAACAAAGGCATCATCAAGGGACTCAATTAGCTAAGTATATTTAGTCTTTCGAGTCCAAGAAACCTCCTCAAGTTGAGATTTGGGTTTCAGAGTTTGAAGACCCAAACTCGTAAGAGTCCTTGCGTAGGACAAGTCCTTGAGTAGAACAAGCCCTTGTGTAGGACAAAGTGGTCATGGATTAGTCTTATGGAAGGATGAATCCATATGTTGAGTCTTAAGTCCTTTTGTAGGCTGTTAAGGTTTATGGTTAACCTCATTTAAAACCATAGTGATAATGAAATCCGGCCACTCAAGGAGTGAGTGGATCAGCCGGGAGTGGAGTAGGTACATAACTGAACCACTATAAAAATCTCTTGTTGTGTGATGAATGGATGAACTGATTTACTTCTCTCACATGTGCTTTTATTGATTTATACTCTGCATATCTTGTGTTCGAAGTAAGTTCTCTAAGAATACTTTGCATGATTACAAATGTGTAATTGGGAAATTTAAAAAGTGTCCTATTCACCCCCCTCTAGGACAAGGTAACTTGTTTCTTGCTTCTACAAAAGCGGTAATCAAACTTATACCGCATTTTTACGCACTTCCAAAGAAAGCACATTGTAAATAGCCCTTATTTGGACATGGTCGAGCATGTGTTGATAAGAAGGAATTTCGCCTTCTTCAAGTTTCTCGTAAATGATTCTATGGACAATTTAGATCATGTTAACGATGCCTCTTCGATGTTTGTTGAGAAGGAGTTTCTGATATCGATCTGATCTTGCTACCTGCCGTCTCAGGAGGGAAGTGAATTCACGCAAAATTGTATTACTCGAGCTGATTAGCTCATCAATTTGTGTTCAACTAGACAATGCTAGTGACTTTCAAACTGCCGACTCGATTAATGAGGGAGTTCGGCACAGGTCCAGTCCATTTGTTATATTTTTGGAGACAATTTGTGTTACTGGAGACAAGGAGTAAATTTATCGTCCTTTTTCATGGGTGTGTCGGCCGTTGCCTTCGCTTTTAAGGTTTTTTTGGCATATCATAGGATTTTGGCATAACGCATGATGGACTGCGACTGTGATGTTGATGGTCCAGTTGGGGAAGATGAGTTATCAGGACTATCACTAGGCCTGCGTCTGGGGTTGCCAAAGCCTGGTCGATTCTAGGCCAAATACCGGGCCCAACTGATGATTGATAATGTGGCAACAGTAAATGCCTTGTTGCCAACCTCTTGAGTAATCAATAGACGTTGACTACCGATCTATCGTAGCTATCTGTAGGCCCTGTATGGTCAAGCCTAATAGACGCCCATTCCTTTCTCCACTTTGATGCCTACTTAGAAGGCAGCAACCTACCCACCATACGTGCGTCCCCACTCTAACTTGAATGGGTTAATAGGTGCATGTGGGCGCCACATATCATACATCTAATCTTGGGCCCAGTTTTTCGTCGACTTAGTTTGATGATTATATGCTTGCTAAGGGCCCATTTGAATACCACAAAATAAGTTACTTTTTCTACTTACAACAGTAGATAAGTAACTTATTTCAGATAAGTTTGGTTTATGATTAGCAACAAGTAACTTTTTTACTTAAAACTACATAATCAGAATAAGAGAGATGAAGAGAGGAAAAGCTGTGGGTGTGCACAGTGTGGGCAGGTAAACATCAAGGCGAGCCCCACATGAATGGATAGTGTGGGTGTGCACAGTGGGTCCACATGATGGGCAATGGATTTTGAAGGTAGGCCCCACATGATGGATAATAACATTGATGGTGGGCCTACTTGATAGATGACCAACATCAAAGGCGGGGCCCTACATAATGAATGGTGCAAATTAAAGGTCAGGCCATAATGATGAATTACCCACATCCAAGGTGGGCTCTGCATGATGGACGACCCACACAATGAATGGTCCACATCAAAGGTTGTCTCACATTAAAGGTGGGGCCCACATTATAGACAGTCCACATCAAAGGTGGACTCTACATGATGGGCAATTAATAATGGTGGGCTCCACATGATGGATGATCCACCTCACATGATGGACGGTCCACATCAAAGGTCGGACTAATGAGCATGGCCCATATCCAAGGTGGGTCCCACTGTCCATCGAACAGAGGAGATAAAATACATATATCACCATGGGTCCTGCTATCCAGTGGACAGCGTGGACCCATTACCTGCATCATGGTGGACCTAACCCTTTTCAATGGTGGGCCTCACTCCCTGATGATCCACCCTATAGTTGAATGGCAAACCAACGTTACAGTGGACCCCAAGGAAGTTTTCAATGGTGGACGTCCACAACCCCACTGCTGCTGCTGTAGGGTCCACTTGAGCTTTGAATATGCTACATTGTTTTTGCCATGGGCAGTGCTCTATAATGAGCTGTCCGGGTAGTTGGACAATGCGGATGACACACATGCATCATGGTAGGCCCTACAATCCAAGAATGGTGACCAAAGTAGATGGATGACAAGGATATATGCATTCATTGTAGTGGTCCAATCCGGCAGTGGCCTACCTAGTAACGGATAGCTGGATTATCTCATGAATCGAATGGGCCAATCCAAAGGACGATCCACCGATGGATGGATGCCCAAATTAGCACATGCATAATGTGGGCCATCAAAACACAAAACATAAGAGAAGTAAAGAAAGGTGGTGCAAGGTGGCCTACCAAGTGATGATGCTTCCTCCTCCGATACCAAGCGTAAAAATGCTTTGGCCCCACCTTAAAAGGCAGGCCCCATATGATGGACGACCCAACCACAGTATGGATGATCCACATCAAAGGTGGGCACCACATGATGGGCTGTGGATATTGAAGATGGGTCCCACGTGATGGACAATAACATTGATGGAGGGCCCCTACCTAATGAATGATGCACATTAAAGGTCAGACGCTATTGCTAAATGGCCCACATTTAAGGTGGGCCCCACATGATGGACGACCCACATTAGCATGGCCACACAATGAATGATTCACATCAAAGGTTGGCCCCACATGATGGACAGTGGATGTGAGGGGGACGAAATAGACATGAGGGATGATTACTTATGATGTTGGAAACCAAACATGCTTTTCTACTTTTTGGATGATAAGTATATTGTTTACCAAACATACTTATCTACAGATTAAGTAGAAACCAAGATAAGTTACTTATTTGATAAGTAGCTTATTGTAAGTAACTTACAATCCAAACAAGCCCTGAGTGAATCCTATGTGCATTGCTAATGCTTTGTATGCTTGGGCCCTCAGTAAATGTGAATGGGCCCATGGTTCAAACTGATGATCTAGTTAGCCCCATGGTGGATGGACCACAACCCCACAGTCTAGCAGTTGGAAAATCTTGGTCCCTAGGTTGTTAGCTTATAGATAGTGTGAAGGAAAATGTAGCAGTTGTCCGCGTTCAATGAAAATGGCAAATATTGGATGTCTGGGGATTTTCAAATCTAGAAGATTTTATGTGCATGGACAATCCATTGTGTGACCCATTAGATCAACAATTTGGATCACCAAATAGAGGTTCCACTTGTGTGTATCTAATGTCTATAGAAGCTACTCATATCATTAGGCCAAATAAACATCCATGCTTGTTACAGGGGATCATATGGTAGGCTGTGAACAAAGGTGTGTACATGTATTGTGGTACATTTCACCACCATGTATTTAATGTACAATGTGTGTGTGGACCATGTGATTATGAAACAAAACAAAGTATGTTTTTTAGCCAATTACCAGTATACAGTCTCAAATCAAGCTTGTTTATTCACCGCCATTATGATGCTTTTCCTTATGGTGCCCTTATAACTAAGGTGCTAACCATGATGGATGACATAATGACTACCCATGCAATAACTATAAAAGGATGTCTAATTCGTGGCATTACTACGTGACAAATATTGTCACATGTATATAGTCCATGGTCTGTGCATGGGCACATATATTTGATTGAGTTACATGGGGGTCGTAATATCTATATTGGGTAATTAGCTTCCTCAGGCCCGTGTGTTTTATACATTGATGGGAGAGGTCTCATTCTTCAATGCACTAAATTTTTATTAGGCTCACAGGAACATGTCAATCATATATGGTCACTTGGGCCTAAATACCCATCCTAGTCCACGGATGTGGACTCAATTATGGGTCATCATGCTCATCCAAACATCAAGGGTCCATGGCTTGATAAGAGGCCGGATCTACTACTCAGCAGTGTAGTATAAGCTTCTCTACTGTTGAGTGCTTAAATGTGTATATTCTAACCCCATTTCATCACTAACTATGCAAGGTTTTCAAGTTTAAAGACTATTCTAATGCGTGGTTTTATGATTGTAGGAATGAGAGGGACTCCGCCCAATTGATGACTAAAAAGCTATAATTAGGAGCCTTGGATGAAGACCCAAGGTGGGCCAAAGAAAGACGAATGCAAAGAGAGAAAAGGAGAGAAGAAAAGAAAGAAGAAAAATGCAAGGATCCAAGGCTAGACCGGGCATGACCGGTAGGCTAGGAGGGCCACGACCGGTCGGCCACCCCCTGTTTCCTCTCTGGACTAAAAATGCAACGAGGCCGACCAGTCTTGACCGGTCGGCCAGAGCCTTCCCCCCTCATTCTACTCACTGGATTGTTCACAGGACAGGCTAGACCGGTCATGACCGGTCGGCCAGCCCAATTTGACTGGTCATGACCGGTCGGCCAGTGTAATTTCAACAAGACTTCAGCAGCTTCCTCTTGAAGCTTCGATTTTCTAGCGCAGTGCGTAAGTACTACGCAAATCTGGAAGATTCTGAGGCGGTGGAGCCTCTCCACTATAAAAAGCGACCTAGGGATTGTAGCTAAGGTATCCTAGAAGAGATCTACGAAGGTGGGAAGCGGGGGAAGTCGGATTCGGAGTTCCACAGCTCCTCTTAGTTTGTGTTTTCTAGTTTTATGTTTTTAGTTGTTTTCATGCTTCCTTGGATCATGAACGGCTAAACCTCTTAGCTAGGGCTAAGAGGTGAAGCTTGTAGTGAATCTGAGCTGCTTTAATTCGTTTTATGTTGGTTTCAAGTTGGATTTATTGAAGAACAATGGTTTATAGAAGTTTGAATAAAGTTCTAAGTAGTTTTTCTTAATCTTATGATGGCTCATGGAGGCTTAGGAGAATTACTTTAGTTCTTAACCGTTTTGCATAGTTCTAGACCTGTACACTCCAAGGAATTGGATTCAATACGCTCTAGACTTGGATTTCCATGTGGGAACTTCAACCAAAGTTCTACCTTTTATACTAAATTCTGAATTATGTGTTGATTGAGCATGTGATTTGAATGAAGTTGAAATCATGATATAGTTAAGCTTTGTGACAGGGTTTGATGATTATCATGGTTATGATCTTAACTTATTGGAACTATGATTGACCTATGCAATTGAGTGTGCTCAAGTCCTAACTGGAATTGAGGGAATCATGTATAAAATCACACATATGACAGATTGTGAAATACAACCGCTCTATCATCCTACTAGATATGATTTGATTTCGATTCTAGTTGTGTAATTGGAAAACCACAGCGAATTATGCATTGAGGGTTGCTACAAGTGGATCCTTGGACCCCTAGTTCCTTTTTATATCGATTACATTCATATTTAGTTTAAGAATTCTCTTTATATTCAATTTTAGAAATCTGTTTAGTTAGCTCTCAATTAGAGATTATTATAAGTAATTTTGTCAATTCCTAATAAGTCCCTGAGAACGATCTCAGTCTCTACCGAATTATTATTACATTGCAGCCTTGCACTTGAGGCGGGCGAACAAGTTTTTGGTGCCGTTGCCGGGGATTTTTTACGGTTTTTACAAAATTTCTGAAAATACTTTCTATTTGAGATTTTTAGGAGTCTTACTAACTTAGTTTGTTTGTTTTGTTTTGTTTTATTTTTGTAAGGATTCTAGGAGTCGAAGAAGTCTTCAATTAGGTTTTTCTAACCCTTTTTAAAATTTTCTTTCATTTTTGTAGATTTGCATGCCACATTGGGTTCGGGATTCTAACAACCGACTCATCAGTGAAAGGGGAATTTTTAAAGGGATTGATAAAGAGCTATGTGCTAAGAGATGTTTAGACTCTCTAATTTTGTTTGATAGTATGACTGAGAATCAACCCAACCCTATGACCAATCAAAATTTGGGCCAAACTGAAACGGGTGAGAATGAGGTTGAGAATGTTCCTCGACCTAGAGCTTTACGTGATCACTTGCAACCTGTAAGAGCGAGTAGTCCCTCATGTATAATTTTTCCAACTAATGCAGGGAATATTGATTTAAAACTGGGAGTAATCCAACTCCTTCCCAAGTTCCTTGGCTTATACAGTGAAAGCGCATATCAACATCTCAAGGAATTTGATGAGGTGATAGCCACGTTGCACTTTGCAAGCGTATCTGATGATGTTGTAAGACTTAGGCTATTTTCCTTTTCTCTTAAAGAGAAGGCTAAGGCTTGGCTTCATGCATTAAGGCCAAGATCAATCGGCACATGGACTGAGATGACTAGGGAATTCATTAAAAAGTTTTTCCCTACTCATAAAACGAACATGTTGAGGCGCTTAATCATGAATTTTGCCCAAAAAGAAGATGAAACATTTTTCCAATGTTGGGAGAGGTTCAAAGACTTATTGAACGCATGCCCACATCATGGCTACGAAATTTGACGGGTAATAAGCTTTTTCTATGAAGGATTGACTTCACCCATGCGCCAATTCGTAGAGATTATGTGCAATGGAGAATTCATGAATAATGAAGCCGAGGAAGCATGGGACTATTTTGATATCTTGGCCGAGAATGCACAATCTTGGGATACAACTAAACCAGTAAGTTCCAAGATAAGCCAACAAAGAGTAAAGGGAGGAATCTATGTCCTCTCCGAAGAAGACAACATAAGTGCACGTGTGGCTATCCTTACAAGAAAAGTTGAGGCCATGGAATTAGGGAAGGGAGAAAAGACTAAAGAAGTTGAGAGTATTCGTGGAATTTGTTCCAGTAACCAACATGCAACACAGGATTGTCCTACAATCTCTGCATTCCAGGGAGTTCTACAAGAACAATCAAATGTCATAAATAACTATCAATGTCCATTCAGCAATCCAAACTCGAACACGGATAATTCTAGTTGGAGGAACCATCCCAATTTCAGTTGGAGGAATGAGCCATCAGAGAATGCAAACAACAACCCAAAGGCTACACTTGAGGAATTAGTGGGTATATTTGTCTCGGCCTAAGTTGAGTACAACAAGAACAATTCTCACAAAATAGATGGGTTCATACAAGAACAACAAAAATTCAATCATAATTCAATTCAAGCTATTAATAATTTGAAAACTTCAGTGACTAGAGTTGAATCTCATCTTAGTGTTAAGGAGAAAGGCACACTTCTTGCCCAACCTCTCCTTAACCCAAGAACCCAATTTGAGATATAAGAACTCAACCCATCCTCCCAAAATACGGAGCATGTTCAAGCTATCACCACCTTGAGGACTGGCAAAACAATTGATAAATCCAATTCGATGAAGGCCCCAAAGCCTAATGATCCGAAAATTGCCAATAAGGATGATATCTTGAACAGCGCTCCCCATGAGAAAGAACCGGAAGGCAATACAAGCTGGTCACCCCGTTTCCCCAAAGGTTGATTTCACCCAAACCTTTAGACAAAAACCTGGAAATTTTAGAGGTTTTTAAGCAAGTGAAGATCAACATTCTGCTGTTAGATGCTATAAAACAAATACCATCCTATGCCAAATTTATAAAAGAATTGTGTACAATCAAAAGGAAACATAATGTTCACAACAAAGAACTTTTGACTGAGAATTTGAGTGCCATTATTAAACAAGAGGTACCCCAAAAATACAAGGATCCGGGTAGTCCTACCATATCATGCATCATAGGTGACTACCGGATAAAACAAGCTTTACTCGACCTTGGGGCAAGTGTTAACCTCATCCCATACTTGGTCTATGAACAACTTGGGTTAGGTGAATTAAAACCCACCAAAACCACACTCTAACTGGCTGATAGATCAATTCGTATACCGAGAGGGAAGATTGAAGATATCCTCATCCAAGTCGATAAATTCTACTATCCAGTAGATTTTATTGTCTTGGATACACATCCTATGATGGGAACCTATGCTCAAATTCCTATCATACTTAGCCTCCCTTTCTTAGCTACTTCAAATTCAATTATCAGTTATAGAAACGGGCTTGTACAAATGTCCTTTGAAAATATGACACTCGAGCTGAATATTTTTTATTTATGCAAACAACCACTAGATGTTAATGACAATCTGATTGAATCATTCGTGGAAGACAAATCCTTCCTGACATTCTATTCCGATCCCTTGGAGGCATGCTTGGCCCATTCTCATGAGATTGATGATGACATGATAAGAGAGATGGATGCCATTTTTTATTCTATGCCGGTACTTGATAATAAAAGATGAAAGGCACCATTTGAGCCTTTGCCCTTAAGCGAAAACAAGCCGTTTCCATCTAATATCAAGGCACCGAAGCTCGACCTAAAACCATTACCCACTGATTTGAAATATGTTTATTTAGTCGAGATGAGACATATCCGGTGGTGATTTCTTCCCACTTAGATGAGGAACAAGAGAGTAGGCTGATAGCCACTCTAATGAGCACAAAAGTGACATTGGATGGTCAATTGCGGATCTCAAAGGCATAGACCCCTTGATTTGTACTCATCGCATACACCATGAAGAGAATGTAAAAACATGTAGACAACCACAAAGACGCCTCAATCTAAACATGAAAGAGGTGGTTAAGGCCGAGGTGTTGAAACTATTAGATGTGGGTATCATTTACCCAATATCCAATAGTCAATGGATGAGTCCAACTCAAGTGGTGCCTAAGAAATTCGGAATAACCATCGTAGCCAATGCCAATAATGAACTCGTGCCAACCAGAGTCACTACCGGTTGGAGAATGTGCATTGACTATAGGAAGCTAAACACAGTTACAAGGAAAGACCACTTCCCCTTACCATTTGTTGATCAAATTTTAGAAAGATTGGCGGGTCATTCCCACTTTTGCTTCCTTGATGGATATTCAGGGTATAACCAAATAGAGATCGCCCTAGAAGACCAAGAGAAGACAACATTCACTTGTCCATTCGGCACTTTTGCTTATTGAAGGATGCCGTTTGGACTATGTAATGCCCTTACCACTTTTCGGCGTTGTATGTTGAGTCTCTTTTCTAATATGGTGGGGACGATTCTTGAAGTCTTCATGGACGATTTCTCTATATTTGGTTGTAACTTTGATGAGTGCCTTGTGCATTTAAAAACTGTTTTAAAAAGATGTGAAGACAAGAACCTTGTGTTGAATTGGGAGAAATGCCATTTTATGGTTAAAAAAGGAATTGTCCTTGGTCACATCATCTCACAAAATGGAATCGAGGTGGACAAGGCTAAAATTGATCTTATATCTAACCTTCCATCCCCCAAAAGCGTACGTGATGTGTGGTCCTTTTTAGGACATGCCGGATTCTATGGACTGTTCATAAAGGACTTTAGTTTACTCTCTCGTCTTTTATGTAACCTCCTTCAAAAGGAAAATTCATTTGAGTGGAATAAGGATTGTCAAAATGCCTTTGACAAACTTAAAGGCATGTTGACATGTGCTCCCATAATGCAACCACCCGATTGGAGCATTCCTTTTAAAATCATGTGTGATGCAAGTGACTACGCTATTGGGACTGTGTTAGGCCAAAGAAAAGAGAAGAAGCCTTGTGTCATCTACTACACAAGTAGAACCTTAAACTCGGATCAAGCAAACTACACTACTACAGAAAAGGAACTTTTGACCGTAGTTTTTGCTTTGGACGAGTTTCGGTCCTACTTGATCGGATCCATGATCATCATATTCACCGACCATGCAGTGCTTAAGTACCTTCTCTCTAAGAAGGATGCTAAGCCACGCTTGTTGAGATGGATCCTCTTAGTTCAAGAATTTGACATAGAAATACGTGATAAGAAAGGAGTAGAAAACGTAGTTGCTGACCATCTTTCTAGACTTGTTCTCACCAATTCCCCTGAGACAACTGCGATCAATGACATGTTCCCTGATGAACAACTTTTTAAGTCTCCCAATTGCCATGGTTTGCGGACATTGCTAACTACCTTGCTACAGGTACAATTCCTACACATTGGAAAAAGCAAGATAGGGACAAATTCTTCAACGAGGTGAGAAAATTCCTATGGGACGACCCATATTTATTCAAGTATTATCCCGATCAAATCATAAGGAGATGTGTGCCAGATGATGAACAACAAAGTATCATATCCTTTTGTCATTCTCAGGTGTGTGGTGGCCACTTTTCGGCTAAGAAGACCACAGCCAAAATTCTGCAATGTAGGTTTTATTGGCCCACCATGTTCAAAGATACTCATGAGTTTTGTAAAACATGTGAGCCTTGTCAGAAATTGGGAGGAATCTCCTGTAGAAATATGATGCCACTCAATCCCATCTTACCAATCAAAATTTTTTATTGTTGGGGCATCGATTTCATGGGTCCATTCCCATCTTCTTTTGAAAATCTATATATCTTGCTTGCCGTCGACTATGTTTCAAAATGGGTCGAGGCGATTCCATGCCGGAACAATGACCATAAAATAGTCATTCGTTTCTTAAAAGAAAATATCCTTTCTCGGTTTGGAACACCTCGAGTCATTATAAGTGATGGTGGATCCCATTTTTGTAACAGCCCGTTTGAAGCTTTAATGAAAAAATATGGCGTCAATCACAAAGTGAGAACTCCTTATCACCCACAAAAAAGTGGACAAGCTGAGATATCCAATAGGAAAAGTAAACATATTTTGGAGAAAAAGGTGAACCCCGATCACAAAGATTGGTCGCTTCGACTTACCAATGCCCTCTGGGCTTACCGTACCGCTTTCAAGAACCCCATTGGAATGTCCCCCTATAGACTTGTCTATGGGAAAGCTTGTCACTTGCCCGTGGAGTTGGAACATAGGGCATATTGGGCATTAAAGAAGATGAATTTTGATTCTGACAAGGCAAGCTCATTACGTAAACTTCAATTAAATGAACATGCAGAACTCCGGAACGAGGCGTATGAAAATGCGAGAATTTACAAGGACATGATGAAGGTGTTCCATGATAAGAACATCCTTCGTAAGACCTTCACGATTAATCAAAAGGTCCTTATGTATAATTCTCGGCTACATTTATTTTCGAAAAAATTGAAGTCTTGATGGACCGGTCCTTTCATTGTGAAAACTGTTTATCCTTATGGGACCGTTGAGTTATTGAATCCAAGGAACGGTAATATCTTTAAAGCCAATGGTCAATGCCTGAAGCCGTTCTTTGAGAATTTTTCGTCAGATGATATGTCCATACCTTTGACTGATCCTGTGTATCTGGACATTTGATCTCCTAGTCCGATGGAGTTATAGAGTAGTTAGGATTAGGATTTTTTTGCTTTTGGTTGTTTTTTTTTCATAGGTTTCTTAGAAGGAGGTAGAATTTTAGTTTTGATTCTCTCAGGTACTCTCATTCCTCACTCCCTTTATTTTATCATTGCTCTCATGTTTTGCCTATTACATATCTTTTACATTGAGGACAATGCAAGATTTGGTTGGGGGGTGTAGGATCACTAGGATGTATCTAGTGTTTTGTAACATCTCGAGCAATACAATGAAGATTTTTCAGATTTTTTCTAAAAATTCAAAACTCCATTGGAAAACTTTGCTTCTATGCATTTGGGATGATGTAAGTATAAGAAAAGGAGAGGCAAAGTGAGTGATGTTGAATACTTTGAACATTCTTTAAGGTACCAGTCTTGTATGTGAATTCTCCTATTTTTACGAATGATAGAACTTTTGAGCACTTTTACACCTAGTTCACTTTACACGATTCTCATGTTTTGACAGGATTATTAGATTTATGGATTAGCTAAGTTTGGATTTGAGGTGTTGAGAAACCAAGCTGGGGTACTTTGTCCATCCTTGTCCATGGGAAAATAACGAAAGATAAGGATCTCTAAAAATCCTATCTAATGAAAAAGAAAACGGAAAGGAATGATGAAAATATGGGAATGATGGAGAATATGGTGGAAAATTCTGAAAAGGGCTACCTATTACCAATCGGGGGATGGTCTACCCGAAACCAAAGTCCGAAGTGGGAAGTAGTGTGAAACCCGTCAGAAGGACAGTAAGGCAAATTCCTGTCAAAGGCATGTGTTGATTTGTGCACCTTAAATTCCATACCTTAGCTAATTTATGAAGAAGATAAGCTCGAATTTTCATGAGATGAGCATTCATTGAACAACTAGGTTAAATTGTTCAAATACTTCTATTTATCAATCAATCAGCGGGAGGTCCATATGAATACTTGTTATGTTCTTCAAAGTTTTAAAGTGTCAACCTCTATCACTTAGTTTTTCCAAATTTTGCACTTGCATGTCTTAGAGTGTATAGAAGCATAGTTTCTGAAGGAGAGTTGAGTTGTGGAGGAATGAATGGTTTTATGCATGTTTTGCTCGGGACTAGCAAAATGCTGGTTGGGGTGTGTGTTGAGTGCTTAAATGTGTATATTCTAACCCCATTTCACCACTAACTATGCATAGTTTTCAAGTTCAAAGACTATTCTAATGCGTGGTTTTATGATTGTAGGAATGAGAGGGACTTCGCCCAATTGATGACTAAAAAGCTATAATTAGGTGGATAAAGACCCAAGGTGGGCCAAATAAAGAAGAATGCAACGAGAGAAGAGGAGAGAAGAAAAGAAAGAAGAAAAATGCAAGGATCTAAGGCTAGACCGGTCATGACCGGTCGGCCAGGAGGGCCACGATCGGTCTAGACCGATCGGCCACCCCCTGTTTCCTCTCTGGACTAAAAATGCAACAGGGCCGACCGGTCTTGACCGGTCAGCTAGAGCCTTCCCCCCTCATTCTACTCACTAGACTGTTCACCGGACAGGCTAGACCGGTCATGACCGGTCGGCCAGTCCAATCCGACCGGTCTTGACCGGTCGACCAGTGTAATTTCAGCAAGACTCCAGTAACTTCCTCTTGAAGCTCCGATTTTCTAGCGCGATGCATAAGTACTACGCAAATCTGGAAGATTTTGAGGCAGTGGATCCTCTCCACTATAAAAGGGGACCTAGGGATTGTAGCTAAGGTATCCTAGAAGAGATCTATGAAGGTGGGAAGTGGTGGAAGTCGGATTCGGAGTTCCACAACTCCTCCTAGTTTGTGTTTTCTAGTTTTATGTTTTTAGTTGTTTTCATGCTTCCTTGGATCATGAACGGCTAAACCTCTTAATTAGGGCTAATAGGTGAAGCTTGTAGTGAATCTGAGATGCTTTAATTCGTTTTATGTTGGTTTCAAGTTGGATTTATTGAAGAATAATGGTCTATAGAAGTTTGAATAAAGTTCTAAGTAGTTTTTCTTAATCTTATGATGGCTCATGGATGCTTGGGAGAATTACTTTAGTTCTTAACCGTTTTGCATAGTTCTAGACCTGTACACTCCGAGGAATTGGATTCAATACGCTCTAGACTTGGATTTCCATGTGGGAACTTCAACCAAAGTTCTACCTTTTATACCAAATTCTGAATTATGTGGTGATTGAGCATGTGATTTGAATGAAGTTGAAATCATGATATAGTTAAGCTTTGTGACAAGGTTTGATGATTATCATGGTTATGATCTTAACCTATTGGAACTAGGATTGACCTATGCAATTGAGTGTGCTCAAGTCCTAACTTGAATTGAGGGAATCATATATAAAATCACACATATGACCGATTGTGAAATACAACCGCTGTATCATTCGACTAGATAAGATTTGATTTCGATTCTAGTTGTGTAATTGGGAAACCACAGCGAATTATGCATTGAGGGTTGCTACAAGTGGATCCTTGGACCCCTAGTTCCTTTTTATATCGATTACATTCATCTTTAGTTTAAGAATTCTCTATATACTTAATTTTAGAAATATGTTTGGTTAGCTCTCAATTAGAGATTATTAGAAGTAATTTTGTCAATTCCTAACTAGTCCCTGAGAACGATCTCGGTCTCTACCGAATTATTACTACATCGCAGCCTTGCACTTGAGGCGAGCGAACATCTACAAATGGGGTCATTTTGTTCATTCTACTGTGTTTTTGAAATCTAATCCATTAAGCACCTGCATCCGAAAAGTCACTCATTTATGGTTAAAAGAGATTGTAAATGAGATTTCAGGTGGTCCACCAGAGCAGCGAAATCATCCCGTCCCCTCATGATTTCTCAGAAAGGGCATTTTTGTCATTATCGAATACAGCGGTGCTAGTCGCGGACATTTGAAAAAAACACCTACACATTTTATTCACCACCTGAACTTGTAGATATTACAGGTTTGCCATGATTTATTGTTTTACGTTTTCAAGAATGAAATGGGCCCCACCTTTTTCAACAATAATGATTGACACCGTCCATTTTATTTCTGGTGTACATTTTATCCAATAGGCAAAAAATCAGACTATTCCGAATATTTTCTAGTCTTCTGGAAGTCTAAACATATGATTTATTTTGGACCATTAAGAACAACTTCTCTTGTATGACTTAATCGTTATATCTTTTTCATATTTTGATGTTTTTCAACACACAGTCTATCTATTTTAATGATCGGAATGGATTTTAAAGACAACTAATGGTGGACCTAATATAATAGCACATGTACATGAGACGATATTGTCTGCCGCTACAGGAGTATAAAAATTAAGTCGGTTAATCACCAGCTCCACCCAATACGGTGCGACCCCATCTGTTGGGCCCATGTTGATGTGTGTATTATATATCTTAACCGTTGTTTCAGTTTTACAGGTCATATTATAAGAAGAAATGAAAAATTAAGAAGATATAAAATAAAACTGGAACACAGTAGTTGAAATAATGGAAAACGAGCCATCAAAGTTGAAAATTCTGTTTCTAATGATACGATCAACCTCATAAATGGAAATTTCTGACTTTCTTGTAAGAGTTGAAAAATAATACGCTAAGATTCAGAATATATAGGTTAAAATGGTGTGTACACTATGGGACACACTGAGATCAAACCATTCAGGTGTAACATAAATCACATGAAATGATGCGTAAGCAGCTTTGGTAGGTTGTAAGAATTACAAATGGGTGTACATTCGTAAACTGTGAGGGACACAATTTTATGTGTATATTTGATCCACTTCGTTCATCCATTTCAGCACGAAATTTTATGTATTGAAAAAAAAAAAAAAACAAATTGAACAATCAAGTGGACCACATTGATTGAAGAAGTATTCATTGAATGTCGAGTACACTAAGGTAAATTGAACATGTCGATTGGGATATAACTAGGTGAAGTTATCTGATATTACCATATCTTCTTCCAATTATTCTGTAAAATTCTGTGTCAGTTTATGCACCATCATATGATGTTCAAAGAAAAATCAGCCCATGTGGGGCATACTAGAGGCACAAAAATCAAGTTCACACTACTTGGGCGGTGGTGGGATAAATTGGTGTGAAGTGGTACTGTTAGAACTAGAAAATGATGCAAGGACATTTTCAGTGTAATGTTGCTCTAGGGTTCTGAGTAATGGAAACATTCATAGATAATCACAAGCACTCAAAAATGGTACACAAAAAGAGATATCGCAAGGCGAATTTTATTCCAGAGATTTTGAGATCTTGTACATTCCACGCCGTGATCTGGCACGAGCCCTTAATTACATCGAATGATCAATGACCCTTAATTAAAAGGCAGAAGACTAGTCAGCGGGGACTATGGTCTTAGAGTTTGTGGTCATTGAGACCTGTATTTGTTTTGTTATGGACTGAACCATCTTTGTATTAGTCAGATGTCTATGTCCCATGTTTTGACTGGAGATCCGGGTTGAGACTATCAGGGTTTATGGCTGAGAAGGACGACTCTGGGCCTGCACCTGTCATGTATGGACAGGTGACCTCGGGAAGTCCAATCTACAGCTGTGTGTACTTGAGTAGTTAATCGACGGATGTCGTTCGAATGGGTAGGGCATCGATTGTTGTGTTGTGGCAGTTCATAGCAATTGCTTTATAGCGAATTGAAACTCTTTGATATGGTTTATTGTGATAACCATAATCTCGTTTTTCTAGCTTTCAACCCCTAATCGGGTCATATCTTACAGTAAATATAAATGATGATATATTTGCATAGTTCTGGATGCCGGCGACTTGTTTCCGAGAAGTCATTTCATTCATCACGTTGAATTGGGTCAAACTTCAAAGGTACGCAATTGTGTTCATTTAGAGACCTCAGAGCATTCGTTTGACCATTTCGTTGCTTCCGAGACACTCGAAATACCCTAAATAGGCTCAAACAGAACTTGAAAATACTTAAAATTGAGTCTGGTGCACCCGTAAACGTTTTCTGTAATTGGTTGATTTTTTGGGTGTGTGGGACTTAATTTATGGGTGCGTGGGCTCCAACACACCTTTAAATTAAGTGCCTGATTTTTGATGAATTTATGGAAGAGTGGGGCATTTTTTCGGTCATGGGACACCAAAGCACTTGTCTGAATCCTGTTGAATTTATGGACGCGTGGGACCCGAATTTATGGACGCGTGGGCCATTTTTCGGGTGCGTGGGAGTTCAATGCACTTGTCTGAATTAGGTCGAATTTATGGACGCGTGGGTCATTTTTTGGGTGCGTGGGAGTCCGATGCACTTGTCTGAATTAGGTCGAATTTATGGACGTGTGGGACCCGAATTTATGGACGTGTGGGCCATTTTTTGGGTGCTGGGAGTCCGATGCACTTTTCTGAATTAGGTTGAATTTATGGACGCGTGGGACAATTTTTAGGTGCATGGGACCGAATTTATAGATGCGTCCTCACACTTGTGATTTTTAGAATTCAGACCTGTGGTAGTCTTGGTCGGAGTACTTCCGGTGGAAGACGTCAGTGGTCGGAAAGGAATTCCGGCGACCAAGAATGGTTTTCCGATAATCGGAAAGGGATTCCGACGAGGGTTTTCTGGTGAAAATCTCAAATACCCAGAGGATAGTAGCTCTCTCTCTCTTTAAAAACGTACAAATGAATAGTCGGACGGGGTATTTATACCCGAAAATACCGGAACTTGGCCAATGAAGGGTTGCCACGTGCCATGCACCCCTAAAGTACCTCCAACGCACCCAAAAATTATCGTGCAGAGGTCCAATGCATCCAAAAATATGTTCTGTAAATATCTGATTTTTTTGGTGCGTGGGACTTTCATTTTTCAGGTGCGTGGGACTCCACGCAACTTTAAATGGAAATCCTAAATTGAGTTGAATTTAGGGGTGCGTGGGACCATTTTTGGGGTGCGTGGGACTCCAAGCAACCTTTAGACTGATTTCTGCTCTTGCTGATTTTTCGGGTGTGTGGGTACTCGAATTTATAGATGCGTGGGAGTCCGATTTTATGAGTGCATTGACGGCCTTTTCGAACTCCACCAATTGGGTTTTGAATTTTGATGGGTTTGTGGGGCCCACTTGATGATGAAAGTACATGCATTGTTCATCATAAATCATAATGAAGTTATGGGTTTGATTCTGGACGGTTCCGATCGCGGTGATTCACGGGGCCCACCAAAGATTTCGCCAAAATTGGCAAAGGGAATTTTTGTAAATCTCTGTTTTACGTGTATCGGGAGGCATTTTATAGGACTCTTTCGGAGGTGTTTGGCCGTTTTACTTGTTTTGAGGGCTTGTACGTTTTGGAACCCCAACAGTTGCCCCTCCGGTGCATTGCGATGGACGTACGATCGTTCAGCGTGGCACACTGGACCTTTTGGGTCCTAGCTATATATAGAGGAGGTAGCCATTTTTCATCATTTCTCATTTGTTATTGGACTTCTACTCCCCCTCCCACGCACCCATTTTTGTGCCAACGCACCCAAAAATTGCCTCCAACGCACCCTTTTATTCCGCACGCACCCAAATATTCAAGGTAATGCGAATTTACGGGCGTGTGGGCTGGCACACACCCTCAAATGGGACTTCAGATTTTTAGATTTAAGGGTGCGTGTGCTAGCACGCACCTTAGAATGGAACTTGTAAAAAAAAATCGGATCATCAGGCTTTTTTAGGGTTGCGTGGGGTGACACACACCCTTCGTCGGATTTGCCAGAGGGTTTTGCCCCCCACGCACCCAACAATTGGGTTTTTTAAAATTTTTAGGGGTGCGCGGGAGTCCATGCACCCAAAAATTGGACTTGGAAAATGTATGGCCTAATAAAGGGGTGCGTGTTATCACCCGCACCCGTAAATTAGATTTGAAAAAATTATTTGTGGTTGAAGCCATTTTAGGGGTGCGTGGGGTCGCACGCACCCAAAAATTCAACTTGGTATATTCGAACATTTCGGGGTGCGTGGGACCTCACGCACCTAAAAATTTAACTTGGTGATTTTTGATATTTTTGAGGTGCGTGGGACCTCATGCACCTTGAAATTCAACTTGTGTATTTCGGATTATTGGGGTACGTGGAACCTCACGCACCCAGGTACCAAGGCTTGTGGAGTTTGATTTTTAGATGATCAACTTCTCCGGGCCTTTTCTAAGGGTGCAAGTTTCTACACCTTCATCTTATATCAATGTACATGCGATAGTAATTTCGAAGGGGTGTAGGGGCCTCGCACACTTAGGGGTTTTCGGATTGTGCTAAGCTGAAGATGTGATCTTAATGACTCAAATTTTGTGGGGTTTAAGCATACCTCCGTGTGGATTTCTTCTTTTTGAGCTGGATCTGATCTTTCTGTGTGCTTTTGCAGATTAAAATGGCTAGTGATCCTTCGCAAGCGGGCCCTTCAGGCCCACCCCTAACTCCGTCAAAGCGCAAGCGCGCAACTTCGAAGAAGGCTACCAGACCGTCCAACCAAAATCCACAATGGTTCCTCCCTCCGGAGACCTTCAACTTCTATGAATGCATATTAACGCTGTCCAAAGATATGCAACGGAGGATCCTTTGCAACAGAGTTGTGCCAACTCCTCCAGACGGGCACACAAGAACAATGGGATGCTTGGTACGTTCCCTTGCGTGGCTTTCAGTTAGATGGGACCGTAGGATCTAAGGAGGTTAAAGTGAGCCCGTCAATTCCTGTGCAGACTGCTAAGCGTGGTTGTCCGAAGAGAGCTGGGAAGGGTGCCAAACAGGTGTACTTAGAGAACCAAGCCAAATCTAAATTTGACAAGATGAAGGTGGCCTGGTCTACTATCAAGCTCGTCACCTCGCCTCTCATCATAACAAATCCTTACACGTGAGAATACATCCGGTATTCGAAGAGTTATCAACGGCAGCGCTCCTTCCAAGCATCAAACCATCTGACATCTGCTGGAGTAATTCTTTCTATAGCGTTGATACTTGGACATACGGCCCGACACCGTTCCTCAATTGCTCTTTGTCCAAGAATGGGAAGTGCCAGTCCATCCTCAGTACGAAGGACATGATTTTCTTGGAATCGAACTACATCCCTCAAGCCTTTCCCCAAGCATTATTTTGAGACCCTTCGCTAGCGGTTTCATCATTTAGGGGATATTAAAGTCTGGTTGACCGGACCGTTCCGAACTCGCGGTCATTTGATTTCCCATCCTGGTTATGGAGCACGGGCAAATCGTATCTTGGAACAGCATAGGGCCACTCTACGAGCAGTTGACTTATACAAGACATCGAGGCGACATCAGGCTATTTCTGTCGGGAACCATGGGTTTACAAGGGTTTTCTTAATCATTGGTGTTCTATCACCAACTCCTTCCACATGACATATGGGGAGATGAGCATCTCGCTCTGTGACCTTAACTGGATCGCGGGTCTCCCAATCCATGGGAGGATCTATGACGAGGGGGTCCCGAGCGACGAGGAGTTGTCGCGGAAGAAAAAAGGCATCAATGAAGGCTTCTTCTCTAAGGCCTGTTATGAGTTGTTTACAGAGCTTCCACAGTTTTGCGGCTTTAAGGATAAGCTACCATTTGAGGATTGACTGGTCTACTTCAGCCATGGCTTGGAGTAAGTGTTTCGTTACGGGCCGCACACCATAACTTTGTTACACCTTCCTTTCTTTCTTTCGTTAACATCTTGTTTTCTTTCTTTCAGCCTGGACTATGCGGCTTACGATGAAGGCCGTGGGGATAAGACATTTTTAAAGAACCGAATGAAGGAAAACTTCCCTCGCCCCAATAAGCTTTCCTCAACCTATGAACTGGCCGGTTTTTTGGCATATTGGCTCAGCTGTGTAGCACTACCGAGCTCCAAGCAAGCGGATAATATAAGAGTATCATGTTTTGCCATCGCAGGAGCTCTGGCGAATGGTCACCGGTATGCGTTAGCTCCAGTGGTCCTGTGGTCTATCTATTGGGCCTTTGGCTACATCATTAGTAATAAGGAGCGTGCCGCTTACGGGATGAATTTGGCCTACTATGGGCGGCATTTCTTCTCTGGCTGGCTCGGGGTATACTTTTCATGGGTCTACGGTGTATAACGTGGAGATTTTATCAAAGAGGGGAAGCTTCCGTTACATTTCTTCCAGAAGAAGAAGATGATTGGTCATAATTTGACCACTATTGAAGAGAGTATTGCGCAGTTCGACGATGTATATTTCTATGACTTTTCCGGCACCCGAAGGAGAGAATCGATCTTGTGCACAGACGACGATAGCATCGACTATTATGAGCGTTCATTCTTGACAGTGATTCGTCCGTCGTCATTGCCACTGCCTGAAGGGTTGGAATTCTGGAGAGAACCCTATTATCTTAATCGTTTCGCCCGTCAGTTCGGGTATTATTAAGGGGTGCTGGAGACATTGGAGCCGTTGACCCGTGAACAACGAGCGTACGATGTCAGGCCCATTCATTGGAAGTGGATGTGGCGACAACTCATGTTGACGGGGACTGGTTGTTCTTTTGCCATTCCAGGGACACAGTACTGCACTGGGCTTCTTTTGGATGGATGAGATGGTGGGCTCACCAGTATACGCTGGTTTAAAATAAACTTCTTGTTATTGAGCCCGTCTTCGTCACGCCTCCTATTGTCACTCCCATTATTGCTGACGGGCTTGGCTACGTATCGAAAAATCTTCATTAGCCTGCGGTGCCGATTACTGAGAGACCTAAGACCTCCCTGAATGTGGTGATCGACCACGAAAAACCTGAACATACTCTGGAAGGTTGGGTCGCTTATGGGGAGAGAAATGTGACACTGGAGGAGCCGGAATTCCCACCCCTCGGGCCTATGGATGAGTTACCTGAAGAAGGCAATGCTTTGAGAAGGGGTGATGAAGGTGATGATGAAGAGGGCGATGATGATGATAATGATGATGTTGGAGATGTTGGTGATAATAATGATGATGATGATGCTGTTGATGGCGATGGTGGTGGTGGAGGTAATGAGGGTGTTGATGGTGGTAATAGAGGTGATGATGACGCTATGGGTGGTGATGAAGGTGGAGATGATGGTGGTGATGATGGTGGTGATGATGATGCTAATGATGGTGGTGAAGGAGTGCCATCTGAACGCACTGGTCCTCGAGTGAAAACTGCCCCTAGTCTTCCTGTCGCTTGTGGGGGTAAGAAGATAAATGAGATGTGGAAATTACACAAAGCCGAACGTTCAGGAAAACGACTCTCCAAGGACACCGATGACGCTCCGGTCGACAATGCAGGGTAGGCCAGGGAAGAGGGTGAATTAAGCTCTCAGGCCAATTTAAGTGATGACCGCCACACCAGGGAGAGCAATGACGACGAGCTAGTATATGAGAGATCTGTCCTTGAGGAAAACACGGGAGCCATCTTTATGGATCTGGATGATGACGCACCTACTGAATCCATTCTTCCTCCTGATCCTCCCGTGGCAGAGGTTGAAGCTAGTCAGAGCGTGGTTCCCGAAGTGATTGTCACTGCCGCGATGGAAGGGATTGCAGTCCCTGGTACTGAATCAAGTGCTCCTGAAGTTGCTGTAAGAGCTCCTCCTTCTGTTAGGCCATCATCAACTGAACCTGTCATGAATGCACCTTCTGCTATTGTGCCATCATCAGCTGAGCTTGTCATGAATGCACCTTCTGTTGTTGTGCCATCATCAGTTGAGCTTGCAGTTGAAGTTCCTCCTATTGTTGAGCCAACATCTGATGCCAAAATTTTCGAGGTCGTGGTGCTATCTTCTCCAGAATTACCTGAACCATCTACTGAGAGAATGACCGAATCTGCTCCAGCATCGTCTGTGCCCATTGCCTCATCCAATGTTCTTGCTGTTGGCGTTCCTGAAGTCACTGGTATATTACTTGCCTTTGTTGTCTTGACTGCTTTCTTTCTGATGGTGGTTTCCCTATATTGACGTTTATCGTTTATTTTGTCAGCAGCAGTTCTGATCCGTGCCCCTGTCCTTGTGGTTTTGCCTGAAGCACTCATTTCTTCCCTTTGAGGCTTATTGAAAATAAAGGCGAATCTTTTGAAGAGTCTTTTGATGAATATCGCCGATTCTTTGAAGAATGAAGACGAATGGTGTATTCTGGATGAAGCGCTGCAAGCACTTGAACATAATGCTATATGGTTCGGGATTGACGTCTCCTTGATGGTCAGTGATGTGATCCAGTTCAAGGAAGGAATGGCTTGCGTCATTGGTGTAAAGCATCTCAGGCCTGATCCTTCTATTGAGGAGAAGCATGGCCAGTTGCAGTCCCTTCTTCCGAAGTTAGAACTTCACAGGGCAGACGTGGCTGCGACGAAGAAAAACTGGCAGGTTGCTAGCACTAGATGTCAAGGGACCATAGAAGGTCTAGAGGAGATTGATAGTGAAATAGCACGGCTACAGGCCGAGCGTCTGGTTGTTCACCTTAACTTTTCCAAGTTTAGCAGTTAGAAAGCTCGCTTGCAGTCGTCTATTGATCAACATGAGGCAAAGTGTAACGCTATAGAGTCTTAAATTACAAAACTGCAGCAATTTCTTCAGAACATTCCTGACCCTGCGCAAGTTTTGGCTGAAGTAGAGGCGGCACAAAGGGGTATCCAAAGTTTTGCAATTGATATGTTATAACAATGTATGAAAAATTTAGATGGTTGAACTGTAATAGTCTCCATTTGTAATTCGAAACATGTTATAATGGATATTGTAATGATGTGTATACTATCATAATTTTGGATATATATTGTGCCTTTAGCCTACTCGTTAGTTCTTTATTTGAGTTTAGATGCGAATAGATCAGACCATTTGGAAAGGAATGTCCCCCTGTTAGGACTCAAACCTACGCCCATGTGAAAAGGATGTGATCGAGTTATGATTTAGGGCTTATCCCAATTCTTGACGGTCTTGAAAAGGGCAAGGTGCCATACTTGACGTGTCCTGAGTCTTGATGACTTTTCTGATACCTGTGTAAGCACATAATGAATGATTAGTATTTAGATCTAATCGTTGTGTGGTATCCTTTCTTTTGATATCTGTTTATTACATTTCACTCTGATGGGGTTTTTACAAGTCATAACGATAAGCTTATGTCAAGTGTAATATCTTTTCAACAAATGGCCATTCACCAACGAACTGATGCCTTGCCCCTTGCAATCAATTACTCGATACGCTCCATTAGTATAGACTTCATCAACGATACACATTGGATCCCATTTTGGATCGAATTTACTTTTGGAACCTTGAGCCAGTGCCAGACGTTTCATCATTAGCACCAAGTCGCCCCTTTTGAATGACCTACCACGAACTCGTTTATCGTATGAGGCTGAGATTTGTTTCTGGTACACTTCGAGCCTTTGCTGAGCGGCGAGCCTCTTTTCATCTAGATCATCATGTTCGATCATTCTGGTCCTGTCATTCTGCTCGGATGTCAGGGAGTGTCGAAGTGCAACCCGCAGCGACTCGACCTATATCTCCATTGGGATTACCGCCTCTATACCATATATTAAGGAATAAGGTGTGGCTTTAGTGGCAGTGTGATATGTTGTCTGATACGCGTATATGGCTTCGGGCAGACGCTTGTCCTAATCTTTCTTATTTTCTGCTACCGTTTTCTTCAAAATTTTCACGATAGTCTTGTTAAAAGCTTCAGCTAGCCCATTCGCAGGGGGATAATAAGGTGTCAAATAACAGTGCTTGATCTTGAATTTCGTGCACAACTTATCGATAGTGGCATTCTTAAAGGGTGTTCCATTGTCGGTGTTGATCTTCTCGGGAATACCATGTCGGTATAATATAGTATGACGAATGAAACCTTCGACATGTTTAGCCTTCACATTCCTAAGTGCCACTACTTCGGCCCATTTGGAAAAGTAATCTATTGCGGCCAGGATGTACTGATGCCCCTGGGATGAGGGTGGGCTGATCGGTCTGATCACATTCATGCCCCAGGCAGCGAAAGGCCAAGATATCACTGATTGATGTAACTCTTCCGGTGGCGAGTGTATTATATCTGCATGGATCTGGCATTGATGACACTTCTTGACATATTCTATAGCATCTTTTGCCATCGTGTGCCAATAATATCCCATGTGTCGGACACGGTGATGTAAATTCTTGCCTCCTTGGTGAGCACCGCACTCTCCTCCGTGAGCTTCCTTCAATGTGGCATACGCTTCATCTTAGTCCAAGCAGCGTAGCAACACTCCCTCATACGAGCGCTTATAAAGGATGTCATTCTATATTATAAATGATCCGGAGCGTCTCCTGACCTGCGTGCGCATCTTGGGCTCTTCTGGTAAAAATTCATATTTCAAGTAGTCGACGAATGGCCTTTTCCAGTCATTTTCTTCTGTGATTTCAAAGCAACAGATGAGGTTCACGCATGTTTCACCACGACACGGTACAACTGTCGGTAGAATCCTTCTTTCTTCGATTGTTACTTGAAGTGGACTACCCTTGGGATTAGCCAGAGCAGCGGCTAGACTGGCCAACACATCGGCCTGTACATTCTCCTGCCTCGGTATATGTGAAATGTTACTGTTACAGAACTGGTCAAACAATGATTGTGCTTGGTGGAAGAAAGGTGACAACTCAGGTTTGCGGACCTCATATTATGTTGTCAACTGTCCGATGACTAGCCTGGAGTCACCATAGATCTATATTACTTTGATTTGCATCTCTAAGGCGAGCTGTAGTCCAATGATGAGGGCTTGATATTCTGCTTCATTGTTAGTGCAAGCTGGCATGATCGTAAATGAGTAGGGCAGCAAATCTCCCTACAGGCTGATAAATATAACCCCTACTCCTGCCTCCATTGACCTGGAGGCTCCATCAAAGTACATTTGCCAGAGTCGTGGTTCTTCGACCATCATAACCTGATCATCTGGGAGATCACATTCCATTTCTTCACTGCTCGGGACTGGATGCGTAGCGAGAAAATCTGCTATTGCCTGTCCTTTAATAGCTCGGGCTGGGATGTATGTGATGTTGAATTCAGAGAGGAGAAGGGCCCACTTTGCTAAGCGTCTGGACATCATAGGCCTATTCATGAGGAATTTGATCGGGTCCGCCTTGGATATCAACGTTATTTGGTGCGAGAGGCATTACTGCCTAAGTTTTTTCACAGCGAAAATGAGAGCGAGACATATCTTCTCAACTACTGAATAGTTGAATTCGGCCCCCACCAGCGTACGACTCAAATAATATAGCGCATTCTCCTTCTCTTCTTCATTCTTCTGTGCCAGAAGTGCCCCTAGTGAGTTATCACTGCGATGTATAAAATCAGCTGCTCCCTTGATTGGGGCGGCGAGGACTGGAGAATTCCTGAGCATTTCTTTTAGTGAATCAAAAGCTTTCTGATAAGCGTCATCCCATTCAAACTTAACGTCTTTCTTGTTGAGGCGGGAGAACGGCTGACAACGACTAGCCAAGTTCAAAATGAATCTTCTCAGATATACCACGCGGCCTTGAAAACTCTTTAACTGTTTTAGATTTTTCGGTGGTGGCATTTCTCTGATGACCTTAATCTTGGCGGGATCGATCTCTATGTCCCTGTGTCTGATAATAAAGCCCAAGAATTTGCTGGACGCGACCCCAAGCGCGCACTTCAACGGATTCATACGAAGACTCTTCTTGCGCAATCGTTGAAATACTTGCCTTAGATGTTCCCTGTGTTGTTCATGATCGGCTGACCTCACAACCAAATCATCTACATAACACTCAACGTGCTTGTGTATCATATCCTGAAATATAGCGTGCATTGCGCGCTGATACGTTGCCCTTGCATTCTTCAACCAGAGGGGCATTACACGGTAATAGTAGATGCCGAAAGTTGTGTGGAAGGCCGTAGCTTCTTCATCTTCCGGGGCCATACGAATTTGATTGTATCCCGAATACCCGTCCATGAAGGACATTACTGCATATCCTATTATTCTGTCAATCAATAATTCTGGAATCGGCAAAGGAAAATCATTTTTAGGGCAGGCTTCATTAAGATTCCGGAAGTCGATGCAAACCCGGATCTATCCACTCTTCTTCTTAACTGGCATGATGTTTGAAATCCATCGAGGGTACTTCACCTCTCGAACGAACCCAGCCTGAATCAGTTTCTTGATTTCTTCTTCAATCTTGGGTACAATGTTAGGGTGAAATCGTCGTTGAGGTTGCTTCACTGGCTTCTTTTCCTTCATGATACTCAACTTGTGCATGGCGATTGTTGGACTGAGCCTTGGCATTTCGGAATATGTCCAGGCGAAGATGTCCTTATTCTCCTTCAACAGCTATATGTTTCTCTCTTTCATTTTTTGGGATGTTTCTGCTTAAATATGTGTTCTTGGGTTCTTCGAGGGTGCCCAAATTCTACCGGGACGATGTATTCCTCTTCAAGTTCATCAATCGTCGGTTGTCCACCATCTTCTAGTTGCACGGGTGCAACACTTGGCTGGATAATGTCGATAGGATCTTACAACTGAATTTCTTCTACCGGGCCGATGATCACCATGTTTACGCTTGCCTTGGCTCCTAAACCTTCTCCGTTTCTGTATACTTACTTGTATTCTTTAAATGGAGCTAGTAATCTCTTCTTTGTGTTTGAACCTTGGCCGAAGAATCCCATATTTCTCATGATCTTTCGACTGGCCCTGCTATATCTCTTCTCTTTTATTGGTCGGGGTTGGGCAGATTCTCTTCCCTCTTCTCTTTCTTCTGATGGTACTAGCTGACTTAGCCCTGAGTGAAACTTGATATCTTTCTGGGTGATATCTTTTGACGGCACGATGAATTGGCTTGGGGCTTTCGGGAATGGCTTGGTTCTTCCTATCTTGGGTATCGGAATAATAAAGCTGGACTTGAGCACACTCATGTGTTGATATGAGATCAGTTTTAACACAGATTACCCTGGCTGACGCATATGTTGTGGTACCACATAGAACTTTTTTGTGATCGGCTGAGGGGGATTTTCCAACTGATATTGGGATCTTCCCTGAGTGATAGGCTGATGTTTACTCTTCCACACAAACTTCTCAACTCAAGGTTTTGCCCCTTGCCCTTTCTTCATTACGTCGGGCTTTTTATTGGTTTTACCGCTATCGGACAGGTTGTAATATTTTGCATCGGCCAAAAATGACTCAGCTATTGTGTATGGCTTCGGATCTGCTGCTACCCTGTATTGGACCCTGTCTTTGTTGTATTTGAAGCATTGATGATACGTCGAAGGGATTATGCGGTTGTGATGAAGCCAAGGCCTTCCTAAGAGGAGATTGTATGTTGTCACTGCATCGATCACCTGACATATTACTTTCGTCATCAGTTCTTTGATCTCTAACATTACCATGATTGATCCAAGTGTACGCTGACTGTCTTGGTTGAACCCTTGAATCATTATGAGACTCGAGCGTAGTGCCGATTGCCTATAACCCAGCTTCTACAGTGTATTCAATGGCATTATATCAGACCCATCGTCCAACATGCACCTTATGACCTCGGTGTCCCTGATTGTTCCCGTGACCATCAACGGACGGTTGTGGTTTGTTAATTCGATCGTGCGGTCTTCTTTTGAGAAGTAATTGTCAAGGGATGGTCGACATGCATGACTTCTATCATCATGACCTCCTTGACTTCACTGTCAAGTAAGGCATTGATGAACATTTCTCTGTACACTTTCGAGAGACATAAAGCATCGTATATACTTAAGCGGGTGGGAACCTTTCGTAAGTGTGATACAACGTCGTACGCTACTGGTCTTAGGCTTGGCTGACTAGTTGTGGCCTTAACGACCTTCTCTTTTAGTTTTTGCATGGGGGGGGGGGGGGGGGGGGGGGTCCTCTCTCGCGGCCTGTCAGGGATACCGTCTTCTTACATCGGGTCATCTGGTCTTGGAGGGGTACTGTCAGGCATTTGCTTTCCTGATCGTAAGATGACTACGTCAACTTCTCCCTCAGTTGCTTGTGGGGTTTCCTCGAACGATGCTTGTTCAGTAAATGACACCATTCCACAATATGCCATGTTCGTCGTGGGTCGTATCTTTCCCTGTGAGATTTCTCTCCCTCCTCTTCCCCTGTTCTTTCTTCGGTTAACGAGCCTTCGTCTGTTCTCGAGTCTTGTTTTGCTACTGACTTAGAGTCCATGGTTCCTTCGGCTCAGGGAATGAAGTCGGTCGGTTGGTGTCATTTCCTACTGGGATTGCTGAGATTGTCCCGGCTGTCTCCTTTGCCATCTCGGGTACTTTCATGCTGATGACCCCTTGATTGATCAACCCCTGTATCTTCCTTTCAGGGAGAAGTAAGCCTCTATCTTGTGGCTAGCACATTGATGATATTTGCAATATTTTGGGTCGTTTATTCGTCCGACTTCATGGGGACAGACAGGTTCTGGTAGACACATTAAGCCTTCCTCGATCAATTGTTCCATGATCGGAACTAGATCGGCCATATCAAATGTGTATGGGCCATTCACCCTTTCTCTTTCGGCTATTAATACGTGTTTGGGTGCATAGGGCCTTTTACCCTTGTCTTGAACGACCATTGATTTCGTCTCCGGCTTGTGATCGACAGCGGGACATTTTCGGTCTTTTTGGTCCCTGCTTTTGTCGACTTGATGGGTCTCCACTACTCTTCCCATCTCTCTCTTCTGTCTCTCGGGTCTGAAGTTTACCCGGGATGCTACTTCCTTCACCAGATGCACTTTTGTCGCCAGCTCGTGAAAGGAGTTGAAGGTATTGCCTGACAATCCGTAGGAGATCATCGGGTCTAGAGCCCTTAGACACATTTTCATCTGCTCACCCTCACTAGGCCATTCACAACATTGAGCTGTTGTGATCCCCCATCGGTCGATGAACTTCTCAACCGGTTCACCATTTCTCTGCCTGACCAATGCTAGGTTTGTTAATGAGATCTCCCTCTCTGTCGTAAAGAACTTTGAGATAAAGGTGTCCTGCATTTGCTCCCATGTCCTTATGGAGCTGGATGGTAGTGACATATACCATTGGAAGGCTTTTCCCGTCAAGGTTGATCCAAATAACCGCATGTAATACTGCGGGACTACAGACCAATTTCCTAACGTAGTCAAGAAATGGGTGATGTGTTCTTCTGGCGATCCTCTGCCGTCAAACTTTTTGAAGTTCAGGCATTTGAAAGTGGCCAAAAATGGTACTTCTTCTACCTCTAGTGGGTACGGGACCCGATATTTATAGCTGCCTCTCTTCTCTTTCTTTTTTTCTTGCTGCATCATGTGGGCTATCGTCTGGGATAACTCTTCTCGTGACATGTGAGATGTGGAAAGTGGTGCACGTTCTATTGGTGCGATCCTGAGTTGGACGGGTAGTTCAGGCTCAGCCAGACCTTCTGCTGCCCCTTGGGATTCCTCTACCGACTGACGAGTGGGCGGTGCGATACTTATGGTGGCATTATGCGCTATTAGAGTGGTCAAGGCTTCTTGAATAATCCTCATCCGATCGTTTGTCTTGCGATTAGCCTCGACCAATTTGTCGATCTGATCTTGGAATAGTGGTAATTCTTCTGCTTCATACGGTCCTTCTTCTTCTTCGGCCACTTGGACCATTACCACTTGTGCCGACGAAATTTTCTAAGCCGGCCTCTGTTTCGGCTCGAGGGTTGTTATGGGCTTGGATTTCTTTACATGCGCAGGCTCGGTAGATTTCTATGAGGTGCGAGCGGTCTTGGGCAATGGCGGGAACTGCTCGGCTGTCATCGCAGGCATTGCGGGTTTGGCTGATATAGCCTGGCTGTTGATAGGGATCTTCTGCCCCTGCTTCGGCTGCCACTTTCTCTTGACCATTGGGTGAGATTTTGCCACATTCACTCTCTTATATGCGGCTATGATGGCTGCTTTCTTCTGTTCTTTCTTCTACCTTCGGGTCTCAACCAACTGCCATTCTAAGCTTGGACTGGCTGTTGTAGCTGCGGTGAAACGGGGGAAGCTGAAACCCCCAGCGGTAAGGAAGATGCACGGAATTGTCATTGAGTGTGCCATCTCTTCTGTCTGCGTTAGTATCTTACTAATTCTGCAGTGTTAGAAAATCATTAGAACAGTTCATAAATGCGGCCGGGAGCGTGAACCCATCGATCGCGGTGCATAAATTAATAGAAATAAGCAAGAAGAAGATAAATACGTGTAGTTGTGGGAGTTCATGGGTCTAAAAACCTTTAATTTAACATCTATTGCCTTAAAGATGAAGGGAAGAACATTCCCGTTGAGAGTCACCAGTTTGGTGCCCGAGGGTGTCGAAACGTTATGCCTCGCGATAGACCTCCTATGTAGGCATTCGCATTTACGAATGATTAATCTTAGAGTGTTTTTATACTCAAAGCCAACCAGAGATTCTGGGTTTGATCCCCAGCAGAGTCGCCAGTTTGTTAGAACTAGAAAATGATGCAAGGACATTTTCGGTGTAATGTTGCTCTGGGGTTCTGAGTAATGAAAACATTCATAGATAATCACAAGCACTCATAAAAGGTACACAAGAAGAGATATCGCATGACAAATTTTATTCAAGAGATTCTGAGATCTTGTACATTCCAGGCCGTGATCTGGCACGAGCCCTTAATTACATCGAATGATCAATGACCCTTGATAAAAAGGCAGAAGACTAGTCAGCGGGGACTATGGCCTTAGAGTTTGTGGTCATTGAGACCTGTATTTGTTTTATTATGGACTGAACCATCTTTGTATTAGTCAGATGTCTGTGTCCCACATTTTGACTTGAGATCTGGGTTGAGACTATCAGGGTTTATGGCTAAGAAGGACGACTCTAGGCCCGCGCCTGTCATGTATGGACAGGTGACCTCGGGAAGTCCAATCTACAGCTGTGTGTACCTAAGTAGTCAATCGACATATGCCGTTCGAATGGGTAGGGCATCGATTGTTGTGTTGTGACAGTTCATAGCAATTGCTCTATAGCGAATTGAAACTCTTTGATATGGTTTATTGTGATAACCATAATCCTGTTTGTCTAGCTTTCAACCCCTAATCGGGTCATATCTTACAGTAAATATAAATGATGATATATTTGCATAGTTTTGGATGCTGGCGACTTCTTTCTAAGAAGTCATTTCATTCATCGCATTGAATCGGGTCAAATGTTCGCTTCCCCAAGTGTAGGGTTGCGATGCAGTAATAATCTCGGTAAGACTGAGGTTGATCCACAAGGACTTATGTAGGATTTCACAAACACATCCAAAAGTGTCTATTGAAAGCTAATAATCAGATTTTGAATAAGATTGATGCGAGTAGCAGTTTTAAACTAATTTGAATGTAAACAATTATAAAAAGGCACTAGGGGTTCAAGGATTCACTTGTAGCAATCCTTGATGTTCAATCCGCGGTGGTTTTTTCATTCTCTCAACTAGAATCGACATTAAGGTCTATCTAGTCGGATGATAGAGCTGTTTAAACCATACAATCTGTCATATGTAAGTTCTATGCATAAGATTCACTCAATGTAGGCTGAGCTGAGCATGCTCAATTGCATAGGTCATTCCCCTTTCCAAAAGGTCTAGTCCACAATCATAACCATCCTCAAGTCCTGTCACAAGACAAGGCTAGATCATGATTTGAACTTGATTCAAATCACATGCACAGTCCATACATATTTTAGAAAATCAGAAAAATAGAACTTTGATAGGAAGTCCCTTCATGAAGATCATAGTACTAGAGCGCACTCCGATTCCTCGGATCATACAGGTCTAGACTGATACAAACCAATTAAGAAATTAAGTAATCCTCCCAAACATCCATGAGTCATCATAAGACTAAGAAAAACTACTTAAAAACTTGTATAAACTTCAAACCATAGTTCATAATCATGAATTCCACACTTAAAACCAACTAACTACGAATTGAAACATCTTGGATCCACTACAAGCTTCACCTCTTAGCCCTAACTAAGAGGTTTAGCTGCTCATGATCCAAGGAAACATGAAACAACTAAAAAGTTCATAAAAACAGCAAAACAAACTAGAGGGAGTTGTGGAACTCTGAGATTCACTTCCGCAGCCTCCAAGCTTGCTCAACCCTTCTTAGATACCCTAGGAATGATCCCTAGGTGTCCTTTTATAGTGGGGAGGCTCCGTAACTTTAGAAAGATCGAGAATCTGCGTAATAGTTACACAGTGCGCAGAGAAAATCGGGCCAGGAATAGCAATTCCTGCTTCTTCATGTGGCCGACCGGTCTGGACCGGTCAGACTAGTGTTCACTCCCCAAGTGTAGGGTTGCGAAGTAGTAATAATTCGGAAAGACTGAGTATCGTTCCCACAGAGATTTATGAATGGGTATTCTCAGAATTTAACTAAAACAACTAATAATTAAGATCCTATTAAGTACTAAAGCTAACAAAATAGCGATTTGGGTTTAAACAGTGAATGGGTAAGGTAAATTCAATCTAAAAAAAGGTACTAGGATGCCAAGGATCCACTTTTGATAGGTTTCAATGCATCAACACAACTAGGTTTCTCATAACTCAATTGGAATCGAATTCCTTCCTCTATCCGATTGGAATATAGAGCGGTTAAATCAACAATTATCCAAAATAAGTGCTTATTCATTGATTTGATTCCCACAACCATGCTCAGGCCTTGGGCACACTCAATTGTATAGGCCAAGCCTCTTTCCAATCTAGTTGAGATTCACAACCATAGTTTTCACCAAATCCTGTCACTAGACCTGATTACAACTCATGATTAGAACTCTAATTAAATCAAAATCAATCAATAAACAACTATTTCAGATTACTACAAAAGATAAGAATTTTAGTTGCATGAGTTCCCACATGAAAATCAGGCCATTGCATACAAGGCAATCAAAGCGTCTACCATGCCCGGAGTCAATGGTAGATCAATGCACTACACAAGTATGAACAATGCTCAAAAGCTAAGATACTAAGCTTAGAATCACTAAGAATCACATGAGCCCGGAGTCATCAAGAGATCAAAGTAAAAGCCAACATAGTACTTTATTCAAACTCATATAGAACTAAAATTCATCAATTAAAAGACAAAAGGAAACCTAGGTTGCATCAATCCATCAAAAATGAATTAAAAGCTTCACCTCTTAGCCCTAGCTAAGAGGTTTTAGTTCATCTCTAACATCCTTGAACTAGAAGCCTCTAAAAACATAAAAAATAACTAAAACAGGAAGAAAACTAGAAATCCGAAGTCGAATCCGTCTCCTCAGCAATCTCCACGTCCTCGCCTCTTTTCGTATGAAGGGAATACATCCTTTTATAGCTTGGAGGTGTCCTTTTCACAAGAGAACTCCAGATTTCGTGTAAAACTACGTAATTGCGCAGAAAAATCCGGAATTCGGAATTAGAAATAGCTTCTTACGCATGGCCGACCGGTCATGACCGGTCGGACTTCACTTGCAACAGTCCAGAGAGCACAGCCGACCGGTCATGACCGGTCGGAGTGACTTTCCATTGATCCAGCAAACATGGCCGACCGGTCATGACCGGTCGGACCAAGCTGAGCTTGTTCCAGCGTGTGTAGCCGACTGGTCATGACCGGTCGGGCGTCTTTGGCTGACCGGTCAGCCGACCAGTCATGCCTTCTTTCTCCTTTATTTCTTTCTTTCTTTCTTCTTTTCTCTTCTCTCCTTGCCTTGGCTTTCTTTGGTCCTTCTTTTCTCTTCATCCTGTGGTCTTCAATGCTCTTAAAGAGCTCCATTTAGTCTTCAATTTGTGAAATCTCCCTCTTGTTCCTACAATCCCAAATTATACATTAGAATAGTCCTTTAAACATGTAAACCGTGCATAATGAGTGATGAATTGGGGTTAGAATATGCACAATTAAGAGCTCAACACACCCCCCAACCAGCCTTTTGCTAGTCCCGAGCAAAACATGCGTGAAACAAGTTTCATTCTCCAAAACCCAACTCTCCTCTAGAAACTATTCTTCTATACATTCGAAGACACATAAGCGTAAAAATCAGAAAAAATCAGTGATAAAGGTTGAAACCTTAAACTCTCAGAACATAATAAGTATTTATATGAAACTCCCGCTGATTGATTGATAGATAGAAGAAATTGAACAAATTCAACCTAGTGTGCATAGTGAAGGTTCATCTCATGAGTTTCTGGGATTATCTTCTTCATAGATCAACTAAACTATAGATCTCAAGGTATATAGAGTAACAACAAGCTTATGACAGGAATTTGCCTTACCGTCCTTCCGACGACTTTCACACTACGTCCCATTTCCGGCTTTGGTTACGGGTAGACCATCCCCCGGTTGGTAGTAGGTAGCCCTAATCGGAATTTCCACCATTTTTCCATCATTCCCAATTCATCCTTCCTTTCCTTTTTCTTTTATATTAGATAGGATTTTTAGAAATCCATATCTTTCTTTATTTTCCCATGGACAAGGATGGACAAAGTACCCCGGCTTGGTTTCTCAATACCTTCAATCATGGTCTAGTTAATCCACAGATCACATAATCCTTTCAAATCATGAAAATCGTGTAATGTGAACTAGGTGTAAAAGGTGTTCAAATTTTCTATCAATCATAAAAATAGGTGAATTCACATATAAAACCATTATATTAAGAGAAGTTCAAAGCTTGCAACATCCCTCACTTCGTATCTCCTCTTCTTATACTCATGCTGTCTCAAATGTATAGAATCAATGTTTTCCAAAAGAATTTTGAAATTTAGAAAAATAGAAAAATTTCTACATCATTGCTCGAAATGTCACAAAAGCTAGCAGATTCATCAAAGGAATCTCTCACCCCCCAACCAAAACTTCACATTGTCCTCAATGTAACAAAATATGCATGACATGAGATCAATGACATAAAACAAAGGGGAGTGAGAGATTGAGATATCACCTGAAGCATATATTTCATGGTAAGGTTAGCTTTTGGAGATGGATTACTTCACAACTAAATCATCTATCAAAGCAGATCCTAATGGGAAAGCATTCTAACAAATCATCCTCCGTCAAACTAGGAGGTTAATCCCATCAACCCATCCAAAAGCATAAAGTCAAGTAGAATCATTAGATGGATCAAAAGGTTTTGCAGTAATGTCATCCAATATCCTGCTTTATAATAAACATGTGTGTAGATAAACCACTGAAAATTCCAAAAATCAATATCAGCGGGTTCTTTAATGTGTGCACCACATGTATAAGAGGAGAAATCATCATATTTATCAGAAAAAATATGTCTCCAATCAGATTTTCCTGGGCATTGATATTGCAAGTATGGATCATCCCAAGGTTGGTGGAGTTCGGTATGCATGATCCACAAAGGTGTGGAAATATAAATTGATTTCTCAGCACAAAAAGGTGTTGTTTCCACATCCTTCTCTCGGCTAATGTCATATGCCGATACCGACTCAAAAAGCGTGACCATATCCCTAATCATATTATCGTTCTCATCAAGGGAGTGAGTCACTTCTTCGTCTAAGGGACCGGAGTAAAAAGGTGAGAGGGACTCATCATCCACGATAGAATTGATCATGTTTATTTCGTGGACCTCCTCATCCTCATCCTCTTGTTGGTTGTCAATATTGAAAGCATTCAACTCAATCGTCATATTGCCAAAAGACATTTGGATGACCCCACTCCTACAATTTATGATAGCGTTTGATGTAGCTAGGAATGGGCGGCCAAGTATGACAGGGATTTGAGGCCCAACATTAACCATGGGTCGTGTGTCCAAGACAATAAAGTCCACCGGGTAGTAAACTTTGTCAACTTGAACAAGAACGTCCTCATTCACCCCTCTCGGAATACGAATTGATCGGTCAGCAAGTTGTAATGTGGTTTTGGTGGGTTTTAATTCACCTAAACCCAATTGTTCATAGACCAAAAAGGGGATTAAGTTCACACTTGCCCCTAGATCGAGTAAAGCATGTTTCACCCGGTAGTCTCCAATCACACAAGATATTGTTGGACAACCGGGATCTTTGTATTTCTTGGGCATCCCGTGGTTGATAATGGCACTCACATTCTCTGTCAAGAATGCCTTCTTTTGCACATGTATTTTTCTTTTAACCGTGCAAAGGTCTTTTAAAAATTTTGCATATGACGGTATTTGTTTAATGGCATCCAACAATGGGATGTTGATTTTGACTTGCTTGAAAACCTCCAAAAATTCCTGATATTTATCTTGAGGTTTGGCTGGAATCAAGCGTTGAGGGAATGGAGCAACAGGCCTATATTCTTTCAATGGCTCTGTTTCATTCATGGGGGTGCTAGGTCCATCATCCTCTTTGGAAGATACCGGATCATTAGGCGGTGAAACCTTCACCGGATCAGATTTTTCAATAATTTTCCCACTTCTAAGAGTGGTGATGGCCTTAGCATGTTCCATGTGTTAGTTAGAAGAACTAGGCACGTGTTCGCTTCCCCAAGTGTAGGGTTGCGATGTAGTAATAAACTCGGTAATACCGAGGTCGATCCACAGGGACTTATGTATGATGTCACAAACTCATCCACAAGTTTCTATTGAAGCTAACAATCAAAGTTTGAATAGAATGTGTGTGATTAACAGTTTAAGCTAAATTGAATGTAAACAATTATAAGAAGGCACTAGGGGTTCGAGGATTCACTTGTAGCAATCCTCGATGTTCAATCCGCTGTGGTTTCCCATTCTCTCAACTAGAATCACCAGTCAGGTCTATCTAGTCAGATGATAGAACTGTTAAACCAGAAGTCTGTAACATGTAAGTTCTGTGCATAAAGTTCACTCAACTCTAGGCTGATCTGAGCATGCTCATTGCATAGGTCATTCACCTTTTCTATATGTCCAATTCCCAATCATAACCATCCTCAAGTCTTCTCACAAGACAAGGCTAGATCATGATTTGAACTGGATTCAAATTATATGCACAGTCCATACATATTCCAGATAATCAACCAAAACTAGAACTTTGGCATGAAGCCCCTTTATGAAGAGCTTGGTACTAGAGCGCACTCCAATTCCTCGGATCATACAGGTCTAGACCGTTGCAAACAAATTAAGCAGATAAGTAATTCATCCAAACATCCATGAGTCATCACAAGACTAAGAGAAATTACTTAAAAACTTGTATAAACTTCAAACCTTAGTTCATAATCCTTAATTCCAAACTGAAAACCACTTAACTACAAATTAAAACATCTTGGATACACTACAAGCTTCACCTCTTAGCCCTAGCTAAGAGGTTTCGCTGCTCATGATCCAAGGAAACATAAAACAACTCTTAAAAACATGAAAACAGCAAAGCAAACCAAAAGGAGTTGTGAAACTCCAATCTTCACTTCCACAGCCTCCAACCTCGCTTGAACCCTTCTAGGATACCCTAGAAACAATCCCTAGGTGTCTATTTATAGTTTGGAGGCTCCCCAACGTCGGAAGAATCGGAAATTTGCGTAACACTTACGCAGCGCAGAGAATTTCGGGAAGAAATTAGAAAGTTCTAACTCAGTACGCATGGCCGACCGGTCAAGACCGGTCGGCCTCAAGTGAAAATACTCCAGCAGGTATGCCCGACCGGTCAAGACCGGTCGGGCCTTGTAGAACCGCAATCCAGCAAGCCACTCCGACCGGTCAAGACCGGTCGGATGTTTTTCTTCACATTACAGCAACACTGACCGACCGGTCTTGACCGGTCGGTCCTATTCATTGAATTCCCAGCAGCACTGTCCGACCGGTCATGACCGGTCGGACGTCTTCAGTAGCATCCTCCATACATGGCAGACCGGTTACTGACCGGTCTGGCTTCCTTGGCCGACCGGTCACGACCGGTCAGCACTTTTTCTTCTTTGCTTTCTTCTCTTCGATCTTCCTTCAATACTTCATCCTATGGTCTTCAATACTTGTAAGGAGTCCTCATTTAGCTTTCAAATGGCGAGCTCTCCATCTTGTCCCTACAATCACACATCATGCATTAAGTTAGTTCTTTAAACGTATATATCGTGCATAATGAGTGATGCATTGGGGTTAGAATATGCATAATTATGAGCTCAACACACCCCCCAACCAGCATTTTTCTAGTCCCGAGCAAAACATGCGTGAAACTAATTCCATCCTTTAAAACTCAACTCTCTTTCAGAAACCATCCTTCTATACATTCCAAGGTTCATAACCTTAAGATTCAGAAACATTAGGCAACAGAGGTTGAAACCGTAAACTCTCAAAGCATAATAAGCATTCATATGAAATTCCCGCCGATTGGTTGATAAATAGAAAGATTAGAACAAATTTAACCTAGTGTGGGTAGTGAAAATTCATCTCACGAGTTTGTAGGATTATCTTCTTCATAGATCAAGTAGACTATAGAACTCAAGGTACATAGAGCCATATCAAGCCAAAGACAGGAATTTGCCTTACCGTCCTTCCGACGACTTTCACACTACGTCCCATTTCCGACTTTGGTTACGGGTAGACCATCCCCCGGTTGGTAGTAGGTAGCCCTAATCGGAATTCTCCACCATTTTTCCACATTCCCAATTTCATCCTTCCTTTTCCTTTTTCTTTTTTTTTTAAAATTAGATAGGATTTTTAAAAATCCATATCTTTCATTATTTTCCCATGGACAAGGATGGACAAAGTACCCCGGCCTGATTTCTCAATACCTTAATTCAAAGTCTAGCTAATCCATAAATCACATAATCCCTTCAACTCATGAAAATCGTGTAATGTGAACTAGGTGTAAAGATGTTCAGATTTTCTATCAATCACAAAATAGGGGAGTTCACATATAAAAACCATTATGCTGTGAGGAATTCCAGACTTCCAGCCCTATACACTTCATATCTCCTCCTCTTATGCTCATATCAACTCGAATGCCTAGAACCAGTGTTTTCCAAAAGAGTTTCAAATTTTTGAAAAATCGAAAAAATTTCCACATGATTGCTTGAAATGTTGCAAATCGCTGAATTCATCCAAGAGATCCTACACCCCCCAACCAAATCTTGCATTGTCCTCAATGTAAAAGATGTGCAATGAGCAAAACATGAGAGCAATTTGAAAATAAAAGGGAGTGAGGAAAGATAGTACCTGAGAGAGTGAAAAGTGAAGATCTTCCTCCTTCTAGCAAACCTATGAAAACGAAAACAAAAGCAGCAAAATCCTAATCCTAACTACTCTATACCTCCATCAGACTAGGAGATCAATCATCCTGATACACAGGATCATTCAGAGGTATGGACATACCTTCTGAAGGGAAGTTCTCAAAGAACGGCTTTAATCACTGCCCATTTGCTTTAAAAATGTTGCCGTTCCTTGGATTTAATAGCTCAACAGTCCCATATGGATAGACAATTTGCACAATGTAGGGACCGGTCCACCGAGATCTCAATTTTCCCGAAAATAGATGTAAGCGAGAATTATACATGAGGACTTTTTGATTTATCATGAATGTCTTGCGAAGAATATTCTTATCATGGAATATCTTCGTCTTGTCCTTGTAAATTCTTGCATTCTCATAAGCTTCATTACGGATTTCTGCAAGTTTATTCAATTGTAGTTTGCGTAACGAGCTTGCCTTGTCAGGATTGAAATTTATCTTCTTAATAGCCCAATACGCCTTATGTTCCAACTCCACAGGCAAGTGACAAGCCTTCCCATAGACAAGTCTATAGGGAGACATTCCAATAGGAGTTTTAAAGGCAGTACGGTAAGCCCAAAGCGCATCGGTAAGTCGAAGTGACCAATCCTTGCGATCAGGATGCACCGTTTTCTCTAAAATGTGTTTAATCTCTCTATTGGATATCTCAGCTTGTCCACTAGTTTGTGGGTGATAGGGAGTGCTCACTTTGTGCGTTACGCCATATTTCTTCATTAATGCTTCAAAAGGGCGATTGCAAAAGTGAGACCCTCCATCACTTATGATGACTCGAGGCGTTCCAAACCGGGAAAGAATGTTTTCTTTTAAGAATCGAATGACCGTTTTATGGTCATTATTCCGGCAAGGGATGGCCTCGACCCATTTGGAAACATAATCAACGGCAAGCAAGATGTATAAGTTTCCAAAAGAAGATGGGAATGGGCCCATGAAATCGATGCCCCAACAATAAAAAATTTCAATAATTAAGATGGGATTGAGTGGCATCATATTTCTACGGGAGATTCCTCCTAATTTCTGACAAGGTTCGCAAGCTTTGCAAAACTCATGTGTGTCTTTGAACATGGTGGGCCAATAAAACCCACATTGTAGAATTTTCGCTGTGGTCTTTTTAGCCGAAAAATGGCCACCACATGCTTGGGAATGACAGAAGGAGATGATACTTTGTTGCTCATCATCTGGGACACATCTCCTTATGATTTGGTCGGGACAATACTTGAACAAGTATGGGTCGTCCCATAGAAATTTCCGTACCTCTGAGAAGAATCTATCCTTATCTTGCTTTTTCCAATATGTAGGAATTGTACCTGTAGCAAGATAATTAGCAATGTCCGCATACCATGGCAATTGGGAAACAGCAAAAAGTTGTTCATCAGGGAACATGTCATTGATTGCAGTCGTTTCAGGGGAATCAGTGAGGACAAGTCGAGAGAGGTGGTCAGCTACTACATTCTCTACTCCTTTCTTATCACGTATTTCTAAGTCGAATTCTTGGAGTAGGAGGATCCATCTTAATAACCGTGGTTTAGCATCCTTCTTAGAGAGAAGATACTTAAGCGCGGCATGGTCAGTGAATACAATGATCTTGGATCCAATCAAGTAGGATCTGAACTTCTCCAAGGCAAAAACTACGGCTAAAAGTTCCTTTTCAGTAGTGGTGTAGTTTGCCTGGGCTGAGTTTAGGGTTCTACTTGCATAGTAGATAACACATGGCTTTTTATCTTTTCTTTGGCCTAACACGGCCCCAATAGCATAGTCGCTAGCATCGCACATAATCTCAAAAGGAAGGCTCCAATCAGGTGGTTGCATTATTGGGGCGCATGTCAACATGCCTTTAAGGGTGGTAAAGGCCTTTTGACATTCTTCACTCCACTCAAATGAATTTTCCTTTTGAAGTAGGTTACATAAAGGACGAGAGAGTGAACTGAGATCCTTTATGAACCGTCTATAAAATCCTGCGTGTCCTAAAAAGGACCGTATATCTCGTATGCTTTTGGGTGGTGGAAGGTTAGAGATAAGGTCAATTTTCGCCTTGTCCACCTCAATTCCATTTTGTGAAACGATGTGACCAAGTACAATTCCCTTTTTAACCATGAAGTGACACTTTTCCCAATTGAGCACAAGGTTCTTCTCTTCACATCTTTTTAGCACAGATTTCAAGTGCTCAAGGCACTCATCAAAGCTACAACCGAATACGGAGAAATCATCCATGAAGACTTCGAGAATTGTCCCCACCATGTCAGAAAAGATGCTCATCATACAACGCTGAAAGGTGGCAGGGGAATTACATAGTCCAAACGGCATCCGTCGATAGGCGAAAGTGCCGAATGGACATGTGAATGTAGTCTTTTCTTGGTCTTCACGGACAATTTCTATTTGGTTGTACCCTGAATAGCCATCAAGGAAGCAAAAGTGGGAATGACCCGCCAACCGTTCTAAAATCTGATCAACAAACGGTAGGGGGAAGTGGTCTTTCCTCGTGACAGTGTTTAGCTTCCTGTAGTCAATGCACATTCTCCAACCGGTAGTGACTCTAGTTGGTACGAGTTCATTATTGGCATTGGTTACGATGGTTATTCCGGATTTCTTAGGCACCACTTGAGTTGGGCTCACCCATTGGCTATCAGATATTGGGTAAATGATACCTACATCCAATAGTTTCACCACTTCGGCCTTAACCACATCCTTCATGTTTGGGTTTAGTCGTCTTTGTGGTTGCCTAGATGTTTTCGCATTCTCCTCAAGGTGTATGCGATGAGTACAAATCAGTGGGTCTATGCCTTTGAGATCCGCAATTGACCATCCAATGGCACTCTTGTGCTTTAATGGAGTGGCTATTAGTCTACTCTCTTGTTCCTCATCCAAGTGGGAAGAAATCACCACTGGATTTGTCTCATCTCGACCTAAATAAACATATTTTAGCTCACTTGGCAATGGTTTTAGGTCGAGTTTTGGTGCCTTAATGTTGGATGGGAGGGCCTTGTTCTCATTTATAGGCAAAGGTTCAATTGGGGTCCTCCATCTTTTATTTTCACGCACCATCATCACATCTAGAATGGCATCCATCTCTTGTGTTGTATCATCATTCATATCATGGAGATGGGCCACACATGCCTCCAAAGGGTCGAAAAATAGTGACAAGGGGATTGTACCTTCCACGAATGATTCGATCATGTTTAATTCGTGGATATCATCATCAACTTCCCGCGGTTGTTTGCATAACTCAAATATGTTAAGCTCAAGGGTCATATTTCCAAAGGACATTTGTACAAGTCCGTTTCTACAATTGATAATGGCGTTTGAGGTAGCTAGAAACGGTCGTCCAAGTATGACGGGAATTTGAGTACCGGTGCCTATCACAGGATGTGTGTCCAAGACAATAAAATCTACTGGATAGTAGAATTTATCAACTTGGACTAGAACATCCTCTACCATTCCTCTCGGTATCCGGATGGATCTATCAGCAAGTTGGAGTGTGGTTTTGGTGGGTTTCAATTCACCTAACCCAAGTTGTTCATAGACCGAGTATGGAATGAGATTCACACTTGCCCCCAAGTCGAGTAGGGCTTGTTTAATCTGGTAGTCTCTTATGATGCATGATATGGTTGGACTACCCGGATCTTTGTATTTTTGGGGCACCTCTTGTTTGATGATGGCACTCAAATTCTCAGCCAAAAGCACTTTGTTGTGAACGTTATGTTTCCTTTTGATTGTACACAATTCCTTTAAAAATTTGGCATAAGATGGTATTTGTTTTATTGCATCCAACAGCGGAATGTTGATCTTCACCTGCTTGAAAACTTCCAGAATTTCCAGATTTTTATCTAAAGGTTTAGGTGAAATCAACCTTTGTGGAAATGGGGCAACCGGCTTGTATTGTCTTTCTGGTTCTTTCTCTTGTGGAATATTGTTTTGGCTATCATCCTCTTTGGGAATTTCCAGATCCTTAGGCTTGGGGGCCTTCACCGGATTGGATTTATCAATTTCTTTCCCACTTCTCAAAGTGGTGATAGCTTGGACATGTTCCGTATGGTGGGAGGATGAGCTTGCATCTTGTATCTCATACTGGGTCCTTGGGTTAGGAAGAGTTTGAGCAGGAAGTGTGCCCTTCTCTCTACCACTCAGGTGAGCTTCAACTCTAGCCAGAGATGTTTTCAATTCATTAATGGCTTGGTTTGAATTTTGATTGAATTTCAATTGCTCTTGCATGAACCCATCTATTTTTAGAGAATTTGTCTTGTTATACTCATTCTGGACCGATACGAGTGCACCCAACATCTCTTCTAGTGATACTTTTGGAGTGTTGTTTGCATTTGCAGTGGGTCCATTCCTCCAACTGAAGTTGGGATGGTTCTTCCAATTAGGATTATACGTGTTTGAGTTTGGAGCACCATATTGTTGCTGATAACTGTTTATGGCATTTGTTTGTTCTTGTAAGATGCTTTGGACTGCTGAAATTGTGGGACAATCTGGTGTAGCATGTTGATTTCCAGCACAAATTCCACAAACAGTTTCAACCTCAGTGGAGTTGATTGTTTCTCCTTTCCTTAATTCCATGGCTTCGACCTTTCTTGTAAGGCTAGCCAACCGTGCACTTATGCTATCTTCTTCTGATAAGACATACATTCCTCCCTTTTCCTTTTGTTGGCCAATCTTGGAATTTGTTGGTTTAGATGTGTCCCAAGATTGTGCACTTTCAGCCAATTCTTCCAGATAATCCCATGCTTCATCAGCTTCCTTATTCATGAACTCCCCATTACACATCATCTCTATAAATTGGCGCATGGATGGAATCAGTCCTTCATAGAAAAAACTTATAATCTGCTAATTTTCATAGCCATGATGTGGGCATGCGTTTAATAGGTCCTTGAATCTCTCCCAACATTGGGAAAAGGTTTCATCCTCCTTTTGGGCAAAGTTCATGATAAGGCGCTTAAGCATGTTCGTTTTGTGAGTAGGGAAGAATTTTTTTATAAATTCTCTGTGCATATCATTCCATGACCCAATTGATCTTGGCCTCAATGCATAAAGCCAACCCTTGGCTTTATCCTTAAGAGTAAAAGGGAAGAATTTAAGTCTTACTACATCTTCAGTCACATTTGCAAAGTGCATGGTGGTGATTACCTCATCAAACTCCCTAAGGTGTTGATAGGCACTTTCACTGTCTAAACCATGGAATTTAGGGAGAAGATTGATCACTCCCGGTTTCAAATCCACATTCCCTGCATTTGGTGGAAATACTATGCATGAGGGAGTGCTCGTTCTTGCAGGTTGCAAGAAATCACGTAAAGTCCTAGGTCGGGGAACATTCTCAACCACATTCTCCCCTGTTTCGGTTTGATTTTGAACCGGGTTAGGTTGATTTGTAGCCATACTTTCAGATAAAATTGGAGAATCTAGATGTCTCCTAACACGTGGCTCTCTATCGATGCCTTCTACTATCCCCCCTTCACTTATGAGTCGGTTATTGGAATCCCGAGCCCAATGTGACATGCAAAATCAAAAATAAGAAACAAAAAGGAAAAAGAATTCTTCCTTCTTTTTCTTTACTCTTCTCTAAGACCGAAGCACAAGGTGTCTTGTAATGGCTAGGCCAGAAACAAAGATAGAGACCGATTTCTCCTGGTCAATAGGGGTTCAGAGAACACCCCACCCACTCTTTGAATCTTTTGAGAAAAGGTGCAGAAAAAGGAGAAAGAGGAGTAGAGATGAGAAAAGAAATCCCTGAGCACAAGGTGATCCAAGACGGCAGAGCCGACCAATAGGAATCCTGGTGGCAAAAAGGCCGACCTTTCAGAGATCCAAAAGGAGTCTCCACCCACTCTACAAGAGATGAATAAAATAAGAATGACTAGGAGAAGGAGAAGAGTAAGGTTTTTAGAAGGATAGCACCTGAATTGCACTTGAAATCCTTGACTCTTCTTCGGCTTCCTAAAAATCCTTGAAAAGAAAAATCAAATAAATAACTAAGTTAGTCTAAAAATAAAAAAAATCCTAAATAGACACTAATTTCAGAAATTTGTGAAAACCGTCAAAAGTCCCCGGCAACGGCGCCAAAAACTTGTTCGCTTCCCCAAGTGTAGGGTTGCGATGTAGTAATAAACTCGGTAATACCGAGGTCGATCCACAGGGACTTATGTATGATGTCACAAACTCATCCACAAGTTTCTATTGAAGCTAACAATCAAAGTTTGAATAGAATGTGTGTGATTAACAGTTTAAGCTAAATTGAATGTAAACAATTATAAGAAGGCACTAGGGGTTCGAGGATTCACTTGTAGCAATCCTCGATGTTCAATCCGCTGTGGTTTCCCATTCTCTCAACTAGAATCACCAGTCAGGTCTATCTAGTCGGATGATAGAACTGTTAAACCAGAAGTCTGTAACATGTAAGTTCTGTGCATAAAGTTCACTCAACTCTAGGCTGATCTGAGCATGCTCATTGCATAGGTCATTCACCTTTTCTATATGTCCAATTCCCAATCATAACCATCCTCAAGTCTTCTCACAAGACAAGGCTAGATCATGATTTGAACTGGATTCAAATTATATGCACAGTCTATACATATTCCAGATAATCAACCAAAACTAGAACTTTGGCATGAAGCCCCTTTATGAAGAACTTGGTACTAGAGCGCACTCCAATTCCTCGGATCATACAGGTCTAGACCGTTGCAAACAAATTAAGCAGATAAGTAATTCATCCAAACATCCATGAGTCATCACAAGACTAAGAGAAATTACTTAAAAACTTGTATAAACTTCAAACCTTAGTTCATAATCCTTAATTCCAAACTGAAAACCACTTAACTACAAATTAAAATATCTTGGATACACTACAAGCTTCACCTCTTAGCCCTAGCTAAGAGGTTTAGCTGCTCATGATCCAAGGAAACATGAAACAACTCTTAAAAACATGAAAACAGCAAAGCAAACCAAAAGGAGTTGTGAAACTCCAATCTTCACTTCCACAGCCTCCAACCTCGCTTGAACCCTTCTAGGATACCCTAGAAACAATCCCTAGGTGTCTATTTATAGTTTGGAGGCTCCCCAACGTCGGAAGAATCGGAAATTTGCGTAACACTTACGCAGCGCAGAGAATTTCGGGAAGAAATTAGAAAGTTCTAACTCAGTACGCATGGCCGACCGGTCAAGACCGGTCGGCCTCAAGTGAAAATACTCCAGCAGGTATGCCCGACCGGTCGGGCCTTGTAGAACCGCAATCCAGCAAGCCACTCCGACCGGTCAAGACCGGTCGGATGTTTTTCTTCACATTGCAGCAACACTGACCGACCGGTCTTGACCGATCGGTCCTATTCATTGAATTTCCAGCAGCACTGTCCGACCGGTCATGACCGGTCGGACGTCTTCAGTAGCATCCTCCATACATGGCAGACCGGTTACTGACCGGTCTGGCTTCCTTGGCCGACCGGTCACGACCGGTCAGCACTTTTTCTTCTTTGCTTTCTTCTCTTCGATCTTCCTTCAATACGTCATCCTATGGTCTTCAATACTTGTAAGGAGTCCTCATTTAGCTTTCAAATGGTGAGCTCTCCATCTTGTCCCTACAATCACACATCATGCATTAAGTTAGTTCTTTAAACGTATATATCGTGCATAATGAGTGATGCATTGGGGTTAGAATATGCATAATTATGAGCTCAACAGCACGCTTATTTCACATTGTGTTTTTGGATTTGGTATGGGTTGGGCTGGAAGAATCCCTTCCCTTGCGTTTAAGCGAGCCTTGATTTCCTCTACCAAAGTTTTAAGCTCAAGCATTATCGTATGGTTGGATTGATTTATTTGAGCTTGACCTTCCATGAATGCTTTCAAAGTATCCTCTATAGGCATTTGAGGCGGGGCCATTTGCATTGGGGGCCCCCTTTGAGGATTATTTTGATTAGCCGTGTTTCCATTCGCCCAATTGAAGTTTGGGTTGTTCCTCCAACTAGAATTATTCGTGTTTGAATTTGGAGTACTAAAAGGTCGTTGATAACTATTCAAGGCATTCGACTGTTCAAATAAAAGTTCTCGAAACGCATAGATTGTTGGACAATCCGGCGTTTGATGCACATTGGAAGCACAAATACCACAAATAGTTTCAACAGCCCCCTTTTGTTGGGTTGTGTCCACTTTCTTTAGTTCCATCTCCTCGACCTTTCGTGTGAGTTTAGCCACTCTAGAACTTATATCATCTTGCCCATCTAAAACATAAATTTCTCCCTTTTCCTTGGTTTAGGGTTGTTTTGAACTTGTTGGCTTAGATGTATCACATGATTGTGTATTTTCAGCCAACATGTCAAAATAATCCCAAGCTTCCTTCGTTTCCTTGTTCATGAACTCCCCATTGCACATCATCTCAACAAATTGGCGCATGGTTGAGTTTAATCCATCATAGAAGAAACTAATCAACCTCCACCGTTCATAGCCATGATGTGGGCATGCGTTTAAAAGCTCATTATACCTTTCCCAATATTGGAAAAAGGTTTCTTCATTTTTTTGGGCAAAGTTTATTATGGCCCTTCGTAGTGCATTGGTTCGATGAGTAGGGAAGAATTTTTTTAGAAACTCCCTAGTCATCTTAGCCCATGTCCCAATAGACCTCGGCCTTAAGGAATGTAGCCATGATTTGGCCTTCTCTTTCAAGGATAAAGGGAATAATTTAAGTTTTATTGTATCCTTGGTCACATTATCATAGTTTATTGTGGCAATGACCTCTTCAAATTCCTTAATATGTAGATACGCGCTCTCAGAATCGAGTCCATGGAATCTAGGAAGAAGTTGGATCAACCCTGGTTTAAAATCAATATTCCCCACATTGTGAGGAAAAATTATGCAAGAGGGAGTACTCGTCCTAGCTGGTTGTAAATAGTCACGTAAAGTTCTAGGTTGAGGTACATCCCCCACTTCATTCTCATCCAATTCAGTAAAGTTTGGGGCTGGATTTTGATGTTGATTCACCCCTTGATTTGGTTGATTTTCAGCCATCTCTTTAGTAATTTCAGGAAAATTTTGACGTTTCCTAGCACGAGGCTCTCTATCAATCCCTTCAACAATTACTCCGTCCCTTACAAGTCGGTTATTATAAGTCCGAGCCCAATGTGGCATGCAAAACCAAAAAGAATGAGCAAAAAGGAAAAAGAATTCTTCATTCCTTCCTTTACTCCTCTCTAAAACTTAAGCACAGGGTGTCTTGCAATGGCTGAGCTAGAAGCAAGGATAGAGACCGATTTCTCCTGGTCAATAGGGGTTCAAAGAACTCCCCACCCACTCTTTGAGTCTTTTGAGAGAAAGTACAGAAAAAGAAGAAAGAGGAATAGGTTGAGAAGAGAAATCTCTGAGCACAAGGTGATCCAAGACGGCAGAGTCGACCAATAGGAATCTAGGTGGCACACGGCCTACCTTTCAGAGATCCAAAAGGAGTCTCCACCCACTCTACAAGAGATGAATATGATAGGAATGAGTAGGAGAAGAAGAAGAGTAAGGTTAGAACGATAAAACCTGATTTGTGACTGAAGATGCCTTCTTCTTCTTCAACTTCCTAAAAATCCCTGGATTAGACCTATGTTAGAATCCTGCAAAAATCAAAACAAAGTAAGTTAGTAATTAGGAGAAAACCTACTCTAGAAAATAAAACAAATCCTAAACCTATCTTAACACAATCTCAACTAAAAATTATTTCAGAAAATTCTAAGAATAACGCATAGAGATCCCCGGCAACGGCGCCAAAAACTTGTTCACTCCCCAAGTGTAGGGTTGCGAAGTAGTAATAATTCGGAAAGACCGAGTATCGTTCCCATAGAGATTTATGAATGGGTATTCTCAGAATTTAACTAAAACAATTAATAATTAAGATCCTATTAAGTACTAAAGCTAAAAAAATAGCGATTTGGGTTTAAACAGTGAATGGGTAAGGTAAATTCAATCTAAAAAAAGGTACTAGGACGCCAAGGATCCACTTTTGATAGGTTTCAATGCATCAACACAACTAGGTTTCTCATAACTCAATCGGAATCGAATTCCTTCCTCTATCCGATTGGAATATAGAGCGGTTAAATCAACAATTATCCAAAATAAGTGCTTATTCATTGATTTGATTCCCACAACCATGCTCAGGGCTTGGGCACACTCAATTGTATAGGCCAAGCCTCTTTCCAATCTAGTTGAGATTCACAACCATAGTTTTCACCAAATCCTGTCACTAGACCTGATTACAACTCATGATTAGAACTCTAATTAAATCAAAATCAATCAATAAACAACTATTTCAGATTACTACAAAAGATAAGAATTTTAGTTGCATGAGTTCCCACATGAAAATCAGGCCATTGCATACAAGGCAATCAAAGCGTCTACCATGCCCGGAGTCAATGGTAGATCAATGCACTACACAAGTATGAACAATGCTCAAAAGCTAAGATACTAAGCTTAGAATCACTAAGAATCACATGAGCCCGGAGTCATCAAGAGATCAAAGTAAAAGCCAACATAGTACTTTATTCAAACTCATATAGAACTAAAATTTATCAATTAAAACACAAAAGGAAACTAGGTTGCATCAATCCATCAAAAACGAATCAAAAGCTTCACCTCTTAGCCCTAGCTGAGAGGTTTTAGTTCATCTCTAACATCCTTGAACTAGAAGCCTCTAAAAACATAAAAAATAACTAAAACAGGAAGAAAACTAGAAATCCGAAGTCGAATCCGTCTCCTCAGCAATCTCCACGTCCTCGCCTCTTTTGGTATGAAGGGAATACATCCTTTTATAGCTTGGAGGTGTCCTTTTCACAAGAGAACTCCAGATTTCGTGCAAAACTACGCAATTGCGCAGAAAAATCCGGAATCCGGAATTAGAAATAGCTTCTTACGCATGGCCGACCGGTCATGACTGGTCGGACTTCACTTGCAACAGTCCAGAGAGCACAGCCGACCGGTCATGACCGGTCAGAGTGACTTTCCATTGATCCAGCAAACATGGCCGACCGGTCATGACTGGTCGGACCAAGCTGAGCTTGTTCCAGCGTGTGTAGCCGACCGGTCATGACCGGTCGGGCGTCTTTGGCTGACCGGTCAGCCGACCGGTCATGCCTTCTTTCTCCTTTATTTCTTTCTTTCTTTCTTCTTTTCTCTTCTCTCCTTGCCTTGGCTTTCTTTGGTCCTTTTTTTCTCTTCATCCTATGGTCTTCAATGCTCTTAAAGAGCTCCATTTAGTCTTCAATTTGTGAAATCTCCCTCTTGTTCCTACAATCCCAAATCATACATTAGAATAGTCCTTTAAATATGTAAACCGTGCATAATGAGTGATGAATTGGGGTTAGAATATACACAATTAAGAGCTCAACAACTAGGCTGGCCAACCGGTCACGACCGGTCTGGCCTCTTCAGCAGTGGTCTAGCAGGCATGGCCTACCGATCAAGACCGGTCGAGCTTATTCAGATGCACTCCAGTGTGCATAGCTGACCTGTTAAGACCGGTCTGGCTCTCTTGGCTGACCAGTCAAGACCGGTCGGTCAATCTTCTTTCTTCTTTTTCTTCCTTTTCTCTCCTTCCTTCTTTCTTTCCTTGCTTCTTTCTTTCTTTCGGCCCACCTTGGGTCTTCATCCAAGGTTCTAAACAAGCTCTCTTCATCTTCAATTAGGCGGAGTCCACTCTCAATCCTGCAATCACAAAACATGCATTAGATTCGTCTATAAACCATGCAAACCTCGCACAATGAGTGATGAATTGGGGTTAGAATATGCACAATTAAGAGCTCAACACACCCCCCAACCAGCATTTTGCTAGTCCCGAGCAAAACATGCGTGAAGCTAATCCCATTCTTCAAAACTCAACTCTCTTTTAGAAACCCTTCTTTTATACATCCCAAGACATACAAGTGTAAGATTTAGAACTATTTGGTGACAGAGGTTGAAACCGAAAACCCTCAAGACATGGTAAGCATTCATATGAAATTTCCGCTGATTGGTTGATAAATAGAAGAACTTGAACAAATTCAATCTAGTGTGGATAGTGAAACTTCATCTCATGAGTCTCTATGATTATCTTCTTCATAGATCAACCAGACTATAGATCTCAAGGTATATAGAGCCACATCAAGCCAATGACAGGAATTTGCCTTACCGTCCTTCCGACGACTTTCACACTACGTCCCATTTCCGGCTTTGGTTACGGGTAGACCATCCCCCGGTTGGTAGTAGGTAGCCCTAATCGGAATTTTCCACCTTTTTTCCATCATTCCTAATTTCATCCTTCCTTTTCCTTTTTCTTTTAATTTAAATAGGATTTTTAGAAATCCATATCTTTCGTTGTTTTCCCATGGACAAGGATGTACAAAGTACCCCGGCCTGATTTCTCAACACCTTAATTCAAAGTCTAGCCAATCCATAAATCACATAATCCCTTCATCTCATGAAAATCGTGTAATGTGGACTAGGTGTAAAAGTGTTCAGATTTCTATCAATCACAGAAATAGGGGAATTCACATATAAGACTATTATGCTATGAGAGATTCCAGACATACAGCCCCATACACTTCATATCTCCTTTTCTTATGCTCATATCATCTTGAATGCATAGACCCGATGTTTTCCAAAAGAGTGTCGAATTTTTTTTTAAAAAATCAAAAAATTTACACATAATTGCTTGAAATGTTACAAAACGCTGGATTCATCCAAGTGATCCTACACCCCCCAACCAAATCTTGCATTGTCCTCAATGTAAAAGATGTGCAATGAGCAAAACATGAGAGCAATTTGAAAAATAAAATGGAGTGAGGAATGATAGTACCTGAGAGAGTGAAAAGTGGAATTCTTCCTCCTTCTAACAAACCTATGAAAAAGAAAACAAAAGCAGCAAAATCCTAATCCTAACTACTCTATACCTCCGTCAGACTAGGAGATCAATCATCCTAATACACAGGATCATTCAGGGGTATGGACATACCTTCTGAAGGAAATTTCTCAAAGAACGGCTTTAATCGCTGCCCATTCGCCTTAAAAACGTTGTTGTTCCTTGGATTTAACAGCTCGACAGTCCCATAGGGATAGACAGTTTGAACAATGTAGGGACCGGTCCATCGAGATCTCAATTTTCCCGGAAATAGATGTAAGCGAGAATTATACATGAGGACTTTTTTTATTGATCGTGAATGTCTTGCGAAGAATATTCTTATCATGGAATATCTTCGTCTTGTCCTTGTAAATTCTCGCATTCTCATAAGCTTCATTTTGAATTTCTGCAAGTTCATTCAATTGTAGTTTGCGTAACGAGCTTGCCTTGTCAGAATTGAAATTCATCTTCTTAATAGCCCAATATGCCCTATGTTCCAACTCCACACGCAAGTGACAAGCCTTCTCATAGACAAGTCTATAGGGAGACATTCCAATAGGGGTTTTGAAAGCAGTACGGTAAGCCCAAAGCGCATCGGTAAGCCAAAGTGACCAATCCTTGCGATCGGGATTCACCGTTTTCTCTAAAATGTGTTTAATCTCCCTATTGGATATCTCAGCTTGTCCACTAGTTTGTGGGTGATAGGGAGTGCTCACTTTGTGTGTTACGCCATATTTCTTCATTAAGGTTTCAAAAGGGCGATTGCAAAAGTGAGACCCTCCATCACTTATGATGACTCGAGGCGTTCCAAACCGGGAAAGAATATTCTCTTTTAAAAAACGAATGACCGTTTTATGGTCATTATTCCGGCAAGGGATGGCCTCGACCCATTTGGAAACATGATCAACGGCAAGCAAGATGTATAGGTTTCCAAAAGAAGATGGGAATGGGCCCATGAAATCGATGCCCCAACAATAAAAAATTTTGATTATTAAGATGGGATTGAGTGGCATCATATTTCTACGGGAGATTCCTCTTAATTTCTGACAAGGTTCACATGCTTTGCAAAACTCATGTGTGTCTTTGAACATGGTGGGCCAATAAAACCCACATTGTAGAATTTTCGCTGTGGTTTTTTTAGCCGAAAAGTGGCCACCACGTGCCTGAGAATGACAGAAGGAGATGATACTTTGTTGTTCATCATCCGGTACACATCTCCTTATGATTTGATCGGGACAATACTTGAATAAGTATGGGTCGTCCCATAGGAATTTCCGCACCTCTGTGAAGAATTTATCCTTATCTTGCTTTTTCCAATGTGTAGGAATTGTACCTGTAGCAAGATAGTTAGCAATGTCCGCATACCATGGCAATTGGGAAACAGCAAAAAGTTGTTCATCAGGGAACATGTCATTGATTGCAGTCTTTTCAGGGGAATCAGTGAGGACAAGTCGAGAGAGGTGGTCAGCTACTACATTCTCTACTCCTTTGTTATCACGTATTTCTATGTCGAATTCCTGGAGTAGAAGGATCCATCTTAACAACCGTGGTCTAGCATCCTTCTTAGAAAGAAGATACTTAAGCGCGGCATGGTCAGTGAATATAATGATCTTGGATCCAATCAAGTAGGACCTAAACTTGTCTAAGGCAAAAACTACGGCTAAAAGTTCTTTTTCAGTAGTGGTGTAGTTTGCTTGGGCTGAGTTTAGGGTTCTACTTGCATAGTAGATGACACATGGCTTTTTCTCTTTTCTTTGACCTAACACGGCTTCAATAGCATAGTCACTAGCATCGTACATAATCTCAAAAGGAATGCTCCAATCAGGTGGTTGCATTATGGGAGCACATGTCAACATACCTTTAAGGGTGGTAAAGGCCTTCTGACATTCTTCATTCCACTCGAATGAATTTTTCTTTTGAAGTAGGTTATATAAAGGGCGAGAGAGTGAACTGAAGTCCTCTATGAATCTTCTGTAAAATCCTGCGTGTCCTAAAAAGGACCGTACATCTCGTATGCTTTTGGGTGGTGAAGGTTAGAGATAAGATCAATTTTCGCTTTGTCCACCTCGATTCCATTTTGTGAAACGATGTGACCAAGTACAATTCCCTTTTGAACCATGAAGTGACACTTCTCCCAATTGAGCACAAGGTTCTTCTCTTCACATCTTTTCAGCACAGACTTCAAGTGCTCAAGGCACTCATCAAAGCTACAACCAAATACGGAAAAATCATCCATGAAGACTTCGAGAATGGTCCCCACCATGTCAGAAAAGATACTCATCATACAACACTGAAAGGTGGCAGGGGCATTACATAGTCCAAACGGCATCCGTCGGTAGGCGAAAGTGCCGAATGGACATGTGAATGTAGTCTTTTCTTGGTCTTCACGGGCAATTTCTATTTGGTTGTACCCTGAATAGCCATCAAGGATGCAAAAGTGGGAATGACCCGCCAACCGTTCTAAAATTTGATCAACAAATGGTAGGGGGAAGTGGTCTTTCCTCGTGACAGTGTTTAGCTTCCTGTAGTCAATGCACATTCTCCAACCAGTAGTGACTCTAGTTGGCACGAGTTCATTATTGGCATTGGCTACGATGGTTATTCCGGATTTCTTAGGCACCACTTGAGTTGGGCTCACCCATTGGCTATCGGATATTGGGTAAATAATACCCACATCCAATAGCTTTACCACTTCGGCCTTAACCACATCCTTCATGTTTGGGTTTAGTCGTCTTTGTGGTTGCCTAGATGTTTTCGCATTCTCCTCAAGGTGTATGCGATGAGTACAAATCAGTGGGTCTATGCCTTTGAGATCCGCAATTGACCATCCAATGGCACTCTTGTGCTTTAATGGAGTGGCTATTAGCCTACTCTCTTGTTCCTCATCCAAGTGGGATGAAATCACCACTGGATATGTCTCATCTCGACCTAAATAAACATATTTCAGCTCACTTGGTAATGATTTTAGGTCGAGTGTTGGTGCTTTGATGTTGGATGGGAGGGCCTTGTTCTCGTTTACAGGCAAAGGCTCAAATAGGGCCCTGCATCTTTTATTATCAAGCACTGGCATCATCTCTAGTATGGCATCCATCTCTTGTATTGTGTCATCATTTATCTCATGAGAATAGGCCACACATGCCTCCAAAGGGTCGGAAGATAGTGATAAGGGGACTGTATCCTCCATGAATGATTCAATCATGTTTAATTCGTGGATACCATCATCAATCTCCTGTGGTTGTTTACATAAATCAAATATGTTAAGCTCAAGGGTCATATTTCCAAAGGACATTTGTACAAGTCCGTTTCTACAATTGATAGTGGCATTTGAAGTAGCTAGGAACGGTCGTCTAAGTATGACGGGAATTTGGCACCGGTGCCTATCACGGGATGTGTATCCAAGACAATAAAGTCTACTGGGTAGTAGAATTTATCAACTTAGATTAGAACATCCTCTATCATTCCTCTCGGTATACGGATGGATCTATCAGCAAGTTGGAGTGTGGTTTTGGTGAGTTTCAGTTCGCCTAACCCAAGTTGTTCGTAGACCGAGTATGGAATGAGATTCACACTTGCCCCCAAGTCGAGTAGGGCTTGTTTGATCCGGTAGTCTCCTATGATGCATGAGATGGTTGGACTACCCGGATCCTTGTATTTTTGGGGCACCTCTTGTTTGATGATGGCGCTCAAATTCTCAGTCAAAAGAACTTTGTTGTGAACGTTGTGTTTCCTTTTGACTGTACACAATTCCTTTAGAAATTTGGCATAAGATGGTATTTGTTTTGTTGCATCCAACAACGGGATGTTGATCTTCACCCGCTTGAAAACTTCTAAAATTTCCAGATTTTTATCTAAAGGTTTAGGTGAAGTCAACCTTTGTGGAAATGGAGCCACCGGCTTGTATTGCCTTTCCAGTTCTTTCTCTTGTGGGGTCTTGTTCGAGCTATCATCCTCTTTAGAAATTTTTGGATCCTTAGGCTTTGGGGCCTTCACCGGATTAGATTTGTCAATTTCTTTCCCACTTCACAAAATGGTGATAGCTTGAACATGTTCCGTGTGGTGGGAGGATGAGCTTGCATCTTGTATCTCAAACTGGGTTCTTGGGTTAGGAAGAGGTTGGGCAGGAAGTGTGCCCTTCTCTCTAACACTAAGATGAGATTCAACTCTAGCCAGTGATGTTTTCAATTCATTGATGGCTTAAGTTGAATTTTGATTGAATTTCAATTGCTCTTGCATGAACCCATCTATTTTTAGAGAATTTGTCTTGTTATACTCAGCTTGGACCGATACGAATGCACCCAACATCTCCTCTAGTGGTACTTTTGGAGTGTTGCTTGCATTTGCAGTGGGTCCATTCCTCCAACTGAAGTTGGGATGGTTCTTTCAATTAGGATTAAACGTGTTTGAGTTTGGAGCACCAAATTGCTGTTGATAACTGTTTATGGCATTTGTTTGTTCTTGTAAGATGCCTTGAACTGTTGAAATTGTGGGGCAATCTTGTGTTGCATGTTGATTTCCAGCACAAATTCCATAAACAGTTTTAACATCAGTGGAGTTGATCGTTTCTCCTTTCCTTAATTCCATGGCTTCGACCTTTCTTGTGAGGCTAGCCACCCGTGCACTTATGCTATCTTCTTCTGTAAAACATACATCCCCCCTTTTTCCTTTTGTTGGCCAGTCTTGGAACTTGTTGGTTTCGATGTGTCCCAAGCCTGTGCATTCTTAGCCAATTCTTCCAAATAATCCCATGCTTCATCAGCTTCCTTATTCATGAACTCCCCGTTACACATCATCTCTACAAATTGGCGCATGGGTGAAGTCAGTCCTTCATAGAAAAAGCTTATAACCCGCCAAATTTCATAGCCATGATGTGGGAATGCATTTAATAAATCCTTAAACCTCTCCCAACATTGGAAGAAGGTTTCATCTTCCTTTTGGGCAAAGTTCATGATAAGGCGCTTCAACATGTTCGTTTTGTGAGTAGGGAAGAATTTTTTTATAAATTCTCTGTGCATATCAGTCCATGCACCAATTGATCTTGGACTCAATGCATAAAGCCAACCCTTGGCTTTATCTTTAAGAGTGAAAGGGAAGAATTTGAGTCTTACTACATCTTCAGTCACATTTGCAAAGTGCATGGTGGTGATTACCTTATCAAACTCCTTATGGTGTTGATAGGCACTTTCACTGTCTAATCCATGGAATTTAGGAAGAAGTTGGATTACTCCCGGTTTCAAATCCACATTCCCTGCATTCTGTGAAAAAACTATGCATGAGGGAGTGCTCGCTCTTGCGGGTTGCAAGAAATCACGTAAAGTCCTAGGTTGGGGAACATTCTCAACCACATTCTCCCCTGTTTCAGTTTGGTTTTAGCCCGGATTAGGTTGATTTGCAGCCATATTTTCAGACAAAATTGTAGAGTTTAGATGTCTCCTAACACATGGTTTTCTGTCAATTCCTTCTACTATCCCCCCTTCACTTATGAGTCGGTTATTGGAATCCCGAGCCCAATGTGGCATGCAAAACCAAAAAAAAAAAAAAAGAAACAAAGAGAAAGAAGAATTCTTCCTCCCTTTCTTTACTTTTCTCTAAGACCCAAGCACAAGGTGTCTTGCAATGGCTAAGCCAGAAGCAAGGATAAAGAACGATTTCTCCTGGTCAATAGGAGTTCAGAGAACTCCCCACCCACTCTTTGAATCTTTTGAGAGAAAGTGCAGAAAAAGGAGAAAGAGGAGTAGAGGTGAGAAAAGAAATCTCTGAGCACAAGGTGATCCAAGAAGGCAGAGCCGACCAATAGAAATCCAGGTGGCACAAGGCCGACCTTTCAGAGATCCAAAAGGAGTCTCCACCCACTCTACAAGAGATGAATAAGATAGGAATGAATAGGAGAAGGAGAAGAGTAAGGTTTAGAAAGATAAAACCTGATTCGGCACCTGAAATCATTGTATCTTCTTCAGCTTCCTAGAAATCCCTGAAAAGAAAAATCAAATAAACAAACTAAGTTAGTCCTAAAATCCTAAAAAAATTCTAAATAGATACTAATTTCAGATATTTGTGAAAAACCGTCAAAATCCCCGGCAACGGCGCCAAAAACATGTTCGCTTCCCCAAGTGTAGGGTTGCGATGTAGTAATAATCTCGGTAAGACTGAGGTCGATCCATAGGGACTTATGTAGGATTTCACAAACACATCCAAAAGTGTCTATTGAAAGCTAATAATCAGATTTTGAATAAGATTGATGCGAGTAGCAGTTTTAAACTAATTTGAATGTAAACAATTATAAAAAGGCACTAGGGGTTCAAGGATCCACTTGTAGCAATCCTTGATGTTCAATTCGTGGTGGTTTTTTCATTCTCTCAACTAGAATCGACATTAAGGTCTATCTAGTCGGATGATAGAGCTGTTTAAACCATACAATCTGTCATATGTAAGTTCTATGCATAAGATTCACTCAATGTAGGCTGAGCTGAGCATGCTCAATTGCATAGGTCATTCCCCTTTCCAAAAGGTCTAGTCCACAATCATAACCATCCTCAAGTCCTGTCACAAGACAAGGCTAGATCATGATTTGAACTTGATTCAAATCACATGCACAGTCCATACATATTTCAGAAAATCAGAAAAATATAACTTTGATAGGAAGTCCCTTCATGAAGATCATAGTACTGGAGCGCACTCCGATTCCTCGGATCATACAGGTCTAGATTGATACAAACCAATTAAGAAATTAAGTAATCCTCCCAAACATCCATGAGTCATCATAAGACTAAGAAAAACTACTTAAAAACTTGTATAAACTTCAAAGTATAGTTCATAATCATGAATTCCACACTTAAAACCAACTAACTACAAATTGAAATATCTTGGATCCACTACAAGCTTCACCTCTTAGCCCTAGCTAAGAGGTTTAGCTGCTCATGATCCAAGGAAACATGAAACAACTAAAAAGTTCATAAAAACAGCAAAACAAACTAGAGGGAGTTGTGGAACTCCGAGATTCACTTCTGCCGCCTCCAAGCTTGCTTCAACCCTTCTTAGATACCCTAGGAATGATCCCTAGGTGTCCTTTTATAGTGGGGAGGCTTCGCAACTTCAGAAAGATCGAGAATCTGCGTAATAGTTACGCAGTGCGCAGAGAAAATCGGGCCAGGAATAGCAATTCCTGCTTCTTCACGTGGCCGACCGGTCACGACCGGTCTGGCCTCTTCAGCAGTGGTCCAGCAGGCATGGCCTACCGGTCAAGACCGGTCGGGCTTATTCAGATGCACTCCAGTGTGCATAGCTGACCGGTCAAGACCGGTCTGGCTCTCTTGGCCGACCGGTCAAGACCGGTCGGTCAGTCTTCTTTCTTCTTTTTCTTCCTTTTCTCTCCTTGCTTCTTTCTTTCTTTCGGCCCACCTTGGGTCTTCATCCAAGGTTCTAAACAAGCTCTCTTCATCTTCAATTAGGCGGAGTCCACTCTCAATCCTGTAATCACAAAACATGCATTAGATTCGTCTATAAACCATGCAAACCTCGCACAATGAGTGATGAATTGGGGTTAGAATATGCACAATTAAGAGCTTAACATCAAACCTCAAAGGTACACAATTGTGTTCATTTAGAGACCCCAAAATGTTCGTTTGACCATTCCGTTGCGTCCGGAACGCTCGAAATACCCCAAATATGCTCAAACGAAACTTGAAAACACTTAACATTGAGTTCGGTGCACTCGTAAATGTTTTCTGTAATTGGTTGATTTTTTGGGTGCGTGGGACTTAATTTATGGGTGCGTGGGCTCCAACGCACCTTTAAATTAAATGCCTGATTTTTTATGAATTTATGTATGCGTGGGGCATTTTTTGGGTGCATGGGACACCAAAGCACTTGTTAGAATCCTGTTGAATTTATGGACGCGTGGGACCTGAATTTATGGACGCATGGGCTATTTTTCGGGTGCGTAGGAGTCCGATGCACTTGTCTGAATTAGGTCAAATTTATGGACGGGTGGGACAATTTTTAGGTGCGTGGGACCGAATTTATAGATGCGTGCCCACACTTGTGATTTTTAGAATTCAGACCTGCGGTAGTCTTGGTCGGAGGACTTCCGATGAAAGACGTCAGTGGTCAGAAAGGAATTCCGGCGACCGGGAATGGTTTTTCGGTAATAAAAAAGAGATTCCGGCAAGGGTTTTCCGACGAAAATCTCAAATACTTTGAGGATAGTAGCTCTCTCTCTCTCTCAAAACATACAAATGAATAGTCGGACGGGGTATTTATACCTAAAAATACCGAAACTTGGCCAATGAAGGGTTGCCACGTGCCACGCACCCCGAAAGTACCTCCAACGCAACTAAAAATTATCGTGCGGAGGTCTAACGCATCCAAAAATACGTTTTGTAAATATCTGAATTTTTGGGTGCATGGGACTTTCATTTTTTAGGTGCGTGGGACTTCACGCAACCTTAAATGGAAATCCTGAATTGAGTTGAATTTAGGGGTGCGTGGGACTCATGCAACCTTTAGACTGATTTTTGCTTTTGCTGATTTTTCGGGTGCATGGGTACCCGAATTTATGGATGCGTGGGAGTCCAATTTTATGGGTCCGTTGACAGACTTTTTGAACTTCACCAATTGGGTTTTAAATTTTGATAGGTTTATGGGGCTTGCTTGATTATGAAAGTACATGCATTGTTCATCATAAATCATAATGAAGTTATGCGTATGATTTCGGACGGTTCCGATCACAGTGATTCGCGGGGCTTGCTGGAGATTTCGGCCAAAATTGGGTAAGGGGATTTTTGTAAATCTCCATTTTGCTTGTACCGGGAGGCGTTTTATAGGTTTTTTTCGGAGGTGTTTGGCCGTTTTGCTTGCTTTGAGGGCCCATACATTTTGGGACCCCAACAGGTACGATATGACCAACTCTTCTTCCAATTTTGTTCAAATTTGGTGTCGCACTTTATCTTCTTATGAAGAGCTTGCCAAAGAGATTTCGATTCCATGAGGCCAGTGGGATGGTCCGAGAAGAATTCACATTAACTTATTCCTTCTAGTGGTGAAGTGATACGTCAATGTCCGATGTGATGTTATCTCTGTTCGATACGTCTAAAAATTGGTGTCAACCTGTTCACTCCCCAAGTGTAGGGTTGCGAAGTAGTAATAATTCGGAAAGACCGAGTATCGTTCCCACAGAGATTTATGAATGGGCATTCTCAGAATTTGTCTAAAATAACTAGTAATTAAGATCCTATTAAGAACTAAAGGTAGAAAATAGTGATTTGGGTTTAAACAGTGAATGTGTAAGGTAATTTCAATCTAAAAAGGCACTAGAGCGCCAAGGATCCACTTTTGATAAGTTTCAATGCATCAACACAACTAGGTCTCTCATAACTCAATTAGAATCAAATTCATATCTCTATCCGATTGGAATATAGAGCGGTTCAATCAGCAATTATCCAAAACAAGTGTTTATTCATTTATTCAATTCCCACATCAATGTTCAGGCCTTGGGCACACTCAATTGTGTAGGCCAAGCCTCTTCCCAATCTAGTTGAGATTCACAACCATAGCTTTCATCAAATCCTGTCACTAGACTTGATTACAACTAATGATCAGAACTCTAATTAAATTAAAATCAATCAATAAACAGTTATTTTAGATTACTATAAAAGATAAGAACTTTAGTTAAATGAGTTCCCACATGAAGATCGGGCCATTGTACAGAAGGCAATCAAAGGATCTACCATGCCCGGAGTCGATGATAGATCAATGAACTACACAAGCATAAACAATGCTCAGAAGGTAAGCTACCAAGCTTAGAATCACTAAGAATCACATGAGCCCGGAGTCATCAAGAGATCAAAGTAAAACCAAACTAGTACTTGATTCAAACTCACATTAACTAAAATTCATCAATTAAATCATAAAAAGGAAACATAGGTTGCATCAATCCATAAAAAACAAATCAAAAGCTTCACCTCTTAGCCCTAGCTAAGAGGTTTTAGTTCATCTCTAACATCCTTGAACTAGAAGACTCAAAAACATAAAAAACTACTAAAACAGGAAGAAAACTAAGAAAACTTGAAGTAGAATCCGTCTCCCAAGCAATCCCCACGTCCTAGCATGCTTTGGTATGAAGGGAAGAAGTCCTTTTATAGCTTGGAGGTGTCCATTGCGTAAGAAACTTTCAGATTGCACAAGGATTTACGCACTTGTGCAGAGAATTTCGGAGCCCAATTTAGAAACTGCTGTTTACGCATGGCCGACCGGTCGCACAACCGGTCTGAGGCTGCAGATGACCGGTCACACGACCGATTTGAGGTATGTACAACCGGTCGCACGACCGGTCTCAAAACTGGAGAATCTGTCTAGAGAGTTTATGTGTTTCTGGACTACTCTCGACCTGTTTGGCGACCGGTCGGGCGACCAGTCTAAGATGAGAAAAATAGTCCAAAAAAATAAACTGTCGACCTGTTTGTCGACCTGTCTGGCGACCGGTCTAGCGACCGGTCTACAGACAGGTCTAAGCACAAAATTTCAGATTTTCTTCATCATCTCCTCTTTCTTTCTTGCTTCTTTCTTCCACCTTTCGGCACTTGTTCTATTGATCTTCAATGCATACAAAGTGACTCTTTTAACCATGAATTGGTGAAGTCTCCTTCTCATTCCTACAATCACAAATCCATGCATTAGATTAGTCTTTAAATCATGAAACCATGCATAATGAGTGATGAATTGGGGTTAGAATATGCACAATTAAGAGCTCAACACACCCCCCAACCAGCATTTTGCTAGTCCTGAGCAATACATGCGTGAAACAAGTTTCATTCTCCAAAACCCAACTCTCCTCTAGAAACTATTCTTCTATAGATTCCAAGACACACAAGCATAAAAATCAGAGAAATTAGGTGATAGAGGTTGAAACCTTAAACTCTCAGAGCATAATAAGTGTTTATATGAAATTCCCGCTGATTGATTGATAAATAGAAGAACTTGAACAAATTCAACCTAGTGTGCATAGTGAAAGTTCATCTCGGGATTATCTTCTTCACAGATCAACTAAACTATAGATCTCAAGGTGTATAGAGCAACACGAAGCCTATGACAGGAATTTGCCTTACCGTCCTTCCGACGGCTTTCACACTACGTCCCATTTCTGACTTTGGTTACGGGTAGACCATCCCCCGGTTGGTAGTAGGTAGCCCTAATCGGAATTTCCACCATTTTTCCATCATTCCCATTTTCATCCTTCCTTTTCCTTTTCTTTTACATTAGATAGGATTTTTAGAAATCCATATTTTCGTTATTTTCACATGGACAAGGATGGACAAAGTACCCCGGCTTGGTTTCTCAATACCTTAAATCAAGGTTTAGTTAATCCACAAATCACTTAATCCTTTCAAATCATGAAAATCGTGTAATGTGAACTAGGTGCAAAAGGTGTTCAAATTTTCTATCAATCATAAAAATAGGTGAATTCACAAATAAAATTATTATATTAAGGGAAGTTCAAAGCTTGCAACATCCCTCACTTCGTATCTCCTCTTCTTATACTCATGCTATCTCGAATGCATAGAATCAAAGTTTTCCAAAAGAGTTTTGAATTTTTGAAAAATTGAAAATTTTCTACATCATTGCTCGAAATGTCACAAAAACTAGTAGATTCATCTAAGGAATCTCTCACCCCCCAACCAAAACTTCACATTGTCCTCAATGTAAGAACGTGTACAATGCAATACATGAGAGTAATGACAAAACAAAAAGGAGTGAGAAAGAGAGATATCACCTGAAGCATATATTTCATGGTAAGATTAACTTTTGGAGATGGATTACTTCACAACTAATTCAACTATCAAAGCAAATCCTAATGGGAAGGTATTCTAGAAAATCATCCTCCGTCAGACTAGGAGGTTAATCCCAACAACTCATCCAAAAGCATAAAGTCAAGCAGAATCATTAGATGGATCAAAAGGTTTCGTAGTAACGTCATCCAATATCCTGCTGTAAAATAAACATGTGTGTAGGTAAACCACTGAAAATCCCAAAAATGAATATCAGCAGTTTCCTTAATGTGTGCATCACATGTATAAGGGGAGACAACTTCATATTTATCAGAAAAAATATGTCTCCAATCAGATTTTCCTGGGCATTGATATTGCAGGTATGGATCATCCCAGGGTTGGTGGAGTTCAGTGTGCATGATCCACAAAGGTGTGGAAATATGAGTTGATTTCTCAGCAAAAAAAGGTATTGTTTCCACATCCTTCTCTCGGCTAACGTCATATGCCGATACCGACTCGAAAAGTGTGACCATATCCCTTATCATATCATCGTTCTCATCAAGGGAGTAAGTCATATCTTCATCTAAGTGACAGGAGTAAAAAGGTGAGAGGGACTCATTTTCCATAATAGAATTGATCATGTTTATTTCATGGACCTCCTCATCCTCATCCTCTTGTTGGTTGTCAATATTTAAAGCATTCAACTCAATCGTCATATTGCTAAAAGAAATTTGTATGACCCCACTCCTACAATTTATGATAGCGTTTGATGTAGCTAGTAATGGGCAGCCAAGTATGACAGGAATTTGAGGGCCAATATTAACCATGGGTTGTGTGTCCAAGACAATAAAGTCCACCGGGTAGTAGACTTTGTCAACTTGGACAAGGACGTCCTCAATCACCCCTCTCGGAATATGAATCGATCGGTCAACTAGTTGTAATGTGGTTTTGGTGGGTTTTAATTCACCTAAACCCAATTGTTCATAGACCGAAAAGGGAATTAAGTTTACACTTGCCGCTAGATCAAGTAGAGCATGTTTCACCCGATAGTCTCCAATCACACATGATATTGTTGGACAATCGGGGTCTTTGTATTTCTTGGGCATCCCGTGATTTATAATGGCACTTACATTCTCTGTAAAAAATGCCTTCTTTTGCACATGTATTTTTCTTTTCACTGTGCAAAAGTCTTTTAAGAATTTAGCATATGACGGTATTTGTTTAATTGCATCCAACAATGGGATGTTGATTTTGACTTGCTTGAAAACCTCCAAAAATTCTTGATATTTATCTTGAGGTTTGGCTGAAATCAAGCGTTGGGGGAATGGAGCAACGGGCCTATATTCTTTCAATGGCTCTTTTTCATTCATGGCGGTGCTAGGTTCATCATCCTCTTTAGAAGCTACCAGATCATTAGGTGTGGAGGCCTTCACCGGGTTAGATTTTTCAATAATTTTACCACTTCTAAGAGTGGTGATGGCCTTAGCGTGCTCCATGTGCTGGTTAGAGGAACTAGGCGTGCTTATTTCACATTGTAGTTTCGGATTTGGTATGGGTTGGGCTGGAAGAATCCCTTCCCTTGCGTTTAAGCGAGCCTTGATTTCCTCCAGTGAATTTTTAAGCTCAAGCATTATCATATGGTTGGATTGATTTATTTGAGCTTGACCTTCCATGAATGCTTTCAATGTATCCTCTATAGGCATTTGAGGTGGGGCCATAGGAATTTGCATTGGGGCCCCCCTTTGAGGATTATTTTGATTAGCCGCGTTTCCATTTGCCCAATTGAAGTTAGGGTTGTTTCTCCAACTAGAATTGTTCGTGTTTGAATTTGGAGTACTAAAAGGTCGTTGATAACTATTCAAAGCATTTGATTGTTCAAATAAAAGTTCTCAAAATGCATAGATTGTTGGACAATCCGGCGTTTGATGCACATTGGAAGCACAAATGCACAAATAGTTTCAACAGCCCCCCTTTGTTGGTTGTGTCCACTTTCTTTAGTTCCATCTCCTCGACCTTCATGTGAGTTTAGCCACTCTAGAACCTAGATCATCTTGCTCATTTAAAACATAAATTTCTCCCTTTTCCTTGGCTTGGGGTTGTTTTGAACTTGTTAGCTTAGATGTATCCCATGCTTGTGTGTTTTCAGCCAACATGTCAAAATAATCCCAAGCTTCCTCCGTTTCTTTGTTCATGAACTCCCCATTGCACATCATCTCCACAAATTGGTGCATGGTTGAGTTTAATCCATCATAGAAGAAACTAATCAACCTCCACCGTTCATAGCCATGATGTGGGCATGTGTTTAATAACTCATTATACCTTTCCCAACATTGGAAAAGGGTTTTTTCTTCTTTTTGGGCGAAGTTCATTATGGCCCTTCTTAGTGCATTGGTTCGATGAGTAGGGAAGAATTTTTTAAGAAACTCCCTAGTCATCTCAGCCCATGTCCCAATAGACCTTGGCCTTAAGGAATGTAGCCATGATTTAGCCTTCTCTTTCAAGGAAAAAGGGAACAATTTAAGTTTTATAGTATCCTTGGTCACATTGTCATAGTTTATTGTGGCAATAACCTCTTCGAACTCCTTAATGTGTAGATACGCTCTCTTAGAGTCGAGTCCATGGAATCTGGGAAGAAGTTGGATCAACCCCGGTTTAAAATCAATGTTTTCCACATTGTGAGAGAGAATTATGCAAGAGGGAGTACTCGTCCTAGCTGGTTGTAAATAGTCACGTAAAGTTCTAGGTTGAGGTACATCTCCCACTTCATTCTCATCCAATTCAGTAAGGTTTGGGGCTTGATTTTGATGTTGATTAGCCCCTTGATTTGGTTGATTTTCAGCCATCTCTCTAGTAATTTCAGGAAAATTTTGACGTTTTCTAACACGAGGCTCTCTATCAATCCCTTCAACAATTACTCCGTCACGATTGAGTCGGTTATTAGAATCCCGAGCCCAATGTGTCATGCAAATCCAAAAAGAATGAAAATGAAAAAGGAAAAAGAATTCTTCCTTCCTTTCTTTACTCTTCTCTAAGATCGAAGCACAAGGTGTCTTGCAATGGCTAAGCCAGAAGCAAGGATAGAGACCGATTTCTCCTGGTCAATAGGGGTTCAGAGAACTCCCCACCCACTCTTTGAGTCTTTTGAGAAAAGTGCAGAAAAAGAAGAAAGAGGAATAAGATTGAGAAGAGAAATCTCTGAGCACAAGGTGATCTAAGACGACAGAGCCGACCAATAGGAATCCAGGCGGCTCAAGGCCAACCTATCAGAGATCCAAAAGGAGTCTCCACCCACTCTACAAGAGATGAATATGGTAGGAATGAGTAGGAGAAGAAGAAGAGTAAGGTTAGAATGATAAAACCTGATTTGTGACTTAAGATGCCTACTCCTTCAACTTCCTAAAAGTCCCTGAATTAGACCTATGTTAAAATCCTGCAAAAATAAAACAAAGTAAGTTAGTATTTAGAAGAAAACCTACTCTAGAAAGCAAAACAAATCCTAAACCTATCTTAACACAATCTCAACTAAAAGTTATTTCAGAAAATTCTAAAAAATACCGCATAGAAATCCCCGGCAACGGCGCCAAAAACTTGTTCACTCCCTAAGTGTAGGGTTGCGAAGTAGTAATAATTCGGAAAGACCGAGTATCGTTCCCACAGAGATTTATGAATGGGTATTCTCAGAATTTGTCTAAAATAACTAGTAATTAAGATCCTATTAAGAACTAAAGGTAGAAAATAGTGATTTGGGTTTAAACAGTGAATGTGTAAGGTAATTTCAATATAAAAAGGCACTAGAGCGCCAAGGATCCACTTTTGATAAGTTTCAATGCATCAACACAACTGGGTCTCTCACTACACAATCGGAATCGAATTTATATCTCTATCCGATCGGAATATAGAGCGGTTCAATCAGCAATTATCCAAAACAAGTGTTTATTCATTGATTCAATTTCCACATCAATGTTCAGGCCTTGGGCACACTCAATTGTGTAGGCCAAGCCTCTTCCCAATCTAGTTGAGATTCACAACCATAGCTTTCATCAAATCCTGTCACTGGACTTGATTACAACTAATGATCAGAACTCTAATTAAATCAAAATCAATCAATAAACAGTTATTTCAGATTACTACAAAAGATAAGAACTTTAGTTGAATGAGTTCCCACATGAAGATCGGGCCATTGTACAGAAGGCAATCAAAGGATCTACCATGCCCGGAGTCGATGATAGATCAATGAACTACACAAGCATAAACAATGCTCAGAAGGTAAGCTACCAAGCTTAGAATCACTAAGAATCACATGAGCCCGGAGTCATCAAGAGATCAAAGTAAAACCAAGCTAGTACTTGATTCAAGCTCACATTAACTAAAATTCATCAATTAAATCATAAAAAGGAAACCTGGGTTGCATCAACCATCAAAAACAAATCAAAAGCTTCACCTCTTAGCCCTAGCTAAGAGGTTTTAGTTCATCTCTAACATCCTTGAACTAGAAGACTCAAAAACATAAAAAACTACTAAAACAGGAAGAAAACTAAGAAAACTTGAAGTAGAATCCGTCTCCCAAGCAATCCCCACGTCCTAGCATGCTCTGGTATGAAGGAAAAAAGTCCTTTTATAGCTTGGAGGTGTCCATTGCGTAAGAAACTTCTAGATTGCGCAAGGATTTACGTACTTGCGCAGAGAATTTCGGAGCCCGATTTAGAAACTGCTGTTTACGCATGGCCGACCGGTCGCACGACCAGTCTAAGGCTGTAGACGACCGGTCGCATGACCGGTTTAAGGTATGGACGACTGGTCGCACGACCGGTCTCAAAACTGCAGAATCTGTCCAGAGAGTTTATGTGTTTCTGGACTACTCTCGACCGGTCTAAGATGAGAAAAACAGTCCAAAAAAATACATTGTCGACCTGTCTTGCGACCGGTCTAGCGACCGGTCTACAGACAGGTCTAAGCACAAAATTTCAGATTTTCTTCATTATCTCTTCTCTTTCTTTCTTGCTTCTTTCTTCCACCTTTCGGCACTTGTTCTATTGATCTTCAATGCATACAAAGTGACTCTTTTAACCATGAATTGGTGAAGTCTCCTTCTCATTCCTACAATCACAAATCCATGCATTAGATTAGTCTTTAAATCATGAAACCATGCATAATGAGTGATGAATTGGGGTTAGAATATGCACAATTAAGAGCTCAACACAACCCTACTTGAAGCAGTACAGGCATGCCGGTAAACTTTCATCCCAACCAGATCACTTTTGCGACACTGTAACCGAGTGAACATTATTTTGTCAACGAATAATTGAAGTGGTTTGAAGTCATCTTATATGAGGAAATTTTCATTTGATACTACTCCAATTTCTCTTGGGAGTTGGATCGGTGATGAAGAACTCGTCGTCAATATTTTTCCATGCTTACATGTTTGGAAGGTTGAAATTGAACAGACATTAATCAGGACCTTGTGAGCGAAAAGTGACGTGGATTTATCTGATGTTACCTATGGTTGTTCCGTTGTACCTCCAGTTGTGTACCACACTTTATGGGTCTATGAAGAGCTTCTCCAATATATATCATCTCAGATCAGCCCTGTTAAAGAGACTGATACTTAATTCACATTATTTGGGGTGGTACATGACTGAGGTTTGTTCACTCCCCAAGTATAGGGTTGCGAAGTAGTAATAATTCAGAAAGACTGAGTATCATTCCCACAGAGATTTATGTATGAGTATTCTCAGAATTTATCTAAAACAACTTATAATTAGGTATTATTAAAAACTAAAGGTGGAAAATAGTGATTTGAAGTAAAATAGTGATTATGAGAGGTAAAACAATCTAAAAAGGCACTAAAGCGCCAAGGATCCACTTTTGATAGTTTTTAATGCATCAACACAACTGGGTCTCTCACTACACAATCGAAATCGAATTTATATCTCTATCCGATCGGAATATAGAGCGGTTCAATCAACAATTATCTAAAATAGTTGCTTGTTCATTGATTCGATTCCCACAACAATGCTCAGGCCTTGGGCACACTCAATTGTATAGGCCAATCCTAGTTCCAATAGGTTAAGATCACAATCATAGCTTTCATCAAATCCTGTCACTAGACTTGATTACAACTCATGATTCGAACTTCAATTAAATAAAAAATCAATCAACAAACATCTATGTCAGATTATAGTAAAAGATAAGAACTTTAGTTTGAATGAGTTCCCACATGAAGATCATGCCATTGTACACAAGGCAATTAAAGGGTCTACCATGCCCGGAGTCGATGATAGATCAATGAACTGCACAAGCATAAACAATGCCAAAAAGGTAAGCTACTACGTTACATTCACTAAAAAGCACATGAGCCTAGAGTCATGAAGAGATCAAAGCAAAATCTGAACTAATACTTGATTCAAACTCACATAAAACTAAATTCTTCAATTAAAACATGAAAAGAAAACCTAGATTGTATCAATGAATCAAAACGGAATCAAAAGGTTCACCTCTTAGCCCTAGGTAAGAGGTTTTAGTTCATCTCTAACATCCTTGAACTAAAAACTCAGAAACATAAAAACTAGAAGAAAAACTATGAACACTTGAAGTAGAATCTGTCTCCCAAGCCTCCTTGTTGTTCTCCACGTCCTCGCATGCTTGGGTATGAAGAGGAGAGGTCCTTTTATAGGATTTGGACTCCAATTGCGAAGAACCTTCGAGAAATCCTGCAAAAATAGCGCTTTGTGCCACAAATTTCGAAACTTGAAAAACAAGCTTTGTTACATTGCCGACCGATCGGACGATCGGTCTGAACCCATGGACGACCGGTCTGACGACCGGTTGTAAAACATCCAAAACAATCCAGCAAGCTTTGGAATTTTCACCCCTTCTCTGTTGAGTGCTCGATCGGTCTGACGACCGGTCTGAATAACAGTCGACTGGGTGGACGACTGGTCTTAATTGGTCCAGTGAATTTGGGCAGCAAGGGGAGGTCTCTGTTGAATCACCGACCGGTCGGACGGCCGGTCGTGTGCCTTGGCCGACCGATCTGACGACCGGTCTTCAGTGCAGTTTTCTACACTTCTTTCTTCTCTCCTTTTCTTTCTTCCTTGCTTCTTTCTTTGATCCTTTTGTACTTGATTCCTTGATCTCCAATGTATGCAAAATGACTTTTTTAACCATGAATCAGTGAAATCTCCATCTCGTTCCTACAATCACAAATCATGCATTAGAGTAGTTTTTTAAACATGTAAACCATGCATAATATGTGAGGAATTGGGATTAGAATATGCATAATTTAGAGCTCAACAAGGTTATGTGAGGTACTTTGATGTGACCTAATCATCATCCTATTATGGTATGGTTAATTTTGATAATGTACTTTGTCAGTCCATGAAAAGATGGTAGAAGAAATTTCTAGTAGGATGAGGTGTGTCGGAGTGTTGTCGTTGGTGTGCGGACATAATTTCACATTAATCGAGGATGTTCGATTGCTAATTGATGTGAAGTGGAATGATGCAAGAAAATATTCTTCTAATTGAGATCAAATCTTATGCCACATTTGTTCCGAATATAGAGAGGACCCACGACATATTTTGGTTCCTTGGACCCACCTGGATGAGTCTTGAACTGAGTTCACATCAACCGGAACGTTCGAGGCCAATTGATGTGAGGTGGAGTGACGTGATGTACTATTCATCTGGTCTGTGTGAAATCTTTTGTCGTGCTCATTCTAACCATGGAGAGGGCATACGACATATTTTTAGTTCGCTCCGGCATGCCCGGATGGTGCTTGAACTGAGCTCACATCAAGAATAATGTTCGTAGGAGAATTCATGTGAAGTGAAATGATGCGAAGAACTAATCGTCCGATTTGGATAAAATCTTGTGCTACACTTGTTGCCATCAAGTTAAGGGGGAACGAGTGTTCGCTTCCCCGAGTGTAGGGTTGCGATGTAGTAATAATCTTGGTAGGACCGAGGTCGATTCATAGGGACTTATGTAGGATTTCACAAATACATCCAATAGTTTCTATTGAAAAGCTAACAACCAGATTTGTAGGAGATTGATGTAAGTAACAACTTTTGAACTTAAACTGAAATAAACAATTATAAAAAGGCACTAGGGGTTCAAGGATCCACTTGTAGCAATCCTTGATGCTCAATTTGCTATGGTTTCTCACTTTCTCAACTAGAATCGAAATTAAGATCTATCTAGTCGGATGATAGAGCGGTTAAACCAACAATCTGCCATATGTAAAACCAATGTACATGATGTTATAGACAAAATGATGGAGATCAACTTAGCTGCTAAGTTGATTACGCGGACGCCCATTCGACTCTCGAGATCATCTGATCGAAAGTCACAGATCGAGTAAATACGGAAGTGCCCATTTGACTCCCGAGATTATATGCTCGAGAGTCGCAGATTGGATAAGTAAGGGGCGCTCATTCGACTCTCGAGATCATATGCTCAAGAGTCGCTGTTATAGTCAAAATAGCGAAGATCATCTGCTGGAGATAGACCTCGCGAGCATCCTTATCCGACTATCGAGAACGTCTGTTCGAGACTCGCATATTCTGAAGATACTCCGACCTCGCGAGCATCCTTATCCGATTATTGAGAACGTCTGTTCGAGGCTCTCTTCCTATCTTCCTCTTCAGGTTCTGATGCACACTCGAGCCTCGTATATTAAGAAAACGATGCCCAACTATCAAAGCTTCGAGAAGTTGTGTTTTTCCTGCGAGCAGACCTTCTCACAAGTCGTTGAAAGGTGTTACATCTAAATGAGCGAGTACTTGGACTCGCGACCATCTTCCAACATGCGAACATCTTTCTCTGTGGCGACACCCCTTTGCCTTCAGTACCAGTAGCCCGTATAGGCCGATTTTGGGCTTATCTTCTCTTATGGTTCCGAATCTCAAGGGATTGCTATCAAGGAACGTGATTGTCAAGATAAGTCATTGGGTTAGATCTCTTCTCTGAGGATAAGGATCTTATCCCACGAAATCAGCGGGATCTCGGTATCGTACACATAATCAGCGGGATCTCGATATCTTACGTAACAGATTGGACCCTTCCAGATCTATATAAGGAGAAGACTCCATTAAGATACAGGTACACTATTCAATCTCTAGCCTCGGTTTTGCCTGGTTATTCTCTTGCTCTGCTTGACTTAAGCATCGGAGGGCTAACGGCTGGACACCAGCCACCCTTAGTTGCTTTCTACCTTCTTACAGGTCCGGTGGAGGAAATCTCTGTTGGAGAGAAGGCGAACAACCGGAGGATCCTATTACAGAATCTGACGTTAACAGTTTGGCGCCGTCTGTGGGAACCGACTTGATCGTCAAAATCAATCGTTCTAACCACCGATCAAAATCCTTCTGCGATGCCTCCTAAAAAGGCTGTTCATCCTTCGACTTCGAGGCAGGCTCCACCTCCGCCCGATGAGACGGGATCCATACCTGCTCTTCCACCCACTTCGACGAATATCCCTCAAGGGGCCCCAAATATGCCATCAGCAAACCCATTATTGGAGGCTTCTGGAAATCAAGACGATGTCCTGCGTTTCCTCGGAAATACTCTTCTAACTCTAAATGCCGGAGTTCAGGCCCTGTCGAATCGGCTTGATCAGCATTTCCCCGAACCACAGAGACAACCCTCCAAAGGGTTACCACCGCAACCCATACCAGTGGCTTCCAGACATTCTATGGACGAACCACAGGTCCCACCACTTGGCAACCATCTCCCTGTGCCGTCCCCACATTCTATACATTCTAGTTCGTCTCGACAACCTCAACCTCAGGGCTCCACCGCCGAAACATCAGGCTATACCCTACCATGGGAAGGAGATCTCAAAAGAATCCATGATCGTTTTGACGTCATGGAACAGCAGTATCAGGCAAATCGGCCATCTGCCATCATAGCGGCGATACATCAATCCGAGTCCCCCTTTACCAGCGAGGTTATGGAGGCATCGTTACCCAGAAAGTATCGAACGCCTGTTATCACCCCGTATACAGGTATTGGTGATCCTCTTGAACACCTAGAAACATACAGGTCTCTCATGGAGTTGGAGGGACATGGCTCAGAAATCATGTATAGGGCTTTTCCCTAACATTGAAGGAAGCAGCTCGTACATGGTTCCGGGGTTTGAAGCCCCGTTCCATCAGCTCCTTTTCCCAGTTATAGGAGATATTCCTTTCTCAATTCATGGGAAGCATTCGCATTAAGAAGCCAGCCTCCCATCTGATGGATCTGAAACAGCAGCATGGGGAGACAATAAAGGAGTTCACAGTACGATTCACTGCTGAAGCCGTTCAAACTAAGGGTTATACTGAAGAAAAAGGTCTTACAGCCCTCATAGCCGGAATAACGAGCGAGAAATTTAGGTTTTCTTTAGATAAGAGCCCTCCAAAAACTATGGCAGAATTCCAAACCAAAGCTCAGAAATATATCAATGTAGAAGAAGTCGCATTGACACGCCATGGAGTACAGGGTAAGAAGCGCAAGCCAGAGGGAACCTCTACTGCAGATAAAAAATATCGTCGTGATCAGCGTGAACGTTCCCCAAGAAACCTTATTCTGGTAAATATCATAACTACACTCCTCTTAATCGGTCTCATGAAAAGGTTCTAATGGAGATTAAACACAAGCCATATGTGAAGTGGCCTGCAAAGATCAAATTCAATCCCGAGAAGAGAGACAAGAGCAAGTTCTGTTACTTCCACAAAGATCACGGGCATAGAACCCAAGATTACATCTCTCTACGAGATCACATTAAAGCCCTTATTCGAAAAGTCCATCTTCAGGATTATGTCGCTCGTAAAAATTGATCACCAGAAAGGGCGAAAGCCTCACCACGCCAAAAGGAACCGCCTCATCATCATACTGCCCAAGAGGATGCTGAGCCTACTGGAGAAATTCAGACCATCGTCGGAGGACCAGCTTGTGGGGGTGATTCTCAAGCTTCAAGGAAAGCATACACTCAGAAGGCGTCTAAAGAACCCCAGCATATCTATTGGCTGGAACAGACGCCCAGCTCGTCAAAAGCCAGCCATCCTCCAATTTCTTTCACCCTCGAAGATGCAGCGGGAATCTACTTCCCTCACGAAGATTCCATCGTAGTCACATTAAAGGTATCAAATTATCTGACTTATCGAATTATGGTGGATACAGGTAGCTCAGCTGATATTCTATACTTGGAGGCTTTCAACAAAATGGCACTTGCCAGAAGCCTACTCAAGCCAGTTTCGACCCCCCTCGTCGGCTTCGGAGGTGAGGTAGTAACACCTGAAGGAAGCATTGATCTCCCAGTTACTTTTGGAGAAAATCCAATGAAGACTACCGTCTTCATAAACTTTCTCGTGGTGGATCGAAAATCAGCGTATAACGCCATTTTGGTGCGACCGTCTCTTACTAAGGTTGGGGCAGCCTTGCACCCTTTATATCTGTGTGTCAAATTTCCTACCCCAAATGGTATCGGGGTCGTGCGAGGAAGTCAACAGGAAGCACGGTCTTGCTATCAGATAGCCCTACAAGATCGAAAGAAGGCTCAAGCGACACCCGTTATGGAGATAGCACAAGATTTGCCCAATTTTTCCACCAACACCTCGCTGGATCCGAGAGAGAACGTTCTCCAATCAGGAACTCCTGGGGAAGAAACAGTGGCGATTCACCTAACCAAAGACGACCCGTCTAGGGTCGTGTACATTGGGTCTTCTTTAACCAATGTCCATCGTGAAGATTTGGTCTGTTTCCTCACCGAATACCAGGACGTGTTTGCTTGGTCTCATAAAGATATGCCAGGCATCGACCCCAATGTCATCGTACATCGTCTCAATATCGACCCGAAGCATAAACCCGTGCACCAGCGTCGACATGCCTTCACTGCAGAAAGGCAAATGGCGATCAAAGCTGAAGTGGAGAAGCTACTCACGGTTAATTTCATAAAAGAGGTTAATTACCCAGAGTGGGTCGCGAACGTAGTTCTCGTCCGGAAAGCTAATGGCAAATGGAGAATGTGCGTCGACTATTCAGATTTGAATAAAGCATGTCCCAAAGATAGCTTCCCGACACCGCGGATCGACCAGTTGGTCGATTCAACAGCTGGGCATGCTTTACTCAGTTTTATGGATGCTTATTCTGGTTACAACCAGATCATGATGCACCCACCTGATAGCCAGCATATCGCTTTCATCACAGATCGGGGATTATATTGCTACCAGGTAATGCCATTTGGTCTTAAAAATGCAGGGGCCACCTATCAGCGCCTCGTCAACAAAATATTCGCTGCCCAAATCGGCAGAAATATGGAAGTTTACGTCGATGACATGCTCGTGAAAAGCATCGTGGAAGACGATCATCTCCCTGATCTTCGAGAAGCATTCGATCTAATGAGGAAATATCAGATGAAGTTAAATCCAGAAAAGTGTGCATTCGGGGTATCTGCTGGAAAGTTCCTCGGATTCATGGTCGGTCAGCGAGGAATTGAGGCAAATCCCGAAAAGATAAAAGCATTGGTAGAGATGAAATCCCCCACTACTCTGAAGGACGTCCAGCGTCTGGCTGGTCGCATCGCATCATTGAATAGGTTCATCTCGCGAGTATCTGACAAGTGCTTACCATTCTTCAAACTCCTCCGTGCAACGGCCAAGTCTAATTGGAAATGGACACCACAGTGTGAAGAAGCCTTTCAGCAACTGAAGCAATACATGAGCACACCTCCCATTTTATCAAAACCTGTAGCACATGAGCAACTCATTCTTTATCTTTCTGTGTCCACTACGGCCGTTAGCGCCGCTTTGATAAGAGAAGATTACGGGGTACAAAGGCCCGTTTATTATATCAGTCGAGCAATGGTTGATGCAGAAACTAGGTATTCTGATATGGAGAAGCTGGCCCTAGCCTTAGTCACGGCAGCTCGAAAACTGCGACCATACTTTCAAGCTCACCCTATTCTAGTACTAACAAATCATCCACTACGGCAAGTCCTCCAAAAACCTGAGGCTTCCGGACGCTTAACTAAATGGGCGGTCGAGATCAGCGAGCACGATATCTCATTCTGTCCTAGGACCGCAGTCAAGGGCCAGGCCGTGGCTGACTTCATCGCCGAATTCACATACTCCTCCGATGATAATACCATGACCATCAACCAGCCTCCTTGGTCACTCTTCGTGGATGGGTCGTCGAGGGCCACTGGCAGCGGAGCGGGCCTGATTTTAGTGGCTCCCGAAGGGTCGCATTTCCAGTATGCTATGCGTTTCGATTCTCGCGTCTCAAATAATGAAGCAGAATATGAGGCCCTGATCGTTGGTCTCGAACTGGCCATTGTCCTCGTAATTCAGAATCTGTTAATTCATAGCGACTCCCAGCTCATTGTCAACCAAGTTCTTGGTGAATTCGAGGCCAAAGAAGAAAGGATGGCCTTATACAAGTCTCGTGTCCTCATCCTGCTCGCAAAACTGAAGACTTATGAAATAATTCACATTCCTCGCGAGAAGAACCAACTTGCCGATTCCCTGGCAAAGCTCGCCTCTGCACCAGAATCTGAGTTATGACATGCGGTCCCCATCGAGCATCGTCAGAACCTGAGTATTGACCAAGCGACTCTTGAGCAAGTGATATCGGTACAATCATCTCCATGCTGGATGGATCCAATCATCCTTTATCTCAGAGACGGATACCTACCAGAGGACAAGAAAGCTGCAAGACAAATTCGCCTTCGGGCTGCCAGGTATACCTTGCAAGACGGAATATTGTTGTGCAAGAGCTTCTCCTTGCCTTATTTAAGGTGTCTTCATCCAGAAGAAGCACTTCGTGTTCTAGACGAAGTACACCAGGGGGCATGTGGTAATCACCCCAGGGGGCGATCCCTAGCATATAAGGCGATGCGGCAAGGATATTATTGGCCCACTATGAAAGCAGATGCAATTGAATTTTCTAAAAAATGTGACAAGTGCCAACGATATTCACCTATACCTCATGTACCATCCGAACGGATGACTCCAATTGATAGCCCTTGGCCTTTCGCTCAGTGGGGGGTCGACATTATTGGGCCCTTGCCCATGGGAAAGGGACAAAATAAGTTCGCAATTGTGGCGGTTGATTACTTCACCAAATGGGCCGAGGCAGAACCATTAGCCAAGATTACTGAGAAACAAACTACCAAGTTCATATGGAAAAATATCATATGCCGTTTCGGACTCCCTCACACTATAATTACCGACAACGGAACGCAGTTCAACAACGCGGCCTTTGATGAATTTTGTGAAAAATGGAAGATACGTAATCTCCGCACTTCTCCATATCACCCTCAAGCGAATGGGCAGGTCGAGGCAGTGAATAAGATCATCAAGCACCACTTAAAGACCAAGCTAGGTGAATGTAAAGGTGTGTGGCCAGAACTTCTGTCAGAAGTACTATGGGCATATAGAACCACGGCTTGTACATCAACAGGTGAAACCCCTTTCTCCTTAGCATTTGGTGTCGACGCAGTAGTACCAGTGGAAATCCAAGTGCCCTCATATCGGATCGAGCAGTATGACCCTGCGAGTAATTAGGAAAACCTTTGACTTCATCTCGATCTCTTGGAAGAACGAAGAAATGCCTCCCAAGTACGAGTGGCAGCATATCAACAACGTATTGCTCGTTATCGAAATGCTAAGATTCGACCTAGATCCTTCCAGCCCGGAGATTTGGTCCTGAGGCAAAAACTCAGAGTTCCTGCTCGTTCGTTGGATCCAAATTGGGAAGGCCCTTATCGGGTTATTAAGATTGTGCGACCCGGTACTTATTACCTCGAAGACATGCAGGGAAGACCCATACGTTGCCCTTGGCACGTAGAGCATTTGCTACAATACTATCCCTAGATTCGATGTAGTTCATGACATTTCGTGAATAAAGTAAAAAGATATCTTTTGGTCGCTACTCCATTAACTTGGATCTGAATAGCCCCGAAGAAGATGCATACGATCTCTTGGCCAATTCCCTACCTTTGGTAGGGTTAAATTCACCCAGGATGGTCGCATTTCTATTTTGTGGATAAAAAACAACACTGCAGAAGAGCTTGTTTGTATTCTCGACCATCCTTCTACCCTTGGTAAATTTGGAGTCTCAATCGATAGATCAATCTATCTCCACGAGGGTATGGTCATTACGACCCCCCGGATTGAGCACAACTCTTCTCAATCGATAGATCAGTCTATCTCCACGAGGGTATGGTCATCATGACCCCCCGGATTGAGCACAACTATTCTCAATCGATAGATCAGTCTATCTCCACGAGGGTATGGTCATCACGACCCCCCGGATTGAGCACAACTCATTCCTCGATTGATAGATCAGTCTATCTCCACGAGGGCATGGTCACTACGACCCCTCGGGTTGAGCATAATTCATTGAAACAAGAAGGCATTCATTGCATGAAAGGGAAAGAGTAAACAAAAACAACACTACTTCCAAAAATAACTTTTCATTAATATCGAATGTTTACAAGTATCAGCTCGCAAGTACAGGAGAAAGGAAAATAAAAAGGAAAATCAATCTCTCGGAGGAGGAGCCGTGCTCTCGACTTCGGGGCCCATTTCTGGAGCCCCTCCAGCCTGCGTGGCTTCGGTCACCTCGTTCTCAGCAGCAGCTTGCTCCTCTGCAGCTATGATGGTCGCGACTCACCCAAATTCCCCCATATCGAAGGATGGGGACATTCGTTGCACTACTCTTAGCGCAAAGTCGCGACCAGCATCATATGACTCATATCTTTCATCGTCATATAGCTGCGAAGTCCGGAACTCGAAAATTGCCCGAGGTCCTTCCTCCGAGAGCATTTTTACAAGGGCGAATTTCTCCTCGTCCCAGTGGATCGAGTCGTCCTTGAGCTGTGTAAGTACGGAGCGCTCCTTCTCCAAGTTGTCATTGGCTTCTTTGAGCTGCGACCTGGCCTCCGTTAGCCGCTCCTCCAACGAGATCTTGTCTTGGCGAAAGATCTCCCTCTCTCTCTCCGCTTTCTCCTTCAAACCCGTGAGCTTTGCGAAGTTAGAGTCCAAGGCCTGATCCCTGTCGGTCAGGACTTGGACTTTCTCGATGAGGATCTTCTTCTCCTCATCTCTCTTCGAGATCACTGCTTCACGGGCCTTGAGCAGTTGATCCCGACCCTGGACCGCCTTCTCCAAGCCGATCCTCTTCCCTTCTGCCTCATCGATCACGCGGCGAGCAGCGACGATATCTCGCTTCGTCCGGAAGATGAGGTCCAAGCCCTGCAAAATGAAAAAGAAAAAATGTGAGAAAAAACATTTGAGACCGCCAAAATAATGAAGTTAAAACTAAATCTCCAAGGTTTTACCTGCACCATTCTTACCCCCGCCTCAAGGAAGAGGTTCTCAGGGCTTGGCTCGGGAAGAGAGCCAAAAGTTTGGGGGGAGACATTCTCGAACAAAAATTTACATATTGGATGGAGGTGGCGAGGGATAGAATATGTCCCACTTCCAGATGGTTGGGCAACGACCAACCCAGCCGACTCGTGAGGCGGAGCCATCGACTCGCGAGCAGGTCCCTGCTCGGCAGCAAGGATCATCTCGCGAGCAGGAGCTGTCTCGCGAGGCTCTATTTGCTCGCGAGCCTCTTCAGCTAGGGGGCAGCTGGACCCGGCCCCATCCGGGGAGTTGTCAGTGATGTTAATCACTGGCGGTCCAGGTGCGACCACCAGTGAGGGAATATTGGGCACTGCCGGTACCCCAGCCGTGCTTGCAAGAGGGGCAGGCTGATCGCTACCCTTACGGACGGGTGGTTGAGATGGTTCGGTAGGTGTTTTCTTCTACCTCTTAGAGTTCGTGCCCTTAAGCCGGGGCAGCAGACCCCTTTTCTCCCCGGCCTTCGTCATCTCGGCCTCTTCGTTCGGGATTAGTCCTGCGGTCGCGAGTCGCAGAGGAGATAGGCAAGTTTCGATATGCCTGTCGTGAGCAGGCAGCTTGTACACCTTCACGATCTTCTCGTGAATTCCTCCTTTCAGATTCGGCTTCGCCAAAGCCGGGATACCTGCGAGCACAAATCGGAGTTAGAAAACGCGCAGGCCTAAAAATTTGATCGTGGACAAAATGCACAATGTACAACTGTGCCTACCTTCACAGAAAAAGCGGGTCACACCTGGACCTCTGGAGGAGGCAGACTCCCAGTTCCCGGCAGCATAGAACCACCGCTTCCTCCAGCCGGGATAGTTCGAGGAGGGCTTCCCCAGCACGAAGTTATCCCGGTGCCAGTAACACAAATAGTACCAGCCTTCGCTGGAGGGCGCCTTCTTCAGACGGAACATACGGAGGAACTCTTCCGCTGTGAGTTCCCCGTTCCCGACCTGAGCCCAGAGGGCGAATGAACTCAGGACCACCCTCCACCCATTCACAATAAGTTGCTCGGGGACAATCTCATAGCTTCGCAGAACATCCCAATTGAAGGGATGGAGAGGAAGACGCACCCCCAAGATGAGTTGGTACTCATAGAAGGCCACACACCCTGGGGGAGGAGAGTCTGGTGTTTCTCCATCTCCGGGTAACCGGAGAGTGACTGAGTCAGGGATCCGATATCTATCCCGTAACTCCATCAATCAGTCCTCCGATAGAATGGAAGGATATCCGGCCGCTGTGTATTTGCCTGCCGGAACCCTCGCATTGTTAGAAGCAGAGGATTCCGGCATAGCATCTCCCAGCGGGACGGTGGTCTCATTAGAATCCCCAGCCATGAGGAGGTTTAAAGAAGATAAGAAAAAGAAAGAAAAAAGTCATGTACCTAGGAAAGAAAGGAAGGAGAAAAAGGAGCACCGGAGGAAGGAGAATGGAAAAAGATGACTGTAAATTCCTTTTCGAAGAGCTTCTGTAGAAAACCAGAGAAATGGCGGACTCCGTATATTTATAGGCAATCATTCCGCCGCATCTGGTGACACGCGGCAGCCCCCCTTTGGCGCGGCAGTCGAGCAGGCACGCCCATTAACTCTCCGGACACGTGGCGAGCGTCTCTTCACTTTCTGTTTGCGGAAAGGCTGCGGAAAGTTGGCGCTCATCAATTCTTGCCCATCATGTATGGTTTCGTTCTCGATGAAGACAGCAGGCGGTTACGTGTGATAGTAAGCTAAGTCCTTCCCTTAAGAATTCTTGGCGGCAAGGACTTGGGGGCATCTGTTATAGACAAAATGATGGAGATCAACTTAGCTGCTAAGTTGATTACGCGGACGCCCATTCGACTCTCGAGATCATCTGATCGAAAGTCACAGATCGAGTAAATACGAAAGTGCCCATTTGACTCCCGAGATTATATGCTCGAGAGTCGCAGATTGGATAAGTAAGGGGCGCTCATTCGTCTCTCGAGATCATATGCTCAAGAGTCGCTGTTATAGTCAAAATAGCGAAGATCATCTGCTAGAGATAGACCTCGCGAACATCCTTATCCGACTATCGAGAACGTCTGTTCGAGACTCGCATATTCTGAAGATACTCCGACCTCGCGAGTATTCTTATCCGATTATCGAGAACGTCTGTTCGAGGCTCTCTTCCTATCTTCCTCTTCAGGTTCTGATGCACACTCGAGGCTCGTATATTAAGAAAACGATGCCCGACTATCAAAGCTTCGAGAAGTTGTGTTTTTCCTGCGAGCAGACCTTCTCACAAGTCGTTGAAAGGTGTTACATCTAAATGAGCGAGTACTTGGACTCGCGACCATCTTCCAACATGCGAACATCTTTCTCTGTGGCGACACCCCTTTACCTTCAGTACCAGTAGCCCGTATATGCCGATTTTGGGCTTATCTTCTCTTATGGTTCCGAATCTTAAGGGATTGCTATCAAGGAACGTGATTATCAAGACAAGTCATTGGGTTAGATCTCTTTTCTGAGGATAAGGATCTTATCCCACGAAATCAGCGGGATCTCGGTATCGTACATGAAATCAGCGGGATCTCGATATCTTACGTAACAGATTGGACCCTTCCAGATCTATATAAGGAGAAGACTCCATTAAGATATATGTACACTATTCAATCTCTAGCCTCGGTTTTGCCTGGTTATTCTCTTGCTCTGCTTGACTTAAGCATCGGAGGGCTAACGGCTGGACACCAGCCACCCTTAGTTGCTTTCTGCCTTCTTACAGGTCCGGTGGAGGAAATCTCTGTTGGAGAGAAGGCGAACAACCGGAGGATCCTATTATAGAATCTGACGTTAACAGTTTGGCGCCGTCTGTGGGAACCGACTTGATCGTCAAAATCAATCGTTCTAACCACCGATCAAAATCCTTCTGCGATGCCTCCTAAAAAGGCTGTTCATCCTTCGACTTCGAGGCAGGCACCACCTCCGCCCGATGAGACGGGATCCATACCTGCTCTTCCACCCACTTCGACGAATATCCCTCAAGGGGCCCCAAATATGCCATCAGCAAACCTATTATTGGAGGCTTCTGAAAATCAAGACGATGTCCTGCGTTTCCTCGGAAATACTCTTCTAACTCTAAATGCCGAAGTTCAGGCCCTGTCGAATCGGCTTGATCAGCATTTCCCCGAACCGTAGAGACAACCCTCCGAAGGGTTACCACCGCAACCCATACCAGTGGCTTCCAGACATTCTATGGGCGAACCACAGGTCCCACCACTTGGCAACCATCTCCCTGTGCCGTCCCCACATTCTATACATTCTAGTTCGTCTCGACAACCTCAACCTCAGGGCTCCACCGCCGAAACATCAGGCTATACCCTACCATGGGAAGGAGATCTCAAAAGAATCCATGATCGTTTTAACGTCATGGAATAGCAGTATCAGGCAAATCGGCCATCTGCCATCATAGCGGCGATACATCAATCCGAGTCCCCCTTGGAGGCACCGTTACCCAGAAAATATCGAACGCCTGTTATCTAGAAACATACAAGTCTCTCATGGAGTTGGAGGGACATGGCTCAGAAATCATGTGTAGGGCTTTTTCCCTAACATTGAAGGAAGCAGCTCGTACATGGTTCCGGGGTTTGAAGCCCCGTTCCATCAGCTCCTTTTCCCAGTTATCGGAGATATTCCTTTCTCAATTCATGGGAAGCATTCGCATTAAGAAGCCAGCCTCCCATCTGATGGATCTGAAAGAGCAGCATGGGGAGACAATAAAGGAGTTCACAGTACCATTCATTGCTGAAGCCGTTCAAACTGAGGGTTATACTGAAGAAAAAGGTCTTACAGCCCTCATAGCCGGAATAACGAGCGAGAAATTTAGGTTTGCTTTAGATAAGAGCCCTCCAAAAACTATGGCAGAATTCCAAACCAAAGCTCAGAAATATATCAATGCAGAAGAAGTTGCATTGACACGCCATGGAGTACAGGGTAAGAAGCGCAAGCCAGAGGGAACCTCTACTGCAGATAAAAAATATCGTCGTGATCATCGCGAACGTTCCCCTAAGAAACCTTATTCTGGTAAATATCATAACTACACTCCTCTTAATCGGTCTCATGAAAAGGTTCTAATGAAGATTAAACACAAGCCATATGTGAAGTGGCCTGCAAAGATCAAATCCGATCCCGAGAAGAGAGACAAGAGCAAGTTTTGTTACTTCCACAAAGATCACGGGCATAGAACCCAAGATTGCATCTCTCTACGAGATCACATTGAAGCCCTTATTCGAAAAGGCCATCTTCAGGATTATGTCGCTCGTAAAAATCGATCACCAGAAAGGGGGAAAGCCTCACCACGCCAAGGTTAAAATCATAAACTCTCAAGGCATAATGAGTGTCCATATGAAATTTCCGCTGATTGGTTGATAAATAGACGAACTTGAACAAATTCAACCTAGTGTGCATAGTGAAAATTCATCTCATGAGTTTCTAGGATTATCTTCTTCATAGATCAACCAGACTATAAATCTCAAGGTATATAGAGCAACAACAAGCCAATGATGGAAATTTGCCTTACTGTCCTTCCAACGGCTTTCACTCTATGTCCCATTTTCAGCTTTGGTTACGGGTAGACCATCCCCCAGTTGGTAATAGGTAGCCCTAATCGGAATTTTCCACCATTTTTCCATCTTTCCCAATTTCATCATTCCTTTTCCTTTTTCTTTTAAATTAGATAGGATTTTTAGAAATCCATATCTTTCGTTATTTTCCCATGGACAAGGATGGACAAAGTACCCCGGCTTGGTTTCTCAGCACCTTAAATCAAAGTCTAGCTAATCCATAAATCACATAATCCCTTCAACCCATGAAAATCGTGTAACGTGAACTAGGTGTAAGAGTGTTCAAATTTTCTATCAATCACAGAATTAGGGGAATTCTCATATAAAACCATTATGCTAAGAGAAGATCAAGATTTACAACTTCATACACTTCATATCTCCTCCTCTTATGCTCATATCATCTTAAGTGCATAGAACCAAAGTTTTTCAAAAGAGTTTTGAATTTTTGAAAAATCGAAAAATTTCTATATAATTGCTCAAAATGTTACAAAACGCTGGATTCATCCAAGTGATCCTACACCCCCAACCAAATCTTGCATTGTCCTCAATGTAAAAGATGTGTAATGAACAAAACATGAGAGCAATTTAAAAATAAAAGGGAGTGGGGAATGATAGTACCTGAGACAGTGAAAAGTGGAATTCTTCCTCCTTCTAGCAAACCTAAGCAAAAGTAAACAAAAGCAACAAAATCCTAATCCTAACTACTCTATGCCTCCATCAGACTAGGAGATCAATCATCCTGATACACAAGATCAGTCAGAGGTATGGACATACCTTCTGAAGGAAATTTCTCAAAGAACGGCTTTAATCGCTGACCATTTGCCTTAAAAATGTTGCTGTTCTTTGGATTTAACAACTCGACAGCCCCATATGGATAGACAATTTGCACAATGTAGGGACCAGTCCATCGAGATCTCAATTTTCCCGGAAATAAATGTAGGCGGGAATTATACAAAAGGACTTTTTGATTGATCATGAATGTCTTACGAAGAATGTTTTTATCATGGAATATCTTCGTCTTGTCCTTGTAAATTCTCGCATTCTCATATGCTTCGTTCCGGATTTCTGCAAGTTCATTCAATTGTAGTTTGCGCAATGAGCTCGCCTTGTCAGAATCAAAATTCATCTTCTTAATTGCCCAATATGCCCTATGCTCCAACTCCACAGGCAAGTGACAAGTCTTCCCATAGACAAGTCTATAGGGAGACATTCCAATAGGGGTTTTAAAAGCAGTACGGTAGGCCTAAAGCGCATCGGTAAGCCGAAGCGACCAATCCTTGCGATCAGGGTTCACCGTTTTTTCTAAAATGTGTTTAACCTCCCTATTGGATATCTCAACTTGTCCACTAGTTTGTGGGTGATAGGAAGTGCTCACTTTGTGTGTTACGCCATATTTCTTCATTAAGGTTTCAAATGGGCGATTACAAAAGTGAGACCCCCCATCACTTATGATGACTCGAGGTGTACCAAATCGGGAAAGAATATTCTCTTTTAAGAAGCGAATGACCGTTTTATGGTCATTATTCCAGCAAAGGGATGGCCTCGACCCATTTGGATACATAGTCAACGGCAAACAAGATGTATGCGTTTCCAAAAGAAGATGGGAATGGACCCATGAAATCGATGCCTCAACAATAAAAAAATTTTGATTATTAAGATGGGATTGAGTGGCATCATATTTCTATGGGAGATTCCTCCCAATTTCTGACAAGGTTCACATGTTTTGCAAAACTCATGTGTGTCTTTGAACATAGCGGGCCAATAAAACCCACATTGCAGAATTTTTGCTGTGGTCTTTTTAGCCGAAAAGTGGCCACCACATGCCTACGAATGATAGAAGGAGATGATACTTTGTTGTTCATCATCTGGGACACATCTCCTTATGATTTGATCGGGACAATACTTGAATAAGTATGGGTCGTCCCATAGGAATTTTCGCACCTCAGTGAAGAATTTATCCTTATCTTGTTTTTTCCAATGTGTAGGAATTGTACCTGTAGCAAGATAGTTAGCAATGTCCACATACCATGGCAATTGGGAAATAGCAAAAAGTTGTTCATCAGGGAACATGTCATTGATCATGATCGTTTCAGGGAAATCGGTGACGACAAGTCGAGAGAGATGGTCAACCACGACATTTTCTACTCCTTTCTTATCACGTATTTCTATGTCAAATTCCTGGAGTAGAAGGATCCATCTTAACAACCTTGGTTTAGCATCCTTCTTAGAGAGAAGGTACTTAAGCGCGGCATGGTCAGTGAATATGATGATCTTGGATCCAATTAAGTAGGACCTAAACTTGTCCAAGGCAAAAACTACGGTTAAAAGTTCTTTTTCGGTAGTAGTGTAGTTTTCTTGGGCTGAGTTTAAGGTTCACCTTGCATAGTAGATGACACATGGCTTCTTTTCCTTTCTTTGGCCTAGCACGGCCCCAATAGCATAGTCGCTTGCGTCGCACATAATTTCAAAAGGATGGCTCCAATCAGGTGGTTGCATTATGGGAGCACATGTCAACATACCATTAAGTGTGGTAAAGGCCTTTTGACATTCTTCATTCCACTCGAATGAATTTTCCTTTTGAAGTAGGTTACATAAAGGACGGGAGAGTGAACTGAAGTCCTTTATGAACCTTCTATAAAATCCTGTGTGTCCCAAAAAGGATCGTACATCTCGTATGCTCTTGGGTGGTGGAAGGTTGGAGATAAGATCAATTTTTACTTTGTCCACCTCGATTCCATTTTGTGAAATGATGTGACCAAGTACAATTCCCTTTTGAACCATAAAGTGACACTTCTCCCAATTCAACACAAGGTTCTTCTTTTCACATCTTTTCAGCATAGATTTCAAGTGCTCAAGGCACTCATCAAAGCTACAACCAAATACTGAAAAATCATCCATGAAGACTTCGAGAATTGTCCCCACCATATCAGAAAAGATACTCATCATACAACGCTAAAAGGTGGCAGGGGCATTACATAGTCCAAATGGCATCCATTGATAGGTGAAAGTGCCGAATGGACATGTGAATGTAGTCTTTTCTTGGTCTTCACGGGCGATCTCTATTTGGTTTTACCCTGAATAGCCATCAAGGAAGCAAAAATGGAATGACCCGCTAACCGTTCTAAAATTTGATCAACAAACGGTAGGGGGAAGTGGTCTTTCCTCGTGACAGTGTTTAGCTTCCGGTAGTCAATGCACATTCTCCAACCGGTAGTGACTCTAGTTGGTACGAGTTCATTATTGGCATTGGCTATGATGGTGATTCCAGATTTCTTAGGCACCACTTGAGTTGGACTCACCCATTGACTATCGGATATTGGGTAGATAATACCCACATCCAATAGTTTTACCACTTCGACCTTAACCACATCCTTCATGTTTGGATTGAGTCGTCTTTGTGGTTGCCTAGATGTCTTTGCATTCTCCTCAAGGTGTATGCGATGAGTACAAATCAGTGGGTCTATGCTTTTGAGATCCACAATCGACCACCCAATGGCACTCTTGTGCTCTAATAGAGTGGCCATTAGCCTACTCTCTTGTTCCTCATCCAAGTGGGAAGAAATCACCATCGGATATGTCTCATCTCGACCTAAATAGACATATTTTAGCTCACTTGGTAATGGTTTTAGGTCGAGTGTTGGTGCCTTGATATTGGATGGGAGGGCTTTGTTCTCGTTTACGGGCAAAGGCTCAAATAGGGCCCTCCATCTTTTGTTATCAAGCACCGGCATCATATCTAAAATGGCATCCATCTCTCGTATTGTGTCATCATTTATCTCAGGAGAGTGGGCCACACATGCCTCCAAAGGATCGAAATATAATGACAAGGGGAATGTATCTTCCACGAATGACTCAATCATATTTATCTCATGGATCTCATCATCAACCTCCCGGGGTTGCTTGCATAAATCAAATATATTTAGCTCAAGTGTCATATTTCCAAAGGACATTTGTACCAGCCCGTTTCTACAATTGATAATCGCATTGGAAGTGGCTAGAAAAGGGCGGCCAAGTATAACAGGAATTTGAACACCAATACCTATCACGGGATGCGTATCTAAGACAATAAAGTCTAGTGGGTAGTAGAATTTATCAACTTAGACTAGAACATCCTCAATCATTCCTCTCTGTATACGAATGGATCTATCAACAAGTTGGAGTGTGGTTTTGGTGGGTTTCAATTCACCTAACCCAAGTTGTTCGTAAACCAAGTATGGAATGAGGTTCACACTTGCCCCCAAGTCGAGTAAGGCTTGTTTAATCCGGTAGTCTCCTATGATGCATGAGATGGTTGGACTACCTGGATCTTTGTATTTTTGGGGCACCTCTTGTTTGATGATGGCGCTCAAATTCTCAGTCAAAAGTACTTTGTTATGAACATTGTGTTTCCTTTTGACCGTACACAATTCCTTTAGAAATTTGGCATAGGATGGTATTTGTTTTATGGCATCCAACAACGGGATGTTGATCTTCACCTGCTTGAAAACCTCTAATATTTCTAGATTTTTGTCTAAAGGTTTAGGTGAAATCAACCTTTGGGGAAACGGGGCAACCGACTTGTATTGCCTTTCCGGTTCTTTCTCTTGTGGAGTGTTGTTTAAGCTATCATCCCCTTTGGAATTTTCTGGATCCTTAGTCTTTGGGGCCTTCACCGGATTAGATTTGTCAATTACTTTCCCACTTCTCAAAGTGGTGATTGCTTGAACATGCTCCGTATGTTGGGAGGATGAGCTCGCATCTTGTATCTCAAATTGGGTTCTTGGGTTAGGAAGAGGTTGGGCAGGAAGTGTGCATTTCTCCCTAACACTGAGATGAGATTCAACTCTAGCTATTGAAGTCTTCAATTCAGTGATGGCTTGAGTTGAATTTTGATTGAATTTCAATTGCTCTTGCATGAAACCATCTATTTTCAGAGAATTTGTCTTGTTATACTCAGCTTGAACTGATACAAATGCACCCAACATCTCCTCTAGTGTAACTTTTGGAGTAATGACTAGAGATGGACCTAGTATAGGTTGAGCTTGAGGGATATTGGTTGCATTCGTAGTGGGTCCATTCTTCCAACTGAAGTTGGGATGGTTCTTCCAACTAGCATTAAACGTGTTTGAGTTTGGAGCACCAAATTGCCGTTGATAATTGTTTATGGCATTTGATTGTTCTTGTAAGATGTCCTGAACCGCTGAAATTGTGGGACAATCTTGTGTTGCATGTTGATTTCCGGCACAAATTCCACAAACAGTTTCAACGTCATTGGAGTTAATCGTCTCTCCTTTCCTCAATTCCACGACCTCAACTTTTCTTATGAGGCTTGCCACCTGTGTACTTATGCTATCCTCTTCTGATAAGACATAAATTCCTCCTTTCTCTTTTTGTTGGCCAGTCTTGGAATTTGTTGGTTTCGATGTATCCCAAGACTGTGCATTCTCAGCCACTTCCTCCAAGTAGTCCCATGCTTCATCGGCTTCCTTATTCATGAACTCCCCATTACACATCATCTCTACAAATTGGCGCATGGGTGAAGTCAGTCCATCATAGAAAAAACTTATAACCCGCCAAATTTCATAGCCATGATGTGGGCATGCATTAACAAGTCCTTAAACCTCTCCCAACATTGGAAGAAGGTCTCATCTTCCTTTTGGGCGAAGTTCATGATAAGGCGCCTCAACATGTTTGTTTTATGAGTAGGGAAGAATTTTTTAATGAATTCCCTGTGCATATCAGTCCATGCACCAATTGATCTTGGCCTTAATGCATGAAGCCAACCTTTAGCTTTATCTTTAAGAGTGAAAGGAAATAATTTAAGTCTTACCACATCATCTGTAACATTCGTAAAGTGCATGGTGGTTATTACCTCATCAAACTCCTTAAGGTGTTGATAGGCACTTTCACTGTCTAATCCATGGAATTTTGGTAAGAGTTGGATCACTCCCGGTTTCAAATCTACATTCCCTGCATTTTGTGGAAAGATTATGCATGAGGGAGTGCTTGCTCTTGCTGGTTGCAAGTAATCACATAATGTTCTTGGTCGGGGAACATTCTCAACTGCATTCTCTCCCGTTTCGGTTTGGTTTTGGCCCAGATTAGGATTGGCCATCGGATTAGGTTGATTCACAGCCATACTTTCAGACAAAATTGGAGAAGTTAGATGTCTCCTAGCACGTGGTTCTCTGTCTATTCCTTCTACTATTCCCCCTTCACTTATGAGTCAGTTATTGGAATTCCGAGCCCAATGTGGCATGTAAAACCAAAAAGTATGAAACAAAGAGAAAAAAGAATTGTTCCTCCTTTCCTTACTCTTCTTTAAGACCGAAGCACAATGTGTCTTGGAATGGCTAAGCCAGAAGCAAGGATAGAGATCGATTTCTCCTAGTTAATAGGGGTTTAGAGAACTCCCCACCCACTCTTTGAATCTTTTGAGAAAAAGTGCAGAAAAAGAAGAAAGAGGAGTAGAGGTGAGAAGAGAAATCTCTGAGCACAAGGTGATCTAAGACGGCAGAGCCAACCAATAAGAATCCAGGTGGCACAAGGCCTACCTTTTAGAGATCCAAAAAGGAATCTCCACCCACTCTACAAGAGATGAATGCGATAGGAACAAATAGGAGAAGAAGAATAGTAAGGTTTAGAAAGATAGAACCTGATTCGGCACTTGAGATCCTTATTTCTTCTTCAGCTTCCTAGGAATCCTTGTAAAAGAAAAATCAAACAAAACAAACTAAGTTAGTCCTAGAATCCTAAAAATCCTAAATAGATACTATTTTCAGAAATTTGTGAAAAACTGTCAAAGTCCCCGGCAACGGCACCAAAAACTTGTTCACTTCCCCAAGTGTAGGGTTGCGATGTAGTAATAATCTCGGTAGGACCGAGGTCGATCCACAGGGACTTATGTAGGATTTCACAAACACATCCAATAGTTTCTATTGAAAAGCTAACAACCGGATTTGTTGGAGATTGATGTAACTAACAACTTTTGAACTTAAGCTGAAGTAAACAATTATAAAAAGGCACTAGGGGTTCAAGGATCCACTTGTAGCAATCCTTGATGCTCAATTCACTGTGGTTTCTCACTTTCTCAACTAGAATCGAAATTAAGATCTATCTAGTAGGATGATAGAGCGGTTAAACCAACAAGCTGCCATATGTAAAACCAATGTACATGATTCACTCAATGCAAGCTAGGACGAGCATATTCAATTGCATAGGTCAGTCCCAATTCCAATAGACTAAGTTCATAATCATAACCATCACTAAGTCCTGTCACCAGACAAAGCTAGATCATGATTTGAACTTATATCAAATCACATACACAGTCCCACATAATACAGAATTCCAGAAAAGTAGAACTTTGGTAGGAAGTTCTCATATAAAGATCATAGTACTAGAGCGTACTCCAATTCCTCGGATCATACAGGTCTAGACTAGCACACAACCATTAAGAACTCTCCCAAACATCCATGAGTCACCATAAGACTAAGAAAAACTACTTGGAACTTGTATTAACTTCAAACCATTGTTCATAAACATGAAATCCAACTTTAAAACCAACTTAAACAAATTAAAAACATCTTAGATTCACTACAAGCTTCACCTCTTAGCCCTAGCTAAGAGGTTTAGCTGCTCATGATCCAAGGAAACATGAAACAAATAGGAAAAGCATAAAAACAGCAAAACAAACTAGAGGGAGTTGTGGAACTCCGAAATCCACTTCCGCCGCCTCCCACCTTGCTCAAACTCTTCTAAGATACCTTAGGAACAATCCTTAGGTGTCCTTTTATAGTGGGGAGGCTCCACAATGTCAGAATATTCCAGAATTTGAGTAAGGTTACGCAGTGCGCAGAGAAAATCGACGCAAAAAATGGAAGTTTCTGTTTTAAACACATGGTCGACCGGTCTAGACCGGTCGGACCTCACTGAGAAATATTCCAGCAAGCTTCTAGAGTTGCAATGTCTTCTTGCCGACCGGTCTAAACCGGTCGGACTGTGTTTATCCTGCGTCTAGCGAGTTCAGCATGTCTGGAAAATCTGGCCGACCGGTTAGACCAGTCGTGGCCCTCCTGACCGACCGGTCACGACCGGTCTTGGCCTCCTTTCTTCATTTCTTTCTTCTTTTCTTCTTTCCTTGCTTTCTTCTTTCTCTGGTCCTCCTTCGATCTTCATTCAATGGTTCTAAATGGAACCTTTTCATCTTCAATTGAGTGAAGTCCGCTCTCATTCCTACAATAACAAAACATGCCTTAGATTAGTCTTTAAATCGTGAAAACCATGCATAATGACTGACGAATTGGGGTTAGAATATGCATAATTAAGAGCTCAACAACGACATATTTCGTGTCAGCTCTGGCCCGCCCAGATGGGGGAGGAACTGAGTTCACATCGACCGGGATGTTCATAGGACAACACATTTGAAGTGGAATGTTGCAATGAAATATTTGTCCGATGGCGATGGAACCTTCTGTCATGCTTGTTCTGACCATGCAAAGGGCGATCGAAGTATTTCAAGTCATCTCAAGCTCACACGGACAGGGCAAGAATTGAGTTGACATCGACCAGGATGTTCAGAGGAGAAGACGTGTGAAGTGGAATGTTGCGATGAAATATTCATCCGATGGGGATGGAACCCTCTGTCATGCTTGTTGTCACCATGGAGAGGGCGATTGACATATTTCAAGTCAGATTGAGCTCGCCTGGACAGGGTAAGAACTGAGTTCACAATGACCGACACGTTCGTAGGAGAATATGTGTGAAGTGGAATGTTGTGATGAAATATTCATCCGATGGGGATGGTGTTCGCTCGCCTCAAGTGTAAGGCTGCGATGTAGTAATAAATCTCGGTAAGACCGAGGTCGATCCACAGGGAAAGAGTAAATTCAATTTCAATGGGATGTTTAATTAAAACAGTAACTTAATGAAAAATCAGAGATATAATGTACTAAGGCTTTCAAGGATCCACTTGTAGCAATCCTATGTCAATTCAGTCAATCCAAGTAGAGAACACAACTAGATTTGAAGTCCTATCTCTCATCTAGTTGGAAAGTAAAGCATTCACACACATTCATCCAATTCAAGTTGAACTTCCAAGTTCAAGTCCATTCAATCAATGTAGAATTCTAATTCATAGCCTGTGGAGTAACAGCCATGCCTATGGACTATGGCCTGCTCAAGGATTACTATAATTCGAATCTAAACAAGCAACCTGTGATAATCTCAGAGAATTAAAAGGAATTCATGTCCGGTGCACATAAACTCAGATAAGACATCTCAAACTACCACCTATTGGACTGAAACATAAGAAAAATCAACTTTGAATTGAAAAATACTTAAATCAAACTAAAATTAACATAGAACTGGCTACAAGCTTCACCTCTTAGCCTTAGCTGAGAGGTTTTAGCCGAGCATAGTCATGCTACAACTAAAAACTCAAAAATAAAGCATAAAACTAGAAAAACCCGAAGATAGATGTTGCAGACGCTCCACAGTCGCCTTCAGCCTCCAAACTCACGTTCCTTCTCCTCTCTGATACCTTAGGGAGAGCCCCTAGGTGGCCTTTTATAGCAACAATCCTCCCTTGCGTCGGATTCTGCGAAATCCTACGCCTTGCGCAGCAATTTTCGGAGTCCCGAATTAGAAAGGATTCTTCTTACGCAGGGCCGACCGGTCGTGACCGGTCGGCCTGGCTTTTCAAATACTCCAGAGAGCACAGCCGACCGGTCATGACCGGTCGGTGTGGACTGTCCATTGTTCCAGCGTGCATGCCCGACCGGTCATGACCGGTCGGGCTGATTTATCCTTCATCCAGTGCCTATAGCCGACCGGTCATGACCGGTCGGGCTGATTTTCTGCAATGTGTCCAACCTTCCTGGCCGACCGATCAAGACCGGTCGGCCTCCTTCCATTTACTTCTTTTATGTGGCTGACCGGTCAGACGACCGGTCAGCCTTGTTTTTCTTCCACTTTTTCTTCTTTTCTTCATTCTCTTTTCTCCCTTTTTCTTCTTCTTTCTTTGGTCCATCCTAGGACTTCATGCAATGTCTTCAAATACATTCTTTTGGCTCCAATTTGATGAAATCCACTCTCATCCCTACAATCATAGAAACACGTGTTAGGTGGGCCTTTAAACTATGAAAATAATGCAAACTATGTAGTGTAATGGGCAATGCAATGTATAAATTGGAGGTTCAACACACTCCCCAACCAGCTTTTTGCTAGTCCCGAGCAAAACATGCGTGACAGTTTCAAACCTCCAAATCCAACCCTCTTCCAGAAACCATGTTTCTATCCATTCCAAGATGTATAAGTGTAAAATTTGGAAAAATTAGGTGTTAGAAGCTGAACCTTGGACTCTCAAAACATAAGAAGTGTTTACATGAAATCCCCACTGACTGATTGATAAATAGAAGAATTCGAACAAATTCAACCTAGTGTGCATAGTGAAAGTTCATCTCATGAGTTCCTGGAACCATCTTCTTCATAGATTAAGTAGACCAGGGATTTCAAGGTGCATAGAGCAACAGCAAGCCTATGACAGGAATTTGCCTTACCGTCCTTCCGACGGCTTTCACACTACGTCCCATTTCTGGCTTTGGTTACGGTTCGACCATCCCCCGGTTGGTAATAGGTAGCCCTTTTCGAAATTTTCCACCATTTTTCTTTCCTTCCCGATTTCATCCTTTCTTTCTTTTTTTCTTTTAACTTAGATAGGATTTTTAGAAATCCATATCTTTCATTATTTTCCCATGGACAAGGATGGACAAAATACCCCGGCTTGGCTGCTCAACACCTCTAAACCAAAGTCTAGCTAATCCACAAATCACATAAACCTGTTACTCATGAAAATCGTGTAATGTGAACTTGGTGTAAAGGTGTTCAAAGTTTTCTATCAATCACAACAATAGGGGAACTATCATATAACACCATTATGGTGGGAGAAATTCAAGACTTACAACATCACACACTTCGTATCTCCTCTTCTTATACTCATATCATTTCGAATGCATGGAAATAAGGTTTTCTAAAAGAGTTTTGAAATTTTAGAAAATTCGAAAAAATTTGCGCATGTGAGGCTCGAAATGTTGCAACATGCTAGATGAGGAATCTCATCTCACCCCCCAACCAAATCTTGCATTGTCCTCAATGTAAAAAGATATGCAATTAGCATGAACATGAGAGCAATGGTAAAAAAATATGAGAGAGTGAGAGTAATAGTACCTGAGAGCGTGATCATGGAAGTCTGCAACTCCAATAACTAAATCCTACTAAAACAGTAAAACAAAACTAAACCTACCTATGCTATACCTCCATCAGACTAGGAGATCAATCATCCTGATAGACAGGATCATTCAGGGAGATGGACATGTCCTCTGAATCAAATTTCTCAACAAATGGTTTAAGGCGTTGTCCATTAACTTTGAAACAGTCACCATTTGCTGCATTCTCAATCTCAACAGCCCCATGAGGAAAAACTTCTTTAACAATATATGGGCCGGTCCATCGAGATCGTAATTTTCCCGGAAAAAGATGAAGTCGGGCATTATACAAGAGCACTTTATGTCCTTCATAGAAAGATTTCCTTAAAATGTGCTTGTCATGAAAGGCCTTCATCTTGCTCTTGTAAATTCTCGAATTCTCATATGCATCATTCCGGATCTCATCAAGCTCATTTAATTGAAGTTTGCGAAGCGAGCTAGCCTTGTCTATGTCAAAATTTAAAGCCCGAATTGCCCAATAGGCTTTGTGTTCTATCTCCACAGGCAAGTGGCAAGCTTTCCCATAGACAAGTCTATAAGGGGACATTCCAATGGGTGTCTTGTAGGCAGTACGGTGAGCCCAAAGTGCATCATCTAATCGTAGGGACCAATCCTTGTGATCCGGTCTCACCGTCTTTTCTAAAATCTGCTTGATTTCCCTATTGGAGATTTCACCTTGTCCGCTTGTTTGTGGGTGGTATGGGGTACTCACTTTGTGCCTAATACCATATTTCTTCATCAAAGTGTCAAAAGGTCTATTGCAAAAGTGAGCACCACCATCACTAATAATGGCTCGAGGCGTCCCAAATCTAGAAAGTATGTTTTCTTTGAGAAACTTGAGAACTGTACGATGATCATTGGTTCTACATGGGATAGCCTCTATCCATTTAGACACATAGTTTACGGCAAGCAGAATATAAACATGTCCAAAAGATGAGGGGAATGGTCCCATGAAATCGATGCCCCAACAGTCAAAGACTTCAAGATGTTGAATTGGGGTGAGAGGCATCATATTTCGATGGGATAATCCTCCTAACTTCTGGCAGCGCTCGCATGCTTTGCAAAATTCGTGGGTGTCCTTAAATAACGTGGGCCAATAAAAACCACACTGCAGAATTTTTGCAGTTGTTTTCTTGGCTGAAAAATGACCCCCACATGCTTGATCATGACAAAAGGAGATGACTGAATTGTATTCATCATCGGGGACGCATCTCCTTATAATTTGGTCTGGGCAATATTTAAACAATAGAGGTTCATCCCAGAAAAATCTGCGCACTTCCCTTAGAAATTTACGTTTGTCTTGCGCAGTCCAATGAGTCGGCATCGCACCTGTAGAAAGATAATTGGCTATATCAGCGTACCATGGTGGATGCATAGCAACAAAGAGTTGCTCGTCAGGGAATGAATCCTCAATAGGTGACTCGTCAATGGAATTTGGTAGGACTAGGCGAGATAGATGATCCGCCACCACATTTTCTACCCCCTTCTTATCTTTGATCTCCAAGTCGAATTCTTGAAGGAGTAGGATCCATCTTAGCAAACGGGGCTTAGTATCCTTCTTAGAAAGAAGGTATTTCAGCGCCGCATGATCCGTATAAACAATAACTTTGGATCCTATTAAGTATGGCCTGAATTTGTCCAAGGCAAAGATGACAGCTAGGAGCTTTTTCTCCGTAGTTGAATAATTAACTTGGGCAGGATTCAAGGTCCTACTCGCGTAGTAGATGACATGGGGCTTTTTATCTTTCTTTTGGCCTAACACCGTCCCAATAGCAAAATCGCTCGCATCGCACATCAACTCAAAAGGCATGGACCAATCTGGTGGTTGCATGATAGGAGCGGTTGTCAACATGTCTTTTAGCTCTGAAAAAGCTAATTGACATTCGGCACTCCACTCGAATTGGTTCTCCTTTCGTAGAAGGTTGCATAAAGGCCTTGAGATGTGACTAAAGTCCTTTATAAACCTTCGATAAAAACCGACGTGTCCAAGGAAGGACCGCACATCGCGTATGCTTTTGGGTGGTGGTAGATTGGAAATTATGTCAATTTTTGCCCGGTCTACTTCTATTCCATTGGACGAGATGATATGTCCAAGGACTATTCCTCTTTGTACCATGAAATGGCACTTTTCCCAGTTTAATACAAGTTGCTTTTCTTCACACCTCCTCAAGACCAACTTCAAGTGCTCGAGACACTCATCAAAAGTACAACCAAAAACAGAAAAGTCATCCATGAACACCTCAAGAAACTCACCCACCATGTCCGAGAAAATACTCAACATGCATCGTTGGAATGTGGCGGGTGCATTGCATAACCCGAATGGCATCCTTCGGTAAGCGAAGGTACCAAACGGGCATGTAAATGTGGTTTTCTCTTGGTCTTCTGGAGCTATCTCAATTTGGTTGTATCCGGAATAGCCATCTAGGAAGCAATAATAGGGATGGCCTGCCAACCTCTCCAGGATTTGATCCATAAATGGGAGAGGGAAGTGGTCTTTCCTAGTAACCGTGTTGAGCTTCCTATAATCAATGCACATACGCCAACCGGTAGTCACCCTAGTCGGTATAAGCTCGTTGTTGGTGTTTTCGATGATGGTAATACCGGATTTCTTGGGGACAACTTGGGTGGGGCTCACCCATTGGCTATCTGAGATGGGGTAGATGATACCCACATCCAATAGCTTTAACACCTCGGCTTTGACAACCTCCATCATGTTTGGATTTAGCCTTCTTTGAGGTTGTCTAGATGTTTTTGCATTTTCCTCAAGGTGTATACGGTGAGTGCAAACCGAAGGATCTATCCCTTTGAGATTCGCTATTGTCCAACCTATGGCTTCCCGATGTTCTTTGAGTAGCTCAATCAACTTGAGCTCTTGGTCTTTCTCTAGGTGGGAGGCAATGACAACTGGGAACGTTTCCTCTTGACCCAAATATACGTATTTAAGCTCTGATGGCAGCGGTTTGAGGTCAAGCTTTGGTGGTTTGATGTTAGACGGTAGAGGCCTTGATATGGTTGGTGGCAATTTTTCAAAGTGGTGCCTCCACCGGCTAGTATCAACTACCGGTCTTTCTATATTTAATGCCTGCACAATCTCACTACTGATGGGATCTTCGGAATCCATGATATGTGCTAAGCATGTCTCCAAGCTTTCTAGTGGTTCAAGTTGGAGGAGTTCTTCTTCTTCAAAAGTTTCGAGCATGTTCACATCGAAGAACTCATCATCATCGACATCCCTATGTCTTTTGCCCAAATGAAACACATTTACCTCTAGTGTCATGTTTCTAAAAGATATTTGCATCACCCCATTCCGGCAATTGATGATTGCGTTTGATGTGGCAAGGAATGGGCGGCCTAATATCACCGGTATTTGGGTGCTAGCATCCAAAACCGGTTGTGTATCCAAGACTATAAAATCTACCGGGTAGTAGAATTTGTCAACTTGGACTAGAACATCCTCAACTATCCCCCTTGGTACACGGTCTATCAGCGAGTTGCAATGTGGTTTTGGTGGGTTTTAATTCACCAAGGCCCAATTGCTCATATACCGAGTATGGGATCAAGTTTACACTCGCCCCCAAGTCTAACAAGGCACGTTCAATCCGGTAGTCTCCAATGATACATGAGACTGTGGGACTACCGGGATCTTTGAATTTTGGGGGAGTCTTTTGAGTGAGGATGGCACTAACTTGCTCAGTTAAGAAGGCCTTTTGCTGCACATTATATTTGCGTTTTGTTGTGCATAGGTCTTTTAGAAACTTGGCATAAGAGGGAATTTGTTTGATGGCATCAAGCAAAGGGATATTGATCTTGACTTGTTTGAAAATCTCTAGAATATCTTGAGAATTTGGGAGAGATTTTGGGGCAACCAATCTCGATGGGAATGGTGCTATGGGCTTGTAAATGCGTTCCGGTTGTTGTGGGGCTAAGTTAGATCCATTTTCACCCTCAGAATTTACCGGATCATTAGGCTCATCGGCCTTCACCAGAATAGTTTTATCAATTTGTTTACCACTTCTAAGGGTGGTAATGGATTTAGCTTGCTCCATGTTTTGGTTGGACGGATTAGGGATGCTTACTTCATGTACTTGCTTTGGATTGGGCTGAGGTTGGGCCGGAAAGGTCCCTTCCCTAGCATTCAAGCGTCCCTTAATCTCATCAACCGAGACTTTCAGCTCTTGGAACAATTGCTGATTTGATTCATTTATTTGCGCTTGCCCTTGCATAAATGCTCTCAAGGTATCCTCCAATGAGAATTGAGGTGGGGCCATATTGTGCATGGGTGGCCCTCTTTGGGAGTTGGTAGGATTGCCCGTTGGGGCATTCTTCCAACTGAAATTCGGGTGGTTCTTCCAACTCTCATTGTATATATTACCTACCGGTCCATTGAAGGGCCGTTGATAACCATATGTGGCATTGGCTGTCTCTTGCAGCACTTCCTTGAATGCAGGAATTGTGGGACAATCTTGCGTAGCGTGTAAGTCGGTGAGACAAATCCCACATGTGGTTTCAACAGCTTCCTTGGACTTGGAAACTCCATTTTTGCTAAGTTCCAGGGCCTCAACCTTCCTTGTGAGGTTGGCTATCCTTGCATTCACGTCTTCTTCCTCTTTAAGGACATATATCCCTCCTTTCTCTTGAGTAGGCTTGGGGTTCTTGGGTTTATCCGAGGTATCCCAAGATTGGGCGTTTTCAGCCAACATGTCCAAGTAACTCCAAGCATCATCTGGATTTTTACTCATAAACTCGCCATTGCACATCATTTTCACGAATTGGCGCATATTGTAACTTAATCCATCGTTGAAGAAATTTATAACTCGCCAACTCTCATAGCCATGATGTGGGCAAGCAAGCAGGAGTTCCTTAAATCTCTCACAACACTGAAAGAATGATTCACCTTCTTTAGCTGAGAAATTCATTATGGCCCTTCGAAGAGTGTTTGTTTTATGAGCCGGGAAGAACTTTTTCAAAAATTCTCGGTTCATCTCAACCCATGACCCAATCGAATATGGTCTAAGAGAGTGAAGCCAATCTTTGGCTCTTTCTTTCAAAGTGAAGGGAAAAAGTTTAAGTCTGATTGTATCCCCAGAAACATTGGGATAATGCAAGATGGCCAACACTTCTTCGAATTCTTGCAAGTGTAAGTATGGGCGGTCAGAGTCTAGCCCATGGAATTTAGGTAAAAGTTGGATTACTCCCGGTTTTATGTCAAGGGTCCCACCGTTAGCTGGTAGAACTATGCAAGAAGGTGTAATTGTACGAGCAGGTTGTAGGTAATCCCGTAGTGATCTCATTGGAGGAACATTATGTACCTCATTCTCTCCTACTCCTTCCTGATTTGCGTTTGTGGTTGGAGTAGGGGGGGGAGGATTCCTTAAGGGTGTTTGATCCATACTCCCCAAACTTTCACAATGCTCTTGATAATTCCGAACTCGTCTATGGACTGACAATGGTCCAACTAAACCACCTTCGGATTGGAGACGATTTGAATGGTTACGTTCCCAACGGGACATAAACCACTCAACCAGAAATCAGAACTACTCCTAACCTAGAAAACTGCAATCTAAACTAAAAATTCTAAAAAAACTAAGTTAGAAAGGTATCACCTGATGCGCTTGAACTGAAAGAAGAATTCCTACAAAACAGAAAACTTTGTTAGTTCTAAGAAAAATAAAAAAAAACTATCTACTTCTACAGCCACTGAAACTATTTGGAAACTATTATCTAATTTCCCCGGCAACGGCGCCAAAAACTTGTTCGCTCGCCTCAAGTGTAAGGCTGCGATGTAGTAATAAATCTCGGTAAGACCGAGGTCGATCCACAGGGAAAGAGTAACAGCTTCCTAATTACTCCAGCAACTCAGTTTAATAGAGTAAATTCAATTTCAATGGGATGTTTAATTAAAACAGTAACTTAATGAAAAATCAGAGATATAATGTACTAAGGCTTTCAAGGATCCACTTGTAGCAATCCTATGTCAATTCAGTCAATCCAAGTAGAGAACACAACTAGATTTGAAGTCCTATCTCTCATCTAGTTGGAAAGTGAAGCATTCACACACATTCATCCAATTCAAGTTGAACTTCCAAGTTCAAGTCCATTCAATCAATGTAGAATTCAAATTCATAGCCAGTGGAGTAACAGCCATGCCTATGGACTATGGCCTGCTCAAGGATTACTATAATTCGAATCTAAACAAGCAACCTGTGATAATCTCAGAGAATTAAAAGGAATTCATGTCCGGTGCACATAAACTCAGATAAGACATCTCAAACTACCACCTATTGGACTGAAACATAAGAAAAATCAACTTTGAATTGAAAAATACTTAAATCAAACTAAAATTAACATAGAACTGGCTACAAGCTTCACCTCTTAGCCTTAGCCGAGAGGTTTTAGCCGAGCATAGTCATGCTACAACTAAAAACTCAAAAATAAAGCATAAAACTAGAAAAACCCGAAGATAGATGTTGCACACGCTCCACAGTCGCCTTCAGCCTCCAAACTCACGTTCCTTCTCCTCTCTGATACCTCAGGGAGAGCCCCTAGGTGGCCTTTTATAGCAACAATCCTCCCTTGCGTCGGATTCTGCGAAATCCTACGCCTTGCGCAGCAATTTTCGGAGTCCCGAATTAGAAAGGATTCTTCTTACGCAGGGCCGACCGGTCGTGACCGGTCGGCCTGGCTTTTCAAATACTCCAGAGAGCACAGCCGATCGGTCATGACCGGTCGGTGTGGACTGTCCATTGTTCCAGCGTGCATGCTCGACCGGTCATGACCGGTCGGGCTGATTTATCCTTCATCCAGTGCCTATAGCCGACCGGTTATGACCGGTCGGGCTGCTTTTCTGCAATGTGTCCAACCTTCCTGGCCGACCGGTCAAGACCGGTCGGCCTCCTTCCATTTACTTCTTTTATGTGGCTGACCGGTCAGACGACCGGTCAGCCTTGTTTTTCTTCCACTTTTTCTTCTTTTCTTCATTCTCTTTTCTCCCTTTTTCTTCTTCTTTCTTTGGTCCATCCTAGGACTTCATGCAATGTCTTCAAATACATTCTTTTGGCTCCAATTTGATGAAATCCACTCTCATCCCTACAATCACAGAAACACGTGTTAGGTGGGCCTTTAAACTATGAAAATCATGCAAACTATGTAGTGTAATGGGCAATGCAATGTATAAATTGGAGGTTCAACAGATGGAACCTTCTGTCATGCTTGTTGTTACCATGCAGAGGGCGATTGACATATTTCGAGTCAGCTCAAGCTTGCACGGACAGGGCAAGAACTGAGTCGACATCGACTGGGACGTCCGTAGGAGAATATGTGTGAAGTGGAATGTGCGATGAAATAGTCATCCGATGGGGATGGAACCTTCTATCATGCTTGTTCTCACCATGCAAAGGGCGATCGACATATTTTGAGTCAGCTCAAGCTTGCACGGACATGACAAGAACTGAGTCGACATAAAGATAGGACGTTAGTAGGAGAATACGTTTGAAGTAGAATTTTGCGATGAAATATTCATCTGATGGGGATGGAACCTTATGTCATGCTTGTTCTCACTATGCAGAGGGCGATCGACATATTTCGAGTCAGCTCAAGCTCGCACAGACAGGGTAAGAATTGAGTCGACAACGACCAGGATGTTCATAGGAGAATGTGTGAAGTGGAATGTTGCGATGAAATATTTTTCTGATGGGGATGGAATCTTATGTTGCCCTTATTCCTACCATGTAGAAGCGCAGCGACATATTTTCAATCGACTGTTGTCCACTCAGAGAGGTCTTGTACTCAGTTCACACCAACCCGGTCATTTGCAGAAGAATTCATGTGAAGTGGAAAGATGCGATGAAATAATCGTGTATGATCTGGATGAAATCTTGTCGTGCACTTGTTCCCAACATGTAGAGGGTGATCGACATATTTCGTGACGGCTCTAGTCCGCCCGGATGGGATAGCAGCTGAGATCACGTCGACCGGGACGTTCGTAGGAGAATACGTTTGAAGTGGAGTGTTGCGATAAAATATTCATCTGATGGGGATGAAACTTCTGTCATGCTTGTTCTAACCATAGAGAGGGTCTATGACATATTTCATGTCAGATTTGACCAAAAAATGTTGGATCTTGAACGGAGTATACATCAATTGGGGACGATAACCACAATTACACTTTAGTAATGGTGCTCGTTTACTCAGGTGGGATCTTGAATGCTATTCATAGCGTTGATAATTTAATTACACTCTAGTTCATGGTGCTCATTTACTCACCATTAGCCTTGATTTTGTGGCCCATCTAATACTGTTTATGATGGGATATACGGTATCACTGTTTGGGGAAGATAACCAACCACAAGATGGACAGTGTTGATTTTAACGGGAGGGGTTTCAGTCGATCCCTAAAGGTGGGGGCTCGGTGTGATGTATGTTCTTTTGCATCCACACCATCCAAACATTTTGATAGATAATTTTAGGGCATAGCCCCAAAATTGAAGCAAATCTAAAAGTTAGGAGACCATACCACTGGATACATTTTCGATTGAATCCTCACCACTATAAACTTCATGGGGTCCACTGGAATGTTTAATTTTCATCCAACCTGTTGATCATGTGAGAAATACCTGGCTAAAGAGATTTGACAAATATCCTGTTGATCCAAAACTTTTAGGTCTAAGCAGAAGTTTTTAATGCTGGTTTAGCACTATATTCTGTAATATGGTCCATCTGAGTTTTAGATCTGCTTCATTTAAAATATAATGCCCTAAAATGAGTATTCAAAACAGATACATGTCCTAAAAGTAACGGACCTACACCATGGTGGACCCCACGTTCAGGGATCCACCCATGTCAATGGATCCCTGGATCCATTGAACGTGATGTCGATTATAAATGCTTTCCTCGAAAGTGGGACCCACGCAAATGTCGCAACATGTGTGGTTACTTATCACCTCGCGTGCGAAAGTTGGGCGTGGGTCTTCCTAGAAGAAAACCCTCATTCTTCCCCCTTTTTTGACCTCTGCCTCGCATCCTGCCTCTCATCCTTGAAGCGCCCACTATTCTCCTCACCTTCAAAATCGAACGGCCGTTCCATCTCGTCGTCGGAGTTGTTGTGTCTTTGCTGCTCAGTCGATATCTGCCTTCCTCTGATCCCTCTAGTATTTGTCTCTACCCCACCCCGCTCCATAAACGGAGTCGTTTATATCTCACCAGAGGTAAACCACTTACCCACTTTCCACAATCGGATCAGAATTTCAGTTTTGAGATCACCTGTGTAGGTTTTCTCAATTGATTTATCAGTTTTTCTATATAACTTAATGTCCCCTATTAATTTCCCCTCTTGCATCTCATTATTCAGTGGAATCGATAATCGATTTGTAGAGTTTAATTTGGGGGATGAAGAAATAGACGTTGCCGATTGCATAGTACAATGTATCACCCATTCTGGTTTGGAATATTAATTGATTATTAGATTGAAACACTCGTTATCGATGACACTCAACCGACGTTGATCCCGAGGGCCTAACCTACAAACACCACACGCCTGCTAAATGGCGATCACCCGATTTCCAAATAGTGCATGTCGTGGTTCGCGCATTATAGTTAACAGTTACCAGATGCTTAAAAGGATGGGTGAATGGGAAGGGGAAATTCGCACTACCGAGCCACTGATAGCCGCATGTAGATGGATGAAACTTTGAATTCCCAAATGACGCCCACAATATATGCGACGCAATTCGAAAGAAGAAATGGAGATGGCTTTGGGAAGGCTTAAGAAAGAAAACAATAGGATGAGTCAGCGTGTGGTTAGGGTTTTGGTTTATGATGCAATGACGAATCCACCCTGCGTATCCGAATCAGAAATGGCGGATGAACCAGAGGGCAGCTCATCAGATTTTGATCATAATGACTAACCATGCCTTAACAACGTTGACAATAGATCCAACATTGGAGTACTTTTTTTATTTTTGGCAAACTGATGAGTGATAAGGTAGTACATAATATGTGAACAATGTACTGTTCATTTCCTGTATGTAACGTGGCATTTAATATGAGATAATGATAGATGTATGTTAATTTGTGTGAATGGAAGATGTACATGATATCAGAACTTGTTAGTGGTCGTTCCCTACTTCGATAGGTGATCATGTAGACCTTAATAAATGATCATCGTTGTTGCCGGTGAATAATATCTATTTCATTTCTCTACTTTCCCACAATTGTAGGTGTTTTTGTCAGTTGTCAAAAATTTCATTTTTTTTACAACAGTACTATGTTGGTATCCATACTGTTCCAAACATTAATTACCTGACAGCTGCAAATCGTCTGTCGTTGACTTTATTCACATATTCACAGAGTGGAAGTTATTACTGCTATTCGGCGCATGCAATGGATACTTCGTCATTAAGCAAAGTAGAAATTTATGATGAAAGTCACGAAGATTATTGTGAAATGACTGATGCAATAGAGGATGAATGAAAGCCTTAAATAGGAATGGAGTTCGATACTGAGGAGGAGGCGGTCAAATATTACAACGATTATGCGAGGATTGTAGGATTTAACACTCGTAAGAATCAGACGAGGAGGTCAGGCCATCTTGGACAAATCGTATGATGTATGGTCTGCTGCTCGAAAGAAGGTTTAAATAGATCAAAGGCTCATGAAGGTTAGGTTGAGGGTAAGATAAAGAGGAACCGTCCATCAACTGGAGTGGGTTGTCCTGCAAAGATAGCCTTCTCTCGCAGTCCTACTGGTGTGTGGACAGTATCAGACTTTGTAAAGCAACACAACCATGATATGACATCCTCAAGAGAAAAACATTTGCTTAGGTCCCACAGTGTCGTAGATGACGAGACACGGGAATTTCTTTACCACTACAAACGAGTTGGGATAAGGCCCTCTTTAGCACATTTATTTAAGTTAACTCGAATGGAGGATGCGTGAGAACACCTTTCACCAGAACAGATGTGAATAATCTGTTTCGAGATATTCATGCTAAGTTATGTGGGGATGACGCACTTCTTATGTGTAGCTATTTAAGTGAGCGTCGGAAGTTGGATTTGGATTTTTACTTCTTTGAGCATAGAAACGAAGCGAAAAAACTAGTATATGTATTTTGGTGTGACGGGAGATCGAGAATTGATTACATGGAATTTAACGACATTATGTGCTTTAATATCACTTATAGAACAAACAGATATAATATGCCATTTGCCCCATTCGTTGGTGTCAATCATCATAACCAGACTGTTGCTTTTGCCTGTGGCCTCATCTCCAACGAAACAGCAGAATCCTTTATATGGTTATTCGAGTAGTTTATCATCGCAATGTAAGGAAAAGCACCAATTAGTATTATCACTGATCAAGATGCTGCCATTGAGGGTGCAATTAAGCAAGTCTTTCCAATTACGCATCATAGGCTATGCTTATGGCAAATTCTTCAGAAAATTTTGGATAAATTGGGTCATTATTTCAAGCATAATGACGGCCTTCTAGATGACTTCAAACGATGTGTGTATGGTAGTGAGTGTGGATGAATTTGAAGAGAATTGGTTTGATTTCCTCAACAAATATAAGCTTTAAGGTAATGAGTGGTTGTGCTCCCTATACAAGATCTGAAAAAAAGTGGGTCTCGATATTTGCGCGAAGGTTGTTTTTAGCGAACATGACAACAAACCAGAGGAGTGAGAGTATACATTCATATTTTGATAAGTATCTCGGACCAAAGACGACGCTCCTCGACCTCGTCAAACAGATTGAGAAGGGAATCTCTCGAAGACGTGAGGCGGAGACAGTGGCTGACTTCACCACAAAGAACTACCAAATGAATGCCAGGACGCCCTTATTTGTGGAGTCATTGCACAAATTCTACACACTTACATATTTCGACATTTTATAGACAGAGCTGTATGAAATCTCTGCATACTCGGTGATCGTCTTCGACGAGACCATTGACTTTATCCTATATGATATCATACAATTAGCAGTTCACAATGATGATAAGGTTGTGAAGTACTTGAAGGACACGATTCACTACACATGTTTCTGCAGGATGTTTAAGTGCAGGGGGTACGTTTGTCGTCACTTGTTTGCCGTCCTCAGATCTGTTGGTATACATCAGTTACCTCAGCATTATATTCTGAAGAGGATGACATGCAGACCATGACGGGGCATAACGATTGAATCCGACCAAGGCGAAGGTGTGGAGGAGAACCTTAACAAACAACTCATTAAGTGATGGAGCTACTGTTTCGTATACCCCAGATGGTACATAATAATAGTGAAGCGACCCGAATTGCTACTGGAAGCTTGCAAGAGCTATTGATGGAATTCCAATATCTCGTTGGTGTTGGCAGTGGAGATGGTTCGCATGGACGTGCGGAAGGAGGAAATCATTGTTTATATGATTCCGATGGGTGGCGTGAGAAGGATACAATGCGGGACCCAAATGTAGTGAAGACAAAGGGACGTGTTTCTAACAAACGAGTCAAGGCGTGGAAGGAGAAAGGGTGGGGAAAGGAAAGCGCAAACAAACAAAGAATACCGCTAAGGACCCAAAGAATTTCTCTACCCTATAGATGCAAACGATGTGTTCTTTATTTTGTTATAAGGCTACGTGGTAAGATACTGATGTAGATGCAGTTTCCTTTGTGCTCTTCTATTAATGTTTTAAATAACTTGCTTATTTATTTGTTTCATTATGACACGTTGGCGAATTTGACTTCCATGTTGTCAATGTAACTGATGTAGATGATACAATTTAGGAGATATTATTTGCGTGTCGTATTGCAAATATGTCCTCAATTTTCTTAACTAATGTAGATCGTGTAATTGATGTAGATTGTATAACTGATGTAGATGATACAAATCATTTAGTGTCGTAATAATATCAAATATAACTGCAAGGTAGCTTAATGATGACTGACATAGACGCAGGACATATAATGGACAGATGCAAACCTCCAGAATTACCTTTTATTGTATGTGTCTGCAATCAGGCCTGGTGTAAGTCTTGAAGTCAAAGGCGCAGGCGAAACGAGGGAAGCTATTTTACAAGTGTCCTATACAGGTACATTTACATACTTCATTGCGGTTCTACTCTTACTTACTGATGGAGTATTGACCCCTCCATCAGCAATTTGAGGTGAATATCTCTCTAATTACAGCATTGCGGTTGGTTTTGCTGGTGTGATGAATATGAACCAACCCAATTGTATGTTAGTTCGAGAAATGCAGTCTCTATAGGACCCGATCAAGTGAGGCGAGATCTTGAACTGAAAGAGTGCGAAATGCTGTTAAAGGAGGTGGAAATACTAAAGAAGGAAATAGAGGTTATGAAGAAAGAAGTTGAATTAGCCAGGATGATGAGAGAGTTGGAAAGCTGGCTAACTTGACTCGTCATCGATACAGGGAATGCCAGTACTGTAAACGTTAACGTAAGTACACGTCGTTGATGGAATCGAATTAATTGTCTTATTTCTTTTGGGTTTCGTCCTTTTTCCTCTCGCCTTAAAGTATTATATAGCATCCTTAATTGTAGGTTGTATACTATGTTATTCAGACTTTTTTACTTGTCTAGCATTTTCGTTGGAAAAAAAGCATTCATCTATAACGGATTTATAACATCCATGATGGAGGCCATATTTTAGGGACTATGTAGATGGAGACCAAGTATCCTGACTACCCTCATAATAAATAGAAATAAACCAAATATGTGTTTTGATGTTGTTTTCCATCTACATCACTGTTCCACGTTAACGCAATCACATATCATGCTCAGTGTACATAAGTGATCTGGCCTGTACAAAAATTTATACGAGCAAGGACTCCCCATCATAATTGTATATCTGAACAACTTTTCCAAAAAGCCAAAAAATGACTAGATATGCTGGCATTACGGATGCTTAGATCACTTAACGTTGAGAGGCGCATATAGTATCAGGACTATGAGTATCAGCATTACAACAGTGAGGCAAACTCCAATTATGTTGTTGCTCATGCTAATCTCTGCTCCAAACTCTCCTGTGAGTCGGTTGACGACAAGACGTAGGTTCGTTTGAGATCTTGTTCCTGCATCTTCGTCTACAGGTGCTATATTTGTAGATCCTTCCTCTTGCCATGCTCTAAACACATCACGGATAAAGGTATAGACACGAAAATTTGGATTACTGTAACCGTGTGTATGTGGCCTGCATGCTTCTAACGAGATGTAAATACCAGGTCGTCGACCACGAAAAATTACGTAATAATATTTCGCCATAGTACCCTGTAAGATTGCCACACCAAAGCGGTAAGAACAAGAAACTAATGAAGTGGATCATTAAATATATCATGCGTAATTAGTAACTGTGAAAGAACAATATATACCATTTATGAGAATACTGTATAATATGGTGAATGAGCAGGTCAATGCATGTGAACAACTACTAAAATATTATTAAATTACAAACACTGGCAGGGGAACCGGCTTCACTTTACTCAGTTTATTATATTTAAGAGCCGTGTGCTTATAAACCATGGAGAGACTAGTTTTAATGAATCTGGAACCTGTGTTGGTTCCAACTCGGAACATCCGGACCCTTCTCATAGATCCACAGCCTCAAGTATGTGTGCTTTGAACCATTCATTTAGTGCTTTGAACCATTCCACAGCCGAGTATTCAGGTTGATAGTTCAGATGGCCAAGATCATCCTAGGTGTGGCGAATAATCAGTCTGAAGGTATTAATGGTCAAGATCATCCCACCAACTCAATAATACATAACTCAGATCGTAAAAAAACATGATCAATGCAAATACTGTTATACGGCCAAACCACCACTATGCGACATAGAAAGAAAAAGTATTCTAGAGAACGGTTATGGTTTCATAATATCGTCAAGGCGCACAACTCCAAATCTACACCGTTGATTGGAAGTGGACCCAATGCTGTTTGCAAACTTATCACTGTTAATTTCATTCACCAACAGTTCGCTCACCAGAGTTGCATCCGGCTTCAGGTGTAGATAATTGCAAAGTCGTGGGTGAGGTTTCGTAGGCCTATGCGTGTGGAGCATTGCTTGACCATAGGAAGGCCACATACACGAATGTACAGTAAGGGTGTAAGCTAATAGGTTTCCATCAAATGGGACACACCTTATAATCGTACCCACATGTGAGGCAATTGGACATGCCATGGAAAATGGTCAATAAAATTTAATTTCATGTATGCTTCACATAACATAATTGGATTATAATATTAAATGGTACCAATAGTTCTGTAGTATTTGGAATATTTTTTCAAAAACCATTCCCATTTCATGTTGAATGTCTTGCTCGCTACTGCCATCCTATCCATATGCCATTGCAGCTTTTGAAACTGCAGCACTGCCTCATGATGATGGGTCGGGGTAACGTGCTTTCTTTTCTGTGGAGGGAGTTTTCAGCCATCATCGATCTACATTGAGCTGTAATGAACAACTTCTTAACCGATAAGTATGTCGGCAAGATGGTTAGCCTATCATGCTAAGATCAAAGACGGTATATGTTTTATACCTTCGAGAGCGCAACCATTAGTAGGGTGTGCGATGGAGCTTCACGTGTCAGCTGTCCGGACTATATACATTTGTCAAATGCCTCTATCGTTTGTGAACATCACGGTTTTTGTACGCCCTACAAATTGAGAAATGAAATTGCATACATTCATAGCAGATTTATGATGTTATTTTAATTTTTTTAAAGAATTGAACTACTTTGCACGACCGTAACCGAAGTAGGAGAATGATAGCACGTACCTCCCCATCGCTATTTTTGTCACCTACTAGTATCAAAAAATTCAGTTGACGTATGAAAGGTAGTGGACAAAATGAGGTAACCATTGACCCAAGAAAAAGAGCTGCTCAAAAAGACACCCCACAGCTCCTCACATGCCCTTCACTAGCGTGCCTAATATATGTTGTGTCTTCAATTCATTGTGAACATCACACAACTTCAGCCGTTATCTTCAACCGTATCTGTGGGATGTCATCCTAATAGGTTATTAGACACTAACATGTCAGACATGTTATTATGATAAACAATGAAAGTTCCGTAAGTAAAGCTAATGCATATTTCACATGCCTGTGTGTATGGTTCTTGCAGTGAACCTTTCCAACACTATATTTTTCATCATAAAAACTCCACAATCAGTCTTAAATGCATAGTAACTATCAGTGGATGATTCAATTATAGACATATACCAAATGTATTGATAAAGTGGAAACTCAAAATTGGTATTGGTAAATACCTTGTTAATTGTTGAGGTATGTCTGGACGTTCAATGACTTCCACGACGATAAGTTGGCGTAGGTCATTTCCCATGAATCAATGGTTTTCTTGAAAGCTTTAACCTGCACTTATAGAATAGAAGGATTAACCATGTATTGAAAAAACACACAACACACTAGCAGTGAGGTGAGCGTATTCGCCGGTATGGACTTACCAATTTACTGTATGCCTGCTTGACCGCATTTTCGAAACCAAGAGAGTCGATAACGAATACCCAGTGCAGTGATATATGAAATGAGAACACGAACCAATGGTCCTTATAGAAAATCGGGATATAAAACTAGAGAGGACAACAAACAGAAGGGGTCACCTATGAGCAAACATGTCAAAGTCACCCTTTAACCGATTGATGTTTCCTGTGCAAGTACCCACCGACAATTACATAATTTGAACCCCAACAACTCCTCCGACAACCAGTGTGCCACATCATGACCCCGCGATATCTTTTACTGCATAAGAGGGGATCAACCTTTTGGTTACATGATTGTATTGACAAATTCATGGGTTGATGATGAAATAGTAAGAGCAGTTTCTTTTATTACCCAAAGGTATGACGTGAAATAAGCTCTTTGAACTATACCCGAAGTCTTCTTGAATTCCCTCAGTTGAAGCAGCCGCATGTAAACACTCACTACCTATACTTACAATAGAAAAGTAAATAACGTGCACCACAAATGTATGACAGTTAAAATGATCGATGTATACTTACAAAGCTACTTATCCAACAATCCGGCAAGAGCGAGCGATATTCACGGACCTTGACCTCCTCATTAGAAATGCAGATCAACAGTCACTACATGGACATTGAATTGTTCACAAATTCATGAAAAACATAAGAATTGACAACTGTAAGTAAAACATGCATTCCAACGGACTAACACATTATCAGCAAAGCATGTATAATGATTCCAAACATGCACAGTACAGTTGATAATAATATACAACACATGTTAGTCAAGAGATAAGGCGTACTTGTCTTTTAAAGCCTTGCGAGTTAATGTGTTCTTAACCATCCACTTGTGGTGCTCATGAAGCGTTCTGATATTTTGCTTGCTCCACAAATTCAAGCCATCAACGTCCTACAAAAAGTGGGCTGTCTAAGTTATTAAAGGCTTTTCATAGCAACAAATACAAGAGCAACACCACTGATTTTATCTCACATTTTGTCCTTTTTTTATGGGCAACCTTCGGCCCAACTTTGTTATCCTTTTTGGGCTTCCTCAGCCATGGTCGAACATAAGGGGATTGCGTTTGTTGTCCTTCCTTACGAACTCTTCGGGCCTGCGTCGCAACTCCATCAACCTCTATGTTTGCTGCAGCATGGCAGCGACCGTCTCCAGCATTCTTGTAAGACCCGTACCCTTATTTGCCCTCCGTACGCTTAATTTTCAGTACCGGTACGTCCTGGATGGATTAGATTAGCAAGCGTTGATCGCGACCATGTTTTAGTACCGCATTGACCCAAGACCTATACCCTGGTGACCGCATAGGCACTGCGATTCCAACGTCGTGCGGCACGTCCCATTACGATACCCGGTGTGAAAGTTATGATACGAGGTGGGCCACGCAACCGCGTGTGGCGTGGGCCCCACTTGCACAAATCCCAAGATCATATCAAATCAATCAAATCACTCTCACCCATACCCCTACTCTACTCACCCCATACCCCCCATCCCTCTCTCACCCAAAAGTCAACCCTCACCCATACCTCCCATACCCCTCTCCCATGCTAACCACCACCACCATCATTTCCCCCCCATGCTCCCTCCTCTTTACCCATACATTACCATACGTAGAGAGGGGGGGGGGGGGGGTGTGGCCTTCTCACTTTTCAAATTTTGTAAGAGATTTGAGAGGAGAGAGAAAGAGAAAGATTTGAGAGAAGAGAGAGATTTGAGTGATCAAGAGAGAGATTAGAGAGATTGAGGGTGGAGATCAAGCTTGGAGGGCCCCAACCACCGTCCGGACTGTCCGATCGCCAACCCGACCCAATCCAACCGTCCAACCATCCTTCGAGGTGAGTGCAAGGGGGGCCATAAACCCCTCCATTTTCTTAATTTCCTTCCATTTTCCTTTTTCTTTTGGGCCCATCTTGTGGTGGACAATCAGATGGATGGATTGGATCATTCATGTATGGGCCCCACTTGCTAATAAAAAAAAAAAGAAAAAAAGAGAAGGAGAGTGGCCGCTGGACAGTCAGCGTCCAGAGGACGCTGCTGCCCAGCAGCACGTGGGTTACACCCCTTTTGGGCGTTGGGCAGGGCCCCACTTGTGGGACCCACCTTAATGTATGAGTTGATCCACACCGTCCAGCTGTTTCTCCAGCCCATTTTAGGGCAGGGTGCCAAAACTGAGAAGATCCAGATCTCAGGTGGACCACACCATAGCAAACAGTGGAGATAAGGACGTCCACTATTGGAACTTCCGTGGCTCACTGTGATGTTTGTGGACCAAATCACCTGCCCAATATTGGGCTTATTGGGTCGCCCATGAGATGGGGAACCTGATGGACGGATTAGATCACACCTATGTGGGCCCCACTTGAAATAAGCACAGGATAAAAGAAAAAAAAAGGGGAAGAAAAAAAAATGTTTGAACGTTCTGACGCTGGAACGTCCAGCGTCACGTGGACGCCGTAATGGGGTCCCCACTCATAAGACCCACCTTGATGTTTGTGTTCCATCCACGCCGTCCATTTGATTGCCCAGATCATTTTAGGGCCAGGGCCCAAGGATGAACCCGATCCAAGTTTTAAACCGACCGCACCACATGAAACAGTGGAAATAATGATGTCTACTGCTGTAAATTCTTCGGCCCACTTTAATGTTTCTATACCGATTTACATACCCAATATTGGACTCATTGGGCCCACAATGAGATGGCCCAGCTGATAGACGGAGTGGTCACCCTTATGTGGGCCCCACTCGATGAAAACCTTGGATAAACAAAAAAATATATATAAGAAGAAGGAGGGCGCCTCTGACGCTGGGCGTACCAGCGTCCACGGACGCTGGCTCATGCCAACTGGTGGCCCGCTCGTGGGTCCCACCATGATGCATGTGCTGTATCCACACCGTCCATCCATTTGGGGAGATCATTTTAGGGCATGACCCCAAGAATGAGTCAGATCCAAGTCTCAAGGGGGCCCCACCACAGAAAACAGTAGGGACAGCGACCCTACCGTTGAAACCTTCCTATGGCCCACCATGATGTTTATTTGAGATCCAACCTGTTCATAAGTTCACACATGCACGGAAGAAGGTAAAACAAAAATACCAGCTTGATCGAAAACTTCTGTGAGCCCCACTTGTTGAGAGCAAAAGAAAAAAATAAAAATAAAATAAAATAAAATAAAAACACAAGAACCTAGCCGCTGGACAGACAGCGTCCAGGGGACGCTGCTGCCCAGCAGCATAGCCCTCTGGGCATGACCATGGGTCCCACTCGTTGGGCCCACCTAGAATGTATGTGCCTTATCTATTCCGTCCATATGTTTTTCCAGCTCATTTTAGTGGCTGAGCCCAAAATTTAAGCGTATCCTAAAGTCAAGTGGACCATGCCACGGGACAATAGTGGGAATAATGATCTCTACCGTTGAAACCTTCCCAGCCCTACAGTGATGTTTAATTGTCATCCAACCTGTTTCATAAGTGGCCGGGCCCAAAATTTAAGCATACCCAAATGTCAAGTGGACCCTGCCACGGGAAACAGTGGGAGATAATGATTTCCAACGTTAAAACCTTTCCAGGTTCTACAGTGATGCTTATTTGCCATCCAATCTGTTCATAAGATCACATGGATATCGATGAAGGAGAAAACACAAATATCTGCTTGATTCAAAACTTATTGGGACCAGATGGGTACCACGCTGCCCAGCAGGTGGCCCACCCTATGGGTCCCAACGTGATGTATCTATTAGCTCCATCATGATGTATCTGTTCTATTCATGCTGGCCATCTATTTTTCCATATTATTTTAGATACGACCCCAACAATGAGGCAAATCCAGATGTTAGATGGACCACACCCGCAGGGAATAGTGGTCATTGATGCCCACTATGGTTCCTTCTTTGATATATATGTTTTATCCATGCCGTACACATATTTTGACGGCCTATCTTGTATGTGCAGGCCCAAGTATGGGGCCGATGTGGTCTCAAGTGGGCTATGCCACGAAGACCTTTACATTTCCAATGGGACCCACAGTCCGGGTCCCACTCTCAATATATATTGGGCCTTTTAAGGCTAATGTTACATGATACATTTTGGTAACATGCTAGTATGATTAGCTTGATATGTCACACTGATAACATGCTTAGTATAATGAATACCATGCTCATTCATATGCCCATACGCATCATTTGTATGCTTGTTATGGATCATGATTAACCATAGCATATGCTAGTTGGCTTGTTATACTTAGGGGACTCGTGTGAGATAGGGTCACCCCACATGATTGCGCAGTATGCGTAAGTTTGGTGCATGATTTGGACTGTATGACTCATGCATTTCGCATTATGTATGTCATGATCGCTTTCACACCCTAGCAGCATCGGGGTGGTGGCCACCATAGTCACATCATGGTTGGCAGTATTGGACATCGAAAACTTATTCTAGTACGTGGGCGCTATGGATGTCCTTGGGTGAAAGTCCCTAAACCCTGTGGTACCAGTAGGATGCTCCAGCGTCAAGACCGAGTGGATAACATGAGTGCCCGTGTGCCAAATACCAGTAGGCCGCGTCTTCCACTGTGTCGAGGTCGGTTGGGAAGGGGTGTGATCTTATCCGCCCGGGTGCAGTGGGCTGTAAGCTAGGTCGAGTCTGACCAGCTCATAGAATGGGTCCGCTATCGGCGAGCCGGGTGGGCATTGGCATACCACTGACGAGGCGGATAGTGAGGTCTTTTCTACTCGCTTGGTTATGCGCGCGATGTGTGGCGGCCAGTATTAGAGTATACTAGACCCCGGTGATGTCCCAGATGAGAACTATTTTGATATGTGGATCAGTTGAGGATTGACGTGTTTGCATTGCATCTCTAGCATGTAACACTCGGCCATGTAGGCCCTTGCATCGGATAGCCTTAGGATGGCTGATAGCATTCATGAATTTGGTAACTTAGCCCTCTACTACTTTCGCTTACTCTGATATTGTATACTTGTCATATGCATCACACGCGCACACACGCACTCTACTGAGCTTCGTAGGAAGCTCATGCGCGTTTGTTTACACTGCAGGTACTAGGGCACATCAGCAGCGTTGAGCGCAGTGCATGTACCTAATATTTTAGACTTCTGCTACATGTTGTATTTCCCTTTCCAGTACTGTACTCAACAAATGTTATAGTGGATATTTGATGATGTTTTATGGTTTTGATTATGCTCCTGTACAAAAAAAAAAAAATTTACCCTGAAAATCCTCCTGGTAGGATCCCAGGATCAGAACGTGGCATATGAGAGCTAGGAGCCGAGAATGGGATACTACGGAGGCTGTTGGCACCAAGGTCGGAGATTGGAAATTTAGTGAGCCCGGTCCCCGGGTTTGGGCGTGACAATTCTCTTCCCTGACTGTTGCTTTATCACTGTTATTTGGTTCTATGTGGGCGACTTTAATTTTCTTCTCAAATAATGTTGGTTCAGTGGGGCAGTCTTTAACCTTCTTATCATTTTTTCATTGTTTCATCCTCTGTTGCATGCTGGCCCAACTCACCTTCATTTGTATCGACATTTGATGGTAGTCCATCCATCGCACCATCCTCCCATTCATCATACATCGATGGTCCATTATAGGTAGCAATCGGGGATAGTGCATCTAAAGTGTCAGAGTTAAATCCGTAATCGGTGGCCACATTGAAATTGTTATGGCTGTTTTTATCAAAGTTGTCTTGAAATTGTATAGTGGGGTGTAGTTATATCATATTCTTTCATGCAAATATTTAGTGCGAAAGAAAGAGGTACCTTCGACATGTCGTTTTTATAATTGTAACGTCTCTCTGCTTCCCAATCATCTAGTCTCTTCTCAAATGCACTCATGCGCTCCGTGAAAATCTAAAAAAATGCAGGTAGTTATTAGTAAGTGCTGAAAGAAGTGTAAATACACTACATCCAACCAATGGGTACTTACCTTCTCCACTTGGACAGTCCTTCCTTATTTGGCCTACAGCTTGACTCCCCGTGCGACTTCTCTAATGTATAAACACGGTTCTTTAGCTCCTGGTTCTCCTTCATGATGTGTTCAAAGCGAGTAAGGCACATACTAAGATTAACAGTTTGTTTTTGCACTACAGCGACCAATTGTTGTATTTTAGGATGTAGAGGTTGCATCGGAGGCGGTTGAGGATCCAATCTTTGCGGATCTTCTTTGAGAATAGCAGTTTTGTGCTTCTCCTTCACCTTATCGCATCCAATATTTGATGCAGACTCGGTGACATCCGCGTAAAAACCGATGACACTTTCCACCTACAGAGAAATAATCCCGCTCAACAATATTTCTTTCACATCAGAACATTTATTATTTCATTTGCATGACATACCTTCCCTGTGCCAAAAACGGCTGCAAGACTCTCTACCATCGTTCTCCTCTCTATCTCATCCTCACCCCAATTGTGTAATAGAAGATAAATTCTTTGTGTAGACATATCCCGAAAATTGTACACAACATGCTCGAATTACCATAACTGCAGAAATACTAGGGACCCAGTGAGATACTTCTTCTCTCCTAGGCGATAAGTCGTCAATCCCTCTACCAGTGTAATAAGCATGTACCTCCCCAAAGCTAAATTGGAACTCGGTCGAGCTCTGCAAGATTATTCAAGTAAACTGCATGTGGATCTGCCTTCATGCGAGGGCACAATACAATGGCAAGAGTGAATAGGACGAACGCTCTCTTAAACTCATTGTCACTTGCATCACTGTACAAGTGCTTCTCCAACACTTTTAGATGAATGTGGTCTCCTTTGACGTCAAATGACCGTCGAATGTCATTATGGACCTCTCCCGTAGTAACCATTCTGACTGGTTCGCCATTGCATGACAAACCCGTTATGAGGGTGACATCTAAGTGTTTGATGGGAAGTTCGTGACCCCTAATAACTTCCTGATGTTGAACTGTTCTACTAACCAAGTCACCAATGCCCGACGTAGCTTCTTACATCGAAAGTATAGAAGCCCACCTAGACCAAGTTCTTTCACTTCCTCCCTCTATCGTATATTTAAACGCTGTACAACTCTTTCGAATCGATGGGGAGAACAATTGCTAATCATGCTGCGTTCCAACCACAGTTTAGTTTCATGGACCAACATCAGTTTTATCAACGTCAGTTCTATAATGTAGTGGATGGTATAGTTGTATACTAGACTATTTTGACATAAAACAGGTCAATATAAAATGGGTATAGTTCTATATTGGAAGGTCAAAGATGCCCTGTAATGTCATCACTATCCTATCCATACATACATAAGCTCGACAAAAAAAAAAAAAAAAAAAACTCAAGTGTTGTAACTAGATAAGTTGTTTGTGCAAATCAGTGATTCATCTCGTTAACTATCTCATTATGGCTTTCTAATTGGTAAATATGTTTGTGGGTTTACTCATTGGTGTTGATTGAAATTATGTTTGGCTCTGAGTTTCAAATAAGCTTTAACTTATGCTAATGTTCTTTGGGGGGGGGGGGGGAGAGGGGTGTTAAACGACTTTTAAGGTTTTTTGGCTGATTTAAAACTAAATAGTCGGATCAATTTGGTTTATCACTTAAGAATATACAGGGTGAGGAATTCAACTAAAATTAAGACAATAAAAGACTAACTCACATAGCATGTATTTTTATGAATGAAGTAGACTATGAGATACGAGCTGACTTATGTAAGTGATCCGACTTAAGTAAATATGAGATACAAGCAAACAACAACAGAAACTTGTTAGTAGGATATTCTTAAGTTACAGTACTGATGAATGGCTTAACATGATTACTAAAATAGTAAGCGACTCTATATGTATATCAATTAGAGAATAAACAACAATGAAACATGGTGAATAGATTTGTTAACAAGACACTTTATGGTGAAATAGATTTAGAGAGTATGGACCTTCGAGCAGATGGTCCAAAGACTCTGTGACTCAACTCGATTTTTTCTTCATAAGTAGACTCGCAACTGGCCCCGAGTCCAGTTTTTTAATACTTACCAAGGTCTACCTCGGACTAATTGCATAAAACTTCTGTTGCAAGCGATTCTGTTCTAACATTTATTTCAGTACATCCCATACAAACCAACTGAATTGTGGGTCCCATTATAGATGGAGCACATATCGTCACATGTATTAGATGAAGTATTCAAAGACATTCAAGTTTAGGGTTACCATTTGGGAGTTTCTAACCATCCAAGGATGACCATCCAAGTAATGTGTACAAGTGGTTTATAAAAAGAATGGTGAGTGGACTACATTTGTAAGAGGGAAAGAAGACTCATGCAAGCTTAAAGAAACAGTAGATGAGGGGGTCTTAAACACACAACTAGTGTACTTCTTGATGATGCTATTCGCCCCTTTTATTGCGTAAAGCATTTTTTTCTAGAAAGTAAACAGGACTAAACACAGGTTAACTAAATAATTTTTGTAGCTCGATTAGCAAAGCCATCTATAACTTAAAATAACACTACAAATGTGGTTAAAGTTGCCATATTAACTCAAGACATTGTGAATCAGGAAATTCTGAATCCAATCAAAATTGATTAGAAAATAACTTAGAAAAGAAACAGCGTGTGAGGATTAATGCAAGAGCCAAATGTGATTTGACTGATAACGTTACTATAAGATGAATGCACAGATTCAAAATAAGACACATTTATCCCCAAGACACTTTCAAATTCGACTACAAGGGTAAGGGCCTGTTTGGATGCCTGTAAGTTGGGTAAAATGTAGGTGACTTACAGGGAAGTCACTTATAGGTTGTGTTTGGGGAAGAGTATTCACCTGTAAGTTACTTACAGCTTGTAAGTCACTTATAGGTTGTGTTTGGGGAAGAGTATTCACCTGTAAGTTACTTACAGCTTGTAAGTCACTTACAAGCAAATCTACTAAAAAACTGCAGGGTGATGAGGGTGAGAAGTCACTTCCCTATAAGTGACTTACAAGAACAGTCTGATTTTTGAAAAGAGGGGAAGAGGGAGGAAATGCAGCTCCTTTGCAGCAAGCTCCAGCTACAATCGTCTCTCTCTCTCTCTCTCTCTCTCTCTCTCTCTCTCTCTCTCTATGGTGCATCTCTCTTCGCCTCTCCCTCTCTAGAGATAGGGTTATGAGCTTCTTCTTTTTTTCTTTTTCTTTTTTCTTTAATTTGAGTCGGCCGAATTTGGTGAGGTCGTGACAGTGGGCCGACCTTAATGTATTTTTTTTATATATTCACACCATTCATCAGTTTTGCCAGATCATTTTAGGGCTTGGGCCCAAACATGAAGCAGATCCAAATCTGCAAGTAGGCCACACCACAGGAAACAGTGGTGTGATTGAACATCCACCATTAAAAACTTTCTAGGGTCACCATTATGTTTATTTGCCATCCAACCTATAGATAAGGTCATACGTACCTAGATGAAGGCAAAACACAAATATCAGATTGATCTAAAATTTTTGTGGCCCACAAGAAGTTTTATTGATGGCTATTCAATCACCGTGTTTCCTGTGGTGTGGCCCACCTGAGATTTGCATCTACTTCATTTTTGGGCCCAAGTCCTAAAATGAGCTGACAAAACTAATGGATGGCTTGGATTTGGAGCTCGGCCTTCTTTCTTGTAGCCATTGGTTTTCCAATCCATAGATGACATGTTTATGAGCTATAATCAAAGGGGTTGTTTACAACTATAAGCAATCAACTATGGTCCCTCCAAAATTGATGTTTTAAATTCTTGATTGGACCTATTATTTCCATAAACAATCTTTATCGTAAATTTTTTGCTATTGACTGGATGGTATAAATGGTCCTATTTGATGTGTTGCATTTGTTTATCTATATTCTAGTTTTGGCGCATTGCAACATTATCAAGATTTTTACATCGTAGGTATTTTGAATCCATGGGCCCATTTTTATAACCGATTCAATGATTGATTTAGCCTAAGAATTAGCTTAAATATCCATCTAGATGGGCTTAACAAAATGACATATTTGGTGCCAAGATTTCTTATGTGGTTATAACATTTTGGAATAATTCCCAACTTCAAGCTCTGCTTGGTGTGAATATACAATTTCTTATCTGTAAGTAACTTATAGGCTACCCAAACACAAAAACCAACTTACCTGTAAGTCGCTTACAACTTTCATCCAAATAGGATTACCTGTAAGTAACTTTCACTTGTAAGTTACTTACAACTTGAGGAACTTACAGGCATCCAAACAGGCCTTAAAGATTTCAAATCTAACTTCCACATGGGGAACAATGCCTTCTATGGCATCAATTACATTAAGAGAGTCACTCCAGATTTCTCTCTTGGCCACCAACTATTTTGGCTTTAAAGTCAAATAAAATTTGGTATTGGCTTTGCTGCTCGATACAACACAAATAAGATGCTTGTAGCAGAGCAGTTTGCCAAAACTGGCATGATTCATGACCTACCAACATCATTCATGACCGACCCACATTTCAATCATCTACAATGAAAAAGGTATAAGATATTACTTAATATTAGACTAACAAAACCATGTAACTTATAAACCATAATCTTCTTCAAGATTCGGAAACCCTTATAATGAGAGAAGAGCACAATAGAGATGAAAGAAAAGAAATAGTACCTCTTGATGGACACAACAATCTTTCCTCAAACACCTCTCTTCTCCAAAGCTGAGAAAGTAAAAAATGAAACCCTATATACTAGGGGGGAGAGGGAGAGGGAGAGGGAGAGGGAGAGAAAGAGGGAGAGGAAGAGGGAGACTGAGGGCGAGAGGGTGATTGGTCGTGAGAGGGAGCGATGATGAGAGGGTGATTGGTCGTGAGAGGGAGCGATGATGAGAGGGTGATTGGTCGTGAGAGGGAGCGACGATGAGAGGGAGATTGGGCGTGAGAGGGAGAGAGGACAGAGGGAGAGAGGGCGTAGGCAATATGGGGTTTGATTTGGGGGAAATTGGGATTTTTGAGGGGGGCAGGTAGGGCATTGGAATGGGAATCAGATTGTGTGTGGCGTTACTCCGCATGCTCTTATCGTGCGGACTAAACTTTTTGGGCCCACCTAGACTTTATGTGCTTAATTTATTCCATCCATAAGTTTTTACACCTCACTTTAAGGGTTGTGCCCAAAATTTAAGCATATCCAAATCTCAAGTGGACCATGCCAAGGGAAACAGTGGGAATAATGATTTCCACTGTTGAACCTTCCAAGGCCCTACAATGATGTTTATTTGTCATCCAACCCGTTCATAAGATCACATGGATATGGATGAAGGGGAAACATAAATATCAGCTTCATCCAAAACTTCTGTGTCCTCTAAGAATTTTTCAATGGTAGACATTGAGTTCACACTTTTCCTGTTGATCCACTTCATTTTTTGGCACCATACCTAAAATTTTCTATTACGATGGACGGACGGAGTGGATAAAATACGTAAAGCATGGTGGGCCCCACGGTGCAGAGTTACTCACTACACAATATGCTTCCGTTTGAAGCTACCTTAGTTTGGGTGGATCCCCGGATCCACTGACATCGGTGCATCACCCATTGTGGGGCCACTGTGATGTATGTACCATAAATCTACACCATCCAAGCATTTTGAAGGTTCATTTTAGGACATTATCACAAATATGAAGCAGATCCAAATCTTAGGTCAACCATACCACATGAAACAGTAATGATTGAATCCCCAACATTTATAACTTGATGGGGCCACTGAAATGTCTATTTTCCATTGAACCTGTTCAATAGGTCAAAAATACCTGGACGAAGCGACCAGACAAATATCAGATTGATCAGATGGCTTTTGTGGCCTAATAAAAGTTTTTAATGATTGGGTACCAATTTCTACTTTATTATAGTCCACCTAAGATTTGGATCTACTTCAATTTTTGTATCATGTTTTAAAATGTCTTTTCGAAACATATAGACAACGTGGATTTAAGACACACACATCACACACTGAATTCCATGGTCAGGGATCCACCCACCTTGGTGGATCCGGGGATCCACCAAAGCCGCGCCGGTTTAAAGCACACCATGCACCGACGAGAAATGGGGGTATCCTTCCACTCGTGGGACCCACCGTTATGTAGGAGGTTTATCCACATCGTTTATTCCTTTCTAATTATTTTTCTATGGCATGAACAAAAAACAAAGGTTGATCGAAGGGCCAAGTGTACCACACTCTATATCAATGGTGGGAAGTTAATCTCTACTATTTCTTATGTTGTGATCCACTTAAGCCTTTAATCCGCGCCTTGTTTGGGGCCATTCCATAAATGAGTTTTCAAAATAGATGGACAGATTAGATAAAACACACACATTATGGTGGGACATATAAAGACCCATAGGACACCCTCAAAACTTCTGTGGCCCCTAAGAAGCTTTTAATGGTGGGCGTTCAATTAACATTGTTTCCTGTGATGTGGTCCACCTGAGATTTGGATCTACCTCAATTTTAGACTCATGTATGGGTGGCATGGATGGAACACATACACCATGGTGGGACCACAGAAATGGTACACCTGAGAAAGGCAATTTGAAAATTTTAATGGTGACGCACTAAATTACCGCTAATTCTTGTGATGTGGTTCACTTAAGATTTGGATCTATCTCAATTTTGGGCTCATACCTTTAAATTATATGAAAAAATGTATGAACAGTGTGGATGAAACACATACATCATGGTAGTGCCGTCAGAACACAAATCACTAATCAGTGGCTTGTCTGGGTCAGTACCCAATCCACACACGATACCCAAACCGTGTGAGTCCAAAGTTGATATATTTTATGTATACTTATCACATTCATATGTTCTTAAATATCATTTTATGATGTCATCACCCAATCCATGCACGATCCCTTCCATTTTATTTGTCCAAGTGTGACCCATTTCATGGTTAGATGAGATTGGTGCTTAAGATAGAGTGCTTATACTGTGGGGCCCATCTTTAGACTAGCTTGGATCTTCCACCTATGTTAAGTTTGTGGAGAGTGATTAGGTGGACTCAAAACTCAGGTGGGCAGCACATGATTTTAGCCCTATTCAGTTCATCTTCATCAATCCAGCAATCAGATTGGCTCCAATCCGAACATCAACGGTTAAAGTGGTCCTACAAACTATTCTAAGACCACTTTAAAATTCTTATTCTATTAATTTATGACATTAAGTATAACTCTCTTTTTATAATACTTTTAATAATGTCATACGTTAATTATTAATAATAATATTATTATTATTACTACTTACATTAAAACTGCAGGGCCTACCCCTAATCAAGACCACCAATTCTTTTTGTTATATAAGATTATTGTAATTAATTTAACTGCTGTTACTATTATTATAATTATTTTTAATTTACTTATTTCATGGTTATAATCAAGCCCCATAAATGATTCTTAATTAATACTTCGATAATAGGAGAAATGTTCTAAAGTCAAGCCCCATTTATGTACTTCGATATATATATATATAGACACCTATCTAAAATAATTTGAAACTCAGCATGTATATGTAATATGGGTTTCACTATCATGAAAGCTAACATATTAATTTAAAATAAATTAATTAAGTGAAATTATTTTTTTTGCAGATCCACTCCATTCATCTTATTAACAAGATCACTCTAAGACGTGGCCCAAAAAATAAGGCAAAACAAATAATTATGTGGCCCACTTGATAAGGATCTCAAGGAAATATTGTGAGACAAATTGCCTACCGTTCAAAACTTCTTGGGATCTTTTACCTCAAGAGGGACACATCTTGGACAAAAGTTCACTAGCAAGCTTGCCATATTCTACATAAGCTCCAGACCATTTTTTAGCGAAATCGGAAACAATCAGACTCACATAAGACAACTTAAACACACTTACTCCTATTGGAAGTGAAAGTACTGTCAACTCATTTTTGGCACAACAAACTGACCAAATCGAAGCTGCTATTTTAGTGTCATGCTTAATATGATCCTAGTAAGTTCCACGCTAATATAGAGTCCAATAGGACAAAGACAATATCACATCAGACAACATCACACCGCTTCACTCCTGCCGAGCCTAATTAGAGTAAGGTTGGTTTACCGTCTACTTCGAGAACCAGCTGGGACAAAATTTATCCAACAAGGGTGTCATGTTCTGATTAGTCTCCACACCAATTTTGAGCACAATTACAATAAGCTCAGAGCATATCAGACCATGTCAACACACTAAACCACTACAGATCAAAAGTAGCGTCAACTGATTTGAAGTGGCACAAACAAACTCCATCCAGGCTAGAAATTTCAAGGCATTCTTAGCATTATCAGATGAAGTTCCACAAAAGTATATGACCCATTTGGATAATGATATACTATACCACATACCCCACTAAACTCCTCCCGAGCCATAAGGCTACAATTAAGAAAAAAATTTATGTGAAAAACCCACCATATTCTGAGTAAGCTCCACACCAATTTTGAGACAGAAATTGATAATTTTAGGTCACATAAGATTATTTCAATCCACTTTAGCTATCCCTAAATAAATTACTATGAACTAAGTTGCAGAGCCTTAAACGGGCCCCATTTTGTAAGATCTTTGTATTTTTTATTCATCCATGTCTGCTTGAACGTATGAATGGCTCAGATCTAAAGAAAACATTATGACAGGCATTATAAAGCCTTTATAATGTTCTTTGAGAGTTCAATCACCGCTCATCTATGGAGTGTGGTCCACCTGAGATTTGGATCTGCCTAACGTTTTAGATACTTAGCTAAAATGATATGGGAAGAAGGATGGACGACATAGATCACATAAATATGGTGGGACACTATATAGACCACAAATTTCAACCAATACACTATAAATGTAATTGTGGAGGTTTGTGAAGATCTTCATACTTTCTAATTGTGTGGTCTAAATGATTTTTGGATAAGCTAAATTTTTTCTGATTGGCTTATAAATGACATGGAAAATCGATTGAATGGCCTGCATGTTGAATAAAATATTTAAAATGGATCAATAGAGGTGAGTTTCATGCCACTAATTGTGTTAGACGAGTAACATTGTTTATGCCAACTGTCAGAAATATGTAATTCATGGTGAATTACCTATGTATGGCCCATCATTGTATTTGGGGAAATATGTACCGTCCATTTCAATTTATTGGTTATTTTAAGTTATTTCTATAAAAATGAACTTCATATAATAATCAAGTGGACAACACCGGTCATAATTTTTTGTATGACCAAATGTTTATCCAATTTTGACGCTTTGTGTGGTCCACCTACTAAGATCAGCTTGATTTTTCCCATCATAATCAAGAAGGTCACGCGAAACAACATTGATGGTATTGATAAATATAGTTAACTAAGGTGGGCCACATTTCAAGATTGAAGATGCTAAGAAATATCTAGTGGTAGAAACGTAATAAACACAACAAGTGTGAGTATTTACCAGCAATACTGGACCAAGCTGTGAGTATCTTCTTTGATTGTGAAAAGACAAAAATGACCCCATTTATAGAGAAGCTTATACTACAATGCTAAGTAGTAGATCCGGCCTCGCCCGATAAAGTGGCTAGATAATTAAATTATATTGACTCAATTAACTTGGTTACATGTCTTTTTGCCTATGGGCATTGAGAACATCCATATAGGCAATGGATTGAGTGAGATCTTCATTTTTAGGGATTTGTGGATAGAATTAGTTGCATGTTTGACTAAAGTGGCGGAGATTGATTTTGCCCATTAATTCTTAGATTTAAAGGGCATGACATAGTATAAAGGATTGGTAGGGTTGCATTTTGTCCCCAAACAGATGGAGTTCGATCCAAAGGAGTTCACTGCCTAGTGAGAGACAAATGGGATGGGGTGGATGGTGGCGATTGTATGAGATTAAAGGGTTTATCTCGCCACAAAGGTGTTGGTTCATTTGAGTTTGTATTGTTGAAATTCAACCAGCCTCATGTTATAAGAACTACTTGCGTGTTATGATCTCGAGCTAAAGGAAGGGGTCATAGTGATGTACCAGGTTTCACACTAGATTGATATTTAGGCCCATGATCATTTTGGATGATCTGGTGAATGCCCCATCAATTAGATATAGGTTTAGCATGATTTTGGGGCTCAAAATATCACTCATGATACAATAACGTATTGCGGTCCATTAGCAATGATCTGAATCTATTTGAGATCTGGGAAACATCTGGAGAGCGCCATTGTGCGCCAATGTGGCCCTAACCTTAAGTTGACCACGCAATCGCAACCAAAACCTATGACTACCATTTCAGAGCCGATCTAGACAATCGTATTGTCGCTAATTGATCCGGAAGGCCCGAAAACCCCTAAACCCTGAATTTGGATGCCGTATGATGCATATTTTCATCTGTGCACCCCGAAGTGCGTTCTGCCCCTGTCTGGAGTTGACCAAGAGGGTCTGAAACCTACAGTTACTACTTGGAGCCAATCTGGACAATTGTATTGCTTCCAAATGATCCAGAATGCCCCAAAACCCTTAACCACCAAATTTGGATGCCGTACGATGTATATTTTCATCTGTGCACCCTGAAGTGCGTTCTGCCCTTGTCTAGAGCTAACCGAGAGGGTCTGAAACCTATAGTTACTACTTTGGAGCCAATCTGGAGAGTCGTATTGCCGCCAAATGATCCGAAATAATAAAAACCCTTAACTCTTGAATTTAGGTACCGTGCAATGCATACTTTTACCTGCGCACCCCAAAGTGCATTTTCCCCCTTGTTAGGAGCTGACCGGGAGGATCAAATTAGAAAGCAACTACTAAAATTTATATCAGTTGATCATCCGTACCCTGACTCATTCATTTAATAGCTCAAGGAGAGGCTTAAAGTTCTTTGACGTTAGTGACTTCGGTCCCCGAAAAGGTACTTGTCTTTTGAGCGGATAGTCGGAGCCTGAAATCTGATAATGTTTCTAAGTCTGGAGACAGTCGGAGAGTATATCCGTCCAGCAACAGTCAGAAGGTGACAATCGGAGGTTACATCCGCCCAGTGACAGTCAGAAGGTGACAGTCGGAGGTTACATCCACCCAGCAACAATCAGAGAGTACATCCATCCAACAACAGTCGGAGGGTGACACTCAGAGGGTACATCCGCCGAGCAACAGTCGAAGGGCACATGCGCTTAGACACAGTCGGAGGCCACATGTAGCTGGAAAGTCTCCCACAAATACATGCGCCCGCAACTTCTCTTAGAGCCAGACCCAAATTAACTTTCTATAAATAGTATTCCAACCTGATGAGAAAGGGACGACTTCATCTGCAGAGAGACGTTAGAGTGACACAAGGTAACATGTGTTGAGCTCTGAATTGTGCATATTCTAACCCCATTTCATCACTAACTATGCTTGATGTTAACGTCAGATTCTGGTAACAGGTTCTTCTCGGGTATGCGTCCTTCTTGAAGTAAACTCCCCTCCAAACCTGAAAGCTAAAGAAGAAAACTAAGGGTGGCTGGCGCTTGCCCGTTGGCCCTCCGAAGCTTAAGTTAGAGGTGACTTGATAGTAAGATGAAGTGTGAAATGTGGGTTTTCAGATTGTGTACCTTTATCATCTGTGGAGCCATCCATTTATACATATTCGAATGATCCAATCTATTACGCAAGTTATTAAGATCACTGCTAATTTGGGGGGATAACGAGCTTATCCCGTTAATCCTTAGATAAGAAGATGACAAAACCAATCTAGACGTCTAGCTGATTATGTTCCTTGATGGAGGCCCCCCATGGTACGAAACTATGAATAAAAACAAGCCAAAATCGGCCTATATGGGCTGCTGGTACTATGAGACGAGGTATGTCCCCAACGAGCAATCAGAGACTAGGGCTGCTCGGTTTGAGAATATCCTCGTTTGATGACTAAGGGGCAGGGCTGCTTGGAGGACGACGTGTCCCTACCCGACGACTAGAGACCAGTCCTACTCACATATTAGGAGTGTATAGAAGTCATAGGTTTGTCTGATATATGAGACGTGACCAGGTAGGCTTGTTACTCGGATGATTTGGTCGAGACTTTACGGAGTCAAGGGCGCTCGCGGGTCACGCATACGTGTCCATAAAAACGTTCTAGATTCGCGAGTCTTCAAGTTTCTTCAACGACCAACTTTTATTCTACAACAGATGCCCCCCAAGTCCTTAGCGTTGAGCAGCTAAGCAAAGGACTTGTTTGTATATGTAATCGCCTAGTGTTTTTTTGGAGGAGAAGCCGTACATGATTGAGCCCACATTTATGAGTGCCAGCTTTCTGCAGCTTTTCGATTAAGAAAAATGAAGTGGCGCTCGCCACGTGTCTCAAGAGTTAATGCTCGTGCCCATTCGACTGTCGTGCTAAATGAAGGGTCACCGGGTGTCACTCAAATCCTGAAGAAATGATTACCTATAAATATCCAAAGTTTGCGGAGGTTTCTTCACTTCGAAGTTTTGCTGGAGATAAAAAATTCATCTCTTCTTTTCTATCTGTCTCTGGCGTGACTAGCTTGCTAAGGTATTCCTTCTCCTTTTCTTCTTTTCTTCTATCTTCTTTCTATGGCGAGGGACTCTAATAATGAGGTCGTTCCAATGGGAGATGATACTCCGGATTCTTCTGAATCGAATAATACAATGGTGCAAGTGGGAAGATGTTCTACTTCTGGTTATCCCTCGATAATGACAGAGGAACAACTATCTGGCTTATGGGAAAGATATCGGATTCCCAACTCCATCATTCTCAGACTGTCGGGAGAGGGAGAAACCCCAGATTCTCCACCGCCGGGTTGTGTGGCTTTGTATGAATATTTTTTCAGACTTGGAGTACGTCTCCCTCTTCATCCTTTCATCCGAGACGTCTCTGCATTTACAAGATTGCCCCGACCAACTTATTGTAAATGGTTGGAGGGTTGTGTTGAGTGCTTATGTCCTCTGAAAGCAAGTGGGGAACGGGACCTAACAACTGATGAATTTTTAAAGATATACCAACTAAAAAAGGTCCCGTCCAGTGAGGGTTGGTACTACTTATGTTATTGGCACCGGGAGAATTTTATTATAGGGAATCCCTCTTTGAACTATCCCCGGTGGAGGAGGCAGTGGTTTTATGTCTCTGGTAACTAGGAGTCTGACGTGGGGTCTAACCCCAGGGGACATAACATCAGTCGCTTCTTTTACGAAGGTGGGTGAATTTTTACTCCTTTGTGAGAATAAACAAGATTCCATTTTTGCTACTGAGTTGGTTTTTCTTGTATTTGCAGGCGTTCCTATTGGAAAGAAACCCAGCTTGCGAGGAGGAATCAACGAGAAAATCATCAAAGTCTTCAAGCTCTTAGAGGACGACAGAAATATCAACCTCTCCCTCTCGCTTCCTCGTGTAGTTGCTTCTAGTCTCATCTCCCAAGAGGAAGCAATGGTGAATGTCGGAGAGAAGAGTGGAGTGCTAGGAGTTCTGCCCCGTCTGAAGGGTGTTGCCTCGAAGAGGCAGAAGAAGATAGCGGATGGTCCCTCAAGTCTGCCTGTGCCAGCAGATGAGCTTGCTCGCAGCGCACAATTGTATAACCCTCCTCAAGATGAAACGACAGCGACCCCTCTGACTGGTCCTCGCGACCAGTTAGTAATCGATATAATAGATAACTCCCCAAGGGGCAACGAGGTGGGGCTGAGTCACCCTTCAGGTGAAGAGGTCGCGAGCCTACTGTAGCTCGCGAGTTGGTTCCTGCTCTGGAGTCAATTCCTGCTTGAGAACTATCCTTTGCTCGCGAAGCGAGTACTTCTGAGATGGTGGTAGCCTAAGGACTGGGGTCTATACCATTCTGGGTCACTTGCACCCTATTTACAAGTTTCTTTTTGAACATATCACTCCCAAATCCTTCGGTGCTCTTCCTGAGCCTAGTCTGGAGGATCTCACCACAGACATTGGAGTGAGGTTGGTCCAGGTATGCATGAAGCACTGCATCATTTCTATTGTCCTTTTAAAAAACTTATATACCTTTAATAACACTTTCCTTTATTTTCGAGCAGGGCCTAGACCTTATGTTGCGAACGAGACATGACATCGATGCTGCTCATAGCATCATAGGTGAAGGAGAAGAGAAGAGATAGGCCTTGGAGAAAGAGATCTAGGGAAGGGATCGAGTAATAAAATCTAGCGAAACTCTGATTGCCAAATTGAATGAGGAGAAGAAGATCCTTATTGGTAAGATCAAGGCTTTAATCGAAAGGTATCAGTTGCTGGATCTCAACTTCGCGAGGCTTGCGGAGATAAAGGAGAAGGCTGAGAAGGAGAAAGAGATCTTCTGTCAGGATAAGATCTCTCTCGAGGAGCAGCTTATGGACTGCAAATCGCGCCTCATGGAGGCCATCGAAAGCTTGGAGAAGGAGAAAAAGGCCCTTGCTCAATTGAAGGACGACTCCATCTACTGGGATGAGAAGAGGACGACATATGTCAAAATGGTGTCCGAAGAAGGCCCTTGTGCAGTTCTGGAGTTCCGGACTTCACAACTTTATGAAGACGAGCAGTACGAAGCATACGTCACTGGTCGCGAATTTATGATTAGGGTTATGCAACGAATTTCTCCAGCGTTCAATATAGAGGACTTTGACAAAGTTTCTGCAGTCGTCGCTGCTGAGGAAAGAGCAGTGGCTGAAAATGAAGTCACGGAGGCTACTGAAGTTGCAGGAGTTCTTGAGACGGGACCTGAAGCAGAAAGCCGAGCACCTCCTTCATGTGACAAATGAGCGACTGCAAGCTCCTCTTTTCCTTTCTCCCTTTTTTATTAAAACAGATGTATCTTCTCCTTCTTTTCATCTTTGTAATCTGAATGATTTTTGAATGAAATGATATTTTTCTATCTCTTTCTTTATTCATGAGATTCGTGCTCGAATGTTTTACTTAACTCATAAAAATGAATTGGGCTAAATTAGGGAGGTCTTGGCGACCATGTCCGCTTAGAGATAGGCTGGCCTATCTGAAATTGCGGTTTTACCGCTTGTAGAGATACTCGGAGATATGCCTAATGTCCTAGAGGGGGGTGAATAGGACTTTTTAAATTTTCAATTACAATTTAAAACTAAATCAAGTCAATCTTACCAACCAAAATTATCACAATAACATTCAAGACAATTATATGATTAATTTGCAAGAAAAGACTATCTAGGCATTTCATCAAACAGTTAGCATTCATGATTAACTAAACCATTCAACACATATCAATCATTCAATCTCACAATGCACAACGATTTATAGTGGTTCGGTTTCCCTACTCCACTCCCAGTTTACGATCTCAACCTATGAGAACACCAAATTTCACTATACTCGTGGTTTTAAATCAGGTTAACCATAAACCTTAACATCCTTTGATCTAGGACAGCGTTTAACATCCGCCGATGGCCCAATCCAGGGACTTGACGAGTTTGGATCTCAAACTCTTACCAATCCTAATCCAAGGACGGCCACGTACACTCTCATCGGAGTTTCCCAATCCAGGGAATAGTGATTCAATAAATGGACTCTAAAAAACTAGGCATACCTAAACGATTGAGCCCCGATTCAATGCCTTCGATGAGTAGCTTCAGCTCCACGTGCTTCAGCTTCTCTTTGTGCTCCCAAGATCAGCTACCGATGCAAATGATGTGTGTATGATTATGCAGGGTAGTTGGGAGAGAGATGGTCAAGTTCCTCTTGCCTATTCAATGCAATGGTTATGAAGGAACTACCAAACTACAGCATTCAATGGCCATAAACGACCTCATAAAGATATTTCAAAGGTAGGTCAGCCATGAATGCATATCTTGAGTTCATACTTCAAAACGAGCTTTGAATACTCAATGACAAGCTATTAATGGCTAGGTTTGAATGATGAACTCAAGGAAGTTAAGAGCATGGAAGGTAGGAAGATGTGAGTAAAGACTCTCTCTCTTGGCTCTTAATGGGTGTTGAATGCATACCAAGAAAGCCTTTGAAATATAGCTTTATAGAGCCCCAAATGATGGCCTCAACGGAACAAAAATGGTCACAATCGACCTGTCAGAGAGAGGCCTCAACCGGTCGGACAGGTCGGTCGTATTTCAAAAGGTTGGACACCATTTGGGTTTGTCCGACCGGTCAAGACCAGTCGGATGAGCTTACTGGACTCACTGCTACATGCAGTCCGACCGGTTAAGACCGGTCGGCTACCTACTTGGTTTTAAAGAAGCACAACTGCTGGACAGAAAATGTACTTCAGGCCTACCGGTCAAGATCAGTCGGCTGTCCAGCTAATATTATCACAGCAAGGTCGCTGTATGTTGATGTGCCTGGCCGACTGGTCAAGACATGTCAACTGTCTTGACCTTTTCATTACAGCAAGGTTGCTGGACAATACTTGTAGTTCTGGCCGACCGGCAAGACCGGTCGGCTGTCCAGCTATTTAAATACAGTAAGGTTGCTGTCCATGTTGCTGTGCCTGACCGACAGGTCAAGACCGGTCGAATGTCTAGACAATTTTATCATAGCAAGACTACTTAACATGACAAAGTTGCTGGATGAAGATTAAGGGTTAGACCGACCGGTCACGATCGGTCGGCTATCTTGGAATATTCATTTCATCAGCAGATCACTTCAAGAATTCAGTAAGAAGTGATTGGTGCATGGAGTCCAATGTTTGGACATGTTTTCAATCACGATTAGCACCTGCCATGGACATACAAGTCTGATTAACTTGTGCTAGGGTCGAGAAGGAATGGGATAAGTTAGGTCGGTATTATGCCATTCATTGATGTTTTAGGTTTCCTAAGGTCGATCTATATGCAACTTACCTGAGATCTTGTTTCGGCTTGAGCTTGAGCAATGGAAGAAGCATAATCTTCAAGTCTTGAGCTTCAAATCCTCGACCGGAGCTCACACGACAAAATGCGACCAACCAACACGACAATTGACAAAATAAAGTGTACTAACACTATCAATTGAGTCTTTGGCTCTGCTGGGAGCAGAAGACTTAGTCAACAGAATGTTTTAAGTCTTAGAGAATGTTTGTATTCTCTTCAGGGTTATTCAGGTCCAACAAGTGGAGTAGCGACCAAGTTATAGATTTCATAGTTGACCAGCTAGAATGAAAAAAGAATGTCTTTATTCAGATATAATTTGATATTCACATTATAAACGATTTATGGGAAATATTGAAGTAAATGTTCCACGTGCCAAGGGCGACGTAGGGGTCTTCCTCGCATATCTTCCAGATGGTAAGTACCTGGTTGAACAACCTTGATGACTCGATACGGGCCTTCCTAGTTAGGATCTAGCGACCGAGTGGTCGTTTCAATATTTTGCCTGAGCAACAAGTGACCGAGCTAAAAAGCCCTGGTTTTGACCTTAGAATCGTGATAGTGGGCTATTTGTTGTTGATAAGCCGCTCTTTGAAGACGAGATGTATCCCTTTTCTCTTCTAGGAGATCGAGGTGAAGTTTTAAACTTTCCTCATTACGGGCGGCCTCGTAGTTTTCTACTCGTTGAGTAGGTATTTCGACTTCTACTAGGACGACTGCTTCGGTGCCGAATGCTAGTGAGAAAGGTGTCTCCCGTTGAATTGTGAGCTGTCATCCTGTAAGCCCACAAAATTTATGGCGGGAGTTCTGGCCACATACCTTACATTCATCAAGCTTGGTCTTCAAATGGTGCTTGATAATTTTATTAACTGCTTCTACTTGTCCTTTAGCCTAAGGATGATATGGGGAAGTTCGAACATTACATATCTTCATTTCTCACAAAACTTGGAGAATGCGGCATTATCGAACTGTCTTCCGTTGTCAGAAATTATGGTATGGGAGAGTCTATACCGGCATATAATGTTCCTCCATATGAATTTAGTAATTTGCTTTTCAGTGATGGTGGCTAGAGGTTCTGCCTTGACTCATTTGGTGAAGTAATCGACTGTCACGATTGCGAACTATTTTGGCCTTTTTCTATGGGTAGTGGTTCGATTATATCGATTCCCCATTGAGCAAAAGGCCAAGGGCCGTCCATTGACGTCATTCATTCAGATGGTAAATGAGGGACTGAAGAGTCTTGCTGAAATTTATCACATTTCTTAGAGAATTTGATGGCATCAGCTTTCATAGTGGGCCAATAGTACCCTTGCCTCATCGCTTTATATGCTAAAGACCATCCCTTGGGATGATTACCGCATGCCCCCTGATGTATTTCATCTAGAACACGGTGTATTTCTTCTACATGGAGACACCTTAAATACGGTAAAGAAAAACTTTTACACAATAATTTTCCATTCTGTAAGACGAACCTGGCAGTACGGTAGCGAATTTGTCGTGCATATTTTTTTTATCTCCAGGGAGTTATCTACCCTAGAGATAAAGGATGATGGGACCATCCAACATGGAGATAAATGCAATGTAACAACTAGCTTTGGAGCAACTTGATCAATACTTGGAGTAGAGAGATGCTGAATAGGGACAACTTGCGTCAGATCTGACTCTGATGTTGAAGCTAACTTTGCTAGAGAATCCGCGAGCTTGTTTGCTTCTCAAGGAATATGAGTTATTTCATATTTGCTCAATTTAGCGAGCAAAATGAGTACTCTAGATTTGTACGAAGCCATTCACTCTTCTTTTGCCTCGAATTCGTCGAGTGTATTTGCTAATTCGAGACCAACAATTAAGGCCTCATATTCTGCTTCTTTATTAGAGGCATGAAAATTGAAGCGTATAGCATATTGGAATTGTGACCCATCAGGAGCGATTAAGATTAAATCGGCTTCGCTACCAGTGGAACATGATGATCCATTTACGTAGAACGACTAGGGCGCTTGCTCGCTCACCGTCGGGTCATTACTAGAGGTAGGACTAGTGAAGGTCAAATATGTAAATTCGGCAATGAAGTCGGCTACGGCTTGGGCCTTCATGGCGGTTCGCAAGCAGAAAGTAATGTCATGTTCGCCAAGCTCGATCACCCATTTAGTTAATCGTCTAGATACTTCAGGCTTTTGAAGGACTTGCCTTAAAGGATGATTCATAGGTACTATTATAGAATGGGCCTAAAAATAAGGCCATAGTTTCCGAGTTGTTGTTACTAAAGCTAGAGCAAGTTTGTCCATATTGGAGTATCGAGTTTCGGCATCCACCATTGTTCGACTTACATAATAAACGGGCTTCTGTACCTCGGAGTCTTTTCTTATTAATTCGATGCTAAGGGCCGTGGAAGACACAGATAAATAAAGAAAAAGTTGCTCATGTAGAATAGGCTTAGATAAGATGGGAGGCGTGCTCATATATTGTTTCAGTTGCTGAAATGCCTCCTCACATTATTGGGTCCACACCCAGTCGATTTTTGCAGTTGTACGGAGGTGCTTGAAAAAGTGAAGGCATTTATAGGAGGCATGCGAAATAAACTTGTTTAACGATACGACGTGACCAGTCAATCGTTGAATTTCTTTGAGAGTGGATGGAGATTGCATTTCAATCAAGGCTTTAATCTTTTCAGGGTTTGCTTCAATCCCCCGCTGACTAACCATGAAATTGAGAAATTTTCCAACAGAGACCCCAAAAGCACATTTTTTATTCAATTTCATCTGATACTTTCTCATCAGATCGAAGGCTTCTCGGAGATCTGTGAGATGATCATCGGCTGCAACACTTTTTATGAGCATGTCATCGATGTAAACCTCCATATTCTTGCCAATCTGTGCAGCAAACATTTTGTTGACTAGGCGCTAATAAGTGGCCCCCGCATTCTTGAGACTAAAAAGCATCACTTTATAACAATACAGACCTCGATCAGTGATAAAGGCAGTATTTTGACGATCAGTTGGATGCATCATGATCTGATTGTAACCAGAATAAGCATCCATAAAGCTTAGCAGGGCGTGTCCCACTGTTGAATCAACCAGTTGGTCGATGCGGGGAGTTGGGAAGCTATCCTTCGGGCATGCCTTGTTCAGATCAGAGTAATCGACACACATCCTCCACTTTTCGTTTTCCTTGCGCACGAGAATGATGTTCGCGACCCAGTTTGGGTAATCTACCTCTTCAATGAAGTCGACGGCCAACAATTTTTCGACCTCGGTTTTTATGACCATCTGCCTTTCAGCTGTGAATGCTCGTCGACGCTGATGGATAGGTTTAAATTTCGAGTCAATATTTAGACGGTGAACTGCGACGTTAGGATCAATGCCTGACATATCTTTATGAGACCAGGCGAATACGTCTTGATATTCGACCAGGAAGTTGGTCAAATGGATTCGAAAGGTGGTATTTAGAGATGATCTGATATGGACCTTTTTGGAAAGATTGTCCTTCGATAGTTGAATCTCGACCATTTCTTCCTCGAGAGTTCATGCTTGACACATATTCTCCCTTGGGTCCGGGTTTGTAGCTATCACAGAACTTGCTGAATCTCTTGAAATCACCATTATAGGAGCTACCTGGACATTCTTTCGATCTTGTACCGCGATTGCATAACACGCCCGAGCTTCCTTTTGGTTCCCTCGAACTACTCCCACTCTATTTGGAGTGGGAAACTTGATACATAAGTAGAGGGGGTGTAGAGCCGCCCTTATCTTGGTGAGCGAAGGTCGGCCCAAAATGGCATTGTACGTCGACTTTTGATCAACCACAAGGAAGTTGATGAAAACAGTGACTTTGATCGGGGCCTCACCGAACGTAACGAGGAGGTCAATACTCCCCTCTGGCGCCACAACTTCACCCCAGAATCCGACAAGGGGAGTTGAGACTGGTTTGAGTAGTTTTTTTGGAGAGAGCTATCTTGTTGAAAGCTTTAAGGTAAATGACGTTTGGAGAACTACCTGTATCTAACATAATACGGTGAGTTAAATAATTTGATACTTTTAACGCTACTACGATGGAATCCTAATGAGGGAAATGGATTCCTTCAGCATCTGCGTGAGAGAAAGAGATTGATTGGTGGTTCAAGCTTGTCGCGCTAGATGATTTCTCCACCCAATAAATATGCTAAGGCTTCTGGCTCACCTTTCGAGTATATGCTTTCCTTGAGGCTCGTGAATCTCCTCCACAAGCTGGGCCACCTGTAATGGTTTAGATTTCACCTGTTAGTTCGGCATCCTCCTGTGAAGGACGATGTTGTGGTGACTTCTTCCTCTAGTTTTGATGTTCACGATGCACTAGGGTGTTAGATCGTTTAGGTGAACGATCTTGCCATGCGACATAATCTCGGAGGTGTCACTTTCGGATGAGGGCTTCAATCTGATCTTTAAGAGATATACAGTCTTGGGTATTATGCCCATGATCTTTATGGAATAACAAAACTTTCTTTTGTCTCTTTTTTCGGGATTTGATTTAATCTTTGGAGGCCATTTAACATACGACTTATGTTTGATCTCCATTAGTACCTTTTCTGGTGACCGATTGAAAGGTGTATAATTGTGATAGTTCCTAGAATAAAATTTCTTTGGAGAGCGATCTCGTCATTCGCGTCGATACTTCCTGTCGGCTGGAGAAATTTCTTCAGACTTTCACTTCTTTCCTTGAGTACTATGACGAGCCAAGGCTACTTCTTCGGCCTTAATATATTTTTGCGCTTTTGCCTGGAACTCGATCATCGTTTTAGGAGGATTCTTATCTAAGGCGAATTAGAATCTTTCGCTTGTAATGCCTGCTATAAGGGCGGTGAGACCCTTATCTTCAGTATAACCCTCGGTCTGGACTGCTTCTGTCGTAAATCGAAAGGATAATTCTTTAATTGTCTCTCCATGTTGCTGCTTCAAATTTGACAGGTGAGATGCAGATTTTTTGGTACGGATGCTTCCTATGAATTGAGAAAGAAAAATATCCAATAACTGAGAGAAGGATTCAATGGATCGAGGCTTCAGACCACGAAACCAAGTAAGTGTTGTGTCCTTTAGAGTTAAAGAGAAGGCTTTTGTTCACTCGCCTCAAATGCAAGGCTGCGATGTAGTAATAAAACTCGGTAAGACCGAGGTCGGTCCACAGGGAAAGAGGTAAACAATTCCAAGTACTCTAATAACTAGAATCTAAGAAGTTTAAGAAAGTAGTTTTTCACATGAAATAGAAAAATCTGAAAATAAGAAGAATTAGAGAATCAAGGATCCACTTGTAGTAGTCCAATGCCAATCCATTCATCCAAGTACAACATAATTAGAATCAAAGTCCTATCTCTCATCTAATTGGAAGATATAACATTCAAGCACAAACAGTCCCACTAAATCTGGAAATCAGATTTCTAGTTCTAATGAAGCACATAGAACTTGAACTTGTAGCCTTCAGAGTAACAACCATGCCAAGGGACTATGGCATGCTCAAGGGTTACTACAATTCGAATTCAAACAACCCAATCATGGTAATCTCAGAGAATTGCTAGGAACTCATGTCCGGAGCACACAAACTCTCACAAAACTTCTAAAAAATCAAACTTTATTCAAACTAAAACTTCAAAATCCAAAATTAAGAAAAGGGTACTTGAAATAAAAGAATTAAAGCATTGAAACCAACTACAAATTTCACCTCTAGCTCTAGCTAAGAGGTTAGCTAAGGAAAAGCATATTAAAACTAGAACTAGAACTAAGAAAATGAAGAAAAACTAGCTGTAGGAGGCTAGGTAGCCTCCTAGGACTTGAACTCCTTGCTTCCCACGTCCTTGCTTGATTTGGAATAGAAGAGAGCACCTCCTTTTATAATACAGCAAGAGTACCGCAACACAGTAGATTTTGTTTCGCTTCATACGGCTTAACCAATGGTCGGATTGCCTTCAAATTTGATTTATACCTTCCTTGTAATGTGATCTTCCTCATAGATGATTTAGATTTCCAAGATTATCTTCTGAATGGGCCCACCAATCAGATCAGCGATCGCCTCTCAAAATCGCGCAATTCGGGTACCTTCAGAACCTGTCATCTTGCTTTCAATGCCCCGGAGTGTACAGAGGTCGGATTGATCTCAAATTTTGAACATTGGTAGATAATTTCCTCCTCTACATGGTAGAAAGATTATATTGTCCAGAATAATTCTATAATTAGGTACAAAAATTAGAACACTCAGGCCTTTTATAAAATCTACGCAGTTTGATCTTTCTAGATGATCCATCTTTCTTTAACCGGTACGATCAAACCACACATCCTTTTGATTTGAAACTTTGTGGTTATTCATATATGGATGTGGTCTAAAAGATGGTCAGATTAGATTCCTCATATCATCAATGATGGGTCACCTGAACCGGCCCAGAGTGGAGTAGGCGAAATCTGGAACTTTCTGGACAGTTCGTATTGTTTTGGCCACCACGGTCAATCCGTAGCTCTGATCGATACAAAACCACTTGGGTTATTTCGGCGTCGCGCTCCTCTTCGACATGGATGTATTGGATTTCCAAATATCATCAAGGTGGGCCCAGAAAACTAGGTCGAAAAACTAGAAACGGGAATAGCCTGCTATTTGGAATCTGGAAGTGTGAAATTGCATGGCCGACCAGTCTTGACCGGTCGGACAGGGCTGGCCGACTGGTCTTGACTGGTCTAGCCTGTCTGTCCTTGCTCCAGCAGCTTTAAGAGAGGCGAGCAGCAACTGGCCAACCGGTCAAGACCGGTCAAGCCTTCCTGGCCGACCGGTCAAGACCGGTCGGTCTTCATTTTTTTCATCTTTTCTTTCTTTCTTTCTTCCTCATTCTCCTCTCTTTCTTCATCATTCTTTGGTCCACCTTGGGCCTTCATCAAAGGCTCCTAAACATGGTCTTTTGGTCTCCAATTGTGTGAAGTTCACTCTCATTCCTACAATCACAAAACATGCATTAGATGGGCCTTTTAAACATGAAAACCATGCATACAATGTGATGTAATGGGTTGGCAAATATATAAATTGGAAGTTCAACACACCCCCGAACAAGCTTTTTGCTAGTCCCAAGTAAAACATGCGTGAATAAGTTCAAACCTCCAAAACTAACTCTCCTTCAGAAACCATGTTTTTATCCACTCCAAGACATACAAGTATAAAATTCAAAAAAATTAGGTGATAAATGTTAAGACCTTAAACTCTCAAAACATAATAAGTGTCCATATGAAATTCCCGCTGATTGATTGATAAATAGAAGAACTCGAACAAAATTCAATCTAGTGTGCATAGTGAAAGTTCATCTCATGAATTTCTGGGATTATCTTCTTCATAGATTAACTAAACTATAGATCTCAAGGTGCACAGAGCAACAACAAGCCAATGACAGGAATTTGCCTTACCATCCTTCCGACGGCTTTAACACTACGTCCCATTTTCGGCTTTGGTTACGGGTAGAGCATCCCCTAGTTGGTAATACCTTTTTGAAATTTTCTACCATGTTTCCATCATTCCTAATTTCCATCCTTCCTTTTCCTTTTTCTTTTGCATTAGATAGGATTTTTAGAAATCCATATCTTTCATTATTTTCCCATGGACAAGGATGGACAAAGTACCTCGGCTTGGTTTTTCAACACCTTAAATCAAAGTCTACCTAATCCACAAATCACATAATCCTTTCAACCCATGAAAATCGTGTAATGTGAACTAGGTGTGAAAGTGTTCAAATTTTCTATTAATTACATAAATAGGGGAATTCACATATAAAACCATTATATTAAGAGAAGTTCAAAGCTTGCAACATCACTCACTTCGTATCTCCTCTTTTTATACTCATATCATCCCAAATGCATAGAAACAAAGTTTTCCAAAAGAGTTCTGAATTTTAGAAAAATAAAAAATTTTCTACATAATTGCTCGAAATGTCCCAAAAGCTAGTAGATTCATCTAAGGAATCTCACCCCCCAACCAAAATCTTACATTGTCCTCAATGTAACAAGATATGCAATAAGCATGACATGAGAGTAATGAAATAAAACAAAGGAGAGTGAGAACGAGAGTACCTGGGGTAGCAAGTTGATCAATTCTAGCATCTTCCATTGTCTTGATGAGACTTATTTAATCCTAATTTCAGAAAAATAAATCCTAACCTACCTACCTACCTTTAATGAGTCCGATCAACCACATGATCAAATTTGAGCAGGATCTTCATGAATTTTAATAAATTTCTCATGAGGACCATCCAAAGTCCTACTCGACAGTAAACATGTGTGCTTCTTATCATTGAAGTCCAATATTTATGCGCACCACATGCATAAAAGGAGAAGATAAGAACAGCAAAAAGATATCTCCTCAAATTCTGATATGGGTTATGATCGATTAAAAACGGATCCTCCCAATCAAAATTTTCAATGGGCTGAAGGACCCATGATGGTGGAGAGACATTCATCGTGTATTCTTCAGTTAAAGTTGTCTCCTCCACAATTTAAGAATTATATGGTGCTTCCACAAACAATGGTAAAGGGTGTAAAACAATGGAATAGTGTTCTTTAGGCACTGACGCCGTGTCTAACAAAATGTCCAACTCCTTAATCATTTCATCATCAAGATCAAAAGATTGGCCCAAGCATTCCTCTAGGAAATCGAGATAGTCGGATGAAGGATCATGATCTTGCTTGAGTGAGTGCAAAAATTCAGTTTCGATGGTGAGGGACTCTCCCTCCATGGAGTGGAATTCTTCCAAACTAGGTTCTCCATAACTAGTATGAGGCACCAAGTTGGAAGTATGCAAGGCTTTAACAATCTCTTGAATAATGGGGTCATTTGAATTTTCAAAGTGAGACAAGCACTCGTCCAAAGAATCTGAATTTTCACTCATGGGAGTCTCATTCTCCGTATTAAAATTAAGCATGGCAAGTTGGTGGAGTGACTCAAAAATATCAACCTCGGCCATCTCTCTAGCATGCATATCCTCTAGAGACTCATAATCATTATGCCATTGGGAAAAAGAAACCATAGGTTCATAACCATTCACCAAACCCTCATTGTAGGCAACCCCACTACTGCTTTCAAATTTTATGGATCCCTCGGGTTCGTCAACCGTCATTGAAGTCTCTTCATCATTAAGTTCAAAGCATCCAAAAGAGATAGTGGACTCACCATAATTGATGATGACATTGGGATCATCGAAATCAATCTCCTCTAAAAGTCTATTCATTAAATTCGAAGAAAGTGGGACTTGGGTAACCCCATCCTCCTCATGAAAGGGGATTGATTCGATGTCCCCAATTTCGGAATCAACGTCTTCATAAGATGGGGAGTAAGCTTGATTTGATTATTCATCTACATACTCATTCCATATTTCCTCAAGTATTTGTGTATACTTATCATCACAAGAGGAAGACGTTTTAGGGTGATTGTTAATACCATGGTTGGTTCCTCCCTTGAACAAGGAGAATGGTGGTTTTCCAAATTAAGACCGTACGCATTGTAGGATGAAGAGTTATATGATGGTTGATAGGCATATCCATACAAGTGATCACACATTGTCTTAACCGGTTGGCTACTATTCACCCGTTCCTTTTGTTGTTGCGCACCTCCTACCATAACCGGTGGAACACTCATGTTATTTTCAATCCAGTAATCACGTAATGTTTTTCTAGGATGATCATTATTCAATTTTGCTTCGTTTCGGTATTCCCTCATCGTCTTACGTCGTGTCTCAACATGTGTATTGCTTTCATTAATGTAATCACGCATCGTCTTACGTGGGGGGATAGTGGAGGTTCTTTGAATCTCAGAAAAATACTCATGCTTGGAGGGATCTTGATCACCATGAGTTAGGGTCCCCCAATCCGACTTCTCATCCTCCAAAAGGTACTTGTACGCACCATTCGTCCAATCATACATGATGAAATTTTAAAGAATTGAAAACTACCCTAATCTAGAAAAAAACAAAAAGAAGGGCGATGGGGAGATGTTACCCAATAGAGTGAGATCTATGTTAGCAACAATGTCCTACAAAATCAAGCAAAAAATTATTAGTAATCTAGAAGAAAAAAAATCAGACAATCTACTTCTATAAAAATTGAAAATCCTACCTAATTAAAACTACCCTATAGTTACTAGAACAATTAGAACCGTTTAACTAAATTCCCCGACAGCGGCGCCAAAAACTTGTTCGCTCGCTTCAAGTGCAAGGCTGCGATGTAGTAATAAAACTCGGTAAGACCGAGGTCGATCCACAGGGAAAGAGGTAAACAATTCCAAGTACTCTAATAACTAGAATTTAAGAAGTTTAAGAAAGTAGTTTTTCACATAAAATAGGAAAATCTGAAAATAAGAATAACTAGTTACCTAAACTCTCAAAGTAGTAGTCCAATGCCAATAAAATAGGAAAATCAAGGATCCACTTGTAGTAGTCCAATGCCAATCCATTCATCCAACTACAACACAATTAGAATCAAAGTACTATCTCTCATCTAATTGGAAGATATAACATTCAAGCACAAACAGTCCCACTTAAATCTGGAAATCAGATTTCTAGTTCAACTGAAGCACATAGAACTTGAACTTGTAGCCTTCAAAGTAACAGCCATGCCAAGAGACTATGACATGCTCAAGGGTTACTACAGTTCGAATTCAAACAACCCAATTTGGCAATCTCAGACAATTGCATGGAACTTATGTCCGGAGCACACAAACTCTCACAAAACTTCTAAAAAACAAAACTTTAGTCAAACTAGAACTTCAAAATCCAAAATTAAGAAAAGGGTACTTGAAATAAAAGAATTAAAGCATTGAAACCAATTACAAATTTTACCTCAAGCTCTAGCTAAGAGGTTAGCTAAGGCAAAGCATATTAAAACTAGAACTAGAACTAAGAAAATGAAGAAAAACTAGATATAAGAGGCTAGGTAGCCTCCTAGGACTTGAACTCCTTGCTTCCCACGTCCTTGATTGATTTGGAATAGAAGAGAGCACCTCCTTTTATAATACAGCAAGAGTACCGCAACACAACAGATTTTGTTTCGCTTCATATGGCTTAACCAATGGTCGGATTGCCTTCAAATTTGATTTGTAGCTTCCTTGTAATGTGATCTTCCTCATAGATGATTTAGATTTCCAAGATTATCTTCTGAATGGGCCCACCAATCAGATCAGCGACCGCCTCTCAAAATCACGCAATTCGGGTACCTTCAGAACCTGTCATCTTGCTTTCAACGCCCCAGAGTGTACAGAGATCGGATTGATCTCAAATTTTGAACATTGGTAGAAAACTTCCTCCTCTACATGGTAGATGGATTAGATTGTCCAGAATAATTCCATAATTAGGTGCAAAAATTAGAATACTCTGGCCTTTTATAAAATCTGCGCAGTTGGATCTTTCTGGATGGTCCATCTTTCTTCAACCGGTATGATCAAACCACACTTCCTTTTGAACTGAAAATTTGTGGTTATTCATACATGGATGTGGTCTAAAAGATGGTTAAAGTAGATTCTTCATATCATCAATGATGGGTCACCTGGACCTGCCCAGAGTGGAGTAGGCGGAATCTGAAACTTTCTGAACAGTTCGTATTGTTTTGGCCACACGGTTCATCCGTAGCTCCGATCGACACGAAACCACTTGGGTTATTTCAACGTCGAGCTCCTCTTCGACATGGATGTATTGGATTTCCAAATATCATCAAGATGGGCCCAGAAAACTGGACCGAAAAACCAGACATGGGAATAGCCTGCTGTTTGGAATCTGGAAGTGTGAAATTGCATGGCCGACCGGTCTTGACCGGTCTAGCTTGTCTGTCCTAGCTCCAGAAGCTTTAAGAGAGGGGAGTAGCAACTGGCTGACAGGTCAAGTTTTTTTCATCTTTTCTTTCTTTCTTTCTTCCTTATTCTCCTTTCTTTCTTCATCATTCTTTGGTCCACCTTAGGCCTTCATCAAAGGCTCCTAAACATGGTCTTTTGGTCTCCAATTGGGTGAAGTTCACTCTCATTCCTACAATCACAAAACATGCATTAGTTGGGCCTTTTAAACATGAAAACCATGCATATAATGTGAAGTAATGGGTTGGCAAATGTATAAATTGGAGGTTCAACAGCTTTGCACATAATTTATGAGCTATATCCTTCCAGCTCCATGAGGGATCTCTACGTCTCCAAATGCTCAAGGGGATTGCAGATACCTATATATGGAACAATGCTGGGCATTAGATATTTTTTAGGCAAATGAGCTTTAATTACCTCGTGGGTAAAAGGTGGTTTAGATTGACAAATTGTTGCCAGAGTGGATGTCGGTAGGTTAGACTGATATCGCTGTTCAATATCAGCAAACAATCCTCGATTTTCCTGAGATCTCCTTCCTAGGGTAAAATATAACTGGACGTTTCGGTATCGAGTTGTCCTTCAGGTTGGCATTGTCGAGAGGCACTGGAGCGGATAGATTGTGGCTGTTGATTCAGAATTTGATGGTCACGAGAGATACGGTTTGAAGGAGGATTTTGTTGAGCTCGTGATTCGCCTAGAGAGTGTCTAGAAATCGCAGGTGTAGGTTGTAATGGTGGTCCCTCCGGAGCTCCTTCCAAAGATTGTTGCGATTCGGAAAAGTGCTGATCAAACCTATTAGATAGGGTTTGAAATCCTACTTGGAGAGTAAGAAGTGTATCCTCGACGAAGCGCATAATTCTGTCGAAGCCACCAGATATATCTTGGAATGGATTCTATGTAGGTTGGTTGGGCTTTGCCGGAGGAATCTCTATTGATGCAGCCTGAGGGAGGTTAGGAATTGGCTCAGGGACATCTGGTGGGGGCAACGTTTGTTTGGAGGTGGAGGGATGAGTCACTTTCTTTAGGAGGCATTGTGGGAGATAACAATTGGTAATAAGAACAAATTGAATACTCATTCCCGCAAACGGCGTCAATCTATTAACGTCAGATTCTGATAACAGGTTCCTCCCAGGTATGCATCCTTTTCGAAGTGAACTCCCCTCCACACCTGAAAGCCAAAGAAGAAAACTAAGGGTGGCTACCTCTTGGCCGTTGGCCCTCCGAAACTTAAGTTAGAGGTGACTTGATAGTAAGATGAAGTGTTAAATGTAAGTTTTCAGATTGTGTGCCTTTATCATCTGTGAAGCCATCCATTTATACAGATCCGGGAGATCCAATCTATTACGCAAGCTATTAAGATCATTGCTAATTTGGGGGGGGGGGATAAGAAACGTATCCCGTTAATCCTCAGATAAAAAGATGGCATAACCAATCTAGACATCTAGCTGATTACGTTCCTTGATGGAGGCCCCCCGTGGTACGAAACTATGGAAAAAAGCAAAAACCGGCCTATATGGGCTGTTGGTACTATGAGACTAGGTACGTCCCCAACGAGCGATCAGAGACCAAGGCAGCTCGAATTTGGGAATATCCTCGTTTGATGACCAAGGGGTAGGGTTGCTCAGACGACCGGGGTGTCCCTACCCGACAACCAAAGACCAGTCCTGCTCACATATTGGGAGTGTATAAAAGTCACAGGTTTGTCCGATATATGAGACGCGACCAGGTAGGCTTGTTAGTCGGATGATCTGGTCGAGACTTTACGGAGTCAAAGGCGCTCACGAGTTGCATATACGTGTTTGTAGAAACATTCCAGATTCACGAGTCTTCAGGTTTCTTCAACGACCAACTTTTATTCTACAACACAAGAATTACATGTTTAAAGACCTACCTAATGCATGGCTTTTTTATTGTAGGAATGAGAGAGAGACTTCGTCATTTGGATGCTTAGAAGCCCTTCTAACATGCCTTGAAGATTAAAGAAATAAAGGATAAGAGGTGGAGGGAAGCTGCAATGGAGATGGAAGAAGAAAAGTTAAAAAAATCACAAATTTACATGCTTGACCCTCCAGAAATAGCATAATCGCTGGACAATTTTTATGAAGGCCGACCTCTTGACCGGCCAGCCGGCCGGTTGGCAGGTCGGCTTGTGTATTTTAATGTCCAGAGAGTTGCGTATTTTGAAGCCCAAGCTCCGGCCAGCCAGCCAACGTCCAGACTGCGTAAGGACTCTCTGATCTCTGAAAGATTCAGCGTCAGTGACGGAATTTTGCTATAAAAGGACACCTCTACATTATTCCTAAAGCATCATAGAAGGCTGGGAAGTTCGTAAGAAGTGGAGAGGAGCGTCGTGGAGCGTTCGCAACTCCTCTGACTAGGGTTTTTATGTTTTTCTATGCTTTTTAGAGTAGTTTTCTTTTGAGTTTTAGTTCAATCTGTCAATGGTTGGCTAAACCTCTTAGCTAGGGCTAAGAGGTGAAGCTTTTAGTTATTTGCCATGTCTAATTTGAATTAGTTCAAGTACTTTTGTGTTTTATGAAGAACACTTCTAGCTCTAGTTTAAAATAAAGTTAGTATTTTTAGTTAATCTTCTATCTTTTGTGATTGCTATTACATGAGATGTGTTTGACTAATGAGATTGCTTAATGGGGTGTTGATTAATAGGATTTTGGGTTGTAGAGATCTTAGATCCATCATAATATGTTGGATGCTGGGGGATCTTATAAACTAAGTTTCCTAAGTGCTTATCTAGAACTAAACTAGAAGAAGTTCCTATCTTTTTATTGGATCTGAGATGGGTGTTTATGTATTGATTTTGGTTTAATAGAAGTTTAATTAATGCTTCTAAATTAAGTCTAGCGACAAGGCTTGAGGAAGAATCATGAATGTGATCTTAATTGTTTTGTGAAGGATTGGGTTGTGTGATTGAATACACCCAATGCCTTAGTTGATTATGTGAGAACCATATCAGTGGATGATCCATCTATATTAGATAAGCTATGATGATTTGATTTCTCTATATTCCATTTGGATAGGGATAAAACTCTGATTCCAATTGAGTTATTGGTTTGAATGATTTGAATTGGCACTGTAAATGATTATAAGTAGATCTTTAGTGCTTTAGTACTTATTTTTCTGGTTTAGTTATAATAAAATAGATAGTTTTATGTTCTTAATTTTCATCCATCATTACAAATCCGAATTTAGGTCATCCTAGTTATAAAACTTAGAATTATTACGACAATCCGTGAGGATCAACCTTGTTCTTACTGATAAATATTACTACATTGCAGCCTTGCACTTGAGGCGAGTACAAGTTTTTGGCACTGCTGCCGGGGATTAGGTTAACGGTTCTGAATTTTATAATTAGGGTATAGTTAGGTTAGATATGTTAGGTTAGAATTTACCCATTTTGTAGGTTTTTCTCAGAATTTTTCTACTAACAGATTTTGTTTGTTTTGTAGGATTTTTCTTCTCTAACATAGTTCTTCCATCCGGTAACATCGTTTTAACTTAGACTCTTTTATTTTTTTAGTTTTTATTTTTTTTTCTGATTTTTATATTTTTTAGGTTTAGTTTAGTTTTTATGCCTCATTGGGAGCGTGATCATACATTGCCACTTCTAAGTGAGGGAGGTTTAGTTGATGGTCTAGTTAATCCAAGACGAGTTAGAAAACGTCTAAGAAATTCTGAATTGTCTGAAATCATGGCTGAGAATGAACCGCACAATGTTGAGAATGTTGAGCATGATACACCACCAAATAGGATGGAGCATAATGAGAATGAGGAATGCTATGTTCCTCCGGTTAAAACATTGCGAGATTATTTACAATCGGAGAGAACAACTACGTCTTCTTGCTTTGTTTTTCCAATTAATGCAGGAAATGTGGATCTTAAATTGGGAATTATCAAATTACTTCCAAAATTCCATGGGCTCAATTCTGAAAGTCCATATGCGCACCTAAGCGAATTTGAAGAGATCACCAATACTTTTCAATTTAATGATGTCTCCCAAGATGAAACATAATCCTTTCAACCCATGAAAATCGTGTAATGTGAACTAGGTGTAAAAGTGTTCAAATTTTCTATCAATCACATAAATAGGGGAATTCACATATAAAACCATTATATTAAGAGAAGTTCAAAGCTTGCAACATCACTCACTTCATATTTCCTTTTCTTATACTCGTATCATCCCAAATGCATAGAAACAAAGTTTTTCAAAAGAGTTTTGAATTTTAGAAAAATAAAAAAAAATTTCTACATTAATTGCTCGAAATGTCACAAAAGCTAGCAGATTTTCATCTAAGGAATCTCACCCCCCTAAGCAAAATCTTACATTGTCCTCAATGTAACAAGATATGCAATAAGCATGACATGAGAGCAATGAATTAAAACAAAGGAGAGTGAGAACGAGAGTACCTTAGGTAGCAAGTTGATTAATTCTAGCATCTTCCATTCTCTAGGAGACTTATTCAATCCTAATTGCAGAAAAATAAATCCTAACCTACCTACCTATCTTTGATTAGTCTGATTGACTACATTATCAAATTTGAGCAGGATCTTCATGAATTTCAATAAATTTCTCATGAGGACCATCCAAAGTCCTGCTCGACAGTAGACATGGGTGCTTGTCTTCATTAAAGTCCAATATTTATGTGCACCACATGTATGATAGGAGGAGATAAGAGCAGCAAAAAGATATCTCCTCAAATTCTGAATTGGGTTATGATTGATTAAAAATGGGTCCTCCCAATCAGAATTTTCAATGGGTTGAAGGACCCATGATGGTAGAGAGACATTTATCAAGTTTTTATTGGTCAAAGATGTCTCCTCCACAAATTCAGAATTGTACGGTGCTTCCACAAACAATGGTAAAGAGTGTAAATCAGTGGAAAGGTGTTCTTCAGGCACCGATGCCGTGTCTAGCAAAATATCCAACTCCTTAATCATCTCATCATCAAGATCATAAGAGTAGGCTGAGCATTCCTCTAGGAAATCGAGATAGTCGGATGAAGGGTCGTCATCCTCCCTTAATGATTGAAGAAATTCTATTTCAATGGTAAGGAATTCCTCCTCTATAGAGAGGAGGTCTTCCAAAGAAAATTCTTCAGATTTAGTGGTAAGCACATCATCTAACATTGGTTGATCTTTTAAATTTCAGATTGTGCCACCTCATCATCCAAAGGAACAGAATTTTCAATCAAAGGGAGGTCTACCACAATAGAATTTGGCATGTGTTGTTGGTGGAAGGACTAAAAAAGATCGACTTCGGCCATCTCTCTAGCAGGCATATCCTCTAGAGACTCATAATCATTTTGCCCCTTGGAAAAAGAAATCATAGGTTCATAAGCATTCACCAAACCCTCATTGTAGGCAACCCCACTACCGCTTTCAAATTTTATGGATTCCTCGGGTTCGTCACCTGTCATTGAAATCTCTTCATCATTAAGTTCAAAGCATCCAAAAGAGATAGTGGACTCACCATAATTGATGATGCCATTAGGATCATCGAGATCAATCTCCTCTAAAAGTCTATTCATTAAATCCGAAGAAGGTGAGACTTGGGTAGCCCCATCCTCCTCATTAAAGGGGATTGATTCGATGCCCCCAATTTCGGGCTCAACGTCTTCACAAGATGGCGAGTAGGCTTGATTCAATTGTTCCTCTACATACTCATTCCATATTTCCTCAAGTATTTGTGTATACTTAACATCGTAAGAGGAAGACGTTTTAGGGTGATTGTTAATAACCATGGTTGGTTCCTCCCTTGAACAAGGAGAATGGTGGTTTTCCCAATTAAGACCATACGAATTGTAGGATGAAGAGTTATATGATGGTTGATAGGCATATCCGTACAAGTGATCGCGCATTGTCTTAATCGGTTGGCCACTATTCACCCGTTCCTGTTGCTGTTGTACACCTCCTACCATAACCGGTGGAACACTCATGTTATTTTCAATCCGGTAATCACGTAATGTTTTCCCTGGATGATCATTATTCAATTTTGCTTCATTCCGGTATTCCCCCATCGTCTTACGTTATGTCTCAATATGTATATTGTTTTCATTAATGTAATCACGCATCATCTTACGTGGGGGGGGGGGGGGGGGGGGGGGGGGGGGGGGGGGGGGTAGTGGAGGTTCTTTGAATCTAAGAAAAATACTCATGCTTGGAGGGATCCCGATCACAATGAGTTTGGGTCCCCCAATCCGATGTCTTATCCTCCAAAAGGTACTTGTACGCACCATTCGTCCAATCATACATGATGAAATTTTAAGGAATTGAAAACTACCCTAATCTAGAAAAAAGAACAAAAAGAAGGGAGATGTGGAGATGTTACCCAATAGAGTGAGATCTATGTCAGCAACAATGTCCTACAAAATAATAATAATAAAAAATTGTTAGTAATCTAAAAAAAATCAGAAAATCTACTTATATAAAAACTGAAAATCCTAACTAAAACTACTTTATAACTACTAGAACAATTAGAACCGTTTAACCTTTTCCCCGGCAACGGCGCCAAAAACTTGTTCGCTCGCCTCAAGTGTAAGGCTGCAATGTAGTAATAATTCTCGGTAAAACCGAGGTCGATTCACAGGGAAAGAGGTAAACAATTCTAAGTACTCTAATAACTAGAATCTAAGAAGTTTAAAAAAGTAGTTTTTCACATGAAATAGGAAAATCTGAAAATAAGAAGAACCAGAGCGTCAAGGATCCACTTGTAATAGTCCATTGCCAATCCATTCATCCAAGTACAACACAATTAGAATTAAAGTCCTACCTCTCTCATCTAATTGGAAGATATAACATTCAAGCACAAAAAGTCCCACTTAAATCTGGAAATCAGATTTCTAGTTCTAATGGAGCACATAGAACTTGAACTTGTAGCCTTCGGAGTAATAGCCATGCCTATAGACTATGGCATGCTCAAGGGTTACTACAATTCGAATTCAAACAACCAAATCATGGTAATCTCAGAGGATTGCAAGGAACTCATGTCCGGAGTACACAAACTCTCACAATTCATCTAAAAATCCAAACTTTATTCAAACTAGAAGTTCAAAATCCAAAATTAAGAAAATGGTGCTTGAAATAAAAGAATTAAAGCATTGAAACCAACTACAAATTTCACCTCTAGCTATAGCTAAGAGGTTAGCTAAGGAAAAGCATATTAAAACTAGAACTAGAACTAAGAAAAGAAAGAAAAACTAGCTATAGGAGGCTAGGTAGCCTCCTAGGACTTGAACTCCTTGCTTCCCACGTCCTTGCTTGATTTGGAATAGAAGAAAGCACCTCTTTTTATAATATAACAAGAGTACCGCAACATGACAGATTTTGTTTCGCTTCATACAGCTTAACCAATGGTCGGATTGCCTTCAAATTTGATTTGTAGCTTCCTTGTAATTTGATCTTCCTCATAGATGATTTAGATTTCCAAGATTATCTTCTAAATGGGCCCACCAATCAGATCAGCGACCGCCTCTCAAAATCGCGCAATTCGGGTACCTTCAGAACTTGTCATCTTGCTTTCAACGCCTCGGAGTGTACAAAGGTTGGATTGATCTCAAATTTTAAAAATTAGTAGAAAACTTCCTCCTCTACATGATAGATGGATTAGATTTTCTAAAAATATTTCAGAATTAGGTGCGAAAATTAGAACACTCAGGCCTTTTATAAAGTCTGTGCAGTTGGATCTTTCTGAATGGTCCATCTTTCTTCAACCGGTACGATAAAATCACACATCCTTTTGAACTGAAACTTTTGTGTTATTCATATATGGATGTGGTCTAAAATATGATCAAAGTAGATTCTTCATATCATCAATGATGGGTCACCTGGACCGGCCCAGAGTGGAGTAGGCGGAATCTGGAACTTTCTGGACAATTCGTATTGTTTTGGCCACCACGGTCAATCCGTAGCTCCGATCGACACGAATCCACTTGGGTTATTTCAGCGTCGAGCTCCTCTTCGACATGGATGTATTGGATTTCCAAATATCATCAATATGAGCCCAGAAAACTGGGCCAAAAATTCACACACGGGAATAGCCTGCTGTTTGGAATCTGCAAGTGTGAAATTTCATGGCCAACCGGTCTTGACCGGTCGGATAGGGCTGGCCGACCGGTCTTGACCGGTCGTGACTTGTCTGGTCTTGTCCAAAAAGCTCTATAGAAGGCTGCCCATGTGGCCGACCGGTCTTGACCGGTCGGACCACTTTTCTGCATTCTTTCTTCTCTCCTTCCTCTCTCTTTGCTTTCTTCTTTCTTTGGCCCACCTTAGGTCTTCATCCAAGGCTCCTAAATGTCTCTTTTTGGTCTCTAATTAGATGAAGTCTGCTCTCAGTCCTACAATCACAAAACCTGCATTAGATGGGCTTTTTAAACATGCAAACCATGCATATAATGTGATGGAATGGCCTATACAATGTATAAATTGGAGGTTCAACACCACACAGATGATAAAGGTATACAATCTTTAAGCCTACATTTCACACTTCATAGTACTATCAAGTCACCTCTGACTTAAGCTTCGGAGGGCCAATGGCAAAGCGCCGGCCACCCTTAATTTTCTTCTTCGGCTTTCAGGTTTGAAGGGGAGCTCACTTCAAGAAGGGCGTATATTTGGGAGAGACCTGTTACCAGAATTTGACGTTAACAAATTGACGCCGTTTGTGGGAACGATATTCAATTCATCTCCATTATCAATTGTCACCTCCACTATGCCTCCTAAGAAAACGACTCATCCTTTCACCTCAAAGAAAACGTTACCACCACCAGATATCCCTGAGCCAACTCCTAACCTCCCTCAGGCTGCTTCAAGAGGGATTTCTTCGGTAGAGCCCAACTTTCCTGCGCAAAATCCATTCTAAGATATATCTGGCGGCTTCGACGGTATTATGCATTTCGTCGAGGATACACTCCTTACTCTCTAGGCTGGATTTCAAACCCTATCTAATCGGCTTGATTAGCATTTTCTCGAATCGCAGCAACCTCCAGAAGGACCGCCATTGCAACCTGCACCCGCAGCTTCTAGACATTCTTTAGATGAACCGTAAGTTCAGGCCAACCCTCCTTCAAATCGTATTCCTCGTGGAAATCAAGTTCCTAATCAACGGCCGCAATATATCCGCTTCAGTGCTTCTCGACAACATCAACTTGAAGAATAACTTGATGTCGAGACATCTAGTTATACTCTGCCTTAGGAAGGAGATCTCAGGAAAATTGAAGACCGTTTCCTTGATATTGAACAGCGATATCAGTCTAACCTCCCGACATCCATTCTGGCGACAATCTGACGATCTGAACCTCCTTTTACTGGCGAAGTTATGGAGGCTCCTCTGCCTAAAAAATATCAGACCCCCAGCATTGTTCCATATACTGGTATCGGCGATCCCTTTGAGCATCTGGTGACGTATAGATCCCTCATGGAGTTGGAAGGATATAGCTCAAAAATTATGTGCAGAGCCTTCTCTTTAACTCTGAAAGACATAGCGTGTACTTGGTTTCGTGGTCTAAAGCCTCGACCCATTGAATCCTTCTCTCAGTTATCGGATCTCCCTTTCTCAGTTCATGGGAAGCATCCGTATCAAAAAACCCGCATCTCGCCTATCAGATTTGAAGCAGTAGCATGAAGAGACAATTAAAGAATTCACCATTCGATTTACGGCAGAAGCAGTCCAAACTGAGAGTTATACCAAAGATAAAGGTCTCATCGCCCTTATAGCGGGCATTACAAAGCGAAAATTTTCGATTTGTCCTGGATAAAAACCCTCCTAAAACGATGATCAAGTTCCAGGCTAAAGCTCAAAAATATATTAACGCTGAAGAAGTAGCCTTGGCTCGTCATGGTATTTAAGGAAAAAAGCGAAAGGCTGAAGATATTTCTCCAGCAGATAAGAAGTACCGACGTGATCAACGTGACCGCTCTCCAAAGAAGTCTTATTCCAAGAAATATTGCCATTATACGCCTCTCAATCAGTCACTAGAAGAGGTACTGATGGAGATCAAACATAAGTCGTATGTTAAATGGCCTCCTAGGATCAAATTGGATCCCTAAAAAAAGACAAAAGAAAGTTTTGTTACTTTCATAAAGATCATGGGCATAATACCCAAGATAGTATATCCCTTAAAGGCCAGATTGAAGCCCTCATTCGAAAGGGACACCTCCGAGACTACATTGCACGACAAGATCATTCGCCTAAACGATCTGATACCCTAGCACATCGTGATCATCAAAACTAAAGGAAGAAGTCACCGCAACATCGTCCTTCATAGGAGGATACCGAACCAGCAGGCGAAATCCGAACTATTGCAGGTGGCCCGACTTGTGGAGGGGATTCATGAGCCTCAAGGAAAGCATATACTAGAAAGGCGAGCTAGAAGCCTTAACATATTTATTGGGTGGAGAAGTCATCTAGCCCAACAAATTTGAGCCATCAACCAATCTCCTTCTCCTACGAGATGGTAAAGGAATCCTTTTCCCTCATGAAGATTCCATCGTAGTGGCGTCAAAGGTATCGAATTATTTAACTCACCGTATTATGTTGGATACAGGTAGTTCTGTAGACGTCCTTTACCTTGAAGCTTTCAACAAGATGGCTCTTGCCAAAAATCTACTCAAACCTGTCTCGACCCCCCTTGTCGGTTTTGGAGGTGAAGTGGTGGCGCCAGAGGGGAGTAGTGACCTTCCCATTACATTCAGAGAAGCTTCGACTAAAGTCACGATTTTCATCAACTTTCTTATTGTCGATTGAAAGTCGACATACAATACAATCTTGGGCCGACCCTCGCTCACCAAGATAGGGGCTGCTCTACACCCCCTCTACTTATGCATCAAGTTTCCCACTCCGAGAGGAGTGGGAGTGGTTCGAGGGAATAAAAAGGAGGCTCGAACATGTTATAAAATCACAGCACAAGATCAAAAGAATGTCCAGGCAGCTCCTATAATGATGATTTCAGGAGATTCAGCAAGTTCTCCGATGGCAACAAACCTGGACCTAAGGGAGAGTACGTGTCAAGCAGGAACTCCCGGAGAAGAAACAGTTGAAATTTAGTTATCTAAGGATGACCTTTCTAGAAAATTCCATGTCGGATCGTCTCTGGATTCCTCCTTTCGAATTTGCCTAACTGACTTCCTAGTCAAATATCAAGATATATTCGCCTGGTCTCATGAAGATATGCTAGGTATCGACCTTGACATTGCTGTTCATCGCTTAAATGTTGACCCAAAAGTTAAACCTATCCATCAACGGTGACGAGCGTTCACAGCTGAAAGGCAGATGGTGATTAAAGATGAGGTCAAAAAATTATTGGTCGTCAACTTTGTCGAAGAGGGTCGTGAACGTCGTTCTCGTGTGCAAGGCAAACGGTAAGTGGAGGATGTGCATAGATTACTCCGATCTGAACAAGGCGTGCCCGAAGGATAGCTTCCCGACTCCCCATATCGATCAACTGGTCTATTCAACAGCAGGACATGCCCTGCTTAGCTTTATGGACACTTATTCTGGTTACAACCAGATCATGATGCATCCACCTGATTGTCAAAATACTACCTTTATCACTGATCGAGGTCTATTTTACTATAAAGTGATGCCTTTTGGTCTCAAGAATGTTGGGGCCACCTATCAACACCTAGTTAACAAAATATTTGCCACGCAAATCGGCATGAATATGGAGGTTTACGTTGACAACATGCTCGTAAAAAGTGTCACAGCCAAGGATCATCTCATAGATCTCCAAGAAGCCTTCGATCTGATGAGGAACTATCAAATGAAGTTAAATCTAGAAAAAATGTGCTTTTGGGGTCTTTGCTGGAAAATTTCTCAGGTTCATGGTTGGTCAGCGAGGGATTGAAGCAAACCCTGAAAAGATTAAGGCCTTGATTAAAATGCAATCTCTATCCACTCTCAAAGATGTTCAACGATTGGCTGGTCATATTGGATCGTTAAACAGGTTTATTTCGCGTGCCTCTGATAAATGCCTTCCCTTTTTTAAGCTCCTCCGTACAACTGCAAAAGCTGACTAGGTGTGGACCCAACAATGTGAGGAGGTATTTCAGCAACTGAAATAGTATATGAGCACCTCCCATTTTGTCCAAGCCTGTTCCGCATGAATAGCTTTTTCTTTATTTATCTGTATCTTTCACGACCGTGAGGGCCGCCTTAATAAGAGAAGTCTCCGGGGTACAAAGGCCCGTTTATTATGTCAGTCGAGCAATGATGGATGCTGAAACTCGATACTCCGATATGGAGAAACTTGCTCTAGCCTTATTAACTGCAACTCGGAAACTACGGCCTTATTTTCAAGCCCATTCTATAATAGTACCTACGAATCATCCTTTAAGGCAAGTCCTTCAAAAGCTCGAAGTATCTGGATGGTTAACTAAATGGGCGATCGAGTTTAGCGAACACGACATTACTTTCTGCTCGTAAACCGTAGTGAAGGCCCAAGCCATAGCCGATTTCATTGCTGAATTTACATAGTCAACCCCTACTGCTCCTATCTCCAGCAATGACTCGATAACCAGTGAGCAGGCACCCTGGTCACTTTACGTAGATGGATTATCATGCTCCACTGGTAGTGGAGCCAGTATGATCCTAATCGCTCCTGATGGGTCACAATTCCAATATGCTTTACGCTTCAATTTTCATGCCTCTAATAACGAAGCGGAATATGAGGCCTTAATCATTGGTCTCGAATTAGCAAATGTGCTCGCGATAAAGAACCTATTTATTCACAGTGACTCTCAGCTCGTAGTCAATCAAGTGCTCAATGAATTCGAGGCAAAAGAAGTGCAGATGGCTTCGTACAAATCTTGAGTGCTCATAACTCATATCCCTCGCGAGAAGAAGAGGCTCACAGATTCTCTAGCGAAGTTAGCTTCCACACCAGAGTCCGATTTGAAGCAAGTTGTTCCTATCGAGCATATCCATTCTCCGAGTATCAATCAAGTCGCTCCAGAGCAAGTTATTACATTGCATTTTTCTCCATGCTGGATGGATCCCGTCATCCTTTACCTCCAAAGCGGATAACTCCAAGATAATAAAAAATCTGCGCGACAAATTCGTTACCATGCTGCTAGGTATGTCCTACAAAATGAAAAATTGTTAGGTAAAAGTTTTTCTTTGCCGTATTTAAGGTGTCTCCATCTAGAAGAAGCACACCGTGTTCTAGATAAAATATACCAGGGGCATGCGGTAACCATCCCAAGGGACGGTCTTTAGCATATAAAACAATGAGGCAAGGGTACTATTGGCCCACTATGAAGGCAGATGCGATCGAATTCTCCAAGAAATGTCATAAATGTCAACAATATTCTCCAGTCCATCATGTACCATTTGAGCAAATGATGCTAATGGACGGCCCTTGGCCTTTTGCTCAATGGGGAGTCGACATAATCGGACCATTGCCCACCGGGAAAGGCCAGAACAGGTTCGCAATTGTGGCAGACGATTACTTCACCAAATGGGTCGAGGCAGAACCTCTGACCACCATCATCGAAAAGTAAACTACTAAGTTCATATGGAGGAACATTATGTGCTGTTATGGGCTCCCCCATTCCATAATTTCTGACAATGGAAGACAGTTCAATAATGCCGCATTCTTCAAGTTTTGCGAGAAATGGAAGCGAGAAATGGAAGATACGTAATATTCGAACTTCTCCATATCATCCTCAGGCTAACGGACAAGTAGAAGCGGTTAACAAAATTATCAAGCACCATTTGAAGACCAAACTTGATGAATGTAAGGGTATGTGGCCAGAACTCCTACCAGAATTTTTATGGGCTTACAAGATTCAACTCGCAATTCAATGGGAGAAACACCCTTCTCACTGGCATTCGGCACCGAAGCAGTCATCCCAGTAGAAGTTGAGATACCTACTCATCGAATAGAAGACTACGAGGCAGCCCACAATGAGGAAAGTTTAAAACTTCACCTCGAACTCCGAGAAGAAAAAAGGGATACATTTCATCTTCGATCAGCGGCATATCAACAACAAATAGCCCGCTATCACAATTCAGAGGTTAAAACCAAAGCTTTTCAACTCGGTGACTTAGTGCTCAAGCAAAAATTAGAGTGACCACTCGGTTGTTGGATCTGAACTGGGGAGGCCCGTATCGAGTCATCAAGGTTGTTCGACCAGGAACTTACTATCTTGAAGACATGCGAGGAAGACCCCTACGTTGCCCTTGGCACGTGGAACATCTACTTCGATTTTTCTCATAAACCATTCATAATGTGAATATCGGATTATATTTGAATAAATACATTATTTTCATTCTATCTGGTCAGTTATGAAATCCGTAACTTGGTCGCTACTCCACTTGTTAGACCTGAATAGCCCTAAAGAGAATATACATTCTCTTGACTAAGTCTTCTGCTCTCAGTAAAGCCAAAGACTCAATTAATAGGTCAACCTATCTCCAAGCGGACATCGTCGCTAGGACCTCCCTAATTGAGCCCGATTCATTTTCATGAGTTGAGTAAAACATTTAACAATCATGAATTCATTCCCATGAATCAAAGAAGAGATAGCAAAACATCCTTTCATTCAATAATCATTTGGATTACATTTGTTCAAAAAAGAGAGAAGGATCAGCTCGATGCCACTCATTCATTGCATAGAGGAGGTGCTCAGCTTTCTCCTTTAGGTCCCGTCTCAGGAACTCCTATCTTCAGGTCCGTGACTTCATTTTTAGCCATTGCTCTTTCCTCAGTAGCGACGACTGTAGAAACTTTGTCAAATTCCTCCATATTGAACGCTGGAGAAATTCATTGCATAACCCTAATCGCAAATTCGCAACCAGCGACATATGCTTCATACCACTCATCTTCGTAAAGTTGTGAAGTTCAGAACTCCAGAATTGCACGAGGATCTTCTTCAGACACCATCTTGACATATGCTGTCCTCTCTTCATCCCAGTGGATGGAGTCGTCCTTCAATTGAACAAGGGTCTTCTTCTCCTTCTTCAAAACTTCGATGGCCTCCTTAAGGCTCGCTTTGCACTCCACGAGCTGCTCCTCGAGAGAAATCTTATCCTGACTTAAGATCTCTCTCTCCTTCTCGGCCTTCTCCTTTATCTTCGTAAGCCTTGCGACGTTGAGATCCAGCTATTGATACCTTTCAATCAAAGCTTAAATCTTGCCAATAAGGATCTTCTTCTCCTCATTTAGTTTAGCAATCAGAGTCTCGCGAGACTTTATTATTGATCCCTACCCTGAACCTCATTCTCCATCGCCCGTCTCTTCTCTTCTCCTTCATCAATGATGCGATGAGCAGCATCGATGTCGCGTCTCGTCTGCAGAGTAAGGTCCAAACCCTGCTCGAAAATGAAGGAGATTGTTATTAAAGGTATAAAAGTTTCTTTAAAAGAAATAGCAGAAATGATAATGTGCTTCATGCTTACCTGGATCAGCCTCACTCCAATGTCCGTGGAAAGATCCTCTGGACTAGGCTCAAGAAGAGCACCGAAGGATTTGGGAGTGATGTTTTTAAAAATAAACTTGTAAATAGGATGCAAGTGAGCCAGAATGGTATGGACCCCAGTCCCCAAAGGCTGGGCTACCACCATTTCAAAAGTGCTCGCCTCGGGAGCAAAAGATGGTTCTTGAGTAGGAGCTGACTTTAGAGCAAGATCTAACTCGCGAACTGCAGTAGGCTCGTGACCCTGACTCAGCCCCACCTCGTCGCCCCTCGGGGAGTTATCTACTATATCAATTACCAGCTGGTTGGGAGGACCAGCCGAAGCGGTTGCTGCCGTTTCCTCTTAGGGGGATTGTGTGGCTGCAAGCCACGAGCAGGTTCATCTACTCGCACAGGCAGGCTGGAGGGACCAACCGTTGTATTCTTTTACCTTGTCGAAGCAACGCCCTTCAGATGGGGCAGCACTCCCAGCACTCCCCTCTTCTCTCCGACATTCACCATTGCCTCCTCCTGGGAGATAAGACCAGAGGTAGCTAGACAAGGAAGCGAGAGAGAGAGAGAGAGAGAGAGAGAGGTTGACGTTTCTATCGTCCTCCGAGAGCTTGAAGACTTTGATGATTTTCTCGTTGATTCCTCCTCACAAGCTGGGTTTCTTCCCGGCAAGAACGCCTGCAAGATGCAAGGAAAACCAACTTAGTAACAAAGATGGAATCCTGCCTATTTTCATGGAAGAGTAAAAATTCACCACCTACGCAAAAGAAGCGACTGACGTTATGTCCTCTCGAGTTGGACCCTACGTCAGACTCCCAATTACCGGAGACATAAAACCACTGCCTCCTCCATCGGGAATAATTCGAAGTAGGATTCCCCATGATGAAATTCTCTCAGTGTCAGTAACATAAGTAGTACCAACCCTCACTGGACGGGCCTTTTTGAGTTAGTACATCTTCAAAAACTCATCGGCAGTTAAGTCCTCGCTCCCCGCTTGCTTCCAGAGGACATAGGCACTCAATACAATCCTCCAGCCATTTACTATAAGTTGGCTGGGGGTAATTTTGTAGATACGGAGCACGTCCCAGACGAAAGGGTGAAGGGAGAGACGTACTCCAAGTCGAAAAAAATATTCATACAGAGCCACACAGCCCGACGGTGGAGAATCTGGGATTTCTCTCTCTCTGGGCAGTCTGAGAACGACGGAGTCGAGAATCCAGTATCCTTCTCGTAAGCCAGATATTGTTCCTCCGCCATTATCGAAGGATAACCAGAGGCAGAATATCTTCCCGCTAGCAGCCTTACATTGTTTGATTCAGAAGAATTCGGAGTATTGTCTACCAGAGGAACGACCTCATTATCAGAGTCCCCCGTCATAGAAAGAAGATTGAAGAAAAGAAAGAAAGGAGGAATACCTCAGCAAAGAGGTCACCCCAAAGACAGATAGAAGAAGAAGGAATTTTTTATCTCCAGTAAAAACTTCAAAATGAAGGAACCTCCACAGGCTCCGATATTTATAGGCAATCATTTCATCAGGACTTGGGTGACACATAGCGACCCTTCATTTGGCACGACAGTCGAACGAGCAGGAGCATTAAATCCTGAGACACGTGGCGAGTGCCGCTTCATTTCTCTTAGCCGAAAAGCTAGTGCTCATAAATGCGGGCTCAATCATGTACGACTTCTCCTTCAAAAAATGCACTAGGCGGTTACATGTACAGACAAGTCCTTCGCTTAGCTGCTCAACACTAAGGACTTGGGGGGCATCTATCGTAAAATAAAGTTGGTCGTCGAATGAGTCTAAAGACACACAACACACGAGTGCCTCTGACTCTATAAAGTCCTGACCAAACTATCCAACTAACAAGCCTACCTGGTCGCGTCTTGTATATCGCACAGACCTGCGACTTCCTATACCCTCCCGATATGTGAGCAGGACTGGTCGCTGGTCGTCGAGTGGGAACATCTCCATCATCCGAGCAGCTCTACTCCCTGGTCGTCAAATGAGGACATCCCCAAGTTCGAGCACCCCTGGTCACTGGTCGTTCGATGGGGACGTCCCTCGTCTCATAATACCAGGAGTCCATATAGGCCGGCTTTGGCTTGTTTCTATTCATAGTTCCGTACCACGAGGGGCCTCCATCAAGGGACATGAGCGGCTAAACATCTAGATTGGTTATGCCATCTTCTGATCTGAGGATTAAACAGGATAAGCTCCTTATCCCCCAAATCAGATATAATCTTAACAGTTTGCGTAATAGAATGGATCACCCGGATCTATATAAATGAATGGCCTCACAGATGATAAAGGTACACAATCTTTTAGCCTATGTTTTCAATTCATCTTACTATCAAATCACCTCTAACTTAAGCTTCGGAGGGCCAATGGCCAAGCGCTGGTCATCCTTAGTTTTCTTCTTTGGCTTTCAAGTTCGGAGGGGAGCTCACTTCGAGAAGGGCGTATATTTGGGAGGGACCTGTTACCAGAATTTGACGTTAACACCAACAAGGGGATGGTTTACCCGTAACCAAAGCTGAAAATGAGAAGTAGTGTGAAAGTCGTCGAAAGAATGGTAAGTCAAATTTTTGTTATAGGCATTTGGTTGAGCTGTACACCTTTAGATCTTTAGTTTGATCTATCTATGAAGAAGGTAATCCTGGAAACTCATGAGATGAACACTCACTATACACACTAGGTTAAACTTGTTCAGATTCTTCTGTTTATCAATTAATTAGTGGGGATTCTATAAGAATACTTTTTTATGTTTAGGGAGTTTTAGATTTCAACTTCTATCACCCAGTTTTTCTGAATTTTGCACTTGTATGTCTTGGAGTTTATAGGAGCATAGTTCCTGAAAGAGCGTTGGGTTTTGGAAAGTTAAATTTGTTTCACGCATGTTTTGCTCGAGACTAGAAAAATGCTGGTTGGGGGGTGTGTTGAGCTCTGAATTGTGCATATTCTAACCTCATTTCATCACTAACTATACATGAATTACATGTTTAAAGACCTACCTAATGCATGGTTTTGTGATTGTAGGAATGAGAGAGAGTCTTCGTCATTTGAATGCTTAGAAGCCCTTCTAACATGCCTTGAAGATCAAAGGAATAAAGGATAAGAGGTGGAGGGAAGATGCAATGGAGATCGAGCAAGAAAAGTTAAAAAAATCATAAATTTACATGCTTGCCGGCTAACCTGCCAAACCCTCCAAAAATAGCATAATTGCTAGACAGTTTTTGTGAATGCCGACCTCTTGATCGGCCGACCGATCAGCTGGCAAGTTAGCTTGTGTATTTTAATGTCTAGAGAGTTGTGTATTTTGAAGCCCAAGCTCCGGCTAGCTGGCCAACGTCCAGATTGGGTAAGGACTCTCAGATCTCTGGAAGATTCCGTGTTGGTGACGGAATTTTGCTATAAAAGGACACCTCTACGTTGTTCCCAAGGCATCATAGAAGGCTGGAAAGTTCGTGAGATGTGAAGAGGAGCGTCGTGGAGTGTTCGCAACTTCTCCGACTAGGGTTTTTATGTTTTTCTATGCTTTTTAGAGTAGTTTTCTTTTGAGTTTTAGTTCAATCTGTCAATGGTTGGCTAAACCTCTTAGCTAGGGCTAAGAGGTGAAGCTTTTAATTATTTTCTATGTCTAATTCAAATTAGTTCAAGTACTTTTGGATTTTATGAAGAACACTTCTAGTTCTAGTTGGAAATAAATTTAGTATTTTTAGTTAATTTTCTATCTTTTGTGATTGCTATTACATGGGATGTTTTTATTACTGAGATTACTTAATGGGGTGTTCATTGATAAGATTTTGGGTTGTAAAGATCTTAGATCCATCATAATATGTTGGATGCTAGGGGATCTTACAAACTAAGTTTCCTAAGTGCATATCTAGAACTAAACTAGAAGAAGTTCTTATCTTTTGATTGGATCCGGATGGGTGTTTATGTATTAATTTTGGTTCAATAGAAGTTCAATTAATGCTTCTATATCAAGTCTAGTGACAAGGCTTGAGGAAGAATCATGAATCTGATCTTAATTATTTTGTGAAGGATTGGGTTATGTGATTGAATACACCCAATGCCTTAGTTGATTATGAGAGAACCATATTAATAGATGATCCATCTATGTTAGATAAGCTATGATGATTTGATTGCTCTATATTCCAGTTGGATAGGGATAGAACTTCAATATCAATTGAGTTATTGGTTTGAATGATTTGAATTGGCATTGTGAATGATTGTAAGTAGATCTTTGGCGCTTTAGTACTTATTTCCTTGATTTAGTTATAACATAGATATTTTATGTTCTTAATTTCCATCCATCATTACAAATTCGAATTTAGGCTGTCCTAATTATAAAACTTAGAATTGTTATGAAAATCCCTGAGGATCAACCTCAGTCTTACCGAGAATTATTACTACATTGCAGCCTTGGACTTGAGGCGAGTGAACAACATGCACCTGCTCCGAAATTCTTTCGACTGGAGGACCGAAATCCTTTCGAAAAGGGATTTTTCCCGTCAAAGTAGAAGTACAGAGAGAGGAGAAATCCAAAAAAGAACTAAGTCTGGAGACAGTCGAAGGCCACATGCACCTGGCACAGTCGAAGGCCACATACGCCTAGGGCACATGCGCTCGGGCACAGTTGGAGGGCACATGCTCCCGGGACCCCTATTTGCACAAATACATGTGCTCACCTTGGAGGACATTCCTCTCTCTCTCCACTCCATTTCCACATGTGCCCACCACATGGGTACATGCGTCCGGACGTCCTTGACAGGGCGAGACGTTCCGTGGTGTGGCCCGCTTTGGTCAGGACCCGCCTCTCTGAAGTGGTATACTTTCGGACACACACCGATGATATCTTTCCATCCCCCAGGCTAGATTCTCCAACAATCGACGTTAAATGCCCCTAATCAGCGATTTACTCTTAAAAGATCAGTACTTCGCCATTTTCACAATCCCAGAAACCCCTCCGTAAGAGCACAAATCGACCGACGCTCGGTAAAATTAAGTGAAATCTGACCGACGTCAAGCGAGATTTAGCATCTCTATGATCTAAAGTAACGTAATCATGCATTGCATCAATGTTAATCATTGTCCTAATTGAAAAACACCATGATTAAGTCGTAAACAGGCCTAGTACGTAATCATTTTCGACCCTAGGAAGTGTCTTGCCGGCCCGAAGATCAACTGACGCCAAGTGGAATTGGACGCGATCTCACTGACGACAAGCCAGATTTAGCATCATTACAACCCTAATGAACATAATCCAACACCATCTAAAGATAATCATCATTATTAATCATTAAATACTGTGATTAAGCGGTAAAAAGGCCCAGTACTTAGTCATTTTTTTGCCTTGGGAAGTGCCCTGCTGGCTCGAAAATCAAATGACGCCAAGTGGAATTGGATGCAATCTCACTGACATCAAGCCAAATTTAGCATCATTACAACTCCAATAAACATACTCCAACACCATCTAAAGATAATGACCATTATTAATCACTAAATACTATGATTAAGTGGTAAACAGACCCATTACTTAGTCATTTTCGGCCCTGGGAAGTGCCCTGTCGACCTGAAAATTGACTAACGCCAAGTGGAATTAGGCGCAATCTCACTGATGCCAAACCATATTTAACATCCTCATACCATAAGACAACTAAATCAGGTACTTGTGGGATATTAATCCCCACTATTTATTAGTTATTGGCATAAACGGGCGTATACTAGCCTTGACACTTAGTCATTTTCATGCCCCAAAATGTGCAATCTAGCCCATCAGACTTAAATCCTCGAAGGAGTATGGCTCGATACAACTTATCCGATCGATCTAACATCTCAAAGCATCGATCATTAATGATAATACGATTGAGTTAAAGACACTCATAAATCGGATTAACCAAATCAAGTGCATAATCCATCCAATATGCCAACTACAAAGCACTCACTATGATATTCTTGTATTCACACATACAAAAGCAGATTTGAGACATTAGTCTAACCTCGTGCCGACAATCAGAAAGTGTGCAAATGAAGGAATGTTTTTGAAGACGAGTCGCTAGACTCTAAGATCAAACATATTTTATTTGTATTTGTTCATGCATTGTATACGCTTTATACATCTCGGATCAAGGTCCGAGGCTAAACTGAAGGGACTATGGTTACCATGAGAAACTGAAATCAAAGAGTTCTAACTACACTCAAAATGTCCTGCTATGGACTGCCATTACAAAAGGTAATTGATATACTACCCATCCACAACGGGATCTGCTGGTTGAGCTGATCAGGTAGTTTCGATGCACCTTCTCACAATCACCCGTCATAAAAATACCGGAAGAAGGCTCTGAGTTGTGCCATTTTGAAGTCACCCATCATAAAAATACAGGAAGAGGGCTCTGAGTCGTGCCTTCTTGAGCTTACCTGTCATAAAAATACAGGAAGAGAGCTTCAAGTTGTGCTGAGCAACAATCGTAGTTCATGTACTCCATGGTCACCCGTCATAAAAATACAGGAATATGGCCCATCGATGAGCCACTCGATTAAAAATCTTGACGGTCCTTCAACCTGAACAACCCAAAAGAAAATGGGGCATATGCATACAATTTGGCCAAAATGATGGCTCGGTCCACAATAAGAAAATAAAAGGTCTATACGACCATGAACTCAAGACCATAATCCTTGGCGGGTTAGTCTTTTTCCTTTTAATTAAGGGTGATCAACTATTGATGTAATTAAGGTCTCGTGACTAGTATCACAACCTCGAATGTAAAAGATCTCAGAATCTCTGGAATAAAATTTACCTTGCGATATCTCTTCTTCTGTGTACTTTGTGGATACTTGTGATTGTTTATGAATGTCTCTATTACTCAAAACCCTCCAGAACAACGAAACATAAGAAAACTGCCTTGCACATTTTCTGGTTTTAACAAGTATATGTCTACAAGCCTAATAAACATACATCTTGTGTGTGAATGTGTCTATCTAGAGCATAACATACATTCTAATTAAGCATTCATAATTAAACAATTAAACATACAATGTATAAGTAGAAATGTGCTCAAATCAATCCTAAACACAAGCATGTATAGTGGTACGACTACTTGTCTACTCCACTCCCGGTTCCCGTACTCATCCCTTAAGCACATCGAAATTCACTAAGGGAGTGTAAATCAGGTTCCTCCAAACCTAGGAGTTTTAAATTAATTTCACCTTATCGGGGAGTTTAACAAGGTTCCTTCAAACTTATTAAGGAGATTTTACTAGTTCATCTCTCAACCAAGATGTTTATGGGTTCCATCCAACCCAGGAGTTTGACAAGGTTCCTCCCAACCCTTCTCTTCCAATCTTAGAACCTAGCATAGACTCCCATCGAAGGCTCCCTTTAGAGACTTGGTCGAATTTGATTCCAAATTCTCACACTCAATCCTCCACAAAGAAAGAGTGTAACTGAACTCTTACAATTTGACACTTACTTGTCGGATTGAGCCCCTTTCGTAGCGTCTCTTGGGTTGCTTGATCCCCGCTCTCCTGTGCTTCAATCACTACCCCTTTGCTCCACCGATCATGTTGTCGATGCATTACCAATGTTTTAGCTCCACCGATCATGTTGTCAATGCATTGCCAATGTTTCAGCTCCACCGATCATGTTGTCGATGCATTGCCAATGTTTCAGCTCCATCGATCAATCACCTTACATGTGATGCTCTTTTAAGATGCCCAAGGTGATAAGAGATAGGTTAAATCTTTTACAATAGGTTGTGTGTTACAAGCTTATAGGGATTCAACTATATAGATCTTTAGAGAGGTTTAGACAAAGGATCTACCTATGGTGTAGGTGCCTAAAATATCTACAGATCAAGAGAGAACAATTTCATCTTCATATGAGCTTTGAATGCTCCATCTTATGATGAATCAAGAGGAAGATGAGTTGGGTATGGTAGGATTAAAGCTTAATGGTGTGGGCAATGTGGGTAGCTTCTAGTACTCTCAAATCTCTCTCCTTAGTCCTCAAATTGAGCCCAACCACTTTATAAAGAAAGCTTCAACGGATAGAAAATGGCTAGCAACAGCTAACTATCGGTTAACCAACAAGACCTGTCAATCGACTGACTAGACTGAGGGCCATTGGCAGACTGAATTTGGAACTCAGTCAACCAAAGTAAGGCCTAAACACAATTTGGGTTGTTGTCCATTTTTTGGCCTTAATCGGTTGGTTGACCAGACCGTTGATCGGCCAACGACTTTCTATCGGCCGGTAGATGGTCGACCGACAGTTCTGTAAGACTACTGTTTGAAGTTGTATTTGAAATTACAATGGTAGTCTAACATGACACCTTCGTATGTGCGTATGCTTAAAGAGTAACTAATATTATGGCTAAGTCCTATAGTGGGGTGATTAGGACCTTTTGAAATTCTTTTCGTCTACTTACACAATTTAATAAATTAAATTAAGTAAGCAAGAACACTTCGGCTTTCAAGCCTAAGTGGGTCCAATCACAAGACGAGCATATTGTTTAAGCAATAAGCAACTGTTAGAGCTTAGAAAAATCAAAACTGCTCGTCAGCAGTCTTTTTCCTGTGTTTCATTATTTTGGGGAATTCTGAGTATAGAGACATTCATAGACAATCATAAGCAATCACAAAGTATACACGAGAAAGCACCGCGAGGTGAATTTTATTCCAGAGATTCCGAGATCTTTTACATTCCGGGCTGTGAACTGGTCACGAACCCTTAATTACATCAACGGATGATTACCCTTGATTAGAAGGCAAAAGTAAATGCATGCATGTATCATAAATGAATTAAATAAAGCATTAAAAGAGCATAAATATAAATAAAGTACAGCATAGACAACATGGAGATTTTTACGTGAAAACACTTACGGGAGAAAACCACGGCACAAAGCGACAAGATTCCACTATGAATTTTAGTTATACAATAGATGGAATATCAAAGGGATGAAGCTCGGATAGATCGAGCAAGTAGTTTAAATCGCCAGGGATTATAGTCTCGAGTTCATGGTCGCAGAAACCAAGCCTAGGATTTATTATGGACTAAGCCATTGTTAAGACCAGTTAGATGTCGGTCCCATACTCCTCGGGCGTTCCTAGTTGAGTAGCAACCAGGATTTTAATCGAGTCGTATATCTCAGTGTCATAACGCGTCTCTATGGGGGATATGACTTTCAGGGATACACTTCACTGTTTCCGTTCAGTGTAACCAAGGCCAGTGACCGTCTCCGATGGGACGGGTGACTTGTTGGAAGGCACTCCATGGAGTCTTTGTGCAAACAGGGTTTCGACCTAGTCGTATATCTCAGTGTCATGACGCGTCTCTATGGACGATATGACTTTCGAAGATACACTCCAGGGCATCCACTTACTGCAACCAGGGCTAGTGACCGTCTCCGATGGGACGGGTGACTTACTGGAGGGCACTCCATGGGGTCTTTGTGCAAACAGGGTTTCGACCGAGTCATATATCTCAGTGTCATGACGCGTCTCTATGGACGATATGACTTTCAAAGATACACTCCAGGGCGTCCACTTACTGCAACCAGGGCCAGTGACCATCTCCGATGGGACGGGTGACTTGCTGGAAGGCACTCCATAGGATCTTTGTGCGACCAGGGTTTCGACGGAGTCGTATATCTCAGTGTCATGACGCGTCTCTATGGACGATATGACTTTCAAAGATACACTTCAGGGCATCCACTTACTGCAACCAGGGCTAGTGATCGTCTCTGATGGGACGGGTGACTTACTGGAGGGCACTCTATGGGGTCTTTGGTGCAAACAGGGTTTCGACCGAGTCGTATATCTCAGTGTCATGACGCGTCTCTATGGACGATATGACTTTCGAAGATACACTCCAAGGCGTCCACTTACTGCAACCAGGGCCAGTGACCGTCTCCGATGGGACGGGTGACTTGCTGGAAGGCACTCCATGGGATCTTTGTGCGACCAGGGTTTCCACCGAGTCGTATATCTCAGTGTCATGACGCGTCTCTATGGACGATATGACTTTCAAAGATACACTTCAGGGCATCCACTTACTGCAACTAGGGCCAGTGACCGTCTCTGATGGGACGGGTTACTTACGGGAGGGCACTCCATGGGGTCTTTATGCAAACAGGGTTTCGACCGAGTCGTATATCTCGGTGTCATGACGCGTCTCTATGGACGATATGACTTTCGAAGATACACTCCAGGGCGTCCACTTACTGCAACCAGGGCTAGTGACCGTCTCCGATGGGACGGGTGACTTACTGGAGGGCACTCCATGGGGTCTTTGTGCAAACAAGGTTTCGACCGAGTCGTATATCTCAGTGTCATGACGCGTCTGTATGAACGATATGACTTTCGAAGATACACTCCAGGGCGTCCACTTACTGCAACCAGGGCCAGTGACCGTCTCCGATGGGACGGGTGACTTGCTGGAAGGCACTCCATGGGATCTTTGTGCGACCAGGGTTTCGACCGAGTCGTATATCTCAGTGTCATGACGCGTCTCTATGGACGATATGACTTTCAATGATACACTTCAGGGCATCCACTTACTGCAACTAGGGCCAGTGACCGTCTCTGATGGGACGGGTTACTTACGGGAGGGCACTCCATGGGGTCTTTATGCAAACAGGGTTTCGACCGAGTCGTATATCTCAGTGTTATGACGCGTCTCTATGGACGATATGACTTTCGAAGATACACTCCAGGGCGTCCACTTACTGCAACCAGGGCCAGTGACCGTCTCCGATGGGACGGGTGACTTGCTGGAAGGCACTCCATGAGATCTGTGTGCGACAAGGGTTTCGACCGAGTCGTATATCTCAGTGTCATGACGCGTCTCTATGGACGATATGACTTTCAAAGATACACTTCAGGGCATCCACTTACTGCAACCAGGGCCAGTGACCGTCTCTAATGGGACGGGTGACTTACTGGAAGGCACTCATTACCTTAGCCACTCAACTAACGGATCCCGCCTTGGACAGGACTCACATCAACTGGTCTTAACAATGAAGTATTTCAGACGTTTAGAACTCTTTGGTTACGATTTTCGATGATAACCATAGTCCTCTTTGATTTAGTTTCGTAACTCGATCCGACATAAAATAAATTCATGCAATGGATGCAAATGAGTATAGTACAAAGTAACTATGCTTTGTACATGCTCAAGAGAAGATCGCATTTATGCTAGATGTTAAGTGTATCAGACAAATTATGCATTTGCTTTGATCAATCTACTTCGTATATATCTTTGTGTCATCGATATTTTGCCCTCGCGTCTTCGAGATCGCGATTGATTTCATTTGGCATTAGTAGATTTTCGGGCCATCAGGGCACTTCCTAGGGCCTGTTTATGATCTGATCGGAGGATTTGGTGAATGCCTGTCACAATCGTCTTTGGATAGGGGTGGATTATGTCCACGAGGGTCGCAGTGCGATCGCATTTCGATTTGTTTAGCGTAAGTCGGTTTCGGAGCCAACAGGGCACTTCCCAGGGCTGAAAACAACTAATTAGTGTGCCTGCTGACCACTTGATTAAGGTATTTGGGGCTCCTAAGTTTGGATAACCTTATTGCGGTGCATGATTATGATATATCATGTTATGGCGGAGAGAAGTCTCCTTCTCGGGTTCGATCAAATTTCGCCCGATTCCTCTTGATTTCGGTCGTTTCTGGCTCTTTCGGAAGGGTTTCTGAGGTTTGCAATATTGGCTAAGGTTGGCCTTTTTGATTAAATTGCTGATTTGGGCCCACTTAACATCGACCGTTGGCGAATCCAGTTCGGGGGATGGATAGAGGACATTAATGTGTGTCTAGGAGCGTCCTCTTGATCGGAATGCGGGCCACATCAAAGGCGGGCCACATCACAGAAGGCCTCACCTCCCCATCAGCGTCCAGGCGCATCTCCCATGGGGTGTGGGCGCATGTGATCTCAAGTTGGGTGCATGTGATCCCATCCCAAGCGCATGTGAGAGAAAAGTGAGGAGAGAGGGAAGGGAAATGAGGTAAGCGCACGTGCCTGCCCCTTGGGCGCACTTGTGCGCATGTGGCTTCTCCCTTGGGCGCATGTCCTCCAAGGACTTGAGAAATTTCTCATTTGCTTCCAATAAAAGGATGAGCGCATGTCCCATGGGACTTGGAGGATTTTGCTCCGGTGGGAGAAATCCCTTTCCGGCAGGGCATCCGGCGAAGGGATGGGCGCATGTCCCTATCCCGGTGAGGATTCCGGTGAAGAATTTTTACCTCTGCAAGAAGAGTGCTCTGGGAGTGATGATCTTATTCCTATCTCATCAAGTAGAGGGGTATTTATAGCATGTTAATCGGGTATCGGGCGCATGTTGTTTGCAAAATGGAGAGCATGCGCATGCATTTGGAGAGAGGAGTCATGCGCATGTGATGGGAATCATGCGCATGTCACCATGCATCAGGCGCATGTGGCTATGGCATGCGCATGCAATGGTGTGTAGGCGCATGTTGCAAAGAAGGTGGGCGCATGTGCCCTCTTCTGTGGTGCGCACATGTGCGCATGTGCTCACACTTAGCACATATTTTATTATTTTTGATATTTTTGAAATTTTAAAATATGGAAAGGGAGAGAGAGGGCTCTCATGCGCATGTGGTGAGAGAGAAAATGCATGTCTCCTCATGGCATCCGCATGTGGAGAGAGAGTGGGCAAATGCATGTTCCAACACTTAGAATATTTCAGGTTTTAGGCTCCGACGGGCGACCTCCAAAGGGGGGCTACCTTTTTGGAGACTGAGGTTACTGACGCCAAGCCGCTTTTAGGCCATGATCAACCTCCTGAATGAATGGGGTGGGATACCGATGGTCATCTGCTGTAAATTTTGGTAGTTCTTTACCAATTTGGACCCTCCTGATCAGCTCTTTGCATAAGAATATTGTTCCGGGAAGTGCGCACATGGAAATATGCACCGCAAGGACTTCAAACTTGCTACTTAAGGTTTTGGGGCATTCCGGATCATTTGGCGGCCATCCGCATGTCTAATTCCAGCCTGAAATGATACCTGTAAGCTTTCGGGCCCTTATAGTCGTATACGGTCAAGGCAAAAATGCATTTGGAAGCGCACGGGTAAAGATATGCATCGTACGACCTTGAAACTTGCAGGTTAAGGGTTTTAGCGCGTTTCAGATCATTTGGCGGTAATCCGCATGTCTGATTCCACCCCAAAATAGCATTTATAGGTTTCGGTCATGATCCGCATGTTTGGGTTGCACTGGCATTTTCTGAGTATTTCGGATCTCGAAATCGGTCTAAATTGTCGTAGATGGATCGCTGAATACTATTTTATAATGGGTACAAATTTGAGCCCCAACAAGTGCCCCCCCGGTGCGCTGCGATGGATGTTTACGTCAAGCCAGTGCGGTGCACCGGTCCCCAGGCTCATGTATAAATACCGGACTCACTGAGTCATTTGGTCATTTCCGAATCAAGAAAACCAAAATTCTAAGAGGTGAGAGAGCTCCTCATGAGGGAGTAGGCGCATGTGCTCTTCCCATGGGTGCATGTGGCTGTTGAGCTCTTAATTGTGCATATTCTAACCCCAATTCTTCACTCATTGTGCAAGGTTTATATGGTTTGTAGGCTAATCCAATGCATGTTTTGTGACTACAGGACTGAGAGTGGCCCCACAGAATTGAAGATAAAAAGAGCTGATTTAGAACCTGAAATGAAGATCCAAAGAGAGCCGAAGGAAGAAGGGAACAAAGAAAGAAGTAAGGAAAGAAGAAAGCAGAAGAAAGAAAGGAAGAACACAAGAAGAAAAGGGAGCTGACCGGTCGTGACCGGTCAGCCATGTACATGGGGGAAGTGCTGAAGACATCCGACCGGTCATGACCGGTCGGACACAGTCACTGGAGGAAGGTTTTACAAGGCCGACCGGTCATGACCGGTCGGCCATGGCTACTGGAGTATAAAGGAAAACGTCCGACCGGTCATGACCGGTCGGACAAGCTTGCTGGACTAATGCTTTACAAGGCCGACCGGTCATGACCGGTCGGCCATGCTTGCTGGAATGAACGTGTATTGAGGCCGACCGGTCGTGACCGGTCGGCCAGGTGTACTGACTTAGAAACTCCTAAGTAACGTCCGATTTTCTCTGCGCTGCGTAAGTGTTACGCACTTTCTCGATTCTTCCGAAGTCGTGGAACCTTCAGACTATAAATAGACACCTAGGGATTGTTCCTAAGGTATGCTAGAAGGGTTCAAGCGAGGTTGGAGGCTGTGGAAGTGAAGATTGGAGTTTCACAACTCCTTTTGGTTTGCTTTGCTATTTTTATGCTTTTTATAGTTGTTTCATGTTTCCTTGGATCATGAGCAGCTAAACCTCTTAGCTAGGGCTAAGAGGTGAAGCTTGTAGTGTATCCAAGATGTTTTAATTCGTAGTTAAGTGGTTTTCAGTTTGGAATTCATGATTATGAACTAAGGTTTGAAGTTTATACAAGTTTTTACGTAATTTCTCTTAGTCTTGTGATGACTCATGGATGTTTGGATGAATTACTTATCTTCTTAATTTGTTTGCAACGGTCTAGACCTGTATGATCCGAGGAATTGGAGTGCGCTCTAGTACCAAGCTCTTCATAAAGGGGCTTCATGCCAAAGTTCTAGTTTTGGTTGATTATCTGGAATATGTATGGACTGTGCATATAATTTGAATCCAGTTCAAATCATGATCTAGCCTTGTCTTGTGAGAAGACTTGAGGATGGTTATGATTGGGAACTGGACCTATAGAAAAGGTGAATGACCTATGCAATGAGCATGCTCAGATCAGCCTAGAGTTGAGTGAACTCTATGCACAGAACTTACATGTTACAGACTTCTGGTTTAACAGTTCTATCATCCGACTAGATAGGCCTGACTGGTGATTCTAGTTGAGAGAATGGGAAACCACAGCGGATTGAACATCGAGGATTGCTACAAGTGAATCCTCGAACCCCTAGTACCTTCTTATAATTGTTTACATTCAATTTAGCTTAAACTATTAATCACGCACATTCTATTCAAACTTTGATTGTTAGCTTCAATAGAAACTTGTGGATGAGTTTGTGACATCCTACATAAGTCCCTGTGGATCGACCTCGGTATGACCGAGTTTATTACTACATCGCAACCCTACACTTGGGGAAGCGAGCAAGTTTTTGGCGCCGCTGCCGGGGACCTTGACGGTTTTCACAAATTTCTGAAATTAGTATCTATTTAGGACTCTTTTAGATTTTTAAAACTAACTTAGTTTATTTATTTGATTTTTTTCTTTTCAGGGATTTCTAGGAAGCTGAAGAAGATACAAGAGTTTCAAGTGCGAATCAGGTTCTATCTTTCTAAACCTTACTCTTCTCCTTCTCCTATTTCATTCCTATTCATCTCTTGTAGAGTGGGTGGAGATTCCTTTTGGATCTCTAAAAGGTCGGCCTTTTTGCCACCTGGATTCCTATTGGTCGGCTCAGCCACCTTGGTTCACCTTGTGCTCAGAGATTTCTTTTCTCATCTCTACTCCTCTTTTTCCTTTTTCTGCACTTTTTCTCAAAAGATTCAAAGAGTGGGTGGGGAGTTTTCTGAACCCCTATTGACCAGGAGAAATCGGTCTTTATCCTTGCTTCTGGCCTAGCCATTGCAAGACACCTTGTGCTTCGATCTTAGAGAAGAGTAAAGAAAAAGGAGGAAGAATTCTCCTTTCTTTTTTCTTATTTTTGGTTTTGCATGCCACATTGGGCTCGGGATTCCAATAACCGACTCATAAGTGAAGGGGGGATAGTAGAAGGGATTGATAGAGAGCCACGTGCTAGGAGACATCTAGATTCTCCAATTTTATCTGAAAGTATGGCTACAAATCAACCTAACCCGGTTCAAAATCAAACCGAAACAGGGGAGAATGTGGTTGAGAATGTTCCCCGACCTAGGACTTTACGTGATTTCTTGCAACCTGCAAGAACAAGCACTCCCTCATGCATAGTATTTCCACCAAATGCAGGGAATGTGGATTTGAAACCGGGAGTGATCAATCTTCTCCCTAAATTCCATGGTTTAGACAGTGAAAGTGCCTATCAACACTTTAGGGAGTTTGATGAGGTAATCACCACCATGCACTTTGCAAATGTGACTGAAGATGTAGTAAGACTTAAATTCTTCCCTTTCACTCTTAAGGATAAAGCCAAGGGTTGGCTGTATGCATTAAGGCCAAGATCAATCGGGTCATGGAACGATATGCACAGAGAATTTATAAAAAAATTCTTCCCTACTCACAAAACGAACATGCTTAAGCGCCTTATCATGAACTTTGCCCAAAAGGAGGATGAAACCTTTTCCCAATGTTGGGAGAGATTCAAGGACTTATTAAACGCATGCCCACATCATGGCTATGAAAATTGGCGGATTATAAGTTTTTTCTATGAAGGACTGATTCCATCCATGCGCCAATTTATAGAGATGATGTGTAATGGGGAGTTCATGAATAAGGAAGCTGATGAAGCATGGGATTATCTGGAAGAATTGGCTGAAAGTGCACAATCTTGGGACACACCTAAACCAACAAATTCCAAGATTGGCCAACAAAAGGAAAAGGGAGGAATGTATGTCCTATCAGAAGAAGATAGCATAAGTGCACGGTTGGCTAGCCTTACAAGAAAGGTCGAAGCCATGGAATTAAGGAAAGGAGAAACAATCAACTCCACTGAGGTTGAAACTGTTTGTGGAATTTGTGTTGGAAATCAACATGCTACACCAGATTGTCCCACAATTTCAGCAGTCCAAAGCATCTTACAAGAACAAACAAATGCCATAAACAGTTATCAGCAGCAATATGGTGCTCCAAACTCTAACACGTATAATCCTAATTGGAAGAACCATCGCAACTTCAGTTGGAAGAATGGGCCCAATGCAAATGCAAACAACACTCCAAAAGTATCACTAGAAGAGATGTTGGGTGCAGTTGTATCAGTCCAGAATGAGCATAACAAGACAAACTCTCTAAAAATAGATGGGTTCATGCAAGAGCAATTGAAATTCAATCAAAACTCAAACCAAGCCATCAATGAATTGAAAACATCTTTGGCTAGAGTTGAAGCTCACCTTAGTGTTAGAGAGAAGGGCACACTCCTTGCCCAACCTCTTCCTAACCCAAGGACCCAATATGAGATACAAGATGCAAGCTCATCCTCCCACCATACGGAACATGTCCAAGCTATCACCACTTTGAGAAGTGGGAAAGAAATTGATAAATCCAATCCGGTGAAGGTCCCTAAGCCTAAGGATCCGGAAATTCCCAAAGAGGATGATAGCCCAAACAATATTCCACAAGAGAAAGAACCGGAAAGACAATACAAACCGGTTGCCCCATTTCCACAAAGGTTGATTTCACCTAAACCTTTAGATAAAAATCTGGAGATTCTGGAAGTTTTCAAGCAGGTGAAGATCAACATTCCGCTGTTGGATGCAATAAAACAAATACCATCTTATGCCAAATTTTTAAAGGAATTGTGTACAATCAAAAGGAAACATAATGTTCACAACAAAGTGCTTTTGGCTGAGAATTTGAGTGCCATCATCAAACAAGAGGTGCCCCAAAAATACAAAGATCCGGGTAGTCCAACCATATCATGTATCATAGGAGACTACCAGATTAAACAAGCCCTACTCGACTTGGGGGCAAGTGTGAATCTCATTCCATACTCGGTCTATGAACAACTTGGGTTAGGTGAATTGAAACCCACCAAAACCACACTCCAACTTGCTGATAGATCCATCCGGATACCGAGAGGAATGGTAGAGGATGTTCTAGTCCAAGTTGATAAATTCTACTATCCAGTAGATTTTATTGTCTTGGACACACATCCCATGATAGGCACCGGTACTCAAATTCCCGTCATACTTGGACGGCCGTTTCTAGCTACCTCAAATGCCATTATCAATTGTAGAAACGGACTTGTACAAATGTCCTTTGGAAATATGACCCTTGAGCTTAACATATTTGAGTTATGCAAACAACCACGGGAAGTTGATGATGATATCCACGAATTAAACATGATCGAATCATTCATGGAAGATACAATCCCCTTGTCACTATTTTCCGACCCTTTGGAGGCTTGTGTGGCCCATCTCCATGATATGAATGATGATACAACACAAGAGATGGATGCCATTCTAGATGTGATGCTGGTGCGTGAAAATAAAAGATGGAGGGCCCCAATTGAACCTTTGCCTATAAATGAGAACAAGGCCCTCCCATCCAACATTAAGGTGCCAAAACTCGACCTAAAACCATTGCCAAGTGAGCTAAAATATGTTTATTTAGGTCGAGATGAGACATATCCAGTGGTGATTTCTTCCCACTTGGATGAGGAACAAGAGAGTAGGCTAATAGCCACTCTATTAGAGCACAAGAGTGCCATCGGATGGACAATTGCGGATCTCAAAGGCATAGACCCACTGATTTACACTCACCGCATACACCTTGAGGAAAATGCAAAGACATCCCGGCAACCACAAAGACGACTAAATCCAAATATGAAGGATGTGGTTAAGGCCGAAGTGGTGAAACTATTGGATGTAGGTATCATTTACCCAATATCTGATAGCCAATGGGTGAGCCCAACTCAAGTGGTGCCTAAGAAATCCGGAATAACCATCGTAGCCAATGCCAATAACGAACTTGTGCCAACTAGAGTCACTACCGGTTGGAGAATGTGCATTGACTACAGGAAGCTAAACACTGTCACGAGGAAAGACCACTTCCCCCTACCGTTTGTTGATCAGATTTTAGAACGGTTGGCGGGTCATTCCCACTTTTGCTTTCTTGATGGCTATTCAGGGTACAACCAAATAGAAATTGCCCGTGAAGACCAAGAAAAGACTACATTCACATGTCCATTCGGCACTTTCGCCTATCGACGGATGCCGTTTGGACTATGTAATGCCCCTGCCACCTTTCAGCGTTGTATGATGAGCATCTTTTCTGACATGGTGGGGACAATTCTCGAAGTCTTCATGGATGATTTTTCCGTATTCGGTTGTAGCTTTGATGAGTGCCTTGAGCACTTGAAATCTGTGCTAAAAAGATGTGAAGAGAAGAACCTTGTGCTCAATTGGGAAAAGTGCCACTTCATGGTTAAAAAAGGAATTGTACTTGGTCACATCGTTTCACAAAATGGAATTGAGGTGGACATGGCGAAAATTGACCTTATCTCTAACCTTCCACCACCCAAAAGCATACGAGATATACGGTCCTTTTTAGGACACGCAGGATTTTATAGACGGTTCATAAAGGATTTCAGTTCACTCTCTCGTCCTTTATGCAACCTACTCCAAAAGGAAAATTCATTTGAGTGGAGTGAAGAATGTCAAAAGGCCTTTACCACCCTTAAAGGCATGTTGACATGCGCCCCAATAATGCAACCACCTGATTGGAGCCTTCCTTTTGAGATTATGTGCGATGCTAGCGACTATGCTATTGGGGCCGTGTTAGGCCAAAGAAAAGATAAAAAGCCATGTGTTATCTACTATGCAAGTAGAACCCTAAACTCAGCCCAGGCAAACTACACCACTACTGAAAAGGAACTTTTAGCCGTAGTTTTTGCCTTGGAGAAGTTCAGATCCTACTTGATTGGATCCAAGATCATTGTATTCACTGACCATGCCGCGCTTAAGTATCTTCTCTCTAAGAAGGATGCTAAACCACGGTTATTAAGATGGATCCTCCTACTCCAAGAATTCGACTTAGAAATACGTGATAAGAAAGGAGTAGAGAATGTAGTAGCTGACCACCTCTCTCGACTTGTCCTCACTGATTCCCCTGAAACGACTGCAATCAATGACATGTTTCCTGATGAACAACTTTTTGTTGTTTCCCAATTGCCATGGTATGCGGACATTGCTAATTATCTTGCTACAGGTACAATTCCTACATATTGGAAAAAGCAAGATAAGGATAGATTCTTCTCAGAGGTACGGAAATTTCTATGGGACGACCCATACCTGTTCAAGTATTGTCCCGATCAAATTATAAGGAGATGTGTCCCAAATGATGAGCAACAAAGTATCATCTCCTTCTGTCATTCTCAAGCATGTGGTGGCCATTTTTCAGCCAAAAAGACCACAGCGAAAATTCTGCAATGTGGGTTTTATTGGCCCACCATGTTCAAAGACACACATGAGTTTTGCAAAGCATGTGAACCTTGTCAGAAACTAGGAGGAATCTCCCGTAGAAATATGATGCCACTTAATCCCATTTTAATTATCGAAATTTTTTATTGTTGGGGCATCGATTTCATGGGCCCATTCCCATCTTCTTTTGGAAATTTATGCATCTTACTTGCTGTTGATTATGTCTCCAAATGGGTCGAGGCCATTCCTTGCCGGAATAATGACCATAAAACGGTCATTCGATTTTTAAAAGAAAATATTCTTTCCCGATTTGGAACGCCTCGAGTCATCATAAGTGATGGAGGGTCTCACTTTTGCAATCGTCCTTTTGCAGCCTTAATGAAGAAATATGGCGTTACACACAAAGTGAGCACTCCCTATCACCCACAAACTAGTGGACAAGCTGAGATATCCAATAGGGAGATTAAACACATTTTGGAGAAAACGGTGAATCCCGATCGCAAGGATTGGTCACTTCGACTTACCGATGCGCTTTGGGCTTACCGCACTGCCTTTAAAACCCCTATTGGAATGTCTCCCTATAGACTTGTCTATGGGAAGGCTTGTCACCTACCTGTGGAATTGGAACATAAGGCATATTGGGCTATTAAGAAGATGAATTTCAATCCTGACAAGGCAAGCTCGTTACGCAAACTACAATTGAATGAACTTGCAGAAATCCGTAATGAAGCTTATGAGAATGCAAGAATTTACAAGGACAAGACGAAGATATTCCATGATAAGAATATTCTTCGCAAGACATTCACGATAAATCAAAAAGTCCTCATGTATAATTCTCGCTTACATCTATTTCCGGGAAAATTGAGATCTCGGTGGACCGGTCCCTACATTGTGCAAACTGTCTATCCATATGGGACTGTTGAGCTATTAAATCCAAGGAACGGCAACATTTTTAAAGCAAATGGGCAGCGATTGAAGCCGTTCTTTAAGAACTTCCCTTCAGAAGGTATGTCCATACCTCTGAATGATCCTGTGTATCAGGATGATTGATCTCCTAGTCTGATGGAGATATAGAGTAGTTAGGAATAGGATTTTGCTGCTTTTGTTTTCGTTTTCATAGGTTTGTTAGAAGGAGGAAGATCTTCACTTTTCTCTCTCTCAGGTACTATCTTTCCTCACTCCCTTTTATTTTCGAATTGCTCTCATGTTTTGCTCATTGCACATCTTTTCCATTGAGGACAATGCAAGATTTGGTTGGGGGGTGTAGGATCTCTTGGATGAATTCAGCGATTTGCAACATTTCAAGCAATCATGTGGAAATTTTTTCGATTTTTCAAAGATTTGAAACTCTTTTGGAAAACACTGGTTCTAGGCATTCGAGTTGATATTAGCATAAGAGGAGGAGATATGAAGTGTATAGGGCTGGAAGTCTGGAATTCCTCACAGCATAATGGTTTTTATATGTGAACTCCCCTATTTTTGTGATTGATAGAAAACCTGAACACTTTTACACCTAGTTCACATTACACGATTTTCATGAGTTGAAGGGATTATGTGACTTATGAATTAGCTAAACTTTGAATTAAGGTATTGAGGAATCAGGCCGGGGTACTTTGTCCATCCTTGTCCATGGGAAAATAATGAAAGGTATGGATTTGTAAAAATCCTATCTAATTTAAAAAGAAAAAGGAAAAGGAAGGATGAAATTGGGAATGTGGAAAAATGGTGGAGAATTCCGATTAGGGCTACCTACTACCAACCGGGGGATGGTCTACCCGTAACCAAAGCCGGAAATGGGACGTAGTGTGAAAGTCGTCGGAAGGACGGTAAGGCAAATTCCTGTCATTGGCTTGATGTGGCTCTATGTACCTTGAGTTCTATAGTTTAGTTGATCTATGAAGAAGATAATCCTAGAAACTCGTGGAATGAATTTTCACTACCCACACTAGGTGAAATTTGTTCAAGTCTTTCTATTTATCAACCAATCAGCGGGAATTTCATATAAATGCTTATTATGTTTTGAGGGTTTACGGTTTCAACCTCTGTCGCCTAATATTTTTGAATCTTATGCTTATGTACCTTGGAATGTATAGAAGGAGGGTTTCTGAAGGAGAGTTGAGTTTTTGAAGAATAGGATTAGTTTCACGCATGTTTTGCTCGGGACTAGCAAAATGCTGGTTGGGGGGTGTGTTGAGCTCTTAATTGTGCATATTCTAACCCCAATTCTTCACTCATTGTGCAAGGTTTATATGGTTTGTAGGCTAATCCAATGCATGTTTTGTGACTACAGGACTGAGAGTGGCCCCACAGAATTGAAGATAAAAAGAGCTGATTTAGAACCTGAAATGAAGATCCAAAGAGAGCCGAAGGAAGAAGGGAACAAAGAAAGAAGTAAGGAAAGAAGAAAGCAGAAGAAAGAAAGGAAGAACACAAGAAGAAAAGGGAGCTGACCGGTCAGCCATGTACATGGGGGAAGTGCTGAAGACATCCGACCGGTCATGACCGGTCGGACACAGTCACTGGAGGAAGGTTTTACAAGGCCGACCGGTCATGACCGGTCGGCCATGGCTACTGGAGTATAAAGGAAAACGTCCGACCGGTCATGACCGGTCGGACAAGCTTGCTGGACTAATGCTTTACAAGGCCGACCGGTCATGACCGGTCGGCCATGCTTGCTGGAATGAACGTGTATTGAGGCCGACCGGTCGTGACCGGTCGGCCAGGTGTACTGACTTAGAAACTCCTAAGTAACGTCCGATTTTCTCTGCGCTGCGTAAGTGTTACGCACTTTCTCGATTCTTCCGAAGTCGTGGAACCTTCAGACTATAAATAGACACCTAGGGATTGTTCCTAAGGTATGCTAGAAGGGTTCAAGCGAGGTTGGAGGCTGTGGAAGTGAAGATTGGAGTTTCACAACTCCTTTTGGTTTGCTTTGCTGTTTTTATGCTTTTTATAGTTGTTTCATGTTTCCTTGGATCATGAGCAGCTAAACCTCTTAGCTAGGGCTAAGAGGTGAAGCTTGTAGTGTATCCAAGATGTTTTAATTCGTAGTTAAGTGGTTTTCAGTTTGGAATTCATGATTATGAACTAAGGTTTGAAGTTTATACAAGTTTTTACGTAATTTCTCTTAGTCTTGTGATGACTCATGGATGTTTGGATGAATTACTTATCTTCTTAATTTGTTTGCAACGGTCTAGACCTGTATGATCCGAGGAATTGGAGTGCGCTCTAGTACCAAGCTCTTCATAAAGGGGCTTCATGCCAAAGTTCTAGTTTTGGTTGATTATCTGGAATATGTATGGACTGTGCATATAATTTGAATCCAGTTCAAATCATGATCTAGCCTTGTCTTGTGAGAAGACTTGAGGATGGTTATGATTGGGAACTGGACCTATAGAAAAGGTGAATGACCTATGCAATGAGCATGCTCAGATCAGCCTAGAGTTGAGTGAACTCTATGCACAGAACTTACATGTTACAGACTTCTGGTTTAACAGTTCTATCATCCGACTAGATAGGCCTGACTGGTGATTCTAGTTGAGAGAATGGGAAACCACAGCGGATTGAACATCGAGGATTGCTACAAGTGAATCCTCGAACCCCTAGTACCTTCTTATAATTGTTTACATTCAATTTAGCTTAAACTGTTAATCACGCACATTCTATTCAAACGTTGATTGTTAGCTTCAATAGAAACTTGTGGATGAGTTTGTGACATCCTACATAAGTCCCTGTGGATCGACCTCGGTATTACCGAGTTTATTACTACATCGCAACCCTACACTTGGGGAAGCGAACAGTGGCCCTCCAACCGATAATGGGCATATGGGATCTTACCCCACGCGCATGTCATTGGCTCCATGCGCATGTAGAGATAGCTTAGGCGGACGTTTCTTGCCCCAAGCGCATGTTGTAGTGCACCTTTCATAAGTGGAAGGAAATTCACAAAATGGGCACATGTGAGAGGTGATCAGGCGCATGTGAGAGGCCACATGCGCTTGGGGCATTTCCTTGGGCGCATGTGGTTACACTACTTAGTGAAATAATGGAATTTTGGCCCCAGCACCTGCCTTCGGTGAAAAAGTGGCATATTTGGCTCTATTCTCAGCCAAACTCGATGCCGTTTGTGGCTATCTCACTCAACGCTTGAATACGATTGGGACTTAGTGCTTGGGCCCCATAATATGTTGCTTATGCTGGTCTTTGATGGCTTGCAACTACTCCCTTAAGCGGTTCTACAATGTGCACTTCCAAATGGGTGCTTGTGCATCATTTGGGGTTAGTGCGAATTTGTACGCACTCCGAGTGTACATGTAGGGCTGCTACTGTATTTGCTGCGCTATGATATGTGCGCGCTTATTTGTCGGATGTGCGCTCGAATTCCACTATTTTTATATTGTTGTGGGTCATGACTTTATGCATGTGTTTACTGATGTATTTTGTGTGTGAAATCCGTGCTGGAATGATGCGGTGCTTACCTTATTGCGTTGCTTGTTGCATGCGCTGGTCTTCTATTTGATGCACTTTTGTTTGCGTATTGCAGTGAATCATGGTGACAGCAGCAGGTTCTTCTGGTGAAGCTTCCAAATCGCAAGTTTCCAGCTCTTCATCTATACGACGCGGTAAGAAGAGGGTGACTGGAGATATTGCTAACCCGTCTTCAGTAGAGTGTCGTTCACAATCCTTTGAGACAATCGAATCCGAAGTAAAGGATTTCTCTGATCGAATTAAGCAGCTCTCCCATAAAGTATTACTGCGTATCTATGTGGATAAAACCACATCTGAGCCTCCGACGCAAGGGACTGAAGAGGAATGGTCTGCCTGGTATTGTCAGTTCACTGATGCTACCAATGTCGTTGAGGCAGGTCCTTCTAGCGTGCGCGACCGACATTCTGAAGATGATCAGGAAGGTCAGAAGAAAAAGAGACGAAATCGAGGTAAGAAGCCAGCTGAGGAAGTTGACAAGGTGGAGCAATCGCCACAGCTCGTTGATCCAAAGAATGAGCGGTTGAAGATCGGCTGGAATAGAAACAAGATCATTACGACGTGCGGTTTCTCCATCGTCAATCCTTATACCGACCGAGTCATCTTGCATGAAAAATCTCTTACGAGGCACAGGCCCTTCCCGAGCATCGAACCATCCAACGTTCAAGGCCCTTTTCAGTTCTATGGAGTCGAGAGGTGGACATCTGCCCCCGAGCAGTTGTTCACTACCATACTGGTCGACGATGGGAGAGAACAGCGGGTAGGTTCCTCGAGAGAAATGGTTTTCCTTGCGCCTAATTGTGATCCTCACACTCCTTCTCCAGTCCATTATTTTGAGACAGTGCAGCAAAGGTTTCGACACTTGGACAAGGCGACAATGTGTGCGTCGAAGAGCTTTCGTACGCGGGGTCATTTGAACGAGCGAGTTGGTTATGAGCCGTGGGCAAAAGGGATTTTGATCCGACATGAGAGGATTTTAAAACAAGTCGGCCTGTATCAGGCTATCGATGTGACTTCTAAACATTTCTCCCGAGATCCAAAAATTCTTCGAAGCTTCTTGAACTATTGGTCTTCCGTTACCAATTCGTTTCACTTTCCATAGGAGAGATGAGCATAACTTTATGGGATCTCCGGATGATGGCTGGGTTGTCTGTGATAGGAGAATATTACCAGGAATACGTCCCAACTGATGAAGAGCTGTCTTCGTTTCGGCTCAAAAGTCCTCGAGATGCGTATCATTCAAAGGCTTGTTTAGAGTTGTTTGCTGAGTTGTCGCAGTTCGACAACATTACAAAAATTCACTATGACGACTGGTTGATCTACTTCAGCCAGAGGATGAAGTAATACTTCTTTCGATGCCTTCTTTTGTACTTTATGCTCTGCATACTTTAATTTCTTTGTTTCTGACATGGGCACTTCTTTCTCCTCGCAGCATTAATTACGAAGAGTATGAGATCTTGCCCGAAGACCAGGCTTTAATGAAGGAACGTTTTGAACAAAAGTTTCGCAATCCGAATGAGCTTACACCGTCTTGTGAACTGGCAAGATTCTTAGCATACTGGTTGTCGGCAGTTATGTTGCCTAGCTCCAAGAGTGCTGATGGTGTCAGGGTTTCTTGCTTTGTCGTGGCGGGAGCTCTTGCAAATGGTCGTCAATTTTCTCTAGCACCCCCTGTGTTATGCAGTTTATTTAGGGCTTTTGGCAATATTGCGAGTAACAAAGACCAACCCTGGCGAGGGATGAACACAGCTTATTGCCCATGGCATTTCTTCTGCGGATGGTTGGGCATATATTTCCCGTGGACATACGGAGTGGATCTCTTCCAGTATCTCCATGCTGATCACGCGCCTCTTTATCGCTGTAGAAAACTTAACATGATAACGTAGTCGTCTGATTGGATAGCTTCCAAAATTGGCAGTTGGGCGGAGATTTGCTTCTACCACTTTCCTGTTTCTGATGCCGGGGAAGATCGAGAAGTTGTTGATGATGAACATTCTGTGGATGCCACTGACAGGGAATTTCTGGTGTCTATTCGTATGCCTCACTTCCACTGCGCGAAGGAATAGAGTTCTGGAGAGAACCCTATTACCCTAGTCAGTTTGCCAGGCAATTTGGGTACGATCAGGGTGTTCCGATGACGTTACCAGATGTAACTAAAGTAGAGCGGGCGTACGGCACAGGTCCTGCTCATTGGGAGTGGATATGGCATCAACTTTTGATGACGCGAACAGGCGCGAGGTTCATGCTTCCCGGCCTCTATCGGAAGACTAGCGGTCCTTATAGTTGGCTAAGATGGTGGCTGCAACAGTATGCTCTGGTCCAGAACAACAGCTCTGTTGATAATCCACTCTACATTCCTCCTCCAGGGTTGACAGAGGTCCTCGCTGACGGATTGGGTTATTATAGAGAGCAGGCTGAAGCGTATTTATCGCCGAGCATTGAGCATAAGATCTCCCTGAGTGTGTCAATTGACCATCGTAAGGAGGATACCGCGTTGGATGGCCGGCATGTTTTCAGAATACCTTTAGCAAAATGGTCTCAAGAAGCCGGGTTCACACGTCTTCTGGTGGTTGAAGCTGATAAGGGTGCCAGTCGATTAATTAATGAAGATGACCCAACGATGACTGGGCCGGCGAATGAAATATCGGGCCATGCCGGCGTGAGAGAGCAGGCTGAGCAGATTGGAGAGGATAATCTGCAAGGGTCCACTATGCCAGGGAATGACACGACTGTGTCTATGGCTCCTGGTGCTTCCAGTGTTGAGGGTGTGGTGGAGTCGCCAGCGATAACTGAAATGATCGATACTGATAGCGACACAACTGAACTTCTGGATGTGACCTCGACATCACTGACAGAGACTATTGAGCTGTTCCCTGATGCGACGATACATACTGCAAATTCCTCCGAACCTGTCGTCGACCCATCTTTCGGTATAGTTCTTTCATAGTTCCTTGGTGTATTCTTTTTCTATACTTGTCATTTCATTGCATACTCGCTCTGTTCCTTTTGTTGCAAATACTGTCAATTCTGAGGCGGCTGCCCACGAAGTATTCGACGTTCCTTGTTTCGATCATTTAGATTGTTTCGGACAGAGTGTACTGAGGGGTCTACTATCCAACATTTCAACGTTGGCTGAGCCAAGCGAGTGGCGTACACTAGGAGCAGGGGTGAAGGCATTGGAAGCTTGTGCAGGAGTAATCAGGCCTGATGTATCCAAAATAGTCTGTCGTATTTCTTCTTTCGAGGATTCTGTTGCGCAGGTTATTATGACTGAACAGATTGAACCTGACCCTATTGCCGAAGAGAAATGGCAAGTGCTGTCTTCTTTGCGGCCTGTCATAGAGCAGCGAGAATATTCAACGGTTAATGCTAGAACAACCTTAGAAGACAGTGAGACTCAACGTCGCGGGTGTATTAATCATCTTGCTGATGTCAAATCTGAGATCACGCGGCTACAAGCGGAAGAAACGGTCATAAATCTTGAGGTTGCCCGCCTTGATCTTGTCGTTAATCAGAACCGTGCCGAGGACGCACAACTCGAGAGTGAAGGAGAGGCGGCACGCAAGCAAATGAAAGATTTAGAAATCGAACTTCGTGATATTCTGAATCCTGCGCTGACGCTAACGGAGGCAAAGGCTACCATGGAGGTAACACGAAAAGATGTGATGAAGTTCATAACAGGGTGTCTGGAGAAGCTGTAATTCCATTCTTTTGCTTTTTACGGTCATTGTCAGACAAAAATAGTATTAGACAGCTGTCCTGAATACCTAACTGTCACTTGTACCCGATGTAATCGACATTAGAACTTGTTAACTGCATGCTTCATGATCTAAAATAATGACAATGATTCTTTTGTTAAACCACTACTTGGTGTTGTGTGTTTGAGACTAGTATGCATAAAATAATGTATTATGTGTGAATTTAATGTAAACTGAGTATATCAAAGCATAAAAAATGGAAAAAAAACCCATAGGAATAATACTTCCCTTTTTACTTAACCTGCGTACCCTTGGGTCATCGCTTTCGAGAGACGTTCATGTCATAAGCTCGAAACTTTCTTTTAGCACCGTGTTTTTGGGTTTATCTGTCATCCTTCCTGGCCTGCCCCCAGTCATTTCTTTTTGCAGACTTGAGATTTTGATAATATATTAGGGCTTGCCCCCAGTGCTTCTTCTTCTTATAAACTTGAATTTCATATAACATATTGGGGCTTGCCCCCAGTGCTTCTAGCTCATCACTTTGTAAGACCACTTCATTCTAGTGAGACAAATCTTGTGCTTAGAAATCCGTGCCGAATACCCGTCTGATCATAATCTTTAATTGCATATTCTTGTCGCAGAGTTCTTCATAAGAGGAAGTTGTCGATATGTTCAAGGTGAAGTGATACATAATAGAATGCCTTAATCGTCTTCATATAAGGCCGTATGTATACATATGTATGCAGGAGATTCCCAACCGTGACTTATCTTCATATACAGTAGAAGAATAATGCGATAATGATGGGAGATCCATGACATAATATGAAAGCTGGATATAGATAGCGATGTTCCGATTATCTTCATATAAAACATTGTGCAAAAGTATAAGAGATTGATAATAATAGAGCATCCCGGCCGTCTTCATGTAAAACCACATATACATATATATGAGAATCCATCAATTCTGAAGTATTTTCCTATTAAGCAGAGGAATGCCAGAATACCAGGATACTTAATATGAGAACCTGTGACAAAGATACCATAATATATACCAGGATACTTAATATGAGAACCTGTGACGAAGGTACCATAATATGGGGATGTTGTGATTCGCGTAGACTTTCTATAAGATATTCTCTCCTGATTCGACCGGTCTGATGAGGATATAATAAGTTGGTTGATGATTCGTGGAGTCGATTCTTTAATATTCTCCAACTATGGTACCTGTCATTAAGAAGAGCTCTACAAACATTTTATATTCATATGCACAACAGTATGATGTGAGTGAACATGTAAACAAGTATGAAGCACAGCATATAGATGAAGTAGATACATGAGTGAACGTAAGTATATTCCTATCTACTTTATAAACCGCCAGGACTATTTGTAAACGTTCACGATTATTGAAGTTTAGGAAATGGAGTTCTTCGAGTAAAGTTCTTCCTAAGCGATATCTACTGGAACCGTACTGGCCGGGGTTTTATCAGACTCTCCCATTTTCAAACTGACGACGCCTTGGTTTATCATCTTTTGTATCTTTCCTTTTAGGACGAAGCATTGCTCAGTTTTATGGCTTATGCATCTGTGATATTCGCAATAGTTGGGATCATCCACGCGTCCTACTTCTGCTGGTCGAACAGACTTTGGGAGTCGCAATTTTCTTTCTTCGATTAGTCGCTCCATAATTGGGACAAGGTCTTTGATGTCAAATGTGTATGGTCCATTCTTTTCATCTCGCTCACTGATTGTCATGTGCCGCGACTTCTGAGGTTCTTTGCCCTTGTCTTGTGTCCTCATTACACTGGTCTCTACCTCGTGTCCTGGATTCAGTCGTTTTCGGTTTCTAGGGTTCTTTCTTACGTCTACCCGTGTCCTCTTTCTCATTTTGTGTCTTGACTTTTTTGCTTGAGATCGTGTTTCTGAAACAGATTGCTCTATCATGCGAACCTCTGTAGCCAGGTTATGAAGGGTGAAAAAGATATTGCCTAGAAGTTCGTATGGGATCATGGAGTCTGAACCCGACATACGCGCATTTATTTGTTCGGTGTGGCTTTGTTGTCTTACTTCAACAACATTACGGGCTGCCCCCGGTGCTTCTTCTTCCAATTATTGGACAGGCAGAGCAGTACTAGGGGTCTCTTTCTTTGAGACCAAGATGGCTAAAGCCTCCTGAACTTCTCCCATCTGTTTGGATAGCTCCCCATGGGCCTGGACCAATTTGCTGACTTGTTCTCGGATTGCCAACAATTCGACGCCGTGTCTTGCTGATTCCCTTTCTTCGACAGCTTGTACCATTGTTGTTTGTACCAGTCTTTCGTCATGAACTGGTATCATAGGTGCTATTGTCACCACAGCTGACGTAGCCCGACTGATTTCATCTGTCATTAGTTTAATAGTACCTTGGTTGATCAGTCTCTGTACTTTCCCTTTCAAGACGAGGCATTCTTCCATCTCATGTCCCAGGCTTCGATGATACTTATAATAATTGGGGGCATCCGTTTGTTCTGCTTCCTCTGGTCGAATCAGTTCTGGCAATTGTAGCTCCCCTTCTTCGACTAGGCGTTCCATTATTGGGATAAGGTCTTTCGGGTCAAACGAGTAACATCCTTCTACCCTGCCCCGTCCGACAATCGTCATCCTTTTCGGTTTTCGTGGCCCTTCAGCTCTGAACTGAGTTTCTGCTGGCTTGCCTTTAATCTCGTGCTCTGGATGTGGCCGTTTTTTATCTTTCGAGGCTTTGCTTTTGTCGACGTAACTTGATGTGACCGTCTTCTCGATCTCACACTTCGGTCTCTCCGCTTTGAATTGCGTTCTTAGCGCGGCTTCCTCTACCATATGGGCCTTTGTCGCTAGGTCCCTGAACGTTGACAAATCGTGTCCGGATAAACCAAACGAGATTATTGGATCCATGGCTTGGGTGCACATCTTGACTTGCTCAGGCTCGCTAGGCAACTCTTGGCATTGCGCCGCTATGGCTCCCCATCTGTCAATAAATGCCTCGACTGACTCTCCTTGCCTCTGATGGACTAAGGCTAAATCCGTCAGCGAGACTTCTCGCTCAGTGGAGAAAAAATTGGAAATGAACAAATCTTGCATCTGATCCCAGGTCTTGATAGACCCTGCGGGTAATGACATATACCATTGAAATGCCTTTCCAGTCAGCGTCGACCCAAACAATCGGAGGCAATATTGAGGTACTACGGACAAATTCCCTAGCACCGTCATGAATTGGGTCATATGTTCCTCTGGTGACCCTTTCCCGTCGAATTGTGGGAAGTCGGGATGCTTAAATTCGTCAGGGAACGGGATTTCGTTAACTTCGGACGGATATGGTACCCGATATATATATATTTTCCTATCTTCTCCTTTTCTCTTTCCTGACGCATCAGGTTCGCGACTGTCTAGGACAACTCTTCTTTCGTGGCATGAGATGATTGCGGTGGTGCACGCTCGAATGCAACATTCCTTGGGTGAATTTGTGGTTCTACGGCTACTGGTTCTCCTGTTGTATCCTGTGACTCTCCCAGTGGTTGTCCAAAGGGAACGGTTGGGCTTCTAACTGCCCCCTGGGCGACTAGAACCACTAATGCTTCTTTTATTTCTCTGATCTCTCTGGCTGTGTCTTCTTGGACCTGAATGATTTCATCTATTTGCTCTTGGATCGGAGGCAGCTCTGCATCTTGCTCGCTCTCCTCACTTTCTACGACTTGCACCACTGCAACCTGCACTCGCTGTGGTCTAGCACTGGTCATATTGGTTTCAGTAGAGCATGCCTTCATTGCAGTCTCGGTCAATCCCCGGATAGTGAATTGATTTGGTGTTTTGACTGGTAGTGTTGTTCCCGTCATTACCGGGAAATCGGCAGCGACGAAGGAGAATTCTGGCCTGGGTGACACGGTGGCTCTGATAGCATTGCGGGTTTCATTCCTGCGGACCGGCTTCCACTGTTTCCTCACACTGCTCTGTGTCTTCGCTGTTTCTGCTGTAACTGAAGTCACTTGTCTGCTTTCGGCTTTCTTTGGTGATCGGCGTCTCTGGACGAGTTGCCAATCGGCTTCAGGAATCACTGTTTCTGCTGTCACGAGGTGAGGGAAGTAAAATCCCCCAGAAGCTAGGAAGAACATAGTGGCTGTCATTTGTATAGTTTTGATGGTTGATTCTTTTCTATCTTTCTGCATAGTCACACGCACATTAGAACACCCCACACCTTTGAAAGGAGAGAAGACACGTCCTTACCAATCGCGATATGGCTCAATGACTGACAAAAGCATATAAGTGCAAATCATATACATGCCATGCGAGATTTTGAAATTCTTTTGGAAAAATTTTGCTTTAAAGATGAAGGGAAGAATGTTCCCGTTGAGAGTCGCCAGTTTGGCACCCGTAAAGGCGCCGAGCATTTCTCCCAGTGGAGCTTTCTCACGTATACCTCTGTGTTTGCGAATGATTTATCATAGAATATCTATTCACTCAGAAATAACCAGAGATTCTGGTATTGTTCGATTCCCCAGCAGAGTCGCCAGTTTGTTAGAGCTTAGAAAAATCGAAACTGCTCGTTAGCAGTCTTTTTCCTGTGTTTCATTATTTTGAGGAATTCTGAGTATAGAGACATTCATAAACAATCATAAGCAATCACAAAGTATACACGAGAAAGCACCGCGAGGTGAATTTTATTCCAGAGATTCCGAGATCTTTTACATTCCAGGCTGTGAACTGGTCACGAACCCTTAATTACATCAACGGATGATTACCCTTGATTAGAAGGCAAAAGTAAATGCATGCATGTATCATAAATGAATTAAATAAAGCATTAAAAGAGCATAAATATAAATAAAGTACAGCATAGACAACACGGAGATTTTTACGTGAAAACCCTTACAGGAGAAAACCACGGCACAAAGCGATAAGATTCCACTATGAATTTCAGTTATACAATAGATGGAATATCAAAGGGATGAAGCTCGGATAGATCGAGCAAGTAGTTTAAATCGTCAGGGATTATAGTCTCGAGTTCATGGTCGCAGAAACCAAGCCTAGGATTTATTATGGACTAAGCCATTATTAAGACCGGTTAGATGTCGGTCCCATACTCCTCGGGCGTTCCTAGTTGAGTAGCAACCAGGATTTTAATCGAGTCGTATATCTCAGTGTCATAACGCGTCTCTATGGACGATATGACTTTCAGGGATACACTTCACTGTTTCCGTTTAGTGTAACCAGGGCCAGTGACCGTCTCCGATGGGACGGGTGACTTGTTGTAAGGCACTCCATGGAGTCTTTGTGCAAACAGGGTTTCGACCTAGTCGTATATCTCAGTGTCATGACGCGTCTCTATGGACGATATGACTTTCGAAGATACACTCCAGGGCGTCCACTTACTGCAACCAGGGCTAGTGACCGTCTCCGATAGGATGGGTGACTTACTGGAGGGCACTCCGTGGGGTCTTTGTGCAAACAGGGTTTCGACCGAGTCGTATATCTCAGTGTCATGACGCGTCTCTATGGACGATATAACTTTCAAAGATACACTCCAGGGCGTCCACTTACTGCAACCAGGGCCAGTGACCATCTCCGATGGGACGGGTGACTTGCTGGAAGGCACTCCATGGGATCTTTGTGCGACCAGGGTTTCGACCGAGTCGTATATCTCAGTATCATGACGCGCCTCTATGGACGATATGACTTTCAAAGATACACTTCAGGGCATCCACTTACTGCAACCAGGGCCAGTGACCGTCTCCGATGGGACGGGTGACTTACTGGAGGGCACTCCATGGGGTCTTTGGTGCAAACAGGGTTTCGACCGAGTCGTATATCTCAGTGTCATGACGCGTCTCTATGGACGATATGACTTTCGAAGATACACTCCAGGGCGTCCACTTACTGCAACCAGGGCCAGTGACCGTCTCCGATGGGACGGGTGACTTGCTGGAAGACACTCCATGAGATCTTTGTGTGACAGGGCTTCGACCGAGTCGTATATATCAGTGTCATGACGCGTCTCTATGGACGATATGACTTTCAAAGATACACTTCAGGGCATCCACTTACTGCAACCAGGGCCAGTGACCGTCTCTGATGAGACGGGTGACTTACTGGAAGTCACTCATTACCTTAGCCACTCAACTGACGGATCCCGCCTTGGACAGGACTCACATCAACTGGTCTTAACAATGAAGTATTTCAGACGTTTAGAACTCTTTGGTTACAATTTTAGATGATAACCATAGTCCCCTTTGATTTAGTTTCGTAACTCGATCCGAAATGAAATAAATTCATGCAATGGATGCAAATGAGTACAGTACAAAGTAACTATGCTTTGTGCATGCTCAAGAGAAGATCGCATTTATGCTAGATGTTAAGTGTATCAGACAAATTATGCATTTGCTTTGATCAATCTACTTCGTATATATCTTTGTGTCATCGATATTTTGCCCTCGTGTCTTCGAGATCGCGATTGATTTCATTTGGCATTAGTAGATTTTCGGGCCATCAGGGCACTTCCCAGGGCCTGTTTATGATCTGATCGGAGGATTTGGTGAATGCCTGTCACGATTGTCTTTGGATAGGGGTGGATTATGTCCACGAGGGTCGCAGTGCGATCGCATTTCGATTTATTTAGTGTAAGTCGGTTTCTGAGCCAACAGGGCACTTCCCAGGGCTGAAAACAACTAAGTAGTGTGCCTGCTGACCACTTGATTAAGGTATTTGGGGCTCCTAAGTTTGGATAACCTTGTTGCGGTGCATGATTATGATATATCATGTTATGGCAGAGAGAAGTCTCCTTCTTGGGTTCGGTCAAATTTCGCCCGATTCCTCTCGATTTCGGCCGTTTCTGGCTCTTTCGGAAGGGTTTCTGAGGTTTGCAATATTGGCTAAGTGTTGGCCTTTTTGATCAAATTGCTGATTTGGGCCCACTTAACATCGACCGTTGGTGAATCCAGTCCGGGGGATGGATAGAGGACATTAATGTGTGTCTAGGAGCGTCCTCTTGATCAAAATGCGGGCCACATCAAAGGCGGGCCACATCACAGAAGGCCTCACCTCCCCATCAGCGTCCAGGCACATCTCCCATGGGGTGTGGGCGCATGTGATCTTAAGTTGGGTGCATGTGATGCCATCCCAAGCGCATGTGAGAGAAAAGTAAGGAGAGAGGGAAGGGAAGTGAGGTAAGCGCATGTGCCTGCCCCTTGGGCGCACTTGTGCGCATGTGGCTTCTCCCTTGGGCACACTTGTGCCCATGTGGCTTCTCCCTTGGGCGCATGTCCTCCAAGGACTTGAGAAATTTCTCATTTGCTTCCAATAAACGGATGAGCGCATGTCCCATGGGACTTGGAGGATTTTGCTCCGGTGGGAGAAATCCCTTTCCGGCGAGGGCATCCGGCGAAGGGATGGGCGCATGTCCCTATCCCGGTGAGGATTCCGGTGAAGAATTTTTCCCTCTGCAAGAAGAGTGCTCTGGGAGTGATGATCTCATTCCTGTCTCATCAAGTAGAGGGGTATTTATAGCATGTTAATCGGGTATCGGGTATCGGGCGCATGTTGTTTACAAAATGGAGAGCATGCGCATGCATTTGGAGAGAGGAGTCATGCGCATGTGATGGGAATCATGCGCATGTCACCATGCATCAGGCGCATGTGGCTATGGCATGCGCATGAAATGGTGTGTAGGTGCATGTTGCAAAGAAGGTGGGCGCATGTGCGCATGTGCTCACACTTAGCACATATTTTATTATTTTTGATATTTTTGAAATTTTAAAATATGGAAAGGGAGAGAGAGGGCTCTCATGCGCATGTGGTGAGAGAGAAAATGCATGTCTCCTCATGGCATCCGCATGTGGAGAGAGAGTAGGCAAATGCATGTTCCAACACTTAGAATATTTCAGGTTTTAGGCTCCGACAGGCGACCTCCAAAGGGGGGCTACCTTTTTGGAGACTGAGGTTACTGACGCCAAGCCGCTTTTAGGCCATGATCAACCTCCTGAATGAATGGGGTGGGATACCGATGGTCATCTGCTGTAAATTTTGGTAGTTCTTTACCAATTTGGACCCTCCCGATCAGCTCTTTGCATAGGAATATTGTTCTGGGAAGCGCGCACATGGAAATATACACCGCAAGGACTTTAAACTTGCTTCTTAAGGTTTTTAGGCATTTCGAATCATTTGGTGGCCATCCGCATGTCTAATTCCAGCCTGAAATGGTACCTATAAGCTTTCGGGCCCTTATAGTCGGATACGGTCAGGGCAAAAATGCATTTGGAAGCGCGCGGGTAAAGATATGCATCGTACGACCTTGAAACTTGCAGGTTAAGGGTTTTAGGGCGTTCCGGATCATTTGGAGGTAATCTGCATGTCTGATTCCACCCCGAAATAGCATTTGTAGGTTTCAGTCATGATCGCACATGTTTGGGTTGCACTGGCATTTTCTGAGTATTTCGGATCTCGAAATCGGTCCAAATCGTCGTAGATGGATCGCTGAATACTATTTTATAATGGGTACAAATTTGAGCCCCAACAGCAACCTAGTCTAAGCATGTAGAGATATTCAAAAGATTAAACAAATCAAGCTCCTAATCTATGCAACCTATGTAGACTTATGAGAATGGATCAATGAGCTCAAGTCTACATAACTAGTGAAAGTACATCTTGTGTGTGGATGTCCCTATCTAGTCTCTAGCATACATTCCTATCAAGCATTCAAAATTAACAATTAAACATACAACATTAAGATAACAATATGCTCAAATCAATCATAAACACAAGCATATATAGTGATTCAACTTTGGGTTTACTCCACTCTCAGTTCAAGTACTCAACCTTATTGAGCACACCGACATTCACTATCGAAGGTTTTAAATGAGGTTCACCTCTCAACCTTTATATGGAGGTTTTCCTAGTTCACCTCTCAACCATAAACGCAGTTTTGGACAAGGCTAACTCTCAACCCAACACACGTTCACTCCTGTGTCGGAGGCTCCCCCTTGGAGTCTTTGTTTAGGCTCGACAAACGAGCCAAGGAGTGTTAAACAGCCCCTAGTCCATAGGCCGACAAACGAGCCAATGAACAACCAATGTCCCTAGTGTTTTATGCTTAACGAATAAGCCAAGGATTGACAAACGACCCTAGTTCGATTTTGACAAACAAAATCTACACTCAACTCCCACAGAGTAGATAGATTCTCAATAAAGACTACCTTACTTGTCGGATGAGCCCCTTGTTCAGCGCTGCTTTGGGTTGCTTGATCTCCGCTCTCCCATTCTTCAATCAACTTTCCTTGCTCGCTCGATCGTGTTGCCACTGCGTCGCCAATGCCTCAGCTACACTAAATCAATCACATTGTTTGTGATGCCTTTGAGATGCACAAGGTGATAGAAGGGTAGGTTTGAGAACTCTACAACTAATAGAAATAGGTTGCGTAGAGTTGCTCACTTACAATAATCTCATCTTAGAGCTTTGGATAGGGATATGACTATCAAGGAAGATCCAAACTCTAGAGATCAAGAGGGGTTAAAGGTCATCTTTTACATGAGCTTGGAATGCTCCATTCTTGTGTGAAATCACAAGGAAGATGGCTTGCAATGGTTAGAGATTGAGCCTCTAATGATCTCCAACAATGGTGGCTTCAATATGAAATTACACTTTTTAGAGTAAAGGCGTATGCGTGCGGAAGCTTTGAGAGCAACTAGAATTATGGCTAAGTCTTATAGGGGGATTAGAACCTTTTGAAAAAAAATTCGCCTACTTAACAATTTTAACAAATTAAACTAAGTAAGCAAGAACACTTCAGCTTTCAAGCCTAAGTGGGTCCAAACATAAGACTAGCATATTGATTTAAGCAATAAGCAACCTAGTCTAAGCATGTAGAGATATTCAAAAGATTAAAGAAATTAAGCTCCTAATCTATGCAACCTATGTAGACTTATGAGAATGGATCAATAAGCTCAAGTCTACATAACTAGTGAAAATACATCTTGTGTGTGGATGTGCCTATCTAGTGTCTAGCATACATTTCTATCAAGCATTCAAAATTAATAATTAAACATACAATGTTAAGATAAAAATATGCTCAAATCAATCACAAACACAAGCATGTATAGTGGTTCGACTTTAGGTTTACTCCACTCCCAGTTCAAGTACTCAACCTTATTGAGCACACTGACATTCACTATCGGAGGTTTTAAATGAGGTTCACCTCTCAACCTTTATATGGAGGTTTTCCTGGTTCACCTCTCAACCATAAACGCAGTTTTGGACAAGGCTAACTCTCAACCCGACATACGTTCACTTCTGTGTTGGAGGTTCCCCCTTGGAATCTTTGTTTAGGCTCGACAAACGAACCAAGGAGTGTTAAACAGCCCCTAGTCCATAGGCCGACAAATGAGCCAATGACCAACCAATGTCCCTAGTGTTTTAGGCTTAACAAACAAGCCGAGGATTGACAAACGACCCTAGTTCGATTTTGACAAACAAACTCTACACTCAACTCCCACAGAGTAGATAGATTCTTAATAAAGACTACCTTACTTGTCAGATGAGCCCCTTGTTCAGCGCCGCTTTGGGTTGCTTAATCTCCGCTCTCCCGTTCTTCAATCAACTTTCCTTGCTCGCTCGATCGTGTTGCCACTGCGTCGCCAATGCCTCAGCTACACTTAATCAATCACATTGTTTGTGATGCCTTTGAGATGCCCAGCGTGATATGAGGGTAGGTTTGAGAACTCTACAACTAATAGAAATAGGTTGCGTAGAGTTGCTCACTTACAATAATCTCATCTTAGAGCTTTGGATAAGGATATGACTATCAAGGAAGATCCAAACTCTAGAGATTAAGAGGGGTTAAAGGTCATCTTCTACATGAGCTTAGAATGCTCCATTCTTGTGTGAAATCACAAGGAAGATGGCTTGTAATGGTTAGAGATTGAGCCTCTAATGATCTCCAACCATGGTGGCTTCAATATGAAATTACACTTTTTTGAGTAAAGGCGTATGCGTACGGAAGCTTTGATAGCAACTAGAATTATGGCTAAGTCCTATGGGGGGATTAGAACCTTTTAAAATTCTTTTCGCCTAGTAAACAATTTTAACAAATTAAACTAAATAAGCAAGAACACTTCAGCTTCCAAGCCTAAGTGGGTCCAATCACAAGACAAGCATATTGATTTAAGCAATAAGCAACCTAGTCTAAGCATCCATAGATACTCAAATGATTAAGCAAAACAAGCTCCTAATCTATACGACCTAAGTAGACTATAGCGGATGGATCAATTAAGCTCAAGTCTACTTTACTTAGTGAAAGTACATCTTGTGTGTGGATGTGCCTATTTAGTGCCTAGCATACATTCTAATTAAGCATTCATAATAAGCAATTAAACTTAATGCATAATAAGAAATGTGCTCAAATACAATCACAAATACAAGCATGTATAGTGGTTCGACTATTTGTCCACTTCACTCCTAGTTCAAGTACTCAACCCCTTTGAGCACACCGGCATTCACTAGGGAGTTTAAATCTAGTTCCTCCTAACCAAAGTGTTTTAAATTGGCTCCGCCCAATCGAAGAGTTTATAGGTTCCTCCCAACCTATGGGACCTACTCAGGTCACTTAACTCCTACTCAAGGACAACGCACGTTCACACCCGTGTCAGAGGCTCCCCCTTGAAGACTTTGTTTAGGCCCGCCAAACGTGCAAAGGAGTGGCCGACGTTCCTAGAGTTTTAGGCTCAACTAATAAGCTAAGGATCAGCAAACAACCCAAGTTTGAGTTCGTTAAACAAACTTTATACTTAACTCCCACAGAGAATTGAGTGAAAGGACTCTCTACAATGATAACCTTACTTGTCGGATGAGCTCATTGTTCAGCACCGGCTCGGGTTACTAGATCTCCGCTCTCCCGTGCTTCAATCAGCTTCCCTTGCTCCCACTGCGTTGCCAATACCTCAGCTACACTTGATCAACCACCTTGCAAATGATGTCTTTAATATGCTCAAGGTGATAGGAGGGAAGGTTTGAGATCTCTACAACTTATGGGAATGGGTTGCCTAGAGAGTCTCACCTGCAAAGATCTCATTATAGAGTAGTGGATAGGAATATGACTATCAAGATCAATCCAATCTTTAGAGATCAAAAGAGGGACAAGTGCATCTTTATCTTGAACTTTGAACGCTCCATGCTTGTGATGAATTACAAGGAAGATCACTTGTTTGGTTTAGGAATATAGTGAAATTGCGGTTTGCACCGCTATTGAGATAAGCTTGAAGGTATACTAATGTCCTAGAGGGGGGTGAATAGAACTTTTTACAAATTCCTTGTCAATTAAAAACTCAAGAGCATTCAAAAATCAATTTACCAATTTAATATATGTAAGTGCAAGTAAATAGATCAAATAAGGTCTTTCTAAATGATCAACTATACTAAGTGAAGCATTTGATCAAACAGTTGATATGCATGCTTGAACTAATCTTTCAAAGATGGCATATGGGCATTTTGTCAAACATGAGATGGGCATTCAGTTAAGCACTCATGTAATTAATCAACAAGGCATAATAATAGACAAAACGCATTCACCATAATACACACGATGTATAGTGATTCGACGATGAGTTTACTCCACTCCCGATTCCAAATACTCAACTCCTTTGTGTATACTGGCATTCACAATCAGAGGTTTTAAATGAGGTTCACCTCTTAACCTTTACAACTTACACAAGGTTAATGCCTACACAAGGACTTCCATAAGTCTTACTCAAGGACACCCACGCATTCTCCCATGTCGGAGGCCTACATAAGAACTTCCACGTCCTACACAAGAAAAACTCTGAGATTAGGTCACAATCTCTAGACCCCAATCTCAACTAGAAGGGGGAATCGAATAATGGACTCTATAAGCTTAACCACTTATAAGAGATGAGCCTCGATTCAGTGCCATTGAGTAGCTTTAGCTTCCACGAATGCTTTAGCTCTTCTATAAGCTCCCACGATCTGCTACCAATGCATATGATAATCCTAGACTAGTGCCGGGTAGGTGGGAGGAGGTATTGATGTTCCATTTGCCTATTACAATGCGATGGTTAAAGAAGGAACAATCAATCTGATCATTTAATGGTTATAAATGACTTCAAGTTGAAGTTTCAATGATGGACACCCATGAATGCTATGCTTGAGTTCATTGTTCAAACTGAGCTTTGAATACTCAATGTACTGCCATTAATGGCTAGGTTTGAAGGATGAACTTAAGATAATGATGTGCAAAAGAGATTAGGTGAAGGTCTTAATTGCCTCTCTTAATGCTCTAAATGGGTGTGCAAGTTCGACCCTTAAAGGTCTCAAGATATGCCTTTATAGAAGCCCAAAAATGAGCACAAACGGATATAAAATGGTCATATTCCGACCTGCTTGAGATCCCTTCCGGCCGGCCGGATTTGAGGTCCGACCTGTCAACCGGCCGACCCTCAGATGGGTAGGGTAAGTGGTCTAAAAACCACAAACTTGCTGGACATATTTTTCGCATATCCGACCTGCTGGCTGGCCTGTTGGATAGGGCAACTGATCTACTGTCCGTCTTGTTGGCCGGCCGGTCGGTAGGCTTGTCCAAGAATTGTTTTTAAAGAGACTCTGGACAATTTTCCCATGTCCGGCCGATCGGTCGGCCGACCGAATAGACCATCTGACCTGCTGTCCGACTGGTCATTAGACCGGTCGGCTGTCTTTTTTTTATTTCCTCTTTCAAAGCTAATGGTCAAGGACCAGTGTGACCGGCCGGTTGGTCGACAGGACGACAGGCCTTATCTATGCCCATATTCAAGCTGATTTCTAGCTGAACTATTGATGCCCCACTAAGGTGATTTTCCTATTGTTTTTCATAGTTTGGCACCTACTTAATGAAGGTCCAAAACTGATCATCTTGACCTTAAGACGGTGGATTAAATGACTAAGATTAGTATGTTTAGAATGCCATAAATACGGGTGTTTTGGGATCCTATGGGCTGTCTATATGCAACTTACCTTCGACCTTCAAGTCTTGAGTCTTCAATCTTCGTCAGGGCTCACCAGACTCGATTGACTTACATAATCACGAAATTGACAATACGATGCACTAATTAGTGCACTAACAATCTCCCCCTTTTGTCAATTACGTGACAAAACACAACCTAAGACCGTTCATGATCTCCATATCATGAATATCCCAAAACCAAGAAATACTATTACACCCAATTACATGTCAAAACAAAATTTACATTTTAAACTTTACAAAGTGACATGTACAGACTTGAAATGTCTTCGATTTCTCCCCCTCAACACCTGCACGTAAGAAAGCCTACAAAACTATATAAATCGGCTACTTGGTGGGATATAGTTCTCCCCCTTTTTATCAATGATTAACAAAGGTTAGCTCACAAAAGAATATGCCTATAAGAACATCGAAGCTAAACCATGAACAATAAGCAATAAAGCGCAGAAAATATGTCAATCATATGATTTAAGGGAAAAGATAGATCATGAAAAACATGGGAGAAAAAAAAGCGACACATAACAACATGGTATACAATTAATCATTACACACAAAGGGCCTTTCGCCCAATCAACCAACCACCCCAAATGGTATGTATATCAATATCAATTGATCAAAATAAGCTATATGTAAACAGAGCAATGAGTTAAAAGGGCTTAATGCCCAAACCATCCAACCTCCCCCTATCAATATACTAATAAAATCCAATAGACTCATCAATATAGCAATAATAGACCAGAAATGGGCATTTTACCCGAGCTATCCAACCTTCCAAAAATCAGTTTTTCATTTAAAAGTGCATGCTTACATGATTTATGGTGTTATAAATAGATATAACTGTAAAGCTCAGACATCAAAGGTCTAACAGTCATCTAAAATGTATAAATATATAACATAACGAGAGACTAGTGTCTTGGTCCCCCAAAAAGATACTCCTGACCAAGACACATGATACAATATATAACGATACTAAAAATCAGTCATGTCGCCCAGATCTGGTGGCGGCGCATCGCCACGAGCATCTCGTTCCCATGCCTCCAGATGCTTGTCAATCTGAGCAGGGCGAGCCACAATAGCCTCCTACTGCACGAGGAGAGTGGCCTGTCCCTGAAGCAGCTGAGAATCGGTCTGATCCATTTGATCCAATCTCCGCTCGATCCGATCAAGTCTCTATGTAAGATGGTCCTGAAGCTAGCGTATCTCAGAGAGCAATGCAGGATGAGCCGCAGATGAAGATGGATGATCAGAGGGCGAAGATGTGCCACGACGTGAAAATGTGCGAATTGGAGTGTTGACACGCCCTGGATATTGACGAGGATCCTCAGATGATCATAGAGAAGGCTCAGGCTCAGACTCAATATGCTGAGGGAGCTCCTGCTGCTGCCTCTGCTTTCACTCATCCCTTCTTCGTTGAAGCTCTGCTTGAGTGATCTCCATTCTGGCGATAATGGATTTATTGAGGATGATAGGCTTGACAGGTTTTTTAGTTGGATCTACAAGACCTATGGTTTTGGCAAATTTCCCTATGAGACACCCAAATGGAAGGCCTACTGACTGACCGTCAGTCCCCAAAATAACAGAATGAATGGTGCTCATGATCATAGAGGGGAGACACATTTCTCACCCTGACTGACTCGGTACAGAATAGACACCATGGACTCAGTCAAGTCAACTTTGTTGCTCTTATGGGCATAGATGTTTCTGAAGAATAAGTTGTGGAGAATCCGATAGTCCCACGTCATATAAGAAGACCGCAGAGCATAGCCACTAACCTCCCTAGGGATCTCCCCGTCACAAAGAACACCAATCATATCAAGCATAAGTGGAGCCTCCTCGGCAAAATCAGGAAGATCACACGGATCAAGAATGGGAACGTTAATAGCTTGAGATATGGATTCGAGACCGAAAGTCCATACAGAGTCATTGTAATGGACAATGAAGGATATGGGGTCTTTAATGATGTCTTGACAGTAGGCATAAAATTTTCGGACAATATTTCTTTACACAGGACCTCCCATATGCAACACTGGCTCCCAATCTATTGCTTTCAATAAATTTACAACATTGTAGGGTTCTAAGTCCACAAGAGAGTTTGATCTCTCACAAATCACATCTTGGTCAGCGAATTTTGTCTAATTAGCAAGATGAGATGTGTTAGGACCTCAGGATTGAGAGGGGGATTTCGAGGTTGAAGCTACCCATTTTCCCTTGGAAGCGGTTTTCTTGGATTTGAGTTGGGAGGGCCCCTCATCATATTGTTTCTTTGAACGACATTCATGCCGAGAAGGGGGCTCATCTCTCCCACCATGGGAAGACATGATAGCAGCCAAAGATCCACAAAAATCTACCCTAGGTTTCAAAAGAAAGGGATGCAACAAGGTACACTAAAATAGAAACCCTTACCGGAGAAGATGACAAGAAAAACTGGATTTTGAAGAAAAATGCACAACCTCGGGAGCTTCAAATCTTATTAGAAGACCTAGGATACCTTAAGGATGGCTAGTGAGAGCTTTGGAGCGAAAAGGGAGAGATAAGAAATGAAAAATGAGTGAAATGGATAAGTCCGACCTTCTTAAAGAGTGTTGGATAGCGCCCGCTGGACGTGTGCCGGTCGGCCGATCGAACAGGGGGCACCGGCCGGTCGGACCTCAACAAATTTTAGTTTGGCAGTGCGAATCCAGCCTCCCCCTTTTTTTAAAAAAAAATTTCTCTGGGTGCACCTGCTGGACAGCTACCGGCCTACCGGACAGGGGTCACCGGTCGGTCGGACCTCAACAAAAATGCTCATTTTGAGCAGTTTTTAAGATGCACAAAGATGGGTCTGCTTTTGTGTTTCAAATATGATTTGTTTGAGACCTAATCAAGCAATTTGGGTAGGCCAGATGTTCATGAACATTACACATCAAAAAGTTTAAGATTAACCATATGATTTTAAGAGATTTTGATGCCTAAGATGACTAAGTTTCAAGAGAAAATGAGATAAGAGACCTTATTACCAGGTTTTCCTATTATGCTTAGGAATGATGAGGCTAAGATCCTCAGAATTTACTACAAATGTCAAACCACATTTATCTAAAGGCTAACAACCTACAAAACAGATAATTTGTTAATCAATCCCCAATGCACAGCCACTAATGTATTTTCATGATATTCCAGATTGATCAAATCCACGGGGCTGGCATAAGGCTATAAGATTACTTGCCCTTCATGACCCACTTAGCCATAATCTTTGTCTTCATAATTGAAGGATGTTTCTTTAGTACTCAAAGTGTTATGGTCAAATGCTTTCTCCCAAATTTATAGATGTAAGGGGAGAAGGGTGTTGAAGATTGTCAAGGTTTGCATGATTTCTCGCTCTTCATCACTACGGGATTTAGAATCTAATTATCCCATTTTGTTACCAAATCATTCCCAATATGTTATAATAGAGCATGAGGAGGTAGCATGACCATAACCATCCAAATGTGGCAAAGATATTTAATTGAAGGATTTTCATGTAATTGCACATGCCACAATAAATTCATCAAAACACATCATCTCATTCATAAAGATAAACAAATAATAGCATATAAGAACTAAATTTATTCAAAAAGAATTTGAGGCTAAGATCCTCAGAATTTATCATGAAGTTCAATGATTTTAAGGCTAACACTAGAAACATTCAAACCTGCAAAACATAAAAACTTGTTAGCCAAAATCCAATACACAACTTCCCATGGATTCTTAAGATAAATGGACTAAACATGATCCAAGGAAGCTGGCAAGGGGCACGGAGGATCACTTCTCCTTTATGACCCATTTGGCAACAACTTTCATTGTGCCAGGGTCATGTGAGGATCTATTAAGAGTTTTCCTCTTTCCAAGAGAGATGTTCTTTTTATATGATTGCTCATAGCCCATCCTCATTTCATCAATCATTTTGTTTGTCTTATCATTGATTAGGGCTACTTGTTTGAGCAAGGCATTCATCCAAGCATCATTCCTTAGAGGAGTCAAAAAATTTCTCGCCATATTCTTTTGATTCTTAGGGGGACTCCAAGTGTGGTGCGCTTCTCTCCCTTTTGGAATAGATTTACCTATCTTGTGCTGGGAGGGAGAGAGCTTTGGGCTTTTAAAGGCTAAACATTTAGATTTTAGGTGACCCACATCACCACAAGCATAACAAATAGGGGATGCTTTGGTTTTACTTCCCAATGCGCCATAGTTCTTTCTCACTATATGAGGGACAGAAGCAGTCTTAGAGATATGACTGTTATAACCAATTCCTCTTCTGTCCATAGGTGATCTCCCTACGTCCACGAGTTTTTCAAGATTTTCTTCTCCCTGGGCAAAACGTCTCCTAGAGTCAACAACTTAACATTTAACACGATCAATTTCAGCATTTGCCTCTTTAAGTTCTTTTTCAAGGCTCACATGTTTATCAAGGTTCTCACCATTCATGAATTTTTCTTTTTCATGTTCAAGAGCTTCTTTCTTCTTTTTCATCTCTTCTAAATCTTGACATAGCCTTTGACTTTCAATTTTCAAACCATCAAGATTTTTGGATAGTTTATCATTTTCAGCCTTCATTTGTCCCAACTTCTTTATGATATTTATATTTTTGATATATAGTTGGTTGTATTCTTCTTGAAGTTTATCATCCTCACTCTCATCATCACTTGAGGAGGTATGGTTAACATTGTCTCCCTTTTTCTCATTTTCAGGAAGAGTTGAGGTGGTGGAGATCATAAGAGCTTTCATCAATTTTTGTCCACCATTACTATGGGAATCATAGGAATCAGATTCCGAGCTAGTATCATCCCAAGTGGCAACCATGGCCTTTCTCCCTTTATGTTTCTTTTCATCATTTTCTGAGCAATTGGGAGCAATGTGACCTTACTTCCTACAATTGTAGTATTTTGGCTCTTTTAATCTTCTAAAGGATTTACCTGTATGGTTCTTATGATCAAAATGCCTTCCTTCCTTGTGATGGCTCTTGCTTTCAAAGAATTTCTGGAATTTCTTAGCCATAAGAGCCATTTCTTCTATGTCTATTTCCTCATCATCATTTTCTTTAGAAGTGTGTGCTTTGTGAGACGTTTTCAAGACTAAATATTTGGATTTTGTGGGAGGTTTGAAATGAAGCTCATGAGTTTGAAGGGATCCTAATAGTTCTTCAACTTTCATAGTGTCTAGGTTATACATTCTTCTAGAGCAACGACTTTAGATGAGAAGTGTTCCGGTAGAGATCTTAAGTTTTTCCTACAAATTTTGCTATTCGGGACCTTCTCTCCTAGTCCACACATGTCATTGGTGATGCGATTTAGACGTGTGAAAAATTGCATGAAGGTTTCATCCTCCTCCATTTTGATATTCTCAAATTGTGTTGTAAGGAGTTAGAGTTTAGATATTTTGACTATGCTTGTTCCTTCATGAGTTACTTCTAGAAAGTCCCATGCTTCCTTACTAGTTTGACAATTTTGGATGCGACAAAATTCATCTCTAGAGACTGAACAGAAAATGGCATTTAAGCCTTTAGCATTAAAAACACGTTGAGCTTTATCAAAATCCGTCCACATGGCCTTTTCTTTTGGTCTAAGGACATCCGGTTCACTGTCCTTTTTTATGCTATCCATTAGGACGTTATAACCAAATTCAACCATGTCCCATACATCCGAATCGATGGATTCTATAAAAATGCACATTCGAGCTTTCCAATATAGATAGTTGGATCCGTTGAAGAACGGTGGCTTGGTGACGGAAGTGGAGTCTTACATGGACATATTTTCAAGCTAACTCTAAGATCAACCTCTAGGCAGTTAAGCCCTTATAGAAGAACCCGCGTTGGTACCAATTGAAATTTCAGTTTGCATCGCTATTGAGATAAGCTTGAAGGTATGCTTATGTCCTAGAGGGGGGTGAATAGTACTTTTTACAAATTCCTTGTCAATTAAAAACTCAAGAGCATTCACAAATCAATTTACCAATTTAATATATGTAAATGCAAATAAATAGATCAAATAAGGTCTTTCTAAATGATAAACTATACTAAGTGAAGCATTTGATCAAACAGTTGATATGCATGCTTGAACTAATCTTTCAAAGATGGCATATGGGCATTTTGTCAAACATTAAATGGGCATTCAGTTAAGCACTCATGTAATTAATCAACAAGGCATAATAATAGACAAAACGTATTCACCATAATACACACGATGTATAGTGGTTCGACGATGAGTCTACTCTACTCCTGGTTCAAGTACTCAACTCCTTTGAGTACACCGGCATTCACTATTGGAGGTTTTAAATAAGGTTCACCTCTCAACCTTTACAACCTACACAAGGTTAATGCCTACATAAGGACTTCCATAAGTCCTACTCAAGGACACCCACGTATTCTCCCGTGTCGGAGGCCTACACAAGGACTTCCACGTCCTACACAAGAACAACTCCGAGATTGGGTCACAATCTCTAGACCCCAATCTCAACAAGAAGGGAGAATCAAACAATGGACTCTATAAGCTTAACCACTTACAAGAGATGATTCCCGTTTCAGCGTTGTTGAGTAGCTTTAGCTTCTATGAATGCTTTAGCTCCTCTCCAAGCTCCCACGATCAGCTACAATGCATATGATAATCCTAGACTAGTGCCGGGTAGGTGGGAGGAGGTATTGATGTTCCATTTTCTTATTACAATGCAATGGTTAAAGAAGGAACAGTCAATCTGATCATTCAATGGCTATAAATGACTTCAACTTGAAGTTTCAATGATAGGGACAACCATGAATGCTATGCTTGAGTTCATTGTTCAAACCGAGCTTTGAATACTCAATGTAGTGCCATTAATGGCTAGGTTTGAAGGATGAACTCAAGACAATGATGAGGAAAAGAGATTAGGTGAAGGTCTTAATTGCCTCTCTTAATGCTCTAAATGGGTGTGCAAGTTCTACCTTTAAACGTCTTAAGATATGCCTTTATAGAGGCCTAAAAATGAGCACAAACGGATATAAAACGGTCATATTCCGACCTGCCTGGGACTCCCTCCGACCGGCAGGATTTAAGGTCTGACCTGTCAGCCGGTCGACCTTCAGATAGGTCGGGTAAGTGGTCCAGAAACTACAAACTTGTTGGACATATTTTTAGCATATCCGACCTGCTGGTCGGTCGGTCGGATAGGGCAGCTAACCTACTGTCCAACCTGTTGGTCGGCCAGTCGGCAGGCTTGTCCAAGAATTATTTTCGAAGAGACTTTGGACAATTTTCCCATGTCCGGCCGATCGGCCAGCCGGCCGGATAGACCATTCGACCTGCTGTCTGACTGGTCATTAGACAAGTCGGCTGTTTTTTTTTTTATTTCCTCTTTCAAAGTTGCTGGTTAAGGACCAGTGTGACCGGCCGGTCGGTAGGTCGGTCGGCAGGCCTTATCTATGCCCATATTCAAGCTGATTTCCAGTTAAACTATTTGTGCCCCACTAAGGTGATTTTCCTATTGTTTTTCATAGTTTAGCACCTACTTAATGAAGGTCTAAGATTGATCATATTGACCTTAAGACCATGGATTAAATGGCTAAGATTAGTATGTTTAGAATGCCATAAATACGGGTGTTTCGAGATCCTATGGGCTGTCTATATGTAACTTACCTTCTGAACTTGTTTTGGCGTGAACTTAAGTGCGAAAAGCTGCTTCGGTCTTCAAGTCTTGAGTCTTCAATCTTCATCGGGGCTCACCAGGCTCGACTGACTTACATAATCATGAAACTAACAATATGATGCACTAATTAGTATACTAACATAGAGCTCTTAATGATCTTCAACAATAGTGGCTTCTATTTCCTTAAAATCCCCTCTCTCAGCTCAAAAACGAATCCCCCTCTATATATAGATTTTCTTCCAACGGTAAAAAAAGAGCAGATTTGCGCATCTCCGATTGATCGAAAAAAGATTCAATTTATTGAAGACCTATCCGATTGGTCGGAGACTTGTCTGATTGATCGAAAATTTGTCTAGAGAATTCTTTGGAAGATATTCCGATTGATCGGAATCATGGTCCGATTGATCAGACTGACCCCTTCTGATGGATTGGAAGTCTGTCCGATTGATCGAAAAATTATCCAGTGGGATTTCAAAATTTGCTGGAACAATTTTCGATTGATCGGGACTTCTGTCCGATCGATCGGAGTCCAATCGGAACTCCTGTCCGATTGATCGGAGTCCAATAGAAAACTGTTGTTTGAGCTGTTTTGTTTACAATAGCTTCCACCTCTTTAATTAATCTAACTTAACATATTTTTCATGGAGTTCTAAGACTAATGATGATAACTAAGGGTATACCTAGTTGGTCCAAGTCATCTTAGAGGTTATGGTTTTGGGTAGGTTTAAGGCAAGGCACACTAAGGCATCTCTTTTACCTGTTTCTTCATCCTTGATGCAGCTAGTCCATCTTGAGTCTTCTGTCTTCGTCTTCATTAAGCTCAACCGACACTACACTCACTAACCTAAGTGATTGACAAACAAGGTGCACTAGTATGCCACAGAAAAGTGCACTAACAATCTCCCCATTTGTCAATTACTTACAAAAACCTAACCTACCAAAACAAAGTACATGAACAAGAGATTACATGATAATGAAATAAATACAGGACTCTTGACATGCCTAACTAAGCAGCTCCTCTTCAGTTTACTACCCCATAACCTGTCAATCTCGGCATTACAAAACATAGCAAACTAGTTTTGGTGAGACTTAATCAATCTCTCCCTTTTTGTCAGCAATTGACAAACTATTCTCTCCCCCTTAATGATACAGCAGTTAAGGTAAGGTAAGAGCAGATAGTTTATCATAGTTAAACTATAAGCACATGCTAACAAGGAGAGTATATGGTGCATGAACTTTAAAACATGGAGCATGCTAAGGAACATGATTAACAAGAAAATGTTACTATCTAAGCATAGTTAATCATGCATAATTGGTCAAAGATATACATTTGCAATGAAAGCACAAAGGGCTTATAGCCCAATCAACCGACCTCCCCAAGTGGTATATCAAGACCAATCCTAAGCAAAGATTAGCATACAATTAAGCATAAAATTATCATAATTAACTAATCTAAGTAGTGAGATATTCTAACAGCAAATATATAAAATAAAAGCAAGGCTAAACTACCAAATTTAGGCTAATGAGGCTTGAATCCTCTGATTTGCCTGTACACACAAAAATGAGGCTGAAAACCTCAGATATTCTTATAGAATCACTTTCTAGCTACCCTTACTAACTATGTTTAGTTTGAAAGGCCTAAGGGTGACTAATTTCCACAACACCCTCATAAAATGTAGCATAAGGTGAGGGGTTGGGAACTCCTCATTCTCCTAGAAGGGATAGCGGTCGGGATCCTTTCTTAGATTAGGGGGAAGAGAGGTAGTAGTGGAAGCCATGACAACTTTATCAATATTTTGGCTTCCATCACTAATGGAGTCATTAGATTTGGATTCAGACTCCTCTGTATCATCCTAAGTGGCAGCCATTGCCTTTTTCCCTTTCGGTTTAGGTCTGTTTGGACATTCCGGGGCAATGTGGCCACGATGACCGCAACCGTAACATTCGACGGATTTGAGATTTGATGATTTCCCTTTAAGTTTATCACCCTTCTTGTCCTTCTTGTCACGGTTACTCCCTCTATCAAATTTGAGAAATCTTTTGAATTTTCTATTTAACTTATCTTCCTCATCTTCATCACTATCTTCCTCTGACTCACTCTTAATTTTCTTACGTTTGTGAGAGGACTTTAGAGGGATGCTTTTCTTTCTAGAGGGGGCCTTAAAATGTAGTTCATGAGTTTGTAGGGAACCTATGAGTTCTTCTACTTTCATATTATCTGTCTCTAAACTCTTCTAAGGCTACTACTTTGGTGTTAAATCTTTCCGGGAGGGACCTAAGTATTTTTCTACATATACGTTCTTCCGAAACTCGATCACCCAAGACAAACATGGAGTTACAAATATTAGACATTTTGGTATAAAACTCCATAAAAGTTTCAGTCTCTTCCATTTTAATATTTTCAAATTTGGTGGTCAAGAGCTGAAGCTTCGAGCGTCTTACTGTGTTAGTTCCCTCGTGGATAACCTCTAGTATATCCCACACTTCTTTTACAGTTGCGCATGTGAGAATGTGCTGAAATTCATCCGGGAAAATCGCACAGCAAATCGCATTGAGAGCTTTGGCATTTGTAATGTATTGAGCTCTCTTACTGTCATTCCATTTTTCATCATCTTTAGGAATGACAATGTATTTTCCATCAACCTCCACATGTTCAGTGGGAAGGCATATCCATGTTGTGTGCTTAGCCGCACGGGACAGTCCATGGATTGTAACAAAATCCTCATCCTAGCCTTCCAATAGGTGTAGTTAGACCCGTCAAAGAATGGTGGACAGTTGGTGGTGCCCCCATCTCGGTTAGACATCATGCTAGTGCTCCGGATCTTACTCTAAACGGTTAAGTCCTTGAAGAGCAACCCGCTTTGAAACCAATTGAAATTACACTTTTTGGAGTAAAGGCGTATGCGTACGGAAGCTTTGATAGCAACTAGAATTGTGGCTAAGTCCTATGGGGGGATCAGAACCTTTTGAAATTCTTTTCGCCTACTTAACAGTTTTAACAAATTAAACTAAGTAATCAAGAACACTTCGGTTTTCAAGCTTAAATGGGCCCAATCACAAGACTAGAATATTGATTTAAGCAATAAGCAACCTAGTTTAAGCATGCATAGATACTCAAATGATTAAGAAAAACAAGCTTCTAATCTATGCAACCTAAGTAAACTATAGAGGATGGATCAATTAAGCTCAAGTCTACTCTACTTAGTGAAAGTACATCTTGTGTGTGGATGTGTGTTGAGCTCTTAATTGTGCATATTTTAACCCCAATTCATCACTCATTATGCATGGTTTTCATAATTTAAAGACTAATCAAATACATGTTTTGTGGTTGTAGGAATGAGAGTTACTTTGCCCAATTGATGACCAAAAGAGCTGATTTAGAACCTTGGATGAAGACCCAAGGAGGGCTGAAGGAAGAAGAAAGCAAAGAAAGAAGCAAAGAAAGAAGAAAATAGAAGAAAGAAAGGAAGAAAACAAGAAGAAAAAGAGACCGACCGGTCTTGACCGGTCGGCCATGCTTGCTGGAGTAATGCCAAAGAGGGCCTGACCGGTCGTGACCGGTCGGCCAGCCCTGTCCGACCGGTCGTGACCGGTCGGCCATGCAAGTTTCAGATTCCAGATTCTAAAACAGCAATGTATTCCCGCACCTGGTTTTTCGGACCAGTTTTCTGGGCCTATCTTGATGATATTAGGAAATCCAACACATCCATGTCGAAGAGGAACTCGACGCCGAACTAACCCAAGTGGTTCGTGTCGATCGGAGTTACGGATTGATCGTGGTGACCAAAACAATACGAACTGTCCAGAAAGTTCCAGATTTCGCTGTTCCACTCTGGGCCGGTCAAGGTGGCCCATCATTGAGGATATGAAAAATCTACTTTGACCAACTTTTAGACCACATCCATATATGAATAACCACAAAAGTTTCAGATCAAAAGGGTGTGTGGTTTGATCGTACCGGTTGAAGAAAGATGGACCATCCAGAAAGCTCCAACTGCGCAGAGTTTATAAAAGCTCTAATTGTTCTAATTTTCGGACCACATTCTGAGATCGTTTTGGACAATCTAATCCATCTATCATGTAGAGGAGGAAGTTTTCTACTCATGTTCAAAATTTGAGATCAATCCGACCTCTGTACACTCTGGAGCGTTGAAAGCAAGATGACTGGTTCTGAAGGTACCCGAAGTGCGCGATTTTGAGAGGCGGTCGGTGATGTGATTGGTGGGCCCATTCAGAGGACAATCTTGGAAATCTAAATTATCTATGAGGAAGATCACATTACAAGGAATCTACAAATCAATTTTGAAGGCAATCCGACCATTGGTTAAGCTGTACCAAGCGAAACAAATTCTGCTATGTTGCTGTACTAGTGCTGCACTATAAAAGGAGGTGCTCTCTTCTATTCCAGGGCAACCAAGGACGTGGGGAGCAAAGAGTTCAAGTCATAGGAGGCTTCCTAGCCTCCTCCAGCTAGTTTTTCTTCCTTTTCTTAGTTCTAGTTCTAGTTTTTAATATGCTTTTTATTAGCTAATCTCTTAGTTAGAGCTAAGAGGTGAACCTTATAGTTTTCTTAGATTGTTTAATTCGTTTTATTGGTTTTTAGTTTGGAATTCATGATTATGAACTAAGGTTTGAAGTTTATACAAGTTTTTATGAATTTTTCTTAGTCTTGTGATGACTCATGGATGTTTGGATGAATTACTTATCTTCTTAATTCGTTTACAACAGTCTAGACCTGTATGATCCGAGGAATCGGAGTGCGCTCTAGTACTAAGCTCTTCGTGAAGGGACTTCCTACCAAAGTTCTATTTTTCTGTTTATCTGAATATGTATGGATTGTGCATGTGATTTGAATCTAGTTCAAATCATGATCTAGCCTTGTCTTGTGAGAGGACTTGAGGATGGTTATGATTGTGAACTGGACCTTTTGGAAAGGGGAATGACCTATACAATTGAGCATGCTCAGCTCAGCCTTCATTGAGTGAATCCTATGCGTAGAACTTACATATGACAGACTGTTTGGTTTAACAGCTCTATCATCCGACTAAATAGACAGGAATGTCGATTCTAGTTGAGAAAGTAAGAAACCATAGCGAATTATGCATCTAAGAAGAGCTATAAGTGGATCCTTGATGCTCTAGTTATCTTTTCATTATTAGATTTTCTATTTTATGTTAAAAATAAATTTCACAACCCTCTTTGATTCTAGTTATTAAGATAATTGGAATTGTTTACTTCCTTCCCTATGGATCGACCTCGGTCTTACCGAGTTTATTACTACATCGCAACCCTACACTTGGGGAAGCGAACAAGTTTTTGGCGCCGTTGCCGGGGAAGAGGTTAAACGGTTCTAATTGTTCTAGTAACTATAGAGTAGTCTTAGTTAGGTAGGATTTTCAGTTTTTATAGAAGAAGATTTTCTGATTTTTTTTTTCTAGATTACTAACAATTTTTTGTTTGATTTTGTAGGACATTGTTGCTGACATATATCTCGCTCTATTGGGTAACATCTCTCCATCTCCCTTCTTTTTGTTCTTTTTTTTAGATTAGGGTAGTTCTAACTCTTTAAAATCTCATTATGGCTGATTGGAAGTGTGGTGCTTATGCATACCTTTTGGAAGATGAGATGACAGACCATGGAATCAAAACTCTTTATGATTGGAACCAATTTAAGCATAAGTATTATTCTGAGAGTAAATCAACCTCCACTACCCCCCAACGTAAGACGCTACGTGATTACTGGGTTGAAAATAACATGAGTATCCCACCAAGTTTAACAGGAGGTAGGAATAAGAAAAAGGACCGGGGGAGTAATGACCAACCGGTAAAGACATTGCGTGATCACTGGTATGGTTATGCCTATCAACCATCTTATCAGTCTTCGTCATATAACACGTATGGTCTTCATCGCGAGAGTCCTCACACCTCTAGTCCAATGGAGGATGAGCCAACCATGGATGCCAACAATTATCCTCAAGAGTTTCTCTCTCATGATCCTCAACCGACACGAACTCTTGAGGATACACTGTGAGAGTGTATGGAAATAACTGAGCAATGCATACAAAACTTCTCGCCATCTCAAAATATTGAACCCAACATTGGGAACACCGAATCAATCCCCAACAATGAGGAGGATGAGGCTATCCAAACCCAACCTTCTCTAGATTTAATGACTAAACTTCTAGAGGATATTGATCTCAGTGATCCCACCATTACCATCGATTATGGTAAATCAACTATCTCTTTTAGCTATTTCGATTTGAATGATGAAGAGATTTCAAGGACGGTTGACGAACCCGAGGAATCTACAAAATCTGAAAGTGATAGTTTGATTGCCTACAATGAGGGTTTAAAGGATGATTGTGAGTCCATGATTTGTTCTTCCAAAGGGCCGAATGTTTTTGAATCACCGAAAGATATTCTTGCTAGAGAGATGGCCGAAGTCGATATTTTTAAGTCCTTCCACCAACAACACATGCCGGATTCTATTGTAGAAGAACTCCCTTGGGTTGAAAATTCTGCTTCTTTGGATGATGGGGTGGCACAATCTGAAATTTCAAAAGATCAACCAATGCTAGATGATGTGCTTACCACTAAATTTGAAAATTTTTCTTTGGAAGACCTCCCCTCTATAGAGGAGGAATTCCTTACCCTTGAAACAGAATTTCCTTAATCACTTAGGGAGAACGAGGACCCTTCATTCGACTCTCTCGATTTCCTAAAGGAATGCATGACCCACCCCTATGATCTGGATGATGAGATGATTAAGGAGTTGGATAGTTTGTTAGACATGGTGTCGGTGCCTGAAGAACACCATTCCACTGATTTACACTCTTTACCATGGTTTGTGGAAGCACCATACAAATCTGAATTTGTGGAGGAGACAATCCAAACTGAAAAATACTTAATGAATGTCTCTCCACCATCATGGGTTCTTCAACCCATTGAAAATTCTGATTGGGAGGACCCGTTTTTAATCAATTACAACCCAATTCAGAACTTGAGGAGATATCTTTTTACTGCTCTTATCTCCTCCTTACATGCGTGTGGTGCATACTATGATTGGACTTTCATGAAGAAACGCACACATGTATACATTCGAGCAGGACTTTGGATGGTCCTCATGAGAAACCTATTGAAATTCATGAAGATCCTGCTCAAATTTGATCATGTAGTCGATCAGACTAATCAAAGGTAGGTAGGTAGGTTAGGATTTCTTTCTGCATTTGGGATTGAATAAGTCTCATTGAGACAATGGAAGATGCTAGAATTGATCAACTTGCTACCTCAGGTACTCTCGTTCTCACTCTCCTTTGTTTTGTGTCATTGCTCTCATGTCATGCATATTGCATATCTTATTACATTGAGGACAATGTAAGATTTTGGTTGGGGGGTGAGATTCCTTAGATGAATCTACTAGCTTTTGTGACATCTCGAGCAATTATGTAGAAAATTTTCGATTTTTCCAAAATTCAAAACTCTTTTGGAAAACGTTGTTTCTATGCATTCAAGATGATACGAGTATAAGAAGAGGAGATACGAAGTGAGTGATGTTGTAAGCTTTGAATTTCTTTTAATATAATGGTTTTATATGTGAATTCCCCTATTTATGTGAGTGATAGAAAATTTGAACACTTTTACACCTAGTTCACATTACACAATTTTCATGGGTTGAAAGGATTATGTGATTTGTGGATTAACTATACTTTGATTTAAGGTGTTGAGAAACCAAGCCGGGGTACTTTGTCCATCCTTGTCCATGGGAAAATAACGAAAGATATGGATTTCTAAAAATCCTATCTAATTTAAAAAGAAAAAGGAAAAGGAAGGATGAAATTGGGAATAATGGAAAAATGGTGGAAAATTTCGATTAGGGCTACCTACTACCAACCGGGGGATGGTCTACCCGTAACCAAAGCCGGAAATGGGACATAGTGTGAAAGTCGTCGGAAGGACGGTAAGACAAATTCCTGTCATAGGCTTGTTGTTGCTCTGTGCACCTTGAAATCCATAGTTTAGTTGATCTATGATGAAGATGAGCCCAGAAACTCATGAGATGAACTTTTACTATGCACACTAGGGTGAATTTGTTCAAGTTCTTCTATTTATCAATCAATCAGTGGGAATTTCATATAAATACTTATATGTTCTAAGAGTTTAAGGTTTCAACTTCTATCACCTAATTTCTCTGATTTTTATGCTTGTGTGTCTTGGAATGTATAGAAGAATAGTTTCTAGAGGAGAGTTGGATTTGGAGAATGAAACTTGTTTCACGCATGTTTTGCTCGGGACTAGCAAAATGCTGGTTGGGGGGTGTGTTGAGCTCTTAATTGTGCATATTTTAACCCCAATTCATCACTCATTATGCATGGTTTTCATAATTTAAAGACTAATCAAATACATGTTTTGTGGTTGTAGGAATGAGAGTTACTTTGCCCAATTGATGACCAAAAGAGCTGATTTAGAACCTTGGATGAAGACCCAAGGAGGGCTGAAGGAAGAAGAAAGCAAAGAAAGAAGCAAAGAAAGAAGAAAATAGAAGAAAGAAAGGAAGAAAACAAGAAGAAAAAGAGACCGACTGGTCTTGACCGGTCGGCCAAGGAAGCCCGACCGGTCTTGACCGGTCGGCCATGCTTGCTGGAGTAATGCCAAAGAGGGCCTGACCGGTCGTGACCGGTCGGCCAGCCTTGTCCGACCAGTCGTGACCGGTCGGCCATGCAAGTTTCAGATTCCAGATTCTAAAACAGCAATGTATTCCCGCACCTGATTTTTTGGACTAGTTTTCTGGGCTGATCTTGATGATATTTGAAAATCCAACACATCCATGTCGAAGAGGAACTCGACGCCGAGCTAACCCAAGTGGTTTCGTGTCGATCGGAGTTACGGATTGATCGTGGTGACCAAAACAATACAAACTGTCCAGAAAGTTCCAGATTTCGCTGTTCCACTCTGGGCCGGTCCAGGTGGCCCATCATTGAGGATATGAAAAATCTACTTTGACTATCTTTTAGAACACATCCATATATGAATAATCACAAAAGTTTCAGATCAAAAGGGTGTGTGGTTTGATCGTACCGGTTGAAGAAAGATGGACCATCCAGAAAGCTCCAACTGCGCAGAGTTTATAAAATCTCTAATTGTTCTAATTTTCGGACCACATTCTGAGATCGTTTTGGACAATCTAATCCGTCTATCATGTATAGGAGGAAGTTTTCTACTCATGTTCAAAATTTGAGATCAATCCGACCTCTGTACACTCCGGAGCGTTGAAAGTAAGATGACTGGTTCTGAAGGTACCCTAAGTGCGCGATTTTGAGAGGCGGTCGGTGATGTGATTGGTGGGCCCATTCAGAGGACAATCTTGGAAATCTAAATCATCTATGAGGAAGATCACATTACAAGGAATCTACAAATCAATTTTGAAGGCAATCCGACCATTGGTTAAGCTGTACCAAGCGAAACAAATTCTGCTATGTTGCTGTACTAGTGCTGCACTATAAAAGGAGGTGCTCTCTTCTATTCCAGGGCAACCAAGGACGTGGGGAGCAAAGAGTTCAAGTCATAGGAGGCTTCCTAGCCTCCTCTAGCTAGTTTTTCTTCCTTTTCTTAGTTCTAGTTCTATTTTTTAATATGCTTTTTATTAGCTAATCTCTTAGCTAGAGCTAAGAGGTGAACCTTATAGTTTTCTTAGATTGTTTAATTCGTTTTATTGGTTTTTAGTTTGGAATTCATGATTATGAACTAAGGTTTGAAGTTTATACAAGTTTTTAAGTAATTTTTCTTAGTCTTGTGATGACTCATGGATGTTTGGATGAATTACTTATCTTCTTAATTCGTTTGCAACAGTCTAGACCTGTATGATCCGAGGAATCGGAGTGCGCTCTAGTACTAAGCTCTTCATGAAGGGACTTCCTACCAAAGTTCTATTTTTTTGTTTATCTGAATATGTATGGATTGTGCATGTGATTTGAATCTAGTTCAAATCATGATCTAGCCTTGTCTTGTGAGAGGACTTGACGATGGTTATGATTGTGAACTGGACCTTTTGGAAAGGGGAATGACCTATGTAATTGAGCATGCTCAGCTCAGCCTTCATTGAGTGAATCCTATGCATAGAACTTACATATGACAGACTGTTTGGTTTAACAGCTCTATTATCCGACTAGATAGACAGGAATGTCGATTCTAGTTGAGAAAGTAAGAAACCATAGCGAATTATGCATCTAAGAAGAGCTATAAGTGGATCCTTGATGCTCTAGTTATCTTTTCATTATTAGATTTTCTATTTTATGTTAAAAATCAATTTCACAACCCTCTTTGATTCTAGTTATTAAGATAATTGGAATTGTTTACTTCCTTCCCTGTGGATCGACATCGGTCTTACCGAGTTTATTACTACATCGCAACCCTACACTTGGGGAAGCGAACAATGTGCCTATTTAATGCCTAGCATACATTCTAATTAAGCATTCATAATAAGCAATTAAACATAATGCATAATAAGAAATGTACTCAAATACAATCATAAACACAAGCATGTATAGTGGTTCGACTGCTTGTCTACTCCACTCCCGGTTCAAGTACTCAACCCCTTTGAGCACACCGGCATTCACTTGGGAGTTTAAATTTGGTTCCTCCCAACCAAGGTGTTTTAAATCGGCTCCACCTAATCGAGGAGTTTATAGGTTCCTCCCAACCTATGAGACCTACTTAAGGTTACCTCAAGTCCTACTCAAGGACAACGCACATTCACTCCCGTGTCGAAGGCTCCTCTTTGGAGACTTTGTTTAGGCCCGCCAAACGTGCCAATGAGTGGCCAACGTCCCTGAGTTTTAGGCTCAAGTAATAAGCTAACGATCTGCAAACAACCCTAATTCGAGTTTGTTAAACAAACTCTACACTCAACTCCCACTAAAAATTGAGTGGAATGACTCTTTACAATGACAACCTTACTTGTCAGATGAGCCCCTTGTTCAGTGCCGGTTCGGGTTGCTTGATCTTCATTCTCCTATGCTTCAATCAGTTTCCCTTGCTCCCCCGATCGTGTTGCCGCTGCGTCGCCAATGCCTCAGCTACACTTGATTAACCACCTTACAAATGATGCCTTTGATATGCCCAAGGTAATAGGAGGATAGGTTCGAGATCTCTACAACTTATAAGAATGGGTTGCCTAGAGAGTCTCACCTACAAAGATCTCATTATGGAGTATTGATAGGAATATGACTATCAAGATCAATCCAATCTCTAGAGATCAAAAGAGGGACAAGTGCATCTTCATCTTGAGCTTTGAATGCTCCATGCTCGTGATGAATCACAAGGAAGATCACTTGTTTTGTTTAAGAATAGAGCTCTTAATGATCTTCAACAATGGTGACTTTTATTTCCTCAAAGTCCCCTCTCTCTGCTAAAAAATGAATCCCCCTCTATATATAGATTTTCTTCCAACGGTAAAAGAATGGGCATATTCGCGCATCTCCGATTGATCGAAAAAGGTCTGATTTATCGGAGACCTGTCTGATTGATAGGAGACTTGTCCGATTGATCGAAAATCTGTCCAGAGAATTCTTTGAAAGATATTCCGATTGATTGGAATCATGGTCCAATTGATTAGACTGACCCCTTTTGATGGATCAGAAGTCTGTCTTGTTAATGGAGAAATTGTCCAGTGGGATTCCAAACTTTGCTGGAATAATTTCCGATTGATCAAGATTTTTATTCGATCAATCGGAGTCCAATCGGAACTCCTATCCGATTGATCGGAGTCTAATCGGAAACTGTTGTTTGAGCTGTTTTGTTTACAGTAGCTTCCACCTCTTTAATTAGTCTAACTTATCGTGTTTTTCATGGAGTTCTAAGACTAATGATGATGACTAAGGGTATACCTAGTTGGTCCAAGTCATCTAAGAGATTATGGTTTTGGGTAGGTTCAAGGCAAGGCACACCAAGGCATCTCTTTTACCTGTTTCTTCATCCTTGATGCAGCTGATCCGTCTTGAGTCTTCAATCTTCGTCTTCATTAAGCTCAACCGACACTAGACTTACTTACCTAAGTGATTGACAAACAAGGTGCACTAGTATGCCACAGAAAAGTGCAATAACACAATCCTCTTAAAATCCCTCTTCTTACTCCCAAAAATGAGCCAAGCCTTTAAATACATAAAGCCTCAATGGCTATAAAACGGCTCTTTCCAACCAATCGGGCGACCGGTCGAATTAAGGGCTGGACAGTAAAAAGCTTGCTGTCTCGAATTAAGGCCTGGATAGTAAAAAGCCTGCTGTCCTCGACCAATCGAGCGACCAGTCGTATTAAGCCCAAACATGTTTTTTTCAATGGGAAGCTCTTTGTCCATTTTAGGCCAATCTTCCTGTAGACACCCCACCTTCGGCTAAAAAGCTAGTTGAGATGGTATAGACACCCCACCTTCGGCTACAAAGCTGGTTGAGATGATTGAATAGATGGAGGTCCATATCCCCAAACCTTAAATCCAAACTCAGTCAAACTCACCCTTGCAAGCCCCAATCCATAGCCCAACTCAAGTCTGAACCCAGTTAACTCACCCCTATACATCAGCCTGAAAAACTATCCATAAGAAAAATCAGTCAAAAAATTCTTAAAAAGTCAACTTGGTGAGTCAACCTGCTGAGTCAAATCACCGAGTAAACTCACTAGGTCAGTCCAGCCCTCGCACCCAGTCGAATCACCTTGTCAGTTCATCTTTCAAACCTAGTCAACTCACCTTGTTAGTTCATCTTTCAAACCCAATCAACTCACCTAGTTCCGAGCCACAGCTTTCGAGCAACTTAGAACCTTGGACCTGTAGCTTTTTTGCTTCAGGTTCGGAGGCCGTACGCTCCAAGCTTATTTACCAAAACTGTCATCCTTTGTAGCTATACATACCCCCTCCCCTTCTAATTCTCAGCATCCACTTCTCCTCTCTTCAATCCGAGAGTTTCGAGCAACCTTCACTTCCCTTAGCCCATTCCTCCACTAAGGAGAGTCCGAGTATGAAGAGTCTAGCCCTGGTTTAGCCCAACTTGACCTTGGTTCAAGCCTCTCAAGCTACCTAAGTCCTAATCTTAGTTGCTCGAAGCAAACCCTTGTGACACCTCCGTCCATCCAGCTACTCTTATATCAGCATCATCTCATTTGCATCTAGCATAAGTGCAACATTTATTATTCTTCCAACCCTCTTGCTTATCATTTCACTACAAACACTTGATCAGGTCTTAGCGAATGCTCTGAAGTTTGCCAGTTTGCCCATAATTCATTGATCAGAAACTTTGATCGATCAAACACATAGCATGCATCTCGCATAAAGCACTTGTCAGTTCAAGCATATGCTCTGGGCTTACCTGCTAATGGAAACATGCCCATCAGAAACTCTTATTGTTTAGACTTACATTCGTGCATCATATTATTCGTGAGAATATACGAGGATTAATTTAGACTTTCAAGTATTAGTTCGATTCTATGAAGTAAAGACCGTACCTCGGTACGGGCAAAGTGGGTGCCTAACACCTTTCCACCCTGTACCATGATCCTTACCTCAAATCTCTGACCGCAGATAAAAAAGAGTCATTTTAGAGGAAGGAATCTTTAGATTCTTTTCTCTAACGTTTCTACGGGGTCTAGCCAACTATAGATTCGAAGTACCTGGCTAGTGGCGACTTTGGTCTTATACGAACTCATATGAACATACCCGATAACACAACAACCGAAAAAGCCCTCGAGAAAGTGGCCGGCCAGTGGCACAACGGTGATTCGCGCATACCCCTTTTCGAAAGGGAGGGTCGGGAGTGCGGAGCAGCGAGCGTCTACAGAATGGCGACTCCGCTGGGGATATGCTAGTCCCACTAGTCGTGATCCAATTTGAAAAATAGAATCCTTCTTATACTTGAAAGTCATTAGTCCTCATAGAATCTCATCTGCATAACATTCTATCCATAAAAAAAAAAAAGAAAATTCCAAAACCCTAAAAAGAAGAGTAGAGCATATTCCTCACCATTGTGTCTCCCGGGCTCAACATCTTAGAAAACAACCTCCTTACTGCAGCATAATTTGCACCCGAGCTCAGCAAGCCATGTCTGACCACGAAGAGGAAGGTCACCTCTTCCCTGCCTTCGACATGGCCGAATCACAACCTCCAGCGCAACAACTAATTGAGAACATGCCAATCATGCAAGAATTGGCACAAGGAATGAGAGTAATGCGAGAAATGTTCTTGTAATTCATGCAAACACAAGCCACCACAGCAGCCAACAATCAAGTTGGCCAAGTTCAGCAATCTTAACAGCCATGCCAGGCCCTTCCGGCCTCGAGTTCAAATCAAGCACAACCATCAGAGTCTGCCCAAGACTACCGACAACAGTCATCTCAACCCTCTGTTATGGGGCATCCTTCTCAATACCTTCCTGTGACGACAAGACCGTCTCAGAGCATTCCCGTCGTAGGGACTTCTAGTCAATCTCGCAAGTAATGATCTCAGTAGATTCCAGCATGTCCCTGCCAATGGGACCCCTTTTCTTTCTCAGCATGTCCTCATCGATGGGATCTTTACTCAATTTCAGCACATCCCCGCCGAAGGGATTTCAATTCAATTTCCAGCAGCAGAAACAACATTGGTGAATGCCCACAATGGGGTTTAGTGTCAAGACCACATCAATCAACAGACAATGGTGAATACCCAACCAGGGGGTCACTTCCCAACATCTCAGCCTCCTACAAACAGGAGCACTTTTCAATTCCAGCACATTCCCGCCGATGGGATTCCAGTTAATTTCCAGCAATCTTCAATTTAACAAACTCCAGTTAATTTTCAACAAACTCCAGTTAATTTCTAGCAATCTTTAATTCAGCAAACTCTAGTTAATTTCTAGCAATCTTTAATTCAGCAAACTCCAGTTAATTTTCAACAAACTCCAGTTAATTTCTAGCAATCTTTAATTCAGCAAACTCTAGTTAATTTCTAACAATCTTTAATTCAGCAAACTCCAGCTAATTTCTAGCAATCTTTAATTCAGCAAACTCCAGCTAATTTCTAGCAATCTTTAATTCAGCAAACTCCAGTTAATTCCCAGCAAGTTCCAGTTCAACCTTCAGTTCAATCTCCAGATCAATTACAGTCATTTCAAGAACAAGTTCATCAGAATGCAATCCAATTGTCAAGTCAAATTCAGCAACCTGCAGTTGTTTTCCAGTAAGCCCATAGGGTCGAAGACATTGACCACTATGACGAAGAAGAACGTGCCTTACTGCGAGAGGCACCAATTGCTCGAGTAGATCATACAGGACTGGATGAGTTGCAGGAACAGTTCCAGACCTTACAAAATCAACTACAGCAACAACAGGGAATTGATATACCCTAGACCAAGTTCAGAGACTTGTGTCCATTTTCAGATGCTCAGATACCTCAAAACTTCGAGGTCCTAAAATTCAAAAGATACAACGGCAGCGGTTGTCCCATAGCACATCTCAAGGCTTTTTTGTGGAGAACTGAGTACAATCACAGGAAATGAAGGAGCCCTCATTTGCTTATTCCAAAAATCTCTGAAGGGCGATGCCCTAGACTGGTATACATCATTGGACTGTATCGCATTAGGACTTGGGAACAGCTTTCCCAGGCTTTTGTCTATGGATTCATAAACAATCTTAACATGGCACCTAGGAGAGTGGACCTCGTGCTCTCAGGCAAAGGAATGACAAAACATTGTCAGCTTATGTAGGACGTTGGCGAGTTATGGCAACCAGAATGCAAACACCCATCGATGACGAGGAACAAATCTCCATGATTGTCCACTCAACATTGTTGGGGCTCAAATTCTCACCCATTATAAAACAATACCCAGTGGTCTATCTATGACAATTTGGATCAGTTTCGAGATCGGAAACACTCCAAAAACACCAGTGCAACCCGAACCACGTGGTAGCGGCCAAAACCTGTAAACAGCATTTCATAGTGAAATCGGACATGTGGGTCTCCACCAAATGATCTGAAACATCCTAAAACCCTTAATCTGCAAGTTTCAAAGTCACATAGAGTGTATCTTTACCTGCGCACTTCGAAATGCGTTTCGCCCCTATTCGGAACTAACTGAAAGGGTCCGAAAGCCTACAGGTACCATTTTAGAGCGGATCTGGACATCTGTACCACCACTAAATGACCCAGAGTGCCCTAAAACCTTAAATAGCAAGTTTAAAATCCCTACGATGCATATTTCCATATGCACGCTTCCCAGAACAATGTTCCTATACGAAGAGCCGACCTGAAGACTCCAAATTATGAAGGAAGTACCAAAATTTGCAACATGTGGATCTCCACACCCCATCCCATTCATTCAGGAGGTCAATCCTAACTTAAAAGTGGCTTGGCGTCAGTGACCACAACCCCAGAAAAGGTAGCTGTCCTTCGGAGGTCTCCCATTGGAACCAAATCCTGAAAAAATCTAAGTTTGGAAGCTATTTTTCTTTCACAAGTACAGAATCTGAAATTTGGCTAAGTAGTGAGAGAAGTGAAAATTTCAAGAGGGACACGCGCCTGGCCTAAGACCACATGCGCCTATAACCTATGTTCGAAAGAAGACAATCTGGAAAACTTCTCGAAAATCGTCTGAAAAACCCGCTGGAAAATCACATGCGCCCGGACCATTGCATTCACCACTTCCGCCCAGCACATGCACCAAGAAAGTTTCAGAAACACATGCACTAGGAATTACCTATCGGATTGGACCCGATGTAAGACCCGTACCCTTATTTACCCTCCGTACGCTTAATTTTCGGTGCCGGTACGTCCTGAATGGACCAGATCAGAGAGCCTTGATCGCAACCCTTTTTTAGTACTGCATCGACCCAAGACCTATGCCTCGGCGACCGCGTAGGCGCTGTGATTCCAACGCCGCGCGGCACGCCCCATTGCGATACCCGGTGTGAAAGTTATGATCAATCGCGTAATCTAAGGTGGGCCGCGCACGTGCGTGTGGCGTGGGCCCCACTTGCACAAATTCCAAGATCATGTCAAATCAATCAAATCCATCACCATCACCTCACCCATACCCCTCTCATTACCCCTACTCTACACACCCCATACCCCCCATCCCTCTCTCACCTCCCAAAGTCAACTCTACCCATACCCCCATACCCCTCTCCCATGCTAGCCATCATCACCCCCCATGATTCCTTCTCTCTCTCTCCCCCCCATGCAAGTGCATACGTAGGGGGAGAGGAGGGTTCTCATTTCCATATTGCTAAAGGAGAGAGAAAGAGAAAGAGATTTGAGAGAGAGAAGAGAGAAGTAAAGAGAGATTTGAGTGATCAAGAGAGAGAAAGAGATTAGAGAGATTGAGGGTGGAGATCTAGCTTGGAGGGCCCCAATCACCGTCCGGATCGTCCGATCGTCAACCCGATCCAATCCAACCTTCCATCCTTTGAGGTGAGTGCAAGGGGGACATAAATCCCCATTTTCTTATTTCCTTTCATTTTCCTTTTCTTTTGGGCCCATCTAGTGGTGGACAACCTGATGATGGATTGGATCATCCATGAATGGGCCCCACAACTTAATAATAATAATAATCGTAATAATATATATATATATATATATAAAGGAAGTTTACCCACTGGACAGACAGTGTCCAGAGGACGCTGCTGCCCAGTAGGGCAAGCCCTTTTGGGCGATGAACAGGCCCCACACGTGGGACCCACCTTGATGTATGCATCCAACCCACGCCGTCTAGCTGTTTCTCCATCCCATTTTAGGGCAGGGAGCCAAAAATGAAGTAGATCCAGATCTCAGCTGGACCACACCATTGAAAACAATGAGGCTAATGAAGCCTACTGTTGAGGCTTCTTGGGCCCACCGTGATGTTTGGGGACCACATCACCTGCCAAATATTGGACTTGTTAGGACCCCAACGATCTGGGGAACATGATGAATGGAGCGGATCGTCCCTAAGTGGGCCTCACTTGAAATAACCACAAAAAAAAAAAATGATCTGCTCAGACGCTGGACGTTCACAGCGTCCAGGACGCTGGAACTGTCCAGCGTGCTGAGGCTGGGACGGAGAATGGGGTCCCCACTCGTAGGACCCACCTTAATGTTTGTGTTCCATCCACGCCATCCATTTTCTTTCCCATATCATTTTAGGGCCAAGGCCCAAGGATGAACCCGATCCAAGTTTGAAACGGACCGCACCACATGAAACAGTGGAAACAATGATTCCTACTGTCAGAAATCCTTTGGCCCACCTTAATGTTTCTAGACCGATTTACATATCCAATATTGGGCTTATTGGGCCCCCCATGAGATGGGTAACCTGATGAATGGAGTGGATCAGACCCATGTGGGCCCCACTTGATATAAGACAAAACAAGGAGAAAGAAAGAGAAGAAGAAGCAGCGTCACTAACGCCGGTAGTACCAGCGTCCAGGACGCTGGCTCGTGCCAGCTGGTGGCCCACTCGCTGGTCCCACCATGATGCATGTGCTGTATCCACACTGTCCATCCATTTGGGGATATCATTTTAGGGCATGACCCCAAGATTGAGTCAGATCCAAGTCTCAAGGGGGCCCCACCACAGAAAACAGTAGGGACAGTGAACCTACCGTTGAAACCCTCCTATGGCCCACCATGATGTTTATTTGAGATCCAACCTGTTCATAATTTCACACATGCACGGAAGAAGGGAGGGTAAAAATATCAGCTTGATCGAAAACTTCTGTGGGCCCCACTTGGTGAGAACATAATAAAAAAAAAAGGGGGGCGCTGGACAGACAGCGTCAAGGGGACGCTGCTGCCTAGCAGCCTTGTGGGCGTCACCATGGGCCCCACTCGTTGGGCCCACCTAGAATGTATGTGCCTTATCTATTCCCTCCATATGTTTTTCCAGCTCATCTTAGTGGCTGAGCCCAAAATTTAAGCATATCCTAATGGCAAGTGGGCCATGCCACGGAACAACAGTGGAAATAATGATCTCCACCATTGAAACCTTCCCAGTCCTACAATGATGTTTATTTGTCACCCAACCTATTCATAAGTGGCTGGGCCCAAAATTTAAGCATATCCTAATGTCAAGTGGACCATGCCACAGTGGGGATAATGATTTCCAACGTTGAAAGCTTTCCAGGTTCTACAGTGATGTTTATTTGCCATCCAATCTGTTCATGAGATCACATGGATATGGATGAAGGAGAAAACACAAATATCTGCTTGATTCAAAACTTATTGGGACAAGATGGGTACCACGCTGCCCAGCAGATGGCCCACCCTATGGGTCCCAACGTGATGTATCTATTAGCTCCACCATGATGTATCTGTTTTATTCATGATGCCTATCTATGTTTCCATATTATTTTAGATACGGCCCCAACAATGAGGCAAATTCAGATGTTAGATGGACCACACCCGTAGGGAATAGTGGTCATTGATGCCCACCATGGTTCCTTCTTTGATATATATGATTTATCCATGCCGTACACATATTTTGACGGCCCATCTTGTATGTGCAGGCCCAAGTATGGGGCCGATGTGGTCTCAAGTGGGCTATGCCACGAAGACCTTTACATTTCCAATGGGACCCGCCGTCCAGGTCCCACTCTCCGTATATATTGGACCTTTTGAGGCCAATGTTACATGATATGTTTGGTAACATGCTAGTATGATTAACTTGATATATCACACTGATAACATGCTTAGTATAATGAATACCATGCTCATTCATATGCCGATACGCATCATTTGTATGCCTGTTATGGATCATGATTAACCATAGCATATGCTAGTTGGCTTGTTATACTTAGGGGACCTGTGTGAGACAGGGTCGCCCCACATGATTGCGCAGTATGCATAAGTTTAGTGCAGGATTTGGATTGTATGACTCATGCATTTTGCATTATGTATGTCACGATCGCTTTCACACCCTAGCAGCATCGGGGTGGTGGCCACCATAGTCACATCATGGTTGGCAGTATTGGACACCGGAAACTTGTTCTAGTACGTGGGCGCTATGGATGTCCTTGGGTGAAAGTCCCTAAACCCTGTGGTACCAGTAGGATGCTCCAGCGTCGAGACTGAGTGGATAACATGAGCGCCCGTGTGCCAAATACTAGTAGGCCGCGTCTCCCACTGTGTCGAGGTCGGTTGGAAAGGGGTGTGACCTTATCCGCCTGGGTGCAGTGGGCTGTAAGCTAGGTCGAGTCTGACTAGCTCATGGAATGGGTCCGCTATCGGCGAGCCGGGTGGGCATTGGCATACCACTGACGAGGCGGATAGTGAGGTCTTTTCTACTCGCTTGGTTATGCGCGCGATGTGCGGTGGCTAGTATTAGAGTATACTAGACCCCGGTGATGTCCCAGATGAGAACTATTTTGATATGTGGATCAGTTGAGGATTGACGTGTTTGCATTGCATCTCTAGCATGTAACACTCAGCCATGTAGGCCCTTGCATCGCATAGCCTTGGGATGGCTGATAGCATTCAAGAACTTGGTAACTTAGCCCCCTACTACTTTCGCTTACTCTGATATTTGTATACTTGTCATATGCATCACACGCGCACACACGCACTCTACTGAGCTTCGTAGGAAGCTCATGCGTGTTTGTTTACACTGCAGGTACTAGGGCATATCACCAGTGTTGAGCACGGTTCATGTACCTGATATTTTGGACTTCTGCTACCTGTTGTATTTCCCTTTCCAGCACTGTACTCAACAAACTTATTAGTGGATATTTGATGATGTTTTATGGTTTTGATTATGCTCCTGTACAAAAAAAAATTTACCCTGAAAATCCTCCTGGTAGGATCCCAGGATCGGAACCTGGCACATGAGAGCTAGGAGCCGAGAATGGGGTACTACGGAGGCTGTTGGCACCAAGGTCGGCGATCGGGAATTTAGTGAGCCTGGTCCCCGGGTTTGGGGCGTGACACCCGAACCCAATTGCACTACTATAAATAACAGGTCTGCCTGATGATAAGCATCGACATCACCTCATTCTTGACCTTAGAGCGATGCAAGGTAACATGCGCCCGCTCCATTATCCCTCGCCGAAAAGGTTTCCCTTGCCGAAAAGGGATATCTCCTGTCGGAACCAAGTGTAGAGGGAGAAAATTATGAAATTTCTAAGTATTGGGACTTTTCCCATTTTACAGAGGGACATGCGCCCACTTCTACTCGCCAGGAGATGCAAAATGCATCAAGTTCCCATAGGACATGCGCCCACTCTTTGGGATGCCAGAAAACATGAAAATTCAATAAGTTCAAGGGTGACATGCGCCCACTGCTAGGTTCTAGGCGCATGTGCAACATGACATGCGCTGGAACATCTTCACTTCCTCCATCTTTCATGTGGAATGGGCACATGCGCTCGGAAAGTGGCCACGTGCGCCCACCATCACTCACATGCACCCACCAGCCCTTTAAAATTGCCACATGCACCCACATACCACCCCTCCATGCGCCTGGACGCTGGTTGGAGGGGTGGACCTTCCATCATCCGGCTCACCTTCGATCAGGATCGGCTTTTGATCAAACCACCTCTCTTAGATGCACACCGATGAGATCTTTCCATCCCCAACCGGATTCTCCAACAGTCGATGATAAATGGCCCAAAAAAATATTTTAAGAAAAAGAACCAACACTTAGCCAATTTTGCAACTCCTGAAATCCTTCTGAAAGAGCCGGAAATGGTCGAAATCGAGTAGAATCGGGCGGAATTGGATCGAGCCCAAAAGAGAAACTTCTCTTCTTCATGACATGAGACACCATAATCATGCACCACGATGAGGTTATCTGATCTCAGTATCCTCGAATACCCTAATCAAGCGGTAAACAAGCCCAATACTTAGTTATTTTCAGCCCTGGGAAGCGCCCAGTCGGCTCGGAAATCGACTTACGCTAAGCAAATCTAAATGCGATCGCACTGACGCCAGAGTTGATCCAGCATCATTACAATCCTCATGGACATGATCCATCCCTGTTCAAAGACGATCACCGTCGGTATTCACCAAATGCCCCGACCAGACCATAAACAAGTCCACTACCTAGTCATTTTCAGCCCTGGAAGTGCCCTGATGACTCGGAAATCGACTAATGCCAAATGAAATCAACCGCAATCTCAAAGACACTAAGGCAAAGATAATGCACTTGAGCTATAAAACAGCTGAGTTAAACATCTACGGGGCACCGATCCCCATCATTCATAAGAAATTGGCATATACGGGCACCTTCGGACCCGATACTTAGCCACTTGTAGGCATCAGAAACAGCCGATCCAATCCATTGAATTTGAATCCTCAAAGGATCTTGGCTCAATATAGCTTATCCGAGCTAAAAAAGATCATCAAAAATCATTCAGTAGAAAGAATATTCTCGAAGAAGAGTCGTCGGACTCCAAGAAGAAACACATTTACTTTACTGTACAAAGCTCTATTCATCCTGGATAAAGGTTCGAGGCTAAACCTAAGGGATTATGGTTACCATAAGAAATCACAAATAAAAGAGTTCTAACAAAGCTTGAAATATCCTGCTATGGATTACCACTATGAAAAAGACAGTCGATGCCCTACCCATCGACAACGGGTTCGTCAGTTGAGCTGATGAGGCAGTTGCAGAGTGCTTTCTTAAGGTCACACGTCATAAAAATATGGGCGCTGGACTTGGGTTATGCCAACCAACATTTCGATGCTCTTGTATTTCAGAGGTCAATGACCCAGAGTTGCACCACTCGATAAAATCCTGACAGTCCTTCAACTCGGACAATCCAAAAGAAAATGGGACATAGACATCCGAATTGTCTAAAAAATGTGGCTCAGTCCATAACAAGAAAACAAATGTCTATACAACCATGAACTCAAGATCATAATCCCTGACGATTTAAATTACTTGCTCGATCTATTCGAGCTTTCTCTCTAATATTCCATCTACTATATAACTACATTCATAGTGGAATCTTGTCGCTTTGTGCCGTGGTTTTCTCCCGCAAGGGTTTCCACGTAAAAATCTTTGTGTTATATTTGTGATTTATTTTATTTACATGTATGATCTCTTAATGTTTTATTTAACTTATCTATGATGCGTGCAGTCATTTACTTTTGCCTTCTAATCAAGGGTGATCATCCATTGATATAATTAAGGGTTCGTGACCAGTTCACAGCCTAGAATGTAAAAGTCTCAGAATCTCTGGAATAAAATTCGTCTTGTGATATCTTCTCTTTTGTGTACTTTGTGATTGCTTATGATTGTCTATAAATGTCTTTATACTCAAAATTTCCCAAAATAATGAAATAAAGGAAAAACTACCCTTTCGAGCATTTCTTTAGTTTTAACAGATATTTTTGCATATCTGGGTATCTCATCTCGCATCCATATGAGAATTTCTCTCAATTGATCCGTGTCGGAGAGCAAGTCGAAGTAAGAATCCGCGCAGGGACAATCTCCATGGCCTCATCAAGCCACTCCAGTCAAAAGGAACAGAGTAGAGGGAAGACCTATCGGATACGGGAATGGAAACCTTATTGCTTCTACTCCTCACCCGACAGATGTAAACAACATCATTGCCACTGCTCAGGGCAACCAATATGCTCTTGCACAGTGACGTCAACCATATCAGCAGAATTAGGCTCAGCATCAACCTTATAGGTACCAACCACAGCCGTCCCCACTGCAACTAAGTCTTCAACCACAGACACAACCACCTCGACAACAGCAACAGTTTAGGGGAAATGGCCAATACTCATATCAAAACAGGCAAAATTATAGGGAGCTCAGGAAACTCACCCCCCTCACTAAGCTACTCAATCAAGTCATGACTATGCTGATACAAAAGCAATAACTCACTCCAATGGCACCCAAGCCTCCTCCAAATCCTCTACCTCCGAACTACCGAGAAAATGAGTATTGTGCCTACCATCAAGGGCGTGGCCACACCACTGATTGATGCATGACTCTGAATAATGCCATACAAAATCTGATTGACGACCGTAAGATCGTCATTTCGATTCCTAGAACTCCTCTAGCTGCTCCTACCAACCTTCTTTAGAATCCTTTACCTCAGCATCCGACTGATCCCAGTTCATCTCACGGCCCTGCTGTCAACAGCATAGAAGAAGGAGAGCATCTCGATCATTTTTTCTCCCCTATCCAGTCCATTCATGCCTACACTTATGGGCCAACGAACTCTCCTCCAATCCTACAAGGGGCAAATCCCTTCCTTTCTTCAGTCTTCGAACCATTAGTGCTTGAGGGAGCACCACCATATGATACATCAGTCATCCAAGGGCTTATCTGTTTATAAGGGGCACCTTACAATCATTCATATTGGGAGCCGGTCATTCCAGAAGGAGTACAATCATACATCGAGCCCGCATACGAACCTGTCATTTTGCAAGGGACAGCTTCAGTTTAGGAACAATTTCATCCACAATGAAGGGATTATACTTATCAGCAGCAAGAGCCTATCGTCTTAGAAGGGGCTCCCCTAGTCGAGCTAGTCATGTTGTAAGGGCCAACCCCTGTTCCCGAGCCACAAAGATGGCTTGGAGGTGTGTCAATTATACTATAGTAGCTAGGTCGAACAAAGAGACCCCTCGTCATATCAAGAGGACCAGTGTTCATTCCATGGGAACCTCCCGCTCCAGGAACAGTCAAGCCAGGGCTGCGACCTTATGTGATCTATGAAGACAATCCTCAAGGCAAAAGCTCCATATGAGGAAGATCCGGTACCCCCCATCAACAAAGCTGTAAGAACCAGTGGTCCTAGAAAGCAAAGGAGAGGAAAATTACAAAGAAGTCCCATAACACTACCTAGAATGTGTAGGGATAGGTGTTAAGCGCTGAATTGTGCATATTCTAACCCCAATTCACCACATATTATGTATGATTTGCATGATTAATAGAGTACTCTAATGCGTGATTTGTGATTGTAGGAGCGAGGCAGAGATTTCACTGATTTAAGGCTAAAAAGAACACTCTACGTACATTGAAGATCAGAGAACCAAGTGCTAAAGTATGAAAGAAAGAAGCAAGAGAGAAAAGGAAGAAAGAAGGAAGAAGTGCAACTCACTGCACTGAAGACCAGCTGTCCGACCGGTATGCCAAGGCACACGACCGATCGTTCGATCGGTCAGTACTTTAACAGAGACCCCTCAAGCTGTAAAACTCACTGGACCAAGATAGCTCGGTCGTCAAACCGGTCACACATAGCTCAGACCGGTCGCACATAGCTGACGACCGGTCACTCACTCAATAGAGTAGGGGGATTCCAGAAACTCTCTGGACTAATTTTGCCATTTTACAATCGGTCGTCCATGAGCTCAGACCGGTCTGACGACCGGTTGGCTGCGTAACAGAGCTTATCCTACAAGCTTCAATTTTCTCTGCGCAACTCCATGATTCCTTGCGTAATCTGGAATCTTCCGCACTATTTTATAAAAGGGCACCTAGGGCCTCATCTAAAGTCATCCTAGAAGAGATTGGAGGTCGTGGGAAGTGAATGAGAGCATCATGGAGCGTCCACAACTCCGTCGATTTCGGTTTTTCTAGTTTTTCATGCTTTTATTTAGTTTTTCTTTAAATTCTAGTTGTAGTATGACAATGCTTGGCTAGAATCTCTCAGCTAGGGCTGAGAGGTGAAGCCTGTAGCCAATTTCATGTTTAATTCAGTTTGATTCAATTACTTTCACTTTAAGTTTGTATTTTGAATCTTCTAGTTTGAATAAAGTTGATATTTTTAGAAGTTTTATGAGAGGTCATGTGCTCTGGACATGGATTCCTTGCAATTCTATAAGATTATCATGTTTGGCTTGATTAGATTTGAATTAAGGTAACCCTTGAGCATGTCATAGTCCATAGGCATGGCTGTTACTCAGAAGGCTATGATTTTGAATGCTATGTGGTTGAATAGGACTAGAACTTGAAGGTCTAGCTTAAGTGGGATTGAATTTACTTTAATGCTTTATCTTCCAAGTAGATGAGAGATAGAACTTCGAATCTAGTTGTGTTTTATGATTGGATTGAATGGATTAACATGTGATTACTACAAGTGGATCCTCGAAAGCCTTCGTCCCTTTAAATATCAGATTTTACTGTTTTAAGTTACTGTTTAAGTTCATGCAATTGAAATTCCAAATCACCTACATTCAAGTTGTTGGAATAGTTTAGTATTGGTTTCTTAATTCTCAGAGGATCGACCTTAGTCTTACCGAGAATTATCACTACATCGTAGCCTTGCACTTGAGGCGAGCGAACAGTAGGGAACATGAACCCTAATGGGTGTTGCATCCGAAGATATAATCAAAACAAAGGAGATCCCAAAAGCGCTCTCGCAAGCCTCAGCAACAAAAACGAAGCTGCATATGATGTCGCAACTTAGCTCAAGTAAATCCTTGCCCAAATTTCACTATGGATACTTCTTTGCACGTCTCGCATACACTGAGAAATGTTCGCCAAGACCCTGAGTGATGCCCACATCTCCTCAGATATAGCACTTGAGATGATAGCATTGATGATCGGACAACTTCTGGCTCCGCGCGCCATTACCTTCACTGATAATGAGTTGCCGCCAGAAGGACGAAACCATGGGCGATACCTCAACATATCCTTACGATATAAAGACCTCTGTGTCCCACTGGTTCTTATTGATAACGGCTCAAGCTTAAATGTCTGCCTACTTAAGACTCAGGAATGCTTGGGAATTATTCCCTCCTCATTCCGACCCAGCACCATGTACGTCAGAGCATTCGACAACACCCGCCGATCAGTGGAAAGAGAAGTTGACATAAAGGTATAGATAGGTCTAGAAGTCTCCACTATCACATTCCAAATCCTAGACATATCAATCTCTTTCAACATGTTGCTCAAACAACCTTGGCTGCATAAGGTCGAGCCGTACCATCAACTTTGCATCAACGGGTGAAATACATCTATGGGAACCAAGTGATCTTTGCCCATGCAGAGAAGGAGCTCATCATTCCTTCCAATGTTAAGGCCACTGAACCAGATATACCCGACATCGATATCCAACACTCTGAAGAAGACGCCCATTTCATAGTTTCAAGTTTGAGACTGTAAACATTATCGCCAATCCAGAGCCGATAAGTGTAGATCATGTTTTTTCACCAGCAAAACGTCTGAGTCTCAAGTATAGCATGAAGAATCACTTCAAGTTCAGAAAGATGGCGCTGATATATAATCAACACAAATGGGGACTCGGATATAGGTCAGTCATCATGGATAAAAGAAAAAAGAAATTTCAGTGCTTACCCATCCAATTCATTAGGCTAAGAGAGCCTTACAAAGATTCAAGAAGAAATCTACCAACCGCACTACACAAAGGCCTTCCAATGAGCCTAGCTTGGGCCATGTGGCCTCCCATCTAATAGGACTGGATTCTCAAACCATCTAAGCCTCCAGAAGAAGAGGATGAAGAAAAAGAAGAAGATTAAATACAACAGCTTCAGGACTATGGTACTTTGATACTTGCTCTCATCGCCTCACCACTAGTCAACCAGGGGCACAACCTGCCCACTTCAATTCCAGTCAACAAGGGGCATAACCTGCCCATCGCTGTGGAATCAACATCATCAATCATCAGTCAGGGGCAGAAGCAGCCCATCCATTGGACCAAGAAAAGGAAATGGCCAACCCTAGATTGATCCGATGTCCAGATTCCAAGCTTGTGTCTCACCGTGGAACCAGATGAACTACAATACGAATTAAGTGATCCAGGAGGGACTAAGTATGACTCAGATCTCGAACCCAACCTGCGAGAAATCACGGTCATTGGGCTAGACCATGATTCTTCACCCAAATCATCAATCCCCACCTCTCCAGGGGAAGGAGTGTTCGCTTCCCCAAGTGTAGGGTTGTGATGTAGTAATAAACTCGGTAAGACCGAGGTCGATCCACAGGGACTTGTGTAGGAATTCACAAACACATCCAATAGTGTCTATTGGGAACTAACAACCAGATTTTGTATGAGATTGATGTAAGTAACAACTTTGAACTAAATTGAAGGTAAACAATTATAAAAAGGCACTAGGGGTTCAAGGATCCACTTATAGCAATCCTTGATGTTCAATCCGCTGTGGTTTTTCAATTTCTCAACTAGAATCGATATTAAGATCTATCTAGCCAGATGGTAGAGCTGTTAAACCAAACAATCTGTTATATGTAAGGCCAATGTACATGATTCACCCAATGCAAGCTAGGATGAGCATGCTCAATTGCATAGGTCAGTCCCAATTCCAATAAACTAAGTTCATAATCATGATCATCATTAAGTCCTGTCACCAGACAAAGCTAGATCATGATTTGAACTTGAATCAAATCACATGCATAGTCCCATACATAATTCAGAAAACCAGAAAAGTAGAACTTTGGTAGGAAGTCCCCACATGAAGATCATAGTACTAGAGCGTACTCCAATTCCTCGGATCATACAGGTCTAGACTAACACAAAGCAATTAATAACTTAAGTAATTCTCCCAAACATCCATGAGTCATCATAAGACTAAGAAAAACTGCTTAGAACTTGTATAAACTTCAAACCATTGTTCATAAACATGAAATTCAATCTTAAAACTAACTTAAAATGAATTGAAACATCTTAGATTCACTACAAGCTTCACCTCTTAGCCCTAGCTAAGAGGTTTAGCCGTTCATGATCCAAGGAAACATGAAACAACTAAGAAAAACATAAAAACAGCAAAACAAACTAGAAGGAGTTGTGGAACTCCGAAATCCACTTCCACAGCCTCCAACCTTGCTTAAACTCTCCTAAGATACCCTAGGAACGATCCCTAGGTGTCCTTTTATAGTGGGGAGGCTCCGCAACTTCAGAATATTCAAGAATTTGCGTAAAACTTACGCACTGCGCAGAGAAATCCGGACCGAAATTAGAAAATACGCAACATTATGCATGGCCGACCGGTCGCACTACCGGTCGTGCCTCTTTGTGAAATAGTCCAGCAAGCTCTGGAGTTGGAAAATTCTCTGGCCGACCGGTCGGACCTCCCTTGTATTCAGTCCAGCAAGCTTCCAGGACACAAAATCCTCTGGCCGACTGGTCAAGACCGGTCGGACCATGTTGGCCATTTAGTCCAGCGTGTGCACAGGGTTGGCTGACCGGTCGTACGACTGGTCTTGGCCCTATTCTTCTTCAGTTTCTTCTTTCTTTCTTCTTCTTGATTTCTTCTTTCTTTGGTCCTTCTTCAACCTTCATCCAAAGGCTTCATAATGGCTCTTTTTGGTCTCCTATCGGATGAAGTCCACTCTCATTCCTGTAATCACAAAACATACATTAGGTTAGTCTTTAGATCATGAAAACCATGCATAATGAGTGATGAATTGGGGCTAGAATATGCACAATTAAGAGCTCAACAAGGAGGGTGGGGTCCTGAATGGTCATCTATTTCCTTAACTTCTTAATCAACCAGAGAGTCATCTGAGGGCTTTGGCTTCCAAAAAAAAAAAACGCAGGTTTAAGTAACGAGCGGTACCTTGAGACAAGCTGGGATTAATCATGGTTTTCAATGCCTGCTTGTTCAGGGTCCCTCGAAGTTCAAAAATCTAAAAAATAAAAAACTTTCAAAAACCAAAAACATCTAGTTTTTTAATTCTAGAAAATTCTCAAAAATAAAAAAGCATTTCTTTTCCTACATTCAATAATATGCCAAGTTCATTTGAAGAGTCGCATGAGTTTGAAGTCGAATCATATGATTTTGATATCGAATTAGACTTCGAACTCATGGGTCTGGATGAAGCTCGGGATGGGGAAGATGATGAACTGCTCCCGAACTAGAGGATCTCCTCAAAAAGTTCGAATCTAAAACTAATGTTGTAGCTGATGATTTTGAGGTAGTAAATTTGGGGACACCAGAGATCCCTAGGGAAGAACGCATTGGGAAATCATTGCCACCAGAGATGAAACAGAGGATAATAGAGTTCTTAGTTCTAAGACTGTCCAACTTCGTGTTCTCATATGAAGACATGCCTGGGCTTGATGAAAAGCTCGTTGTACACCATCTGCCAACAAAGCTAGATATGAAGCGAGTTAAACAGAAACTGCGAAGAATGAAGCCAGATTGGGCCCTAAAAGTTCACGATGAAGTCATCAAGCAGTACAATGCGGGATTCTTGGTAATCTTCAACTACCTTGAATGACTCGCTAACATCGTACCGGTATCGAAGAAGGATGGCAAGGTTCGAATGTGCATCGACTTCCGAGATCTCAATAAAGCCAATCCTAAAGATGATTTCTCTCTACCGCATATCGACACTTTGGGCGACAACACAACAGGGTACAAGATCCTCTCATTCATGGATGAATTCTCAGGATAATACAATCAGATCAAGATGGCCGTCAAAGATCGAGAGAACACATCGTTTATCACTCCATGGGGAACCTTCTGTTACAGGGTAATGCAGTTTAGTCTAAAGAAAGCAGGAGCAACATATCAGCGAGCAATGATTGCATTATTCCATGATATGATGAACAAAGAGCTCGAAGTATATGTGGACGATATGATCATCAAATCTCGCACGATTGAAGGGCATTTTGAAGATCCGAAGAAGTTATTCAACAGGTTAGAAAAGTACAAGCTCCGCCTCAACCCTCAGAAATGTGTCTTCGGTACAACTGGAGGCAAACTTCTTGGCTTTATGGTGAGCGAGGATGGCATCAGGATCGACAAGACCAAAACCAAAGCAATCATCGAGATGCCCCCTCCTAGAACTAAGAAAGAAATTCGTGGCTTCCTCGGTAGAATCCAATATATTAGTCGCTTCATCACGCAGCTCACACCTATCTGTGAGCCCATATTCAAGCTCCTTTGAAAGAAAGTACCAAAAGAATGAAATGACGATTATCAAGTCGCCTTCAACCGCATCAAGAAATATCTCATAAATCCTTCAATTCTAGTGTTGTCCACTCCTAAACGACCACTATTGTTATACATCTCGGTAGTAGCAAAAGCCATTGGTTGTGTTCTGTTCGTTTCCCCAAGTGTAGGGTTGCGATGTAGTAATAAACTCGGTAATACCGAGGTCGATCCACAGGGACTTATGTAGGATGTCACAAACTCATCCACAAGTTTCTATTGAAGCTAACAATCAAAGTTTGAATAGAATGTGCGTGATTAACAGTTTAAGCTAAATTGAATGTAAACAATTATAAGAAGGTACTAGGGGTTCGAGGATTCACTTGTAGCAATCCTCGATGTTCAATCCGCTGTGGTTTCCCATTCTCTCAACTAGAATCACCAGTCAGGCCTATCTAGTCGGATGATAGAACTGTTAAACCAGAAGTCTGTAACATGTAAGTTCTGTGCATAGAGTTCACTCAACTCTAGGCTGATCTGAGCATGCTCATTGCATAGGTCATTCACCTTTTCTATAGGTCCAGTTCCCAATCATAACCATCCTCGAGTCTTCTCACAAGACAAGGCTAGATAATGATTTGAACTGGATTCAAATTATATGCACAGTCCATACATATTCCAGATAATCAACCAAAACTAGAACTTTGGCATGAAGCCCCTTTATGAAGAGCTTGGTACTAGAGCGCACTCCAATTCCTCGGATCATACAGGTCTAGACCGTTGCAAACAAATTAAGAAGATAAGTAATTCATCCAAACATCCATGAGTCATCACAAGACTAAGAGAAATTACGTAAAAACTTGTATAAACTTCAAACCTTAGTTCATAATCATGAATTCCAAACTGAAAACCACTTAACTACGAATTAAAACATCTTGGATACACTACAAGCTTCACCTCTTAGCCCTAGCTAAGAGGTTTAGCTGCTCATGATCCAAGGAAACATGAAACAACTATAAAAAGCATAAAAACAGCAAAGCAAACCAAAAGGAGTTGTGAAACTCCAATCTTCACTTCCACAGCCTCCAACCTCGCTTGAGCCCTTCTAGGATACCCTAGGAACAATCCCTAGGTGTTTATTTATAGTCTGAAGGTTCCACGACTTCGGAAGAATCGAGAAAGTGCGTAACACTTACGCAGCGCAGAGAAAATCGGACGTTACTTAGGAGTTTCTAAGTCAGTACACCTGGCCGACCGGTCACGACCGGTCGGCCTCAATACACGTTCATTCCAGCAAGCATGGCCGACCGGTCATGACCGGTCGGCCTTGTAAAGCATTAGTCCAGCAAGCTTGTCCGACCGGTCATGACCGGTCGGACGTTTTCCTTTATACTCCAGTAGCCATGGCCGACCGGTCATGACCGGTCGGCCTTGTAAAACCTTCCTCCAGTGACTGTGTCCGACCGGTCATGACCGGTCGGATGTCTTCAGCACTTCCCCCATGTACATGGCTGACCGGTCACGACCGGTCAGCTCCCTTTTCTTCTTGTGTTCTTCCTTTCTTTCTTCTGCTTTCTTCTTTCCTTACTTCTTTCTTTGTTCCCTTCTTCCTTCGGCTCTCTTTGGATCTTCATTTCAGGTTCTAAATCAGCTCTTTTTATCTTCAATTCTGTGGGGCCACTCTCAGTCCTGTAGTCACAAAACATGCATTGGATTAGCCTACAAACCATATAAACCTTGCACAATGAGTGAAGAATTGGGGTTAGAATATGCACAATTAAGAGCTCAACACACCCCCCAACCAGCATTTTGCTAGTCCCGAGCAAAACATGCGTGAAACTAATCCTATTCTTCAAAAACTCAACTCTCCTTCAGAAACCCTCCTTCTATACATTCCAAGGTACATAAGCATAAGATTCAAAAATATTAGGCGACAGAGGTTGAAACCGTAAACCCTCAAAACATAATAAGCATTTATATGAAATTCCCGCTGATTGGTTGATAAATAGAAAGACTTGAACAAATTTCACCTAGTGCGGGTAGTGAAAATTCATTCCACAAGTTTCTAGGATTATCTTCTTCATAGATCAACTAAACTATAGAACTCAAGGTACATAGAGCCACATCAAGCCAATGACAGGAATTTGCCTTACCGTCCTTCCGACGACTTTCACACTACGTCCCATTTCCGGCTTTGGTTACGAGTAGACCATCCCCCGGTTGGTAGTAGGTAGCCCTAATCGGAATTCTCCACCATTTTTCCACATTCCCAATTTCATCCTTCCTTTTCCTTTTTCTTTTTAAATTAGATAGGATTTTTACAAATCCATACCTTTCATTATTTTCCCATGGACAAGGATGGACAAAGTACCCCGGCCTGATTCCTCAATACCTTAATTCAAAGTTTAGCTAATTCATAAGTCACATAATCCCTTCAACTCATGAAAATCGTGTAATGTGAACCAGGTGTAAAAGTGTTCAGGTTTTCTATCAATCACAAAAATAGGGGAGTTCACATATAAAAACCATTATGCTGTGAGGAATTCCAGACTTCCAGCCCTATACACTTCATATCTCCTCCTCTTATGCTAATATCAACTCGAATGCCTAGAACCAGTGTTTTCCAAAAGAGTTTCAAATCTTTGAAAAATCGAAAAAAATTTCCACATGATTGCTTGAAATGTTGCAAATCGCTGAATTCATCCAAGAGATCCTACACCCCCCAACCAAATCTTGCATTGTCCTCAATGGAAAAGATGTGCAATGAGCAAAACATGAGAGCAATTCGAAAATAAAAGGGAGTGAGGAAAGATAGTACCTGAGAGAGAGAAAAGTGAAGATCTTCCTCCTTCTAACAAACCTATGAAAACGAAAACAAAAGCAGCAAAATCCTATTCCTAACTACTCTATATCTCCATCAGACTAGGAGATCAATCATCCGGATACACAGGATCATTCAGAGGTATGGACATACCTTCTGAAGGGAAGTTCTCAAAGAACGGCTTCAATCGCTGCCCATTTGCTTTAAAAATGTTGCCGTTCCTTGGATTTAATAGCTCAACAGTCCCATATGGATAGACAGTTTGCACAATGTAGGGACCGGTCCACCGAGATCTCAATTTTCCCGGAAATAGATGTAAGCGAGAATTATACATGAGGACTTTTTGATTTATCGTGAATGTCTTGCGAAGAATATTCTTATCATGGAATATCTTCGTCTTGTCCTTGTAAATTCTTGCATTCTCATAAGCTTCATTACGGATTTCTGCAAGTTCATTCAATTGTAGTTTGCGTAACGAGCTTGCCTTGTCAGGATTGAAATTCATCTTCTTAATAGCCCAATATGCCTTATGTTCCAATTCCACAGGTAGGTGACAAGCCTTCCCATAGACAAGTCTATAGGGAGACATTCCAATAGGGGTTTTAAAGGCAGTGCGGTAAGCCCAAAGCGCATCGGTAAGTCGAAGTGACCAATCCTTGCGATCGGGATTCACCGTTTTCTCCAAAATGTGTTTAATCTCCCTATTGGATATCTCAGCTTGTCCACTAGTTTGTGGGTGATAGGGAGTGCTCACTTTGTGTGTAACGCCATATTTCTTCATTAAGGCTGCAAAAGGACGATTGCAAAAGTGAGACCCTCCATCACTTATGATGACTCGAGGCGTTCCAAATCGGGAAAGAATATTTTCTTTTAAAAATCGAATGACCGTTTTATGGTCATTATTCCGGCAAGGAATGGCCTCGACCCATTTGGAGACATAATCAACAACAAGTAAGATGTATAAATTTCCAAAAGAAGATGGGAATGGGCCCATGAAATCGATGCCCCAACAATCAAAAATTTCGATAATTAAAATGGGATTAAGTGGCATCATATTTCTACGGGAGATTCCTCCTAGTTTCTGACAAGGTTCACATGCTTTGCAAAACTCATGTGTGTCTTTGAACATGGTGGGCCAATAAAACCCACATTGCAGAATTTTCGCTGTGGTCTTTTTGGCTGAAAAATGGCCACCACATGCTTGAGAATGACAGAAGGAGATGATACTTTGTTGCTCATCATTTGGGACACATCTCCTTATGATTTGATGGGGACAATACTTGAACAGGTATGGGTCGTCCCATAGAAATTTCCGTACCTCTGAGAAGAATCTATCCTTATCTTGCTTTTTCCAATATGTAGGAATTGTACCTGTAGCAAGATAATTAGCAATGTCCGCATACCATGGCAATTGGGAAACAGCAAAAAGTTGTTCATCAGGAAACATGTCATTGATTGCAGTCGTTTCAGGGGAATCAGTGAGGACAAGTCGAGAGAGGTGGTCAGCTACTACATTCTCTACTCCTTTCTTATCACGTATTTCTAAGTCGAATTCTTGGAGTAGGAGGATCCATCTTAATAACCGTGGTTTAGCATCCTTCTTAGAGAGAAGATACTTAAGCGCGGCATGGTCAGTGAATACAATGATCTTGGATCCAATCAAGTAGGATCTGAACTTCTCCAAGGCAAAAACTATGGCTAAAAGTTCCTTTTCAGTAGTGGTGTAGTTTGCCTGGGCTGAGTTTAGGGTTCTACTTGCATAGTAGATAACACATGGCTTTTTATCTTTTCTTTGGCCTAACACGGCCCCAATAGCATAGTCGCTAGCATCGCACATAATCTCAAAAGGAAGGCTCCAATCAGGTGGTTGCATTATTGGGGCGCATGTCAACATGCCTTTAAGGGTGGTAAAGGCCTTTTGACATTCTTCACTCCACTCAAATGAATTTTCCTTTTGGAGTAGGTTGCATAAAGGACGAGAGAGTGAACTGAAATCCTTTATGAACCGTCTATAAAATCCTGCGTGTCCTAAAAAGGACCGTATATCTCGTATGCTTTTGGGTGGTGGAAGGTTAGAGATAAGGTCAATTTTCGCCTTGTCCACCTCAATTCCATTTTGTGAAACGATGTGACCAAGTACAATTCCTTTTTTAACCATGAAGTGGCACTTTTCCCAATTGAGCACAAGGTTCTTCTCTTCACATCTTTTTAGCACAGATTTCAAGTGCTCAAGGCACTCATCAAAGCTACAACCGAATACGGAAAAATCATCCATGAAGACTTCGAGAATTGTCCCCACCATGTCAGAAAAGATGCTCATCATACAACGCTGAAAGGTGGCAGGGGCATTACATAGTCCAAACGGCATCCGTCGATAGGCGAAAGTGCCGAATGGACATGTGACTGTAGTCTTTTCTTGGTCTTCACGGGCAATTTCTATTTGGTTGTACCCTGAATAGCCATCAAGAAAGCAAAAGTGGGAATGACCCGCCAACCGTTCTAAAATCTGATCAACAAACGGTAGGGGGAAGTGGTCTTTCCTCGTGACAGTGTTTAGCTTCCTGTAGTCAATGCACATTCTCCAACCGGTAGTGACTCTAGTTGGCACGAGTTCGTTATTGGCATTGGCTACGATGGTTATTCCGGATTTCTTAGGCACCACTTGAGTTGGGCTCACCCATTGGCTATCAGATATTGGGTAAATGATACCTACATCCAATAGTTTCACCACTTCGGCCTTAACCACATCCTTCATATTTGGATTTAGTCGTCTTTGTGGTTGCCGGGATGTCTTTGCATTTTCCTCAAGGTGTATGCGGTGAGTGCAAATCAGTGGGTCTATGCCTTTGAGATCCGCAATTGTCCATCCGATGGCACTCTTGTGCTCTAATAGAGTGGCTATTAGCCTACTCTCTTGTTCCTCATCCAAGAGGGAAGAAATCACCACTGGATATGTCTCATCTCGACCTAAATAAACATATTTTAGCTCACTTGGCAATGGTTTTAGGTCGAGTTTTGGCACCTTAATGTTGGATGGGAGGGCCTTGTTCTCATTTATAGGCAAAGGTTCAATTGGGGCCCTCCATCTTTTATTTTCACGCACCAGCATCACATCTAGAATGGCATCCATCTCTTGTGTTGTATCATCATTCATATCATGGAGATGGGCCACACAAGCCTCCAAAGGGTCGGAAAATAGTGACAAGGGGATTGTATCTTCCATGAATGATTCGATCATGTTTAATTCGTGGATATCATCATCAACTTCCCGTGGTTGTTTGCATAACTCAAATATGTTAAGCTCAAGGGTCATATTTCCAAAGGACATTTGTACAAGTCCGTTTCTACAATTGATAATGGCATTTGAGGTAGCTAGAAACGGCCGTCCAAGTATGACGGGAATTTGAGTACCGGTGCCTATCATGGGATGTGTGTCCAAGACAATAAAATCTACTGGATAGTAGAATTTATCAACTTGGACTAGAACATCCTCTACCATTCCTCTCGGTATCCGGATGGATCTATCAGCAAGTTGGAGTGTGGTTTTGGTGGGTTTCAATTCACCTAACCCAAGTTGTTCATAGACCGAGTATGGAATGAGATTCACACTTGCCCCCAAGTCGAGTAGGGCTTGTTTAATCTGGTAGTCTCCTATGATACATGATATGGTTGGACTACCCGGATCTTTGTATTTTTGGGGCACCTCTTGTTTGATGATGGCACTCAAATTCTCAGCCAAAAGCACTTTGTTGTGAACATTATGTTTCCTTTTGATTGTACACAATTCCTTTAAAAATTTGGCATAAGATGGTATTTGTTTTATTGCATCCAACAGCGGAATGTTGATCTTCACCTGCTTGAAAACTTCCAGAATCTCCAGATTTTTATCTAAAGGTTTAGGTGAAATCAACCTTTGTGGAAATGGGGCAACCGGTTTGTATTGTCTTTCCGGTTCTTTCTCTTGTGGAATATTGTTTGGGCTATCATCCTCTTTGGGAATTTCCGGATCCTTAGGCTTGGGGGCCTTCACCGGATTGGATTTATCAATTTCTTTCCCACTTCTCAAAGTGGTGATAGCTTGGACATGTTCCGTATGGTGGGAGGATGAGCTTGCATCTTGTATCTCATATTGGGTCCTTGGGTTAGGAAGAGGTTGGGCAGGGAGTGTGCCCTTCTCTCTAACACTAAGGTGAGCTTCAACTCTAGCCAAAGATGTTTTCAATTCATTGATGGCTTGGTTTGAGTTTTGATTGAATTTCAATTGCTCTTGCATGAACCCATCTATTTTTAGAGAGTTTGTCTTGTTATGCTCATTCTGGACTGATACAAATGCACCCAACATCTCTTCTAGTGATACTTTTGGAGTGTTGTTTGCATTTGCATTGGGCCCATTCTTCCAACTGAAGTTGGGATGGTTCTTCCAATTAGGATTATACGTGTTAGAGTTTGGAGCACCATATTGCTGCTGATAACTGTTTATGGCATTTGTTTGTTCTTGTAAGATGCTTTGGACTGCTGAAATTGTGGGACAATCTGGTGTAGCATGTTGATTTCCAGCACAAATTCCACAAACAGTTTCAACCTCAGTGGAGTTGATTGTTTCTCCTTTCCTTAATTCCATGGCTTCGACCTTTCTTGTAAGGCTAGCCAACCGTGCACTTATGCTATCTTCTTCTGATAGGACATACATTCCTCCCTTTTCCTTTTGTTGGCCAATCTTGGAATTTGTTGGTTTAGGTGTGTTCCAAGATTGTGCACTTTCAGCCAATTCTTCCAGATAATCCCATGCTTCATCAGCTTCCTTATTCATGAACTCCCCATTACACATCATCTCTATAAATTGGCGCATGGATGGAATCAGTCCTTCATAGAAAAAACTTATAATCCGCCAATTTTCATAGCCATGATATGGGCATGCGTTTAATAAGTCCTTGAATCTCTCCCAACATTGGGAAAAGGTTTCATCCTCCTTTTGGGCAAAGTTCATGATAAGGCGCTTAAGCATGTTCGTTTTGTGAGTAGGGAAGAATTTTTTTATAAATTCTCTGTGCATATCGTTCCATGACCCGATTGATCTTGGCCTTAATGCATACAGCCAACCCTTGGCTTTATCCTTAAGAGTGAAAGGGAAGAATTTAAGTCTTACTACATCTTCAGTCACATTTGCAAAGTGCATGGTGGTGATTACCTCATCAAACTCCCTAAAGTGTTGATAGGCACTTTCACTGTCTAAACCATGGAATTTAGGGAGAAGATTGATCACTCCCGGTTTCAAATCCACATTCCCTGCATTTGGTGGAAATACTATGCATGAGGGAGTGCTTGTTCTTGCAGGTTGCAAGAAATCACGTAAAGTCCTAGGTCGGGGAACATTCTCAACCACATTCTCCCCTGTTTCGGTTTGATTTTGAACCGGGTTAGGTTGATTTGTAGCCATACTTTCAGATAAAATTGGAGAATCTAGATGTCTCCTAGCACGTGGCTCTCTATCAATCCCTTCTACTATCCCCCCTTCACTTATGAGTCGGTTATTGGAATCCCGAGCCCAATGTGGCATGCAAAACCAAAAATAAGAAAAAAGAAAGGAGAATTCTTCCTCCTTTTTCTTTACTCTTCTCTAAGATCGAAGCACAAGGTGTCTTGCAATGGCTAGGCCAGAAGCAAGGATAAAGACCGATTTCTCCTGGTCAATAGGGGTTCAGAAAACTCCCCACCCACTCTTTGAATCTTTTGAGAAAAAGTGCAGAAAAAGGAAAAAGAGGAGTAGAGATGAGAAAAGAAATCTCTGAGCACAAGGTGAACCAAGGCGGCTGAGCCGACCAATAGGAATCCAGGTGGCAAAAAGGCCGACCTTTTAGAGATCCAAAAGGAATCTCCACCCACTCTACAAGAGATGAATAGGAATGAAATAGGAGAAGGAGAAGAGTAAGGTTTAGAAAGATAGAACCTGATTCGCACTTGAAACTCTTGTATCTTCTTCAGCTTCCTAGAAATCCATGAAAAGAAAAAATCAAATAAATAAACTAAGTTAGTTTTAAAAATCTAAAAGAGTCCTAAATAGATACTAATTTCAGAAATTTGTGAAAACCGTCAAGGTCCCCGGCAGCGGCGCCAAAAACTTGTTCGCTTCCCCAAGTGTAGGGTTGCGATGTAGTAATAAACTCGGTAATACCGAGGTCGATCCACAGGGACTTATGTAGGATGTCACAAACTCATCCACAAGTTTCTATTGAAGCTAACAATCAAAGTTTGAATAGAATGTGCGTGATTAACAGTTTAAGCTAAATTGAATGTAAACAATTATAAGAAGGTACTAGGGGTTCGAGGATTCACTTGTAGCAATCCTCGATGTTCAATCCGCTGTGGTTTCCCATTCTCTCAACTAGAATCACCAGTCAGGCCTATCTAGTCGGATGATAGAACTGTTAAACCAGAAGTCTGTAACATGTAAGTTCTGTGCATAGAGTTCACTCAACTCTAGGCTGATCTGAGCATGCTCATTGCATAGGTCATTCACCTTTTCTATAGGTCCAGTTCCCAATCATAACCATCCTCGAGTCTTCTCACAAGACAAGGCTAGATCATGATTTGAACTGGATTCAAATTATATGCACAGTCCATACATATTCCAGATAATCAACCAAAACTAGAACTTTGGCATGAAGCCCCTTTATGAAGAGCTTGGTACTAGAGCGCACTCCAATTCCTCGGATCATACAGGTCTAGACCGTTGCAAACAAATTAAGAAGATAAGTAATTCATCCAAACATCCATGAGTCATCACAAGACTAAGAGAAATTACGTAAAAACTTGTATAAACTTCAAACCTTAGTTCATAATCATGAATTCCAAACTGAAAACCACTTAACTACGAATTAAAACATCTTGGATACACTACAAGCTTCACCTCTTAGCCCTAGCTAAGAGGTTTAGCTGCTCATGATCCAAGGAAACATGAAACAACTATAAAAAGCATAAAAACAGCAAAGCAAACCAAAAGGAGTTGTGAAACTCCAATCTTCACTTCCACAGCCTCCAACCTCGCTTGAGCCCTTCTAGGATACCCTAGGAACAATCCCTAGGTGTTTATTTATAGTCTGAAGGTTCCACGACTTCGGAAGAATCGAGAAAGTGCGTAACACTTACGCAGCGCAGAGAAAATCGGACGTTACTTAGGAGTTTCTAAGTCAGTACACCTGGCCGACCGGTCACGACCGGTCGGCCTCAATACACGTTCATTCCAGCAAGCATGGCCGACCGGTCATGACCGGTCGGCCTTGTAAAGCATTAGTCCAGCAAGCTTGTCCGACCGGTCATGACCGGTCGGACGTTTTCCTTTATACTCCAGTAGCCATGGCCGACCGGTCATGACCGGTCGGCCTTGTAAAACCTTCCTCCAGTGACTGTGTCCGACCGGTCATGACCGGTCGGATGTCTTCAGCACTTCCCCCATGTACATGGCTGACCGGTCACGACCGGTCAGCTCCCTTTTCTTCTTGTGTTCTTCCTTTCTTTCTTCTGCTTTCTTCTTTCCTTACTTCTTTCTTTGTTCCCTTCTTCCTTCGGCTCTCTTTGGATCTTCATTTCAGGTTCTAAATCAGCTCTTTTTATCTTCAATTCTGTGGGGCCACTCTCAGTCCTGTAGTCACAAAACATGCATTGGATTAGCCTACAAACCATATAAACCTTGCACAATGAGTGAAGAATTGGGGTTAGAATATGCACAATTAAGAGCTCAACATGTTCTCGGCCAACACGATGAGACCAGGAAGAAGGAACAAGCAATATACTATTTGAGCTGAAAGTTCACCGACTACGAGACCAGGTATTTTCCAATCGAGAAGACTTGCCTCGCCCTGTTTGGGCAACTCAACGACTTCGACAATATATGATTGCATTCCCTATTCTCCTCCTCACTCGCTTGCATGGATCTGCTCAAATACCTGTTTGAGAAGCCAACATTCACTGGAAGGATAGCTAAGTGGCAATTACTCCTATCTGAGTTTGGCATCACCTATGTCACTTAGAAGGCAATCAAGGGGCAGGCCCTCGCTGATCATCTCGCCACTCATTCTCTCCTTAATTATCAACTGCTCGAAACATTCTTCCCTGATGAGGATCTCTTACTCATCGAAGGTGAAGAGAAGAAGAAGAAAAATGAGTGGACGATATTCTTCAACGGCACAGCCAACTCTAAAGGAAGTGGAATCGGAGCAATCATTTACTCTCCAGACGATATCCCTATTCCTATCTCAAGACGCATAGCATTCGAATGCACCAACAATATGACAAAGTATGAAGCATGCATCGCTGGTCTAAAGGAAGCCGTAATCTTAAGCGTCAAGAAGCTACGAGTATTTGGAGACTCACAGCTTATCATCAATCAGACTAATGGCGAATTCAAGACTAAGGATGAGAAGTCCATATCATGTGTACCTTGAAAATCTGGTCGAAGAATTCAAAGAAATCACCTTCTCATACATGCCCAGGGGTAAAAATCAGTTTGCAGATGCTCTCGCCACTCTTGCATCAATGCTCGAGATTCTGAAAGGAGCTTCAGAATGGGAGCTCACAGTCAAAACTCAAAATGAACCTGCTTTCTACCTGTAAATAGACCAAAGCCACCCTTGATAAACCCTGGTATGCTGACATCAAGCAATATCTCAAAACTCAAGAATATCCGGAAGCAGCAACAACAACAGATTACCGAACCATCCAGCGTTTGGCCAGCCAGTTCACCATCAGTGGTGAAATTCTTTACAAGCGATCCTATAATCAAGTCCTCCTTCGATGCGTCGATGAAATAGAAGCTACTAAAATCATGAAAGAAATACACGAAGGAATCTGTGGCCCACACATGAACGGGCACATGATGGTGAAGAAGATTCTACGACTTGGCTACTATTGGCTGAACATAGAGACAGACTACTGCTAGCATGTCAGAAAATGCTTCAAGTGTCAGGTGCATGCGAATTAAATCCATGCCCCCTCATCAGAACTACATAATTTGACAACTCCCTGGCCTTTCTCTATGTGAGGTCTTGACATCATTGGGAAGGTGAGTCCAAAAGCATAAAATGGTCATGAGTATATACTTGTGGCAGTCGACTACTTCACCAAGTGGGTAGAAGCAACCTCCTACACCACGAGAACAGCATCCCAGGTGATCAAATTCATGAATAACAACATCATAGGCCGGTACGGAATTCCAAACGCTATTATCACAGATAACAGGACCCCATTAGTCAACAAGAAGATGGATGACTTGCTCAATAAGTTCAAGATTCAACGTCATCGATCAAGCCGTTTCCGTCTCCAGATGAATGGTGGGGTAGAATCCGTAAACAAGATGATCATCAGGATACTCAAGAAGATGGTGTGATATATCGAGATTGGTCAGACATGTTCCTATATGCACATTGGGTTTATCGAACGTCTATACTGTCTACTACAAGTGTTACTCCTTTCGAGCTTACTTAGGAAATGGAGGCAGTTCTACCAGTTGAGGTGGAAATACCGTCACTACGGGTGTTATTGAAAAGCAGAATTGAAGAAGGAGAATGGCAACGGGCTAGATTCGATCAGTTACAGCTAGCAGACGAGAAGCGCATGCGTGCGCTAAGTCACTCCCAATGTTATCAGAGAAGGATCGCTCGAGCTTACAATAAGAGAATCGAAAAAGAAGTTTCAAGGTGGGTGACATGGTCATGAAGAAGATTCTACTGTCACACCTTCCGGATCCCAGAGGAAAATTCAAACCATCATGGGACAGACCGCTGATCATCAAAGAAGTACTTCCCGGAGGCACCCTCAGGCTCACGAGCATGAGAGGGGCAGATCTTCCTGAGCCAATCAATGCCGACAAAGTGAAGATCTTTCATGGGTAAGTCATGCTAACCTTATCAAGAGTTACATTAGTAGAGCTGAAGTCAAGAGGTCAAAGCTATGACCTCTGAGAAATCATTTCCATCCACTAATAAGTATTCCAAATAAAGGATTTCAAAAGAAAAAGAGAAGAAAAAGACAAAAAAAGAGAGTACAAAGAGAAAAGAACAAAATGAGAAAGAAAATGGGGAAGCCAAAATAAGGCACTTAAGAAAAAATCAACCCGAAAGGAAATACAGTCATCCATCAATTCATCTCAGAAGGTCTTTAGCTAATATCGACAACTCTACTATCGTAACTCAAGATAAGGGTTGAAAGACCACCATCAGTCGGCAATGATGGATTCCTGACCTCTAGTCGTTGCAGTTATTCAGAAAAATTCAGAAAAAGAAAAAAGAAGTGTGTGCCTAAACAAAGAGGGCAGGGTGAAAACTCGAAAGGTTGCTCCAAGTAAAAACAGTGGGCACATAGCGAACTTGATGAAAACCCGAAAGGGCGCCAAGGGCAAAAATAGCATAGCTACCAAATGGCAGGAAAAATCAAATACCTGGGACGTGGTGAAAACCCGAAAGGGCGCCACGGGAAAAAATGACAGGAAAAGTCGGTTGTGGTGAAAAATCGAAAGAGTGCTACAGGCAAAAATGGCTCAAAACAGAAAATAAATAAAAAGTGCAGGTACAAGAAAACAAGAAAGTCCAGATCAGCTCAAACAATCTCAGATCAAGAGTAAGAAGAAGTACAGCCAAGGACATGAACTCTACCAACCCTGACAAAACTCTCACGAAGTAACGATTTCTACTGCCTACACCTCTAGGGAACCAAAGGGATCCCCCAGAAGTCAATCTCGAAACATTGGTCAAAGCATTGGCTGATCCTCAGTTCTGATTCCTACGTCCCGGCACAAAATCCACACACACACTCACAAGGCAACTCATGGCACAATAAGTTCTTAAAAAGTTTCTCTTTCCACTAATGCATTTTATTTCTTTTACATATATCATATCATTCTTTCAAAATACAAAAAAAAAAAAAAAATTACATCATTGCCGGTCATATACCTGCAAAAAGGGACGTATAGACGGCCGACACAGCCCTCAAAAGCAAAAAAATCAATCTCTGCCCTCCTCCTCGGCCATGTCAAGTAAGTCCTCTGACTCATAATGAAATAGCCTCGCTCTTAACCTGTTCATCTCCATGCGCAGATAATGCACCTCATCTCGCTCAAGGCTACAGATCGTTGTCTCCTCATCAGACAACCTTTGATCGACAGCCAATCTCCTCGATATCATCTCACAATGATACCAAAGAGCAGAAATCTCAGACAGTAAGTGGCCATGAGTGGCCAAGAGGAAGCTGGGGTCGATAAATGGGCGCTCCTCAAAGGGTTCATATGAACCAGATGAAGAACCAGCATCCCCAAGAACATCCAGCTCATCATCATCGACTGTCAAGTGCCAGCAAGGAATGCGCCGAAACAGAGACTACTCAACAACCCAATGCTGATAAGGGGCAGTCGCCATGGGAAAAGTCCGTGGCTCAAAACCAAGCAAATCAGCAGTCAAGTGACTTACCCAGGACCTATCAACCCGAGTCCTAAAGTCGGATGATCTGGCCGAAAGTGATCGACGCCCGATACCCGAGAAAGTAAAATGCAGAACATCCTGCTCATACTCGAACTGCCACAATAATCGGATGGGATGATAAGAGAAATAGGAGCGAAAGCCTACCAGCATCAGAGTAAGGCGATGAGCATTAGGAAGCGTTCGAGGAAGTGAAATCCAAGATGACTCCCAACGAATATTCCAGTCATGTAGCTCAGTGAACATCTTGCAGTACAAGGGCTTGCTCATCCTGGCTGTATGCAGAAGAAACTTCATGATATGGGCGACGAGTGCCAGGAAACGATACAGGAATGGTCAACGAAAGACGCTCCCATTGCCAAATCTGATCATGAGAAAGCAAAGAGACTTAGTTAAAGAAAACAGTTCCAAAAAATAAGAAAGAAAAAGAAAGTACGAGGGAATTACCTGAAGAAATGCACAATAGCCGCGAAGAACATGAGTACGACCTAGAGCGCAGTCAGTCAACCCATTGAACAGCTCAGCCAGGACAAGAGAAATGACCCCCTACCGATGAACAACTCGGCTCATCACCTCTAAAAGCAGAGGAGTCTGAGATCGGCGCCATCCCGAGAATAACACCTTAACTATCGGACAGAACATTAGTGCATTCTGAGAAAGCATGGACCCTACCGCAATCTAAGGGTCCGAAAAGAGATTATACAACAAGTCTAAGGAGAAAACCATAGCATCTTGGCCATCGACTGCAGGCCGAAGAAGATAAGGAATCCCACACCAGTTCTGTAGAGTGATAGTCTTTGGCACAGTCTTCGACGAAAAATACTGTGCATAATCCCAAGGGAGACCTTTCAAGTGTGCGAGCTCCTCTAAAGAAGGTCCCATCTCCATATCGTTAAACACAAACAAGTTCAACGAAGGGACCCAATCAATCAGTGCAGCCCAAAGCATCCTTTAATCAATATCAATCCTGGTCATATAAATTAGACCGCCAAAGCCATAGGACTCTAGCTCCCGAATCTCGTAGGTTGATAATCTGTCAAGCCAAGCAAGTAGTCGTGGCGAACAAGAAGGACGAGGAAGCAACTGAAAAGTCCTCATAGGAATCCCCTCCAGAACAAAAGGTCTACAAATCCCTGATAGCTCCTCAAGGATCAGAAGGTTAGCGGGTGAAGGCGAAGGAAAAGTTGGAACCCTTGCAGTCTCTTAAATATTCCTAGTAGCGATTATGTCTGATATAGTCGCATCGTTATCCGAAACTGTCACGACCTCTACGGCATGAGAAGACTCGTCCACCTCATGAACAGAGTGCGCAAAGGGCCGATGATCATGAGAAGGTCGGTAATCTCAGTCAAGAAGGCTATCTGCAAAGATCACACCGCACATCGTGGTGTCTTGAACAATCTGACCACTAAAAAGTGCATTTGAACTGTCAAGAAAGGCCCTGATGGCTCCGATTGAAGAATCAACGATCAGATCTGGACCTGTAGTCCTCTCCGTCATAAAGTTAGGAACCCAACTATCACTCCGTCCAGCTAAAGGGATCATCAGGACATCCACACTATCCATCATCAAGGGGACATCATCAATGATCACATCAAGTCCACCCAAGCAAGTGTACTGCACATCCCGACCCTCATTAAGTGCATCCAAGCCATCAAAGGTATCATCTGAACCATCCATACCATCTAGGTATGAGATCAGCCCATCAATGTCCAACATGGCATCATCCTCACCATCGATCATATCATCCACAAGGCCCACACTCAAGGGATTCATAGCCTCACCTATGATCACCCTTCCCATCTCATCCATACCATCTGATCCCCCACCATCTAATGCCCCATTCAAGCCTAAATTTCCAGCCATCCCACCATTAATGGGAGCATTCAAAGCTCCCACAACCACCATCCTCAATCCATCATCAATGGCCCCATTCAAAACCTCGTCAACCCCCTCCATTAAAGGCACATCATCCCCATTAAAGCCCATTAGAAAATCTGAGGTGGGGGACCCATAATGGCTAGCCACCATAGCCCTTAAATCTCCACCATCCATTGCTTGGGAGAGGACAAAAAGGGAAGAAGACAAAACGAAAAGAAAAGATGAGACAAAAGGAAGAATCATGGCTAGATAAAAAATCCAGTATAGAGAATGAGGGAGACAGCAACAAAAAGCAGTGGAGAATGTCCGAACCAGGGCCCACACGGACCACACAAGAGGCGAGATCTAGGTAGTCCCCTGGGGGCTGCCCGTACAGACGATCTCCTTCTCTCTCTGCGGGATTGGCCCCGCAACCTCTTGTAGGTGAGACTGTCAATCCACGTCAGCAATTGGCCCCCTGGAGGCCGTCCAAAGCTCCGATCGACTCTAAATTTTGACAGAATCTGATCTGAACCCTTAAAAAGGTGCCCCACCTATCCAATCATGAAGAGCAACGACCAAAGTGGGTCTGACAAGATAAAGAGAAGAAAAATCGATCAAGAAGGGCCCACAAACAATCTAAGCCATCCAAAGGCTAGATAATCATGATCCAAACCATGGAAGAACTTATATGAGTCATCAAATAGCAAGATCATCAAGAAAGCAGGCCAGAGTTCAAGATCTGATCATCGAGTGGGCCCACATGGCCAAAATAAGCAATTTGAACTGTTCAAATCACCATTCGCACGATGAAAAGCTTCCTTAGCCCCACAAAACATCAAAGATAGGTGTTTCAAAGCAAAGCTGAAATCTGGAAAGGTCTTACACGTCCAAATCAAGCAATTAGAACCGTCAGACGATTGTGTTGTCCGAATCCTAACTAGCAAGCATTCCTTGAAACCTTGGAAGCCATCAGAACAATCTAGAAGACAAACATCAAGTCAAGGAATGAAATCAACCAAAGGAGCTGCCCCTTTAAGTATACAAGCATCATCAAAGAAGAATCCTAGAAGAAGAAACAAGGTTTGCAGTTCATTCAAAAAGTTTCGATACAAAAACAAAGCAAGAAGGCCTTAAATGTCAATAAGCCATACATTAACAAGCCAAATACATCCTCAAGAAGCAGGCTACAAGAAAATGAAAAAGAAGAGAAGGCATTTAAGGAAGGCATGAAAAGGAAAAGAAGGCATGACAGAGCCCAAAATGAAGTATTAGGTCCATCAAATGCACCAAGGGCCCTAACTTCATTTTGAGCCCATTTGATACACATATAAAGCCCAACTCTCATGAAAGAAAATAGGATATTTTACCATGCACACTTGATGGACATGGCAAAATTACCCTTTACATGCACATGGAGGGAGTATGAAAGAGAAAAAGAAAAATGAAATGAAGCTTGAAATGCCCCTCTCCATGCACCACCTGGGTAGAGATTGAAAAGTGGAAAAGACCAAAAGCTTGGGCCCACCTTAACTCTCTTGAAGTACCTACATGAAGAAAAGAAAGAGAACATGAGAAGAGAAAATGAAAAGGAAAGCAATGAAATGAAAGAAAGGGAATGGTCCATACCTTCACCACTCACCAAAGGGGGACCACCTTGATATCCCAAACTCCACCAAAGCCTCACCACTTGAAGGAACAAAAGGGCCACTAAAAGGAAAGAAAAACTTGAAGAAAGAAAGAGAGTGAGAAAGAAGATAGAGAGATTGCACATTGGAAGTGCAAGGGGTGCCCCATGTTATATAGAAAATGGGAGGGCACCCCATTACCCAGCCCATTAGAAAAACCAGTGGGCAGAGTAGGCTTGGGCAGCACCCAAGGGGCCAGCTGTCCTCCCATCAAATTGAAATGACCCCTCCCTCTCTCTCCTTGGGAAGAATTCCCCATTGGGAAGAGTAGTTGCAAGTGAATCTTGTACCTCCTGTAAGAATGAAGTGATTGAGGAGAAGAATGAGAAAAAGAGAAAGGAATCTCACCAAAATCTCATTTGGTGAGAAATTGGAGAGATGTTAGCTTGATGATGTGGAAGAGAGAAAACCACATGAGATTTTTAGAAAAATAAATAGGAATATCATTTCATTTGGCATCGATCTCAACCATCCAAGTCATGATCCGATGGCGCCAAATCATTTTCAGAAAACACCGAGAATTTCCAACCCTGATTTCCAATCATCTGTAAAAAATTTGGGTCTGAATACCTTAAACTACGCCGAGATCAAGATCCCAAGGGATTTTTAATAAAAACTGGCATTGATCTTAACCATCAAAATCAAGATCGATGACTTAGAACATTTTTCAAAATCACAAAAAAAATATATTCGCAGTCTTACTCCCAAATTTTGTGTCCAAAGACCTTAAACTACGTCGGGATTGATATCTTAAGGGATTTTTAATAAAAACTGGTATTGACCTCGACCCCTTGGATCGAGGTCCAATAGTCCGGATCTCTTCAAAGAAATCACAAAAAGATGTGTTTTCAGCATGTATAAATATGGTCCGAAGACCTTAAACTACGTCGGGACCAAAATCCTGAGAGATTTGCAATAAAAACCAATATTTATCCTGATCGCTCGAACTGGGATTTAACAACCTGAAATATTTCGAAAACTCATCAAAAAATATTTCTTGCAATCATGTACATATTTTGGGTCCGAAGACCTTAAACTACATCGGGATCGAAATCCCGAGGGATTTTTAATAAAAATTGGCATTAATCTTGACCACTCGGATCAAGATCTGATGACCCGGATCTTTTCTAAAAAAATACAAAAGAATGTACATTCAGCATGTATAAAAATTGGGGTCCGAAGACCTTAAACTACACTGGGATTAACTTCTCTGGGTACTTTCCTGCTTTCAACCAAAAACCGGCATCAATCTTGGCCCTTCAAGTCAAGGTTTGATAGCCCGGATTATTTCAAAAATACTAAAAATATTTTATAAGCTTTCCATAAAAACCAATACCAGTCTTGACCACTCGAGTCAAGGTCTGAAACTTTCTCAAAAAAAGAAAAAGACTTATCATCTGATTTTAACTACACAAATCTATCCCCATCGGTCCGAAGACCTAAAAGTACACCAGGATTAACTTCTCGGGGGCTTTTTAACTTCTCGGGGGCTTTCTTTCCCAACCTATTCCAGACATGGCTGACACTTGATCGTACGGGTGTCTGGAATTCTCTAAACAGGTAAGGGCTGAGGCTGGCAGAACCTTGCAATCTTGTTCGTGTTGAACGCACCGTGATAGACGACCTTGACTTGGAAGTCGCTGTTGAATATGACGGATATTCCATGTTCCTAAAAATCATGAAGGTGATTAAGGCAGTTGGGAGGTGAAGCGCACCCTCATGGAATTGTGAGCAACATAACCAAATTGGATTGATAAAGGAAAATGTAAGGACGTGGCTCATTTTGTGGCCGAAGGAGTCCGTCGGACGATACGTGGTTTTATGTGCATTGCACATGAGGAACAGGAAACTTTATGGGTGTGTTGACTGAAAACCCTCAAAATCCCCTCATCTGAAGATGTAAAACTATGGCACTTAACTGTGTGAGATTTCTCTTGCTCGCTGACGTAAAATGGATCGGGTGCCTTACTAACAGTAGAAGTTGGAAGTGGATGAAAATTCCATACCTTTCCCTGCATTTCAGAAAATCCAACAAAATACCAAAACATTACAAAATCAGCTTTCAAAATCACAAAATATTTTCCTTACTTTTAATAAAACCGATCTTCATCCTGACCACTCAGGCAAAGACTCGGATCAGATATTTATAAAATCACAAAAATATTTATATCATTTTCAATAAAACTAATCTTCATCCTGACCATTCAGGTACAGATCCGGATCAAATACTTGCAAAAATCATAAAAAAAAAATTATCACTATCCTCAGGAGTTTTCGAACTCCACTCACCCACTTCACAGTTTGGGATGACGTATCCGATCGCCCGCAAATTGGAATCTTGACCAAAACTGGCGACCAAACACCATCCCAATCACACCCATTCCCCATAAGAGTATCTTGAGGTTACAACCTAGAGTACTTCCTTCATCCATCACCAGCAGCAAACACAGCAACATCTTTGGATGATGGACCTGATCAACTACGAGTCGGGATCTTGACTAACCCGCTAACCAAACATCCGCATTAAAAAGAAAATCTCTAGGGAAGCAAAACCCTACAAGCAATAAGCTCAAAGTTCTCTACATCCCCAGCAAAAGCAAAATCATTGAACGGGAAGAGAATAAGCCAAACCATGCATCCATATGCATCAACATCCATCGCATCAATCATCATATTTACATGCTTTCAAATAAAAGTCGGTTAGCCAAAGACCCCACAGGCATCCATAGTGGAGGCACGTGCAAGCCAGATTTCCTTTTCAAAATAAAACAAATATACACATGTCCCTATTTGCAAATAAAAACCCCATAGAGTATCACTTCGCAGAGTGGGTCTCTTCAAAAATTCAAAAATATTTTCTCAGTAGAACGTTCGACCTCTAAAACACTAAGAGATCTTCCATATCTCTAGGTAGGAGCCGACGCAAAAATCAAATAAGATCCGATGTCTCGTGGTTTCCCCGGAGACTATCGAATCCAATGCACTCAAAGTATGGTCGAACTAAACTCTAGTGTCAATACAGTCGTACTCCAGTGTCAGTACGGTCATACCAAATGCCAAGATATGAAAAAAGATGAAAGCCAAAAGGTTCGGTCAAAGAAACCATCTAAATGGTAGAAACGATGAATTATAACCCAAGTATCGAAACCAACAGATTGAGTGGAAAAATTTCACCCGCACATACCTAGGTGTGGATGCCTAAAATACCTTGACTGAGTCCAAGTCGGAGTAGCAGATTACCCGTAAGGCCGCGTAGACGCAAGGTAGCTAACTACTTTGACAGTCAAGTGAAACAAGTACTCCTGGAGTGATCCGGGAAAGTAATGAATAATCAATCATAGGGTCAATAACCTCGTAAGACTACATGGACGCAGAGGCTCTACTACACCTTTTCGATGTTAGTACCGATCGGGAACAGAAGGGTTGCGATTGGGTACCCAAGTTGCAGCTCATGCAGGGACAATCACAATGTTTTCTCCAAACTCCCATGGTATGTATGAGTTATCTATTTCCAGACAATCAACTGACTCAAATACAAAGGCAAGCAAAGATTCCAGACCATGATCTATGAATGACCGGGTCAGAAGTGGGGTGTCCACTCGCTTTGGCATTCAGTTGCACGCAACCTCTGTTAAAGAGGGGCATCTATAAACACCCCACCTTCGGCTACAAAGCTAGTTGAGATGGTGTAGACACACCACCTTCGGCTACAAAGTTAGTTGAGATGGTTGAACGGATGGAGGTCTATATCCCCAAACCCTAAATCCAAACTCAGTCAAACTCACCCTTACAAGCCCCAATCCATAGATCAACTCAAGTCTAAACCCAATCAACTCACCCCTATACATCAGCCCAAAAAGTCCCCCATAAGAAAAACCAGTCCAAAAATCCTTAAAAAGTCAATTTGGTGAATTAACCCGCTGAGTCAAATCACCGAGTCAACTCACTAGGTCAGTCCAGCCCTCGCACCCAGTCGACTCACCTTGTCAGTTCATCTTTCAAACCTAGTCCACTCACCTAGTTCCGAGCCATAACTTCGGAGCAACTCCAAACCTCGGACCTGTAGCTTTTTTACTTCAGGTTTAGAGGCCGTACGCTCCGAGGCTTAAGTAAGGAGTCCGTACGGCCGGCCCCTAGGGGGCCGCCTAAGCTTATTTACCAAAGCTGTCATCCTTCGCAGCTATAAATACCCCCTCCCCTTTTCATTCTCAGCATCCACTTCCCCTCTCTTCAATCCGAGAGTTCCAACCCACCTTCACTTCCCTTAGCCCATTCCTCCACCAAGGAGAGCCCAAGTGCGAAGAGTCTAGCCCTGGTTTAGCCCAACCTGACCTTGGTTCAAGCCTATTAAGCTACCTAAGTCCTGATCTTAGCTGCTTGAAGCAAACCCTTGCGATACCTCCGTCCATCCAACTACTCTTATATCAGCATCATTTCATGCGCATCTAGCATAAGTGCAACATTTATTATTCTTCCAACTCCCTTGCTTATCATTTCACTACAAACACTTGATCAAGTCTTAGCGTATGCTCTGAAGTTTGCTAGTTTGCCCGAAATTTATTCATCAGAAACTTTGATCGATCAAACACACAGCATGCATCTCGCATAAAACACCTGTCAGTTCGAGCGTATGCTCTAGGCTTACCTGTTAATGGAAACCTACCCATCAGAAACTCTTACTATTCAGACTTACATTCATGCATCATATCATTCGTGAGAATATATGAGGATTAATTCAGACTTTCAAGTATTAGTTTGATTATGAGAAGTAAAGATCGTACCTCGATACAGCCAGATGGATGCCTAACACCTTCCCACCCTGTAACCATGATCCCTTACCTCAAATCTCTGACCGTAAATTAAAAAGAGTCATTTTAGAGGAAGGAATCTTCGGATTCCCTTCTCTAACGTTTCTACAGGGTCTAGCCGACTGTAGATTCGAAGTAACTGGCTAGTGGCGACTTTGGTCTTATACAAAATCATCTAAACATACCCGATAACACGACAACCAAAAAAGCCCTCGAGAAAGAGGCGAGCCAGTGGTACAACGGCGATTCGCGCATCCCCTTTTCGAAAGGGAGGGCCAGGAGCACAGAACGACGAGCGTCCATAGCCGACTTGTCAGGCGACCGGTTTGGCGACATGTCTAAGGCATGAAAAACTACATTTTGTTAGTTGTGTTTTGCAGGAGTTCATGCAACCCCTTGGCCATTGAATTGGTGATCTTTTGGGACACCTAGGGCCAATCTAAGATGACTAAGGGTATCCTAATGGTCACAGTCATCTAGAGGTTATGGTTTTGGTTAGGTTCAAGGTTAAGGCACACTAAAGCATCTCTTTTACCTATTTCTTCTTCCTTAATGCCGCTGATCTGTCTTGAGTCTTCAGTCTTTATCTTCATTAAGCTCAATCGACACTAGACTCACTGACCTAAGTGATTGACAAACAAGGTGCACTAGTATGCCACAGAAAAGTGCACTAACAGTATTTTTACAGCAGCTTAGAAACCTCTAAGGCCTATCTATGGGTGGTCTTTTGGGACACCTAAGGCCATTCTAAGATTACTAAAGGTTTGCTTAAGGGTCAAGCCATCTAAAGGTTAGATTTTGGTTTAAGTTCAAGGGTTTTGGCTCGCCAAGGCATCTCATTTACTGGTTTCTTCTTCCTTTATATAGCAGGTTCACTTGAGTCTTTGATCTTCATCTTCTTTGAGCTCAACCAATACCTAGAATCACAGACCTAAGTAATTGATAAATAAGGTGCACTAGTATGCCACAAAAAGTGCACTAACAGTGAACACTTATACATTACTTAATTATTAAAGCAATTGTACTACTGCTATAAGTGTAGATTGACCTCACATTTTTTTACCTTATGACTTTGATAAGGCCAAAAAAATTAAAAAAATGAAAGTGCAAGTTCGCAATTGTGTTGTACGCACCTAAAAGTATGGAAGACTTTCTAGTGCCTCAGATACAATGCTTGTATTATTATTAAAAAGGCCTTTTCTTTTCTTCTTTTCTTTTCATTTGTCTTCCACTTTTTTTGTAAGAATACTTTTAATCATGTGCATATGAGTTACTTATCGAATTTATTTAAATAAATGTGATGTAACTTATTGTAATATACATGAGAATTTATTCAAACCTTATGATCATTTTTTAACATCTATAGATACTTCTGATCACGCACATTTGCGTTTATATCTAATTTATTAAAAAATGTGAAGAATCTATTATAATTTTTTAAGAATTTTTTAGATTTTTATTTATTTTTATTTTTAATTTTTCAACACACAACAGAAATCAAATTTTCGTTGGCACATGTTAAGCTCTGAATTGTGCATAATCTAACCCCAATTCATCACACATTATGCATGGTTTTTATGATTTAAAGAATAATTTAATGCATGGCTTGTGATTGTAAGAATGAGAGAGAGACCTTTTGAATCCAATGCTAAAAGAGCGCTTTAAGACACCTTGAGGATCAAAGGAAGAAAGCCCAAGAATGGAAGAAAGAAGCTATGGAAAATGGAGTTGAAAAATAAAGAAAAACAGTGAAGAAATCATGTTAAAAGACCTGGCAGGGCCAGAAAAACCAAAGTGCAAAGCTGCAGGGCCATTAAAGTAAAATGCAGAAAGTTGCAGTTTCTGAAGATTGATCTAAGGATTGATCCGTCGATTAATCGCTCAGCCTAAGCGATTGATCGACAGACTTGAGCGATTGATCGCACACAGCAGAAATTGACAAAATTGTTGCTGGACTGAAGTGCAGAATTGCGATTAATCGCCCAGCCGGAGCGATTGATCGCCTAGCCTGAGCGATTGATCGCCCATCCCGTAGATCAATCGCCAAAATGCAGATTTTTAAGAAATTTAGAAAAACTCTCTGGACACTTTTTGCACCCTCCGATTAATCACTGGACATTGATCGATTGATCACCAGAAGTGACCGATTGATCTCTCAGCCAGTCGATTAATCGCCAGATCCGAAAAAGGTAGTTTTTACAATTATTTGAACTAGCGATTGATCGCCCAATCTGAGTGATCAATCGACAATGCGCCCAGTTTAGAAATTTTCAAGTCTGACTCCGATTTTTCTCTACGCAGTGCGTAAATTTTAGACAAAGTCTTGAAGATTCTTCATTTGTGGGGTGTGAAAGCTATAAAAGGAGACCTCCACTTCATTCCTAGGGCATCTAGCAACGTGGGGAGCGAAAGAGATCAAGACCTAGGAGGCTTCCAAGCTTCCTACAACTAGTTTTCTTCTTCTTCTTCTAGTTCTAGTTTGTTTTTATGTTTTCATTAGTTAACCTCTTAGCTAGGGCTAAGAGGTGAAGCTTGTAGTAGATCTAAGATGCTTTAATTCGTTTTTATTGGTTTCAAGTTGGATTTTCATTGAAGAACAATGGTTTATTGAGTTTGAATAAAGTTCTAAGTAGTTTTTCTTAATCTTATGATGACTCATGGATGTTTGGAAGAATTGCTTTAGTTCTTAGTTGTTTTGCATAGATCTAGACTTGTACACTCTGAGGAATCGGATTCAAGACGCTCTAGACTTGGTTCTTCGTGTGGGAACTTCAAACCAAAGTTCTACTTTTTATGAGAAGTATGAAACATGTATTGCTTATTTATATGATTTGGATGAAGTTCAAATCATAACATAGTTAAGCCTAGTGACAGGGTTTGATGATTATTATGATTGTGAACTTAACCTATTGGAACTAGGATTGACCTATACATTGAGTGTACTCAAGTTCTAGCTTGAATTGAGTGAATCATGTTGATGAACAATATATCGGATAGACTGTTTTGCTGAATTAACCGCTCCATATTCCGGCTAGATAGGATTTGATTTTGATTCTAGTTGTATAATTGAGAAACCAATGCGAGTTATGCATCAAGGATCGCTACAAGTGGATCCTCGACACCCTACTGCTTCTTTAGATTGTTAATTTCATCTCAAAGTACAGATTATTCTCCTATATTCATAATTACAGATTATTATAGTTTGATTTCAATTAGAGATTATTAGATGAAAGTCTAAGAATTCCTATATTAGTCACTGAGAACGATCTCGGTCTCTACCGAATTATTACTATATCACAACCCTACACTTGGGGAGCGAATAGCACGTGCCCAAAGACAATTTAATTAAACTAATATGACTGTTAAGGTTGTCTTCAATCTTGACACCGGGGGGTTTCGGTCGCCAAACAGATATGAGGGATTGAGAGAGTTCTAGGTTGAGAGAAAAATCTTGGGTTTCTCCTGTGGGGTTTAAATTCGAGTAAGTTATCCTTCATCTCTTGTAACTTCTGATATTCATAGCGGATTTGTTGCTTTGTGTCGCAGTTTTTCCCATGAGGTTCTTTCCACATAAAATTCGAATTGCCTTCTCTTGTGTGTCGATTTTCTTAGTTGCTTGTCATTTTGGTTTGCCTTCGTTTGATTCGTCACTTCCTCTCTCCCAACAAGTGGTATCAGAGCATGCATTGGTATCAATACTTCATTATGAGTTGGGAGGCAGACAAAATCTGAGACGAGGTATCAATGGCGTCTGGCATGAGATTCGATATAGTGAAGTATTTCAGAAAAATAACTTTGAATTATGGAAGGTCAAATGAAGAGCCTCCTAGTTCAGCAAGGATTGGAAGATGCACTCCTTGGGAAGCGACCAAAGACTATGAAAGAAGAATAGTGGAACAAGTTGGATTAGAAAGCCAATATCTCAATCCAGTTGTGCCTAACGGATGACGTCCTCTATAATGTTATGAGGGAGATGGCAAAGGGGACCGATGTTGAGAGTCACAACTTCAATAGGCTGATTTGCAAATTGTTGGATGTAGATGAACAAATGGAGGATGGATATCAAGCATGTATTCTGTTGAATTCTCTTCTAGAATCATATGAGCCATTCAAAGAATTTTTATGCGCAGGTAGGAAAACCATTAGCTTTGAGACCGTTATCTCAACCCTCTAGTTAAAGACAATGAGAAAGAAAAGTGGTGTTGTGGATTCTTCTATGGATGCACTAGTTATGGGGGGAAGGAACTCTGAACGGGATGGGGGATGTTCGCGATTGAAATCTAAATCCAAGGGCAAAGGGAAGAGCAAAGTGAGGTTTTAGAATTGTGAACATGAAGAGGGATTGTTCGAATTCCAAGATGAAGCAAGAGAAGTCTGAAGATTCTTCTAAGGACGGTAATACCGCGGAATCCACATAGGATAAGGGTGATGATAGCGATTATGACTGTATCTAGGTTGAGGTCTCTCTGTGATGAGTGTCTCTTGGATTCAGGTGCATCGTATCATATGTGTCCTGACCGAGGTTAATTCATGACATACAGCGAGTATGATGGTGGATCGGTATTCTTGGGTGATGACTATGCTAGCAAGGTGGTAGGTATTGTTCAATGCGCATTAGGATGTTCAATGGGATCAAACAAATCTTGACAGATGTGAGCCATGTCCCTAAGATAAAGAAGAATTTGATCTCTCTTGGTGCACTCAAGGCGATGGGGTGCAAATTCACCATCTTCGATCTGTTTTTTAAAGTGAGAAAGGGAGCACTCATGGTGATGAAAGCATGGAGGTGCAACAATATTTATAAGTTGATTGGGAGCACTTCTTCAGGTGGTGCTATAATGACTGTAGCGGATTCCACGATTGCTCATTTATGGCACACGTGCTGAGGCCACATGAGCGAGCAGGGCATGAAGATGCTGGAATGTAGTCAGTGGGGGCACGAGAAGTGGAGCTATGATGGAGACGAAGTAAAGATGAAGGATGGAGCAATGAAGCTTGAAGATTGAAGCCATGGTAGAGATTTTTGGGGTTGTCTTCAAGATTGACACCTAGGGGTTTTGATCACCCGAAGGATATGGTTCAATTACTCGAAACTACCCCGGAAGAGGTGGTTAATCTCTAGGACACTACTAGATTTGAAGATCGAGGGTTGTCGGTCGCTCGACAGGCTTGGCTTGGGTGTCAAAAACTCCTTGGATGAGACTAGTTACTCACTAGACAGATTTGGTCGGGTTCAATCACTCGAACTATTGGGTTGGGTGCTCGATGGCTGGTGCATTGTGTAGGTCGGTTTATGCAGTTTTGCATAGTTTGTTTCTAATTCTGATTTTATGCTATTTAAAGGGGTGTAATGCGGGATTATGGTTAATTCCAAAGGGGTCGAGTATCTTAGAGCATGTGAGGATTGAGAGAGTTCTAGGGTGAGAGAAAAATCTTGGATTAGCTTGGGTTTCTCTTGTGGGGTTTAGATTCGAGTAAGTTATTCTTCATCTCTTGTAACTTTTGATATCATAGTGGATTCATCGCTGTGTGCTATGGTTTTTTCCCGTGAGGGTTTTTCTATGTAAAATTTGGACTGCCCTCTCTTGTGTATCGATTTACCTGGTTGCTTGCCATTGTGGTTTGCCTTCGTTTGATTCCTCGCTTCTGCTATCCCAATAGTGACCACCTGCAGACTGACACTTAGCAGTCTGACCATATTATGCCCATATAAATCCAATTTCCATCAACACATGATTGATCAACAGTCACTGCGGTTGGCCTCTCCTCCATTATTTCTTCACAAACAACAGCAATGGCTGTCATTTTCTTGCCATTCTCTTTTTAATCCTCCCCCTCTTATCATTTTCCTCTTTATTTTTTTCCATTCTTCTTAAATGACAGTAATGACTGTCAAGCTCGCCGCAGAAGGCCTTCAAGAGAGCGGTAGGGCATCATGTGCCATTATATTATTGGAACTTGGGTACTCGAGTTTGCATGTACTCGGGCATCTAGAAAGAGATAAAGATCCTTGAACTTTGTGGACAAGAGTTCCACCCCATGTTGTTTATGAAACTCATTTCTCATGGCCCTAATCTAGTCCTTGAAATGCTCCTATAGTCGATCAATTTCAGATAGCTGGGAATGAGGAGGTCATAACCCTTGCAAAGCTTAGTTTGCCTCTTCTTCGTAATGGTTGATCTCCTCAATGTTTTTATGATCCCTGGTAGGGGGATTATGCAAAAATGGAACTGTTGAATGAGGGAGTTGGGAAGAAACCTTAGTTGCAGGATGAAGATGGCTATTAGGATATACACGAGTGGAGAGTAAGGGTTGAGGTTGATTGGAATGCAAATGCTGTGCTTGAATGGGATGTAAATGTTGATTCTGAATGAAATTGAAAAGAACTCTCATTAGGGGAAAATTGCTGGAATTGACTAGAATGTGCCCGTTGGGGCACTAGCTAGCTCTCGTTAGGGGAGGAAAGTGAATTGGAAACTGGCTCTTTGTCAAGACCTTTGGTTGACCCTCGTTAGGAGGATGTTGTGTTGGAGTTTGAATTATTGTGATTGGGGGTATTGAAAGTGAACACAGTTCCTATTAGGGGTAACGGGTTGTAATTAGTTGATGGTTAGGTTGGAAAGGCCCACATGGATGCCAGACAGATGTGTGCTATGAATGGATGGTGCGGCCCTTGCTTGGAGAAGGCGAGCCACCAAGTCTTCAAGCCTATTTAGTTTGGAGGCTAAATCAGGAACCAAGGGCACAACGGCAGGTCGAGATATCTGGAGCCTTGGTGACTCGAGAGGAGTTCTAGGGTTGTCTCCTTGGACTGACATAGTTGCTTGTGCAAGGGTTCGGATAATGCTTTGGTAAGCGTTCGTTGACTTCGCAGGGTGGAGGACCCACAACTGATTTTTGGGCGCAATGGTTACAAAGTGGCCAACTGCTTTTGTATCTTGGTTCACTAGCTTATCACTCCACTCGTTCTTTTCTTCTCTCTCTTTTTTTAGTTAGTTTTTTTTTTTTTGTATTTTTAGTCATAACTGGAAGTAAAATGCAATATGTGCATAATAAGAAAGTAAGGGGACCAGTGTGCACTGGAATGTGAAATGTAAATGTAGCCAAACACATGGACCAGTAAGTACTGGAATTATTAGAATAAAAAAAGGACCAATGTATATTAGAGTACAAAATGTAGCCAAGTACAAGGACCAATAAGCACTGTAATTGTAAAAAAGTAAATAGGACCAGTATGTACTGGAGGTGTTAGTAGGTTAGTAGGTTAGTGAGTTAGTGAGGACTAACGTATACTAGAATGCAGGATGGTGTTGAGCTCTGAATTGTGCATATTCTAACCCCAATTCATCACACATTATGCATGGTTTGCATGTTTAAGGACTAATTTAATACATGTTTTATGTTTGTAGGAATGAGAGAGAGGCTTCACCAATATGATGTCAAAAGAGTCACTTTTTATGCATTAAAGATCAATAAAACAAGTGCCAAGATGTGGAAGAAAGAAGTGAGAAAGATAGAGAAGAAGAAAGAAAAAATGTAGAAAAAATACATTGCACAACTAGTTGCGTGACCGGTCAACAATTCAACAAAGAGGAAGAATTTTGGCAAATTTCGCTGGACTAAAAGAGCAGGTTGACGACCGGTCGTAGGATCGGTCGGCCACACTTAAAAACAAAAACTTCTAATTGAAGCTCCAAAAAATCCTGCGCAACTGCGTAACTTCTTACGCGATTTTGGAACTTTCTAAGGCGGTGGAATTGTAAACTACTAAAGGACACCTAGGGGCTTGTCTAAACTCATCCTAGAAGAGATCCAATTTCATAGGAGATGAAGAGAATCATCGTGGAGCGTCTGTAACTCCTCTGACTTTGAATTTTTCTAGTTTTTTATGCTTTGTAGTTGTTTTTCTTTTTATTCTAGTTGAAGTATGACAATGCTCAGCTAGAACCTCTTAGCCCCCTCTTAGATAGGGCTAAGAGGTGAAGCTTGTAGCTAGTTTCAATGTTTAATTCATTAGTTCAAGTACACTTTGTTTAAAGTTTGGATTTTTAAGTTCTAGTTTGAATAAAAGTGGTATTTTTAGATTTTTTATGAGAGTTCATGTACTTTGGACATGAGTTTCTTGCAATTCTCTAAGATTCCTATGATTGGTTTGATTAGAATTGAATTATAGTAACCCTAGAGTATGCCATGATCGCTAGGTATGGATGTTACTTTGAAGGCTACAAGTTGAAGTTCTATGTGCTTCATTAGAACTACAATATAAATATTCTAACTTAAGTGGGATTGTTTGTGATTGAATGCTAATCTTCCAATTAGATGAGAGATAGAACGTTGATTCTAATTGTGCTTATGCTTGGATGAATGGGTTGGCATTGGACTACTACAAGTGGATCATTAAAGCTTTAGTTTTCTCTTTAAATCTCAAATTTTCTTATTTATCTTTTTGTCTAAATTCTAGTTCTTAAACTCTGAAATTCCAAAACTGTTTAGATTGAAGTTATTAGAATAATTTGAATTTATTTATCTTTTCCTTGTGGATTGACCTCGGTCTCACCAAGAATTATTAGTATATCGCAGCATTGCACTTGAGGCGAGTGAACAAGTTTTTGGCGCCATTGTTGGGGGATTGGTTAAACGGTTCTAAATTGTTCTAGTAGCTATAGAGTAGAATTAGTTAGATAGGATTTCATGTTTTCCTAGAATTAGTTTTTTTGATTTCTAGAACTAACATAGTTTGTTTTGTTTTTATAAGAAGTTCTTCTAGTGTAAGCAAATCGGGTAATATCCTTCTAACTTAGTCTTTTTCTATTTCAATTTTTAGTTTTCAAAAATTTTATTTCCAGATTTTTGTTTTAGGATCTAGGATTTAGTTTTAGTTCATGTTTGTGTGGTTTATGTCCCATTGGGAATGTGACTACACAAAGCGTCTCCAAACCGAGGGTGGTTTAGTTGGACCACTTTTTGTCCAAAGGTGACTTGGAAAATATTTAGAAAATTGTGAAAGTTCGAGGAGTATGGATCAAACACCATTAAGGAATCCTCCCCCTCCTACTCCAACTACAAACGCAAATTAAGAGGGAGTAGGAGAGAATGAGGTGCACAATGCTCCTCCAATGAGAGTTTTGTGTGATTACTTACAAGCGGCCCATACTACTACACCCTCATGTGTGGTTTTTCCAATCACAGGGGGAAACTTTGATATAAAGCTGGGAGTGATTCAGCTCTTACCAAAGTTCCATGGGCTAGATTCAGAGAGCCTATATCTACACTTAAAAGAATTTGATGAGGTTATGGCTACCTTGCAATATGCTAATGTCACTGAAGATGTCACCAAACTTAAATTGTTCCCCTTCTCATTGAAAGAAGGAGCCAAGGGTTGGCTCTACTCTCTTAGACCACATTCGATAGAGATATGAACTAAGATGACCCAAGAATTATTGAAAAAGTTCTTCCCGGCTCATAAAACTAACACCCTTCGAAGATCTATTATGAACTTTTCGATTAAGGAGGGTGAGTCATTCTTTTAAAGTTGGGAAAGGTTTACAGACTTCCTACTTGACTTCCCACATCATGGCTACGAAAGTTGACAAATTATAAATTTCTTTTATAATGGATTAAGTTCCAACATGTGCCAATTCGTAGAGATCATGTGCAATGGCACGTTCATGAGAAAAAATGTAGATGAAGAATGGATTGTTAGTACACTTTATTTTGTCAATTGACGTGTTGGTTGGTCGCGTCTTGTCGTGTGAGCCCCGGTCGAAGATTTGAAGATCAAGACTTGAAGACTATGCTTCTTCTATTGCTCAAGCTCAAGCTGAAACAAGATTTCAGGTAAGTTGCATATAGATCGACCATAGGAAACCCAAAACATCAAAGAATGGCGTAATGACTCACCTATCTTATCCCATTCCCTCTCGACCCTAGCACAAGTTGATCAGACTTGTGGTCCATGGCTTGGTGCGAATCGTAATTGAAGATATGTCCAAACATTGGACCCCATGCACCAAATCACTTCATGCCTCATCCCTGAAAGTGATCCACTGCTGTGTTGTAGGACCTGATCCAGCAAAACCTGCGGTGACAAGTTCATCTAGACAACCGACCGGTCTTGACGGTCAGCCAAAACTTCAAAGTTCATCCAGCAACCTTGCTATAATAACGTTGTCTAGACAGCCGACCAGTCTTGACTAGTCGGCCAGGCTCATCAACACAACAGCACTTGCTGTGATAATTTCAGCTGGGCAGCCAACCGGTCTTGACCGGTCGGCCAGGTATATCAAAGTGATCAGAAACCTTACTGGAAGGTTTTCAGCTGGACAGCCGACCGATCTTGACCGGTCGGCCAGAAGAACAAATCCATCCAGCAAGCTCAGTGTTCACTCCCCGAGTGTAGGGTTGCGAAGTAGTAATAATTCGGAAAGACCGAGTATCGTTCCCACAGAAATTTATTAATGGGTATTCTCAGAATTTAACTAAAACAACTAATAATCAAGATTTTATTAAGAACTTAGGCTGAAAAATAATGATTTGGGTTTAAACACTGAATGTGTAAGGTAATATCAATCTAAAAAGGCACGAGAGCGCCAAGGATCCACTTTTGATAAGTTTCAATGCATCAACACAACTAGATCTCACATAACTCAATCGGAATCGAATTCATATCTCTATCCGATCGGAATATAGAGCGGTTCAATCAACAATTATCTAAAACAGTTGCTCATTCATTGATTCGATTCCCACAATAATACTCAGGCCTTGGGCACACTCAATTGTGTAGGCCAAGCCTCTTTCCAATCTAGTTGAGATTCACAACCATAGCTTTCATCAAATCCTGTCACTAGACTTGATTACAACTAATGATTAGAACTCTAATTAAATGAAAATCAATCAGCAAACAACTATTTCAGATTATAATAAAAAGATAAGAACTTTAGTTGAATAAGTTCCCACATGAAGATCGGGCCATTGTACACAAGGCAATCAAAGGGTCTACCATGCCCGGAGTCGATGATAGATCAACGAACTACGCAAGCATAAACAATGCTCAGAAGGTAAGCTTAGAATCACTAAGAATCACATGAGCCCAGAGTCATCAAGAGATCAAAGTAAAACCAAACTAGTACTTGATTCAAACTCATATTGAACTAAAATTCTTCAATTAAAACATAAAAGGAAACCTAGGTTGCATCAATCATTCAAAAACAAATCAAAAGCTTCACCTCTTAGCCCTAGCTAAGAGGTTTTAGTTCATCTCTAACATCCTTGAACTAGAAGCCTCAAAAACATAAAAATTACTAAAACAAGAAGAAAACTAAGAAAACTTAAAGTAGAATCCGTCTCCCAAGAAATCCCCACGTCCTAGCATGCTCTGGTATGAAGAGGAGAAGTCCTTTTATAGCTTGGAGGTGTCCATTACGTAAGAAACTTCCAGATTTCGCGTAAAAGTACCACTTGCGCAGAGAAATTCGACGCCCGATTTAGAAAGTTGCTGTTTACGCATGGCCGACTGGTCCCACGACCGGTCGGACTAGCCTGACCGACCGGTCACGACCGGTCGGACTTGTCTGAGAAAATGTCCAGTGAGTGCAGTGGAGAGGGCGACCCGTTGGCCGACCGGTCTTGACCGGTCTAAGGTGTGGCCACAGGTCGCACGACCGGTCGTAGATGGTCCAGTGAGGTTTGGGCAGCAGAGGTTGTTCTGTTGAATGGCTAGACCAGTCGGACGACCGGTCCTAGGCTTTGGACGACCGGTCGTGAACATCTGTTTCTTCCTTCTTTCATTCTCTCCTTTGCTTCTTTCTTCCACCCTTTCAAGCTCGGTTCTTGTGGTCTTCAATGCTTATAAAGTGCTCTATTTAGCCTTGAATCAGTGAAATCTCCATCATGTCCCTACAATCACAAATCATGCATTAGAGTAGACCTTTAAACGTGTAAACCGTACATAATGAGTGATGAATTGGGGTTAGAATATGCACAATTAAGAGCTCAACACTCAGCCGATCGGTCTTGACCGGTCGGCCTGTTTTCATTATATACTTCCAGCAAGCTCAGCCGACCGGTCTTGACCGGTCAGCCTGTATAGTTGATATATCCAGCAGGGTAAACCGACCGGTCATGACCGGTCGGTTAGACCCAGATGTGGCCTTGTTTTTGAAATGCGACCGGTCCGTCTGACTGGTTGAGAACTCTCTCTGACAGGTCGAACGTGACCATTTTAGATCGGTTGGGGCCATCATTTGGGGCTCTATATAGCCATAACTTGTGGTTTCTCATGGTATGCATTCAACACCCTTCAAGAGCTAAGAGAGAGAGCTTTTACTCACATCCTCTTACCCTCTTTGCTCTTAACTCCCTTGAGTTCATCATTCAAACCTAGCCATTAATGGCTTATCATTGAGTATTCAAAGCTCGGTTTGAATTATTGTAACGCCCCGAATTTACCGTAATTATTTTAAAATTTTCTGAAATTTATTTCTATTTTTTTTATATTAAATACTGGCCATTGATATTAAAATTCAAATAACGGGACATCCGTAGGAGATCATATGGAGTACCCTTTATTAAAGTTGCTTAGAATGACCTCATTAACAATGTAGAAGAGTTAGATTTCGTTAAACTCGAATATTTGCAAAAATTACAAAAATGCCATTAGTTAAACTTAAGTTAACTGACCATTTTTAAGTACGCATGTTTCTAGCGATCATTAAAATGCAAAATCCTGGATTTGAGCTTTTGGACACATATTAACCATACACATCAAATTTCAGCCCTTAAATCATAGTAGAAGTGGTCCAATTGTCAAATCAGGCCTTAACCTTTGATTTTCATGTCCATCGAGTGAGGAAAGTAGATGGTTAGTCGTAGTCGAATATTTTTCTTCATATGAGTGACTTGGATCGTCTTTATCATGGACCAATAGTGTGATTTGATTGCCCCACATTGATAAGCCTCTTTCTTATGTGCGAAATTATCCCGTTTTAGAAATTAACGAGTTACCAACTTTTCTCAAATTTGAACCTTTCAATTTACCCACTTCTCACCATCAATCGCTTCTCAAATTTGGACCACCCATTATACACATATTACTACGAGTTTACACAAAATTTGGACCCCGATCTACAATCCTACACCGTTGAACCACAAAGCCAGCCCCTTCCTTTTCCGCCAAAAGTTGGAATTTCAGATCTAGGCATTTCTCACCATCAATCAACCACTAAACTTTGTACAATTGTTTGCCTATCATGACTACATACTTCTCCAAAATTTGGGCCCTGATCATCAAGCGTAGACCGTTAATTGAGATATAGCCCATTTTAGCACCCGTTAGGCCATTTTTAAGGATCGGCCAATCTAGAATACGGATCATCAAGAAATTTACGTATTCTGACTCTACTTTTCGAGCTTGATAAGATTAACGGATTGAAATCGATCAAAGATCATCCGAATATTAAGATTTGAGAAACCTACCTTGAGAGGTTGTTACACAAGACCCCGCGTGCACATCCCTCTCCATATTTCTACTACGCACCTCCAAACCCTAATTCCAACCCTACCTCTATATATAGGGCCCCTCTTAGCCAAAGGTGACCCCCACCCACGAATTTGAGAGAGAGAGAGAGAGAAAGAGAAAGAGAAAGAGAGAGAAAGAGAGAGAGAGAGAGAGAGAGAGAGAGAGAGGAGTACCATCTTGCCATTATTTCATCATCTTGTATCTCTAATAAGTCGAAGATCATAAGGTGAGAACTCCTTTAAGATTGGATTAATAATTTCATGTTTTGTAGGTTCATAATTCTTATGTGTTTTTGTTTACATGTGTTTATTTATTCTCTCCTTAATTAGCTATATATGAATGCTTTTAGATACTTTTTTTTCAATCTCATGGTGATGAGGATATTCATTGGACTTAGAGAACTAGTAAGGAATAGAATTATGTTTGTTGCACATATGAGATTTGTGTAACCAGCTTTAAAGGGACCACCTTTCTTTCTATACTGTATAAAGAATGGTTGTGATTGTCTAATGGAGATTCTTATATTGCTATATATATTCCTTTTATATATATATGGATGGACCCTGATCTGTGGTGATGAATATCGGAACACCCGGTTAAGAGGTTGCCCTAACCTGAGACAATGCTTTTAGCTTGTCCCGTTAAGTGGCCACCCTGATCTGTGGTGGTGGTATCAAGATCGCCCGATTAAGTGGTTGTTAAATCCATTTATTACTACTATTATTATTATATTTACTATTATTATTATTATTCCTAAAGTTTTTAAGGATCTCCATAAGACGATAGTTGAGTATGGTTGTTATGAAGCTTAATAGTACGGGCCGCCATCCTGGGATGTGATGCGTCGGTTACGACTATTTTGATGAGTGATGAACCATAAGGAAGGATGTGGTGGTACCAAAGGTTGGTTAGACGATAAGTGGCTTGGTGTAAATTGGAAATAATAATAAAGAATGGCTAACTCATGCATGCACGTGGCTCCATGTGGGTGTATGGATTTGAGAATAGGCTAGAGCGTCCTACTTCTCCCATACACTGTCACGTGTGGATTTGGGCTATGAGTGTCCCGTTTCTCACGTGGTCGGGCAAAATTATGGGCTTGCGTGTCCCAAAACCCCTGGCGACATGTCTAAGGATTCCTACGCTGGGTCATGCATTATCATGCATTGCATTAAGAAAGAGTAATGGATGTTTTGTCATGATTTTTATGCGATTATTATTTCTAACCTTAAAGTAGTTCTTCACTATGCCGCTTTTGACGGTGTTTTGTGGAAATAATTTAGAACATGTAGGTAACGATCCTCAGGAGCCCGAGCCTCAAGGAGACGATTATGATGGCTCGTGGGAGCAGATGGTGGAAGACGAGACCACATAATCATTCATAGTTCTAGCATTTATTTAGTATTTGAAATTGTAATAAGTCCCAATGGGAGGACGTAGTTATGAACATGGTGTTTAATTGAATGATGGTTACATGGTTTGATGATTTAGTTTAGTTAATGAAATAATATATAAGTTTGGTTTCACCGTCTTGCTATTGATTTTCCAAATAGTATGAAATGTGCATGTTTGTGTGAAAATTATGTAAGGGGTATAACCCTCACACATTCCAAATAACCTTGGGAATTCGGCCGTCGTGATGTACATGGGAACCGAAATCTTGGGGTGTTACAAGTATGAACTCAAGATCTTCATTCATGGCTGACCTACCTTCGGAATATCTTTATGAGGTCGTTTATAGCCATTGAATGCTTGAAGTTTGGTAGTTCCCTCATAACCATTGCATTGAATAGGCAAGAGCAACTTGATCAACTCTCTCCCAACTACCCGGCATAATCATAATCACATCATTTGCATCGGTAGCTGATCTTGGGAGCACAAAGAGAAGCTGAAGCACATGGAGCTGAAGCTACTCATCAAAGGCATCGAATCGGGGCTCAATCGTCTGGGTATGTCTAGAATTTGAGAGTCCATTTATTGAATCACTATTCCCTAGATTGGGAAACTCCGGCGGGAGTGTACGTGACCGTCCGTGGATTAAGATTGGTGAGAGTTTGAGATCCAAACTCGTTAAGACCCTGGTTGGGCCATCGGCGGATGGTAAACGCGGTCCTAGATCAAAGGATGTCAAGGTTGATGGTTAACCTGATTTAAAACCAAGACTATAGTGAAATCCAGTGGTCTCATAGGTTGAGATCGTGAACCAGGAGTGGAGGAGGGAAACCGAACCACTATAAATCGTTGTGCATTGTGAGATTGAATGATTGCTATGTGTTGAATGGTTTAGTCAATCATGAATGCTAACTGTTTGATGAAATGCCTATGATAGTCCTTACTTATAAATTCATCATATAATTGCCTTGAATGTTATTGTGATAATCTTGATTGCTAAGATTAACTTGATTAGTTTTTAATTGTAATTAGAAATTCAAAAAGTCCTATTCACCCCCCTCTAGGACATTAGGCATATCTCTGAGTATCTCTACAAGTGGTAAAACCGCAATTTCAATTGGTATCAGAGAGGGTTCCTCCGTTCAGGTTTAAAAACCCGGAGTGAGATCCTAAGAGAACTTGAAAATATGTCTAGAGAGGACTCTACATCCGTTACTAAGCCTCCCTTCTTTGATGGGTCAAACTATCCATATTGAAAAGCCCGAATGCGCATCTTTTTGGAATCTATTGATTCGGACGTTAGGGACATGGTTGATATTGGATATAAACCCCCAATGGACACTATATGTAAGGAAGGTGAACCGGATGTCCTCAGGCCAAGAGATAAGGCGATGTGGACCGATTATGATAAAGCTCAACGTGTTCATAATGCCAAAGGCCTGAATGCCATTTTTTGTTCAGTATCTAAAGATGAATTTCGTCGGATTCAAAATTCCACAACCAGTAAGCAGGCATGGGACATTCTTGAAGTTACTCATGAAGGAACAAGCATTGTTAAAAACTCAAAACTTCAGCGCCTCTCTACACAATTTGAAAACATTACTATGGAGGAGCATGAAACATTTACTGATTTCAATACCAAACTGAACAAGATCACAAATGAAATGTGGGGCTTGGGGGATCCTGTTCCGGAGAATAGGCTGTGTAGGAAAATTTTGAGATCCCTACCGGAACGGTTCTCTTCCAAAGTTACTACCATAGAAGAATGTAAGGACCTAAATACCATGAAAGTTGAAGAATTACTAAGGTCCCTTCAAACCTATGAGCTACGTTTCAAAACTCCCTCCAAATCCAAAAGTACAGCCTTGGAATCTTCTCACAAGAAACAAGAGTCTGAATATGGAAGTGAGGAAGATCCAGACATAGAAGAAATGACACTTATGGCCAAGAAATTTCAAAAAGTCTTCAAAACTAAGGGAAATACTTCTAAAAGGAAACCCTACCAGAAGGGTAAACCTTTTGACTCCAAGAACAATAAAGGAAAATTTTTTAAGCTAAAAGATCCTCAATGCTACAAGTGTAGAGGATTTGGTCACATTGCATCCGAGTGTACCGATAAAAAGGCCAAGAAAAAGGCAATGGCGGCTACATGGGATGAAACTGAAGAATCTGAAACAGAATCATACATATACCAAAGTGATGAGGAGCAAGGTTCAATCAAAATTTTAGTGGCCTCCATCACTGATATTGTGCCTCAAATTGAGCCCATTGCAAAGATCACCGGAAACATTGATGATCATGAATCCTCTAACACTGAAAATGATTCCTTTAGTGATGATGAGGATGAGGATGAGGATGAAGGCCTTCTGGAGGTATATAACCAAGTATACATTGAAAATATGAATACCATTAAAAAGTTGGGCAAAATGAAGGTTGAAAATGACAAATTGACAAAAAATCTTGACGGATTGAAAATTAAGAATCAAAAGATGGGTCAAGATCTAGAAGAACTGAAAAGGAAAAATGATGAGCTTGAACAAGAAAAGAAAAAGCTCATAAGTGGTGAATCTCTAGACAAGCATGCTAGACTTGAGAAAGAACTCAAAGAGGCGAACACTGAAATTGATCGTCTTAAGTGTCAAGTCTTAACTCTAGAAGACGGTTCGCCCAAGGAGAAGAAAACCGTAAAAAACTCCTAGGTGTTGTAAGATCACCAATGGACAGAAGAGGTTTGGGTTATGACAGTCACACTTCAAAAACTACCTCATTCCATCCTATGGTAAGAAAAGATCATGGTGCATCGGGGAGTAAAACCAAAGCATCTCCTGTTTGCCATGCATGTGGAGACATTGGCTGTAAGACCCGTACCCTGAATTGCCCTCCGTACGTTTAGTTTTCGGTACCGGTACGTCCCGGACGGACCAGATTAGAGAGCCTTGATCGCGACCCTGATTTAGTACCGCAACGACCCAAGACTTGTACCCTTGCGACCGCGCGAGCGCCACGATTCCAACGCCGCGCGGCACGCCCCATTGCGATACCCGGTGTGTAAGATGCATACGTTCGTGCAATTCGAGGTGGGCCACGCAACGCGCGTGTGGCGTGGGCCCCACTTGCACAATTCTCAACAACATGTCAAATCTATCACCATCACCCTCACCATATCCCTATCATTACCCTAGCCTACACACACACCAACTCCAACCCATACCTCTCTCACCAAAGTCAACACCTCCCATGCCCTCGCCCATCATCATCATCATTATCTAGCCATCATCACAACCCATACCTCCCATGCTAGCCATTTCTAAGAAACCCCCCCCCCCCCCCCCCCCCCCCCCCCCCCATTTTCCAAGCACCACTCGTCCATTTTCAAACCCAAGATTTGAGAGATTAGAAAGAGAGAGAGAGAGAGAGAGAGAGAGAGAGAGAGAGAAGAAAGAGATTTGAGAGATTGAGTGAGTTTAGAGAGAGATTTAGAGGGAAATCAAGAGAGAAAAAGAGAGAGTTAAAGAGATTGAAGGTGAAGATCAAGCTTGGAGGACCCCGATCATCATCCGGACCGTCCGATCGGCAATCCAACCGTCCAACCATCATTGTGAGTGCAAATCTTTCCCCCCTTTTTCTGGTTTACCTTTCATTCTATTTCCTTGGGCCCACCTTGTGATGGGCAATGAGATGGATGGGCTGGATCTTACACATATGGGCCCCACTTAAAGTATATAAAAAAAAAAAAAGAAGAAAAAAAAAAAGTAAGGAGATGCCGCTGGACAGCCAGCGTCCAGAGGACGCTGCTGCCCAGCAGCGCTGGGGTGAAGTCCCTTTTGGGCTTTGATGGCTGGCCCACTTGTGGGACCCACCCTGATGTATGTAGTTGATCCACGCCGTCCGTCTGTTTCTCCAACCCATTTTATGTCTGGACACCAAAAATGAAGCAGATCCAGATCGCAGGTGGACCACACCATAGGAAAACAGTAGAGATAATGATGTGGACTGTTGGACTTCCGTGGCCCACCGTGATGTTTGTAGGCCCCGTAGCCTGCCCAATATTGGGCTCATTAGGTTCCCAACGAGCTGTGAAACCTGATGGACGGATTGGATCTTACACAAGTGGGCCCCACTTGATAAATAAATAAATAAAAAAAGAAAAAAAAAGAAAAGAACGTCCAGCGCTGGACGTTCACAGCGTCTGGGACGCTAGAACCGTCCAGCGTCAGGACGGCTGGAAGGGGTCCCCACTCGTGGGACCCACCTTGATGATTTTATTGCATCCACACCGTCTATCTGTTTTCCCATGTCATTTTAGGGCTAAGGCCCAAATATGAAGCAGATTCAAATCTTAAGTGAGCCGCACCACATGAAACAGTGGGGTGAATGATTTCCACTGTCAAAATTTCCTCAGCCCACCTGGATGTTTGTAGACCAATTCAACTATTCAATATTGGGTTCATTGGGTCCCCCATGAGATGGGGAACCTGATAGATGGAGTGGATCTTTCCTAAGTGGGCCCCACCTGAAATAAACTAGAGAAAAGAAAAAAAAAAAAAAGAAAAAAAAAATGGACGCTGGACGTCCCAGCGTCAGAGACGCTGGAAACGTCCAGCGTACGCTGGAGGGGTTAGTGGGGTCCCCACTCGTGGGACCCACCTTGATGTTTGTGTTCCATCCACACCGTCTATCTGTTTTCCCATATCATTTTAGGGCCAAGGCCCAAATCTGAAGCCGATCTGAATTTTAAGTGGACCGCACCGTATGAAACAGTGGGGAGACGATTTGTACTGCTGAACTTCCTCGGCCCACCTTGATATTTGTAGCCCCCAAAACATACCCAATATAGGACTCTATGAGTTCCTTATGAGCCGAGGAAACCGTTAGATGGGGTGGATTGCTCTTATGTGGGCCCCACTGGGCGAAAACCATTGAAAAACAAAAAAAAAAAAGAAAAAAAAAAAGAAAAGAAAGAAAGAGAGGAGGAGGCGTCTCTGACACGCTGGAAGAACCCAGCGTCCGTGGACTCTGGGGTCGTGGGGTGCCAGCAGGTGGGCCACCCTGTGGGTCTCACCGTGTTGTATGTATTATATCCGCACCGTCCATCCATTTGGGGAGATCATTTTAAGGCATGACCCCAAGAAGGAGACAGATCCAAATCTCCAGTGGGCCCCACTTGGAAGAAAACAGTGAGGGCAGTGACAGACCGTTGAAACCTACCTATGGCCCACCATGATGTTTATTTGAGATCCAACCTGGTCATAGGCTCTCACGTGTGTTAGCTGGGCTGCCCAGCAGGTGGTCCACTAGTGGGACCCACCTAAAATGTATACGCTTTATCTATTCCGCCCACATGCTTTTCCAGCTCATTTTAGTGGCTGAGCCCAAAATCTAAGTATATCCAAATGTCAAGTGGACCATGCCACGGAAACAGTGGGAATTATGATCTCCACCGTTGAAACCTTCCCAGGCTCTACAGTGATGCTTATTTGTCATTTAACCTGTTCATAAGATCACATGGATATGGGTGAAGGGGGAAACAAAAATATTAGTTTGATTCAAAATGCTTGGGGCCCATTTGGGTGCTACGCTCTATGGGTCCCACCACGATGTATCTGTTTTATGTATGCCGCCCATCTGTTTTTTCATATTATTTTAGGGCCGGGGGCCCTCATAATGAGGTAAATCCCAACCTCAGGTGGACCACATTGTAGGAAACAGTGGTCATTGATGCCCACCTTTGAAACCTTCCTTGGGGCCATTGTAATGTTTAATTTTCCATCCAACCAAAGGCCATGGGGCCCATCTTGGGCTCCCACCTTGATAGATGTGTTGTATACATTGTTGTCCACCTTGGCCGGGGCGTGGGGCCCAGTTTTGGGTGGGCCACACGTAGAAATAAGGGTGATTGAATGCCTACCATTGGAGACTTTACAGGACCCATTTATTATATTTATTTGCCATTCTCCTTGTTCTTAAATCACTCAACCATGGGTGGGGTTCCACACGTGTGGTGTGCGGGCCCCACCATAGTGCTTAATTGCCATCTCACTTGATTAGTGGTAAAGCACAAATATCGGGTTGATCCCAAACTGTTGTAGCCCATTGATGTATGTGGCTCCCCCATTCCTTTGTACTGTTACACCCAACCATGGGTCCACCTTGTTATGCATGTGTTCTATCCACGTCAGCCATTGGCCTCCATGGTGCGATATGTATGTTGGACATCCATTAGGACCGCCTTAATTTTGTGCTTGATCCAAACCATCCAAATGAATGGACCCTAGCATGTTATGTACAGGATGGCCCTTGGGACCACCTTAGTGTGCGTGTTCGAATGACCGCGTTGTCCATCCCGTGGACCCACCTTGATGATTAGTTGTGTAAACCCTTATTTAAAGGTCATCCTTAGAGTTTGCTCGATCCAAGTCACAGGGCTACCTTCTTAAACTCACCCTGTTGAACCGTCTTGTCAATTCACCTTGTTAACTCACCAAGTTGACCCGCCTTGTCAACCTGCCTTATTGACTCACCTTGTTGACTCACCATGTTGATTGATCTTGGTAACTCAGCTTGTATACTCATATGACTCACCCCTTCTACCCTTGTACCCAACTATTAAAAGACTACCATATTGTGTATATCTCATCCACACCGCCCGTTTACCCATAGGACGAGTATGGGGCTCATCCTCGACGTTCGTATGTCATCTAGGCCATCCATTATATGGAGCCTATCTTGTAGCATGAGGTTAGACCTGTCTTCCCTTTTTGGACTTCATTGTATTGACCATCTATCTCAGATTACCCTACCATGTATGTTTCTCTGTCATGACCTGTCTATCTTGCAACCCGTTCTATGACATTTCTTTTACGGACCATTATTGTGTTCGTCTCCACTGTACTACAGGATTATGGGTCTCGGCATGATTTTGGGTATTCTACTCTTGCCGCTCAAGTAGGTTCTACCTTTGATGTGTCGGTAGTGTATTCAATCATTTTCTTTCCATTTGGGTTATCTAAATATTGAAGGTTAATCCACACCGTTCAGTTGTTGGACCATCTGTGTTGTTGTATACCATCCATTTAGAGTCTTATCTCTTTATGTTTCTTTGTATTATAAGTGAATTATCTTTTATGCTATTTTTAGTATGTCTGTTGCCACACGTAGTGTTATTTGGAATACTCATATGTGATCTTTATACTATATGCTTCGACGACCACCATGCATGTGTAATGAGTATGCATCCCGAATCACCATTGTTAGTTGGGGACCACTAGGGCATAAACGCATTCATAAAGCATTCGAGATGTAGTCCCGCAAATGTAATTCACGTGCTCTCTATCGCAAACCTCTCCAATAGGTATGGGACTATTCGAGGACAGGAATCTATCATCCTGACTTACACTGTATGGTAGGAATAGCTTAGCATACCTTGTAGCCCTTGGTGCGAGATTCCCTGGCTAGCGACATCCCGCACTATGACTCGATCATTCATATGTGTCCCCTCATCTTAATCATATCTCAAATAGGTTGGACTAGATTGATTTATAGCCATCGTGGTAGATGAACTACTTGTTGGCACTCATACTGTATACTTGACTCATGCATCATGAATGCTTGGCTCATCTGATTGTCTTGTATCAACCGGCCATATCGGTCGTGATTGTCGTGCAATTCATTACCACTGACGGTGACATTGTGTTTGGGACCATATAGTTTTATGGTGCTCTTTGGAGACTTGCACGGGCATGTCGTCCCACGTTTGTATGCATGGTTGCATTTCGCACCGTCTGCTTGTGCCGCATATAGCATGGTTACTACGTTGCAACCACAGCTCCATCGTGGTTTGCAGGAACACCGGAAATATGTGATCTTTAAACAGGATGCCATAGATGTCCCTGGGTGAAAGTCCCTGATCCCGTTGGTACCAAGGTGGGTGCTCCATTCAAGGACCGGGTGGTTTAATCATACACCAGTATGCCGAATACCAAACGGCGGTGTTATCCACTGCACGTGGTCAGTTTGGAAGGAGGTCTGACCTAACCTGCCGGAAGAGTGTTGGCAAAGGGGGTTGAGTTTGACCAGCTGTAAGTAGGTCCGCTATTGCACCAGATAGGCTTTGGCATTCTACTGGTGAGTAGTGAGGTCTGTGAGACCCCGGTGATGTTCCGTTTCAGAGATGGTATTGGTATCAGTGATGTGACTGATGTTCTGTATGGTGTGGGACGGTCCTGATGTGGGCGGGTGTGATGTGGGCGAGGCTGTAAGCCTGGGCGAGCTACCACACTGGGCGAGCTACCAGTTCCGATTCCTGCATTGCTTACGTGATTGCGTTTTGACTGTTCGCATCTGGACCACTGTACTGAGAGGTGGTGATTTGCATACATGCATTGGATCATTGTACGTGACATTAGGCCCTGTAGGCCATTGCACAGTATGAGTATATAGCCTTGGTAGGCTGGTTACCTGTATTGCATGCTTGCATAGCCATGGTAGGCTAGTTATATGTATTGCATGCTTGCATAGCCGTGATAGACTGGTTATTCATATCACATGATCGTGTAGCCTAATTGGGCGAAGTCTTGGTTTAAAGTTCTCATCATGCTTTACTGCTTACTCTGATATTTATCATGCTTGTCATACGCATTGTGCACGCACACACGCACTCACGAAGCTTCGTTCGAAGCTTATGCGCGTTTGTTACGCTGCAGGTTCTACCAGAGTATATCAGCAACGTTGAGTTGGAGTTTGTAGTGCAGTAGCAGGAGGTGCCGAAGTGTGCACAGTTTTTATATTTACGCATTGTATATTTACTTTCCAGTACTGTATATAAACGAAATGATTTAGTGGAATTATTGTGTTTGTCTTGATGGTACTCGTATGGTGATGCTCATGTTTTAAAAAAAAATTCAGACCCTAAAATCCTTCTTGTGGTATCCCAGGATCGGAACCTGGCGTGTGGGGTTAGGATCCGAGATCGGGGTACTACGGAGGCTGCCACCTCTGAATTCGGGTTATAGCGAATGGACGTCGAGAACCGAATTTGGGGCGTGACATTGGCCACTTGAAGTTTGAATGCATGGTGTTCAAAAATCCGGTCAGAAACTTGAAAGGTAATTTGTACTGACCGGGAAGAATGTGCAAGCTAATTGAAATCCTCCCATGCATACTTCACCAAAAAGAGGAAACATTCGAAAGAATTATCCTACTCCTAGGAAGGACAAGAGGATGGTTGAACTATTAGAGCAAGTTAAAATGCTGAATTTGAAAACTGCTTTTCTCTTGCGTGAAAAAGAAAAATCTGATTCTCCAAAGAAAACTAGAGAATTTCACCATAAGAATACCCCTCATAAAAAGACAACAACTAAATGAGTTGTAAAGAACAAGTGTTTGGTCATTCATACTGCCCTAAAAGCTAGGAATACCCCTAGATGGTACTTAGATAGTGGTTGCTCTAAACACATGACACTTGGATACTTGGATAGATCTCAATTTTGTGCATATGACGAATTTGATGGTGGGTCTGTCACATTTGGTGATGAGAGCATGGCTAAAATCATTGGTAAAGGAACCATCACGGGGCCAGGTGTGCCCGAAATTGAAAATGTGCCGTATGTTGATGGCCTTAAACACAACTTACTAAGTATCTCATAGATTTGTGATGAAGAGCACTCAGTAAGCTTCTCTAAAGATATGTGCAAGATCCTGAACTCCACAGAAAAATTAGTCATGAAAGGTCTACGCACAGGAGACAACTACTATGTCATTGAAAATCATAACAATTCAAGCTCCCCCACCATGTGTCACGTGGCAATTCAGGATGAAACAGAACTATGGAACCATCGACTCGGTCATGTACATTATAGAAATCTGTTTAAACTGAGTTAGAAAAATTTAGTGAGAGGTCTACCAAAGATAGAGGTGGGCACAAACCAAGCCAGCTCGAAAGCTCGGCTCGGATTGGTTCGAAAAAGCTCGGTTTGGATTGGTTCGAATGGAAGTTCAAACCAAACCAAGCCTCCGAGTTGTTGTAGACAAATTTGGCTTTAAAGAGAAGTGAGGAATCGCGGTCGCATCTCCAAAATGTGACCAGCCCAGCTCGTGCTCGAAGAAAGGGGTCGCATATCCAAAATGCGACCAGCCCGGCTCGTGCTCGAAGAAAGGGGTCGCATCTCCAAAATGCGACCAACCCGGCTCGTGCTCGAAGAAAGGGGTCGCATCTCCAAAATGCGACCAGCCCGGCTCGTGCTCGAAGAAAGGGGTCGCATCTCCAAAATGATCTGTTATAATCAAAATAGCCGTGATCGTATATTCTCACGATGTCCTGATCCTGCGAGCAGCTTTATTCGACTCTCGAGGTCATCGGCTCGCGTCTCGCATATTAGATAAATACGAAACACAGTTACCGAGTCTTCGAGCCCTTATGGTCAATAGTCGAATATTACAAGGCGGGAAATATCCTTCTCAACCTACGAGCAGTCCTTCTCGCAAGTCGTTAAAAGGCGTCACATCTCAATATGCGAGCACCTGGTCTCGCGAGCATCTTCCGACGTGCGAGCAGCTTTTACTGATGATCAGCGATGACATCCCTTAGCTCAATATGCGAGCACCTGGTCTCGCGAGTATCTTCCGACGTGCGAGCAGCTTTTACTGATGATCAGCGATGACATCCCTTAGCCTCTAGTACCAGCAGCCCGTATAGGCCGATTTTAGGCTTATCTTCATCTATGGCTCCGCGTCTCAAGGGATCGTTATCAAGGAACGTAATTGATTTGGTGAGTAATTGGATTAGATTATTCCTTTATCTGAGGATAAGTAGGATAAACACCTTATCCCATGAAATCAGTAGATGATCTCGGTACCTTACGTATCAGAGTGGGACATTCGGATCTATATAAATAGATGGTTTTCATCAATAAGAAGGTACACAATCTCTAAGCCTACATTTGACACTTCATCTTACTATCACAGTACCCGTACTGACTTTGCCATCGGAGGGCCCTAAGCCAGGCCAACCGGCGGTGGTCCTAACCTTTCTTGGTGATTGCAGGTTCCCCAATCTACACCATACATCTCCGATTGGAGGTCAGACGACGAAGAATCAATGTTGGTCTTTGACCAACATCTGTTAGCCAATTTTTGGCGTTAACACGAGTCAACCTCGTTTGAAAAAACAAACCAAACTCAAACTAGGGCAGTTCCGTCTCGGCTCGGCTCGAAGCTCGATTTGATTCAGCTCGCTTTGATTCGGCTCGTAGATTGTAAGCACACTGTTTCCTATGGTGTGATCCACTTGAGCTTTGGATATGATTCCATTTTGGGATCATGTCCTAAAATGATATGTAAAACAGATGGATAACATGGATAAGACATAATGCATATACATGATGACATAGATAATACATAATGCATATACATGAATGCACACTGTTTCCTTGCACTTGTAAAATTATGCTTGTGTACTTTTGTTTGGAAAATACTCTTACATGTCTATTTTGAAGTTACTCAGATGTTAAACATCATATAATAAGATATGTTTGTACTTTTTTCTGACTTTTTAAATTATTTTCTATTTAAATGAATAAGGAAAATAAGAGCCACTGTCTGTTTGAACTCGGCCCGGCCCGGTTTGAAATTTTCAACCAATTCGATCCCGGCTCGAACCAGATTTTTCCGGAGCAAACCAAACTCGGGCCGCATGGGTCGGCCCGAAACCCAAACCAAACCGATCCACAAACTGCGGTGGTCCAAAAACAAACCAAACCAAACTAGGGCTAACTCGGCTCGGCCCGGATCGTTGCCCACCTCTAACCAAAGATGGGTAAAAGACCAAATGCTGTGTGCATCGCATGCTAAAAAGGTAAACAAATCAAGCTTGAACACAAGAGAACCTCTATCCTGGTCACATCAAAACCATTTGAACTGCTACACATGGACTTGGTCCTACCAGGGTACTTAGCCAAGGTGGAAAATGATACTTCTTTGTAGTCGTTGATGATTACTCTAGATTCACATGGGTCGCCGTCGTAAGAGAAAAATCTGACACTTTTGAAGAATTCTAAAAACTAGTGAAGCGACTTCACAATGAGAAAGGATACATGGTAGCAAGAATCAGGAGTGATCACAGCGGTGAATTTGAAGATCATCGTTTGAAGGCATTATGCGATGAATTGGGTATCACCATGAGTTCTCAGCACCCACAACACCTCAACAAAATGGGGTTGCTGAAAGGAAAAATCGAGTATTGTTGGATATGGCCACAGTTATGCTTAATAATAAGAATCTTGCGCAAAATCTGTGGGCCGAAGCAGTAAACACTGCCTGCTATATTATAAATCGAGTTTATTTAAGAGCAGGTCTAAACAAAACTGGTTATGAACTGTGGTGTGGAAAGACACCAAATGTGAAATACTTTAAGGTCTTTGGTAATACATGTTATATTCTAAGAGACCGACAAAATTTGGGAAAGTTTGACTCCAAGAGTGATGAGGGTATCTTCTTAGGGTACTCATTAAATAGTAGAGCCTTTCGTGTCTACAACCTTTGTACCTCATCAGTTCAAGAGTCAATTAATGTGACTGTAGATGATAGCCTGGATAAATCTGTGTCTCCAGGGGATGAAGAAGAAGATGAGGGTATATGCGAGATAGGAAAATCTGATAAACAACCCTCATCTCGAAATGCCCCTACTGCTCCTGGTGATGTACAAATTGTCAAGGATCACCCCCTCAATCAAATCATTGGGGATCCTAGCGTTGGTGTCAAAACCAGGAGACAGTTGGAGGTAGTCAACAGTCACCTGTGTTTCACTTTTAAAATAGAACCAAAAAATACTGATGAAGCTCTAAATGATGAATTCTGGATCCTTGCAATGCAGGAAGAGCTTCAATAATTCATTAGAAATGAGGTTTGGTATCTGGTCGACAGGCCTGAAAGGAAAAATGTTATTGGAACCAAATGGATTTTTAAGAATAAATCCAATAAATCTGGGAATGTAATACGAAATAAGGCTCGGTTAGTTGCTCAGGGATATTCACAAATTTAAGGCATTAATTTTGATGAAACATTTGCCCCTGTAGCTAGACTCGAGTCTATTAGAATCCTTATGGCTGTTGCTTGTGCTTTAAAGTTCAAACTATTTCAAATGGATGTAAAAAGAGCCTTCTTGAATGGTATTCTTGATGAGGAAGTGTATGTTGAACAACCAAAAGGTTTCATTGATCCTAAGTATCCTCACAAAGTGTACCGATTGAAAAAGGCTCTTTACGGACGCAAGCAAGCTCCCCATGCATGGTATGAACATCTAACTCACTTTCTTATAGACCATGATTTTGCTAAGGGGAGAGTTGACAAAACTCTCTTTATAAGAGAAGCCGAGAATTCTATGTTGATTGCCCAGATTTATGTGGATGACATTTTTTTGGATCCACATGTGAGAAAATGTCCATCTCCTTTTCTAAATTAATGACATCAGAATTTGAAATGAGTATGTTAGGAGAACTTAGCATGTTTCTAGGGCTACAAGTAAAACAACTTGCATCAGGTATATTCATTACTCAAGCCAAATATGCTAAAGATCTTGTTAAGAGATTTGGCTTAGATTCTGGTCGATCTTACACTACACCTATGAGCACCACTGTTAAACTATCGAAAGAGCTTGCAGGAAAAAGTGTAGATCAACATCTTTATAGAAGCATGATTGGTAGTCTTCTTTATCTCACTGCTAGTAGACCAGATATTGCATTTAGTGTAGATGCGTGTGCTCAGTTTCAAGCTGATCCCAAAGAATCTCACCTTACCACTGTTAAACGAATCATCCGGTTTGTAGGATGCACTACCGAATACGGTCTTTGGTACCCTTTGATTCATCTACAGATACTGCAGGGTATTCAGATGCCGACTAGGCTGGAAACATGGATGATCGTAAATCAACCAGCGGTGGGTGTTTTTATGTTGAAAATTGCCTTGTGGCGTGGCATAGTAAGAAACAAAACTCCATCTCTTTATCCACAGTCGAAGCAGAGTATATTGCTGCTGGAAGTTGTTTTGCCCAATTATTATGGATGAAACAAACCTTGACCGATTATGGGATTAACCAAGGCACAATGACTCTATTTTGCGACAATACTAGTGCCATAAATATTTCTAAAAATCCAGTTCAGCACTCGCGCACTAAGCACATCGATATTAGGCACCACTTCATTCAAGAATTGGTTGAAGATCACATAATATCTCTCGAACATGTGCCTACCGAGAATCAGCTAGCCGACATCCTAATGAAACCCTTGGACTCGATTCGCTTCGCGAACCTCTAGAAGTCCATTGGTGTTGGGTGTGTCTAGTTTACCTAACAAGTGTATGTTTTGCAGGTAATATCTGAGGATTAAGCCTCTCTATCTGATCTTTATAGGTATATCTGAGGACCTTTGCCTCTTTTTCATTAATCGTTAAGTATATTCAGGAACATAGTCCCATTTCCTGTCTTGTATCGATAAATTTGGACCTTTAAGGGTCCCTCATTTTGTGTTGGGTTGTACCTTGGTACACCATGACCATGGATGTTGTATCCTTAGTAAGGGTACTTGGTTTTAAATGATAATGGTCTGTCCAAAGGACAGACCTTCTATCCAGCAAATCCAGTGCAAAATCCAGTTTGCTGCTATTCAAAGGTGTTAAAATGTGACGGACGACCGGTCGGGCTTCATCAAAGACCTGTCTGGTCACTCGTGTTTCACGCCATCCGACCGGTCATGACCTATCGGGCTATCATCTGGTGCGTCTAGACGCTCCCTTCACATCACACGACTGGTCACGACCGGTCGTGCAACCCTAGACCGGTCAGCCCGTGAGTCAGCCCGTCCGGGGGGGGGGGGGGGGGGGGGGGGGGGAGTACTTGGAGCTCATTTGAGTCCCCCATTTCACAATGTCTCACCTCCACTTGCTGCTCCAGCTCCCCCTCTTGCATTCCAAGGTGATTCCAAGGTGATTTTTGGCAAGATTAGAGTTTCTAACCTCCTCTACATTGCTCCTCTCCATTCTCATTCCATTGGTAAGGGATTCACTCTCATCCTTCTTTGTTAAATCCCTTCCTTTCATATCTAGGAGTGATTTAGGGTATTTTGTTGTTTCTTCAATGTCTTCCCAAGAGAGTGAACATGAGCTCCCCTTGAGGCGGAGTGATCGGTGTTCGCTCGCCTCAAGTGTAAGGTTGCGATGTAGTAATAAATCTTGGTAAGACCGAGGTCAATCCACAGGGAATTGGATAACAAATTTCAAACTATTCCAGCAACTCAGTTTGCAATAGATAAGAGATTCAATTGGAACATTTATGTTAAAACAGTAACTTAATGAAAATCAGTAGTTTAAGGTACTAAGGCATTCAAGGATCCACTTGTAGCAATCCCATGTCAATCCAATCAATCCAAGCAAGATACTCAACTAGATTTGAAGTCCTATCTCTCATCTAGTTGGAAAATAAAGCATTAAACACATTCAATCCCACTCAAGTTGAACTTCCAAGTTCTAGTTCCATTCAACCATGCAGAATTCGAAACCATAGCCTTCGGAGTAATAGCCATGCTTATGGACTATGGCTTGCTCAAGGACTACTATAATTTGAATCTAAATAAGCACCATATGATAATCTCAGAGAATTGCAAGGAATCCATGTCCTGAGCACATGAACTCTCATAAAACATCTCAAATTATCAACTTGAATAACTAAAATAGATAAAAAAATCCAAACTTGAATTAAAAATACTTGAATTAACTGAATCAAATCATGAAATTAGCTACAAGCTTCACCTCTCAGCCTTAGCTGAGAGATTCTATCCGAGCATTGTCATACTACAACTAGAACTCAAATAAGAAAACATAAAAACTAGAAAAACTGGAGTTTGGAGGGTTGCAGACGCTCCACGACGGCTTCCTCTCTCTAGCACCACGTCCCTTAGCTTCTATGATACCCTAGGAAGAGCCCTTAAGTGTCCTTTTATAGTGAGGACGCTCAGTTGCGTTGGAATCTTCCAGAAACCGCGTAAGGTTACGCACTGCGCATGAAAATTTGGAGTCTCATTTTAGAAAGGTCTCTGTTTACGCAAGGCCGACCGGTCTAGACCGGTCGGACTGGGCTGTCCGACCGGTCACGACCGGTCAGACCTGTTTTTGTTTTAGTCCAGCCAGCTTAATGTGGAGGTGGACCTGTTGGCCGACCGGTCTTGACCGGTCGGACCCTTCTGTCCATTTGTCCAGCGTGCATCAGAGGGGGTGGCCAACCGGTCTTGACCGGTCTGGCTCCCTTGGCCGAGCGGTCATGACCGGTCGGTCCTTCTTCAATTCAATTTTTCATCCTTTCTTTCCTCCTCTTTCTTCTTCTCTCTCCTCTCCTTGCTTTCTTCTTTCTTTGGTCCTCTTTCAACCTTCATCCAATGGCTCTAAATGGCCCCTTTTGGTCTCCAATTGGGTGCAGTCCGCTCTCATTCCTGTAATCACAAAACATACCTTAGATGGGCCTTTCAAACATTGAAAACCATGCATATAATGTAATGTAATGGGCAATGCAATGTATAAATTGGAGGTTCAACACACCCCCCAACTAGAGGTGGGCAACGATCCGGGCCTAGCCGAGTTAGCCCTAGTTTGGTTTGGTTTGTTTTTGGACCACCGCAGTTTGTGGATCGGTTTGGTTTGGGTTTTGGGCCGACCCATGCGGCCCGAGTTTGATTTGCTCCGGAAAAATCTGGTTCGAGCCGGGATCGGCTTGGTTGAAAATTTTGAACCGGGCCGGGCCGAGTTCAAACAGACAGTGGCTCTTATTTTCCTTATTCATTTAAATAGAAAATAATTTAAAAAGTTAGAAAAAAAAGTACAAACATATCTTACTATATGATGTTTAACATCCGAGTAACTTCAAAATAGACATGTAAGAGTATTTTCCAAACAAAAGTACACAAGCATAATTTTACAAGTGCAAGGAAACAGTGTGCATTCATGTATACGTATCATGTATTATCTATGTCATCATGTATATGTATTATGTAGTATTCATGTTATCCATCTGTTTTACATATCATTTTAGGACATGATCCCAAAATGGAATCATATCCAAAGCTCAAGTGGATCACACCATAGGAAACAGTGTGCTTACAATCTACGAGCCGAATCAAAAAGAGCTGAATCAAATCGAGCTTCGAGCTGAGCCGAGACGGAACTGCCCTAGTTTGAGTTTGGTTTGTTTTTTCAAACGAGCTTGACTCGGAGGCTTGGTTTGGTTTGAACTTCCATTCGAACCAATCCAAACCGAGCTTTTTCGAACCAATCCGAGCTGAGCTTTCGAGCTGGCTTGGTTTGTGCCCACCTCCCCAACCAGCTTTTTGCTAGTCCCGAGCAAAATATGCATAAAACAATTTCAAACCTCCAAACCAATCCTCCATCAGAAACCATGTTTCTATCCATTCCAAGATATACAAGTATAAAATTTGGAGAAATTAGGCGCTAGAAGCTAAAACCTTAAACTCTCAACGCATAATAAGTGTCTACATGAAATTCCCACTGATTGATTGATAAATAGAAGAATTCGAATAACTTCAACCTAGTGTGCATGGTGAAAGTTCATCTTATGAGTTTCTGGGATTATCTTCTTCATGGATCAACTGAACTATAGATCTCAAGGTATACAGAGCAACAACAAGCCTATGACAGGAATTTGTCTTACCGTACTTCCGACGGCTTTCACACTACGTCCCATTTTCAGCTTTGGTTACGGGTAGACCATCCCTTGGTTGGTAATAGGTAGCCCTTTTCAGAATTTTCCACCATTTTTCCTTCAGTCCCAATTTCATCCTTTCTTTTCCTTTTTCTTTTAAATTAGATAGGATTTTTAGAAATCCATATCTTTCGTTATTTTCCCATGGACAAGGATAGACAAAGTACCCCATTTTCTCAACACCTTTAAATCAAAGTCTAGCTAATCCACAATTCGCACAATCCTTTCAACCCATGAAAATCGTGTAATGTGAACTTGGTGTAAAGGTGTTTAAATTTTCTATCAATCACAACAATAGGGAAACTAACATATAAAACCATTATGTTGGGAGAAATTCAAGACTTACAACATCACACACTTCGTATCTCCTCTTCTTATACTCATATTATCTCGAATGCATGGAAATAAGGTTTTCTAAAGGATTTTTGAAATTTTAGAAAATTAAAAAAAAAATTGCGCATATGAAGCTCGAAATGTTGCAACATGCTAGATAAAGGATCTCATCTCACCCCCCAACCAAATCTTGCGTTGTCCTCAATGTAAAAAGATATGCAATGAGCATGAACATGAGAGCAATGGGAAAATATGAGAGAGTGAGAACAATAGTACCTGAGTGAGCGATCATGGAAGTCTTCAACCCAACAACTAAAGCTACTAAAATAGTAAAACTAAATAAAACTAAACCTAATCTACGGAAAGCAATAAAGATAACTAACCCATCCTTGTAAAACGAGGATCTCCATCAGACTAAGAGATCAATTATCATTATAACATCCAAAAGGACAAAGTTGAGCAGGATCATCAAGTGGTGTAACAAATTTTTCAGTAGAACTAACCACCATCTTGCTTTGGAAAGTACATTAATGACATTGATCATTTTATCCCATGGACAATCTGGCTGAAAGGTTTCAGCGGGTTCTTCAACAAAATTGTCACATGTACTAGGAAAGGAGAGTTGCATTGTTTGGAAATCATTAAGTATGGATCTCCTTTCCTTCTTGTCTGGGCAAAAATTATTCAAGTATAGGTCATCCTAGAAGTGTTCTTCGGTTTGAGCAAACCAAAGAGATGTGGAGACTTGTATTTCTTCTTCACAAGTCGATATGATCTCCACAAAATCAGATTTCACTGGTGCTCCCACAATTGAATTTTCAATTTGGTGTTCTGTGGAAGGAAACTTTTTAGACATCGGGGAGGTCTCTCTCAAAGCATGTACAATGTCCTGAATCATGGGATCATCCCAATCCTCAAAGTACGTTAGGCACTCCTCAAGTGTATAGGAGACCTCATCAGAGGAAATTTTCAGATTTGGACCCTTTATGTCTTCCTTCTTCTCAGAATTTTGTGTAGGTTGGAGTGGGTCCTCAACCTCTACACTTTCAGAACTTGGCCTCTCTGTAAGCAAGTCAAGCGCCAATTCTTCCAAATCCTGCATAACAAATTTGTGTAAATCAGAAATTGGCGACTTGTCAAATAAATTTTCAGAAATTGACACTTCCAAGGTCTTATTAAAATTAGAATTGAATTCATCCTTAGAATGTGTCAAACATGTCCCCAAGCTTTTAGGTAAATCATGTTGGAAAAATCCCTCATCTTCCATAGATTCTATCATGTTTACCTGATGGGGGCCGTCATTATCGTCCCAATCCTCAAAGGGATCAAAGCTAACAACATCTAGAGGATCAAAATTCTACCTTAAAACGAACTCCTCTTCCACTATTGAATCAATCATATCAACCTCGTGGACATCATCATCATCCCTATGCCTTTTGCCCAAGTGGAACACATTCACCTCCAACGTCCTGTTTCCAAAGGACATTTGCATCACTCCATTCCAGCAATTTATGATTGCGTTTGATGTAGCAAGGAATGGGCGGCCTAGAATCACCGGTATTTGGGTGCTAGCATCCAAACCGGTTGTGTGTCCAAGATAATGAAATCTACCGAGTAGTAGAATTTATCAACTTGGACTAGCACATCCTCAATTATCCCTCTTGGTACACGGATGGATCTATCAGCGAGTTGCAACGTGGTTTTGGTGGGTTTTAATTCACCAAGACCTAATTGCTTATATACCGAGTACGGGATTAGATTTACACTTGCCCCCAAGTCTAGCAATGCACGCTCAATCCGATAGTCTCTAATGATACATGAAATTGTGGGACTACCGGGATCTTTGAATTTTGGGGGGGGGGGGGGGGGGGGGGGGGGGGGGGTCTTTTGAGTGAGAATGGCACTCACCTGCTCATTTAAGAAGGCCTTTTGTTGCACATTATATTTTCGTTTGGTTGTGCATAGGTCCTTTAGAAACTTGGCATAGGAAGGGACTTGTTTGATGGCATCAAGCAAGGGATTGTTGATCTTGACTTGCCTAAAAATCTCTAGAATATCATGAGAGTTTGGGAGAGATTTTGGAGCAACCAATCTCGAAGGGAATGGTGCTACGGGCTTTATAGATGCGTTCCTTTTCTTGTAGGGCTAAGTTGGATCCGTCATCATCCTCAGAATTTACCGGATCATTACGCTTGTCGGCCTTCACCGGAATAAATTTGTCGATTTGTTTACCACTTCTAAGAGTGGTAACGGATTTGGCTTGCTCCATATGTTGGTTGAAGGGATCAGGAATGCTTACTTCATGTACTTGTTTTGGATTGGGCTGAGGTTGGGCCGGAAAGGTCCCTTCCCTAGCATTCAAGCGTCCCTTAATCTCATCGACCGAGACTTTAAGCTCTTGGAACATTTGCTGATTTGTTTGATTGATTTACGTTTGTCCTTGTATAAACGCTTTCAAGGTATCCTCCATTGAGAATTGAGGTGAGGCCATATTTTGCATGGGTGGCCCTCCTTGAGAGTCGGTAGGATTGCCCGTGGGAGCATTCTTCCAACTGAAATTTGGGTGGTTCTTCCAACTAGTATTATACGTATTACCCACCGGTCCATTGAAAGGCCGTTGATACCCATATGTGGCATTTGCATGTTCATGTAATACCTCTTGAAATGCAGGAATTGTGGGACAATCTTGCATAGCGTGTAAATCGGTGTGACAAATCCCACATATGGTCTCAATAGCTTCATTGGACTTTGGAACTCCACTTTTACTAAGTTCCATGGCCCCGATCTTCCTTGTGAGGTTGGCTATCCTTGTATTCACGTCGTCTTCCTCCTTGAGGATATACATCCCTCCTTTCTCTTTCTCTTGAGTAGGCTTGGGGTTGTTGGGTTTATCTGTGGTATCCCAAGATTGGGCATTTTCGGCCAACATGTCCAAATAACTCCAAGCCTCATCTGTATTTTTGCTCATAAACTCTCCATTGCACATCATCTCTACAAATTGGCGCATATTGGAACTTAATCCATCATTGAAAAAATTTATAATTCACCAACTCTCATAGCCATGATGTGGGCAAGCAAGTAGGAGGTCCTTAAATCTCTCCCAACATTGGAAGAAAGATTCACCCTCTTTAGCTGAGAAATTCATTATGGCTCTTCGAAGGGTGTTCGTTTTATGAGCCGGGAAGAACTTTTTCAAGAATTCCCGGGTCATCTCATTCCATGACCCAATCGAATGTGGTCTAAGAGAGTGAAGCCAATCTTTGGCTCTTTCTTTCAATGAAAAGGGAAAGAGTTTAAGCTTAACGGTTTCTTCAGAAATATTGGTGTATTGGAAGGTCACTTCTTCGAATTCTTTTAAGTGCAGATATGGCCTGTCAGAGTCTAGCCCATGGAACTTTGGTATAAGTTGAATTGCACCCAGCTTTATGTCAATGTTTCCACCGTTTGGTCGTAGAACCACGCAAGAGGGTGTAATTGCACGGGCTGGTTGTAGGTAATCCTGTAGTGATCTCATTGAAGGAACGTTATGTACCTCATTCTCTCCTACTCCCTCTTGATTTGCGTTTGTAGTTGGAGTAGGAGGGGGAGGATTCCTTAAAGGTGTTTGATCCATACTCCCCAAACTTTCACAACGTTCTTGGTAATTCCGGACTCGTCTATGGACTGACAATGGTCCAACTAAGCCACCTTCGGATTGGAGACGATTGGAGTATTCACATTCCCAACGGGACATAAACCACTCAACTAAAACTAAGCTATTCCTAAATCCTAGAAATCTGAAATTAATCAGGAAATTGGAAAAAATCTGCAAAAGGCTAAGTTAGAAGGATATTACCCGATGTGCTTGAACTAGAGAAGAAATCCTACAAAACAAACAATTTTGATTAGTTCTAAGAAATAAAAAAAAACCTATCTAATTCTACTTCTACAGCCACTAAAACAATTTGAAAACTGTTATCGAAATTCCCCGGCAACGGCTCCAAAAACTTGTTCGCTCGCCTCAAGTGTAAGGCTGCGATGTAATAATAAATCTCAGTAAGACCGAGGTCGATCCACAGGGAATTGGATAACAAATTCCAAACTATTCCAGCAACTCAGTTTGCAATAGATAAGAGATTCAATTGGAATATTTATGCTAAAACAGTAACTTAATGAAAATCAGTAGTTTAAGGTACTAAGGCATTCAAGGATCCACTTGTAGCAATCCCATGTAAATACAATCAATCCAAGCAAGATACTCAACTAGATTTGAAGTCCTATCTCTCATCTAGTTGGAAAATAAAGCATTAAACACATTCAATCCCACTCAAGTTGAACTTTCAAGTTCTAGTTCTATTCAACCATGTAGAATTCGAAACCATAGCCTTCGGAGTAACAACCATGCCTATGGACTATGGCTTGCTCAAGGACTACTATAATTCGAATCTAAACAAGCACCATATGATAATCTCAGAGAATTGTAAGGAATCCATGTCCGGAGCACATGAACTCTCATAAAACATCTCAAATTATCAACTTGAAGAACTAAAATAGATAAAAAAATCCAAACTTGAATTGAAAGTACTTGAATTAACTGAATCAAATCATGAAATTAGCTACAAGCTTCACCTCTCAGCCTTAGCCGAGAGATTCTAGGCAAGCATTGTCATACTACAACTAGAACTCAAATAAGAAAATATAAAAACTAGAAAAACCGGAGTTTGGAGGGTTGCAGATGCTCCACGACGGCTTCCTCTCTATAGCACCATGTCCCTTAGCTTCTATGATACCCTAGGAAGAGCCCCTAGGTGTCCTTTTATAGTGAGGATGCTCGGTTGGGTCGGAATCTTTCAGAAACCGCGTAAGGTTACGCACTGCGCATGAAAATTCTGAGTCCCATTTTAGAAAGGTCTCTGTTTACGCAGGGCCGACCGGTCTAGACCGGTCGGACTGGGCTGGCCGACCGGTCGGACCTGTCTTTATTTCAGTCCAACAAGCTTAATGTGGAGGTGGACCTGTTGGCCGACCGGTCAAGACCGGTCGGACTGGGTGACCGGTCGGACCCTTCTGTCCATTTGTCCAGCGTGCATCAGAGGGGGTGGCCAACCGGTCTTGACCGGTCTGGCTCCCTTGGCCGACCGGTCACGACCGGTCGATCCTTCTTCAATTCAATTTTTCTTCCTTTCTTTCCTCCTCTTTCTTCTTCTCTCTCCTCTTCTTGCTTTCTTCTTTCTTTGGTCCTCTTTCAACTTCATCTAATGGCTCTAAATGGCCCCTTTTGGTCTCCAATTGGGTGCAGTCCGCTCTCATTCCCGTAATCACAAAACATACCTTAGATGGGCTTTTAAACATTGAAAACCATGCATATAATGTAATGTAATGGGTAATGCAATGTATAAATTGGAGGTTCAACAATCGGCCCAAGGCAAAAGCTAAACCTCCTCCTCACCCTTTAAAATCTAAGAAAACTGCTTCAAAAGGGAAAGAGGCTGCCTCATCTTCCGTTCCCCCTCTTAAATCTCAATCCTTAGGTAAAAATGTTTCATCCCATTCCACCCATTGGGATGACTTCAAGGACAAGGGGTGGTGTTTGAAAAGTCCATCAAATTGGATGACTTGGCCAACTATAATGTTCTTTCCATGTTGAATGCCATAAATTGGGGTCTCGTACTCCACATGGGGGGCCCTATCCAGTTTGACATGGTTCGAAAATTCTGTGCCTCTTGTGTCCATGTCACCGCCTCTCCCCCCTCTTTTAAAGTTGAGGTTGGTGATCAGCTATGCATTTTTTCTTTGAAATCCATTTCTGAATTCGTTAGAGTTCCCATTATTAAGGAGTCTTCTTTTGATTTTGCCTCACTGGGTCCCAAACCCAACCACGTTATTGCCAAATTTCTCTGTGGTGATGGGACACCCCAATGGGTAGGAGGTGCGCTTCGGACGTCCTCCATGTTGTAGGATTTCCGCCTTCTTCACAACCTTTTCTTCCGCAATGTATATCCTCGGAAAAGCAACAAGGCGGATGTCACCGAAACCATGTTTCGTGTGCTCTATCGTTTAGGTCAGGGTCATCCACTTTGCCTCCCATCCCGGATCATGTCCATCATTCACCAGGTTATCTTGCGAGACGATGGAAACTCCTCCAGTCTTCCTTTTGGGCATCTCATATGCAAATTAGCTGCTAAGATTGACATTGTTGGTTCTGATAAAGTTCACAAGCCCGTCATTATAAACCGTACCATCATTGCTCGTTTGGAGCTTACAAAAGAAGCCATCCAGAGTCGTCTTTTGCAGGATCAGCAACAGGATCCGGCAGAGCCGTCCTAGCCTGAGGCTCCACCTGCCTCCACTGGCCCTTCCCAGACTTCACCTTCAGCTCCTTCCTCTAATCCATCCATCGATCCTCGAGCTGCTCCGGGTCGATTCAGTACGCCTCCTAGAGCTTTTTCTCGACAACGATCCCCTTCCGTGGATCCTCCTTCATACATTGCTGAGCTTCGTCAGCTTCAGGAGCGCCTATTTTAGCGGCTAGACAGGATTGAGCAGAGTGGGGACCAGCTTTTGCAGGGTCAGGCCACCATTCTTGTACAGCAGGAGGCTCTTGTGACTCGCCTCGCACAGTTGGAGAGGCGGATAGAGATGTGGGAGCGCGCGGCGCGTGGGGAGGTTCCACCCCCTGATCTGAGAGATGAAACAGATTACTAGTCTCATGTCTTAGTCACAGTTCCTTTTTGTATGACCAACGACATTGTCTGGATTTCATGCACTATCTTTCTATGGGTTGTCTGTATATTTTGCAGATTGATACATATTTACATTGGGCTGCTTGCCCATTTTGGTATATGTATGGATGCTATCTTCTATAGTTATATCTTTTTATATGAGCTCTTGATCTTTTATTGAATATCTGTGGGCGGTTGGATGGTTTGGGCATATTTTCCCTTCTTTAGCTCATGTTTTGTGTTCTATTTGTGTCTGGATATACATCTAGAGGGGTGGTTGGTTGATTGGGCTATAAGCCCTCTATGCTTTTATAATTACTTGTATATCTAGCATGATTTGTTCTTTAAATCTCCTCAGGGCTTAAATTTCTATATCTCTTCCCTGTTTTATGTGATTGACATATTTTCGGCGCTAGCCTTGCAGCTTTCTTAGGCATATCTTTTTGCTGGCTAACCCTTGTCAATTACTAACAAAAAGGGGGAGAATCATCCCACCTGGAAGGTCCGATTATATCTTTTTGCAGGACTTTGTAGGTGCAAGCATTGAGGGGAGATTTTGAAGAAAATCGAGTTTGTACATGTCCTTTTGTAAGATTATTTTGTATATCTGTATAGACATGTAATTGAGTGTATATTTCTTTCTGTTTAAGGGTCAATCATGATAAGGAGTCATGATTTGTCTAGGTTAGATGTTTTGTCATGCAATTGACAAAGGGGGAGATTGTTAGTACATTTTATTTTGTCAATTAACGTGGTGGTTGGTCGCGTCTTGTCGTGTGAGCCCTGGTCGAAGATTTGAAGATCAAGACTTGAAGACTATGCTTTTTCTATTGCTCAAGCTCAAGCTGAAACAAGATTTCAGGTAAGTTGCATATAGATCGACCATAGAAAACCCAAAACATCAAAGAATGGCGTAATGACTCACCTATCTTATCCCATTCCCTCTCGACCTAGCACAAGTTGATCGGACTTGTGGTCCATGGCTTGGTGCGAATCGTAATTGAAGATATGTCCAAACATTGGACCCCATGCACCAAATCACTTCATGCCTCATGCTTGAAAGTGATCAACTGCTGTGTTGTAGGACCTGATCCAGCAAAACCTGCTGTGACAAGTTCATCTAGATAGCCGATCGGTCTTGACCCCAAAACTTCAAAGTTCATCCAGCAACCTTGTTGTAATAACGTTGTCTAGACAACCGACCGATCTTGACCTGTCGGCCAGGCTCATCAACACAACAGCACTTGCTGTGATAATTTCAGCTGGGCAGCCGACCGGTCTTGACCGGTCGGCCAGGTATATCAAAGTGATAAGAAACCTTGCTGGAAGGTTTTCAGCTGGACAGCCGACCGGTCTTGACCGATCGGCCAGAAGAACAAATCCGTCCAGCAAGCTCAGCCGACCGGTCTTGACCGGTCGGCCTGTTTTCATTATATATTTCCAGCAAGCTCAGCCGACCGGTCTTGACCGGTCGGCCTGTATAGTTGATATATCCAGTAGGGTAAACAAAGCGGTCTTGACCGGTCGGCCTGTATAGTTGATATATCCAGTAGGGTAAACAGAGCGGTCTTGACTGGTCGGCCTGTATAGTTGATATATCTAGTAGGGTAAACAGAGCGGTCTTGACCGGTCGGTCAGACCCAGATGTGGCCTTGTTTTTGAAATGCGACCGGTCCGTCCGACCTGTTGCGACCTCTCTCTGACAGGTCGGACGTGACCGTTTTAGATCCGTTGGGGCCATCATTTGGAGCTCTATATATCCATAACTTGTGGTCTCTCATGGTATGCATTCAACACCCTTCAAGAGCTAAGAGAGAGACCTTTTACTCACATCCTCCTACCCTCTTTGCTCTTAACTCCCTTGAGTTCATCATTCAAACCTAGCCATTAATGGCTTATCATTGAGTATTCAAAGCTCGGTTTGAAGTATGAACTCAAGATCTTCATTCATGGTTGACCTACCTTCGGAATATCTTTATGAGGTCGTTTATAGCCATTGAATGCTTGAAGTTTGGTAGTTCCCTCATAACCATTGCATTGAATAGGCAAGAGCAACTTGACCAACTCTCTCCCAACTACCCGGCATAATCATAATCACATCATTTGCATCGGTAGCTGATCTTGGGAGCACAGAGAGAAGCTGAAACATGTGGAGCTGAAGCTACTCATCAAAGGCATCGAATCGGGCTCAATCGTCTAAGTATGTCTAGTATTTGAGAGTCCATTTATTGAATCACTATTCCCTGTATTGGGAAACTCCGACGGCAGTGTACGTGACCGTCCTTGGATTAGGATCGGTGAGAGTTTGAGATCCAAACTCGTCAAGACCCTGGATTGGGCCATCGGCGGATGGTAAACGTGGTCCTAGATCAAAGGATGTCAAGGTTGATGGTTAACCTGATTTAAAACCAAGACTATAGTGAAATCTAGTGGTCTCATAGGTTGAGATCGTGAACCAGGAGTGGAGTAGGGAAACCGAACCACTATAAATCATTGTGCATTGTGAGATTGAATGATTGCTATGTGTTGAATGGTTTAGTCAATCATGAATGCTAACTATTTGATGAAATGCCTATGATAGTCCTTGCTTATAAATTCATCATATAATTGCCTTGAATGTTATTGTGATAATCTTGATTGCTAAGATTAACTTGATTAGTTTTTAATTGTAATTGAAAATTCAAAAAGTCCTATTCACCCCTTCTAGGACATTAGGCATATCTCCGAGTATCTCTACAAGTGGTAAAACCGCAATTACATGGATACCTCGGACAAATCTAGTAACCTCAAGCCTCCCCAACAAAAAGAGAAATGAGGGATTTACATTCTTAAGGAGGAAGACGATGTTAATGCAAGGATAGTCAGCCTCACAAGAAAGTTAAGGCCTTGGAACTTAGTAAGAGTGGAACTTCCAACTCCACTAAAGCTATTAAAAATGTGTGCGGGATTTATGCCACTAATGTACACTCTACGTAAGATTGTCCTATAATTCCTACATTTTAAGATGTGTTACAAGAGCAAGCAAGTGCCCCATACAGTTATCAACGACCTTTCAATGGACCGATAGGTAACACGTACAACTTTACTTGGAAGAACCATCCAAATTTCAGTTGGAGGAATGGTCCCACGGCCGATCCTACCAACCCTTAAAGAGGGCCACCTATGCAAAACGTACCACTAAACATGGTCCCACCTCAATTCTCAATGGAAGGCACCTTAAAGGCGTTTATGTAAGGGCAAACGCAAATCAACCAAACAAATCAGCAAATGTTCCAAGATCTTAAAGTTTCGGTTGATGAGATTAAGGGACACTTAAATGCTAGAGAAGGAACCTTTACGGCCCAACCTCAGCCCAATCCTAAACAAACATATGAAATCAGCACCCCTAATATCCCCAACCAACATTTGGATAAAGCAAAATCCAACACCACTCTTAGGAGTGGTAAACAAATTTTAAAACTATTCCGGTGATGGCCGGCAAGCCTAATGATCCAATAATTTTTTAGAATGAGGATGGATCTAGCTCAGCTCCACAAGAAACGGAATGCATTCACAAGCCCGTAGCACCATTCCCTTCGAGATTGTTGCTCCAAAACCTCTCCCAAACTCTCATGATATTTTAAAGGTTTTCAAACAAGTCAAGATCAACATTCCATTAATTGACGACATCAAACAAATTCCTTCCTATGCCAAGTTTCTAAAGAACTTATGCATAACTAAACGAAAATACAATGTACAATAAAAGGCATTTCTCAATGAGTAAATGAGTGTCATTCTCACCCATAAGACCCCCTCAAAATTTAAGGATCTCAGTAGTCTCACAATCTTATGCATCACTGGAGAATACTAGATTGAGCTAGCTTTGCTAGATTTGGGGGCAAGCATAAACTTGATCCCGTACTCGATATACGAGCAATTGGGTCTTGGTGAATTAAAACCCGCCTAAACCACGTTGCAACTCGCTGATAGATCCATTCATGTGCCGAGAGGGGTGGTTAAGGATGTATTAGTCCAAGTGAACAAATTCTACTACCCGGTGGATTTTATCATCTTGGACACGCAACCGGTTATGGATACTAGCACTCAAATACCGGTAATTTTGGACCACCCATTTTTGGCTACATCAAATGCAATTATAAATTGCCGGAATGGGGTGATGCAATTGTCCTTTGGGAACATAACATTGGAGGTGGATGTGTTCACATGGGAAAAAGGCATAGGGATGATGATGATATCCATGAGGTAGACATGATTGAATCCATTGTGGAAGAGGAGTTCGCCTTAAATCAAAATTCTTATCCTCTAGATGTTATTTGCTTCGATCCCTTTGCCGATTGGGACGATAATGATGAACCCCATGAGCTGAATATGATAAAATCTATGGAGAAAGGGGAGCTCCTTCAATCTGACATGCTTGAAAGTTTGAAGACATATTTGGCTCATTCCGAGGAATTAAATTCAAATATTAATGAAGCCTTGGAAGGGCCAACTTTTAAAAGTTTACTTGACAAGACACTAATTTCTTATTTAAACACATTTGTTATCCAGGAATTGAAAGAATTGATGCTTGATTTGCCTACAGAGAGGCCAATTTCTGAAAGTGTAGAGGTTGGGGACCCACTCCAACCTACACAAAGGTTTGAGAATGAGGAAGATGTGAAGGGTCCAAATCTGAAAACCTCCTTCACTGAGGTCCCCTACACTCTAGAGGAGTGTTTGACATATTTTGATGATTGAGATGATCCCATGATTATGGACATAGTGCATGCCTTAAGGGAGACCACTCCGGTGCCTAAAAAGCTTCTTTCCACAGAGTATAAAACTAAAACATTGATTGTAGAAGCACCAGTGAAATTCGATTATGTGGAGACCATACCATATTATGAGGATGAAGTAATTAAAGTCTCCACATCTCTTTGGTTTGTTCAAACAGAAGAACATCATGTCTGGGATATCCAATATTTAATAAATTTTTGCCTAGACAAGATGGAGAGGAGATCTATATTCACGAATTTTCAACCAATGAAATTCTCCTTTCTTAGTACATGTGACAATATTATTGAGAAACTAGCTGAAATTTTTTAGCAGGATTTTCAATGATAGATGTCACCAATGTACTTTTCAAAGTAGGATGGTGGATAGTTTTATTGAAAAATCCGTTACACCACTTAATGATCTTGCTTAACTTTATTCTTTTGGATGTTTTTGGTTATCGGAATTATTGATCTCCTAGTGTGATGGAGATTCCCTTTCTAAAAGGAGAATTAGAATTAGTTTATTTTCTATTTTAGGTTTATTGCTTTCTTAGATTTAGTTGTCGGAGGTAGATGTCCATGATCGACTCTCTCAGGTACTCTCGTTCCCACTCTCCTTTATATATGTCATTGCATATTGTATATCTTTTTACATTAAGGACAATGTAAGATTTTGGTTGGGGGTGAGATTCCTAGATGAATCTAGTGTTTTGTGACATTTCGAGCAATTTTTGTAGAATTTTTTTTTATTTTTCTGAAAATTCAATACTCTTTTGAAAAACTTTGTTTCTATGCACTTGGAATTTTACGAGTATGAGAGAAAGAGAGATGAAGTGATTGATTTTGAAAGTGTTAAATTACCTATAATATAATAGTTTTCTATATAAATTCTCCTATTTATATAATCGATAGAAAATTTGAACATTTTTTAGTCTAGTTCACATTACACGATTCTCATGATTGAAGGGACTATGTAGACTTGTAGATTGGTTAGGCTAAAGATTTTAAGTGTTGAAGAACCAAGCTGGGGAACTTTGTCCATCCTTCTTCATGAGAAAATAAGAAAAAGAATGTCTAGATATGAATTTCTAAAAACCCTATCTCATGTTTATAGGAAAAGAAAGAAAAGAGATTGTATTGAAGATATGTTGCAAAAATTTCGAAAAGGGCTACCTATCACCAACTAGGGAAGGTCTACCCGTAACCTAAGATAAAAATGAAAAGTAGTGTGAAAGTCGTCGAAGGAAAGCTTTTAGATCTTTAGTTTCGCTAATCTATGAAGAAGGTAATCTTGAAAATTCATGAGATGAACATTCACTATGCACACTAGACCGTACGTATTCGAATTCTTCTATTTATCAATTAATCAGTAGAGATTCTATGTGAAACATTATTATATTTAAAGAGTTTAAGATTTCAGTTTCTTATCACTAATTTTCTCTGAATTTTGTACTTGTATGTCTTTAAGCTTATATGAGTATAGTTTCCAAGAGAGAGTTGAGTTTTTGGAAAAGTGATTAGTTTCACACATGTTTTGCTCGGGACTAGCAAAATGCTGGTTGGGGTGTGTGTTGAGCTCTGAATTGTACATATTCTAACCCCAATTCATCACAAGTATGCATGGTTTTCATGTTTAAAGACTAATTTAATAAATGTTTTTGTGTTTGTAGGAATGAGAGAGAAACTTCACTAATATGATGTCAAAAGAGTAACTTTCTATGCATTAAAGATCAATAGAAGAAGTGCCAAGAGGTGGAAGAAGAGCAGGTCGATGACTGGTCGCCAGACTGGTCGGCCAGAGGCTCAGACCGGTTGGCCACACTTAAAAATAGAAACTTCTAATTGAAGCTCCAAAAAAGCCTGCGCAACTGCGTAACTTCTTACGCGATTTTGGAACTTTATGAGGCAGTGGAGCTTCAAAACTATAAAATGACATATAGGGGCTTGTCTAGACTCATCCTAGAAGAGATCTAAGATCGTGGGAGGTGAAGAGGATCATCATGGAGCGTCTGCAACTCCTCCAACTTCGGGTTTTCTAGTTTTTCATGCTTTGTAATTGTTTTTCTTTTGATTCTAGTTGAAGTATGACAATCCACAGCTAGAACCTCTTAGCTAGGGCTAAGAAGTAAAGCTAGTAGCTAGTTTCAATGTTTAATTCATTAGTTCAAGTACGCTTCACTTAAAGTTTGGATTTTTAAGTTCTAGTTTGAATAAAAGTGGTATTTTTTTATGTTTTATGAGAGTTTATGTACTTCGGACATGAGTTCCTTGCAAGTCTTTGAGATTGCCATGGTTGGTTTGATTAAAATTAAATTGTAGTAACCTTAGAGCATGCCATGATCACTAGGTATGACTGTTACTTCGAAGGCTACAAGTTCAAGTTTTATGTGCTTCATTAGAACTAGAATTTGAATTTTCTGACTTAAGTGAGATTGTTTGTGATTGAATGCTATATCTTCCAATTAGATGAGAGATAGAATTTTGATTCTAATTTTGTTTGTACTTGGATGAATGGATTGGCATTGGACTACTACAAGTGGATCCTTAAAGCTCTAGTTTTCTCTTTAAATATCAGATTTTCTTATTTATCTTTCTATCTTAATTCTAGTTCTTAAACTCTGAAATTCCAAAACTGTTTAGATTAAAGTTATTAGAATAATTCGAATTTGTTTATCTTTTCCCTGTGGATCGACCTCGGTCTCATTGAAAATTATTACCACATCGCAACCTTGCACTTGAGGCGAGTGAACAGATGGTAGCAGGACTAGTGTCGCACTGGATTGAGCTATAGTTTTGAAATCCTAAAATTTTTTGAGAAACATCGTGTTTCGAGTTGGGCCTTGGCTAGTGGCACTAGCGATGTCTCAAATGAAGTCACCAAATCTATGAACACCACCTGTGGGGTGCGGAAAGATGTGTAGATTACATTTGATATATGTTGGTTGGAATTTGGGTGCTTTTATGTTTTACATTGAATTGGACATAACGGCCTTTTTCTCCTTGGTTGTGCAATCTTACATGGATGTTTAGAATCACCACTAGCCAAACAAGCTTCCAGTATCTACAGTTGGCTAGATGTCGTAGAACCACTTTAAAATTAAAAAAAAAAATTCTAAGATTTTCGACTCTGGATGACTCCTATGATTTGGTCCGCGATTGTAAATTCCTAGGTAAGGGCCTCAGTTACAGAAAATGAAGGAGCTAGACACTTTTTTTCACCCCACACGTTGTACGGTCTCTACTTAATGGGGTTAGTCAGTTTTTTTAGGGGATTTAAGTTGAACTTTTGCAATATAACATCTAGTCCTACTATACGTAGATTCGACTCTTTAAGGATGCAAAAGTATAAAAGACAAATGATGTCGCTAAAGAAATAAGCCAAGTAAAGAAAAGTGTAAGAATTATCTCAATCTTAGAAATGTGTGGAGTTGGAGTTGGCTTAACTTTGAGAGGTGGAAAAAACGGAAAAATTAGATACAATTTTTTTGAAAAATTATATCCCTACTACCACCTTGGGTTACTTCGGTAATCGGATGTCCCCGATTATATCCCTACTCCCACCTTGGTATACTTCGATGATCGATTGCTTCTTAAGCTGGTTTGAAGGATCAACACCATTGAATTTAGAAAGAACCTTGGCTTTTACACTTAAATGCTTATTATCCTGGAATTAAACCTCCATAATCATCGCACCCTCTCTAATATACTTCAAGATTTCATTTTTCCACCCCTGGAATGGTTGCCGCAATGCTGTTTACATAGATGAGACATGCAGCCATTGAAGGACCACTTATAGCCTTATAGGCTGCCCTTAAGCTATTATCAGGATAGAACGTCAGAGTGCATAGCCTATGGGAGTGTAGCTTCAGAATTTAGGTGGTCATTCGATGACTGCCCAGAGGTTTTTGACATTTTTTGCCCTGGCTGCTACGTGAATAATTCCAGAATCGTGAGACTCCTGAGATCTGCCCGAGCCAATAAAATCCAGTAGTGGTGTTCCACAAGTATTGAGGTTCCGCCTGGACCAAATCTGGGTGGGACCTGCTACTACTGTAGTCAGGGAGATGTGCCCCGATTAAGAATGTTTACCATCAACTTTTTGGACCATTGATTGCCTTGATATCGGGCCTCCTGATCTGGACCATTGGTGTTTTTTCGTCCAAGTGATGGACCCTTTCTTGTGAAGGCAGTCGGGCTTTGGGGCACTCTGTCTTGTACACTCCAGTTGGCTTGATTTTGGTCAGATCGGATGATCCAGTCTGTCCGGTACTCCTTCAGTGGCCCGTTCTTATCAAAGCATGGTCAAGATGGTGAGTAGATGGCTCTCATATTTGGCGGGGTGTCTACAAGTATATTCACTAGAACTTCATTTTCATTAAGTAAATCAACTTTAATATCCTAAATTAGCATACATACATGACATTTGACATAATGACTGAGCCTTAGGTGGGCCAAAAAAGTGGGCCCAATTTTGAAATGTTGAATCAATATCAGGACCTATTTCATGGTAATGAAATGTTTGGGCTAGATGGGCCCATGGCTTATGACCTAGAATGGGCCATCAGACCGAGCCTGCTCGTGACCCCACCGTCTGATGATCCAACAAATATTGGTTGATCATGACCACGAATTGTCACTTGAATTTGGACTGAAAATGGTTGTTTTAAGAAAATGGTCAGCTCTACCAATTGAATTGTTGTAATTGAATGGTTAAAATCTAATGATTAGTGTGATTTTTGGACTATCCTCGGTGAACTGGACATCCCAGATTGGTCGTTATATGCCAAGCGTAGGTTAACGAGGACTTGTGGCATTGTTAGTTCTGACAAATCATTCACCTCAAGGGCATAAATGCATATCCATCTGTAAAAGCTCCGTGGGTCCCACCATGATGTATTTTATCCAGGCGGTCTATCCATTTTTCCAACTCATTTTAAGGCAGAAGCTAAAAATGAGACAGATCCAAATCTTAGGTGGACCACACAACACACCATAGGAAATAATGGTCATTGAATGCCCACCATTCAAAACTTCTTGGGCACAATAGTTTTGGACAAAGTTGATTTTTTTTTTCTTTTTTATTCCTTCATTTTAGTCTATGTGACCTAATCAACTGGTTCGATGGCAAATAAACATACAGTGGCCCTAGGAAGTTTTTAATGGTGGGCGTTCAATGTTGAGCTCTTAATTGTGCATATTCTAACCCCAATTCATCACTCATTATGCACGGTTTACATGTTTAAAGGACTAATTCAATGCATGTTTTGTGATTGCAGGGATAAGAGTGGACTTCACCCAATAGGAAACCAAAAGGGTTTATTTAGGAGCCTTGGATGAAGACCCAAGGTGGGCCAAAGAGAGAAGAAAGCAAGGAGAGAAAAGAAAAGAAAGAAAAGAAGAAAGAAAGTAAGAAAAAGGAGAAAGAAAAGCAGTCCGACCGGTCTTGACCGGTCGGCCAAGGAAGCCTGACCGGTCTTGACCGGTCGGCCACATCATTGGAAGCTACTGGATGGAGAACAGCACAATCCAATCAGTCGTAACCGGTCGGCTAAACCAGTCCGACCGGTCAAGACCGGTTGGCCAACAGGTCGCCCTTCTATTGCACTCCCTGGACTATCAAACAGAGAGGTCCGACCGGTCCAGACTAGTCGGCCATGCGTAAACAGCAAGCTTTCTATTTTGGGCGCCGAAATTCTCTGCGCAAGTGCGTATTTTTACGCGAATTCTTGAAGATTCTTACGCAATGGACGCCTTCAAGCTATAAAAGGACTTCTTCTCTTCATACCAGATCAGGCTAGGACGTAGGGATTGCTTAGGAGACGGATTCTACTTCGAGCTTTCTTAGTTTTCTTCCTGTTTTAGTTGTTTTTATATTTTTGTGGCTTCTAATTCAAGGATGTTAGAGATGAACTAAAGCCTCTTAGCTAGGGCTAAGAGGTGAAGCTTTTGATTCGTTTTTGATGGATTGATGCAACCTAGGTTTCCTTTTATGTTTTAATTGAAGAATTTTAGTTCAATATGAGTTTGAATCAAGTACTAGTTTGGATTTACTTTGATCTCTTGATGACTCCGGGCTCATGTGATTCTTAGTGATTCTAAGCTTGGTAGCTTACCTTCTAAGCATTGTTTATGCTTGTGTAGGTCATTGATCTATCATCGACTCTGAGAATGGTAGATCCTTTGATTGCCTTGTGTACAATGGCCCGATCTTCATGTGGGAACTCATTCAACTAAAGTTCTTATCTTTTGTTATAATCTGGAATAGCTGTTTGTTGATTGATTTTGATTTAATTAGAGTTCAATCATTAATTGTAATCAAGTCTAGTGACAGGATTTGATGAAAGCTATGGTTGTGAATCTCAACTAGATTGGAAAGAGGCTTGGCCTACACAATTGAGTGTGCCCAAGGCTTGAGCATTGTTGTGGGAATCAAATCAATGAATGAGCAACTGTTTTAGATAATTGTTGATTAAACCGCTCTATATTCCGATCGGATAGAGATATGAATTCGATTCAGATTAAGTTATGTGAAATCTAGTTGTGTTGATGCATTAAAACTTATCAAAAGTGGATCCTTGGCCCTCTAGTGCCTTTTTAGATTGAAATTACCTTACACATTCACTGTTTAAACCCAAATTACTATTTTCTAGCTTTAGTTCTTAATAGGATCTTAATTACTAGTTGTTTTAGATAAAATCTGAGAATACCCATTCATAAATCTCTGTGGGAACGATACTCGGTCTTTCCGAATTATTACTACTTCGCAACCCTACACTTGGGGAGTGAATAAGTTTTTGGCGCCGTTGCCGAGGATTTCTATATGATATTTTTAGAATTTGCTGAGATAGCTTTTAGTTGAGATTGTGTTAAGATAGGTTTAGGATTTTTTTTGCTTTCTAGGCTAAATTTTCTTTTAATTTCAGGATATTAACTTAGTTTGTTTTGATTTTTCAGGATTCTAACATAGATCTACTTCAGGGATTTTTAGGAAGTTGAAGAAGAAGTAGGAATCTCAAGTGCCAAATCAGGTTCTATCTTTCTAACCTTACTCTTCTTCTTCTCCTACTCATTCCTACCATATTCATCTCTTGTAGAGTGGGTGGAGACTCCTTTTGGATCTCTGATAGGTTGGCCTTGTGCCGCCTTAATTCCTATTGGTCGGCTCTGCCGTCTTGGATCACCTTGTGCTCAGAGATTTCTCTTCTCAAACTTATTCCTCTTTCTTCTTTTTCTGCACTTTTCTCAAAAGACTCAAAGAGTAGGTGGGGAGTTCTCTGAACCCTTATTGACCAGGAGAAATCGGTCTCTATCCTTACTTCTGGCTCAGCCATTGCAAGACACCTTGTGCTTCGGTCTTAGAGAGGAGTAAAGGAAGGAAGGAAGAATTCTTTTTGTTTCATTTTTTTTTAGGAGTTGCATGCCACATTGGGCTCAGGGATCTAATAACCGACTCATTCGTAACGGAGTAATTGTTGAAGGGATTGATAAAGAGCCTCGTGCTAGAAACTGTCAAAATTTTCCTGAATTTACTAGAGAGATGGCTGAAAATCAACCAAATCAAGGGGCTAATCAACCTCAAAATCAAGCCCAAAACTTTACTGAATTGGATGAGAATGAAGTGGGGGATGTACCTCAACCTAAAACTTTACGTGACTATTTACAACCAGCTAGGACGAGTACTCCCTCTTGCATAATTTTCCCTCACAATGTGGGAAATATTGATTTTAAATCAGGATTGATCCAACTTCTTCCCAGATTCCATGGACTCGACTTTGAAAGCACTTATTTACATATTAAGGAGTTCGAAGAGGTTATCGCCACAATAAACTATGACAATGTAACCAAGGATACTATAAAACTCAAATTATTCCCTTTTTCCTTGAAAGAGAAGGCCAAATCATGGCTACATTCCTTAAGGCCAAAGTCTATTGGGACATGGGCTGAGATAACTCGGGAGTTTCTTAAAAAATTCTTCCCTACTCATCGAACCAATGCACTAAGAAGGGCCATAATGAACTTCACCCAAAAAGAAGATGAAGCTTTTTTCAATGTTGGGAAAGGTATAATGAGCTATTAAACGCATGCCCACATCATGGCTATGAACGGTGGAGGTTGATTAGTTTCTTCTATGATGGATTAAACTCAACCATGCGCCAATTTGTGGAGTTCATGAACAAGGAAACGGAGGAAGCTTGGGATTATTTTGACATGTTGGCTGAAAACACACAAGCATGGGATACATTTAAGCCAACAAGTTCAAAACAACCCCAAGCCAAGGAAAAGGGAGAAATTTATGTTTTAAATGAGAAAGATTATCTAAGTTCTAGAGTGGCTAATCTCACACGAAAGGTTGAGGAGATGGAATTAAGGAAAGTGGACACAACCCAACAAAGGGGATTGTTGAAACTATTTGTGGTATTTGTGCTTCCAATGTGCATCAAATGCCGGATTATCTAACAATTTATGCGTTTCGAGAACTTTTATATGAACAATCGAATGCTTTGAATAGTTATCAACGACCTTTTAGTACTCCAAATTCAAACACGAATAATTCTAGTTGGAGAAACAACCCTAACTTCAATTGGGCGAATGGAACCAACCAAAATAATCCTCAAAAGGGGCCCCCAATGCAATTTCCTATGGCCCCACCTCAAATGCCTATAGAGGATACATTGAAAGCATTCATGGAAGGTCAAGCTCAAATAAATCAATCCAACCATACGATAATGCTTGAGCTTAAAAATTCAGTGGAGGAAATCAAGGCTCGCTTAAACGCAAGGGAAGGAATTCTTCCAGCCAAATCCGAAATCACAATACGAAATGAGCATGCCTAGTTCCTCTAACCAACACATGGAACATGCTAAGGCTATCACCACTCTTAGAAGTGGTAAAATTATTGAAAAATCTGACCCGGTGAAGGTCTCAACGCCTAATGATCTGGTATCTTCCAAAGAGGATGATGGACCTAGCACCGCCATGAATGAAAAAGAGCCATTGAAAGAATATAGGCCCGTTGCTCCATTCCCCCAACGCTTGATTTCAACCAAACCTCAAGATAAATATCAGGAATTTTTGGAGGTTTTCAAGCAAGTCAAAATCAACATCCCATTGTTAGATGCCATTAAATAAATACCATCATATGCTAAATTGTTAAAAGACCTTTGCACAGTTAAAAGAAAAATACATGTGCAAAAGAAAGCATTTTTGACAGAGAATGTAAGTGCCATTATCAACCACGGGATGCCCAAGAAATACAAAGATCCCAGTTGTCCGACAATATTATGCGTAATTGGAGATTACCGGGTGAAACATGCTTTACTCGATTTAGGGGCAAGTGTGAACTTAATCCCCTTTTCGGTCTATGAACAATTGGGTTTAGGTGAATTAAAACCCACTAAAACAACATTACAACTTGCTGACCGATCGATTCGTATTCCGAGAGGGGTGATTGAGGACGTCCTTGTCCAAGTTGACAAGGTTTACTACCCGGTGGACTTTATTGTCTTGGACACATGACCCATGGTTAATATTGGCCCCCAAATTCCTATCATACTTGGCCGCCCAATCCTAGCTACATCAAACGCTATCATCAATTGTAGGAGTGGGGTCATACAAATGTCTTTTGGCAATCTGACAATTGAGTTGAATGCTTTCAATATTGACAACCAACAAGAGGATGAAGATGAGGATGTTAGTGCACTTTTCTGTGGCATACTAGTACACCTTGTTTGTCAATCACTTACATAAGTGAATCTAGTGTCGGTTGAGCCCAATGAAGACAAAGACCGAAGACTCAGTGGCCCCGCTGCATCAAAGAAGAAGATACAGGTAAAAGTGATGCCTTGATGTGCCTTAACCTGGACCAAAACCCAACCCCTTAACCTCTTTGATGACCTTGACCATATTAGGGAACCTTTAGTCATCATAGATTGGCCCTAGGTGTCCCAAAACATCACCTAAATCTTGGCCTAAGTGAGAGGGTTGAAGAATGGATGGGTCAGCAAATAGCTGAGCTGAACCCAGGCCTGACCGACCGGTCACGACTGGTCGGATGGACTGGACCGACCGGACAAGACCGGTCGGACTGGATCCAAATGTGTACAGCAGCCGCTGTGCTGAAGCAGGCCATAGGGCCGATCGGTCATGACCGATCGGACAAACCCCCCCCCCCCTTCAGACAGTGAACTTTCTGTCTTCACTGGCCTTTGGACGACCGGTCGGAAGGAGCCGTTTTTGCCCGTTTTATGACCGTTGGAGCTCATTTTCCCTATATATGGAGCTCGATTTTTTGGCATAGTAAAGAGGGTTTTGAGAGCCTATTCCCCACACCTTTTGTACATCATATGAGGCCTCATAGAGGAGGGTTTCAAGTCATATCCCTTGTGTTTTAAGCACAAGTGTGGGCATTCAAATGCAATCTAGAGATGACTTGATTCCTCTCTCAATTCTAAAGGTGAAATACTATACCATATAGGCATATCTCTTATTCAAGACCTCTAGAAGACCCTCTAGGTGGATCTCCTAGTTAGAACAAGCTACATATCTCATGTAGGAGATTCAACCATCCTCCTATCACCTTGGGCATCTCAAAGGCATCACATGAAGGTGTTTGATCGAATGTAGCTGATGCATTAATGACGCAACGGTGACACGATCGAGGGAGCAGGGGAAGCTGATTGAAGCACGGGAGAGCGGAGATCAAGCAACCCGAACCGGCGCTAAACAAGGGGCTCATCCGACAAGTAAGGTTGTCTTGTTAAGAGTCCATCCACTCAATTCCCTATAGGAGTTGAGTGTAGAGTTTGTTTGACAAGCTCGACCTAGGGTCGTTAGCCAATCCTTGGCCTATTAGTTGGGCCTAAAATCTAGGGACGTTAGCCGTTCCTTGGCACGTTTGTCTGGCCTAAACAAAGTCTTCAAGGGGGGACACCAACATGGGTGTAAACGTGTAGGTTGGGAGGAACCTATAAACTCTCCGGTTGGGTGGATCCGATTTAAAACACCTTAGTTGGGAGGAACCAGATTTAAACTCCTCAGTGAATGCCAGTGTGCTCAAAGGGGTTGAGTACTTGAACCGAGAGTGGAGTAGACAAGTAGTCGAACCACTATACATGCTTGTGTTCGTGATTGAATTAAGCACATTGATATCTCAGCATTGTAAGTTTAATTGTTTAATTGTGAATGCTTGATAGGAATGTATGCTAGGCACTAATTAGGCGCATCCACACACAAGATTTACTTTCACTACTTGTGTAGACTTGAGCTCATTGATCCATTCTCATAAGTCTACATAGGTTGCATAGGTTAGGAGCTTGATTAGTTAAATCTTTGGATTACCTATGCATGCTTTAGACTAGGTTGTTTATTGCTTAATCATATGCTAGTCTTGTGATTGGACCCACTTAGGCTTGGAAGCCGAAGTGTTCTTGCTTACTTAGTTTGATTTGTTGAATTATATAAGTAGGCGAAAAGAATTTCAAAATAGGTCCTAATCACCCCCTCCTATAGGTTTAGCCATAATTCTAGTTGTTCTTTAAGCTTCCGCACATACGTGGGTGTCGTGTTAGACCACCCGACGTACTTTCAGAGGAGGTCCACGAAATAAACATGATCAATTCTATTGTGAAAGATGAGTCCCTCTCACCTTTCTACTCCGGTCACTTGGACAAAGACGTGACTTACTCCCTTGATAAGAACGATGATATGATAAGCGATATGGGCACACTTTTAGAGTCGGTATCGGCATATGACGTTAGTCGAGAGAAGGATGTGGAAACAACACTTTGTTGTGCTGAGAAATCAATTCATATTTCCACACCTTTGTGGATCATGCATACCGAACTCCACCAATCCTGGGATGATCCATACTTGCAATATCAATGCCCAGGTAAATCTGAATGGAGACATATTTTTCTGATAAATATTATGTTGTCTCCTCTTATACATGTGGTGAACACATTAAGGAACCCGCTGAAATTACTTTTTGGGATTTTCAGTGGCTTATCTGGATCACTCACACACATTATATTATAAAGCAGGATATTGGATGACTTTATTGCGAAACCTTTTGATCCATCTAATGATTCTGCTTGACTTTATGCTTTTGGATGAGTTGTTGGGATTAACCTCCTAGTCTGACGGAGGATGATTTTAAATAGTTTCCTAGAATGATTTCCCATTAGGATTTGCTTTGATCAGTTGATTTATTTATGAAGTAATCCATCTCCAAAAGCTAATCTTGCCATGAAATATATCCTCAGATGATATCTCTCTTTCTCACTCCCTTTTTATTTTGGCATTGCTCTCATGTGTTGCATTCATTGTATACTTTCTTACACTGAGGACAATGTAAAGTTTTGGTTGAGGGGTGAGAGATTCCTTAGATGAATCTAAAATTGCGGTTTTACCGCTAGTGAGATAAGCTTGAAGGTATGCTTATGTGCTAAAGGGGAGGTGAATAGGACTTTTTAATTTTTCTTGCAAATTCAAAAGCTCAATTGCATTTATACCACAATTTACCAATTAAGTGCATGTAAATGATAGCAATTGATCACCCAAGATATAACTCGATTGACAACTTTACTAAGAGAAGTATTTCATCAAACAGTTTATATGCATTCTTGTATTAATCATTCAAGGATGGCATATGAGCATTTTGTCAAACATAAGATGGGCATACAGTTAAGCACTTATAAGATTGATCAACAAGGAACAAAATAGACAAAATGCATTCACCACATTGCACATGATGTGTAGTGGTTCGGTTTCCTTACTCCACTCCCGGTTCACAATCTCAACCTATGAGACCACTGGATTTCACTATAGTCGTGGTTTTAAATCAGGTTAACCATCAACCTTAACATCCTTTGATCTAGGACCGCGTTTAGCATCCGTCGATGGCCCAATCCAGGGACTTGACAAGTTTGAATCTCAAACTCTCACCAATCCTAATCCAAGGACGGTCACGTACACTCCCGTCGGAGTTTCCCAATCCAGGGAATAGTGATTCAATAAATGGACTCTCAAATACTAGACATACCTAGACGATTGAGCCCCGATTCAGCGCCGTTGATGAGTAGCTTCAGCTTCTACGAATGCCTTAGCTCCTCTCCAAGCTCCCACGATCAGCTACCAATGCATATGATGTTCCTAGACTAGTGCCGGGTTGGTGGGAGGAGTTGTTGGGGTTCCCTTTGCCTATTCAATACAATGGTGATGATAGAAACTACCAACTTGAGTATTTAATGGCTATTGATGACCAAAAGATTCAACAAGATGGGTTAGGTCAGCCATGAATACCTTGCTTGAGTTCATTCTTCAAACCGAGCTTTGAATGCTCATTGAAGTGCCATGAATCACTTGGATTGAATGATGAACTCTAAGCAATGATGAGCAAAATAAGGATAGATGATGTTCTTAATTGCCCCCTTCAATGCTCTCAATGGGTGTGCAAAAAGTGCCATTAAAGCCCTCAAGATATGCCTTTATAGAGGCCCAAAAATAAGCTCAAACGGACGTAAAACGGTCATATTCCAACCTGCCTGGGACCCCCTCCGGCCGGTCGGATTTGAGCTCCGACCTGTTGTTCACTCCCCAAGTGTAGGGTTGCGAAGTAGTAATAATTCGAAAAGACCGAATTTCGTTCCCACAGAGATTTATGAATGGGTATTCTCAGAATTTAACTAAAACAACTAATAATTAAGATTTTATTAAGAAATAAAGCTGGAAAATAATGATTTGGGTTTAAACAGTGAATGTGTAAGGTAATATCAGTCTAAAGAGGAACTAGAGCGCCAAGGATCCACTTTTGATAAGTTTCAATGCATCAACACAACTAGATCTCACATAACTCAATCGGAATCGAATTCATATCTCTCTCCGATCGGAATATAGAGCGGTTCAATCAACAATTATCTAAAACAGTTGCTCATTCATTGATTCGATTCCCACAATAATACTCAGGCCTTAGGCACACTCAATTGTGTAGGCCAAGCCTCTTTCCAATCTAGTTGAGATTCACAACCATAGCTTTCATCAAATCCTGTCACTAAACTTGATTACAACTAATGATTAGAACTCTAATTAAATCAAAATCAATCAGCAAACAGCTATTTCAGATTATAATAAAAAGATAAGAACTTTAGTTGAATAAGTTCCCACATGAAGATCGGGCCATTGTACACAAGGCAATCAAAGGGTCTACCATGCCCGGAGTCGATGATAGATCAATGAACTACACAAGAATAAACAATGCTCAAAAGGTAAGCTTTCAAGCTTAGAATCACTAAGAATCACATGAGCCCGGAGTCATCAAGAGATCAAAGTAAAACCAAATTAGTACTTGATTCAAACTCATATTGAACTAAAATTCTTCAATTAAAACATAAAAGGAAACCTAGGTTGCATCAATCCATAAAAAACAAATCAAAAGTTTCACCTCTTAGCCCTAGCTAAGAGGTTTTAGTTCATCTCTAACATCCTTGAATTAGAAGCCTCAAAAACATAAAAACTACTAAAATAGGAAGAAAACTAGGAAAAGTTAAAGTAGAATCCATCTCCCAAGCAATCCCCACATCCTAGCATGCCTTAGTATGAAGAGGAGAAGTCCCTTTTATAGCTTTCACACCCCACAAACGAAGAATCTTCAAGAATTTGCGTAGAATGTACGCACTGCGCAGAGAAAATCGGAGCCAGACTTGGAAATTTCTAAACTGGGCGCATTGTCGATTGATCGCTCAGACTGGGCAATCAATTGCTAGTTCAAATAACTGTAAAAACTGCCTTTTCGGATCTGGCGATTAATCGACTGGCTGAGAGATCAATCGGTCACTTCTGGCGATCAATCGATCAGTGTCCAGTGATCAATCGGAGGGTGCAAAAAGTGTCCAAAGAGTTTTTTTTCCAAATTTCTTAAAAATCTGCCTTCTGGCGATTGATCTATGGGATGGGCGATCAATCGCTCAAGCTGGGCGATCAATCGCAATTTTGCACTTCAGTCCAGCAACAATTTTGTCAATTTCTACTGTGAGCGATCAATCGCTCAAGTCTGTCGATCAATCGCTCAGGCTGAGCGATCAATCGACGGATCAATCTCTGGATCAATCTTCAGAAACTGCAACTTTCTGCATTTTACTTTAATGGCCCTGTAGCTCTGCACTTTGGTTTTTCTGGCCCTGCCAGGTCTTTTAACATGATTTCTTCCGTATTTTTCTTTGTTTCTCAACTCCATCTTTCATAGCTTCTTTCTTTCATTCTTGGGCTTTCTTCCTTTGATCCTCAAGGTGTCCTAAAGCAGTCTTTTAGCATTAGATTCAAAAGGTCTCTCTCTCATTCCTACAATCACAAACCATGCATTAGAATAGTCTTTAAACATAAAATCCATGCATAATGAGTGATGAATTGATGTTAGAATATGCACAATTAAGAGCTCAACACCTGTCAGCCAACCTGTCCTCAGATGGGTCGGGTAAATGGTCCAAAAATGAAAAACTCGCTGGACATATTTTGGCTTAACCGACCTGCTGTCTAGCCGGTCGGATTGGGCAGCCGACCTGCTGTCCGGCCGGTCGGTAGACTTGCCCAATATTATAAGTTTGGACGATATGCTATGTCCGGCCGGTCGGCCGGCCGGTCGGATGATCCATCTGACCTATTGGCCAGCTGTTCATTAGACCGGTCAGCTGATGAGGTTGTTCTTTCAATGCTGGTCCAGGACCAATAACCGGCCGGTCGACAGGCCTAATCTAGCCCAGTTTCAAGCTGTTTTCCAGCTGAATATGTGTGCCCCACTACGGAGATTTTCCTATTGATTTTCATAGTTGGGCACCTACTTAATGAAGGTCCAAGACTGATAATTTTGACCTTAAGACCGTGGATTAAATGGCTAAGATTGGAATGATTAAAATGCCATAAATACGGGTGTTTTGGGATCCTATAGGCTGTTTATATGCAACTTACCTTTCGAGCTTAATTGCCTTGAACTTGAGTGCGGAAAGCTGCTTTGGTCTTCAAGTCTTGAGTCTTCAAACTTTGTCGGGGCTCACAAAACTCAACTGACTTACATAGTCACGGAATTGACAAAACGATGCACTGATTTGTGCACTAACAATCTCCCCCTTTATCTGACAAAACACAACCTAAGACCGTTCATGATCTCCATATCATGAATATCCCAAAACCAAGCAATACTTTTACACCCAATTACATGTCTGAACATAATTTACAATTTAAACTTTACAAGGCGACATGAACAGACTAGAAATGTCTTCGATTTCTCCCTCTCAACACTTGCACCTAAGAAAGCCTGCAAAACTATATAAACTGGCTTCTTGGTGGGATATAGTTCTCCCCCTTTTTGTTAGTAATTAACAAAGGTTAGCCGCAAAAGAATATGCCTATAAGAGCAGCGACACTAAACCATGAACAAGTAACAATAAAGCGCAGAAAATATGTCAATCCTACAATATATGGGAAGAGATAGTTCATGAACAACATGGGAGAAAAGAAGCGATATAAAACATCGTGATATACATTGAAACAATATAAGCACAAAGGGCATTTCGCCCAATCAACCAACCACCCCTCATGGTATGCATATCAAGACAATGAAACACAATAAGCTATATTGAACAGAACAATGAGTCATAAGGGCTTGATGCCCAACCTATCCAACCTCCCCTTAACAATATACTAAGAAAATGCAATAAACTCATCAATATAGCACTAATAGACCGAATTGGGCATGTTGCCCGAATCATCTATCCTCTAAAAAATCAGATTTTCATATAAAAAGCGCATTCTTACATGATTTTTGGAGATGGACATAGATGATAGTCCAACCGGTATGGACTAATAACATGAGTCAATGGTGTATATAGCCTAATCAGCTAGTCTCACTCAATGAATAGTCAATAAGGCGTAAGACTCAAAGCGAATATAACTTAAAAGCACAAATATATCGAGAAAAAGATCACTTATCTCAAAAAGATATATCAATATAGCTCGACATGTGATGACATAAAGAGATATAACTGTAAAGCTCAAGAAAGATTAAAATCCAAACAAGTGATGCCATAACTAGATATGACTGGAAAGCTCAAACATCAAATGGTCTAAGAGTCATCTAAAATGTATAAATACAAAACAAGATAAACGACAAGTGTCTTGGTCACCCAAAAAGATACTCCTGACCAAGACACATGATACAACAGATAATGATGCTAGAAATCAGTCCCGTCGCCCAGATCTGGTGGTAGTGCATCGCTACGAGTAGCTCTCTCCCAATCCTCCAAACGCCTGTCAATCTGGGCAAGGCGAGCCATAATAGTCTCGTGCTTTACGAGGAGAGTGGCCTGCCCCTGAAACAGCTGAGACTCGGTCTGATCCATCCTCTGCTCAATCCGGTCAAGTCTCTGAAACAGACGTTCCTGACGCTGGCGAATCTCAGTGAGCCATGCAGGAGGAACTGGAGATGAGGATGGATGATCAGAGGGCGAAGATGTGCCGCAACGTGAAAATGTGCGAACTGGAGTGCTGAAACGCCCTGGTTGCTGACGAGGATCCTCAGATGATCGTAGAGCAGGATCAGGCTCATACTCAGTATGTTGCGGGACCTCCTGCTGTTGCCTCTACTGCTGCTGATCCCTGCTTCGTTGAAGCTCTGCTTGAGTGATCTCCATTATGAAATTAATGGATTTGTTGAGGAAGATAGGCCTGACAGGTTTTTCGGTTGGATCTACAAGACCTATAGAGCTGGCAAATTTTCTTATGAGGCACCCAAATGGAAGGCCTGCTGACTGACCGTCAGTCCCTAAAATGACGGAATGAATGGTGCTCATGATCATAGAGGGGAGACACATCTTCTCACCCTGACTGACTCGATACAGAATGGTCACCATGGTTTCAGTTAAGTCAACTTTGTTACTCTTACGGGCATAGACGTTCTTGAAGAATAAGTTGTGGAGAATCCGAAAGTCCCACGACATATATGAAGACCGAAGAGCACAACCGCTAACCTCCCTAGGGATCTCCCCGTCACAAAGAGCACTAATCATATCAAGCATAGGCGGAGCCTCCTCAGCAATATCAGGAAGATCACATGGATGAAGAATGGGAACATGAAGAGCCTCAGCTATGGATTCGAGACCGAAAGTCCATACAGTGTTGTTGTAATGGACAGTGAAGGGCACGGGCTCTTCAATGATGTCTTGACAGCAGGTATAAAATTTAGGGACAATATTTCTTTGCACAGGTCCCCCCATATACAACACCGGCTCCTAATCTATTGCTCTCAATAAGCCTACAACATTGTAGGGTTCTAAGTCCACAGTAGAGGCTGATCTCTCACAAATCACATCTCGGTCAGCGAATTTAGCCCAATTGGCAAGATGAGATGTGTCAAGACCTCGGAATTTAGAGGGGGATTTGGAGGTTGAAGCTGCCCCTTTTCCCTTGGAAGCGGTTTTCTTGGATTTGAGTTGGGAGGGCCCCTCATCATGATGTTTCTTGGAGCGGCGTTCACACCGAGGAGGGGGCTCATCTCTCCCACCATGAGAGGACATGATAGCAGCCAATGATACACACAAACCTTCCCTAGGTTTCAAAAGAAAAGGATGCAACAATGAATACACAAATAGAAACCCTTACCGGAGAAGATGACAAGGAAAAACCGGATTTGGAAGAGGAATGCATACTCTTGGGAGCTTCAATCCTTGAAAGGAGACCTAGGATACCTAGAGGAGGGCTGGAGAGACCTTTGGAGAGAAGAGGGAAAGAAAAGAGATGAAAGATAGCAGAAATGAAGTGGTCCGACCGTTTTAAAACGGGGTCGGGCAGAACACGCTGGACGCGCGCCGGCCGGTCGGACGTGGGCACCGGCCGGTCGGACCTCAGTAATTTTCAACCACCTCCCCCGTTATAAAAGATTTCTCTGGGGCACCAGCTGCACGTGTGCCGGCCGGTCGGACAGGGGACACCGGCCGGTCGGACCTAAATGAAAATGCTCATCTTGAGCAGTTTTTGGGATCCACTTTGATGGGTCCACTATCGTGATCTTAAATGATGTGTCTACGACCTAATCAAGCACTTTTGAGTTTGCCAAATGTTCATGAGCATTACACATAAAAAATTTTAAGGCAACCATATGATTTCATGAGATTTTGATGCCTAAGATGATTAAGATTGAACACAAACGGTGATGACGGATCTCATAACCAGATTTTCATAATATGCTCAGAAATGATGAGGCTAAGAACCTTAGATTGTACTATAAAATGATAAACCACATTTATCTAAAGGCTAACAACCTGCAAAACAGATAATTTTTTAGCCAATCCCCAATGCACAGCCACCAATGAATTTCCATGATATTACAGATTGATCAAGTTCATGGGGCTGGCATAAAGCTATGAGATTATTTACCATTCATGACCCTCTTGGCAATAATCTCTGACTTCGTAATTGGAGTATGTTTCTTTAATACTCAAGGTGTTATGGTCAAATGCTTTCTCCCAAATATATAGATGTGGGGAGAGAAGGGTGATGAAGATTGTCAAGGTTTGCATGATTTCTCGCTCTTTATCACCACGGGATTTAGAATCTAGTTGTCCCATTTTTCTACCAGATCACTCCAATATGTTATAATAAAGCATGAGGAGGAAGCATGACCATAACCATCTAAATGTGGCAAAGATGTTTAATTGAAGGATTTTCATATAATTACACATACCACAAAAAATTCATCAAACCACATCATCTCAGACATAAAGATAAACAAATAATAGCATATGAGATGGCTATCTGAAGAACTCAAGATTAGTTATGTTAATTATGCATACAAGGATAAGTTCGATAGATAGAAAATGTTTAAAGAGGCTAGATTTCCTCAAGTTTACTTATAAAGCACAATTAACAGAATTTTCTCGACAAGATTAAACAATTAAGCTATAAATGATATTCAATCAATTCAAGATACACAAACTTAGCCGAGAATGTCACATACTACAAATGAATCAAAATGATCTGAGCATGATACACAAGAGTTGGACTAATCAAAAGAGAATGAGGCTTAGTCCTCAAATTTACCAATATGCACATATAGCTAACTACCCGACTAGTAAACAAAGCCACCCATGGATTTCCTAAAATCCAAGGGTCTAAAGATGTCAACTAGCCGTCTCGTCTTGGTTGGCACACAATATTGATTTTGGGTATATGAATTGCCAATATGATTCCGAAAAACCCTTTGTTGTTTGCCCTTAACCATATTCTGAATGTTCTGGTTCAAATGAGCAACCTGCTCTAGCATCTCCCCCACATAATCATATCTTTTAGAAGGGGATGAAACTTTCCTTTTCTTACCAACCTTGCGAGATTTTTCCTTATTCTCAACTTTGGTTGAGTTCTTCACAATTTTTGGAGCCTTTCCATGTTGGCTCTTCTTTTCTTGAGTCACTCTTTCAGTCACAATTGATTTAACTATTTGAGGTCGGACTGAGGTGCATGGCGGTCATTTTGCAATTGGGCATTCAAATTTAAAGTGTCCCGCCTCTCCACAAAAATGGCATGAGAGAGCCGACTTGGGTTTGCTCTCAAGTGAAGAAGACTCAACCTCCACAAATACTAGAGAAGGGGTTTTCTTGACATATTTGTAATCCCATTTTTCTCCCAAATCTTTACCCATAATACAAGATTTACTTATTTGTTTATTTTGGGTCTCTTGGTCCTTGTTCTCATTGGTGTAGGTCTTAAGTTAGTTGACCTCAAGTTTTAGAGCTTGATTTTCATATTTAACTGTTTTAAGTTCAAGCTCAAGCTCTTCAACTCTTTTTACTGCCTCTCTCAATTCATTTTGAACATTTTCCTTTTCTTTGGTTAGAGAGACATGATTAATTTCCAACTTTTGCTTCTCAATCTTTTCTTTATTGAGCTCTTTTATAACTTTTAAATTTTCACAATAGAGCTCATTATAGACATCTTGTAATTGGTCATCCTCATCATTATCTTCCTCTTCACTACTAGAGGATGTCTCATCATTGCTCATATTCTCCCTTAAATTGATACTTACAACTCTTTCAGTAGAAGGGATGGGCATGGATAAATCAGTTGTGCAAGAATGTTCATAAATGGATTCCAACTTCTCCCAAGCTTGCTTAGCGGATTCGCAAGTAGATATTCTATTTTGTTCCTCTTGGGAGAGGGCACAATGGATTACATCAAGGGCTTTAAGATTGCTCATAGAATTGGCCCTTTCTTCTTTACTCCATTTTGATTTATCTTTTGGAGTGGAAGTGGTCGTACCCTTACTTTTAGTTTGAACAATAGGACCGACCAACCTTTCTCAATTATGTCACATATAGCTGGATCTAGTGACATTAAAAATATGCTCATTCTGGCCTTCCAATGTGTATAATCGGATCCATCAAAGTGTGGAGGACTAGAAATCAAACTTGCCTCAGAGTTGGACATTGTTTACGTCATATTTTGTAACAGGGTCCTCTAGACATTCCCCTTCCTTGCTAGCGATTTTCTCCTGACCTGAAAAAGGGACAGAGGAAAAACTACGGGTGGCCGGTGTTCGCTTCCCCAAGTGTAGGGTTGCGATGTAGTAATAAACTCGGTAAGACCGAGGTCGATCCACAGGGACTATGTAGGATCTCACAAATTCATCCACAAGTGTCTATTGAAGTCTACTAATCAGATTGTTGTATGAAGTTGATGTGAGTAACAAAAGCTAAATTAAATTGAAAGTAATTAATTGTAAGAGGGCACTAGGGTATCAAGGATCCACTTATAGCAATCCTTGATGTTCAATCCGCTGTGGTTTCTTATTCTCTCAACTAGAATCGACATTCCTGTCCGTCTAGTCGGATGATAAAACTGTTAAACCAAACAATCTGTAATATGTAAGTTCTATGCATAAGATTCACTCAATCTAGGCTGAGCTGAGCATGCTCAATTGCATAGGTCATTCCCCTTTCCTATAGGTCCAGTTCTCCATCATAACCATCCCCAAGTCCTCTCACAAGACAAGGTTAGATTAGGATTTGAACTAGATTCAAATCACCAGCACAGTCCTTACATATTCCAGAAAATCAACTAAAATAGAACTTTGGCCTGAAGTCCCTTTATGAAGAGCTTAGTACTAGAGCGCACTCCAATTCCTCGGATCATACAGGTCTATACCGTTGCAAACAAATTAAGAAGTTAAGTAATTCATCCAAACATCCATGAGTCATCACAAGACTAAGAAAAATTACTTAGAAACTTGTATAAACTTCAAACCTTAGTTCATAATCATGAATTCCAAACTAAAACCACTTAACTACGAATTAAAACATCTTGGATTCACTACAAGCTTCACCTCTTAGCCCTAGCTAAGAGGTTTAGCTGCTCATGATCCAAGGAAACATGAAACAACTACAAAAAGCATGAAAACAGCAAAGCAAACCAAAAGGAGTTGTGAAACTCCAATCTTCACTTCCACAGCCTCCAACCTCGCTTGAACCCCTCCAGGATGTCCTAGGAACGATCCCTAGGTGTCCTCTTATAGTCTGGAGGCTCCACAACGTCGGAAGAATCGGAAATTTGCGTAACACTTACGCAGCGCAGAGAATTTCGGGAAGAAATTAGAAAGTTCTAACTCAGTACGCATGGCCGACCGGTCAAGACCAGTCGGCCTCAAGTGAAAACACTCCAGCAAGCATCTCCGACCGGTCATGACCGGTCGGGCCTATTCATCCTTGGTCCAGCAAGCATGTCCGACCGGTCATGACCGGTCGGACGCCTTCAGCACTTTTCCAGCAACAATGACCGACCGGTCATGACCGGTCGGTCCTCTTCAGTAGTGCCCAACATACATGGCTGACCGGTCACTGACCGGTCTGGCTTCCTTGGCCGACCGGTCACGACCGGTCAACTTCATTTTCTTCTTATTTTCTTCCTTTCTTTCATCTACTTTCTTCTCTTCTTTAGTTCTTTCTTTCTTTTCTTCTTTGGTCCTCAAACATTCTTCATCAGAATGATCCCGAGTGAGCTCTTTATGTCTTCAATTGAGTAGAGTCTACCCTCAATCCTGTAGTCACAAAACATGCATTGAATTAGCTTACAAACCATACAAACCTTGCACAATGAGTGATGAATTGGGGTTAGAATATACACAATTAAGAGCTCAACAGTCGGCGTCCAGCCGTTGGCCCTCCGATGCTTAAGTTAGATACGGTAGGGCTATAAAGAGAGGAAAAAGAAGATGGGGTTTAAGGATTGAATACCTTTATCATCTGTAGAGTCACCTATTTATAAAAAATCTGAGTGATCTAATCTATTACGGGATCTGTTAGGATTACTGCTGATTTTAAGGGATAAGATGCTTATCTTATTAATCCTTAGGTATAGGGATAACCTAAGCTTTCCAGACGTCTAGCTGATTACGTCTCTTGATGGATATGTTCGAAGCTGTGAATAGACACAAGCCAAAACTGGCCTATATAGGCTACTGATACTATGAGATGAGGGACGTCCTTGCTAGAGACCAGATATCAGGACAGTTCATGTGTCGGGAGCTACTCATATGAGGGGGCCACTCATATCAGGAGTGCTTGCATTTTGGGATGCGACCCCTTTCGACGAGCACGAGCCAAGCTGCTCGCATTTTGGGATGCGACCCCTTTCGACGAGCACGAGCCAGGCTACTCGCATTTTGGGATGCGACCCCCTTCGACGAGCACGAGCCGGGCTGCTTGCATTTCTTCGGAGGCCAAATTTATCTATAACAACTTCCCCCCAAACCCTTAGCGTTTGAAGAGCTATGCCAAGGGTTTTGTTTGTATATGTAGCCGACCGTTGGGAAACAATCGCGCATAAGTTATCTGACATGATTCTGCATTTATGATGGTCAGCTTTACGCAGTTTTTCAACCGTACGAGGTGAAGCGTCGCCTGCCACGTGTCTCCGTAATTAATGTTGCGCCCGTTCGTCTATCGTGCAGGATGAGAGGCCGCCGCGTGTTAACCAAATTAAGCGAAATGATTGCGTATAAATATCGGATCCTGCAGAGTTTTCTCCATTTTCGAACTTAAGCTGCAGGAGAGTTCTTCTTTCTTCTTCTTCTTTGTTTTTAGTGCAAACCTCTTCGCAGAGGTAGTCTTCCTTCCCATTCTCTTCTTCTTCTATCTTGCTTTTTCTTTTGCAATGGCGAAGGTTTCCGATGAAGAGATCGTCCCCCTGGGAGATGAAACCCCCGATTCATCTGAATCCAACAATGCCAGAGTACCGGCCGGGAGGTATTCTGCGGTCGGTTACTCCTCCATACTGACGGGAGAGGCTTTCTAGCCTTCGGAAGAAATATCGGGTCCCAGACTCCGTTACTTTCAGATTACCTGGGAGAGGGGAGACAGCCGATGCGCCGCCACCAGGCTGTGTGGCCTTTTACGAATATTTTTTCAAAGTTGGCGTGCGTCTTCCCCTTCACCCGTTCATCCGAAATTTTCTACGTATTTATGACATTGCCCCTGGCCAACTTATCGTAAATGGCTGGTGCGTGCTTATAAGTACCTTTGTCCTCTGGAAGCAAGCGGGTAACGATGAGTTAACCGCTGAGGAATTTTTGAGGTTATTCCAGCTAAAAAGGGCCCCAGCTAGCGAGGGTTGGTATTACCTCTGCTTCTGGCATCGGAATAATTTTATTCTGGAAAACCCCTCTTTCAATTGCCCGGGATGGAGGAAAAAATGGTTTTATGTCTCCGGCAACTAGGAGTCCGAAATGGGCTTCGACCCCAAAGGCCATAATGTTAATCGCTATTTTGGCGAAGGTGGGTTAAGTTTCTGCTCGTCTGTCCAAAAGAAACAAAACCATTGCTCTGCGTTGATTAATGTGCCTTCTCATTTTTCTTGCAGGCATTCCGACTGGTGTGAAGCCGAACTTTCGAGGAGGACTTAACGAAAAGCTAGTAAGAGTCTCCAAGCTCTCAGCGGCTGCGCGCCACGTTAACGCCGCTTTAGAGCCACGTTGCCTTTGTACTGCGGGCCTAATTTCCCGGGAAGAGATGATGAATATTGGAGATAAAAGGGGCGCGCTAGGGGTACTTCCCCGTTTGAAGGGTAAAGCCTCGAAGAGGCAAAAGAAATCTACGGGCGGTCCCTCGACCGCGCCTGCTCCCGAGATCTGTCCTAAAGCTGAGAGCCGCGAGCTTACTCAAGATGGGGATGACCAGTCTTAAAGTCGTTGTCCCCCTTCCTCTATTTTGTGTGTTTATTTTTTTTTCTTTTTTTGTTTTATTTTGAAAAGAAATTGCATATGTAACTTATTTGACTTTTTAGTCAATTATAATGAAAACTTCTCTTTTCTTCAATGTTGTGTACTTTCTTTAGCTTTTTCGCCCTGTGTCAATCGTATGTTGACCGTTCGTATTACTAACTCATGAAAAAATGAATTAGACTCAATCCGGGGATCGCGTGACCATGTCCACGTTGAGATAGACAGGTCTATCGATTGAGATTTTGATTCTACCAAGGGTAGAAGATTGGTCAAGGGAACACGTATGTTCTCTTCAGGGCTATTTTTGATCCATAAAATGGAAAAGCAACCAACAAGAATGATTTTAACTCTACCAAGGGTAGGCAATTGGTCAAGAGAATGTGTGTATTCTCTTCGGGGCTATTTGAGTCCAATTGAATGGAGTAGCGACCAAAAACAGTGACTTTTATTCTTATTCATTCGAATGTCGTCCGGAATTACATCGAATTAAGGAAAATACCGTAATAAATGTTCCACATGCCAAGGACGACGTACGGGTCTTCCCTGCATATCTTCTAGATCATAAGTACCGGGTCGCACAATTTTGATGACTCGATACGGGCCTTCCCAATTCGGGTCCAACGAACGAGCAAGAGCTCCGAGGTTCTGTCTAAGTACCAAATCACAGAGCTGGAAAGCTCTAGGCTGAACTTTAGTGTTTCGGTAACAAGCAATGCGCTGCTGATACGCTATTGCTCGCATCTGGGAGGCATTTCTCCGTTCTTCCAAGAGATCGAGATGAAGTTGAAGGCCTTCCTGATTACAAGTGGGATCATACTGCTTGACTCGATACGAGGGTACTTGAACTTCAATTGGTACTACTGCGTCAGTACTGAATGCCAAGGAGAATGGGGTTTCGCCTGTAGACGTGCGAGTCGTAGTTCTATATGCCCATAAGACCTTTGGCAGGAGTTCTGGCCATGCGCCTTTGCACTCACCGAGCTTGGTTTTTAAATGATGCTTGATGATTTTATTCACCGCTTCAACTTGCTCATTTGCTTGAGGATGATATAGAGAGGTGCAGATATTGCGTATCTTCCATTTTTTGCAAAATCCATCGAAGGCAGCATTGTCGAATTGTTTTCCATTGTCGGTGATTATAGTATGGGGGAGTCCATAACGGCATATGATATTTCTCCATACGAACTTAGTGGTCTGTTTCTCAGTAATTCTGGCTAATGGCTCCGCCTCGACCCATTTGGTGAAATAATCGACCCCCACGATAGCGAACCTATTTTGTCCTTTTTCGGTAGGCAAGGGCCTGATGATATCGACCCCCATTGGGCGAAGGGCCAAAGGTTATCAATTGGCGTCATTTGCTCGGATGGTATATGAGGCATAAGAGAATATCGCTGACACTTGTCACAATTTTTAGAGAATTCAATTGCATCTGCCTTCATAGTGGGCCAATAGTATCCTTGCCTCATCGCCTTGTATGCTAGAGATCGTCCCCTTAGGTGATTACCACATGCCCCCTGGTGTATTTCATCTAGAACACGACGTGCTTCTTCTGGGTGAAGACACCTTAAATAGGGCAAAGAAAAACTCTTGCGCAATAACATTCCATTTTGTAAAGTATACCTGGCAGCTCGATGGCGGATTTGTCGTGCGGATTTTTTATTTTTCGGAAGGTCTCCATCCCTGAGGTAAAGGAGAATGGGGTCCATCCAACACGGAGAGGGATGTACCGTAATTACCTACTCAAGAGTTACCTGGTCGAACTCGGGCTCTGAAGGTGCTCGATTGGAATTGAATGTGATAACTCAGATTCTGATGCCGAGGCAAGTTTTGCCAAAGAATCAGCGACTTTGTTCTTCTTGCAAGGGATGTGGATTATTTCATAATTCTTCAGCTTTGCGAGCAGGATGAGCACTCGAGATTTGTATAAGGCCATCCTTTCTTCTTTTGCGTCGAATTCGCCGAGTACCTGATTGACTATGAGCTGAGAGTCACTGTGAATGAGCAGATTCTGAATTAAGAGGACGTTTGTTAGTTCGAGGCCAACGATCAGAGCCTCATATTCTGCTTTATTATTCGAGATGCGAGAATCGAAACGTAAGGCCTATTGGAAATGCGACCCGTCTGGAGCAACTAAAATTAGGCCCGCTCCACTGCCGGTGGCCCGTGAGGACCCATCCACGAAAAGTAACTAGGATGGCTGGTTGCTGATCGTGACATTATCATCGGGAGAGGAGTATGTGAATTCGACAATGAAGTCAGCCACGGCTTGGCCCTTGATTACGGTTCTGGGGCAGAACGAAATATCGTGCTCACTGATCTCGATCGCCCATTTGGTTAATCTTCCTGAAGCCTAGGGTTTTTGAAGGACCTGTCGTAACGGATGATTTGTTGGCACTAATATAGCGTGGGCCTGGAAGTATGGTCGTAGTTTTCGGGCGGCCGTGACTAAAGCAAGGGCCAACTTCTCCATATCAGAATACCTGGTTTCTGCGTCCACCATTGCTCGACTGATATAATAAACGGGCCTTTGTATCCCGGAATCTTCTCTTATTAAAGCAGCGCTAATGGTCGTGGAAGACACAGACAAATAAAGGATGAGTTGCTCGTGTGCCACAGGTTTAGATAAAATGGGGGGGGGGGGGGGGGGGGGGCACTCATATATTGCTTCAATTGTTGAAAAGCTTCTTCGCATTGTGGTGTCCACTCCCATTCAGATTTGGCTGTGGCTCGAAGGAGCTTAAAGAAGGGTAAGCACTTGTCGGAGGCCCGCGAGATGAACCTCTTTAACGATGCAATGCGACCAGCAAGACGTTGGACGTCCTTGAGAGTGGCCGAGGACTTCATTTCGATCAATGCTTTTATCTTTTCAGGATTCACCTCGATTCCTCGTTGGCTGACCGTAAATCCCAAAAATTTTCCAGCAGAGACTCCGAAGGCACATTTTTCTGGATTTAATTTCATCTGATACTTCCTCATCAAGTTAAAGGCTTTTCGAAGATCTGCAAGGTGGTCACTTCCTACAGCGCTTTTCACGAGCATGTCGTCGACATAAACCTCCATATTCCGGTCGATTTGTGCTACGAATATTTTATTGACGAGGCGCTGATAGGTGGCCCCTGCATTTTTAAGACCAAAAGGCATTACCTAGTAGCAATATAGGCCTCGGTCAGTAATGAAGGCGGTATGTTGGCTATCGGGCGGATGCATCATGATCTGGTTATAATCGGAATAGGCATCCATAAAACTGAGCAGAGCATGCCTAGCTGTTGAATTGACCAACTGGTCGATTCGCGGGGTTGGGAAGCTATCTTTAAGGCACGTTTTGTTTAAATCCGAAGAGTCGACGCATATTCTCCATTTGCTATTAGCTTTTCGAACGAGAACTACGTTCGCGACCCATTCTGGGTAGTCAACTTCTTTTATGAAATTGGCGATGAGCAGCTTCTCGACTTCAGCCTTGATTGCCATTTGCCTTTCTGCAGTAAAAGCACGTCGGCGCTAGTGGATAGGTTTATAATTCGGATCAATATTCAAACGATGTGCGATGACGCTGGGGTCGATGCCTAGCATATCTTTGTGAGACCAAGCGAACACGTCTTGGTATTCGGTGGGAAAACGAATCAGATCTTCAGGGAGGACGCTGGTTAAAGAGGATCCAATGTATACGACTTTTGATGAATCGTCTTTGATTAAGCGGATTGATACTGTTTCTTCCCCGGGAGTTCCTGATTGGAGAGCATTCTCCCTTGGATCCAACGAGGCGGCCGTCGGAAGACTTGATGAATCTTGCTCCATCATCATAACTGGTGTCACCTGAGCTTTCTTTCGGTCTTGTAGGGCTATCTCGTAATAAGACCGGGCTTCTCTCTGATTTCCTCGTACAACACCAAAACCATTCGGGGTAGGAAATTTAATGCACAAATACAAGGGATGTAAAGCTACCCCAACCTTATTAAGCGATGGTCGCCCCAAAATGGCGTTGTACGCTGATCTCCGATCTACCACGAGGAAATTGATGAAGATAGTCATCTTCACTGGGCTCTCACCAAAGTTGACTGGAAGGTCAATGCTTCCTTCAGGCGTCACCACTTCGCCCCCGAAGCCGACGGGGGGAGTTGAGGCTAGCTTGAGCAGGCTTCTGGCGAGTGCCATTTTGTCGAAAGCCTCCAGGTAGAGAATATCAGCAAAGCTACTTGTATCCACCATAATACGATGAGTCAGATAGTTTGATACCTTTAGCGCGACTACGATGGAGTCTTCGTGAGGGAAATGAATCCCTTCTGCATCTTCGAGGGAGAAAGAGATTGAAGGACGGCTGGACTCTGATATATCGGGAGTTCGTTCCAACCAGTAAATATGCTGAGGCTTCTTGGATGCCTTACGGGTATATGCTTTTCTCGAAGCTTGAGAATCTCCTCCGCAAGTCGGTCCTCCGACGATGGTCCGAATCTCCCCAGTAGGTTCAGCATTTTCTTGTGATGTATGTCGATGAGGTGATTTCTTCTGCTGTGGCGGGGCCTCCCCCCTTTTAGGTGAACGACCTTGTCAGACAACATAATCTTGAAGGTGACCTTTTCGAATAAGAGCTTCGATATGATCACGCAGAGATATACAGTCTTGGGTGTTGTGCCCATGATCTTTATGAAAATAATAAAACTTGCTCTTATCTCTTTTCTCAGGATCAGATTTGATCTTTGCGGGCCACTTCACATATGATTTATACTTAATCTCCATTAGCACCTTTTTCGGAGGCTGGTTGAGGGGGCTGTAGTTATGGTACTTATCAGAGTAGACTTTCTTGGGAGAGCGGTCTTGCCGATCGCGCCGATATTTCTTATCCGAAGGAGAGATTTCCTCCGGCTTGCGCTTCTGCCCTGTATACCATGACGCGCTAGAGAAACTTTTTCTGCGTTGATATAATTCTGAGCTTTAGCTTGGAATTCTGTCATAGTCTTAGGAGGATTCTTATCCAAAGCGAATCTGAATTTTTCACTTGTGATTCCAGCTATTAGGGCGATGAGACCTTTCTCTTCGGTATAACCTTTAGTTTGGATGGCTTCAGCAGTGAACCGTACTGTAAACTCCTTTATCGTTTCCCCATGCTGCTGTTTCAAATCCATTAGGTGAGATGCTGGTTTTTTAGTGCGGATGCTTCCCATGAATTGGGAGAGGAACAGCTCCAATAGCTGTGAAAAGGACCCGATGGATCGAGGTTTTAACCCACGAAACCACGTGCGAGCTGCCTCATTTAAGGTTAGAGAAAAAGCTCTACACATGATTTCCGAACCATGTCCCTCCAGCTCCATAAGAGACCTATACATTTTCAGATGTTCAAGAGGATCGCCAGTACCCGTATATGTAGTGATGACGGGCGTACGATACTTTTTATGTAAAGGTGCTTCCATGACCTCACAGGTGAAAGGAGACTCGGATCGATGTATTGATGCCACCACGGCAGATGGTCGATTCGCCTAATATCGTTGCTCCATATCATCAAAACGATCATGGATTCTCTTGAGGTCTCCTTCCCATGGTAAAGTATAACCTGACGTTTCGACGGTGGACCCATGAGATTGCTGTTGGCAGGAAGCACTGGAATGTATGGAATGTGGGGATAGCGCAGGGGGTTGGTTGCCGATTGACATTCGATTTGACGGAGGATGATTTGGTTGGACCTGTGGTTCGTCCACAGAGTGTTTAGAAGCCATCGGTATGGGCTGCGCCGGCAACCCTTAGGAAGGTAGCTTCTGAGGCTCCGGGAAATGCTGATCAAGCCGGTTAGACAAGGCTTAAAATCCAGCGTTGAGGGTTAGGAGTGTGTTTTCGAGGAAACGCATGACATCTTCTTGACTTCCAGAAGTCTCAAATAACGGGTTTTGTGATGGCACACTAGGATCTCCTTGAGGGATACCCGTCGAAGTGCCTTGAGGGATAGGCACCAATTCTGTAACGTCAGGCGGAGGTAATGTCTGCCTTGAAGTGGAAGGATGGACTGTCTTTTTCGGAGGCATCGTGTTCGATGGTGGGAGCGGCTAAATTTGGTGAACAAATTGCGATCCCACAGACGGCGCCAATCTGTTTACGTCATATTTTGTAACAGGGTCCTCTAGACATTCCCCTTCCTTGCTAGCGATTTTCTCCTGACCTGAAAAAGGAATAGAGGAAAAACTACAGGTGGCCGGCGTCCAGCCGTTGGCCCTCCGATGCTTAAGTTAGATAGGGTAGGGCTATAAAGAGAGGAAAAAGAAGATGGGGTTTAAGGATTGAATACCTTTATCATCTGTAGAGTCACCTATTTATAAAAAATCTGAGCGATCCAATCTATTACGCGATCTGTTAGGATTACTGCTGATTTTAAGGGATAAGATGCTTATCTTGTTAATCCTTAGGTACAGGGATAACATAAGCTTTCCAGACGTCTAGCTGATTACGTCTCTTGATGAATATGTTCGAAGCTATGAATAGACACAAGCCAAAACCGGCCTATATAGGCTACTGATACTATGAGACGAGGGACGTCCTTGCTAGAGACCAGATACCAGGACCGTTCATGTGTCGGGAGCTACTCATATGAGGGGGCCACTCATATCAGGAGTGCTTGCATTTTGGGATGCGACCCCGTTCGACGAGCACGAGCCGAGCTGCTCGCATTTTGGGGATGCGACCCCTTTCGACGAGCACGAATCGAGTTGCTCGCATTTTGGGATGCGACCCCTTTCGACGAGCACGAGTCGGGCTGCTCGCATTTTGGGATGCGACCCCCTTCGACGAGCATGAGCCGGGCTGCTCGCATTTTGGGATGCAACCCCCTTCGACGAGCACGAGCCGGGCTGCTCGCATTTTGGGATGCGACCCCTTTCGACGGGCACAAGCCGGGCTGCTCGCATTTCTTCGGAGGCCAAATTTACCTATAACAGACATATTTACAAGCTTACTTAGGATCTACCTCTAGGCAATTAAGCCCTTAAAGAGGAACCCGCTCTGATACCAATTGAAATTGCGGTTTTACCGCTAGTGAGATAAGCTTGAAGGTATGCTTATGTCTTAGAGGGGGGGTGAATAGGACTTTTTAATTTTTCTTACAAATTCAAAAGCTCAATTGCATTTATACCATAATTTACCAATTAAGTGCATGTAAATGATAGCAATTGATCACCCAAGATCTAACTCGATTGACAACTTTACTAAGAGAAGTATTTCATCAAACAGTTTATATGCATTCTTGTATTAATCATTCAAGGATGGCATATGAGCATTTTGTCAAACATAAGATGGGCATACAGTTAAGCACTTATAAGATTGATCAACAAGGAACAAAATAGACAAAATGCATTCACCACATTGCACACGATGTATAGTGGTTCGGTTTCCCTACTCCACTCCCGGTTCACGATCTCAACCTATGAGACCACCGGATTTCACTATAGTCGTGGTTTTAAATCAGGTTAACCATCAACCTTAACATCCTTTGATCTAGGACCGCGTTTACCATCCGCTGATGGCCCAATCCAGGGACTTGACGAGTTTGGAGCTCAAACTCTCACCAATCTTAATCCAAGGACGGTCACGTACACTCTCGCCGGAGTTTCCCAATCCAGGGAATAGTGATTCAATAAATGGACTCTCAAATACTAGACATACCCAGACGATTGAGCCCCAATTCAGCGTCGTCGATGAGTAGCTTCAGCTTCCACGAATGCCTTAGCTCCTCTCCAAGCTCCCACAATCACCTACCAATGCATATGATGTTCCTAGACTAGTGCCGGGTTGGTGGGAGGAGTTATTGGGGTTCCCTTTGCCTATTAAATACAATGGTGATGATAAGAACTACCAACTTGAGTATTCAATGGCTATTGATGACCAAGAGATTCAACAAGATGGGTTAGGTCAGCCATGAATACCTTGCTTGAGTTCATTCTTCAAACCGAGCTTTGAATGCTCAATGAAGTGCCATGAATCACTTGGATTGAATGATGAACTCTAAGCAATGATGAGCAAAAGAAGGATAGATGATGTTCTTAATTATTCCCTTCAATGCTCTCAATGAGTGTACAAAGAATGCCATTAAAGCCCTCAAGATTTGCCTTTATAGAGGCCCAAAAATGAGCTCAAACGGACATAAAACAATCATATTCCGACCTGCCTGGGACCCCCTCCGGCCGGTCGGATTTGAGCTCCAACCTGTCAGCCGACCTGTCCTCAGATCGGGTAAATGGTCCAGAAACGAAAAACTCGCTGGACAGATTTTGGCTTAACCGACCTGCTGTCCGGCCGGTCGGATTGGGCAGCCGACTGTTGAGCTCATAATTATGCATATTCTAACCCCAATGCATCACTCATTATGCACGATATATACGTTTAAAGAACTAACTTAATGCATGATGTGTGATTGTAGGGACAAGATGGAGAGCTCACCATTTGAAAGCTAAATGAGGCTCCTTACAAGTATTGAAGACCATAGGATGAAGTATTGAAGGAAGATCAAAGAGAAGAAAGCAAGGAAAGAAGAAAAAAGAAGAAAGAAAGAGAAGAAAGCAAAGAAGAAAAAGTGCTGACCGGTCGTGACCGGTCGGCCAAGGAAGCCAGACCGGTCAGTAACCGGTCTGCCATGTATGGAGGATGCTGCTGAAGATGTAACGACCCTAAAATTTCGGTAGGAAAAATTTTCTTTTAGGAGCAAAAATGGGTTTAGCTAAATAAATTTAAGATGATAAAGAAAAGAAAAGCATGGACTGATTGGTTAAAGCCCTCTTAAGCGAGAGGGAAGACCAGGTATCGAGTCCTATCACTAACAAGAATTTAATTTTCTTTTTTTGCTTTAAATACGAATTTTGAAATTCAAAATTAATCTTATCTTATCTCAACCAACCCATCTTATCCGCAACAAATCTCCAACGAACGTCTCTTTAAAAAGAGAAAGAACGAGATGGTTTTCATCCATCGTAAAAGAAAGGAAAGGAAAGGAGAGAAGGAAGGAGGAATAGAGGGATCTTGCGGCTAGATCAAGTAGGTGTTCTTTTTATTTTATTTAAGTAGGCCAGATCCAGCCAATGAGCGGGTCGGATCGTCCGTCCGTTCATTGTACTGATCTAGGGACCTTATCTTTATCTTAACCCTTGAATATATGATCACGATTGATGGGGACCATTTGGGTGGGCCAGGAATCGATCTGGATGGGTCATAATGACCATATGGCCAAAATGTACATGGGCCTCAAAATTCAGATCGAATGGACCTTCAGATGGGCCACATCAATTGAATGAATGATAGCCTTTAAAATTTGTTTTGTTATTGTTTTATTTAATTAGTAAATTAATTCTGATAAATTATATTATTCCAAAACATTATTGGGCCACAATGAGGTGGCCGACCCAATGGTCGGACCAGATCTCTCGTAGACCCCACATACACTTTTTAATCGTTATAATAATAATAATAATAATAATAATAATATTAAAAAAAAAAGAAAAGAAAAAGGAAAAGTGGCTGGACGTCCAGCGTCTCTGACGCTGGAACGTCCAGCGTTGGACTTTTGACAGGGTGACTTGGGGGCCCCACTCATGGGACCCACCTTGATGTATTTTGTACATCCACTCCGCCCATTTATTTCCCTATTTCATTTTAGGATGGGGGTTCGAATTTGGACCAAAACTGAGGTCCGAATGGGCCACACCATCTGAAACAAACTAATGGTGAAAACTTATAAAATAAAAATAAAATTTAAAAAGGTAGAAATTCTGGGCGTGGACAGCGGTCCACTCATGGACCCCACTGAGATGAAATCAGTAGATCCAAGCCGACCATATGTTTTAGTATAATGTTTTACAGCTTGGGTCCAAAAATCAGATAAATCCGAATCTCAGGTGGCCCACACCACTTAAAATATTAATGATAACAACACACATGGTTGAGGCAGTCCGATTTTGGATTGCTGTCCACTTTTGGGACCCATTTGATGACATTTTAAGAAATCTAATCCGTCCAATATCTTAATAAATAAGTTTTCTAGTTAAGGACCAAAAATGGCCCGTACAGGATATTCCAGTGGGCCATACCAAGATAAACAGTGGGGACAACACCTGTCCACTGGTTAGGAGCTTGTGGGCCCCACTGTGTAGTTTTTGAAAAATCCGATCCACCCAATCTCTGGAGTAATGAATTATTAGTCTTGTGAAAAAAAAATCAGCCCAATCAGAGTTCCAGGTGGGCCATGCCAAGTGAAATAGTGGGGAGGCACGGTATGGATTATCATAAATGGACCATTTTAGGATATCCTACGACAAAATCCTTGCAAAATATAATCAATCATATTTGGTAGTGTACCATTGGGAAACTTGTGACCAAGTATAGGATGACCACCAGTCAAGTGGGCCGTACCATCAGAAAATTGTAAAAGGGGCCATTCCTTTTGGAAACGTGGGTCACAATAATCAAATCTGGACCGTCCATTAAGGAACCAAAACTCAATAAAGTATAATCCAAATTGAAAATAAGTATATTAAGGTTAGATTGGTGGTTTATAAATATAAATTACATTTATTGTAGATTCAGGACCGATTCTGCTCAGGACGTGACACAATTAACAAAGTAATCGCCACTATCAACAGGTGAGTACATCCCAACACGTTTCCTAGTCATTTTAATTAAGTAAGTTGTGTGATGGATGCAATATGTGATATTGATTAATTTGTGCTTGTTTAAATATTATTTAAATACTATTTATAAATGTCATGAAAGATTGCCTCTCAAAATGAGAGATGAAATGTACGGACGTAAATTATTGCATGCATTATGAATTATTGTGCCTGGAGTTCGACTCTGGAAGACCGGTAGGTACTTAAGTACCCGGTTACCCAGGGACCATCCTGGAAGCCCACTAATATGTGGAAGTCCGCCCTACAAGGAAGGGGGAGCCGATTGATGGGATCCAATCGAAGCAAGTGGAAGACTGAATATATGCCCACTTGATGCATCATTTCATTCATTATTGCATTAATTATATGTTACCTATATTTGATGGCATGTGTTTATCCTGTTTAATTGAAATGCATGTGAACCGTATTGGGTTACTCACTGGGCTTTCCAGCTGACGTTGTGGATTAAAAATATACAGATGATGTAGACGTTGAACCTTCAGAGAATGCCCCTGATAATGAGATGGGACCACTAGAGGAACCGCAGGACTATTGGCCTAATTTAACCGAGGAAGAAGTGGCGGCCCTGAACCAAGACGTTTAGACTAGTTTCTTTTATTTTATTATTTTCAATAATTAGTAGACATTTAATAAAGTCCCAAATGGGTGGACTTAGTTTATAGTTGAATACTTCATGAATAAATGAGAACTTAGTATTTCATCATTTTATGCCTCTTAAAGTTGTTTAACGTTATAAATGCACTTAGTGCACCAGTTATACCCCGTAAACTGGGCCGGAGGGTGCACACTCTGAGTCCGGATTTCGGGGCGTGACAGAATGGTATCAGAGAGAGGCTTTTCTTAAAAACCTAGTTGACCTGTAGGTTATGACCCCACTTTTCTACATAAATGGTAGACCCCTGAAAATTAGAAAACAAACTTAGGACATTCCCTAAATGATCGGGGTAAATATAGAGAACTTAGAAATCAAAATTAGGGATCAAAAAAAATAATAATAATAAATAAATGAATAAATAAATAAAAATGAAAAGTACTGCTCATCTGAAGTCCAATATAGACTCAAAGTGCTTATTGTTATTGATAATGGAATTATAGATCATTTTATAGCAATTAGGTATTGTTAGATGATTTTATAACACACAAAACCTGCTGGACAGCAATGTCCATCAGAATTATTGATTTTTGTAAAATTCATATCTATTAATATACAGCTCCGATCAGTGTGATTTAAAGGCCTGATCGTAGCTGGGTAAGTTTAGTTTAATATAAAATTTGTAAAAAAATATAAACCCCTTAGTGGCTCATGGGGACTAAATTTCGTTATTCCTCTTAGGTGATTATGGCTCCTAGGAAATCAAAAAGCCTTCGTGATATAGGACCATCAACAAGTGTAACTGTGGCCCAAGGACCAGTAGTGAATCCTACAGTGGTGGTAGAAGAAGAGGCGTCAAATAGAGAACAAGATGAAAATTATATGGAGGAAGAAGAAAACTTTGAGGAACAACAGAATCTTGCACCACCTCTACCGGCAGCAAATCAAAATGAAGCGGGGCCCAGTACTCGGTTACCATTGTCTCCTAGGACAACGCAGGCGAATCCTACGGGACCCAACATTCAACCCTTGGATGCAGCATTCGGATTACTTCACCAAATGGCAGCAATGATGAAACAACAACAGGAACAGTTTGCTGCACAATGGGCTGACATGACTCAAGCACCACGTGGAAATCGACAGACAATGCCAATAAGATCGGAACAACCACGAGAGGTGGACTTGCTGGAGAAGTTCACCAAACTCAGGCCTCCGGTGTTTCAGGGCGCCACAAATCCAACTATAGCGGAGGATTGGTTGGTCCAAGTAGAGAAGGTATTAGAAGCAATGAACTGCCCTGATAATCAAAAGGTTCGATTGGCCTCATTCATCCTCCAAGGCGAAGCAGATGTTTGGTGGCGTGCGGCAAAGCGGGTGGTGGAAGCTAATCATGAGTGGACATGGGCAGAGTTTGAGAAGAAATTTCGTGAGAAGTATTTTCCTCGGGCCTACAGAAATCAGAAAATGGCCGAGTTCACTAAGTTAGAACAAGGCTCAATGACTGTGGCTCAGTATGAGGCTAAGTTTGCAGAATTGTCCAGATATGTTCCGAAAATCTTGGAAGATGAAGAATATAAAATCTCTAAGTTTGATGAAGGACTTCGTCAGAATATTCGAACAAAATTCTGCACCGACACTATTAAAAGCTATGCTGAGATAGTGGACAAAGCGTTCAAGGCTGAAATGGATAATGAACGGTTCCAGAAATCTCGCACTCAAATAACTGGAAGTCAGTCTAGGTCTGCACCAAGTCAGCAGCAATCATTAGAGAAGAGGCAAAGGGTTAATGTACCAACTTTCGTGGCGAACAATCAAGACCAGTTCTTTGCTGGAAACTGCGGTCACTGCAATAAGTATGGACACAAAGCAATACACTGTCGGACTCGACTTCGCGACATGGGTTTACTACCTTCCTTACCTTCCCGTGCGCAGTTCCCTGCTACAACTCAACAGTCAGGCATGACATCTCAGGCATCGCGGTCAGCAAATCCCTATCCTCAATCTTCAAAGTTGTTACCTCCCAGGCCGCAACAGTTCCAACAAAATCGGCCCCAGCAGCCAGCTCGACCTACGACTTCTCAGAATCGAGGAGGACAACAATTTAAACAACAACCTATGCAAGGAAAAGTATATGCGATTGCACCAACTGCTGAGCCAGAGGTGGACAACAATGTGGTGGAAGGTATGGCAAATGTTCGTGATAAATCTGTTACTATTCTTTTCGACTCTGGTGCTAGCTTATCTTTCATATCAACTACTGTAGTGGAACACTTAGGCCTTAAACCAGAACACCTTAGAAAAACAATCTCAGTTGAGACACCTATAGGAAAGGCAGTAGTCTTGAAACAAGTGTGTAGAGCATGTCAACTCAATATTGGTGGTGTACTTATGCCAGCAGATTTGATTGTGATGGACATGCCAGGGTATGATGTAATCCTAGGTATGGACTGGCTTACCTCGAATCGAGCTAAAATAGATTGTCATGATAAGTCAGTTACTTTTTCTATTCCTGGCAAAGAACCATTCCAAATGCAGGTCATAGAGAAGGGTAAAGAATTTATACATATCATGGTGCTAAAGGAAGGTGAGTCACAAGAGCAGACCTTGGATCAAATTCCGGTGGCGAGTGAGTATCCCGAGGTTTTTCAGGACATTCCTGGATTACCACCTCGACGGGACGTCGATTTCGGTATCGATCTCTTACCAGGTACTGCACCAATCTCTATTCAGCCATACCGAATGTCGACAATGGAATTAAAGGAGTTGAAAGATCAGCTGGGTGAATTAACAAAACAAGGTTTCATAAGACCTAGCACATCCCCGTGGGGTGCGCCAGTAATTTTTGTAAAGAAGAAGGATGGTAGTATGCGATTATGTATTGACTACCGTCGGCTGAATGAGGTGACCATCAAGAACAAATATCCATTACCTCGTATCGACGATTTATTCGATCAGTTGAAGGGTGCTTGTTATTTTTCTAAAATCGATTTAAGGTCGGGATATCATCAGCTACGAATTAAGGAAGCAGATATATACAAGACGGCGTTCCGAACACGATATAGGCATTATGAATTTTTGGTTATGCCTTTTGGGTTGACCAATGCCCCAGCCGTGTTTATGGATTTGATGAACAGAATATTCCAGCCATATCTAGATCAGTTCGTTATCGTATTTATCGATGATATATTAATTTACTCGAAGACTAGTAGAGAGCATGAGACGCATTTGAGGACAGCATTGCAAGTTCTGAAGGATAACCAACTGTATGCAAAATTTTCGAAGTGTGAATTCTGGGCAGAGAAAGTTCAATTCCTCGGCCATGTTATCTCCAGAGAAGGAGTAGCAGTGGACCCGGCAAAGATTGAAGCAGTAGTCAAATGGGAACAACCCACTAATGTGTCGGAAATACGAAGTTTCCTTGGTCTGGCTGGATATTACCGGAGATTCATTAAAGACTTCTCCAAAATTTCTGGCTCGTTAACCAGCTTGACTCGGAAGGGTGTACCTTTTATATGGACCGAAAGCTGTGAAGAAGCATTTCAGGAGTTGAAAAGACTTCTAACTACTGCCCCTGTTCTTACCCTTCCACAAGAGGGTGCGAAGTTTATACTCTATACCGATGCATCTATTCTAGGCCTAGGTTGCGTTTTAATGCAAGAAGGCAAGGTGATAGCATATGCGTCAAGGCAATTAAAGAATCATGAACGTAATTATCCTACACATGATTTGGAATTAGCCGCTATTGTATTCGCCTTAAAGATTTGGAGGCATTATTTGTATGGCGAGCGGTTTGATTTATTCACCGATCATAAAAGCCTACGATATTTGTTCTCTCAGAAGGAGCTAAATATGAGACAGCGAAGGTGGGTGGAATTTCTGAAAGATTACGATTTCGAATTATTATATCACCCTGGAAAGGCAAATTTAGTAGCAGACGCTCTCAGCAGGAAGCAATATAAGCAGCAAATCATGGCAAATCTCATGGTTCACGAATGGAAAATGCTTGATGATGCAAAGGAATTCGATGTAGAATTATTATTCCGTGATCATGAGTGTGTTCGATTGGGAAATCTCAGGATAAGACCAACCTTAGCTGACAGGATCATAGAAGCCCAAGGAAGTAGTGAATGGTTACAACAAGTGATAGTTAAACATCAAGGGAAAGAAGCTTCTGAATGGAAGATATGGGAAGACAAAGGTATTCGGTATCGTAATCGACTATGCGTACCGAATGTACCTGAATTAAAAGAAGAAATTCTGAAGACAGCTCACCGAACAAAGTTCACGATTCACCCTGGGAGTACAAAGATGTACCAAAACGTGAAGCAGCTGTATTGGTGGCCAAATTTGAAGAAGGATATCGCAGAATACGTGTCACGGTGTTTTATCTGTCAGCAGGTGAAGGCTGATCATCAAAATCCGTCCGGACTTCTTCAGCCGTTGAAGATACCTGAATGGAAGTGGGATTGTATATCCATGGACTTTATAGTTGGGCTACCCGTGACTCAGAAGAAGCACGATTCGATTTGGGTGATTGTTGATCGATTAACGAAATCGGCTCATTTCATTCCCATTCGAATAAATTATTCGATGGATGTCTTAGCCAGACTATACATCAAAGAAGTCGTACGGTTGCATGGTGTACCAAGTTCCATTGTCTCAGATCGTGACCCTCGATTCACATCACGGTTCTGGACAAGTTTACAAGAAGCCATGGGTACGACTTTGGACTTTAGTACAGCTTATCATCCACAATCAAATGGGCAGACAGAAAGGGTGAACCAGATACTCGAAGACTTGTTACGTGCATGTGCTCTCGATTTCAAAGGCAGTTGGGACGATAATCTGCATTTTGCTGAGTTCGCCTACAACAACAGCTATCAAGCTAGTATTTGTATGGCACCGTACGAAGCATTGTATGGGCGACCTTGCCGAGCACCTAATTGCTGGACAGAAGTGGGTGAGAAGAGTTTGATCGGTCCCGACATTATTCAGGAAGCTTCAGTAAAGGTTGAACTCATTCGGAAGCGTCTATTAGCAGCTCAAAGCCGGCAAAAGAGTTATGCAGACAACAGAAGACGAGACTTACATTTTCAGGAAGGAGATCATGTTTTTCTCAAAGTTTCACCAATGAAGGGATTAATGCGATTCGGAAAGAAAGGCAAACTAGCTCCCCGTTTTATCGGTCCATTCCAGATTATAGAGCGAATAGGAGCTGCAGCGTACAAACTTGCGTTACCACCTCAACTTGCAAGTGTTCACAATGTATTCCATGTGTCTATGCTACGAAAGTATGAAAGAGATGCTTCGCATACTATGGATTGGCAAGACCTGGAACTTCAAGAAGACGTCTCTTATGTAGAAAAGCCGACTCGTATCTTGGACCGGAAGGAGCATGTACTACGAAACAAGACTGTGCTGTTAGTTAAAGTGTTGTGGAACCATCATGGAACAGAAGAAGCATCATGGGAGCAAGAGTCGGAAATTCGCGAAAAATATCCTCTGCTATTCGAATAAGAACCCAGGTAAATTTCGAGGACGAAATTTTTATTAGGGGGGTAGAATGTAACGACCCTAAAATTTCGGTAGGAAAAATTTTCTTTTAGGAGCAAAAATGGGTTTAGCTAAATAAATTTAAGATGATAAAGAAAAGAAAAGCATGGACTGATTGGTTAAAGCCCTCTTAAGCGAGAGGGAAGACCAGGTATCGAGTCCTATCACTAACAAGAATTTAATTTTCTTTTTTTGCTTTAAATACGAATTTTGAAATTCAAAATTAATCTTATCTTATCTCAACCAACCCATCTTATCCGCAACAAATCTCCAACGAACGTCTCTTTAAAAAGAGAAAGAACGAGATGGTTTTCATCCATCGTAAAAGAAAGGAAAGGAAAGGAGAGAAGGAAGGAGGAATAGAGGGATCTTGCGGCTAGATCAAGTAGGTGTTCTTTTTATTTTATTTAAGTAGGCCAGATCCAGCCAATGAGCGGGTCAGATCGTCCGTCCGTTCATTGTACTGATCTAGGGACCTTATCTTTATCTTAACCCTTGAATATATGATCACGATTGATGGGGACCATTTGGGTGGGCCAGGAATCGATCTGGATGGGTCATAATGACCATATGGCCAAAATGTACATGGGCCTCAAAATTCAGATCGAATGGACCTTCAGATGGGCCACATCAATTGAATGAATGATAGCCTTTAAAATTTGTTTTGTTATTGTTTTATTTAATTAGTAAATTAATTCTGATAAATTATATTATTCCAAAACATTATTGGGCCACAATGAGGTGGCCGACCCAATGGTCGGACCAGATCTCTCGTAGACCCCACATACACTTTTTAATCGTTATAATAATAATAATAATAATAATAATAATAATATTAAAAAAAAAAAGAAAAGAAAAAGGAAAAGTGGCTGGACGTCCAGCGTCTCTGACGCTGGAACGTCCAGCGTTGGACTTTTGACAGGGTGACTTGGGGGCCCCACTCATGGGACCCACCTTGATGTATTTTGTACATCCACTCCGCCCATTTATTTCCCTATTTCATTTTAGGATGGGGGTTCGAATTTGGACCAAAACTGAGGTCCGAATGGGCCACACCATCTGAAACAAACTAATGGTGAAAACTTATAAAATAAAAATAAAATTTAAAAAGGTAGAAATTCTGGGCGTGGACAGCGGTCCACTCATGGACCCCACTGAGATGAAATCAGTAGATCCAAGCCGACCATATGTTTTAGTATAATGTTTTACAGCTTGGGTCCAAAAATCAGATAAATCCGAATCTCAGGTGGCCCACACCACTTAAAATATTAATGATAACAACACACATGGTTGAGGCAGTCCGATTTTGGATTGCTGTCCACTTTTGGGACCCATTTGATGACATTTTAAGAAATCTAATCCGTCCAATATCTTAATAAATAAGTTTTCTAGTTAAGGACCAAAAATGGCCCGTACAGGATATTCCAGTGGGCCATACCAAGATAAACAGTGGGGACAACACCTGTCCACTGGTTAGGAGCTTGTGGGCCCCACTGTGTAGTTTTTGAAAAATCCGATCCACCCAATCTCTGGAGTAATGAATTATTAGTCTTGTGAAAAAAAAATCAGCCCAATCAGAGTTCCAGGTGGGCCATGCCAAGTGAAATAGTGGGGAGGCACGGTATGGATTATCATAAATGGACCATTTTAGGATATCCTACGACAAAATCCTTGCAAAATATAATCAATCATATTTGGTAGTGTACCATTGGGGAACTTGTGACCAAGTATAGGATGACCACCAGTCAAGTGGGCCGTACCATCAGAAAATTGTAAAAGGGGCCATTCCTTTTGGAAACGTGGGTCACAATAATCAAATCTGGACCGTCCATTAAGGAACCAAAACTCAATAAAGTATAATCCAAATTGAAAATAAGTATATTAAGGTTAGATTGGTGGTTTATAAATATAAATTACATTTATTGTAGATTCAGGACCGATTCTGCTCAGGACGTGACACAATTAACAAAGTAATCGCCACTATCAACAGGTGAGTACATCCCAACACGTTTCCTAGTCATTTTAATTAAGTAAGTTGTGTGATGGATGCAATATGTGATATTGATTAATTTGTGCTTGTTTAAATATTATTTAAATACTATTTATAAATGTCATGAAAGATTGCCTCTCAAAATGAGAGATGAAATGTACGGACGTAAATTATTGCATGCATTATGAATTATTGTGCCTGGAGTTCGACTCTGGAAGACCGGTAGGTACTTAAGTACCCGGTTACCCAGGGACCATCCTGGAAGCCCACTAATATGTGGAAGTCCGCCCTACAAGGAAGGGGGAGCCGATTGATGGGATCCAATCGAAGCAAGTGGAAGACTGAATATATGCCCACTTGATGCATCATTTCATTCATTATTGCATTAATTATATGTTACCTATATTTGATGGCATGTGTTTATCCTGTTTAATTGAAATGCATGTGAACCGTATTGGGTTACTCACTGGGCTTTCCAGCTGACGTTGTGGATTAAAAATATACAGATGATGTAGACGTTGAACCTTCAGAGAATGCCCCTGATAATGAGATGGGACCACTAGAGGAACCGCAGGACTATTGGCCTAATTTAACCGAGGAAGAAGTGGCGGCCCTGAACCAAGACGTTTAGACTAGTTTCTTTTATTTTATTATTTTCAATAATTAGTAGACATTTAATAAAGTCCCAAATGGGTGGACTTAGTTTATAGTTGAATACTTCATGAATAAATGAGAACTTAGTATTTCATCATTTTATGCCTCTTAAAGTTGTTTAACGTTATAAATGCACTTAGTGCACCAGTTATACCCCGTAAACTGGGCCGGAGGGTGCACACTCTGAGTCCGGATTTCGGGGCGTGACAGAAGACGTCCGACCGGTCATGACCGGTCGGACAGTGCTGCTGGGAATTCAATGAATAGGACCGACCGGTCAAGACCGGTCGGTCAGTGTTGCTGCAATGTGAAGAAAAACATCCGACCGGTCTTGACCGGTCGGAGTGGCTTGCTGGATTGAGGTTCTACAAGGCCCGACCGGTCTTGACCGGTCGGGCATACCTGCTGGAGTATTTTCACTTGAGGCCGACCGGTCTTGACCGGTCGGCCATGCGTACTGAGTTAGAATTTTCTAATTTCTTCCCGAAATTCTCTGCGCTGCGTAAGTGTTACGCAAATTTTCGATTCTTCCGACGTTGGGGAACCTCCAAACTATAAATAGACACCTAGGGATTGTTTCTAGGGTATCCTAGAAGGGCTCAAGCGAGGTTGGAGGCTGTGGAAGTGAAGATTGGAGTTTCACAACTCCTTTTGGTTTGCTTTACTGTTTTCATGTTTTTTTCATGTTTCCTTGGATCATGAGCAGCTAAACCTCTTAGCCAGGGCTAAGAGGTGAAGCTTGTAGTGTATCCAAGATGTTTTAATTCGTAGTAAGTGGTTTTCAGTTTGGAATTAAGGATTATGAACTAAGGTTTGAAGTTTATACAAGTTTTTAAGTAATTTCTCTTAGTCTTGTGATGACTCATGGATGTTTGGATGAATTACTTATCTGCTTAATTTGTTTGCAACGGTCTAGACCTGTATGATCCGAGGAATTGGAGTGCGCTCTAGTACCAAGCTCTTCAAAAAGGGGCTTCATGCCAAAGTTCTAGTTTTGGTTGATTATCTGGAATATGTATGGACTGTGCATATAATTTGAATCCAGTTCAAATCATGATCTAGCCTTGTCTTGTGAGAAGACTTGAGGATGGTTATGATTGGGAATTGGACCTATAGAAAAGGTGAATGACCTATGCAATGAGCATGCTCAGATCAGCCTAGAGTTGAGTGAACTTTATGCACAGAACTTACATGTTACAGACCTCTGGTTTAACAGTTCTATCATCCGACTAGATAGACCTGACTGGTGATTCTAGTTGAGAGAATGCTAAACCACAGCGGATTGAACATCGAGGATTGCTACAAGTGGATCCTCGAACCCCTAGTGCCTTCTTATAATTGTTTACATTCAATTTAGCTTAAACTGTTAATCACACACATTCTATTCAAACTTTGATTGTTAGCTTCAATAGAAACTTGTGGATGAGTTTGTGACATCCTACATAAGTCCCTGTGGATCGACCTCGGTCTTACCGAGTTTATTACTACATCGCAACCCTACACTTGGGGAAGCGAACAAGTTTTTGGCGCCGTTGCCGGGGACTTTTGACGGTTTTCACAAATTTCTGAAATTAGTATATATTTAGGATTTTTTTATTTTTAGACTAACTTAGTTTATTTATTTGATTTTTCTTTTCAGGGATTTTTAGGAAGCCGAAGAAGAGTCAAGGATTTCAAGTGCAATTCAGGTGTTATCCTTCTAAAACCTTACTCTTCTCCTTCTCCTAGTCATTCTTATTTTATTCATCTCTTGTAGAGTGGGTGGAGACTCCTTTTGGATCTCTGAAAGGTCGGCCTTTTTGCCACCTGGATTCCTATTGGTCGGCTCTGCCGTCTTGGATCACCTTGTGCTCAGGGATTTCTTTTCTCATCTCTACTCCTCTTTCTCCTTTTTCTGCACTTTTTCTCAAAAGATTCAAAGAGTGGGTGGGGTGTTCTCTGAACCCCTATTGACCAGGAGAAATCGGTCTCTATCTTTGTTTCTGGCCTAGCCATTGCAAGACACCTTGTGCTTCAGTCTTAGAGAAGAGTAAAGAAAAAGAAGGAAGAATTCTTTTTCCTTTTTGTTTCTTATTTTTTATTTTGCATGCCACATTGGGCTCGGGATTCCAATAACCGACTCATAAGTGAAGGGGGGATAGTTGAAGGCATTGATAGAGAGCCACGTGTTAGGAGACATCTAGATTCTCCAATTTTATCTGAAAGTAGGTTCAAAATCAAACCGAAACAGGGGAGAATGTGGTTGAGAATGTTCCCCGACCTAGGACTTTACGTGATTTCTTGCAACCTGCAAGAACGAGCACTCCCTCATGCATAGTATTTCCACCAAATGCAGGGAATGTGGATTTGAAACCGGGAGTGATCAATCTTCTCCCTAAATTCCATGGTTTAGACAGTGAAAGTGCCTATCAACACCTTAGGGAGTTTGATGAGGTAATCACCACCATGCACTTTGCAAATGTGACTGAAGATGTAGTAAGACTTAAATTCTTCCCTTTCACTCTTAAGGATAAAGCCAAGGGTTGGCTTTATGCATTGAGGCCAAGATCAATTGGGTCATGGAATGATATGCACAGAGAATTTATAAAAAAATTCTTCCCTACTCACAAAATGAACATGCTTAAGCGCCTTATCATGAACTTTGCCCAAAAGGAGGATGAAACCTTTTCCCAATGTTGGGAGAGATTCAAGGACCTATTAAACGCATGCCCACATCATGGCTATGAAAATTGGCGGATTATAAGCTTTTTCTATGAAGGACTGATTCCATCCATGCGCCAATTTATAGAGATGATGTGTAATGGGGAGTTCATGAATAAGGAAGCTGATGAAGCATGGGATTATCTGGAAGAATTGGCTGAAAGTGCACAATCTTGGGACACATCTAAACCAACAAATTCCAAGATTGGCCAACAAAAGGAAAAGGGAGGAATGTATGTCTTATCAGAAGAAGATAGCATAAGTGCACGGTTGGCTAGCCTTACAAGAAAGGTCGAAGCCATGGAATTAAGGAAAGGAGAAACAATCAACTCCACTGAGGTTGAAACTGTTTGTGGAATTTGTGCTGGAAATCAACATGCTACACCAGATTGTCCCACAATTTCAGCAGTCCAAAGCATCTTACAAGAACAAACAAATGCCATAAACAGTTATCAGCAGCAATATGGTGCTCCAAACTCAAACACGTATAATCCTAATTGGAAGAACCAGCCCAACTTCAGTTGGAGGAATGGACCCACTGCAAATGCAAACAACACTCCAAAAGTATCACTAGAAGAGATGTTGGGTGCACTCGTATCGGTCCAGAATGAGTATAACAAGACAAATTCTCTAAAAATAGATGGGTTCATGCAAGAGCAATTGAAATTCAATCAAAATTCAAACCAAGCCATTAATGAATTGAAAACATCTCTGGCTAGAGTTGAAGCTCACCTGAGTGGTAGAGAGAAGGGCACACTTCTTGCTCAAACTCTTCCTAACCCAAGGACCCAGTATGAGATACAAGATGCAAGCTCATCCTCCCACCATACGGAACATGTCCAAGCTATCACCACTTTGAGAAGTGGGAAAGAAATTGATAAATCCAATCCGGTGAAGGCCCCCAAGCCTAAGGATCCGGAAATTCCCAAAGAGGATGATAGCCCAAACAATATTCCACAAGAGAAAGAACCGGAAAGACAATACAAGCCGGTTGCCCCATTTCCACAAAGGATGATTTCACCTAAACCTTTAGATAAAAATCTGGAAATTCTGGAAGTTTTCAAGCAGGTGAAGATCAACATTCCGCTGTTGGATGCAATAAAACAAATACCATCTTATGCCAAATTTTTAAAGGAATTGTGTACAATCAAAAGGAAACATAACGTTCACAACAAAGTGCTTTTGGCTGAGAATTTGAGTGCCATCATCAAACAAGAGGTGCCCCAAAAATACAAAGATCCGGGTAGTCCAACCATATCATGCATCATAGGAGACTACCAGATTAAACAAGCCCTACTCGACTTGGGGGCAAGTGTGAATCTCATTCCATACTCGGTCTATGAACAACTTGGGTTAGGTGAATTGAAACCCACCAAAACCACACTCCAACTTGCTGATAGATCCATCCGGATACCGAGAGGAATGGTAGAGGATGTTCTAGTCCAAGTCGATAAATTCTACTACCCAGTAGATTTTATTGTCTTGGACACACATCCTGTGATAGGCACCGGTACTCAAATTCCCGTCATACTTGGACGACCGTTTCTAGCTACCTCAAACGCCATTATCAATTGTAGAAACGGACTTGTACAAATGTCCTTTGGAAATATGACCCTTGAGCTTAACATATTTGAGTTATGCAAACAACCGCGGGAAGTTGATGATGATATCCACGAATTAAACATGATCGAATCATTCGTGGAAGATACAATCCCCTTGTCACTATTTTCCGACCCTTTGGAGGCATGTGTGGCCCATCTCCATGATATGAATGATGATACAACACAAGAGATGGATGCCATTCTAGATGAGATGATGGTGCGTGAAAATAAAAGATGGAGGACCCCAATTGAACCTTTGCCTATAAATGAGAACAAGGCCCTCCCATCCAACATTAAGGCACCAAAACTCGACCTAAAACCATTGCCAAGTGAGCTAAAATATGTTTATTTGGGTCGAGATGAGACATATCCAGTGGTGATTTCTTCCCACTTGGATGAGGAACAAGAGAGTAAGCTAATAGCCACTCTATTAGAGCACAAGAGTGCCATCGGATGGACAATTGCGGATCTCAAAGGCATAGACCCACTGATTTGCACTCACCGCATACACCTTGAGGAAAATGCAAAGACATCCCGGCAACCACAAAGACGACTAAATCCAAATATGAAGGATGTGGTTAAGGCCGAAGTGGTGAAACTATTGGATGTAGGTATCATTTACCCAATATCTGATAGCCAATTGGTGAGCCCAACTCAAGTGGTGCCTAAGAAATCCGGAATAACCATCGTAGCCAATGCCAATAATGAACTCGTACCAACTAGAGTCACTACCGGTTGGAGAATGTGCATTGACTACAGGAAGCTAAACACTGTCACGAGGAAAGACCACTTCCCCCTACCGTTTGTTGATCAGATTTTAGAACGGTTGGCGGGTCATTCCCACTTTTGCTTCCTTGATGGCTATTCAGGGTACAACCAAATAGAAATTGCCCGTGAAGACCAAGAAAAGACTACATTCACATGTCCATTCGGCACTTTCGCCTATCGACGGATGCCGTTTGGACTATGTAATGCCCCTGCCACCTTTCAACGTTGTATGATGAGCATCTTTTCTGACATGGTGGGGACAATTCTCGAAGTCTTCATGGATGATTTTTCCGTATTCGGTTATAGCTTTGATGAGTGCCTTGAGCACTTGAAATCTGTGCTAAAAAGATGTGAAGAGAAGAACCTTGTGCTCAATTGGGAAAAGTGTCACTTCATGGTTAAAAAGGGAATTGTACTTGGTCACATCGTTTCACAAAATGGAATTGAGGTGGACAAGGCGAAAATTGACCTTATCTCTAACCTTCCACCACCCAAAAGCATACGAGATATACGGTCCTTTTTAGGACACGCAGGATTTTATAGACGGTTCATAAAGGATTTCAGTTCACTCTCTCGTCCTTTATGTAACCTACTTCAAAAGGAAAATTCATTTGAGTGGAGTGAAGAATGTCAAAAGGCCTTTACCACCCTTAAAGGCATGTTGACATGCGCCCCAATAATGCAACCACCTGATTGGAGCCTTCCTTTTGAGATTATGTGCGATGCTAGCGACTATGCTATTGGGGCCATGTTAGGCCAAAGAAAAGATAAAAAGCCATGTGTTATCTACTATGCAAGTAGAACCCTAAACTCAGCCCAGGCAAACTACACCACTACTGAAAAGGAACTTTTAGCCGTAGTTTTTGCCTTGGAGAAGTTCAGATCCTACTTGATTGGATCCAAGATCATTGTATTCACTGACCATGCCGCACTTAAGTATCTTCTCTCTAAGAAGGATGCTAAACCACGGTTATTAAGATGGATCCTCCTACTCCAAGAATTCGACTTAGAAATACGTGATAAGAAAGGAGTAGAGAATGTAGTAGCTGACCACCTCTCTCGACTTGTCCTCACTGATTCCCCTGAAACGACTGCAATCAATGACATGTTCCCTGATGAACAACTTTTTGCTGTTTTCCAATTGCCATGGTATGCAGACATTGCTAATTATCTTGCTACAGGTACAATTCCTACATATTGGAAAAAGCAAGATAAGGATAGATTCTTCTCAGAGGTACGGAAATTTCTATGGGACGACCCATACTTGTTCAAGTATTGTCCCGACCAAATCATAAGGAGATGTGTCCCAGATGATGAGCAACAAAGTATCATCTCCTTCTGTCATTCTCAAGCATGTGGTGGCCATTTTTCGGCTAAAAAGACCACAGCGAAAATTCTACAATGTGGGTTTTATTGGCCCACCATGTTCAAAGACACACATGAGTTTTGCAAAGCTTGCGAACCTTGTCAAAAATTAGGAGGAATCTCCCGTAGAAATATGATGCCACTCAATCCCATCTTAATTATCGAAATTTTTTATTGTTGGGGCATCGATTTCATGGGCCCATTCCCATCTTCTTTTGGAAACTTATACATCTTGCTTGCCGTTGATTATGTTTCCAAATGGGTCGAGGCCATCCCTTGCCGGAATAATGACCATAAAACGGTCATTCGATTCTTAAAAGAAAACATTCTTTCCCGGTTTGGAACGCCTCGAGTCATCATAAGTGATGGAGGGTCTCACTTTTGCAATCGCCCTTTTGAAGCATTAATGAAGAAATATGGCGTAACGCACAAAGTGAGCACTCCCTATCACCCACAACTAGTGGACAAGATGAGATATCCAATAGAGAGATTAAACACATTTTAGAGAAAACGGTGCATCCTGATCGCAAGGATTGGTCACTTCGACTTACCGATGCGCTTTGGGCTTACCGTACTGCCTTTAAAACTCCTATTGGAATGTCTCCCTATAGACTTCTCTATGGGAAGGCTTGTCACTTGCCTGTGGAGTTGGAACATAAGGCGTATTGGGCTATTAAGAAGATAAATTTCAATCTTGACAAGGCAAGCTCGTTACGCAAACTACAATTGAATGAACTTGCAGAAATCCGTAATGAAGCTTATGAGAATGCAAGAATTTACAAGGACAAGACGAAGATATTCCATGATAAGAATATTCTTCGCAAGACATTCACGATAAATCAAAAAGTCCTCATGTATATTTCTCGCTTACATCTATTTCCGGGAAAATTGAGATCTCGGTGGACCGGTCCCTACATTGTGCAAACTGTCTATCCATATGGGACTGTCGAGCTGTTAAATCCAAGGAACGGCAACATTTTTAAAGCAAATTGGCAGCGATTAAAGCCGTTCTTTGAGAACTTCCCTTCAGAAGGTATGTCCATACCTCTGAATGATCCTGTGTATCAGGATGATTGATCACCTAGTCTGATGGAGGTATAGAGTAGTTAGGATTAGGATTTTGCTGTTTTTGTTTTCGTTTTCATAGGTTTGTTAGAAGGAGGAAGATCTCCACTTTTCACTCTCTCAGGTACTATCATTCCTCACTCCCTTTTATTTTCAAATTGCTCTCATGTTTTGCTCATTGCACATCTTTTACATTGAGGACAATGCAAGATTTGGTTGGGGGGTGTAGGATCACTTGGATGAATCCAGCAATTTGCAACATTTCAAGCAATCATGTGGAAATTTTTTTGATTTTTCAAAAATTTGAAACTCTTTTGGAAAACACTGGTTCTAGGCATTCGAGTTGATATGAGCATAAGAGGAGGAGATATGAAGTGTATAGGGCTGGAAGTCTGGAATTCCTCACAGCATAATGGTTCTTATATGTGAACTCCCCTATTTTGTGATTGATAGAAAATCTGAACATCTTTACACCTAGTTCACATTACACGATTTTCATGAGTTGAAGGGATTATGTGATTTATGGATTAGCTAGACTTTGAATTAAGGTATTGAGAAATCAGGCCGGGGTACTTTGTCCATCCTTGTCCATGGGAAAATAATGAAAGATATGGATTTTTAAAAATCCTATCTAATTTAAAAAAAAGAAAAAGGAAAAGGAAGGATGAAATTGGGAATGTGGAAAAATGGTGGAGAATTTCGATTAGGGCTACCTACTACCAACCGGGGGATGGTCTACCCGTAACCAAAGCCGGAAATGGGACGTAGTGTGAAAGTCGTCGGAAGGACGGTAAGGCAAATTCCTGTCTTTGGCTTGATATGGCTCTATGTACCTTGAGTTCTATAGTCTACTTGATCTATGAAGAAGATAATCCTAAAAACTCGTGACATGAATTTTCACTACCCACACTAGGTTAAATTTGTTCTAATCTTTCTATTTATCAACCAATCGGCGGGAATTTCATACGAATGCTTATTATGCTTTGAGAGTTTACGGTTTCAACCTCTGTTGCCTAATGTTTCTGAATCTTAAGCTTATGAACCTTGGAATGTATAGAAGGATGGTTTCTGAAAGAGAGTTGAGTTTTAAAGGATGGAATTAGTTTCACGCATGTTTTGCTCGGGACTAGCAAAATACTGGTTGGGGGGTGTGTTGAGCTCATAATTATGCATATTCTAACCCCAATGCATCACTCATTATGCACGATATATACGTTTAAAGAACTAACTTAATGCATGATGTGTGATTGTAGGGACAAGATGGAGAGCTCACCATTTGAAAGCTAAATGAGGCTCCTTACAAGTATTGAAGACCATAGGATGAAGTATTGAAGGAAGATCAAAGAGAAGAAAGCAAGGAAAGAAGAAAAAAGAAGAAAGAAAGAGAAGAAAGCAAAGAAGAAAAAGTGCTGACCGGTCGTGACCGGTCGGCCAAGGAAGCCAGACCGGTTAGTAACCGGTCTGCCATGTATGGAGGATGCTGCTGAAGACGTCCGACCGGTCGGACAGTGCTGCTGGGAATTCAATGAATAGGACCAACCGGTCAAGACCGGTCGGTCAGTGTTGCTGCAATGTGAAGAAAAACATCCGACCGGTCTTGACCGGTCGAAGTGGCTTGCTGGATTGAGGTTCTACAAGGCCCGACCGGTCTTGACCGGTCGGGCATACCTGCTGGAGTATTTTCACTTGAGGCCGACCGGTCAAGACCGGTCGGCCATGCGTACTGAGTTAGAATTTTCTAATTTCTTCCCGAAATTCTCTGCGCTGCATAAGTGTTACGCAAATTTTCGATTCTTCCGACGTTGGGGAACCTCCAAACTATAAATAGACACCTAGGGATTGTTTCTAGGGTATCCTAGAAGGGCTCAAGCGAGGTTGGAGGCTGTGGAAGTGAAGATTGGAGTTTCACAACTCCTTTTGGTTTGCTTTGCTGTTTTCATGTTTTTTTCATGTTTCCTTGGATCATGAGCAGCTAAACCTCTTAGCTAGGGCTAAGAGGTGAAGCTTGTAGTGTATCCAAGATGTTTTAATTCGTAGTAAGTGGTTTTCAGTTTGGAATTAAGGATTATGAACTAAGGTTTGAAGTTTATACAAGTTTTTAAGTAATTTCTCTTAGTCTTGTGATGACTCATGGATGTTTGGATGAATTACTTATCTGCTTAATTTGTTTGCAACGGTCTAGAACTGTATGATCCGAGGAATTGGAGTGCGCTCTAGTACCAAGCTCTTCAAAAAGGGGCTTCATGCCAAAGTTCTAGTTTTGGTTGATTATCTGGAATATGTATGGACTGTGCATATAATTTGAATCCAGTTCAAATCATGATCTAGCCTTGTCTTGTGAGAAGACTTGAGGATGGTTATGATTGGGAATTAGACCTATAGAAAAGGTGAATGACCTATGCAATGAGCATGCTCAGATCAGCCTAGAGTTGAGTGAACTTTATGCACAGAACTTACATGTTACAGACCTCTGGTTTAACAGTTCTATCATCCGACTAGATAGACCTGACTGGTGATTCTAGTTGAGAGAATGGGAAACCACAGCGGATTGAACATCGAGGATTGCTACAAGTGGATCCTCGAACCCCTAGTGCCTTCTTATAATTGTTTACATTCAATTTAGCTTAAACTGTTAATCACACACATTCTATTCAAACTTTGATTGTTAGCTTCAATAGAAACTTGTGGATGAGTTTGTGACATCCTACATAAGTCTCTGTGGATCGACCTCGGTCTTACTGAGTTTATTACTACATCGCAACCCTACACTTGGGGAAGCGAACACCGACCTACTGTCCGACCGGTCGGTAGACCTGCCCAATATTATAAGTTTGGACGATATGCAATGTTCGGCCGGCTGGTCATTAGACCGGTCGGCTGATGAGGCTGTTCTGTCAATGCTGGTCCAAGACCAGTGACCGGTCGGTTGGCCGGCCAGTCGGTAGGCCTAATCTAGGCCAGTTTCAAGCTGTTTTCCAGCTGAATATGTGTGCCCCACTACGGAGATTTTCCTATTGATTTTCATAGTTGGGCACCTACTTAATGAAGGTCCAAGACTGATAATTTTGACCTTAAGACCGTGGATTAAATGGCTAAGATTGGAATGATTAAAATGCCATAAATACGGGTGTTTTGGGATCCTATAGGCTGTCTATATGCAACTTACCTTTCGAGCTTGATTTGGCTTGAACTTGAGTGCGGAAAGCTACTTTGGTCTTCAAGTCTTGAGTTTTCAAACTTCATCGGGGCTCACAAAACTCAACTGACTTACATAGTCACAGAATTGACAAAACGATGCATTGATTTGTGCACTAACAGAATCTACTAGCTTTTGTGACATTTCGAGCAATGATGTAGAAAATTTTTCAATTTTTCTAAAAGTCAAAACTCTTTTGGAAAACTTTAGTTCTATGCATTTGAGATGATGTGAGTATAAGAAGAGGAGATACGAAGTGAGGGATGTTGCAAGCTTTGAATTTCTCTTAATATAATGGTTTTATATGTGAATTCCCCTATTTTTATGATTGATAGAAAATTTGAACGCATTTACACCTAGTTCACATTACACGATTTTCATTATTTAAAAGGATTATGTGATTTATGGATTGACTAGACTTAGATTTGAGGTATTGAGAAACCAAGCCGGGGTACTTTGTCCATCATTGTCCATGGGAAAATAACGAAAGATATGGATTTCTAAAAATCCTATCTAATGTAAAAGAAAAAGGAAAGGAAGGATGAAAATTGGGAATGATGGAAAAATGATGGAAAATTGCGATTAGGGCTACCTACTACCAACCAGGGGATGGTCTACCCGTAACCAAAGTCGGAAATGGGACGTAGTGTGAAAGCCGTCGGAAGGACGGTAAGGCAAATTCCTATCATAGGCTTGTTGTTGCTCTATACACCTTGAGATCTATAGTTTAGTTGATCTATGAAGAAGATAACTCCGGAAACTCATGAGATGAACTTTCACTATGCACACTAGGTTGAATTCGTTCAAGTTTTTCTATTCATCAATCAATCAGCGGGTATTTCATATGGACACTTATTATGTTTTGAGAGTTTAAGGTTTCAACCTATATCACCTAATTTTTTTGATTTTTATGCTTGTGTGTCTTAGGATGTATAGAAGAATAGTTTCTAAAGGAGAGTTGGGTTTTGGAGGATGAACTTGTTTTACACATGTTTTGCTCGGGACTAGCAAAATGCTGGTTGGGGGGGGGGGGGGGGGGGGGGGTTGAGCTCTTAATTGTGCATATTCTAACCCCAATTCATCACTCATTATGCACGGTTTACATATTTAAAGGACTAATTCAATGCATGTTTTGTGATTACTGGGATAAGAGTGGACTTCACCCAATAGGAAACCAAAAGGGTTTATTTAGGAGCCATGGATGAAGACCCAAGGTGGGCCAAAGAGAGAAGAAAGCAAGGAGAGAAAAGAAAAGAAAGAAAAGAAGAAAGAAAGTAAGAAAAAGGAGAAAGAAAAGCAGTCCGACCAATCTTGACCGGTCAGCCAAGGAAGCCTGACCGGTCGTGACCGGTCGGCCACATCATTGGAAGCTGCTGGATGGAGAACAGCACAGTCCGACCGGTCGTGACCGGTCAGCTAAACCAGTCCAACCGGTCAAGACCGGTCGGCCAACAGGTCGCCCTTCTATTGCACTCCCTGGACTATCAAACAGAGAGGTCCGACCAGTCAAGACCGATCGGACAGCCCAGTCCGACCGGTCCAGGCCGGTCGGTCATGCGTAAATAGCAAGCTTTCTATTTTGGGCGCCGAAATTCTCTGCGCAAGTGCGTATTTTTACGCGAATTCTGGAAGATTCTTACGCAATGGATGCCTCCAAGCTATAAAAGGACTTCTTCTCTTCATACCAGATCAGGCTAGGACGTGGGGATTGCTTAGGAGACGGATTCTACTTCGAGCTTTCTTAGTTTTCTTCTTGTTTTAGTTGTTTTTATGTTTTTGAGGCTTCTAGTTCAAGGATGTTAGAGATGAACTAAAACCTCTTAGCTAGGGCTAAGAGGTGAAGCTTTTGATTCGTTTTTGATGGATTGATGCAACCTAGGTTTCCTTTTATGTTTTAATTGAAGAATTTTAGTTCAATATGAGTTTGAATCAAGTACTAGTTTGGAATTACTTTGATCTCTTGATGACTCCAGGCTCATGTGATTCTTAGTGATTCTAAGCTTGGTAGTTTACTTTCTGAGCATTGTTTATGCTTGTGTAGTTCATTGATCTATCATCGACTCCGGGCATGGTAGATCCTTTGATTGCCTTGTGTACAATGGCCTGATCTTCATGTGGGAACTCATTCAACTAAAGTTCTTATCTTTTATTATAATCTGGAATAGCTGTTTGTTGATTAATTTTGATTTAATTAGAGTTCTAATCATTAGTTGTAATTAAATCTAGTGACAAGATTTGATGAAAGCTATGGTTGTAAATCTCAACTAGATTGGAAAGAGGCTTGGCCTACACAATTGAGTGTGCCCAAGGCCTGAGCATTGGTGTGGGAATCGAATCAATGAATGAGCAACTGTTTTCGATAATTGTTTATTGAACCGCTCTATATTCCGATCGGATAGAGATATGAATTCGATTCCGATTGAGTTATACGAGATCTAGTTGTGTTGATGCATTGAAACTTATCAAAAGTGGATCCTTGGCGCTCTAGTGCCTTTTTAGATTGAAATTACCTTACACATTCACTGTTTAAACCCAAATTACTATTTTCTAAATTTAGTTCTTAATAGGATCTTAATTACTAGTTGTTTTAGACAAAATCTGAGAATACCCATTCATAAATCTCTGTGGAAATGATACTCGGTCTTTCCGAATTATTACTACTTCGCAACCCTACACTTGGAGAGTGAACATTCAATCACTATTAGTTCTTATGTTGTGGTTAACCCGAGGTTTGAAACTGCCTCATTTTTGGGCTCATGCTCCAAAATGAGATGGACAAATGGTTGAACACTGAATAAAACACACACATCATAGTAGGGTATACAAAGCACTGACCAGTACTGTGGGCACTGATCAACTGACCTCTGTAATGGCAGGGTTAACATGCAGTCCGCGTCCTTCACGGCAAGTGTCATCCTCAACTTATGGGAAATGCCCTAAAATGTGTGGCCTACCATAATGTGTATATGAAATCCACTCGGACCATCACTTACATCACTCCATGTTAGGCCCAGGGACCAAATTTCTATAGCTTCTACCACATGATTGAAAAATAGCATAGGGCAACGATCACCCTTGAAACTATTTCCATTTGTGTGGCCTGCTTGAATCACAGTTGGGCTTGAATTTTTGTCCCTAAGTATAATTTTTAGTGGGCCACATAATGTTGGATTAGATTTTGTATAATCATTACAGTAGGCCATGTAAAAAATCGAATGCATGCGCCTCTCTCCAACTGTTTTCAGTTCGTATGGCAGAAACAGACTTACTGTAACACCAGATGTTGTTGAAGCTCAACCCGGAACTGAAAGGGATCACCTGAATCAAGGATGATGTTGATTTTTGTGCGATGTCGTTAATTTAGGATAACGTACTTGGTGATGAGGGTGGATTTCACATGGACTCCAAGGTATTGCCCACCCAAGCCCTTCCACTTTTACTCGCACTCATTTAGAAAAAAAGAAAAAGCTTTATAAAATTGGGTAAACAAAACTGTTGGCTCACTGCTGCTCAACAAAGCTTCTTCTACAGTAGAGACGGAGAGAGGTGGATGTTCCATAGTAGAAACAAGAAGTAGTTGCATTTAAAATGGTATACAGAGGTGGTAAATTAGCATCTAAGTGACAGTGGCGCAAGCAGCCAACGTGCAGGGAAGTGATGTCAAAGTTTCTAAAGTGGGTAACTAATTTGGTGGGTGTTGTGGCTTAAAAGGAAATAGTACTAAGTGAATACACGCATGCGAGAGACTGCTTGGCTTCAAATCAACAGCTCCAAGGCTTGAGGGAATTTTGTCGCATGAGGGGGTGCGCTACAAGAATCAAGGCATTTCCACAAGTTCATGGTGGTTATAATGGTTCCCAACCGTCATAATGGTGGACCCACTGAATGTATGATCCTGACCATCTACTACACTGTTAGAACGGTTAAGAGTCGTCTTTCTGGACTATGTATTGTCATTGGTGAAAGGGAAAAAGGGTGAACCACACACCATGAACAGCCATCGACCCCAATAAGAGTGGCCCGGCCATTCGATAAGCGGATTGTTTGGATTTCCATCACAGGTATCTTTATGGTGGGGCCACCTTACTAATAGGTCTGATTCCTACACGTACGACATAAGTAGGATGGATTGATCATACACTTTAAAAAAAAAAAAAAAAAAATTAAAAATAAACGTTATATGTAATATAAAGCCAAGAGCCAGTACAACAAACTTTACAAAATAATAATAATAATAATAATAAAAATAAAAATAAACTGGCATATGTAATATAAAGCCAAGAGCCAGTACAACTAGCTTCTCCTAACTACTGGCTCACGACAACAAGATAGTCTGTCCATGTCACCTTTCGCTCTCTTTAAAGCATGACTAAAGTTGTGCCTACTCACAAGAGGGCTCCGACGCAAGGGTTTTGAGCCAAATGGTGTCAGCGGCAACAGACACGTCATCATCGTTCCTATGCCAACTCCACAAGGCATGACTTCCATTCACCACCTCAAACTGACCATGCCCGAAACTCGCCTCTCTGAAGATGGATATTTCAGGCTTGGGGTCCAGATACCTACACAAATTAAGCCAAGCATTCATGTAAGAATCATCAAATAATTTAAGTATTGTCTAAGTTGTCAGTTCCAATTTTTTTTTTTGTATCGATGGGAACTAATTTACTATGATACTTTGTTATGATGAGATATATAAAATTGATGGTGGTTGACTGAGTTTCATTTTTTTTTTTCATTATCAGGCATCCATGATGATGAAGACCATCATAGAAACAGTCCTCTTCATTTACAAAAAAAAAAAAAAAAAAATCCCCGCCATTCAATGTCTATAGTCCTGATGTATGGCCCAACAATCGGTGAAAACGTGTTGTGCATTTGAACATGCCAGATCTACTAATAGAATTGAAAGGGCTGAAAATCCATTGCTTTTAGGCTAACACAGTGCAATGATCTAGTAAGAATTTTATCATATTGTTCAAAGGCGCAAATTCGTATGTGAGACCCAGATGGGCCAAATCTCACTGCAAATTTCTTTTACTGGATCGATCAAAATGGATTGTAGGGGGTTGACACGGTGGATTGAAGATGGCCCAAAATCCACCATTATCAAATGATCACAACCATTCAATCAAGAGGTTGCAAAATGGCCTTAATGATATTGACTATGATGTGCAATCTGCAGTGTATCATAGGCGATCGAGCATAACTGGGTCTCACATGAATTTGCACCGTGGTAGCACAGTCGTAAGAAGTCACTGGATCATGGCTCGAGGCCAATGCAGTATTAGCCGTTTCCATTTAGCATGCATGCGTCTACGACTCTACATACACACAGATGGACTGTAAAGAACGGAATCGAGTTAAAGGTGAGCATACTTGCTGGCCAGGCCTTCTCTGTTGCCTCCATCGCCAATGGTGATATGCACAGGACCACAAGGGTCTGCTTTGCCGCCTTGTACACGTTCCTAAAACACCACATTTGAGGAATGCCAAAGTAAGTGAAATCAGAAAATTTCCTCCATGCTAATGTACAGCACGGATAGATATATGATCATGTCCACCTTTTGATTTTGTTGATAGTGGGGGACAGATCAGGCCCACCTGATTAACGGCCTAAATCTCTCGCACACCCATAAACAATAGTTATAGAAAGAAGAAAAAAGAGAGCTTACAAAGCGTTCATAGGCATGGACATGCCCTGCAAAGACGACGTCCACACGGGCCTTACAAATCAGATCTTCCATGGATTCTCTCATGCTGTCCCCCTCTCCCTGATGAGCAGTGTTGGAATTATACCAGGGTGCATGAATTAGAGCAACAAGCCATGGGGTCCTCCCCCTATCAACCTTAGCCAAGTCAGCTTGGAGCCACTTGTACTGATCTGAGTTAGAATCAAAGTCGGTGTAGGAACCCAACATGATCACATGGACCCCAGCGACTTCGAAAGAGTAGTAGAGGTTCGAGTTGGAACCAGATTCCTCGAATGGCATACGCCACCTAGCATTATACGACTTGAAGGAATGTCCCTCGATGATGGGGATATTCTCGATCTCATGGTTTCCTTGTGTGACCATCCATGGACGTTGGCTAGCTAGCGGTTCCACCAGACGGCCAAATGAATCCCAAAGTGGCTGGTTGAAGTCGGCGTATGACAAGTCGCCAGGCAAGAGAAGTACGTCGTAGTTTGAACCGTCGATGTGATCGAGGGTCGATTTGGTCCACCCGGTCTGGCCCAGATCCCCTGCGTTTGATGGGAGAGTGATACTGTCAGAGTTAGTTTGGTCATATATATGAAAACAGCAAACAAGTGTTTGACTCACAGAGTCCGACTATATATATTCTTATGAGTCTGTCGACTTGGAGTCACCATGGCCATGGGTTTAACCAATTCAAACGGGAAGAAATTCCTCACCCGGAAGCTGATTACGTGGCGTGCCACACAGACAGCGGATTTTGTGAGACCCCGGCCTCACCCAAGACGGGTCCGGCCGGAAGCCGATGTGTACCCTTAAGGCACTGAGTAAACTCTGTGGGGCCCACCGTGATTTATGTATTTTATCCACTCCATCCATCTATTTTACCAGATAATTTTAGGTCTTGAGCACAAAAAATAAGCATATCTAAAGCTTAAGTGGACCACACCACAGGAAACAGTACTGTGAATAGAACATCTACTGTTGAAATTTTCTCGAGGCCACAGAAGTTTTTGATCAAGCTGATATTTGTTTTATCCCTCCATCCATGTCTGTGTGATCTTAAGAACAGGTTGGATGACAAATAAACATCACTGTTGGCCCTTGGAAGGTTTCAAGGGTGGAAATCATCATTCCCACTGTTTCCTGTGGTACCTTGATGTATATATTATGTATCCACGCTGTCCATCCGTTTTTCCATATCATTTTAATGCATTATCCAAAAAATGAAGCAGATCCAATTATTAGGTGGACCATACCAATAGAAAGAGTGGTGATTGACCGTACTACCATTAAAAACTTCTTAGGGTGCATCATAATGTTTCCATAGTGTTTATTTACCATCCAATCTGTTGATAAGGTCACATAAGTCTGGATAAAGGAGGGAAACAAATATAAGCTTGATCCAAAACTTATGTGGCCCATTAATGGTCAATCAACACTGTTTCCTATGGTATGGTCCACCTGATAATTGGATCTGTTTCATTTTTCAGATAATGTTATAAAATAACCTGAAAAAAACGGATGGACGACGTGGATACATATTACATACAACAAGGTGGTACCCACAGTAACGCAATGGCCACACTGTCTTGGGTGAGGCCGGGGTCTCACCTAATCGGCTCTCGTGCCGCATAGCACCGACCTCGATGGTGTGCTCACATCAGTAAGTTCTGTGGATATGTTTTATAACCAAACCTTCAATCCACTTAGCGAAATTATTTTATCGCTTGAGCAAAACTCCAAATCTCAAGTGGACCACACCAAAGAAAGCAGGGGGATTGAACGTCTACCACTGAAAACTTCTTGGGGTCAGAAAAGTTCTGCCCAGTCTGATATTTGTTTTTTTACTTTCATCCAGTTCTGTGTGACCTTTTGAACAGTTTGGGTGACAAATAAAAATAATGGTGTGACCCACTTGTGCTTTGGATCAGCCTCATTTTTGGGCTGACGCTCTAAAACAATCTTGAAAAATGGATAAATGGTGTGGATATAACACATACATCATGTGGGCCCGACAGAACATGGTGACGTCAACACACCTCCCAAGGTCGTTGGAGGTGTGGCACACCACGCAATCCACTCCCACTGTAGCCGTGGTGGTGGTAAATCAGGCTTTTGCTGGGAGCGCTGGACCCTTCTACACCGAAACGAAATTTTGGGTTTACCTTACCATAATAGGTCCCACTATTTGGATGGTCCAGATTTGAGTAAGTGTTTTGAGTGTGCCACCTGTACTGTGCTTGAATTGCCACTTGGAAATTGGGACCACTTTGGTCAATTAAAATAGATAAACGCTACAGCAATTCGCATGGGAGATTGAAGAGGTTAATAATCAACTCTCACATGTGGACATGGTGCACTTGTGCAAGGTCCACATCTCCGATGGGCCACAGCACATAGAACGACGGGTATGTGTGACAGCCCGAGTTTGGGTGTGGGGCCACCATGGTCTCTCTCTCTCTCTGTATCTTTCATCAAGCCCATAAATCAGCTGTAACTCACCAGGGTGAAGGGAAGATGCAAAAAATTCAGCTTGATAAAAGCACTCAGGCAGGCCACACCATGTGAACTTAGCCATTCAGAGAACAAATTTTAAATTGTTGTCATTGGTGCTGCCCATATGATCACTTACTAATGAGGCCTATCTTCTGCATATAAGAACCAAAATATTGGGTTCTCACCTTATTGGCAAAGTGGATTTTACATATACAACATGGTGGACCTTAACAGGGATTAAGAGTTGCATAAAACAGGTGTTGCGGACGTTTCCGTTTCACACACACACACACACACAGACATATATATATATATGGGAAATGGTCCTATGAGGTCGACCTCATGGGACCTCATGGGAACTTCCCATGAGGTCAAGCTGTGTGGGCCCCACCGTGATGTGGATCGGACATCTATCCCATTAGTCACATGCACCATTTCATGGTGTGCCATGGGCTTAAAATTCAGGTCAATTCATGACTTAGGTGGTCCACACCACATACAACAGTTGAGAGGGGTGATCCGCCCATTAAAACCTTCATGATCATTTATTGGGCCCATCGATATGTTGTTCACAAATCCAGCCCATCCATTGTGTGTGTCCCACTTGTATGAGGGGTCAGACCAAGTTTCAGCTGCATCCAAAACTCAGGTGCGCCCCACCAAGTGCTTTTAGATGTTTTAAGCACGTCTTAACATGTTTTTAGATGGTATGGCCCACCTGAGTTCCTTATATAACTGATTTCTGAGATATCCCATTACCTAAAGGGGACCCATCAAATGCACGGTGTTGATGTCCAATCCACGTCACGGTGGGGCCCACACTGCTCGACCGACCTCATAGTACCATATATATATATATATATATATGAAAAGGTGCACAAAAGGTGCGCGCTAGACGTCATGGGAAGTTACTTCCTATGAGGTCGAGCTGTGTGGGACCCACTGTGATGTGTGATGGACATTCACATGCACCATGCATTTGGTATGACCCACTTGAGGCAGATTATTTGGTGTTGATTGATAACAACAGGTGTAGCTAGCCGCCCCGCATAAGCGGCATCTTAGATGACAGATATGGTACACATTATCAACACAACTTTTGAGGTACCTTCGCCGCATCTGATTATTTCTCTTTCCAACTAATAACTGAGAGAAGAGCCGAATGGAGAGCCATACCTACTACAGCAAATTTAATGGGAAGTTGAGCCGGTGGTGTTTTAAAGCTGAATTCTTGCTCCGAATCTGACCCGCATTGATAATAATACACCGTATTCGCCTTCAAGGGACCAATGACCACATCATGTATTTTTCCCGACTTGTACAGTATATATGAATACGTTGATGTTGTCCCTGTGGCTGAGAAGCTGTACACACCTGTAGAAGTACCATACTTTACCAGTGCTGGAGATTCGCCATCAGTTATCCACAATATTCTCATCTTGTCTGCACCAACCAATGATACGTGAACCTGCAAAGTATCGTTTGGTATTAGGATTTCCTTTCCAAGTTTTGAGAATTTTCATTGTAGAATACCACTCTAATAAATCATTCTTCCAGCTCACTCTTAGTGCACTGACAATGGAAGAAGAATCACACCTACCCAACACTCCTAACCATTGGATCAAAACGATGAAAACAACCGAGGATTAAGATTATTAACCAGATAATAATACCATACTTTTTGTTAACGGTGTGCTTGGTTTTATCAATTCTAAACCATGCCATACTTTTGTTATTGGTGGGTTTGGTTGCACTAAATATCATGAAATTTCAACCACCAAATAAATCCCCTGAACTAAATAATGCGGCTTTGGTAATATATATTAGGGTATTTAAAAAAGTTATTGCATATAGTTCAAATTATTGATTTGGACCGCCCATATTTCAAAATCTTAAAACTCATCTAGACCCAAGGTTACGTGGTGGGTATCTACACATCAACATCTTCTTATAAAAAAATACCTTTAAATTAAACGAAGAGAAAAATCTCTAAAAAAATGAGAAATAAAATTAATATTACTGATGAAATATCATGCTTGGATGTATGTCGTGAGCTTATATAAGGAAAGTGAACACTAGACTTTAATTTGGCTTAAAATAGTAAACTTTTATGAAATAGTACTAAAATTAGTAAAAATATGTGTAATCCTGCCAAAGCTTGTATACAACTCTTAAATGACTAAAAAAACCTTTGGCTCACAACTAGCTCTTAAAGCCCTAAAAATAGACAACAGTAAAACTTATTAGGAATAATAAATTTTAACTTAAAATCATAATTTAACCACAAAAACAATTGAATTTTGTGAAGCTATTTTGGGAAATGGACCTTGGCTAGTTGGCCCAAGTAAGAGCTTATCCAAAGCTTTCCAATTGTGTATCTATATACACAAGATAGATAAATGTCACCCTACTTCGAACCTTCTAACCTAATTTCTTTCGATCTTAATTATACATGAAGTCATTCGCCACTTGTACTGCATTAATATTCTCCACTTGAAGAGAACTCATCCTTGAGTTAGTTGGTGGTTATGACTACTACTATAGTGCATGTGATGTAGGACGTGGCACAGGTACATTCCTAGCATGGCTGGACCAAAAGAAAGCCAAATGGAAATCAACCATATCTTTTGATCCGAGCCATCCGAGGTGAACTGACACAAAAGTGGGTTGCGTCAGTTCATTTCGCAAGAAAATGCGGGCTTCTAGTTCAAAAACAGGATTTTAGAAAAAAATTTACTTTTTTATTAATTCTAATTTTTATAGTATTTAGTTATTTTTAGAGTTTTCGATTTTCATTTTTTTAGAAACTATTTCTAATTATGTTAGGATTTCTTTAGTATGGTTTAGCTAGACTTTCTATTTTTGGTAAATTAGGTTTTAGATGAGTTTTACTATTTTTAGTAAGTTCTGTTAGGGTTAGAATTTTGTTATTTTTGGAATTATGAATTAGGGTTTTTTTTATTTATTTATAATGGTATAACCTAGTTGATAGACAATTACATAATTATTTAATGAAAAACTCAAGTTTTCTCTTTTTTTCTTGTGGATTCAAGAAAATATCATTATCGATTCAAGAAACTGTTAGTGCACTTTTCTATGGCATACTAGTGCACCTTGTTTGTCAATTACTTAGGTCAGTGGGTCTAGTGTCGGTTGAGCTTAATGAAGACGAAGAAGGAAGAACGAAGACTCAAGACGGACCGGCTGCATCAAGGAAGAAGAAACAGGTAAAAGTGATGCCTTGGTGTACCCTGCCTTGACCAAAGCCTAACCCATAACCTCTTAGATGACTTGCACCAACTAGGTATACCTTTAGTCATCATCATTAGTCTTAGAACTCAATGAAAAACATGATAAATTAGACTAATTAAAGAGGTGGAAGCTGCTGTAATTAAATAGGCTCAAACAGCAGTTTCCGATAGGACTCCGATCAATCGGACACTGGCTCCGATAGGACTCCGATCAATCGGACAGAAGCTCCGATCAATCGGACAGAAGCTCCGATCAATCGGAAATTTTTCCAACAACCTTGAAAATCCATTGGACATATTTCCGATCAATCGGACAGATTTCCGATCCATCGGAAGGGGTCCGTCTGATCAATCGGACAGTGTTCCGATCAATCGGAATATCTTCCAGAGACTTCACTGGATAGATTTTCGATCAATCGGACTTGTCTCCGATCAATCGAACAGGTCTCCGATCCATCGGACCTTCTTCCGATCAATCGGAGATGCACGAATCTGCCCGTTTTTTGACCGTTGGAAGAAAATCTATTTAAGATGGGGGATTCGTTTTTTAGCCAAGTGAGGGGATTTTGAGGAGATAGAAGCCACCATTGCTAGAGATCATTAGAGGCTCTATCCCAAACCCATAGCAAGCCATTCTCCTTGTGTTTTCATCACAAGCTTGGGCCATTCAATGGCATCTTGAGAATGGACTTGTTCCCTCTTGATTCCTAGGGTTTAGACACCTTGATGATAGTTAAATCCTTTGTCTAAACACTACCTAGGAGTCCATTTAGGTGCATTCCTCTAGGAAACCCATTTCCTACCATTTGTAGAGGTTTCACCATTCCCTAGCACCTTGGGCATCTCCAATGGAGCATCACATGCAAGGTAGCTGATCTTGGAGCTGAAGCCTTGGCAAAGCAACGGCGTCAAAGATCGGGGGAGCACAAGGGGAGCTGATTCAAGCACAGGAGAGCGAGAAGAAGCAACCCAAGACGGCGCAACAAGGGGCTCAATCCGACAAGTAAGGTTGTCTTGTTAAGAGTCCATCCACTCAATTCCCTGTGGGAGTTGAGTGTAGAGTTTGTTTGACAAACTCGCCCCGGGGTCGTTAGCCGATCCTTGGCCTATTAGTTGGGCCTAAAATCTAGGGACGTCAGCCGTTCCTTGGCACGTTAGTCGGGCCTAAAACAAAGTCTCCAAGGGGGAGCCACCAACACGGGTGCAAACGTGTAGGTTGGGAGGAACCTGTAAACTCCCCGGTTGGGTGGATCCGAGTTAAAACACCTTGGTTGGGAGGAACCAGATTTAAACTCCCCAGTGAATGCCGGTGTGCTCAAAGGGGTTGAGTACTTGAACCGGGAGTGGAGTAGACAAGTAGTCGAACCACTATACATCGTTGTGTTTGTGATTGTTCTTGAGCACATTTCTCTTTATGCATTATGTTTAATTGATTAATTATGAATGCTTAGTTAGGAATGTATGCTAGGCACTTGATAGGCGCATCCACACTCACAAGATGTACTTTCACTACCTCAAGTAGACTTGAACTTCTTGATCCATCCTCACTCAAGTCTATTTGAGTAGCATAGATTAGGTTCTTCATTAGCTTAATCATTTTATTAATCTATGCTTGTTTAGACTAGGTTGTTTATAGCTTTTATCATATGCTAGTCTTTTGATTGGACCCACTTAGGCTCGGAAGCCGAAGTGTTATCGCTTACGTAGCTTAATTTGTTGAATTGTTTAAGTAGGCGAAAATAATTTTAAAAAGGTCCTAATCACCCCCCTCCTATAGGTTTAGCCATAATTCTAGTTGCTCCTCAAGCTTTCGCACGCGTATGCGTAGGGTGTCGTGTTAGGCTACCTGACACAATTTCAGAAACTACCAAGTTTATTCAAGGTTTTAATCACTTGATGAAGACAGCAATCTTTCTCATTATCTCTTCATGCTCTTCCCTATGTCAGTTAGTATCAAAGCGAGGTTTTTCCATGGCTTAATGACATCTAACCAAGGTTCAGGCAATAATCCCATGGATGGTGCTTCAAGGAATTATCCTTTGACAACAACTACATTTGAGTCGGCGTTTAAGGTGGTGCAACGGAAAAATCTACGAGCCATGCAAGGACTACAGGTAGTAATCAATTGCATGACGGAGGCCTTCGAATGGACCCATGCTTATAATAATGAGGAACATGAGATCAATAATGGAACTCGTGGTCATTATGTTCATGGTGCAACATCGGTGATAAATCGCAATGCACCATGCAATAGTGGTGAATCACAGCCCACCACTCTGATCGTGAGGAAGTTGTTACATACACCGGAGGAGATACATCTGTAGCGGCATAACATCTTTCAAACAAGGTGCACTGTAAATAAAAAAAGGTTTTGTGATATGATCATAGATGACAAAATAATGAGAATATTGTGTCAAAGTATATGGTGGAAAATTCATAACTAGAGATAGAAAAGCACCCCTCCCTATACACGATTGTATGGATTAAAGAGGTCGGCGAGACAAAGGTAACTAATAATGTCGTATTCCTTTCTCCATTGATAAATATTATAAGGACGGAATAGTGTGTGATGTAGTTGATATGGAGGCTTGTCACATGTTACTTGGTCGACTATGAGAATACGATCGTGATACCACGAATAGAGGTCGGGATAATATTTTTATTTTTGTCAAAGATGATAGAAAGATTATCCTCACCCCTATAAGTATGGATTACCAACCCAAGACTTCTAAAGTGGATGGGTAGTCTCCCATAATTGTATGAGATTTCATAAAAGAAAATCTAAAATGGGTAAAATCAATGCATTAACTGAAAAGGAAAAGGAAGTAGAACCCATAAATATCATAGGGCTCGTCAAAGAATTTAAGGAGATGGGAGAGATCAATGCACTAGTTGAAAATGGAAAAGAAGTAGAAACCACGAACACCACAAAGGAGTTGAAACCAGTGTTACAAGAGTTTGAGAAGATTATACGTGATGAACTTTCTAAGAAATTACCCCCATGCAGGATATTTCTTTTGGTTAAGCAGGATTCGTCTTCAATAACATGCAGAATCGGTCCACTCATAAATCCTCATTCAAGGAACATACACTTGACCTAGTTCCTTTGCTTAAATTACTGGGTATGAGTATTGTGACAGAAAATCTTATGGACTAAATCGTGATCGTGGATGCTGAAATTACGCCTTTTGATTTAATACACTTGTAAAGGCGTGTGCGTGAGGAAATTTAGAGGAGCAACTAGAAGTATGGCTAAGTCTTAGAGGGGGTGATAAGGACCTTTTGAAATTCTTTTCGCCTACTTAAATAATTTAACAATATAAACTAAGTAAGCAAGAACACTTTGGCTTCCAAGCCTAAGTAGGTCCAATCACAAGACTAGCATATGGTTTAAGCAATAAGCTACCTAGTCTAAGCAAGCATAGATTAACAAAAGATTAACTAATCAAGCTCCCAATCTATGCAACCTAAGTAGACTATTAGAGAATGGATCATAAGGCTCAAGTTTACTCTACTTAGTGAACATACATCTTGTGTATGAATCTACCTAATCAAGTGCATAACATACAAACCATTTAAGCATTCATATAATGATAAATGAAAGACAATGCATGAAGGAAAATGGCTCAAATGACAATCACAAACACAAGCATGGATAGTACTGGTTCGACTTTGGGTCTACTCCACTCCCGGTTTAAGTACTCAACTCCTTTGAGCACACCGGCATTCACGATACGGAGGTTTTAAATTAGGCTCACGTCTTAACCTTTACGCAGAGGTTTTACCGATTCACCTCTCAATCTGAGCAGAGTTTTCTTCATGGGCTAACTCTCAACCCAAAATGAGTTTTGGACATAAGCTAACTCTCAACCTCACACGTTTACACCCGTGCTGATGACTCACCCTTAGAGACTAGTTTATGCTTGATAAACGTTCCAAGGAACGAAAATGTCCCTAGACTTTTAGGCTCAACTAACAAGCCAAGGATTGGCAAATGACCATAGATTCGAGTTTAACAAAAAAACTCTCACTCAATTCCCACTGGGAAAAGAGTGGATGGACTCTTTATAAATGACAACCTTACTTGTCAGATGAGCCCCTTGTTTAGTGCCGCTTTGGGTTACTTGATCTCTGCTCTCCCATACTTCAATTAGCTCCCCTTTGCTCCCCCGATCGTGTTGTCGTTGCGTTGCTAATACCTCAGCTCCATATATCAATCACCTTGCATATGATGCTCCTTTGGAGATGCCCAATGCGATAGGAGGGTAAGTTTAAGATCTCTACAACTAATGAAAATGGGTTGCCTAAAGTATCTCACCTACAAGGATCTCATAATAGAGTTTTGGACGGTAATATGACTATCAAGATCAATCCAAACTCTAGAGATAAAAAAGGGATAAGACAATTTTCTTCATGAGCTTGTAATGCTCCATTCTTGTATTGAATCACAAGGAATATGCTTTAATAGGGTTAGCATTTGAATCTCTAATGGTCTCCAATGACGATGACTTTAACCTCCTCAAAATCACTCTACTCACCCCTAAAATTGACCCAAACCGTTTTATAGAAAAGTCCAAACGGATAGAAAATGGTCATAAAATGGCTAGTTGTTGACCAGTCGGCACTCAACTTCGACCGGTCAGACAGGGTCTCCGATCGGCCGATAAATGGCCTGGACTTGTTGAAGTTCACTATCCAGATTTTGCCCCCTGCTGACCGGTCGGGCGATCAGTCGATAAACGCCCAGAGACTAGCAGTTTTTACAGATTGTTGCTGTCTCATTGGGGGGTCCTGCCGAATGGTCGGACAAACCAATCAACCGGTCAACAGACTGGTGGTCTAAGGCATGTTTTCTGCTGTATTTGATTTGTGTTTTACAACAGCACATGCAACCTCTTTGGCCATTCTTTGGGTGGTATTTTAGGATACCTAAGGCCAATCTAAGATGAACACAAGTATGGTTATTAGGTCATGGTCATCTAAAGGTTTGGCGTTTTAGTTTGGTTCAAGGTTAAGGCTTCACTAAGGTATCTTTTTTACCTGTTTCTTCTTCCTTGATGTAGAAGATCCGCTTGAGTCTTCAGTCTTCATCTTCTTTAAGCTCAACTAACACTAGACTCATTGACCTAAGTAATTGACAAACAAGGTGCACTAGTATGCCACAGAAAAGTGCACTAACAGATGCCAAGGTCCAAAAGAAGTTACAGGAGTCTAATGCCAAGTATAAAGAAGAAGCTAATAAACATCGGCGTCAAAAGTTTTTCGAGTATCATGAGTCAAGTCCGTTGAATAACTTGATGAAAGTTTTTTTCAAGTGGAGGGGTCTGATGTAGAAAGTTGCACAGGTACATTCCTAGCATGATTGGACCAAAAGAAGGCCAAATGGAAATTAGCTATAACTTTTGATCTGGGTGTCATTACGAGATGCACAACCTATCAATTTTTACCGTAACAGACCATCTAAGGTGAACCGACAGAAAAGTGGATCACGTCAGTCCATTTCATAAGAAAACTCGCACTTCCAGTTCAAAAACGAGATTTTAGAAAATTTTACTATTTTATTAATTCTGATTTTTTTAATACTTTCTTATTTTTAGAGTTTTAGATTTCCATATTTTTTAGAAACTACTATTAATCATGCTAGGATTTCTCTAGTATGGTTTATCTAAACTTTTTATTTTTAGCGAATTAGGTTTTAGATGAGTTTTACTATTTTGGGTAACTTCTGTTAGGGTTATAATTTTTCTATTTTTATAATTATGAATTAGGGTTTATTTTTTATTTATAATAGTGTAATCCAGTTGATAGACAATTACATAATTATTCAATAAAAACTCTAGTTTTATATCTTTTTTTCTCTTATAGATTCAAGAAACTACCCTTATAGATTCAAGAAACTACCTTGTGGATTCAAGGTTTTAATCACTTGAGGAAGATGGTGATCTTTTTCATTATCTCTTCACACTCTTCCTTACGTTAGCGTGATACTTGAATAAATCTGTAATATTGAACATGCACAATATTGCCAAGTCCTCAGGGAGATTAACAACATATATGTTGTCACTGATCTTCCGAAGTATTTGAATAGCCGAATCTTCTTATCCTTCGACTTTTTGTATGTTTCCATGAGAAAACACTCTTTCCATAAGTCAACCATCTCTTTCCTTAAGTGAACCATCACCCTATCACCTTCTTAACACACCTTAGACTGCCTTCACTTGTCAGCATCTTCATTGTATTTAGTGGACTCTGCTAGGTTCTTCTAGAGATTTGCATGCACTAAAATGATCTTCTAGGTTTACTCATGTGACTCTCCAAGGGAGTAAAAAAAGGCATTTCACCCCATTTACTTCCAAATCCTCGATTTCATTTACATGCTCATTTACTCCCATTTCATTTCATTTCCATGCAATTACTCTCATCCAGGCACACCTCAAATTTCATTTACCTCCATTTATTCCTAATTGCCCTCATTTACCTCCATTAACTCCTAATTTCCTTCATTTACTTCCATCAAAACAGGCTCTAAGGAATACTCTAGAAGAATGATGAATGTAATACCTCTCAATACATGTGCTCCTTATATAAACCACATGTGAGAACATGTGACAAAATCTAGCGGAACTAGGATTCACATGAGGAATTGAGAGGAGGGAAGATCGAATCTATTGGGGGTGGTGCACAAAAGTTCAGGATCTCGCACCCTAACTACCGTGAATTATGGGATATGATAATGCAAAAAACATAATCAATAATCAACCACATGAACACAAAAGAGTTTTTACATGGAAAACCCTCAAACAGAGTTAAAAACTACGGAACCTCGTCCAAATCAATAATTTAATATGTAAAAGGCTATTACACAGCGATCACAAGCACAACCCGCTTGGATCCAATCAATCTTCACCCACAAGGGTGAATAGCAATCAAAGAGAACTGAAAACTGAGAGATATCATCGTATCCGAGGACATGGGAGAAACCAAGATATCGTTTGCTGCGTGGATGTGATGCGGACATTAAAGTGTACAAGCGTCGTCGTAGGAGAGCCCTAGGCCCTGGACCAACCCAAGTCACACTTTATTTGGGTGATCACTACTTAGGTCTGGCCTGTGGGCCACTTTGAAAACCCCATGTGCATAGGATGTGCATCATAAAGGCCCCAGACTGGAAAGATACACATGGGCTACATTATTTAAAGTGCCAGGATAGTTTTTTAGAGTTTTGGTAAAGATCCGACCATTGGATCGCCACCATGTGATTAAGTCCTTTTTTAATTTTTAGTGTCCATTTATGTTTTGTTATTTTTCTGCACATTTTGGTTAGTTTGGATTTCTTAGTGTACCCCTACTTTGCTAGATTTTAAAAGGGGCATGTTGGTCATTTTACTTTTGGTGTAAAAACTCTATTTAAAGGGGAACTTCCAACCCTAGCTGGGAATGAAACATCGCACTTTTTTTTCCTAGAAAAAAGAATTCATTTCTCCCATGCGACTTGGAAGAATCTTCCATGAGACTTGGAGCAAGGTGGTGAGATTCCATCTTTTTGTGGGTGTGCGACTCGCTCACCTGTTTATCTTCTACAAGGTGTGATCTTTCTATCTTCATTTCTTTCCTTCTCCTTCTACTCCATCTAAAAGACATTTTTTATCCCATCTAGCCTAGATCTTCAATCCACACGCCCCACCGAGTCCAGACACCACCCAAGTATGGTCAACCTGTATAGGCCATACAGCCGTATGACCCACTTTTGTATGGCCCATTTACGCCCAAAACCTCAACACCCTATGTCCCTATCTCCCACATAAAACCTACCCTAAACTCTCTCCCAATTTCATACCATTGTGAATTTTATGTGTGTATGAATCTGCCCATGAGTATTTTGTTGATATTCTATCCTAAGGGGTTGTTCTAACAACCTTAGCATCCTTCGATTTTAATATTTATATGATTGTGTGCATGTGGGGATGATTTTTAATGGAATTGTATGATTTTTTTTCTTGATGAAATCACTATTTGGTGGAGTATTTTGCTGAAATTACTGTTTGAAATTGCGTCGGGTAGCCTAACACGACACCCTACGCATACGCTTGCGGAAGCTTGAGGAGCAACTAGAATTATGGCTGAACCTATAGGAGGGGGGTGAATAGGACCTTTTTAAAAAATCTTTTCGCCTACTTTAACAAATCAGCAAATTAAAATATGTAAGCGATTAACACTTTGGCTTCCAAGCCTAAGTGGGTCCAATTAAAAGACTAGCAAAAGATAAAGCAATTAACAACCTAGTCTAATCAACTCATGTGGACTAGAGAGGATGGATCAAGAAATGCTCAAGTCAACATGAGGAGTGAAAGTACATCTTGTGAGTGTGGATGTGCCTATCAAGTGCCTAGCATACATTCCTAACTAAGCATTCATAATTAACAAATTAAACTCAATGCATTAAAGAGAAATGTGCTCAAGATCAATCACAAACACAAGGATGTATAGTGGTTCGACTACTTGTCTACTCCACTCCCGGTTTAAGTACTCAACCCCTTTGAGCACACCGGCATTCACTGGGGAGTTTAAATCTGGTTCCTCCCAACCAAGGTGTTTTAACTCGGATCCACCCAACCGGGGAGTTTACAGGTTCCTCCCAACCTACACGTTTGCACCCGTGTTGGTGGCTCCCCCTTGGAGACTTTGTTTTAGGCCCGACTAACGTGCCAAGGAACGGCTGACGTCCCTAGATTTTAGGCCCAACTAATAGGCCAAGGATCGACTGACGACCCCGGGGCGAGTTTGTCAAACAAACTCTACACTCAACTCCCACAGGGAATTGAGTGGATGGACTCTTAACAAGACAACCTTACTTGTCGGATTGAGCCCCTTGTTGCGCCGCTTCGGGTTGCTTCTTCTCGCTCTCCCGTGCTTGAATCAGCTCCCCTTGTGCTCCCCCGATCTTTGACGCCGTTGCTTTGCCAAGGCTTCAGCTCCAAGATCAGCTACCTTGCATGTGATGCTCCATTGGAGATGCCCAAGGTGCTAGGGAATGGTGAAACCTCTACAAATGGTAGAAAATGGGTTTCCTAGAGGAATGCACCTAAATGGACTCCTAGGTAGTGTTTAGACAAAGGATTTAACTATCATCAAGGTGTCTAAACCCTAGGAATCAAGAGGGAACAAGTCCTATTCTCAAGATGCCATTGAATGGCCCAAGCTTGTGATGAAAAAACAAGGAGAATGGCTTGCTATAGGTTTGGGATAGAGCCTCTAATGATCTCTAGCAATGGTGGCTTCTATCTCCTCAAAATCCCCTCTCTTAGCTAAAAAATCGAATCCCCCTCTTAAATAGATTTTCTTCCAACGGTCAAAAAACGGGCAGATTCGTGCATCTCTGATTGATCGGAAAAAGTGTCCGATTGATCGGAGCCCAGTCCGATTGATCGGAGACAGGTCCGATTGATCGGAAATCTATCCAGAGAAGTCTTTGGAAGAAATTCCGATTGATCGGAACACTGTCCGATTGATCGGACGGCCCCTTCCGATGGATCGGAATACTGTCCGATTAATCGGAAATATGTCCAGTGAGTTTTCAATTTTTTCTGGGACAATTTCCGATTGATCGGAATTTCTGTCCGATCGATCGGAGTCCTATCGGAGCACCTATCCGATTGATCGGAGTCCTATCGGAAACTGCTGTTTGAGCCTTTTTTATTGCAGCAGCTTCCACCTCTTTAATTAGTCTAATTTATCATATTTTTCATGGAGTTCTAAGACTAATGGTGATGACTAAAGGTATACCTAGTTGGTACAAGTCATCTAAGAGGTTATGGGTTAGGTTTTGGTCAAGGCAGGGCACACCAAGGCATCACTTTTACCTGTTTCTTCTTCCTTGATGCAGCCGGTCCATCTTGAGTCTTCGTTCTTCGTCTTCATTAAGCTCAACCGACACTAGACCCACTGACCTAAGTAATTGACAAACAAGGTGCACTAGTATGCCATTGAAAAGTGCACTAACACTGTTTAGTGGGCTTGGCTCATAACCCATAGGTCCCAGGACCTATATGCTTTGAATTGTCCTTTAAATAATCTCTGCGAAACATGACATCCATTCATGTATGCTACATCATTTTTTGTATCAGAGACAGTTTAGCATAGAGTATTTGTGAGTCCCATACAGAGTTAAGGTCTTTTATGTGCCTGCATCTAGGTTTAGATTGCATCTCATATAGTGTTTAGGCCACACCATTATGGTAGTAAATCTGAACTAGAGTCTAGGGTTACATTGGGTGCACCCTACGCCCCATCAAGTCAATTTTCGTATCAGCCCTAGAGTTAGTTTCTTCCTTTTTAGTGAGTCCTTGCATTAGAGTTGTCTTAGGTGTGTCACGGTATGACAACCATAAGTAATAGTCATGATCCCGACCCATTATCTCAACAGATCCTAGCACAACTACAAGCCATCACGGCTAGGCTAGATCGTCTTGAGACAACCGTTGAGGGGCAGTGCATAGCGACATAATTCAATAGGATGCCCCTTGCTAACCTTCAGGATCCTGGTGACGAGCATGAGTCTCAGACTGAGGTATTTGAACATGGTGCTAGGAGGGATCCCAAACCCCTAGTGGAGCCAGCTGGGGCTCCCATGGCACGTCATACCCCTTAGAGAGAGCCTATTAGAGATTATGCGAGGGGGCATGGCCCAGTAGTTGGCCGTGCAGGGGTGCGTCCTCAGCCACCCCGGTTTGAGTACCATGACCGGTATGATGTTGTAGACCGTGTCATGAGAGGTGAGAAAGTCAATGCGCCGAGCTTTGATGGTCAGCTGGACTCCAAAGTCTTTGTCGACTGGTTAATAGACATGGACCACTTTTTCAAGTGGCATGACATGCCTGACGTCCGTCGAGTGCGATCTGCCAAGATGAAGCTTGTTAGTCAGGCTAAGTCTTTTTGGCTGAACTATGAGCACTGACTTGAGAGGTCTAGGCAACCTCTCATCACACTGTAGGCCGAGATGAAGGAGGCCTTGAAGGAGAAATATCTTCCCTTGACGTCATACCAGCAGAAGCTCATGGATTAGTGGCAGTCCCTTCACGAGGGAACATGTCAGCCACAGATTATATTGCTAAATTTGATAAGCATATGTTGAGGTGTGACATCCTGGACCCCATTGTGACATTTTTCAGATTTCGGATGGGGCTTCGACCTGAACTTCAGCACGAGCTACTCACTCGTAATGTTGACACCTTGGATCATGCCTACCAGTTAATGCTCGAGTTAGAGTGGTATGTAGCACTCTAGCGTTCTCGACGTATGGACTATCGATATCCCAGTTCTAGAGCTCCATCTCAGGGTATGAGACCTAATTATGGGACTCGGTCCAAACCATCCTCCTCCAGTCGACCCAATCCTAGAGATTTCAAGGGTAAGGCCATTGAGGGATCTAGCTTAAGAGGAAGTTAGCCTACAGAATGCTACCAGTGCGGCAAAATGGGTCATTTCGCAAGTGACTATCCTCAAAAGGTGCGAGGAAAGGCCCTCCTGATTGAAGATCAAGGGAAAGATAAATCATAATGACCAAGGCGACTATGAAGAAGAAGAGCATCGCCCTAATGTTGGTGCTAGTGATGAAGACAATGAGGAGATCGTCCCTCTTACTATAGTCAAACATATCCTAGCTCAGGCTAAGGACAAGGATGACTGGTGTTGTTCTACTATTTTCTATACTTACACCAAAAGTGAGAAAAAGAATTGCAAGGTTATTGTCGATAGTGAAAGTTGTGCAAATGTGGTCTCCGCTAGCACCTTGGATCATTTGGGCCTAAAGCCCACTCCCCACCCTCAACCCTATAAAGTCTCTAGGGTTGATGACTCTTCTATGACAGTGTCTTAGTGTTGTCTGGTGCGCGCCTTTGGAGTTCGGATCTTATAAAGACACATTGTGTTGTGATGTTTTGCCCATGAATGTGGGACACATCATCTTGGGTCGGCCTTGTCTCTTTGATAAGGATGTCACGACATATAGTCGTTTAAATGCGTGTACATTCTTACACAAAGGCAGAAATATTATTCTAAAGCCTCTGCCTCCCAAGAACACCCAGGGTAAAAGGGGAGACGTCAAGAAGGGTGATGAAAAAGAAGTGTGGAAATCCCAAACTAAGTCTCTTCACATTATTAATGTGAAAGAATTTGAGAAAGAGGCTAAAGAGAGTTTGGAGGTGTATGCCCTTGTGGCAAGAGATGTTACACCAGAGGTTAGGGCAAAAATCTCGTTTGAGGTGAGTCCAGTTCTAGAAGAGTTTAGTGATGTATTTCCTGAGGACTTACCAGATGAGCTTCCACCCATGAGGGACATCCAACATGTCATTAACTTAATCACTGGGTCTACTCTCCCGAACCCTCCTCACTACCGGATGAACTCGACTGAGCATGCCGAGTTGAAGAGGCAAGTCGATGAGTTGTTAACAAAATGGTTCATTCGAGAGACTTTAAGTCGTGTGCCGTGCCTGCATTCCTCACACTCGAGAAGGATGGCACGTGGCGCATGTGTGTGGACAGCAAAGCAATTAATAAGATCACAGTTAAGTATTAGTTTCCTATACCAAGGCTTGATAATATGCTCGACATGATGGCTGATGCCACGATTTTCTCGAAGATTGACATCAAGAGTGGGTATCACCAAATTCACATTCGCTTAGGTGATGAATGGAAGACAGCCTTCAAGACGAAGGATGGGTTGTAAGAATGGTTGGTCATGCCCTTTGGGTTGACAATGCCCTAAGTACTTTTATGCCGGTGATGACCCTGCAGGTGTTGAGGCCCTTCATGGGCAAGTTTCCGGTGGTTCATTTTGATGATATTCTCATTTATAGTACCACTAAGGAACAACATCTCAACCACTTGAGGCAGGTTTGCGAGATCCTTAGGATAGAGAAATTATATGCGAACCTGAAGAAGTGCGCTTTTATTTCAGATCAAGTTATTTTCTTAGGGTTCATAATGTCGTCCGAGGGTATGCGTGCAGATCCTTAAAAGGTCCAGGCCATAGTGAGTTGGCCAGAACCGCGGAACATTCATGAGGTGTGTCGCTTCCACGACTTAGTTACCTCTTATCGTTGATTCATTAGAGGATTTAGTTCCATTATGGCTCCCATCACCGATTGCATTAGAAAGGGGGAGTTTCAATGGACTAGTGCAGCCTCTAGGGCCTTTAAAGACATGAAGGGCAAGATGGTTGAGGCCCCTGTCATGCGACTTCTAGACATTTCTAAAGTCTTTTAAGTGGTATGTGACGCCTCAAGTGTAGGTATAGGGGGGGGGGGGGGGGGGGGGGGGGGGTACTAAGTCAGGAGGGACACCCAGTTGCCTATTTCAGTGAGAAACTGAATGGGCAAAGTAGAAATACTCCACCTATTAAAATGAACTTTATGCGGTGGTGCAATCATTGAGGCATTGACGCCACTATTTACTCCCGCATGAGTTCGTCATGTTCTATAACCATGAGGCCTTGCAATATTTAGGATATCAAAAGAAGTTGAACCCTAGGCATGCCAAATGGGTTGAATTTCTTCAAGAGTACTCATTTGTTCTCAAGCACAAGGCCAAAGTCGAGAATAAATCCGCAGATGCCCTTAGTCGTAGGGTTGTTACTCTCCATTCTCTAAGAGTAGAGGTTACGGGTTTTAAGTGGTTAAAAGCCGAATACCCCGAGTTCCCAGACTTTGGAGAGAGATATGTGTCACTTCTAAAGGATCCCACGAGGACAGACAATGAATTTGTCATTCGTGATTATTACCTATTTCGTGGAGATCGGCTTTTCATTCCTCGCATGTCCCTACGAGATTTTCTGATATGGGAGTTACATGCAGGTGGTGTAGCTGGCCATTTTGGAAGGGATAAAATGATAGCCCTTATTGAGGACCGATTTTACTGGCCAAGTCTTAAGCGAGATGTGGCTAGAATTGTAGGGCAATGTTGTACATGTCAGCTAGCAAAGCAAAAGAAACAAAACACAGGATTGTATACTCCTTTGTCTATACCATATGCCCCTTGGGATGATCTTAGTATGGATTTCGTGTTGGGGCTTCCCAAGACTATCAAGAAGCACGATTCCATATTTGCCGTGGTGGATCGTTTTCCAAAATAGCCCACTACATTGCGTGCTCCAAGACGTTGGACGCCTCACACATTGCTCGGATCTTCTTTGATGAGGTTGTTTGATTACATGGTTTGCTAAAAACCATAGTGTCTGACCTAGGATGTCAAGTTTGTGAGCTATTTTTAGAAGACATTGTGGCATATTATAGGAACTCGTCTGCAATTTTCTTCGTCATACCATCCTCAAACTGATGGCCAAACTAAGGTGTTGAATAGGAGCCTAGGAAACTTGTTGAGATGTTTGGTTGGTGATCATATTAGGACTTGGGACGCAATCTTGCCAACTGCAGAGTTCGCATATAATAGTTCAGTAAATTGGTCTACGGGTAAGAGTCCATTTCAGATTGTTCTTGGTTATAAGCCTAGGAGACCTATAGAGTTGATTCACATGTCCGTGTCACGTCGGCCTTCTGAGTCTATTGAGTCATTTGCACATCACATGCATGATTTACATAGGAAGATTAGACAAACGATTAATTTAAGTAATATAAATTATAAACTTCAAGCATACATGCACTGTCGATTTAGAGAATTTCAAGTGGGTGATGAGGTAATGGTCCGTATTAGGCTAGAGCGGATACCACCTGGTACCGCTAAGAAATTACATGCCCGCAGTGCAGGACCATATAAAATTTTAAACCGTATGAGTCCCAACGCGTATGTTCTTTAGTTTCTACCTCCATTGAATATCAGCTCTATATTCAACATGGAAGATCTCATGCCATTTAGAGGCCCACCTCATGATCCACACCTTGAGCCTCCCACTTATCAGTCCCCTGACCCATGGCCTCTACCTGAGCCCTCTTCTTAGCCTGCACCCCCATACCACTTGTACACATGAGAGAGCAAATCGAGGATATTCTGGATGAGCAGATAGTGTCTACCCACCACGGTGGATTCCAGAATTTTCTTGTCAAGTGGAAGGATAGACCTACATAAGACTGCACATGGATTACAGAGGCAGAGCTGCAGTAGCTTGACCCAAATCTACAAGAGCGTTACAGGAATTTTATCTCACCAGCGGTGAGACTTTCTCAGCCGAGGAGAGTTCATGCGGACATTAGAGTGTACCGGCGTCGTCGTAGGAGAGCCCCAGGCCCTGGCTCAACCCAGCCCACACTTTATTTAGGTGATCACTACTTGGGCTTGGTCGGTGGGCCACTGTGAAGACCCCATGTGTATATGATGTACATCATGAAGGCCCCATACTAGGAGGATGCACATGAGATGCATTATTTGGAGTGCTAGGATAGTTTTTGAGAGTTTTGGTTGAGATCCAACGTTGGATCGCCCACCATGTGATCAAGTCATTTTTCAGTTTTTAGTGTCCATTTATGTTTTATTATTTTTGGCACATTTTGGTCGGTTTGGATTTCTTAGTGGGCCTCTACTTTGCTAGATTTTAAAAGGGGCATGTTGGTCATTTTACTTTCGGTGTAAAAATTCTATTTAAAGGAGAACTTCTAACCATAGCCGGGAATGAAACATTACACGTTTTTTTCCTAAAAAGAAGAATTCCTTTCTTCGACACTACTTGGAAGAATCCTCCATGAGACTTGGAGCAAGGTGGTGAGAATCCATCTTTTTATAGGCATGCAACTCGCTCACCTGTTTATCTTCTATAAGGTGTGATCTTTCCATCTCCATTTCTTTCCTTCTCCTTCTACTCCATCTAAAAGACCTTTTTTATCCCATCTAGTCTAGATCCTTCAATCCACACGCCTCACCGGGTCTAGACACCACCCTACACGTACGGTCAGCCTGTACAGTCGTACGGACATCCGTACGACCCACTTTTGTATGGCCCCATTGCGCCCAAAACCTCGACACCCAATGTCCCTGTCTCCCACATAAAACCTACCCTAAACTCTCTCCCAATTTGATCCCATTGCGAATTCTATATGTGTATGAATCTGCCCATAAGTATTTTGTTGATCTTTTATGCCAGGGGGTTGTTCTAACAACCTTGGCATCCTACGATTTTAATATTTATATGATTGTGTGCATGTGGGGATGATTTTTAATGGATTGCATGATTTTTTTATTTTTGCTTGCTGAAATTACTATTTGGTGGACTGTTCTGCTGAAATTACTATTTAGTGGGCTTGGCCCATAATCCACAGGTCCAAGGACCTATATGCTTTGAATTATCCTTTGAATAATCTCTTGCGAAACATGACATCTATACGTGTATGCTACATTAGTTTTTTTTTTCTAGCCTCATTTGTTTCAATAAAATTCTCACTTCTCAGAAATTTAATCTCGATTAAAGGGATAGGCGCATGCATTGAATATTTCCTTTATATTTTATTATCTCTTAGTAGGGGTACAAATGACCACCCACTGCTCATATATTGTAAGGGGAAAAGGGGACTATTTTTTCACACGAAATTCCAATGTCGACGATTCTCATTCGCCCATGTCATTTCCAATATCTTCAGCTCACAAACTACCCCAAATTTGTCTCTTCGTACTACATTGCGTGCTACATGGCACAACTTTCAACGTGTGGAACTTCATTGTCCCTCACCATAACCTTTGTGTTACATCCACACCGTCCATCACTTTTTCTAGATAGGTTTAGAGCATGATTCCAAAAATGAGGCACATCCAAAGCTCAAGTGGACCACACCAATGACAGCAGTGAGGATTACACAAATTGTGGTTGAAACCTTCCTAGGGCCAAGCATGAGGCTTTATCTGACATCTAACCTGTTCATAAGGCCACCCATACCTGGATGAAGGTACAAAACAAATATTTGTTTGATCTTAGCCGTCTTTGGCCCCAAGAGGTTTTTCGACGATAGCATCAATTCCACTGTTTTCTATGGTGTGTTCCACTTGAGCTTTGGATCTTCCTTATTTTTAGACTTATAATCTGAAAAGATCTAAAAAAATATATGGACGGTGTGGATCTAGGAAATAAACATAGTGGACCCACATAAATTTTCCACGTCAATAAATTCTATTGCTCACTAGCGAGAAGAATTGAAATGTGGAACTTCCATGCAACCATCATGATGTATGTATTAGATCCACACCATCCATCCTTTGTTTTTCATACCTTTTAGTCACAAGGCCTAAAATGAGTCAGATCCAAGGCTTAAGTAGTGGTTCACACGATCGACAAGAAAGAGTGGGAATTGAACACCTACCATTGAAAACTTCTTGGGGCCATAGACGGCTCTGATCAAATTCATGTTTTTGTTTTCCCTTTATGAGTGACCTTATGAAGAAGTTTGATGGCAAATAAGCCTCACAGTGGATCGTATGAAGGTTTCTACGTTACTTGTTCAATCCCATGCTTTCTATTGTGTGGTCCACTTCAGCATTGGATGTGCCTCATTTTTTGTCTTATGCTTTAGAATAATCTGTAAAAATTGATGGAAGGTACAGATATAACAGATAAATCATGGTAAGGCCAGAGAAATTCCACACACGCGGTAAAAGTGAGGTTCTGTAACACGCAATCCATACGTGAAAAAGCGAGGTTGTGTAACACGTAATCCATACGTGAGAGAGAAAATCAACTTGTTGTGTGAGCTGACCTCATTGGCTATGACATGGACCAATGAGAATAGACGGCACTGCATTTTTCTGTGTCTTCCTCACTCCATGGAATCCAAATCGTCTGCTCGGATTCAACAGGATTTTCCTGTTTGCTGACATTTGATTGGTCAGGATTCAACACTGACGGCATTAAATGCAGCGGACAACTTTAGTGCTTAGCTGGACCAATCAGGTCATCAGCAAACATGAAAATCTTGTTGTGGGCGAGCAGACAATCCGAACTCATCCTCGGTTGGCTGCCAAGCAGGAAATCCCTGCTTGGAGCCTTTTCATTGGTCCACGTCACACTGCTAGACCAGGTTGCACTGAGGTGGACGCGGATTGCCTGTGAAAGCCTTTCACAGGTATTTCCTGCACTCGGAATCTAGGCAGGGCCCACCGTGATGTTTGTGAGAAATCTACACCATCCAACCATTTTGTGAGATCATTTTAGACGTTGCAACAATAAAAGTTGAAATATTCATGGGGCCACTGAAGTTTTTAATCAAGATAATACTTGTGTTTTTAGTTCATCTTAGTAGGAATAACATTATGAACCGTATGGATGGCATAAAAACATCACTGTGGCCCCATAGAGGTTTCAACTGAAGGAATTTTCCTACCAACCTTTAACTTGAGTCTTGGATCCCGTTCATTTTTTGTTGAAACATCTAAAATGATCTCACAAAAGAGTTGGACAGCATAGATTTCTCACAAACATCACAGTGGGCCCCACCAAGATTCCAAGCGCAGGAGATGCCTGCGAAAGGCTTTCGCAGGCAATCTGCGTCCCACTGAGGTGTGATCAGGTTGGACAGCATAGATTTCTCACAAACATCACAGTGGGCCCCACCTAGATTCCAAGCGCAGGAGATGCCTGCGGTCCGTGCCCGATCAAGAATGAGGATGTGACATGGTGCAGAGCTATATGATGACGTGGACCAATAAAAACCTGCTGGGAGCCAACAGAGGGGGAAGCGGATTGGCTGGTGCACCCTACACCAGCGAGGTTGCTGGTGTAGTGACGTCATCAAGTTATGTGGGTCCCACCATGAGGTACTTGTTATATCCAAACCGCCCGTCCATGTTTTGGGATCATTCTAAGGCTTGACCCAAAAACTAAGATAGATCCAAGGATCAAGTGGACCACACTGTAGAAAGCAGTGGGAGATTGAATGTATACCATTGAAACCTTTTTGGAGGTCCCAGAAGTTTTGGATCAGTCTGATATTTATTTTTACCCTTCATCCAGGTCCGTGTGACCTTATGAACAGTTTGGATAAAAAATAAACATCATGGTGGACCCTGGGTATGTTTTAATGGTGAGAATCTTTGTCCCCATTGTCTTTATTGGTGTGGTCCACTTGAGTTTTGGATATAACTCATTTTAGGTACCATGCACTAAAATGATCTCGCCAAATGGATGGACAGTTTGGATGTACTAAATACATCATTGTGGGGTCCACATAGCCTTAATCTTCTTTGAATCGTCTGTACAAACACGGTGCTTGAGGACTGCGCGCTCGCTCTGCGTCCGCCACGTCCCTACACCAACAACGTAGCTGATGTAGGGTGCACCAGCCAATCCGTTTCCAACGGAGGGGGAGCGGATTATGTGAGACCCCGGATCCATCGAGGTGGGTGGGACCCCTGACTCTGGGACTCACAGTGATGTATGTGTATTATATACACACCGTCCAACCATTTTGAATTCTCATTTTAGGTTATGATACCAAAATTGAATATGACTCAAATCTTAAGTGGACCACACCACAAAAATAATCATGATTGAATCTCTACCATTGAAAACTTCATGGATTTTCAATAGATTCGACCGGAATGTTTATTTTCCATCCAACCTGTTGATAAGGTCACAAACACCTAGATGAAGAGACCACATAAATATCATCTTGATCCAAAGCTTTTGTGGCCCACATGAAGCTTTTAATGGTCAATCACCACTGTTTCCTCTATTATGGCCCTTCTGGAATTTGGAACTACTTCATTTTTTTTACCATGCGCTAAAATGATGTTTCAAAGTCGGATGTATGGCGTGGATGTAGTCACATACATCATAGTGGCCCCAGAGTTAGGGGTCCCACCCACCTCGCGTGGATCCGGGGTCTCACCCAATCCGCTCCCCAACAGAGGATCCGGAATTATTGCGCAAACAGACGTTCTTTTTAGTACCCGCCCCGCTTTTGGCTGCCGCTCCTTTTCACACGGGATTATGAAGCCGGCATAAGCCATCCTTTTCCTCCCGTCTTTTCTTTCCTCTCAATCAGTCAATCTCCTCCTAAATAACCAGCTAGCGCTTGGTCTGAACGCGTCTGCTACTAGTTAAGATGATGAGGTGGCAGAGCCTGAAGTGGCCCGGATCCGCATAGGTGGGGGCCCACCTTGATGTACGTTACTTTTATCCACACTGTTTATCCATTTTGAAAACTCATTTCATGGCATGATACCAAAACTGAAGTAGATCCAGATCTCAGGTGGACTATAATACAGGAAACAGTGGTAATCAAACGTTAAAAACTTCTCGTGGGCAACTAAAGTTTTGGATCAAGCTGATAATTTTGTGGTCATTTCATCCAGGTCTTTGTGACCTTATCAACAGGTTGGATAGAAAATAAACATTCCGGTGGCCCTCATGCAGTTTTTAATGGTGGGGATTCAATGGCAATTGTTTCCTGTAGTATGGTCCAGTACCTAAGATTTGAATCGGTTTTATTTTGGGAGCATGCCCTAAAATGAGATGGACGGTGTGGATGTAAGTCATATACATCACAATAGGGCCCACAGGTAGGGACGTCGGTGGATCCGGCGGGGAACCGCCCAAACCGCGCCCAGTATGAGGGTGTGGAATACGGTGGTAGAGTCTATCTCTCGGTAGAATACGTGGCAGGGGAAGTGTAAATCTAGTCCGTCCATCTAGTTTCCTGTACTTTTGGATGGTAAAAATACAAAGTTTACGCACATAGTCATCTAGTGGATTCTAAAATGAGGGTAAAGGTAAATAAATGTAGTGAGTAGGATTGTCATAACATTCTAAACAAGAAATGATTAAGCATTTCAATATCAATATCAATATCAATATCAATAGTAGAAATCTGATATGGCTAAGAACCTCCGATCATATATGCTACACTCCACCCACAACAGCGCACGAACGATTTAAACGGTACGGTTCCAATATCGTACTGTAAGACACGTGTACGAAGGATGATTCACCACCCCCAATCCACCCGATTTCAGTTAGAAAACGAAATCCCAAAAGAAACACGAAATTTAAAATAAAAAGAACGAAATTAGGACGGAAAGAAAACAAATCCAAATGATTTATTTATTTATTTACAGATTACCAATAGAATATATATCTCAATTCAAAGAGAAATATTTCAATCTCTAGTTCCATATTCAATACCTAATTCTACCAAAACTAGGAAAAGGAAAAGTCACTACTGTTATTGTGCCTTTGCATTTTAATAATAATAATAATAATAATATCATATGGAAATTAGAGAAGAAGAAGCGATGAGATAGTACCTGTTGTGGAGAGGTGGGATCCATGTCTTTAAGCGGCACTGAAAGGGTCTCCCGCGGCAAAGGACGCTCGTAAGAAAGCACGGCATGAAGGAATGCCATTGCGAAAACTAATGCAGGAAAGAGGCACCTATGAGACATGGCTGAGAGATATGGATCGTAACAGAGGAGAAGCGTCACGGATTTCTGATGGTGAGTCGCAAATGGCACGCTCACCAACCTTATTTATTGAAACCTTCGGACGCGGATTGCCTGCAAAAACCTTTTGCAAGCATCTCCTGCCTCGGAATATAGGTGGGACCCACCTTGATGTTTATAAGAAATCTACACCGTCCAACCATTTTTTGAGATCATTTTAGACGTTGAGACCAAAAATGAACGGGATCCAACACCAAGTTGGCAGAAAATGTGACGATTAAACCTCCATAGTTGAAATATTCGAAGGGCCACAGAAGTTTCCAATCAGGATAATATTTATGTTTTCAGTTCATCTCAGTATGAATGACATTATGAACGGTATGGATGGCATGTAAACATCACTGTGGATCCCATAGAGGTTTCAACGGTAAGAATTTTCCTACCAACCTTTTTCTTTAGTGCGGCCCACTTGAGTCTTGGACCGGGTTTACTTTTGGTCGCAACGCCTAAAATGACCTCAAAACACGGTTGGACGGCGTAGATTTCTCATAAACATCACTGTGGCCCCACGTAGATTCCGAGGCAGGAGATGCAAACCTTCCTAAGGAGTTTTTGCCAATCTTGTCGTTTCCACTCTCTTTACTTGCTTGTACTGTACCATGATATCTGCCACACTTGTTTTAAGCAGCGCCTTAAACACCCACACGCCCTGTGTACCCAACCATGTCTTATATGTAAAATCTACTCCGTCCATCAAATGAAAAGCACTATTTGGACCGCAAATACATGAGGAAATCCCGAATAAAAGATGATATGGGCTACACAAATGGGAAAAATGTAAGATTATTCCAAAAAGTTGTTCACAAGGTATGGCTTACCTGATTTTTGTATCGGCTGATTTTTCTCACTTCTCTTCTTAATCTTCTTGATCTACACCTGATTAACAAGTTTGATGAAAGATTCCATGGTGGCCATAGAAACAAACCTATGGTTGGCATCCCATCCCCGTTGTTACTTCTCGTGTGGCCCACCTGAGTTTAATTGATCAGAATTTTTTTTTTCTTTAAAACTATCATCGATGGAAAAACCTGATAGACGAAGTGGATTTTAGATATACAATCATGGTGGCCCCCACAAACTTGAGTGTTTTAGGTGTTGTAGAGTACTCCAATTTCTAGTCCTTTGCTCCATCATCTGGCAGAAAGCGTTAATTCCGTGCCACGTTCACGTTGAGTTCGAAATTTAGCCCTGTCGATGTAGGACATTACGAGATTCCAAATAGGGAGTCGCTGCGTCGAATAAGAGAGAATCTACTCACGCAACGTGACCGTCTTCATGTTCGCAGATCCAGGTCGTTCGTCAGATGGGCCACACCGACTTTTATTAACCCAAAATCATATCGGTTGGAGCAGATGTGCCAAATATTTTGTCCATCCATATCACACACGTGTAGCCCAAACTACGAGTCAATAAGAATAACTTTCACAAAGGAACAGACCGTGTGTCATTCTGATGAACGGCTTGGATCATATTTTTTGTCACAAGGTGCACAATAATTCATAATCTTACTCACGTGAGTAGCCTTGGAAGAGCTCTCCCAAGCACAACGTCGTTTTCACTCGCGGCCGATGGGAAGTGGGAACTCTCTTGGCCCCTTTTCCATTCACGAAAACTGGAAGAGACGTGGGTACGCGGGATTACCAAATCGGTGGTACCCACCAGAGACATGATCCGCGCACGAGCGTGGGTTGCGTGGCACAGATCCATCCACATATGAGTCTAAAAGAATTGTATTGGTAAAGAGACATCAATAGTGACAACTGATGCACGGTTGGGTAGAACCATGGCATATCCATCTCTCGATGGCACACGAGCAAATGCGTGTATAAATTAGCACAGCTCATCTAAGCAGATCTCACAATTAATAAAAGAAATAAAATAAAAAGGTTCCAAAATGCACACAAGTTGGGTGATCCAATCCATCCAATCGGAGGATTGTTCCATGGGTTTGACTTTCAAGCCATGTGACAATCAAAAAAAAAAAAAAAGGCCCAGTATATGGACGGTTCTTATTGTTCTACCATGTTCCTAATGCTCCCTGATCTACCTAATTGGAACACCGGTTGCGTGGTGCGCGAGGATCAATGTTACGTACGGATGTTACGAAAGCCAAATTTCTGTTTATGTCATTTTCGGAGGGGTCCGCAGTAAAACAAGCTTGGTGATTCACGTAGACTCACAGAAAGTCGTGGATGCTCTCCAACCCTTACACACGTCCCAGAGCTCATGGGAGCTCATGGATGGTGTTGCAGTCTGTTTCTTCTGACCGACCTTGTCAGAAGCATATGAGAATAGCAGTCCATTACGGTCTACGTCTTAGGAGCAGTGCCCGATTGCAGTTTGCAAGTGGCTGATTGCTGTTTTTCAAGCAACACGTCGGTCCATTTTAGTCGGTCCATTTTAGTGGCTGGTTGTGCAATTTTACAGAAAAGTGACTGATTGATGTGCTACCAGCCAAGAGAAATGTCCGGATTGTATATTTAATTACGTTGGGAGGACGTGATAGGTCGATCACCGTCTCTCCAACCAAGAGTTTCTCATATCTATAAGAAGAAAGAAAATGATAAAAAAAAAAAAAATTCTGAATAATGTTTTTGATAATTAAATGAATAATAAATGGAATTATAATGCATATAAATAGGAAACTAAACCCTAGGTAAAGTATTAGACTCCAACTCCAACTTAAACTCCTGGCAAAAGCAACTTACTATAAAATAGTAAACTTACTATTTATAGAAGTCGTTCAATCCTACTAGAACTCTTGGTTTTCGGCAAAAAATAGAAAGTTACCAAACGGCCTCAACCATGTTGTTCTACTAAATATTCTAAGCCATTTTGGCACTAACTCTAAAGCCCTACAGATCCCAAGTTATGATCGAATTAAAACTTACTATAAATAGTAAAACTGAAAATAAACTAGCCTAATGACCGTCGATACGGTCGAATCTCGCGATTCTGGCATGGGCAACCCAGCATAGCGGGGTTGGTTGGCTAAAGTAGCTCGAGCTACCCCAAATTGATATATTATATGTCCCGAAACTCATTCCGGATTGCGAGATACGGCCGGTTTACGGTCCTGACGGTCCGGATCACTTTTGACTCCGACCGATCTTCTTTTGATCCATTTGGGCCATGAAATAATCAACAGTCTTCTTTTGATCTATTTGGGCCATGAAATAATCAGCGACCTGTTTGACATCATTTAAGTTAAGTAAGAATGATCGATTAATGTATGTAGCTCAGGACAACAGCTAGCCAAGTGAGAATAAAATAAATGATCGAGTGTAATTTGTGACCAAGCCTAGTGGCAGGCATAGAGAAGAATTTGGAAGATAAAGATAGTTGTTGTAACTACCAAACATAGGAATTGTAAGGTAGGTCCCACAAAGAGTTATGAGGACACATGCCAGGATGAGAACTAAAGGAAGTCTCTCGAAAGTAGTGATGCTAAAATGGTTGCTGTAATCACCAGGGAGTGGTGCACCTAGAGAGTTCTTCATTGTCGAGAGAAGCTACAAAAGCAGGAGGTCTCAGCAGTGCAGGAGGTCCAGCACCAAAACTAAAACTATCTTTCACTTAATATGCTCTTTATCATCTTGGAGTTTACATTCCTTAGTATAATCAACATCTTTATTTTTTTAGCATAATTCTATTCTTCAAATTTCATAGCATAAGTTGTGAAATTACATTCTGCAGTAGCAAGTCTGTAGAATTTATCCAGTAACTAGTTCTTAAAATTTCGTCTTAACTTCACCTGAAAGGAGTGATCTTTAGCACATTTTCGATGACCGATTGTAAATTTTTTCTCTAAATATTGTATTTCGTATATAGAAATTCATTTCCTGTAGAAAGTACAAGTGCAACCTATTATTGGAGGAAGAACCTCACCCTCCAAACATCTCCTAATCATTATTATTAAGCAACTGTGCAAATGGTTGAATAGGCGATTGATCTTCTCAGATCTCGGTCATATATTGTCAATTGCGATATATATGCTTATCTTAGTGCTTGGGTCATTGTTGTTCGGTTGGAATCGAGCCGTACAGTCAGTTCTGGCATGCCTGCACATACACATCACATGCAAGACCGAAAATAACGAGCAACATTTTTTGGCATGCCCGGTGGGACAGATTTCAAACATATTTTGGATTATCTTCTACTTGGTTGCCATAGACATTTGTTGAGCATCGGCTGTGCACCAACATTTTTTTTTCATGCTCAGTGGGACATTGCAAAGTGATCGAAATATTGGTCGGGCTTCAAGATATGCAAATGAAATTTCAATATATTACAGATCAAAAGAGAATTCAAGCCGAGATATCACTCGCCTGGGCTGAACAAACTCGAATAGAGCATGAAAATTTCGATAGATGGATGGCTAAGCAGACTGAGATCATAAATTGATTGAAGGCCCTCATCGCTGAAAGAACGTGAACAACATAAGTGGCACACCACCAGAAGATTCCAAATGATAAAGTTAGCTTTACGGGAAATTTGGCATTGGTATCTCCACCACAACAGCATAACGTTTGTCTCACTCCAATCCGAGATGTGCGGAATACTCCACCACCTACCGAGTTCAGGCTACCAGAGCGGGAAGCTAGGAATTTCATTCCTGATATAAAAAATCATAGAACACTTGGGGGGTAGCCTCTCCAGTTTTTTCCTAGGAATCCACTATACCATGAAGTACAGAACCAAATAAGTTTGGAACCGCCACCAGTGCTTGAACCAAATCATCTGGACGACAACCAAATTGTACATCTAGTCCAAGAAGTGGCTAGCCAGGTCCTTGGCCATACCACTATTTCGGATTATCATAAGCCGTACACTGAATGGATCGATCGACAATCTTTATTGTTGTAGGCGACTTCGATGTTTTTTTATGAAGACGGCCGATTTTGACCGAAATGGCTGACTTTAATGTTTTTTCAATCAAAACGGACGATTTCGATTAAGACGCCCGATTTTGATGTTTACGACCAGGAAATGTTCAAATTTTGAAAGTGTGTTTTGATCATTGCCACCCATAGTGCTCAAGTACAATATGGTACTCACCCTCCCATCAGATTGTCAGGCAAAATTGTCTCAACCCAAAAGAGATGTAGAAAAGCTTAACTAAAATAGTTGATTCTGGACAAGGCAACCAAATTTGATGATATTCGACCAAGACGGCTAGATTTGACGTATTCTAACCAGAATGATGAATTTTTTGGTGCTAATGCTAAAGGGCAACAAAATTTGAAAATACAATCAATGTCGCCTTCACATTTTACCTAAAGGCGATGCGACATGGGGGCAATGTTGTAGCTTGTTTCTTACCGACCTTGTCAGAAGCATTTGAGAAGAGCGGTCGATTACGGCCTGTGTCCTAAGAGCAGTGGCCGATTGTAGTTTGCAAATGGACGATTGTTGTTTTACAAGCAACACATCGATCGATATATTTTAGTGGCTGCTTGTGCAATTCCAGGTAAAAGCAGCTGATTGATGTTCTACTAGCCAAGAGGAATGGCCGATTAAGGTCTGTAGCTAGGAACAACGGCTGAGCAAGAATAACAAAAATGGCCAAGTGCAGTTTGTGACCAAGCCTAGTGGCAAGCATAGAGAAGAATCTAGAAGATGAAGGTAGTTGCTATAACTACCAAACGTAGGGATTGTGAGGTAGGTCCCACAAAAAGTTATGAGGACATGTGTTAGGATGAGAACTAAAGGAAGTATCTGGAAAGTAGTGATGCTGAAACGGTTGCTGTAACCTCTAGGGAGTGGTGCATCCAGAGAGTGCTTCACTGTTAAGAAAAGCTATAAAAGGAGGATCTCGGTAGCGCAAGAGGTCCAGCACCACAACTAAAACTATCTTTCACTTAACATCCTCCTTACCATCTTGCAGTTTACATTTCTTAGTGTAATTAGCATCTTTATTTTTCTAGCATAATTCTGTTCTTCAAATTTTGTAGCATAAGTTGCGAAATTACATTCCTCAGTAATAAGTCTGTAGAATTTATCCACTAATTGGTCCTTGAAATTTTATTTTAACTTCACCTGGAAGGAATGATCTTCAGGACATCTTTAATGACTGATTGTAAGTTTCTTCTTTAAATATTGTATTTCGTATATGGAAATTCCTTTCTAGTGAAAAGTACAAGTGCAACCCATTATTCGAGGAAGAACCCCACCCTCCAAACATCGCTTGATCATTATTATTAAGAAACTGTGCAAGTGGGTGAATAGGCGATCGATCTTCTTAAATCTCGATCATATACTGTCGATTACGAAGTATCTGCTTATCTTAGCGCTTGGGGTCATCATTGTTTGGTTGGAATCAAGTCGTATAGTCGATTTTGGCACGCTTGCACATATACATCACACGCGTGACCAAAAATAATGAGCAACAGATGGATTGTTTGACTTGGGTTGTGTTTGCCAGCCCCAAGTATAAGGTCGCAATGTAGTAATAACTCAGTGAGACCGAGGTCAATCTACAAGGAAAGAATATGGAAACTAGATCCAAGCACTCTAAGGTTACCTAGAACTAACTAATCTAAATTTATTTTTAAAAGAAGATAATTATGGATTAAGAGAAAAATAATGAAAAGAGAATACTAGAGCATCAAGGATCCACTTCTAGTTATCAATCATGTTTAATTCAATTGATTCGATTGAATACTCAACTAGAGTCGAAGTCCTATCTCTATCTAGTCGGATGATATAGTAATTAAAGCAGACAATAATTTGAAACAAATGGTTGTTCATTGATTTTGGTTTCCTCAATGAAGCTCAGGCCTTGGGCACACTCAATCATATAGGTCAATCCCTTATCTAATCTAGTTGAGATGATAACCATAACCTTCATCAAATCTTGTTGTTAGACTTATTAGAACGAATGATTTGAACTCTAATTAAACCAATATCAACAAGCAACAACACCTATCTCAGATTCACACAAAAGATAAGAACTTTTCATCAAATAGTTCTAATAGAAATACAAACCTTTTTCATTCACGGAGACCTCGAAGAATTCACCGTATCTGAAAATCACGACGACTCAAAAGCTTCCACAAAAAAAATCTCATATAGCAATCTGATCAATCTTAGAAATCCAACAAGAACTCATGTACTTCGTACACAAGTTCCTTGAATTATCTAAAACTATCAACTTTATTCAAACCATTAATGAATTGTTCAACAATAAATCCATAACTCGAAATCAAATAATCAAAGCATGAATAATAAACTAGAATTTCCCCCCCTCAGCTCTAATTGAGAGTTAACTAAAAGAAAACATAAAAAAACCTAGACCTCGAACTAGAAAGAAAGAAAAACTAATTGTAGAAGGCTAGGAAGCCTCTTAGGTCTTGATATTCTTGTTGTCCATGTCCTATGATGCCTTTAGAAGAGAGTAGAGGTGCCCTTTTATAGAGAAAGTCTGCCACCCCCTTGAATTTGCGTAACTCTTTAACACTTGTGTAAATAGGTCCAATTGATCGGACTTATCTCCGAGTGATTGGAATGTGAACTTCGATTGATCAGACATGATTTTGATTGATCGAAAAAAGTGTCCAGAGAGTTGGTATTTTTCATCCTTATTTTTGATTGATCAGACATGATTTCGATTGATCAGAGCACCCCTTTTCGATTGATCGAAATTCCTCCAATTGATTAGAAATCTGTCCAGAGACTTTATTCAAAAATTTAATTTTTCATGTGTTTGATGGATGGTCCGATTGATTGGAACCTATCGGAGCCATGTCCTCCGATTGATCAGAACCTATCAGGGATCCATTGAGAACGTCTGTTTCTACACTCTTTTCTGGTTTCAATTCAGACTTTCTTCACTTGATTTCTTCCTCTCTTTCTTCTTTTCCTTGACTGTTCTTTACTTAATCTTCAAAGTAGTCTTAATGAGTCTTTTTAACATGAAATACATGAAGTCTCTCTCTCATTCCTACAATCACAAATACATGTATAAGATAAGTCTTTTAATAGTGAAATCAATGTAAATGTGTGATGAATTAGGGTTCTAAAGTGTACAATTCAGAGCTCAACAGGTTGTCGACAAGTTGGGTGAACCGGCGGGTCAACACACCATGCTCACGTAGAGGTTATCCATTCCAATTTGGGTCTCAGGACGTAAACCGTGGCTCCCTAACCCGACCCGACAAGCTCTGTGTAATTTTTTTTTTTTTTTTTTTTGGGGGGGGGGGGGGGGGTTATAAGGCTGTTAATGCAAACACTAGCAAATATCCCAAAATTGATTGACCCACATGTTCTGCTGGTTGGTTTCACTTGAAATCTCCACCCGACTCTACTCAATATTTAATAATTATAAATTTAAAAATTAGAGAAAAGAGGAGATATTTAACATAGTTAATAATATAAGGTATTATTGACCTCGAGTTTTCGGCACTCGAGTAACACTTTGGCAAGCACGTGTGGTGTGTTGCGCATGTGTGCCAGAACCAACTGTCTGGCCCGATTCCAAATGATTTAGCTTCAACCCCAAGCACCAAGATAGGCAGATACATTGTACTAGACCGTATATAACTGAAGCTTGGAGAGGTCGACCTCTTATTCAGCCACTCGCAAATAAGTTTAGAATGATCTGGCAATTGACGGAAGGTAGGGTTCGTCCTCTAGAAATGGGTTACACCTTACCTTCCATCAAAAAAGACTTTTTCAGATACAAAACCAATTATAGTGCCAATTGGTTAGTGAGATCTACTGTCTGACAAATAATTTTGTAGGAAAGAGAACTGATTGTATTAAGATAGACTCATCTAGTGGGCGTGGACTTGCGATTACTGCTAAGATCGTCCAGCAAGTGTGGATTGAGATTACAGCTACTCCTAGATAACAGATTACGCTAACATAAGCTAAGGAAAAGATAAATTGGGTTTTTTTATTTGGTGTGAGACCCTTTGCTCTATCAATTTCATCTCCTATTTATACACTTCCTATCGCTAATGAGAATCCTTTAGATCTTCTCTTTATTTGGTTGTTACGACCGTAGAAATTTCTTAAGACTCTTCCTCTTCTTTGCGATGTTTCGCAATCTCCAGCACTTACTTCGACCATTCACCTCCTGGATGATGTGCTCGAATCAACTAGAGCCAACTGTCAACTCGAAAAAATCCACTCCATGTGCCTCCGTGGATTGCATGCTTGTTATACCACTTCTGTGTAATGTCATAAGTCTTCTCCTAATTTGTCTTTCTAAGCCTGGTTAGCGCCCCCCCCCCCCCCCCCCCCCCCCCCCCCCCCCTTGGGTAAAAAATCTGAGTGCGGCGTTGATCTATGCGTTTGTGATAAATGCGATCATCTCGCTTTTCCATGTGTCAACTTCCCATTGCCTTTGCTTGGCCGAGACGAAAGCCATGACACATAGCTCTTTTCCTTAAATGAACAACTCTGTACAATAAGTCATCATTATCCTATCATTAATGCTCATATCTTTGACTGGCATATACGCTCATTTAAAATCTTTTCACATTCCTTTATCCTTCCTTTGCACATAGCTTCATCTTCATTGATTGAAACCTCTCCACTACTTTCATGGTTGCTTCTTCGTCCTCTGCTCTTGTCTAACAACAAGATCATTTTAGTGAGGAGTTGGAAAGGACACGTTCCAGAATGATTGAAGAAATCCTTTCTACGATCCCTGTTGATCCAAATTTGTCATATCTGGCACTTGGCCCAGCTTTAGATCCCGTGATCGACCTTGAAAGATTTTCTCCTATGAAACCATTCCCCCCTATGTAAAGGCGAAAAACTCATCCTCCAGTCCTACTCACTTTCTAATCCAAGCAATTCGTTCAAGTCTCCCAAAGCATGACTAAGACAATTGGATGGTTGGTCTGAATGGTTTGATCGGGTTTCTCAATAGCATGGCGAGACTTAGAGACACATAGGTATCTATAACTGTATCTCTCTCTCTCTCTCTCTCTCTCTCTCTCTCTCTCACTCACTCACTTTGAGACTAGGCAGCAAACACACCTCTTCTTGTCATAGGCTTGCCATTCTAGAATTGATTGACTAACTCCTTACATTTTGGATATGGCCTCATGAGTCTAACAATTCTGTATGTATATGCTTTTACCCATCTTCTTCCTTTTGGTGACCCTGTAATTCGAGCTTTGCATAGAATGAGGTGTATACTTCGGCTTATCTCGATAAGTCTGATTGATTATGCTCGGTCTTCTTTTCCGCTCAACGTAAATTGACCGAAGCGGTTGATGTTCAAGAACATGCATGCAACATTTCTTTGATGTAGATTTGCTGTCACTTGTTTTGTATAAGCTCATCATAGGTTACCAAGGAATATGCTCGACTAGCCGAAGCATTGGCTTGTGGACGTCGGATAGCTTTTACTCCTTTCTTCCTTAGTCATGTATATCGTTGCATGTCCGATGCTACCACCAAAGGTTTCTATTCGAGTGGAGGACCCAATTGGTTTATTCATATGTGGCTAATTGAGAATTTCCCTTCCATAGTTGTTGCCAATGTTTGCATTGTCGACGATATGTCGATAATATCGATGATAATATCGGTGTCGCTACAGTTGCAACATTGAAACCCCATTTATTCATTTTTCTTCCTGTTGTCACCGATATTTCGACGATTTTATCGACATTTGCCGAAAAATTCTAACATCATAAAGAAATCGCTATAGCCACTTACCTTCCACAGGATAACTGTAGCTAACAACCCCTTATCATCGATAAAAGGGCCGATATTGGGGGATTGCGATAATACAAAAAAATCAAAAGAAAAGAGGAAAAAATGGGGAGACCATCGAATTTTCATACTTGTTATCTATAGAAGAGGAGTGCTATAATAGTAGGCCAATCTTAGAAGAGGAACACTCATCGGTCATTGCAGTGGGCCAATCGATCGATCTGTGTGCTGTTAGTGCTCGAAAATCTCCACTTTCTACTTCCTTCTTTGCGATAGATCCTTGCACCATACAAAATCGACAAAAGGAGGGATTTTTCGGTGATTTTGGTGGGATTTTGGGGGGATTTGAGGGTTCCCCTCTTTCGGAACCCTGTTCCGTTTACAGAGAAGGGCATTCAAAGCCCTTTTGTGAAATCGGATTGCATGCAGAGGTACTCCGCACACTCTTATCGTGCGGAGTAAACTCTGTTGGGCCCACCTAGAATGTATGTGCTTTATCTATTACGTCCATATGTTTTTCCTTCTCATTTTAGGGGTTGAGCCCAAAATTTAAGCATATCCAAATCTCAAGTGGACCATGTTGCAGGAAATAGTGGGAATAATGATTTCCACCATTGAAACCTTCCCAGGCCCCACAGTGATGTTTATTTGTCATCCAACCTGTTCATAAGATCATATGGACATGGATGAAGGGAAAACTCAAATATCACCTTGATCCAAAACTTCTGTGTCCCCCGAGAATTTTTCAATGGTAGACATTCAGTTAACACTTTTTCTATGGTGTCGTCTGCTCGCTTCCCCAAGTGTAGGGTTGCGATGTAGTAATAATCTCGGTAAGACCGAGGTCGATCCATAGGGACTTATGTAGGAATCCACAAAACACTTCCAATAGTTCTACTGAGAAGCTAACAAATAAGTTTTTAGGAGATTGATGTAAATAGCAATTTTGAACTAAATTGAAGGTAATCAATTAATTAAAAGGCACTAGGGGTCCAAGGATCCACTTGTAGCAATCCTTGATGCTCAATTCGCTGTGGTTTCTCACTTTCTCAACTAGAATCGAAATTAAGATCTATCTAGTCGTATGATAAAACAGTTAAACCAAACAATCTGCGATATATAAGATCAATGTATATGATTCACTTAATACAAGCTAGGACGAGCATACTCAATTGCATAGGTCAGTCCCAATTCCAATAGGCTAAGATCACAATCATAACCATCATTAAATCCTGTCACAAGACAAAACTAGATCATGATTTGAACTTGATTCAAACCACATACATAGTCTCACACATACTTCAGAAATTCAGAAAAATAGAACTTTGGTAGGAAGTTCCCACATGAAGATCATAGTACTAGAGTGTACTCCAATTCCTCGGATCATACAGGTCTAGACTAGTTCACAACAATTAAGAACTCAAGCAATTCTTCCAAACATCCATGAGTCATCACAAGACTAAGAAAAACTACTTAGTACTTGAATTAAACTTCAAACCATTATTCTTAAACATGAAATCCAACTTAAACCAACTTAAACGAATTGAAACATCTTAGATTCACTATAAGCTTTACCTCTTAGCCCTAGCTAAGAGGTTTAGCCGTTCATGATCCAAGGAAACATGAAACAAACTAAAGAAAACATAAAAACAGCAAACAAACTAGGAGGAGTTGTGGAACTCTGAAATCCACTTCCGCCGTCTCCCACCGTGCTCAATCCGTTCTTCGATACCCTAGGAAGAGCCCCCAGGTGTCCTTTTATAGTGGGGAAGCTCCGTAACATCAGAATCTTCCAAAATTTGTGTAAGTTTACGCAGTGCGCAGAGAAATTCGGGGCTTGTAGAACACGCATCATTATGCAGACGACTAGTCTGAGATCTTGGACGACCGGTCGCACGACCAGTTGCAAAAGTGCAAAAAACATCCAGTGAGTTTTGAGAAATTTCGAGCCCGCAATTTTTATTTAAGGACCGGTCACACGACAGTGTGAGCAGTGGACGACCGGTCTTAAACAGTCCAGTGAGTTATGGCCTCTGGCCCCTCTATTAAGTGATCAGACCGGTCGGACTACCGGTCTTCAGTATCTTCTTCTTCCTTCTTTTCTTCTCTTCTTTGCTTCTTTCTTCCACCCTTTCACACTTGGTCTTGTGATCTTCAATGCTCATAAATACTGTCTTTAAGTCTTCAATTGATAGATCCTCTCTCTTATTCCTACAATCACAAATCCATGCATTAGATTAGTCTTTAAATTATAAAAACCTTGCATAATGAGTGATGAATTGGGGTTAGACTATGCACAATTAAGAGCTCAACACACCCCCCAACCAGCATTTTGCTAGTCCCAAGCAAAACATGCGTGAAACAATTTCATTCTCCAAACCCAACTCTCCTTTAGAAACCATTCTTCTATATATCCCAAAACATACAAGTGTAAGATTCAGAAAAATTAGGTGACAGAGGTTGAAACCGTAAACTCTCAAAACATAATAAGCATCCATATGAAATTCCCGCTGATTGGTTGATAAATAGAAGAACTTGAACAATTTCAACCTAGTGTGCATAGTGAAAATTCATCTCATGAGTTTCCAGGATTATCTTTTTCATAGACCAACTAGACTATAGATCTCAAGGTATATAGAGCAACAACAAACCAATGACAGGAATTTGCCTGACTGTCCTTCCGACGGCTTTCACACTACGTCCCATTTCCGTCTTTGGTTACGGGTAGACCATCCCCCGATTGGTAATAGGTAGCCCTAATCGGAATTTTCCACCATTTTTCCATCATTCCCAATTTCGTCCTTCCCTTTCCTTTTTCTTTTAAATTAGATAGGATTTTTAGAAATCCATATCTTTCATTATTTTCCCATGGACAAGGATGGACAAAGTATCCCGACTTGGTTTCTCAACACCTTAAATCAAAGTCTAGCTAATCCACAAATCACATAATCCTTTCAACCCATGAAAATCGTGTGATGTGAACTAGGTGTAAGAGTGTTCAAATTTTCTATCAATCACATAAAGAGGGGACTTCACATATAAAACCATTATGCTAAAAGAAGTTCAAGACTTACAACTTCATACACTTCGTATCTCCTCCTCTTATGCCCGTATCATCTCGAATGCATAGTAGTAAGGTTTTCTAAAAGAGTTTTGACGTTTTTGAAAATTCAAAAAAAATTCCTACATAATTGCTCGAGATGTTACAAAACACTAGATTCATCCTAGTGATCCTACACCCCCCAACCAAATCTTGCATTGTCCTCAATGTAAAAGATGTGCAATGAGCAAAATATGAGAGCAATTCTAAAATAAAAGGGAGTGAGGAATGATAGTACTTGAGAGAGTGAAAAGTGGAATTCTTCCTCCTTCTAACAAACCTATGAAAAAGTAAACAAAAGCAATAAAATTCTATTCCTAACTACTCTATACCTTCATCAGACTAGGAGATCAATCATCCTGATACACAGGATCAGTCAGAGGTATGGACATACCTTCTGAAGTAAACTTCTCAAAGAACGGCTTTGATCACTGAACATTCACCTTAAAGATGTTGTCGTTCCTTGGATTTAACAACTCGACGGTCCCATATGGGTAGACAGTTTTCACAATGTAGGGATCGGTCCATCGAGATCTCAATTTCTCCAGAAATAAATGTAGGCGAGAATTATACAGAAGGACTTTTTGATTGATCGTGAATGTCTTACAAAGAATGTTCTTATCATGGAACACCTTCGTCTTATCCTTGTAAATTCTCTCATTTTCATAAGCTTCATTCCGGAGTTCCGCAAGTTCATTCAATTGTAGTTTGTGCAACGAGCTCGCCTTGTCAGAATTAAAATTCATCTTCTTAATTGCCCAATATGCCCTATGTTCCAACTCTACAGGCAAGTAACAAGCCTTCCCATAGACAAGTATATAGGGAGACATTCCAATAGGGGTCTTAAAAGTAGTATGGTAAGCCCAAAGCACATCGGTGAGTCGAAGCGACCAATCATTGCGATTGGGGTTCACCGTTTTTCTCCAGAATGTGTTTAATCTCCCTATTGGATATCTCAGCTTGTCCACTAGTTTGTGGGTGATAGGGGGTGCTCACTTTGTGTGTTACGCCATATTTTTTCATTAAGGTTTCAAATGGGCGATTACAAAAGTGAGACCCTCCATCACTTATGATGACTAAAGGTGTTCCAAACCGGGAAAGAATATTCTCTTTTAAGAAACGAATGACTGTTTTATGGTCATTATTCCGACATGGGATCTCCTCGACCCATTTGGACATATAGTCAACGGCAAGTAACATATATACATTTCTAAAAGAAGATGGGAATGGACCCATGAAATCGATGCCCTAACAATAAAAAATTTTAATTATTAAGATGGGATTGAGTGGCATCATATTTCAAAGGGAGATTCCTCCCAATTTCTGACAAGGCTCACATGTTTTGCAAAACTCATGTGTGTCTTTGAACATAGTGGGCCAATAAAACCCACATTGCAGAATTTTGGCTGTGGTCTTCTTAGCCGAAAAGTGGCCACCACATGCCTGAGAATGACAAAAGGAGATGATACTTTGTTGTTCATCATCTGGCACACATCTCCTTATGATTTAATCGGGACAATACTTGAATAAGTATGGGTTGTCCCATAGGAATTTTCGCACCTCAGTGAAGAATTTATCCTTATCTTGCTTTTTCCAATGTGTAGGAATCGTACCTGTAGCAAGATAATTAGCAATGTCTGCATACCATGGAAATTGGGAGACTTTAAAAAGTTGTTCATCAGGGAACATGTCATTGATCGCGGTCGTTTCAGGGGAATCAGTGAGAACAAGTCGAGAGAGATGGTCAGCCACTACATTTTCTACTCCTTTCTTATCACGTATCTCTATGTCAAATTCTTGGAGTAGAAGGATCCATCTTAACAACCGTGGTTTAGCATCCTTCTTAGAGAGAAGGTACTTAAGCGCGGCATGGTCAGTGAATATGATGATCTTAGATCCAATCAAGTAGGACCTAAACTTGTCCAAGGCAAAAATAACCGTTAAAAGTTCTTTTTCTGTAGTAGTATAGTTTGCTTGGGCTGAGTTTAAGGTTCTACTTGCATAGTAGATAACACATGGCTTCTACTCTTTTCTTTTGCCTAGCACAGCCCCAATAGCATAGTCGCTTACATCATACATAATTTCAAAAGGAAGGCTTCAATCAGGTGGTTGCATTATGGGAGCACATGTCAACATACCTTTAAGTGTGGTAAAGGCATTTTGACAATCTTCATTCCACTCGAATGAATTCTCCTTTTGAAGTAGGTTACATAAAGGACGAGAGAGTGAACTAAAGTTCTTTATGAACCTTCTATAAAATCCAGCGTGTCCCAAAAAGGACCGCACATCTCGTATGCTCTTGGGCGGTGGAAGGTTTGAGATAAGATCGATTTTCACTTTGTCCACCTCGATTCTATTTTGTGAAACGATGTGACCAAGTACAATTCCCTTTCAAACCATGAAGTGACATTTCTCCCAATTCAACACAAGGTTCTTTTCTTCACATCTTTTCAATACAGATTTCAAGTGCACAAGGCACTCATCAAAGCTGCAACCAAATACTGAGAAATCATCCATGAAGACTTCGAGAATTGTCCCCACCATATCAAAAAGATACTCATCATACATCGCTGAAAAGTGACAGGAGCATTGCATAGTCCAAACGGCATCCGTCGATAGGCGAAAGTGCTGAATGGACATGTGAATGTAGTCTTTTCTTGGTCTTCATGGACGATCTCTATTTGGTTGTACCCTAAATAGTCATGAAGGAAGCAAAAATGGGAATAACCCGCCAACCTTTCTAAAATTTGATCAACAAACGGTAGGGGAAAGTGGTCTTTCCTCGTGATAGTGTTTAGCTTCCTGTAGTTAATGCACATTCTTCAACCGGTAGTGACTCTGGTTGGTACAAGTTCATTATTGGCATTGGCTACGATGGCTATTCTGGATTTCTTTGGCACCACTTGAGTTGGGCTCACCCATTGACTATCGGATATTGGGTAAATAATACCCACATCCAATAGTTTCACCACTTCAGCCTTAACCACATCCTTCATGTTTGGATTGAGTCGTCTTTGTGGTTGCCTAGATGTCTTTGCATTCTCCTCAAGGTGTATGCGATAAGTACAAATCAGTGGGTCTATGCCCTTGAGTCTGCAATCAACCACCCAATGACACTCTTGTGCTCTATTAGAGTGGCAATTAGACTACTCTCTTGTTCCTCATCCAAGTGGGAAGAAATTACCACCGGATATGTCTCATCTCGGCCTAAATAGACATATTTCAGCTCACTTGGTAATGGTTTTAGGTCGAGTGTTGGTGCCTTGATATAGGATGGGAGGGCCTGGTTCTCGTTTATGGGTAAAGGCTTAAATAGGGCCCTCCATCTTTTGTTATCAAGCACCGGCATCACATCTAAAATGGCATCCATCTCTCATATTCTGTCATCATTTATCTCATGAGAGTGGGCCACACATGGCTCCAAAGGGTCGGAATATAATGTTGAGGGGAAAGTCTCTTCCACGAATGATTCAATCAAGTTTATCTCGTGGATCTCCTCATCAACTTCCCGTGGTTGTTTGCATAAATCAAATATATTCAGCTCAAGTGTCATATTTCCAAAGGACATTTGTACAAGCCTGTTTCTACAATTGATAATTGCATTTGAAGTAGCTAGAAAAGGGCGGCCAAGTATGACGGGAATTTGAGCACCGGTACCTATCACGGGATGTGTATCCAAGACAATAAAGTCTACTGGGTAGTAGAATTTATCAACTTGGACTAAAACATCCACAATCACTCCTCTCGGTATACGAATGGATCTATCAACAAGTTGGAGTGTGGTTTTGGTAGGTTTCAATTCACCTAACCCAAGTTGTTCATAAACCGAGTATGGAATGAGGTTCACACTTGCCCCCAAGTCGAGTAAGGCTTCTTTAATCTGGTAGTCTCCTATGATGCATGAGATGGTTGGACTACCCGGATCCTTGTATTTTTGGGCCATCTCTTGTTTGATAATAGCGCACAAATTCTCAGTTAAAAATACTTTGTTGTGAACATTGTGTTTCCTTTTAACTGTACATAATTCCTTTAAAATTTTGGCATAGGATGGTATTTGCTTTATGGCATCCAATAATGGGATGTTGATCTTCACCTGCTTGAAAACCTCTAAAATTTTTAGATTTTTGTCTAAAGGTTTAGGTGAAATCAACCTTTGGGGAAACGGGGGCAACTGGCTTGTATTTCCTTTCCGGTTCTTTCTCTTGTGGAGTATTGTTTGGGCTATCATCCTCTTTGAAATTTTTTAGATCCTTAGGCTTTGTCGCCTTCACCGGATTAGATTTATCAACTATTTTCCCACTTCTCAAAGTGGTGATAACTTGAACATGCTCCGTATGTTGGGATGATGAGCTAGCATCTTGTATCTCAAATTGGGTTCTTGGGTTAGGAAGAGGTTGGGCAGGGAGTGTGCCTTTCTCCCTAACACTGAGGTGAGATTCAACCCTAGCCATTGAGGTTTTCAATTCATTCATGGCTTGAGTTGAATTTTGATTGAATTTCAATTGCTCTTGCATGAACCCATCTATTTTCAGAGAATTAGTCTTGTTATACTCAGCTTGAACCGATACAAATGCACCCAACATCTCCTCTAGCGTAACTTTTGGTATAATGACTAGAGATGGACCTAGTATAGGTTGAGCTTGAGGGATATTGTTTGCATTCGCAATGGGTCCATTCCTCCAACTGAAGTTGGGATGGTTCTTCCAATTAGAATTGAACGTGTTTGAGTTTGGAGCACCCAATTGCCGTTGATAACTATTTATGGCATTTGATTGTTCTTGTAAGATGTCTTGAACCGCTGAAATTGTGGGACAATCTTGTGTTGTATGTTGATTTCTGGCACAAATTCCACAAACAATTTCAACGTCCTTAGAGTTGATCGTCTCTCCTTTCCTTAATTCCATGGCCTTGACTTTTCTTGTGAGGCTAGCCACACGTGCACTTATGCTATCCTCTTCTGATAGGACATAAATTCCTCATTTTTTCTTTTGTTGGCCAGTCTTGAAATTTGTTGGTTTAGATGTATCCCAAGATTGTGCATTCTCAGCTAATTCCTCCAAATAGTCCCATGCTTCATCGGCTTCCTTATTCATGAATTCCCCATTACACATCATCTCTACAAATTGGCGCATAGGTGAAGTCAGTCCTTCATAGAAAAAGCTTATAACCCGCCAAATTTCATAGCCATGATGTGGGCATGCATTTAACAAGTCCTTAAACCTCTCCCAACATTGGAAGAAGGTCTCATCTTCATTTTGGGCAAAATTCATGATAAGGCGCCTCAACATGTTCGTTTTGTGAGTAGGGAAGAATTTTTTTATGAATTAATTCCCTATGCATATCAGTCCATGCACCAATTGATCTTGGCCTTAATGCATGAAGCCAACTTTTAGCTTTTCTTTAAGAGTAAAAGGAAATAATTTAAGCCTCACCACATCATCAGTTACGTTTGCAAAGTGCATGGTGGTTATTACCTCATCAAATTCCTTAAGGTGTTGATAGGCACTTTCACTGTCTAATCCATGCAATCTCGGGAGGAGTTGGATTACTCCCGGTTTCAAATCTACATTCCCTGCATTTTGTGCAAAAACTATGCATGAGGGAGTGCTCGCTCTTGCTGGTTGCAAGTAATCACGTAATGTTCTTGGTCGGGGAACATTCTCAACCACATTCTCTCCCGTTTCGGTTTGGTTTTGGCCCATATTTTGATTGGCCATCGGATTAGGTTGATTTACAGCCATATTTTCAGATAAAATTGGAGAAGTTAGATGTCTCCTAGCACGTGGTTCTCTGTTAATTCCTTCAACTATTCCCCCTTCACTAATGAGTCGGTTATTGGAATCCCGAGCCCAATGTGGCATGCAAATCCTAAAAGAATGAAAAAAAAGGAATTCTTCCTTCCTTTACTCTTCTCTAAGACCGAAGCATAAGTGTCTTGCAATGGCTAGGCCAGAAGCAAGGATAGAGACCGATTTCTCCTGGTCAATAGGGGTTCAGAGAACTCCCCACCTACTCTTTGAATCTTTTGAGAAAAGTGCAGAAAAAGAAGAAAGAGGAGTAGAGGTGAGAAGAGAAATCTCTGAGCACAAGGTGTCCATGACGGTAGAGCCGACCAATAGGAATCCAGGTGGCACAAGGCCTACCTATCAGAGATCCAAAAAGGAGTCTCCACCCACTCTACAAGCGATGAATATGATAGGCATGAAAAGGAGAAGAAGAAGAGTAAGGTTTAGAAAGATAGAACCTGATTTGGCACTTGAGATCCTTATGTCTTCTTCAGCTTCCTAGAAATCCCTGCAAAAGAAAAATCAAACAAAACAAACTAAGTTAGTACTAGAATCCTAAAAATCCTAAATAGATACTATTTTCAGAAATTTTGTGAAAAACCGTTAAAGTCCCCGGCAACGGCGCAAAAAACTTGTTCGCTTCCCCAAGTGTAGGGTTGCGATGTAGTAATAATCTTGGTAAGACTGAGGTTGATCCATAGGGACTTATGTAGGAATCCACAAAACACTTCCAATAGTTCTACTGAGAAGCTAACAAATAAGTTTTTAGGAGATTGATGTAAATAGCAATTTTGAACTAAATTGAAGGCAATCAATTAATTAAAAGGCACTAGGGGTCCAAGGATCCACTTGTAGCAATCCTTGATGCTCAATTCGCTGTGGTTTCTCACTTTCTCAACTAGAATCGAAATTAAGATCTATCTAGTCGGATGATAAAACAGTTAAACCAAACAATCTGCCATATGTAAGATCAATGTATATGATTCACTCAATACAAGCTAGGACGAGCATACTCAATTGCATAGGTCAGTCCCAATTCCAATAGGCTAAGATCACAATCATAACCATCATTAAATCCTGTCATAAGACGAAACTAGATCATGATTTGAACTTGATTCAAACCACATACACAGTCTCACACATACTTCAGAAATCCAGAAAAATAGAACTTTGGTAGGAAGTTCCCACATGAAGATCATAGTACTAGAGTGTACTCCAATTCCTCGGATCATATAGGTCTAGACTAGTTCACAACAATTAAGAACTCAAGCAATTCTTCCAAACATCCATGAGTCATCACAAGACTAAGAAAAACTACTTAGTACTTGAATTAAACTTCAAACCATTGTTCTTAAACATGAAATCCAACTTAAACCAACTTAAACGAATTGAAACATCTTAGATTCACTACAAGCTTCACCTCTTAGCCCTAGCTAAGAGGTTTAGCCGTTCATGATCCAAGGAAACATGAAACAAACTAAAGAAAACATAAAAACAGCAAACAAACTAGGAGTTGTGGAACTCTGAAATCCACTTCCGCCATCTCCCACCGTGCTTAATCTGTTCTTCGATACCCTAGGAAGAGCCCCTAGGTGTCCTTTTATACTGGGGAAGCTCCGCAACGTCGGAATCTTCCAAATTTTGTGTAAGTTTACGCAGTGCGTAGAGAAATTCGGGGCTTGTAGAACACGCATCATTACGCAGACGACCGGTCGCACGACCGGTCTGAGATCTTGGATGACTGGTCACACGACCGGTCGTAAAAGTGCGAAAAACATCCAGTGAGTTTTGGGAAATTTCGAGCCCGCAATTTTTATTCAATGACCGGTCGCACGACCGGTCTGAGCAGTAGACGACCGGTCTTAAATAGTCCAGTGAGTTGAGGCCTCTGGGCCCCTCTGTTAAGTGATCGGACCGGTCGGACGACCGGTCTTCAGTATCTTCTTCTTCCTTCTTTTCTTCTCTTCTTTGCTTATTTCTTCCACCCTTTCACACTTGGTCTTGTGATCTTCAATGCTCATAAATACTGTCTTTAAGTCTTCAATTGATAGATCCTCCCTCTTATTCCTGCAATCACAAATCCATGCATTTGATTGGTCTTTAAATCATAAAAACCTTGCATAATGAGTGAGGAATTGGGGTTAGACTATGCACAATTAAGAGCTCAACACCACTTGTGCTCTTGATATGCTTAATGTTTTGGTTCTAGCCCTTAAATTATCTGTTAAGATGAAAGGACGAAGTGGATAAAATACATAAATCATGGTGGGCCCCACAGAGTTTACTAAGCGTGCAGAGTTACTCACTACGGAATCCGCTTCCGCCTTTTGTTGGGAGCGGATTAGTTGTTACCGTGGTAACATTTATGCCTACCATGTGTGGCCTACCTTCATGTATGTTTTGTATATCCATGTCGTCCACCTGTTTTTTCGTCTCATTTCAGTCCATAGGACCAAAACTTAGGAAGATCCAAGGCATAGGTGGACCACACCATAGGAAGCAATGGCAATAATGATGCTAACCGTTGAAACTTTCCTAGGACCCATTGTGATGTTTATTGACCATCTAACCTGTTCATAAAGTTACATAGACATGGATGAAGGGGAAACAAAAATATTAGCTCGATTCCAAAATTATGTGGCCCCCAATAAATCTTCAATTAGAGTTTAATCTCCATTTTGTGGTCCACCTGTGCCTTGTATCTACCTAAGTTTTAGGCCTATAGCTTGAAATGATGTTAAAAAATATATGAACGGTGTGGATAAAACACGTACATCACAATGGCCATTTAGAGCCCTTGCTCGTTTGCTGCTGGAGAGGTGTGGGTGGGACACAATCTGCGTCCCCTTTTTTTTTGGATGTGAATTAGGTGTTACCCCGGGAATAGCTTAGTGGGTATTACCCCTTCCGTTTGGCCCACATGGATGATATTTTGTATATCCACTCCTTCCATTAGTTTCTACAACCCATTATTGGATGGTGTTTTAAAAATTATTCAGACCCAATTCTCAAGTGGACCATGTTAGTGTACTTTTTCGTGGCATACTAGTGCACCTTGTTTGTCAATTACTTAGGTCAGTGAGTCTAGTGTCGGTTGAGCTTAATGAAGACAAAGACCGAAGACTCAAGTGGCCCTGCTGCATCAAGGAAGATGAAACAAGTAAAAGTGATGCCTTGGTGTGCCTTAACCTTGACCAAAACCTAACCCTTAACCTCTTAGATGACTTGCACCAACTAGGTATACCCTTAGTCATCATCATTAGTCTTAGAACTCCATGAAAAACATGATAAGTTAGACTAATTAAAGAGGTGGAAGCTGCTGTAATCAATACAGCTCAAATAGCAGTTTTCGATTAATCTCCGATCAATTGGACGTTGGCTCCGATTGGACTCCGATCCATCCGACAGAATCTCCGATCAATCGAAATTTGTTCCAGCAAAATTTGAAAATCCACTGGACAAATTTCCGATCAATCGAACATACTTTCGATCCATCGGAAGGGGTCAATCCGATCAATTGGACCACGTTACGATCAATCGAAATATCTTCCAGAGAATCCACTGGACTGATTTCCGATCAATCGGACATGTCTCCGATCAATCGGACCTTTTTTCGATCAATCGGAGATGCGCTAATCTGCCCGTTTTTTTACCGTTGGAGCTCGAACTTTATAAATATTGAGCTCGGTTCTTGGGCATTGGGAGAGGGTTTTGAGAGCCCATTACCCACACCTTTTGTACATCTTTTGGGGCCTCAAAGAGGAGGGTTTCAAGTCATATCCCTTGTGTTTTAACACAAGTGAGGGCATTCAAATGCCAACTAGAGATGACTTGATTCCTCTCTCAATTCTAGAGGTGAAACACTATACCATATAGGCATATCTCTTATTCAAGACCTCTAAAAGACCCTCTAGGTGAATCTCCTAGTTAGGACAAGCTACATACCCCATGTAGGAGATTCAACCATTCCCTAGCACCTTGGGCATCTCCAATGGAGCATCACATGCAAGGTAGCTGATCTTAGAGCTGAAGCCTTGACAAAGCGGTGGCGTCAAAGATCGGGGGAGCACAAAGGGAGCTGATTCAAGCACAGGAGAGCGAGAAGAAGAAACCCAAAGCAGCGCTACAAAGGGGCTTAATCCGACAAGTAAGGTTGCCCTGTGGGAGTTAAGTGCAGAGTTTGTTTGACAAACTCTAACTAGGGTCGTTAGCCGATCCTTGGCCTATTAGTTGGGCCTAAAATCTAGGGACGTTAGCCGTTCCTTAGCACGTTTGTCGTGCCTAAACAAAGTCTCCAAGGGGGAGCCACCAACACGAGTGTAAACGTGTAGGTTGGGAGGAACCTATAAACTCCCCGGTTGGGTGGATCCAATTTAAAATACCTTGGTTGGGAAGAACCAGATTTAAACTCCCCAGTGGATGCCCGTGTGATCAAAGGGGTTGAGTACTTGGACCGGGAGTGGAGTAGACAAGTGGTCAAACCACTATACATGCTTGTATTTGTGATTGAATTAAGTACATTGATATCTTAGCATTGTAAGTTTAATTGTTTAATTATGAATGCTTGATAGGAATGTATGCTAGGCACTTGATAGGCACATCCACACTCACAAGATGTACTTTCAGTACCTCATGTTGACTGGAGCATTTCTTGATCCATTCTTTATAGTTCACATGAGTTGTTTAGACTAGGTTTCTGATTGCACTTATCATTTGCTAGTCTTTTAATTGGACCCACTTAGGCTTGGAAGCCGAAGTGTTAATCGCTTACGTAGTTTGATTTGTTAAAATTGTTAAGTAGGCGAAAAGATTTTAAAAGGTCCTAATCACCCCCCTCCTATAGGTTTAGCCATAATTCTAGTTGCTCTTTAAGCTTCCGCACGTGTATGCATAGGGTGTCGTGTTAGACTACCCGACGCACTTTCAATTGGTATCAAAGCGGGTTACTCTTCAAGGACGTAACCGTCTAGAGTAAGATCCGGTACTGGAGTACTAGCATCATGTCTACCTAAAAAGGGGAATCTATGTTGGCTCATGTTGAACTATAAGTAAAATGATTAGTTGAGGTCAACAATAACTAGGGTAGGAACTATTGTTATATCCCCTACCGGTCATTGCTCTCCAACTTGGAATGAACCTAAGGGAGAAAAATCTAGGATAGATGAATTCCCTCCCAACAAGCATGTTGGGTCCTATTAATCATACCCAAGGGGGTTGTGATCTAGGTTAGGTGACCTTAGGAGACCATATTGAGCTCAAATAAATATCTAAGGATCAAGCCTCATTTTGAGCAAATTGATGAACTTGAGCAATTTAGCCTCTTTGGAACTATAGAAAAATCTGAGGATTTCAGCCTCATTTCTATGTGTATGGGCAAATCAGAGGATTCAAGCCTCATAAGCCCAAAATTCGGTAGTTTAGCTTTGCTTTAATCTGAATATTCTCTTGCTAGACTATCATCCGGCTTAAATTAGCTAATCATCTTGAGTTTTATGCTTCATTATATGCTAATCTTTGCTTAGTATTGGTCTTGATATACCAATAGCAGAGGTTGGTTGATTGGGCTATAAGCCCTTGAGCTTTAATGCTTAATGTATATCATAGATGACCAATTATGCATGATTAACTATGCTTAGATAGTTACATTTTCTTGTTAATCATGTTCCTTAGCATGCTCCATGTTTTAAAGTTCATGCACCCTATACTCTCCTTGTTAGCATGTGCTTATAGTTATAATTGTGACATACTATCTTCTCTCACCTTGACCTTAATTATTGTATCATTAAGGGGGAGAGAATAGTTTGTCAATTGCTGACAAAAAGGGGGAGAAAGATCAAGTCCCACCAAAACTAGTTTGCTATATTTTGTGATGCAGGGATTGACAGGTTATGGGAGAGTAAACTGAAGAGGAGCTGCTTAGTTTGGCAGGTCAAGAGTCCTGTTTTTAATTTCATATCAATGTAATCTCTTGTACGTGTATTTTGTTTTGGTAGGTTAGGTTTTTGTAAGTAATTGACAAAGGGGGAGACTGTTAGTGCACTTTTTCGTGGCATACTAGTGCACCTTGTTTGTCAATTACTTAGGTCAGTGAGTCTAGTGTCGGTTGAGCTTAATGAAGACGAAGACCGAAGACTCAAGTGGCCCTGCTGCATCAAGGAAGATGAAACAAGTAAAAGTGATGCCTTGGTGTGCCTTAACCTTGATCAAAACTAACCCTTAACCTCTTAGATGACTTGCACCAACCAGGTATACCCTTAGTCATCATCATTAGTCTTAGAACTCCATGAAAAACATGATAAGTTAGATTAATTAAAGAGGTGGAAGCTGCTGTAATCAATACAGCTCAAATAGCAGTTTTCGATTGATCTCCGATCAATCGGACGTCGGCTCCGATTGGACTCCGATCCATCGGACAGAATCTCCGATCAATCGAAATTTGTTCCAGCAAAATTTGAAAATCCACTGGACAAATTTCTGATCAATCGGACATAATTCCGATCCATAGGAAGGGGTCAGTCTGATCAATCGGACCACGTTACGATCAATCGAAATATCTTCCAGAGAATCCACTGGACTGATTTTCGATCAATCGGACATGTCTCCGATCAATCGGACAGGTCTCCGATCAATCGGACCTTTTTTCGATCAATCGGAGATGTGCTAATCTGCCCGTTTTTTTACCGTTAGAGCTCGAACTTTATAAATATTGAGCTCGGTTCTTGGGCATTGGGAGAGGGTTTTGAGAGCCCATTACCCACACCTTTTGTACATCTTTTGGGGCCTCAAAGAGGAGGGTTTCAAGTTATATCCCTTATGTTTTAACACAAGTGAGGGCATTTAAATGCAAACTAGAGATGACTTGATTCCTCTCTCAATTCTAGAGGTGAAACACTATACCATATAGGCATATCTCTTGTTCAAGACCTCTAGAAGACCCTCTAGGTGAATCTCCTAGTTAGGACAAGCTACATACCCCATGTAGGAGATTCAACCATTCCCTAGCACCTTGGGCATCTCCAATGGAGCATCACATGCAAGGTAGCTGATCTTAGAGCTGAAGCCTTGGCAAAGCGGCGGCGTCGTCAAAGATCGGGGGAGCACAAGGGGAGCTGATTCAAGCACGGGAGAGCGAGAAGAAGAAACCCAAAGCAGCACTACAAAGGGGCTCAATCCGACAAGTAAGGTTGCCCTATGGGAGTTAAGTGCAGAGTTTGTTTGACAAACTCGAACTAGGGTCGTTAGCCGATCCTTGGCCTATTAGTTGGGCCTAAAATCTAGGGACGTTAGCCATTCCTTAGCACGTTTGTCGGGCCTAAACAAAATCTCCAAGGGGGAGCCACCAACACTGGTGTAAACGTGTAGGTTGGGAGGAACCTATAAACTCCCTGGTTGGGTGGATCCGATTTAAAACACCTTGGTTGGGAGGAACCAGATTTAAACTCCCCAGTGAATGCCGGTGTGCTCAAAGGGGTTGAGTACTTGAACCGGGAGTGGAGTAGACAAGTGGTCGAACCACTATACATGCTTGTGTTTGTGATTGAATTGAGCACATTGATATCTTAGCATTGTAAGTTTAATTGTTTAATTATGAATGCTTGATAGGAATGTATGCTAGGCACTTGATAGGCACATCCACACTCACAAGATGTACTTTCAGTACCTCATGTTGACTGGAGCATTTCTTGATCCATCCTCTATAGTTCACATGAGTTGTTTAGACTAGGTTGCTGATTGCACTTATCATTTGCTAGTCTTTTAATTGGACCCACTTAGGCTTGGAAGCCGAAGTGTTATTCGCTTACGTAGTTTGATTTGTTAAAATTGTTAAGTAGGCGAAAAGATTTTAAAAGGTCCTAATCACCCCCCTCCTATAGGTTTAGCCATAATTCTAGTTGCTCTTTATGCTTCCGCACGTGTATGCATAGGGTATCGTGTTAGACTACCCGACGCACTTTCAGACCATACCACTAGAAATAGTGTGATTGAGTGCTCCACCATTAAAAATTCCAAATAGCCCATTGTAAGGTTTTGGTAATGTTTATTTTCAATCCAAGCTCTTAATAATGTCAATAAGGTCTTGATGAAGGGAACATATAAATATCAGATTGATCCAAAAATTTTGTGGGCCACAAAACTTTTTTAATGGTTATTCATCACTGTTTCTAGTGGTATGGTCCACCTGAGATTTGGATCTACTTCATTTTTTAAATAATTCTCTAAAATGAGATTTCAAAGTGAATGGACTGTGTGGATGTAATACACACACATCACATAGTGGATTGCACATTTAGGGATCCACCCACCTCGGTGGATCTGGGGATCCAGCGAAGCCACGCCCCTTTTTGGTGAGACACCAGCCGCACGCAAGATGGTGCAGCCCTTCCAGTGGGGCCCACCGTTGAAACCTTTCTAGGGCCTGCAGTGATGTTTATTTGTCATCTAATCTGTTTACAAGATCACGCAGCCATTGAAGAAGGGAAAAACAAGTATCAGCTTGATCGAGAACTTCCGTGGCCCCCAAGAATTTTTCAACGATACACGTTCAATTCACATTGTTTCCTGTGGTGTGGTCCACTTAAGATTTTTATATGCTTCATTTTTTTTTTATTTCAAACCATAAATTATCTATTAAAATGGATGATCGTAGTGGATTAAATACATAAATCATGGTGGACCCCATAAAGTTTACTCAGTAGGGTACGGAGTTACTCTATACGCAATTGCTTTCACGTGCGAGCCTTGCACAGGAAGTTCTTGCGCTGAGAATCTAGGTGGGCCCATTGTGATGTTTGTGAGAAATTCACTCCGTTCATCCAGTTTTACATCTCATTTTAGGACGTGTGACCGAAAATGAACCATATCCAATACTCAAGTGGACCGCACTAAAGGAAAAGGAGGGCACAGAAATTCCTACTGTTGAAACCTCCCTGGGTCCACAGTGATGTTTTTATGTCATCCATACCATTCGTAATGTCATCCAAGTGGGATGAGCTAAAAGCACAAATATTTACTTGATTCAAAAATTATGTGGCCCCACTAATATTTCAAATGTGGTCGTTCAATCTTGATGTTTTTTTGCCCACTTGAGTATTTGATTCGGCACATTTTTTGTCGCACATGTTTTTTAACATAAAAGCTTGAAATGTACATTTTTGTTCCCATATGGTCATTCATTCCAATGCTAGTGCAAACAATTTTTCAATTTTTTATGCTACTAGGGATCAAAATGTCGTTTGGATCTGGAAAAGGAGGAGCAAGGGACATTGGGCGGAAACATAGACGACCAGTGGAGGGGAATAAATATTAAGACATATACAACTACTGCGGCCAAGTTATACAGAGTGGGGGGTGTCTAAGCTGAAGGAGCATTTGGCAGGGGGGTTTAAAAATGTGAAAGACCGCCTAAGTGTAACGAAGCCAATGAGATAGGAGATGAGAAGAGTTTTGGCTGAGGCAAAGTCACACAAGCTGCAACAGAAGGATTGGGAGAAGGATCTCAGGAAACAGCTGCGGGGTCCTAGATAAGGCCTACGTACTATTGAAAAGCAAGATGACGACGATGAGATGATTGTATATCCTAATGACTGTGTTGTGACGCGGGAGAAGAGGGAGTTCAGAGATGCGATCCACGAGTCTCGGGCATTAGGGTGGGAGGGGGAGCAAAGGAGACGGCTCAACAAGACTAGGCCGTCGTTTGGGGGGTCCCGCTTTGAGGCCTGTGGGAGCAGCGAAAGGTTTGGGGGAGGCAATATGGGTAGTGGTGGTTCTGGCGAGCATGGACTACAGCGCACATAGAGCGCCCGCATTATAGATGCACCCATTGCGGGTGTTAATCAGAAGATGTTAAAAAATATATGGAACAAGGGGATCAGAGAGAAAGTGGGGAGCGTCATATCTAGATGGTTCATCTCGAGCCACATACCAACCAATGCAACCACCAGTCCTCACTTCACAAATATGATTGAGGAGGTGCAGCAACATGGGCCTGGTGTGAAGCCTTCAACACTAAAGAGATTCTTGGTGTCTACCTTAATCAGGAGTATGAGGAGATGCGTGTTTGGGTATGTGCACTTACTCCGAGCTGGAGGCAGTATGGGGTGTGGATCATGTGCGATGGGTAGACAGGAACCACGAAAATGTCCATTATCAATTTTATGGTGTACAGTAAAGGGCAGTCAGTTTTCCTCAAATCTATTGATGCATCTGCCAAAATAAAAGATCATAATTACATATATGATCTCGTGAAACAAGTCATTGTAAGTGTTGGGCATGAAAATGTCGTCTAAGTTGTGACAGAAAAAGGCAGTGCATTCATTAAGGCAGGAAATAAATTAATGACAAAGTACCATCTTTATTGGACCCCTTGCGCGACACACTGCATTGATTTGATGCTCGAGAAGATAGGCCAGATGGACTCGATCAGGAAAACCATCGAGGATACGAGGAGAGTGACAAACTTCATATATAATCACTCTTGGTTATTGGCTGCAATGCGCGAGTGTTGTAGAGGGGACATCGTTAGCCCAGGTGCAACACGGTTCACCACGAACTTTATCGCACTCGACAGCTTGTATAGGCACCGTGTGGATCTTAGGAATTTGTTTAGATCTGAGAAGTACTTAAAGTGGAATCAAAAGAAGACCGATGGTGCAAAAAATATATCGAAAATACTACTTTCTGATTCCTTCTGGGATAGAGTTCATGCTGTTGTTTCCCTTTTAAAACTGATCTACGGTGTCCTACGGGCCGTGGATAGTGAGATGTGTCCTTCAATGGGGTCAATGTACGAGCTTATGAGAATTATGAAAGAAGGGATACAGACTGCAAACCCCAATGCACATAAGTGGGTGATCGATATCATCAATGAACGATGGACCAGGACCCTTGATCATGCACTCCACCAGGCTGGTAAGTTTGATACGTTTACCTGTATTTTTTACCACTTGCACTTGCACTTTAAGCATCACTTGTGTTTGCATGTTAATACAACTGAGTAAATAATATTTGGGTTTCAGTATATTATCTGAATCCTAGATTCCATTACAAACGTCGACTCCATGGGGATAGTGATTTGACGATGGCCATCCACCGGGTGTTCGAACAGTTGTTCCCTGAATCGCCAGCACGATCAAAATTTGGTAACCAAGTAATGCAATTTGAGTAGATTTCGCTGATGGTAATTGATAGAATATATTTTCTTCCTCATAGTCTTTAGAAATATGGGTAGTTAAAATGGTGACATGTGAATCCATGCGTTACAGTTGTTGCGGTTTAAAGATGCTAGGGGTACGTTCTCATCCGCACTAGCCAAAGCATCTAGAGAAACGATGATGTCGTGTGAGTATAATTTTTTATTAGGTAATATAGTATATTATTAGGTAACTGTATTATAAGTCCTCACTTTAAACTAAAACAAGTTGCTCATGGATATATAGGTGAGTGGTGGGCGATGTACGGAGTCGACACACCTGAACTGCAATTACTTGCAGTCTATATTCTCGCACAGACTGTATCCTACTCCTCGCGTGAGAGGAATTAGAGCACATGATCACTCATACACACGAGCAAGAGGAACAAGTTGGCATACGATAAGTTGCTGAAGCTCCTTTATTGCCATTACAATACAAAGTTAAGAGAGAGGCAGTTATGGGTAGACCAAGACATAGAGGAAAATCTAGACCCGCTCGACCTGTTGTTGATAATACCATTGCACAAATAGGCGATGATGCTGAGGACCCACTTTATGAGTGTGTCAAGTCAGCTGATTTAGATGATATAGATGGAGGCCCTACACTGCAAGTAGCCGAGGGAACAACGTCTCTTGGTATCGATGTCGATAAGGTAGTAAGCCAGCAGAGGGCAGATACAGACTCCTTTGATCCTTTAATGAGGAGTTCGACACTTTATGATGATGACGAGGAGGCATCTTCACGGCCACCTCGCCATCATCAAATCGTAGTGAGTGATGATGATGAGACTCAACCCCCACTTGACACTGGTCGTGGGGACGACGATGACGATAGCAGTGGTGAGGGAGGTGATAGAGGCACTGACACTGATGTAGGTGGTACTAGTGAGGGTGGAGGTGGCAGTGGTGGGGGGTACATGACAGGTCAGAGCCAGCGATTCGTTGGTCAGTTCATTGAGGAGCAGTACTTTGACCATGCAACTCAGGACGAGGACCATGGATCTCGTTCACCATCGCGTGTGAGAGCATCAGAGCCCACACATATGTTTGAGCTTCGTTCAAAGAAAAAAGCTAGACGAGCTGTAGTGGATGCCCTCGCACGTAGCTTGTCATCTATGGACATCGATTCAGAGCGGGGGAACTCCACTCCCGTCCCACCTTATACGCATGGGGCATATCCTGAGTATAGGCATGGCAGCTCTGACATTCAGTCACATTCGTCTACTCGTGGATACGAGTAGCTAGCAGATAGCTCTTTGAGTTATGGTCATTTGACAGGAGGATATTCAGGTTACCCGTATGACTGGCAGCAATACTATCAGGGAGTCGGGGTTAGACTTGATATATTCCCTCAGGACCTTACTCAACCAATGCCGTCGATGTATGTCACGCAATACCCACATTTGGGCTATCTCATTGTTGAGCTCTTAATTGTGCATATTCTAACCCCAATTCATCACTCATTATGCACGGTTTACATGTTTAAAGGACTATTCTAAGGCGTGATTTGTGATTGTAGGAACAAGATGGAGATGTCACCAATTGAAGGCTAAATGTAGCTCCTTAAGAGCATTGAAGACCATAAGATGAAGAGAAAAGAAGGACCAAAGAAAGCCAAGGCAAGGAGAGAAGAGAAAAGAAGAAAGAAAGAAAGAAATGAAGGAGAAAGAAGGCTAGACCGGTCGGCTGACCGGTCAGCCAAACACGCCCGACCAGTCATGACCGGTCGGCCACACTATTGGAGCCATTAGACTGATCAGAAACGCAGCCCGACCGGTCATGACCGGTCGGGCATAGCTGCTGGAGAAAGATTGAATAAGGCCGACCGGTCATGACCGGTCGGCCATGATTGCTGGAAACTTGCTGAAGACGTCTGACCGGTCATGACCGGTCGGCCATGATTGCTGGAAACTTGCTGAAGACGTCTGACCGGTCATGACCGGTCGGACAAGGTTGCTGGACAAGTGAATTCTCAAGTCCGACCGGTCCAGACCGGTCGGCCATGCGAAACAGGCTACTTTCTAAAACTGGTTCCGGGATTTTCTGCGCAATTGCGTAAGATTACGCAATTTCTGGAGTTCTCTTGCGTATTGGACTCCTCCAAGTTATAAAAGAACCTCTTCTCTTCATACCAAAAGAGGGCTATAACGTGGGGATTGCTCAGGAGACGGATTCTACTTCGGATTTCTAGTTTTCTTCCTGTTTTAGTAGTTTTTCATGTTTTTAGAGGCTTTTAGTTCAAGGATGTTAGAGATGAACTAAAACCTCTTAGCTAGGGCTAAGAGGTGAAGCTTTTGATTCGTTTTTGATGGATTAACACAACCTAGGTTCCTTTTATGATTTAATTGATGAATTTTAGTTCTATATGAGTTTGAATCAAGTACTATGTTGGTTTTTACTTTGATCTCTTGATGACTCCGGGCTCATGTGATTCTTAGAGATCCTAACTTAGTATCTTAGCTTTTGAGTATTGTTTATGCTTGTGTAATGCATTGATCTACCATCGACTCCGGGCATGGTAGACGCTTTGATTGCCTTGTATGCAATGGCCTGATTTTCATGTGGGAACTCATTCAACTAAAGTTCTTATCTTTGTGTGTAATCTGGAATAGTTGCTTAGTGATTGATTTTGATTTAATTCGAGTTCAAATCATGAGTTGTAATCAGGTCTAGTGACAGGACTTGGTGAAAGCTATGGTTATGAATCTCAACTAGATTGGAAAGAGGCTTGGCCTATACAATTGAGTGTGCCAAAGGCCTGAGCATGGTTGTGGGAATCAAATCAATAAATAAGCACTTGTTCCAGATGATTGTTGGTTTAACCGCTCTATATTCCAATCGGATAGAGAAAGGAATTTGATTCCGATTGAGTCATGAGAGACCTAGTTGTGTTGATGCATTGAAACTTATCAAAAGTGGATCCTTGGCGCTCTAGTGCCTTTTTAGATTGAAATTACCTTAACCATCCACTGTTAAACCCAAATCATTATTTTTCAGTTTTAGCTATTAATAGGATCTTAATCACTAGTTGCTTTAGACAAATTCTGAAGATACCCATACATAAATCTCTGTGGGAACGATACTCGGTCTTTCCGAATTATTACTACTTCGCAACCCTACACTTGGGGAGTGAACAAGTTTTTGGCGCCGTTGCCGGGGAATTCTATGCGGTATTTTTAGAATTTTTTTGAAATAACTTTTAGTTGATATTGTGTTAAGATAGGTTTAGGATTTGTTTTGCTTTCTAGAATAGGTTTTCTTCTAATTACTAACTTACTGTGTTTTGATTTTTGCAGGATTCTAACATAGGTCTAGTCTAGGGATTTTTAGGAAGTTGAAGAAGAAAAAGGCATCTTAAGTTACAAATCAGGTTTTATTGTTCTAACCTTACTCTTCTTCTTCTCTTACTCATTCCTATCATATTCATCTCTTGTAGAGTGGGTGGAGACTCCTTTTGGATCTCTGAAAGGTAGGCCTTGTGCCACCTGAATTCCTATTGGTCGGCTCTGCCGCCTTGGATCACCTTGTGCTCAGAGATTTCTCTTCTCAACCTATTCCTCTTTCTTCTTTTTCTGTACTTTTTCTCAAAAGACTCAAAGAGTGGGTGGGGAGTTCTTTGAACCCCTATTGACCAGGAGAAATCGGTCTCTATCCTTGCTTCTGGCTCAGCCATTGCAAGACACCCTGTGCTTAAAGTTTTAGAGAGGAGTAAAGGAAGGAAGGAAGAATTCTTTTTCCTTTTCACTCATTCTTTTTGGTTTTGCATGCCACATTGGGCTAGGACTTATAATAACCGACTTGTAAGGGACGGAGTAATTGTTGAAGGGATTGATAGAGAGCCTCGTGCTAGGAAACGTCAAAGTTTTCCTGAAATTACTAGAGAGATGGCTGAAAATCAACCAAATCAAAGGGTTAATCAAAATCTAGCCCCAAACCTTACTGAATTGGATGAGAATGAAGTGGGGGATGTACCTCAACCTAGAACTTTACGTGACTATTTACAACCAGCTAGGACGAGTACTCCCTCTTGCATAATTTTCCCTCACAATGTGGGAAATATTGATTTTAAACCGGGGTTGATCCAACTTCTTCCTAGATTCCATGGACTCGACTCTGAGAGTGCTTATTTACATATAAAGGAGTTCGAAGAGGTTATAGCCACAATAAATTATGACAATGTGACCAAGGATACAATAAAACTCAAATTGTTCCCTTTTTCCTTGAAAGAGAAGGCCAAATCATGGCTACACTCCTTAAGGCCGAGGTTTATTGGGACATGTGCTGAGATGACTAGGGAGTTTCTTAAAAAATTCTTCCCTACTCATCGAACTAATGCACTACGAAGGGCCATAATGAACTTCTCCCAAAAAGAAGAAGAAACCTTTTTCCAATGTTGGGAAAGGTATAATGAGCTATTAAACGCATGCCCACATCATGGCTATGAACGGTGGAGGTTGATTAGTTTCTTCTATGATGAATTGAACTCAACTATGAGCCAATTTGTGGAGATGATGTGCAATGGGGAGTTCATGAACAAGGAAACGGAGGAAGCTTGGGATTATTTTGACATGTTGGCTGAAAATACACAATCATGGGATACATCTAAGCCAACAAGTTCAAAACAACCCCAAACCAAGGAAAAGGGAGAAATTTATGTTTTAGATGGGCAAGACGATCTAGGTTCTAGAGTGGCTAAACTCACACGAAAGGTCGAGGAGATGGAACTAAAGAAAGTGGATACAACCCAACAAAAGGGGGCTGTTGAAACTATTTGTGGTATTTGTGCTTCTAATGTGCATCAAACGCCGGATTGTCCAACAATCTATGCATTTCGAGAACTTTTATTTGAACAATCAAATGCCTTGAATAGTTATCAACGACCTTTTAGTACTCCGAATTCAAACACGAACAATTCTAGTTGGAGAAACAACCCAAACTTCAATTGGGCGAATGGAAACATGGCTAATCAAAGTAATCCTCATAGGGGGCCCCCAATGCAAATGGCCCCACCTCAAATGCCTATAGAGGATACTTTGAAAGCATTCATGGAAGGACAAGCTCAAATTAATCAATCCAACCATACGATAATGCTTGAGCTTAAAAGTTCGGTGGAGGAAATCAAGGCTCGCTTAAACGCAAGGGAAGGGATGCTTCCAGCCCAACCCGTACCAAATCCAAAACAACAATGCGAAATAAGCGTGCCTAGTTCTTCTAACCAACATATGGAACATGCAAAGGCCATCACCACTCTTAGAAGTGGTAAAATCATTGAAAAATCTGATCCGGTGAAGGTTTCAACGCCTAATGATCCGGTATATTCCAAAGAGGATGATGGACCTAGCATCACCATGAATGAAAAAGAGCCATTAAAAGAATATAGGCCTGTTGCTCCATTCCCCCAACGCTTGATTCCAGCCAAACCTCAAGATAAATATCAGGAATTTTTGGAGGTTTTCAAGCAAGTCAAAATCAACATCCCACTGTTGGATGCCATTAAGCAAATACCGTCATATGCAAAATTTTTAAAAGACATTTGCACGGTTAAAAGAAAAATACATGTGCAAAAGAAGGCATTTTTGACAGAGAATGTGAGTGCAATTATCAACCACGGGATGCCCAAGAAATACAAAGATCCCGGTTGTCCGACCATATCATGTATGATTGGAGATCACTGAGTGAAACATGCTTTACTTGATCTAGGGGCAAGTGTGAACTTAATTCCCTTTTCGGTCTATGAACAATTGGGTTTAGGTGAATTAAAACCCACCAAAACCACATTACAACTTGCTGATCGATCAATTCGTATTCCTAGAGGGGTGGTTGAGGATGTCCTTGTCCAAGTTGACAAAGTCTACTACCCGGTGGACTTTATTGTTTTGGACACACGACCCATGGTTAATATTGGCCCTCAAATTCCTGTCATACTTGGCCGCCCATTCCTAGCTACATCAAACGCTATCATAAATTGTAAGAGTGGGGGCATACAAATGTCTTTTGGCAATATGACGATTGAGTTGAATGCTTTTAATATTGACAACTAACAAGAGGATGAGGATGATGAGGTCCACGAAATAAACATGATCAATTCTATTGTGGAAAATGAGTCCCTCTCACCTTTTTACTCCGGTCCCTTAGACGAAGAAGTGACTCACTCCCTTGATGAGAACGATAATAGGGTAAGGGATATGGTCACACTTTTTGAGTCGGTATCGGCATATGACGTTAGTCGAGAAAAGGATGTGGAAACAATACCTTTTTGCGCTGACAAATCAATTCAGATTTCCACACCTTTGTGGATCATACATACCGAACTCCACCATCCCTGGGATGATCCTTACTTGCAATATCAATGCCCAGGAAAATTTGAATGGAGACATATTTTTTCTGATAAATATGATGGTGTCTCCTCTTATACATGTGGTGAAAACACTAAGGAACCCGCTGAAATTCCTTTTTGGGATTTTGAGTGGCTCATCTCGATCATTCACACACATGTACATTGTAAAGCAGGATTTTGGATGACATTACTGCGAAACCTTTTGATCCATCTAATGATTCTGCTTGACTTTATGCTTTTGGATGAGTTGTTGGGATTAACCTCCTAGTCTGACGGAGGATAATTTGCTAGAATGCTTCCCATTAGGATTTGCTTTGCTAGTTGATTTAGTTGTGAAGTAATCCATCTCCAAAAGCCAATCTTGCCATGAAATATATGCTTCAGGTGATATCTCTCTTTCTCACTCTCCTTTGTTTTAAGTCATTGCTCTCATGTCATACATATTGCATATCTTATCACATTGAGGATAATGTAAAGTTTTGGTTGGGGGGTGAGAGATTCCTTTGATGAATCTGCTAGCTTTTGTGACATGTCGAGCAAAGATGTAGAAATTTTTCAATTTTTCTAAAATTCGAAACTCTTTTGGAAAACTTTGATTCTATACATTCGAGATAGCATGGGTATAAGAAGATGAGATACGAAGTGAGGGATGTTGCAAGCTTTGAATTTCTCTTAATATAATGGTTTTATATGTGAATTCACCTATTCTTATGATTGATAGAAAATTTGAACACCTTTTGCACCTAGTTCACATTACACGATTTTCATGATTTGAAAGGATTATGTGATTTGTGGATTAACTAGACCGTGATTGAAGGTATTGAGAAACCAAGCCAGGGTACTTTGTCCATCCTTGTCCATGGGAAAATAACAAAAGATATGGATTTCTAAAAATCCTATCTAATATAAAAGAAAAAGGAAAGGAAGGATGAAATTGGGAATGATGGAAAATGGTGGAAATTTTCGATTAGGGCTACCTACTACCAACCGGGGGATGGTCTACCCGTAACCAAAGCCGGAAATGGGACATAGTGTGAAAGTCGTCGGAAGGACGGTAAGGCAAATTCCTGTCATAGGCTTGTTGTTACTCTATATACCTTGAGATCCATAGTTTAGTTGATTTATGAAGAAGATAATCCCGGAAACTCATGAGATGAACTTTCACCATGCACACTAGGTTGAATTTGTTTAAGTTCTTCTATTTATCAATCAATCAGCGGGAATTTCATATAAACACTTATTATATCCTGAGAGTTTAAGGTTTCAACCTTTTTCACTGAATTTCTCAGATTTTTACGCTTATGTGTCTTGGAATGTATAGAAGAGTAGTTTCTAGAGGAGAGTTGGGTTTTGGAAAATGAAACTTGTTTCATGCATGTTTTGCTCGGGACTAGCAAAATGCTGGTTGGGGGGTGTGTTGAGCTCTTAATTGTGCATATTCTAACCCCAATTCATCACTCATTATGCACGGTTTACATGTTTAAAGGACTATTCTAAGGCGTGATTTGTGATTGTAGGAACAAGATGGAGATGTCACCAATTGAAGGCTAAATGTAGCTCCTTAAGAGCATTGAAGACCATAGGATGAAGAGAAAAGAAGGACCAAAGAAAGCCAAGGTAAGGAGAGAAGAGAAAAGAAGAAAGAAGGCTAGACCGGTCGGCTGACCGGTCAGCCACACTATTGGAGCCATTGGACTGATCAGAAACGCAGCCCGACCGGTCATGACCGGTCGGGCATAGCTGCTGGAGAAAGATTGAATAAGGCCGACCGGTCATGACCGGTCGGCCATGATTGCTGGAAACTTGCTGAAGACGTCCGACCGGTCATGACCGGTCGGACAAGGTTGCTGGACAAGTGAATTCTCAAGTCCGACCGGTCCAGACCGGTCGGCCATGCGAAACAGGCTACTTTCTAAAACTGGTTCCGGGATTTTCTGCGCAATTGCGTAAAATTACGCAATTTTTGGAGTTCTCTTGCGTATTGGACTCCTCCAAGTTATAAAAGAACCTCTTCTCTTCATACCAAAAGAGGGCTACAACGTGGGGATTGCTCAGGAGACGGATTCTACTTCGAATTTGTAGTTTTCTTCCTGTTTTAGTAGTTTTTCATGTTTTTAGAGGCTTTTAGTTCAAGGATGTTAGAGATGAACTAAAACCTCTTAGCTAGGGCTAAGAGGTGAAGCTTTTGATTCGTTTTTGATGGATTAACACAACCTAGGTTTCCTTTTATGCTTTAATTGATGAATTTTAGTTCTATATGAGTTTGAATCAAGTACTATGTTGGTTTTTACTTTGATCTCTTGATGACTCCGGGCTCATGTGATTCTTAGAGATCCTAACTTAGTATCTTAGCTTTTGAGTATTGTTTATGCTTGTGTAATGCATTGATCTACCATCGACTCCGGGCATGGTAGACGCTTTGATTGCCTTGTATGCAATGGCTTGATTTTCATGTGGGAACTCATTCAACTAAAGTTCTTATCTTTGTGTGTAATCTGGAATAGTTGCTTAGTGATTGATTTTGATTTAATTCGAGTTCAAATCATGAGTTGTAATCAGGTCTAGTGACAGGACTTGGTGAAAGCTATGGTTATGAATCTCAACTAGATTGGAAAGAGGCTTGGCCTATACAATTGAGTGTGCCAAAGGCCTGAGCATGGTTGTGGGAATCAAATCAATAAATAAGCACTTGTTCCAGATGATTGTTGGTTTAACCGCTCTATATTCCAATCGGATAGAGAAAGGAATTTGATTCCGATTGAGTCATGAGAGACCTAGTTGTGTTGATGCATTGAAACTTATCAAAAGTGGATCCTTGGCGCTCTAGTGCCTTTTTAGATTGAAATTACCTTAACCATCCACTGTTAAACCCAAATCATTATTTTTCAGTTTTAGCTCTTAATAGGATCTTAATCACTAGTTGCTTTAGACAAATTCTGAAGATACCCATACATAAATCTCTGTGGGAACGATACTCGGTCTTTCCGAATTATTACTACTTCGCAACCCTACACTTGGGGAGTGAACACTCGTACAGTTCGGGGACGATGACTATCAAAGATACATAAGAGAGTGCCTCTATTAGTATGAGTAGAGGATGACATGGGAACAGTATTGTCAACATATTGGGAAACAACACTGCAATCAATAGGAACGGGATTCGAATGATGACTATGAGCCACCTCATCACTCCATGTGGTGATGAAATATGGCAAAAAGGTATGCTTTTCGAATTCATTTAATTTTATGCCTTAATTATTGTATGGTGGCTGCATTTGTATTATATAAACTCATTTTCGTTGCTATTGGAGTGATTTCTTATGAAATGCACGCTTTTTTGGGCCCCATTGAATGAAAACTTTTTTTTTATTCCTGAATGTGCAAATATGTGTATTTAGGCATTTCCTGAAGTTTCACTGAAAAATTTCACAGTTTTCATCATGTTTCACCCCTTTTCCCCACATTTTCGGTTATCAGCGATGTTATCAGCGATAACGATATTATATCTTTATCTCCGGCCAGCGAAACTTATAGCGATACCGACAATGCGATCATTGGTTGTTGCATCCATTCCTCCATCTAATTCATTTATTTCATTTGGTAAGAGAAATTTGAAATACACAAAATCCTCTAATTCTTTTGGCTATTATTTGGACTTCTTTTTATCTCTCAACATGGATAGGCCCAACCATGAATTCACTCCTTTTATCAATAAGGAATTCAGTCTAGAGTTGAGCTCTTAATTCTGCATATTCTAACCCCAATTCATCACTCATTATGCATGGTTTTCATGATTTAAAGACTAACTAATGCATGAATTTGTGATTGTAGGAATGAGAGGGAGACTTCACTAATTCATAGTTAAAAGAGTCACTTTGTATGCATTGAAGATCAATAGAACAAGTGCCAAAAGGTGGAGGAAAGAAGTAAGAAAGAAAGAGAAGAGAGAAAGAAGAAAATCTAATTTTTTTTGTCTTAGACCTGTCTGTAGACCGGTCTAGCGAAAGGACTCCGTATTTTCTCGAACTTTCCAAGTTGGTGCGAGATTTCTCTTATAAAAGGCCACCTCCACTCTCTTCCTAAGGCATCTAGCAATGTGGGGAGCAAAGGATTCAAGACATAGGAGGCTTCCTAGCTTCCTACAACTAGTTTTCTTCTTCTTCTTCTACTAGTTGTAGTTCTAGTTTGTTTTTATGCTTTTTATTAGCTAACCTCTTAGCTAGAGCTAAGAGGTGAAACTTATAGCTTACTTAGATGTTTTAATTCGTTTTATTAGTTTTAAGTTTGGATTTAATGAAGAATAATGGTTTTTGAAAGTTTGATTAAAGTTCTAAGTAGTTTTTCTTAATCTTATGATGGCTCATGGATGTTTAGAAGAATTGCTTGAGTTCTTAATTATTTTGAATCATTCTAGACTTGTATGCTTCGAGGAATCGGATTCAATATGCTCTAGACTTGGATTATCATGTGGGAACTTCAAACCAAAGTTCTACCTTTTTGTTCTAAATTCTAAATATTGTGTTGATTATTCATATGATTTGAATGAAGTTCAAATCATAATATAGTCAAGTCTTGTGACAGAGTTTGATGATTATTATGGTTATGATCTTAACCTATTGGAACTAGGATTGATCTATGCAATTGAGTGTGCTCAAGTCCTAACTTGAATTGAGGGAATCATTTTGATGAACAACACATGTGTTGGATTGGTTTGATAATATAACCACTCTATTATTCGGCTAGATAGGATTTTACTTCGATTTTAGTTAAGTAGTTGAGAAACCATATGAATTCTACATCTAAGGAGAGCTATAAGTGGATCCTTGATGCTCTAGTTACCCTTTCATTATCAGATTTTCCTATTTCATATTCAAAACCGATTTCTCAAACCTCTTAGATTCTTGTTATTAGGATAATTCGAATTGTTTACTTCTTTCCCTGTGGATCAACCTCGGTCTTACCGAGATTATTACTACATCGCAACCCTACACTTGGGGAAGCGAAATCTAGCCTAGTTCACCGGTGACTATGAATTAACTAACGTAGAGACGACGAAGCTGAAAGATTCGTTGTAATATACTAAACAAATTTTAAAGGTATAATTTTTTCATAAAAATTAAGTTAAAAATCTGACCATAGAGTGTATGATATGGAACTTTACTATAAATATAGATCAATCTGTCCAACGAAATACCGATATGAACCATGGATCATACATCCATGTCATATAAAATGAAAACCTACATTCGGATTGCCAGTTCAAATGCTATAAATGGTCCGATCGATGAACGAATGACTTAAATCCTCCAAATTGACTATCTTAGAGAATGATCCATCCAATGTGTGCCATTCATTTTGTTAATCATGTTATACCTTCACAATGATATAATTATAACAAATTTTCCCTGAGTAAAACTTTAGATATATGGCCGAATATGTAGATGGCTATGATTTATTAAAGATACTGACAGTCATCTGATTTGTGTAAAACCACTTTCATATGATTCATCTTGAGTAGATCATCATGCTATCTGATTTGATCATATCATATATGCTTATATCTTGCAAGATCATGCATATGTGTATAATACATCATCATGATCATCCGTTATCTCATCTATCACGCATATTTGAACATTGACAATATTTTTTTTTTACCTGTATATTATTGTCTATGATTCTATACGATTAGAATTTAGTATTTCATAACCATTTATAACATACATGCATGGTACGTATACACACAGATAATTGTGGAGTACTTAACCTAGATATACCCTTAGACATGTAAAAGGTCAATATCTATTTAATGAATCTGGTCATTCCTAAACTGAAAGATTAATTTTTGGAACTATACAACTATCATCCTATGAAGAGAATATGCGGAATGGATTATGTGATCTATGAATGTGGGGCTCACAATGGTGGTGCATGTATACACCTTAGAAAACACCACAATAGGGAGATCTTTTCTCTCCTTAATTGTAGTAATGGAAGTAAAGAAAAAAGAAATGATAAATACGTTTAAAAAATGAAAACCCTTTAAAAAGGGGATGTGCGTACATTCCTTTGTACAACAAACTCAAATATAGGTGGACTCCACATCCTAACCCGAAATTATCATCATCTCATCTTTCTTTCTCTGTCATATCAAGATATGTCCCAAATTTGAGAGAATTTGGCCAAGTAATGTGATCACAGGATCAACCTATGGTTGTAGACCTTACACTGACAGTGGGTTAGGCATCCATCATAACAACATCAAATTTAATATACAGGGTCTACGTGATTAGACGCTACCGTCAAATGCAAAAGATCCACCACACCTCATCTCTAGAGCAGAGACATGGACATCCCAAGTTTCCACATGTGGAAAGTGTGGACGTCCATACCTTCTCTAGATCTTATCATGTGGATCCCACACACTGATGTGGAGTGGACAGATCTGTCGCACTATCACATCAGAGTGAGATGGACCATTTGAATGTAGATCTATGTCAGTGTTGGGCTTCACAATTTATAAACGGCTAATATACATTTTATTTATGATTTTGATCATTTACTAAATTCAATTGTGAAATGTTTATATATGATTTGTTTAGTCATTTAGTTAACAAATTTATGCTATGATCAAGGACCTAGATTGGAATCAACTTCTCAGGTCACTCCATTAGATGAGGCCACGAACGACATTAGAGAAGTACGAGTGACTATGCAATAAATTCAAGAACAAGGAAAAACTCAGGCGGACATGATAAATGTTTAGGCCGAGTATCTCCGTGTGCAAACGGATAGCTTGAATAGATGGATAGCCCATTAGACTGAGGCTGTGCATCGAATGATGAATGTCATGACAGAACAACTATACCAATTCCGCATAACAAAGGGAGTTCGGTTAATAATATGACGCAACCACCTCAGGGGCCGCCACAAGTTGTCCCAGTCTATCCAATCCCAGAAATGCGTAACGTTAGGCTGACCTATGATTTCAGACGACCTAACACGAGAAATTTTACTCTTGAAATTAAGAATCATGAAATTCCTATTGGACAACTATTTCAACAATTCCTTAGGAATCCATTGTTTCAGGAAGGACAAAACCGCGGAATCCCTGAGCCACTGCTTACTCCTGAACTCCAACGGCTCAACCAAGATCATATTATTCAGCTAGTTCAAGAGGTAGCTGGACAGGTTTTAAGGCAAAATACTATCCCAACGTATCATAAACCGTATCCAGAATGGGTTGACGGACAATATCCTCTGCCTAGGAATTATCATCCAGATTTTGCATTATTCTCGGGCGACGCCCGACAATCAACTATCGAACATGTCGGTCGATTCACCATACAGTGTGGGGAACTTGCTAATAATGAATATTACAAGTTGCAACTGTTTGGTCATTCACTAGCAGCTGCAACATTCACATGATATTCTAATTTATTGCCAAACTCAATTCATACATGGCAAGAATTGGAAGAAAAATTCCATGCCCAGTTATTTTCTAGAGATAGGGAAATAACCATGGCAGATTTGGCAAGACTTCGCCAATTACCAGGGGAATCATGTGAAAGTTATATCTCCCGATTTAAAAGTGCAAGGAGCAGGTGTAAGGTAGTAACACCTGAGTTAGAGTTCGTACAACTTGCTCAAAATGGGTTAGAATTGAAACTGCGAAAGAAATTTATTGGTACTGAATTCATAGATTTATGTGATCTAACTTAAAAGGTTTCCAGATACAAGGAACTTTTGCAGGAAGTGTCCAAACAAAAAAATGCGTCAATCGGAATGTATTATTATGATCCTAATTACAAAGTTGCTATTGCTGAAGTCATGGCTAAAAAACCTCTGGTGTGTTCTACCTTAATTAAAGCCGAGACCAAAACATCGGCCACGCCCAAAACCCAGAGAACATTTTCTTTTGACATCACCCGGGCAGATGAAATATTTGAAATACTTCTGATAGGGAAATTCATTAAGGTCCCCATCAATCATAGAGCACCAAAAAAAGGTTACATATTGCAAATGGCATGGAACTTGAAACCATACCACTAACTAGTGTGTTATTTTCAGGAACATTATCCAGGACAATATTGACAAAGGTCTGTTGAAATTTTCAGAAAAGGGGGAGGAAGCAATGATGATTAATACTGATCCTTTCCCACCAGTACTAGAAGTAAACACGGTTACGGCCGATCTTCGAAGAATTAATCGGCCGTGACAAAGAGTAGATCTACACGATCACAAACCCCGCAAAGCTTTGCAAAGGCTAGAGTCACAGCCTCGACAACAGTATGCTAATTCTGAATGGTCAAGATGGCAACCGAGAGATAGGCCACCTGAACGTTATGAATCACAAAGGTGTGTCCATTGTGCAAGGAGGCTATCTAAGCCTGTTTACAAACATGCTCATATTGAGCATGAGCGAAATAATGACCAGTGGACAAGTAATTATGAAACAAGATCGTCAAAACGGTCATACTAGCCAACGCGATGACCGGTGGATAGACCAAGAATGGTTAAACAACCAATGGCACAGATAGAGAAATGAAAAAGAGTAAGGCACAGCAAATTTTCTAGTGTGCCTAAAAAAATGACGTGGTGACAAAAACGACGATGGCAGCGCCATCGAGCAGCTGAAAAAAGGGCAGCAACTTCGTATAACAAGGTTAACCTGAAAATTTTTATGAGTAAATCACTGATCAAAGATGAAGAGGCTGTAGTTAACATGGTCGACATGGTTGCGGAACCATTCGGAATAACTTCTAAGAAGAAAAGATCGGATGCAGGATATCAAGATGGTGAAAGCTCCACCAAGTGCGTCAACATCGAAAAGCAAGATGATTCACTAGACGATTTCAATGAAGAATGGATCGGAGATGATGACTTGTTGACTAAAGAACTTCTTGCAACTACTAGGACATTGGATACGACTCCGATCGTCCAAGAGGAAATGATCAATCCAAATCCATTACAATTGAAAAATGAAGAAGAAAGGCTACCCAAATTAGAAATACCCGGGGGGCAATGCTCGAATACAGAAATTGTATTCAGAATGTTACCACCCATAACATTTTATTGTAACATGGTCTTATCCCTTCCTTCTGATCTTTAGGCAAAGCTACACCAATAGAATGAGATGAGAGGCGATGTCGAAAAAGTGAATCCTCCTGTTATATTACAACACGTATCATGTCACGAGCCAGGAATATCAAGAGTTACAGAAGGGGGGAGCTCAAGTCAGATGCAACCGTTAAACACTATCACCGTTCAACCAGGTATGTTAGCAGAAAAGGTAGTCATCGAAAAATCAACTTTTAGTATGACTCAACATCTCAAGCCCTTATACATATCAGCTCACCTTGAGGGGTGCCCAGTTACTAAAATTTTTATCGATAATGAGGCTGCGGTCAATCTCCTTCCTGTAAGGATGATGTCCCAATTAGGGAAATCATCATCCAATCTTATACCTTCTGACGTAACTGTTAGTAATTTCGCTGGAGGAGTTACTAATACTCATGGGGTATTACCCATTGATCTTACGGTCGGAACCAAGAAGGCCTTAGCTGCCTTCTTTGTGGTCGATACGTCATCCAAGTATAATGCATTATTGGGAAGAGATTGGATTCATTCCTTTGGATGCATTCCATCTTCTTTACATCAGTTCATAGTATTCTGGAATCAAGATAGGGTCGAGCTAGTCCTAGCCGACAATAAGCCATTCTTGGCAACATAAAATGCTAGTGAGGCATATTATTATGGGGAAGAAGTAGAGATGATCCATATCACCGGAAGGAATAAATATGGACGACCGATCAGAATGTCGATAATAAAAACCCCAGAAGCTATTGTGCAAGACATTGCTTTAGTATTTCGCTTTGACAACAGTCGGCCGATGGACATCGCACCATATCGGCCTACATCGAAGTGCATCATCGAAGAAATTCCATGAATTACACCATGATAAGGGAAACACAACCGGTCGATGCGATGGCCAGAATAAAAAGGCTTGAAGAAAGCCTTCATTATTATGAGGATGGTTGGTTTGTAAATTTGGCTGAAGTTATCATGCCTACTGATGTAATTGTAGAAGATGGAATTTCTTTAAATGATTTAGAGGATGCTCCTGAGAAACTAGATGATTCTCAAGCTCAAGTGTAGGACCCATTAATTGAAGTCAATTTGGGAACCGAACAAAACCCTCGACCGACGTTTGTGAGCGGACTTCTAACACCACAAGTTCAGGCCGAGTTGATCGATTTCCTAAAGGAATTCGTCGATTGTTTCGCATGGGATTATCACGAATTGCCAGGGCTAGATCGAAGTTTGGTAGAGCACAGATTACCAACTAAGGAAGGATTTCAGCCACACAAGTAACCACCAAGAAGAATGATGGTCGAAGTAACTCATAAAATAAAGGAAGAGATTGAGCGATTTCTCAAAGTAGGGTTCATCAAACCTATCAAGTATGTAGAATGGATCTCGAATGAAGTCCCGATAGTTAAGAAGAATGGTAAGATCTGGGTATGCATTGATTTTAGAAACTTAAATTTAGCAACTCTAAAAGATGAATACCCAATGTCGATTGCAGACCAGTTGATCGACCGAGCGACTGGTCATCAGAGTATCTCTTTTATGGATGGTCATTGAGGGTATAATCAGATATACATGGCAGCAGACAATGTTCCAAAAACTGAATTTCGGTGTCCTGGTCCACTCGGCATGTTTTATTGGGTAGTCATGCCTTTCGGGTTGAAGAATGCTGGGGCGACATATCAAAGGGTTATGAATATGATTTTTCATGACATGATCTGCCAGTTCATGAAAATTTATGTGGATGATGTGGTCGTAAAATCGACTGACCTAGGAGATTATTTTTCACACTTACGCAAATCATTTATACGAATGAGGAATCATAAATTAAAAATGAATCCTCTCAAATGTGCGTTTGGGGTATTAGCTGGAAATTTTCTCGGATTTCTTGTACATCAGCGACGAATCGAGGTTGACAAAAACAAAGTTCGAGCCATCATAAATGCCCAGGCTCCAAAGAATAAAAATGAATTGCAACGTTTTTTGGGGCAAATTAATTTCATGAGGCATTTTATTTCTAATTGTGTATGGAAGACTAATGTGTTTTCTCCTTTAATTAAGATAAAATAGGATGATGAATTCAAGTGGGAGAAAGAACATCAGCAAGCTTTTGAAGAGATCAGGAAGTATCTTTCAAAGCCCCCAGTCTTAATGCCACCTGTTCGCGGACAGCCACTAAAGTTGTATATAACGGCCTCCATGGAGTCAATTGGAGCTTTATTGGTCCAAGAAGACAACAATAGGATAGAGCGAGCAGTTTACTATTTAAGCTGAACACTGCTCGACATAGAAAGGAGATATTCGGCTATTAAGAAACTGTGTTTGTCTTTATATTTCTCGGCCACAAAGTTAGACAATACTTGTTGACCGCAAGTGTGTCTGTAATCGCGTCAACTGATATAATAAAATATATGCTTAATCGGCCCATTCTCAATGGCCGAATTGGTAAATGGATATTGGCTTTATCTGAATTTGAATTGAGATATGTACCTCAAAAATCAATAAAAGGGCGAGCGATCACTAATTTTTTAGCTAATCATCCTCTAGATTTAGAAGATCAACTTTCCCCGCAGGTACTTGATTTGTATCATGTTTATTTAACCCCTTGGAAATTGATATTTGATGGCTCTCGAACTCATAAAACTGTCGGAGTTGGAATTATTTTAATCACCCCAAATGGTAACCGACATGATTTTATTTTCCAGTTAGAATTTGAATGCACCAATAATCAAGCCAAATACAAAACCATGATAATAGGTTACTGTCCTACTATGCTCTAGCTACACAAATGCTCGATAACTTTGTTAAAGTGGAACTCATGCATGTAACTAGCGAACATAACGTCGATGCCAATGAGTTGGCATAGATAGCCGTGGGATTGGAAAATTGGTATGGATCAATCGGTCGGACAATCAAAGTCCAAAACAGGCAGATGCCTTCCGTTCTCGGCCGAGAAGTCACCATGGAAATATTCCAAATCGAATTGGAGGAAGACGACTGCAGAACCCCCTTCACGGGCTACCTTCAATGTCCACGTATGAAGGTAGAATGAAACATCAGGAGATCGGCCATGCATTATGTAATGGTTGATGATGAATTATACTGAAAAGGAGCCAATGGGGTATTACTTAAATGTTTAGGAAAGAGAGAATCTATGATGGTCATGGGAGACGTCCATGAAGGAATTTACGGGGCACATGTTGAGCCTCTAAGTTATACATTGCATAACCCATTACATCACATTATATGCATGTTTTGTTTGTTTAAAAGGCCCATCTAATACATGTTTTGTGATTGTAGGAATGAGAGCGGACTTCACTCTATTGGAGACCAAAAGGGGTCATTTAGAACCATTGGATGAAGGTTGAAGGAGGGCCAAGGAAAGAAGAAAGCAAGGAGAGGAGAGAGAAGAAGAAAGGAAGAAAGAAAATGTAAACGGAAGAAGGTCCAACTAGTCGTGACCGGTCTGTCAAAGAAGCCAGACCGGTCAAGATCGGTCGGCCACAGCACTGCCCACCTTTGGAAGACGCTGGATGAAGGACCAGTTTGGTCTGACCGGTCTTGACCGGTCAGCCACCTATCTACACTCCCTGGACTGTCAAACAGAGAAGTCTGACCGGTTGGCCATCCCAGTTCGACCGGTCCCAACCAGTCAGCCACAGGAAAAAACAGGTAGTTTCGAAATTGGGCTCCGAAAACTTCTGCGCAGTGCGTATCCTTACGCACTTTCTGGATGATTTCGACGCAGCAGAGCTTCCCCACTATAAAAGGACACCTAGGGGCTCTTCTTAGGGTATCATAGAAGCTAAGGGATGTCGTGCGAGAGGAAGGAAGCTGTCGTGGAGAGTCTGCAACCCTCCAAACTCCATTTTTTCTATGTTTTCTAGTTTTCTTTTATGAGTTCTAGTTGTAGTATGACAATGCTCAGATAGAATCTCTCAGCTAAGGCTGAGAGGTGAAGCTTGTAGCTAATTTTATGTTTGATTCAATTTAATTCAAGTAGTTATATTTCAAGTTTGGATTTTTGCCTATTCTAGTTCTTAAAGTTGATAGTTTTAGATGTTTTACGAGAGTTCATGTGCTCCGGACATGGATTCCTTGCAATTCTCTGAGATTATCATGGTGTGCTTGTTTAGATTCGAATTATAGTAATCCTTGAGCAAGCCATAGTCCATAGGCATGGCTGCTACTCCGAAGGCTATGATTTCGAATTCTACATTGATGAAGGGGACTAGAACTTGGAAGTTCAACTTGAGTGGGATTGAATGTGTTTAATGCTTCATTTTCCAACTAGATGAGAGATAGGACTTCAAATCTAGTTCTGTATCTTGCTTGGGTTGATTGGATTGACATGTGATTACTACAAGTGGATCCTTGAATGCCTTAATGCCTTTAAATTACTGTTTTCATTAAGTTTCTGTTTTAGCATAATTGTTTCAATTGAATCTCTAATTCATTGCAAACTGAGTTGCTGGAATAGTTTGGAACTTGTTTTCCAATTCCCTGTGGATCGACCTCGGTCTTACCGAGTTTTATTACTACATCGCAGCCTTACACTTGAGGCGAGCGAACAACACACCAGGCTGGGCGAAAAATGAGATTAACATTGAGATGCTATAGGTATTTCTAGCTAAAAATGACAACTGATTGCGATCAATATGCCAAAGGTTGTGAAAAATGTCAGAAGGCTGGACCGGTACAACACTACTTGCCACAGAAATGTATGTTGTGGTCAAGCCTTAGCCATTCCGAGGGTGGGCGATTGATTTAATCGAAATGATCCAGCCAGCATCTTCAAAACTAGATACTTATATCATCGTAGCTACCGACTATTTTATAAAATGGGTCGAGGTTAAGCCAATGAAAGGGGTAGGACACAGGGAAATTATCGACTTTATTGAACTCATACTATCCATATGTTCGGCATCCCAGAGACCATTACAATGGACCGTGGCGCGGCTTTCTCCTCGAAAGAGGTCAAAGTTATGGCTGAACGATATAAATTCAAAATCGTCCATTCTACTCCATATTATGCACAAGCAAATGGGCAAGTCAAAGCTAGTAATGAGGTGATTAAGAACATCATACGGAAGACGATTGATGAAAATCCAAAAAATTGGAATGAAAAACTATTGGAGCCATTATGGGCTTATCAAAATTCACCTTGTACAAGTACTGGAATAAGCCCTTTTGCCCTAACGTATGGGCACAATGCAGTATTACCTATGAAAATCACTGTTCCTTCTTTGAGGGTGGCCCACCAAGCTGGTTTGACTCCTGATGAATTCACTGAAGCAATGCTTGTTGAGCTTGAAGAATTGGATGAGGTACAATTGAAAGCTCTTGATTCTCTTTTGTCCAATAAAGCCAAAGTCGCTCGGGCATATAACAAAAAGGTAAAAGGAAAAGCCTTTGGACTGGGCGATAAAGTTTGGAAGACATTATTGCCTCTTGGCCACAAAGATAAAGCTCTGGGTAAATGGTCCCCCGCATGGGAAGGGCCATATATTGTAGTGCAAGTCTTAAAAGGAGGAGCTTATCGATTGAAAGATGAAAATGGAAGAATAGCAAAAGCTCCAATTAATGGTCAGTTTTTAAAAAACCATTACCCTTCTTTATGGGAAGTGGTATACAAGCAACATTTCTGATCAAAACAGGAAAGTTCTCTTCAAGCCAAAGAAGGAAAGTTTTTAAATATGACAAACGACTCATCGGCTGAATCAAAACTTTTCTTTACAAACTTCTAAATGAGAAGCTATCTATTGAAAGAGATTGGCTTTGAACCTTTTGCACTTCTCCAAAGCTTGAATTCTTTTTTCCTTGGCTTTGTCTCTTTTTTCTTGCCATTTCTCTTTATCAGTTATCTTCATAGATAATCGATTTATGAGATCATCTTGCGTTGAAAGTCTTTTTTCAGCTTCTGCCTTTTGAAAGAACTATTATCCAGCTGATCTTGATATAATATCATCTGAGATTGAATGAAAGATTCTAGGCCATCTAGATTAGTAGTATCACGGCCAAGAAAGATACGGTTAACCTCCTTTATATCCTTTTCTAGTTTTCTTCGTTGAATTCGAAGGGAACTGAGGATTGCTTGATCAAAATTGTTTTCTCGAGTTCAGAAGAGACGTTCATTCCAAGTCTCATCACGATCAATGCCCAGTCAACTAGTCTTGCTTGAATTTTGTTGCTCTCCTTTAGAAGATGAGTATATTTCTCAAATCTCGAACTCGCCACAGAAAAGGCATTTCTAAACTCCTCCAATTTCGTGATAGCATCCAGAACAGACTTCAAAATTGGATCTTCTTCTATATATTTTGAAGTATCTCGGACGAATAGATATATATCAGAAAGCATGGAAGAATCAAAAAGTAAGATATGCCTTCGAAAATGATGTTATTCAAAAGATCGAAGGCATAATCACGGAAGAATTCGGCCAACAAGACAAAACTCCTTCGGATGATATGGAGGCATATGAGACATAAACTCCCTTTTTTATAAAGACAACCTCATAGTTGTTGCGACGTTTCGAATTTTAAAATTAAAAAAAGAGAAGTATGCGTGTACCTTGGCAACTCATCCTCATTAATTGGTACGTCGATTACGATTTTTCAGTACATTTATTGTTTTAAAACATCGAGGTACTGTCATCGTATGCTGATTGACCTTAAAAGATGAAATTTCTTTTAATTTTATCTATATAACGAGTCTTCGACCGATTTGTCTTTTCTCTAATCGGCCAAGTTTTTCAATAATAACCTCGGCCGATTTACGTCATGAAAAGTTCAGTCAAAATAGCATGTTCTTATCGGAACTTACATTGCGGTTAGTAGCACACATAAAGATATGAAAACCTCTATGATGTTTAGTGTGATTAAAAGGGGATGCGGGTAAGCAAAAGAAAAGTTCATTGATAATTGAGCCCCTCAGCTGACTACATCAGAAAAGAAAGAAAATATAAAAAAAAAAGAACTAAAGAGGCTTGGCCGTTTAGTTGATATCGCTAAGCATGAGTCTGTTTGATAACGTCAAACTCTTGCTGAGCACGTGCTTTGAATGCTTCAGCGTCACTCATTTTGGCGTTCCACAAATGGCCATTATCCATCGCCAGATCAAGAAACTGGAAAACTTCTTGAACGTGATTACTTATATCACGAACTTGAGTTTCTGCCTCTCTACGATGAGCCTGACTTTGTTGAACACAGGTTTGGAAAGTGCAACCTGGGATTGGACGAAAGCTAGAGTCTCTTCCATGTGAGACCCATACCGAGGGCAAAAAACATCCACATTTTCACGGATGTCAGCCTCTAAGTCCAATCTTTGTACTTGGTAAAGTTTCAGAAAGGTTTTGTCATAGTAGTGCTGACGAAACCAATGAAAATGATTGCCCCATGCTGCTTCAAGTGAATCATAAAGATTGGGCAAAGTCTCATGTACGGAAACATATTCCTTCAGAATGCCTTTGGCATGCTAAATGTCAAATTCGGCCCCAAAGAAATTGCTTCTAAGGCTATGTAGTCTCCTAAGAAGTTTTAAGATATTTTCAAATTCATCTTCCTTCTCAGGAACAATTGCGGCTTGACGGATGAAGAAATCCATATCAAACAGAAGCGATGATTGGCCGAAATCGGATAGTACTTCAGAAAGGATATCTTTCAAATAGGCCTTAGCTTGAGAAAGAGAAGGGTTGCTTGATGAGGCCATTGATGTAAAGATAAAAGAAGATGCAGAGATACATGATCGTGAAGAAGGTTGTTCTTTTATAGGCTATTAATTAACGTGCATGACTATTAATAAAGTCATGGTTGGTTATTTAACCGCCAGCGTCCATCCACCTCTCGAGGAAGATGCACCGACCCCTTAATAATAGCGTCTATTCTGGAATGTCTCATCATGGCAAAAAGAAATCATTTAAGAAAGAGGAACATTCATCTGAACATGATCGGCCAATTCATTTACAATTGAAACTTGAAAGATGAAAATCAGGCAAGTACATTTTTTACTTTCTCCTGCCTCTCTTTCTTCTGTTAAAGAACTCGGCCTTGCTTTAAAACTAATTATCTAGTCTCACCTACCGACCAAGCCTGAATTTGTGCGGGTTCGGTCAGCAGGTTGATGCTCTTCTTCTTGTCATTGTACTTGCTTCTCTTCTTCTCCCTCTACTTCTTAAGATTCCCCAAATGTGACTCTACAACATTTATCTCAGCATCCAAGGTCTTTACTCCTAAGGCATGATTTTCGAGCTCTTCTCTTTCAGTTAAAAGTCGATCTCTTAGTTGTCTCGCTTCAAGCATTTGTGATTGGGCATTCATCTGAGCAACTTCTATTTGTGTCATACTAGAACTGAGCTCATGAACTTCTTGAAGATGATCTAAAATTCTGTGAGCACCGACAAATATGAAGCAAGATTACTATAAGATCGCAAACATATCTGATATCGGTCGATAAGACCGATCATTTGCTTGATCAATTCGTCAGAAATATCGGTCGAAAAACTCATATGTATCAATGCCTCAATCTCTTTTGTGAGTTGTTGAACCTCTAATGACAGGGCTGAAGATTCTAGAATAACAATCTCATTGTCTAAAGCTTTCTTTAGAGAGTTTAAGATTTTGTCGATCAGTGAAAATTCCATCTTTAAATACAGGCGACCACGGGATTTACCTCAGGAGTAGAGAACGAGGGATCAGACAGTAGATCAACAGCACTAGAAGGATGGGTTGAAGTCTTGGGAGACTTTGTCTGGTCTTCAATATTTGTCATAGAATAAATTGGAGGTTTAGGTTGGTCAGGAGATGAATTGGTCGTCGTTGGAATGCTCGTAGGTTGTTCAACAACCTACCCTTAAATTGGAAGAGAAACTTGCGCATCAACATCTCCAACCGACATGATTGAATTATCGGCTTTGAAGGTAGAAAGGAGATGTTTCATTTGAAGGTAAGGGGCTATTAAGGGCTAGAGCAGGAAGACCCGAGTTAGTCTATGTTTCAGCTCCTTGAGGATCTTCAATATAAACTATTCTTCGAGGAGAACCATTTGTTCCTCCAGTTAATCTCAATCGCCTCCAAGTCTACTTCGGGGCAGGAGAAGAAAGAATAGTCCCAGGAAGTTGTTCGCTCGCCTCAAGTGCAAGGCTGTGATGTAGTAATAATTCTCGATAAGACTGAGGTCGATCCACAAGGAATTAGGTAAACCAATTCAAGTTATTGTTCCAGCAACTTCTAATTCAATGAATTAAGGATTTCAAATTTATAAACTAACTTAAAACAGTAATTGTAAAAATCTGTAATTAAAGGGAACTAAGGCTTTCGAGGATCCACTTGTGATAGCCCTCATGTGAATTCATTCATCCAAGCATAACACAACTAGAATTGAAGTTCTATCTCTCTTCTAGTTGGAAGATATGGCATTCAAACACAAACAATCCCTACTCAAGTTGAAGAATAAGGTTCTAGTTCTAATAAAGCACATAGAAGTCGAATATGTAGCCTTCGAAGTAATGACCATGCCAATGGACTATGGTACGCTCTAGGGTTACTACAATTTGAATCTAATCAATCCAAACATGATAATCTCAAAGAATTGCAAGGAATTCATGTCCGAAGCACATGAACTCTCATAAAATATCCAAAAATATCACTTTTATTCAAACTAGAACTTAAAAATCAAAACTTTAAGCAACGTACTTGAATTAGAACGAATCCAACATGATAATTACTCATAAGCTTCACCTCTTAGCCTTAGCTAAGAGGTTCTAGCCGAGCATTATCATGCTTTAACTAGAATTCAAAGAAAAACTACACAAAAGCATAAAAAACTAGAAAAAAACCCTAGTTGGAGGAGTTGCGGTCGCTCCACGATGATCTCCCTTGCTCCTCACGAATTTAGAACTCTTCTAGGATACCTTAGTAAGGATGCCAAGGTGTCCTTTTATAGGAAAAACCACGAACTGCCTCGGATTGCGTAAAAACTTACGCACTTATATCGGCCATCGGACGCTGGTCGGGCACCTGGTCAGGTAGTGGTCGGGGGCCCAACCGTGCTTGAATTCGGTCAGCACGTTTTTGTGAAATCCTCTTTGAATATCGGACGCTTGACCAGATGTTGGTTGGGCACTCGATCAGGTCCAGAATTGCACAGCAAGTTTAGCATATTTTCTTCTAATTTCGGGCGCCCGGTCAGAACATGGGCAGGCGCCCAATGGCCATATGTTATGTATGCTGATTTTCTCTTTTCTTTTGGCCGATCTAGGTCTTTCTGACGTGATTCTTCAGGGCTTCTTTTCAGTGTCTTCAATATGGTTCCAAAGGACCCTTTTAGCAACAAATTCATGACTTCTCTCTTACATTCCTACATACACAAAATAAGCATTAGATGGGTCTTTTAAGCATGCAAACCATGCATCTAATGTGATGTAATGGGCTAGAAAATGTATAAAATGCAAGCTCAACACACCCCCCAACTAGCTTTTTGCTAGTCCCGAGGAAAACATGCCTGAAACATTCAATCTTCCAAAATCCAACTCTCCTTTAGAAACATTGCTTCTATACATTCCAAGACATACAAGTGCAAAAATTAGAGAGACTAGGTGATAGAGGTCACAACCTTAAACTCTCAAAACATAAAAAATGTTCATAGAGAATTTTCGTTGATTGATTGATAAATAAAAGAACTTTGAACAAATCAACCTAATGTGCATAGTGATGGCTCATCTCATGAGTTTACAAGATCATCTTCTTCATGAATCAACTAAACTATAGATCTCAAGGTGTACAGATCAACAACAAGCCTATGACAGGAATTTGCCTTACCGTCATTCCGACGGCTTTCACACTACGTCCCATTTCCGACTTTGGTTACGGATAAACCATCCCCCGGTTGGTAATAGGTAGCCCTTTTCGAAATTTTTCCACTATATTCTCCATCATTCCCATGTTTTCATCCTTCATTTTCCTTTTTCTTTTATATTAGATAGGATTTTTAGAAATCCATATCTTTCATTATTTTCCCATAGACAAGGATGGACAAAGTACACCAGCTTGGTTCCTCAACACCTCAATTCTTAGTCTAGCCAATACACAAATCACATAATTCTTTCAACTCATGAAAATCGTGTAATGTGAACTAGGTGTAAAAGTGTTCAAATTTTCCATCAATCACAGAAATAGGGGAATTCACTTATAAAACTATTATATTAGAAGTAGTTCAAGACTTATAACATTCATCAATTCATATCTCCTTTTCTTATACCCATATCATTCCGAGTGCATAGAAACAAGGTTTTCCAAATGAGTTTTGAATTTTCAGAAAATTCGAAAGAAATTTGCACATATGAAGCTCGAAATATTACAAACTGCTAGATGAGAAATCTCATCTCACCCCCCAACCAAATCTTGCAATGTCCTCAATGTAAAAAGATATGCAATGAGCATCAACATGAGAGCAATGGTAAAATAAAAGAGAGTGAGAACAATAGTACCTGAGAGAGTCAATCATGGAAGTCTACAGCTTCGACAACTAAATCTACTAAGCAAGTAAAACTAAAACTGAAAAACAACTAAACCTACCTACGCTATATCTCCGTCAGACTAGGAGATCAATCATCTTGATACACAGGATCATTCAGAGTGATGGACATGTCCTCTGAATCAAATTTCTCAACAAATGGTTAAGGTGTTGTCCATTCACTTTAAAACAATTACCATTTGCAGCATTCTCTATCTCGATGGCCCCATGAGAAAAAAATTCTTTAACAATATATGGGCCGGTCCATCGAGATCTCAATTTTTTCGGCAAAGATGAAGTCGGGAATTGTACAAGAGCACTTTCTAACCTTCATGGAAGGATTTTCTGAAGATGTGTTTGTCATGAAAGGCCTTCATCCTACTCTTGTAAATCCTCGAGTTCTCATAAGCATCATTCCAGATCTCATCAAGCTCATTAAGTTGGAGTTTGTGAAGCGAACTAGCCTTGTCAATGTCAAAATTCAATGTCCAAATTGCCCAATAGGCTTTGTGTTCAATCTCCATAGGCAAGTGGCAAGCTTCCCATAGATAAGTTTATAAGGGGAAATTCCAATGGGGTCTTGTAAGCGATACAGTGAGCCCAAAGCACATCATCTAATCTCAGTGACCAATTTTTGCGATCCGGCCTCACCGTCTTTTTCAAAATCTATTTGATTTCCCGATTGGAAATTTTAGCTTGCCCACTCGTCTGTAAGTGGTTTGGGGTACTCACTTTATGCCCAATCCCATATTTCTTCATCAAGGCTTCAAAAGGCCTATTACAAAAGTGAAAACCACCATCACTAATGATGGCTCGAGGTATTCTAAATCTGGAATGTATGTTTTCTTTAAGGAACTTTAGAATCGTACGATGATCGTTGGTTCTACGTGGAATAACTTCTATCCATTTAGACACAGTCTATGGCAAGCAATATGTAGACATGTCCAAAAGATGAGGGGAATGCTCCCATGAAATCGATGCCCCAACAATCAAAGACTTCAAGAAGTTGAATTGGGGTAAGAGGCATCATATTTCGACGGGATAATCCTCCTAACGTTTGGCAATGCTCGCATGCTTTGCAAAACTCGTGGGTGTCTTTAAATAAAGTGGGGCCAATAAAAACCATACTGCAGAATTTTTACAGTTGTTTTCTTGGCAAAAAAAATGACCCCCACATGCTTGATCATGACAAAAGGAGATGACATAATTATGTTCATCATCAGGGACACATCTCCTAATTATTTGATCTGGGTAATATTTAAAAAGTAAAGGTTCATCCCAGTAAAATCTGCGCACTTCCCTTAGAAATTTTCGTTTGTCTTGCTGTTCGCTCGTCTCAAGTGTAAGGTTGCGATGTAGTAATAAAACTCGGTAAGACCGAGGTCGATCCAGAGGGAATTGGAAAACAGATTCCAAACTATTCCAGCAACTCAGTTTGCAATAGATAAGAGATTTAATTGGAATAATTATGCTAAAACAGAAACTTAATGGAAAACAGTAATCTAAAGGCACTAAGGCATTCAAGGATCCACTTGTAGCAATCCCATGTCAATCCAATCAATCCAAGCAAGATACACAACCAGATGTGAAGTCTTATCTCTCATCTAGTTGGAAAATACAACATTAAACACATTCAATCCCACTCAAGTTGAACTTCCAAGTTCTAGTCCCATTCAATAATGTAGAATTCAAAATCATAGCCTTCGGAGTAACAGCCATGCCTATGGACTATGGCCTGCTCAAGGGTTACCATAATTCAAATCTAAACAAAACATAACATGATAATCTCAGAGAATTGCAAGGAATCCATGTCTGGAGCACATGAACTCTCATAAAACGTCTAAAACTATCAACTTTAAGAACTAGAACATTAAAAATCCAAACTTGAATTAGAACTACTTGAATTAAACTAAATCAAACATGAAATTAGCTACAAGCATCACCTCTCAGCCTTAGCTGAGAGATTCTAGCCGAGCATTGTCATACTACAACTAGAACTCAAATAAGTAAACATAAAAACTAGAAAAGCCAGAGTTTGGAGGGCTGCAGACGCTCCACGACGACTTCCTTTCTCTCCCACGACATCCTTTAAATTCTCTCATGCCTTTGGAAGAAGCCCTAGGTGTCCCTTTATAGTATAGTGCGGAAGGTTCCGGATTGCGCAAGAAATCCTGGACCGCGTAGAGAAAATCAGAGCTCCACGGACAAGCTCTGTTACGCAGACGACCGATCGCATGACCAGTCTAAGCTCCTGGATGACCGGTCGCATGACGAGTCTCAAAAATGCAAAAACAGTCCAACGAGTTTTGCAGAAATCCGATCCAAACATTTTAATTCAAGGACCGGTCGGACAACCGGTCGGAGCAGTGGATGACCGGTCGCATGACCGGTCGTGGATAGTCCTGCAAGCCTTGTAATGTGGTCTTCTTCTGTTGAGTAGTCGGACCGGTTGGACGACTAGTCCTGGCTATGGACGACCGGTCTTGGCTGCTTTTTCCCGCTTTCTCCTTTGGGTTCTTTCTTCCTTTCTTCTCCTCTCTTTCTACTTTCTTTGGTCCTTCTTCAACCTTCATCCAATGGCTTCAAATGGCTCTTTTTAGTCTCCAATTGGGTGAAGTCCGCTCTCATTCCTACAATCACAAAACATGCATTAGATGGGCCTTCTAAGCATGTAAACCACGCATATAATGCGATGTAATGGGCAATGCAATGTATAAATTGGAGGTTCAACACACCCCCTAACCAGCTTTTTGCTACTCCCGAGCAAAACATGCATGAAACAATTTCAAACCTCCAAACCAATTCTCCGTCAAAAACCATGTTTCTATTCACTCCAAGACTTATAAGTATAAAATTCGAAAACATTAGGTGTTAGATGTTGAAACCTTAAAACTCTCAAAACATAAAAAGTGTCTATATGAAATTCCCGTTGATCGATTGATAAATAAAAGAACTCAAACAAATTCAACCTAATGTGCAGAGTGAAAGATCATCTCATGAGTTTCTGGGATTATCTTCTTCATAGATCAACCAAACTATAGATATCAAGGTGCATAGAGCAACGACAAGCTGTTGAGCTCTTAATTGTGCATATTCTAACCCCAATTCATCACTCATTATGCATGGTTTCATGATTAAAGATAATCTAATGCATGATTTGTGATTGTAGAAATAAGAGAGAGGATTTACCAATTGAAGACTTAAAGATGCTATTTACAAGCATTGAAGATCACAAGACTAAGCATGAAAGGGTGGAAGAAAGAAGCAAAGGAGAGAAGAAAATAAGACAGGAGAAATACACTCAAGATCGGTCCTCCATAGCCAGGACCGGTCGTCCGACCGGTCTGACTACTCAACAGAAGACCCCACATTGCTAAAACTTCACTGGACCAGTTGAGACCGGTCGTTCACCACTCAGACCGGTCGTCCGACCGGTTGAGCGTTCAACAGAGGAAGACGAAAACTCTCTGGACAGATTTTATGGTTTTAAGATCGGTCATCCATAGGCTCAGGCCGGTCGTGTGACCGGTCGTCAGCACAACAGAGCTTGTGCATGAAGCTCCGATTTTCTCTGCGCAATTGCGTAATTCCTTGCGCAATCTGGAATCTTCCGCGCCAATCTATAAAAGGGACTTCTCCTCTTCATATCAGGGAATGCTAGGACGTGGGGATCATCAAGGAAGCTTAGGAGACGGATTCTACTTCAAGTTTTCCTAGTTTTTTTTTTCAGTTTTAGTAGTTTTTATGTTTTTAAGGCTTTTAGTTCAAGGATGTTAGAGATGAACTAAAACCTCTTAGCTAGGGCTAAGAGGTGAAGCTTTTGATTTGTTTTTAATGGATTGATGCAACCTAGGTTTCCTTTTTTATGTTTTAATTGAAGAATTTAGTTCAATATGAGTTTGAATCAAGTACTAGTTTGGTTTTGCTTTGATCTCTTGATGACTTCGGCTCATGTGATTCTTAGTGATTCCAAACTTAGTAGCTTATCTTCTGAGCATTGGTTATGCTTGTGTAGTTCATTGATCTATCATTGACTCCGGGCATGGTAGACCCTTTGATTGCCTTGTGTACAATGGCTTAATCTTTATGTGGGAACTCATTCAACTAAAGTTCTTATCTTTTGTTATAATCTGAATTAGTTGTTTGCTGATTGATTTTGATTTAATTAGAGTTCTAATCATTGATTATAATCAAGTCTAGTGACAGGATTTGATGAAAGCTATGGTTGTGAATCTCAACTAGATTGGAAAGAGGCTTGGCCTACACAATTGAGTGTGCCCAAGGCCTGAGCCATTGTTGTGGGAATCGAATCAATGAATGAGCAACTGTTTTAGATAATTATTGATTGAACCGCTCTATATTCTGATCGGATAGAGATATGAATTCGATTCCGATTGAGTTATGTGAGATCTAGTTGCGTTGATGCATTGAAACTTATCAAAAAGTGGATCCTTGACGCTCTAGTGCCTTTTTAGATTGATATTACCTTACACATTCACTGTTTAAACCCAAATCATTATTTTCCAGCTTTAGTTCTTAATAGGATCTTAATTATTAATTGTTTTAGACAAATCCTGAGAATACCCATTCATAAATCTCTGTGGGAACGATACTCGATCTTTCCGAATTATTACTACTTCGTAACCCTACACTTGGGGAGTGAACACAAGCCAATGACAGGAGTTTGCCTTACCGTCCTTCTGACGGCTTTCACACTACGTCCCATTTTCGGCTTTGGTTATGGGTAGACCATCCCCCGGTTGGTAATAGGTAGCCCTTTTCGGAGTTTTCCACCAATTTTCCATTATTCCCAATTTCATCCTTCCTTTTCCTTTTTCTTTTAAATTAGATAGGATTTTTAGAAATCCATATCTTTCGTTATTTTCCCATGGACAAGGATGGACAAATTACCCCGGCTTGGTTTCTCAACACCTTAAATCAAAGTCTAGCCAATCCACAAATCACATTATCCTTTCAACCCATGAAAATCGTGTAATGTGAACTAGGTGTAAGAGTGTTCAAATTTTCTATCAATCATATAAATAGGGGAATTCACATATAAAACCATTATATTGAGAGAAGTTCAAGACTTGCAACATCACACACTTCGTATCTCTTCGTCTTATACTCGTATCATCTCGAATGCATGGAAATAAGGTTTTCTAAAGGAGTTTTGAAATTTTAGAAAATTTGAAAAAATTTGTGCATATGAGGCTCGAAATGTTGCAAACTGCTAGATGAGGAATCTCATCTCACCCCCAACCAAATCTTGGATTGTCCTCAATGTGAAAAGATATGTAATGAGCATGAACATAAGAGCAATGGTGAAATATAAGAGAGTGAGAACAATAATACCTGAGAGAGTCGTTCATGAAAGTCAGCAACTCTAACAACTAAAACCTACTAAAACATAAAACTAAACCTAATCTACAAAAAGCAATAAAGATACCTAACCCGTCCTTTTAAAAAGAGGATCTCCATCAGACTAGGAGATCGATTATCAATAAAACATCCAAAAGGACAAAGTTGAGCAAGATCATCAAGTGGTGTAACAAATTATTCCGAAGAACTATCCACCATCCTGCTTTGGAAAGTACATTGGTGACATCGATCATTCTAACCCATTGAATCCAGCTGAAAAATTTCAGTGGGTTCCTCAAGAAAATTGTCACATGTACTAGGAAAGGAGAATTACATTGGTTGGAAATAATTGAATATAGATCTCCTTTCCTTCTTGTCTGGGCAAAAATCATTCAAGTATGTCAAATATGGGTCATCCTAGAAGTGTTCTTCGGTTTGAACAAACCAAAGACATGTGTAGACTTCAATCGCTTCATCCTCAAACATTGGGATGGTCTCCACATAATCATTTGTTGCTTGTTCTTCCACAGTTGATTCTTCAATTCGACACTCTGTGGAAGGAAGCTTTTTAGGTGCATGAGGTCTCTCTCTCAAAGCATTTACCATGTCATGAATCATGGGATCATCCCAATCTTCAAAATACACTAAACACTCCTTGAGTGTGTAGGAGACTTCAGGAGAGGAAGTTTTCAGATTTGGACCCTTTACGTCTTCCTCCTTCTCAGAATTTTGTGTAGGTTGGATTGGGTCCTCAACCTCTACACCTTCAGAAATTAGCCTTTCTATAGGCAAGTCAAGCACCAATTCTTCCAAATCCTGCATAACAAATTTGTGTAAATCAGAAATTGGCGACTTGTCAAATAAATTTTCAGAAATTGACACTTCCAAGGTCTTATTAAAATTTGAATTAGATTCATCCTTAGAATGTGTCAAACATGTCCCCAAGCTTTTAGGTAGATCATGTTGGAAAAACCCCCCATCTTCCATAGATTCTATCATGTTTACCTCATGGGGGCCATCATTGTCGTCCCAATCCTTAAAGGGATCAAAGCTAGCAACATCTAGAGGATCAAAATTTTACCTTAAAGCGAACTCCTCTTCCACGATTGAATCAATCATATCAACCTCGTGGACATCATCATCATCCCTATGACTTTTGCCCAAGTGGAACACATTCACCTCCAACGTCATGTTCCCAAAGGACATTTGAATCACTCCATTCCGGCAATTTATGATTGCGTTTGATGTAGCAAGGAATGGGTGGACTAGAATCACCGGTATTTAGGTGCTAGCATCCATAACCGGTTGTGTGTCCAAGACGATGAAATCTACCGGGTAGTAGAATTTATCAACTTGGACTAGCACATCCTCAACTATCCCTCTCGATACACGGATGGATCTATCAGCGAGTTGCAATGTGGTTTTGGTGGGTTTTAATTCACCAAGACCCAATTGCTTGTATACCGAGTATGGGATCAAATTCACGCTTGCCCCCAAGTCTAGTAATGTACGCTCAATCCTGTAGTCTCCAATGATACATGAAATTGTGGGACTATCGGGATCTTTGAATTTTGGGGGGGTCTTTTGAGTGAGAATGACACTCACTTGCTCATTTAAGAAGGCCTTTTGCTGCACATTATATTTACGTTTAGTTGTGCATAGGTCCTTTAAAAACTTGGCATAGGAGGGGACTTGTTTGGTGGCATCAAGCAAGGGAATGTTGATCTTGACTTGCCTAAAAATCTCTAGAATATCCTGAGAGTTTGGGAGAGATTTTGGGGTAACCAATCTCAAAGGGAATGGTGCTACGAGCTTGTAAACGCGTTCCATTTCTTGTGAGGCTAAGTTAGATCCATCCTCATCCTCAGAATTTACAGGATCATTAGGCATGTCGGCCTTCACTGGAATAGATTTGTCAATTTGTTTACCACTTCTAAGAGTGGTGACGGATTTGGCTTGCTCCAAATGTTGGTTGGAGGGATTAAGAATGCTCACTTCATGTACTTGCTTTGGATTGGGCTGAGGTTGGGCCGGAAAGGTCCCTTCCCTAGCATTCAAGCGTCCCTTAATCTCATCAACCGAGACTTTAAGCTCTTGGAACATTTGCTGATTTGTTTGATTGATTTGCGTTTGCCCTTGCATAAACGCTTTGAAGGTGTCCTCCATCAAGAATTGAGGTGGGGCCATATTTTGCATGGGTGGCCCTCCTTGAGAGTCGGTAGGATTGCCCGTGGGAGCATTCTTCCAACTGAAATTCGAGTGGTTCTTCCAAGTAGAATTGTACGTATTACCCACCGGTCCATTGAAAGGCCGTTGATAACCATATGTGGCATTGGCGTGCTCATGTAGCACTTCTTGAAACGCAGGAATTGTGGGACAATCTTGCGTAGCATGTAAATTGGTGAAACAATTCCCACACGTGGTTTCAATGGCTTCATTGGACTTTGAAGCTTCACTCTTACTAAGTTCCATGGCCTCGATCTTCCTTGTGAGGCTGGCTATCCTTGCATTCACATCGTCTTCCTCCTTGAGGATATAGATCCTTCCTTTCTCTTTTTCTTGAGTAGGCTTGGGGTTATTGGATTTATCTGAGGTATCCCATGATTGGGCATTCTCGGCCAACATATCCAAATAACTCCAAGCTTCATCTGAATTTTTGCTCATGAACTCGCCATTGCACATCATCTCTACGAATTGGCACATATTGAAACTTAATCCATCATTGAAGAAGTTTATGATTCGCCAACTTCTGTAGCCATGATGTGGGCAAGCAAGTAGGAGTTCCTTAAACCTTTCCCAACCTTGGAAGAAAGATTCTCCCCCTTTAGTCGAAAAATTCATTATGGCTCTTCGAAGAGTGTTCGTTTTATGAACCGGGAAGAACTTTTTCAAGAATTCTCGGGTCATCTTGTTCCATGACCCTATCGTGTGGTCTAAGAGAGTAAAGCCAAGTCTTGGCTCTTTCTTTCAATGAAAAGGGAAAGAGTTTGAGTTTTATGGCATCTTCAGAGACGTTGGTGTATTGCAAAGTAGCCACCACTTCTTCAAATTCCTTTAGGTGCAAATATGGGCTATCAGAATCTAGCCCATGGAACTTTGGTATGAGTTGAATCACACTCGGCTTTATATCAATATTTCCCCCGGTTAGTGGTAAAACCACACATGAGGGTGTAGTTGCACGGGCCGGTTGTAGGTAGTCCCGTAGTGGTCTCATTGGAGGAACATTATGTACCTCATTCTCTCCCACACCCTCTTGATTTGCGTTTGTAGTTGGAGTAGGGGGGAGGATTCCTTACAGGTGTTTGATCCATACTCCCCAAACTATCACAATGCTCTTGGTAATTTCAGATTCGTCTATGGACTGACAATGGTCTAACTAGACCACCTTCGGATTGGAGACGATTGGAGTGGTTACGTTCCCAACGGGACATAAACCACTCAACCAAAAACTAAACTAGTCCTAAATCCTAAAAATCTGAAATTAATCTGAAAATTGAAAATCTGCAAAAAGCAAAGTTAGAAGGGTATTACCCGATGTGCTTGAATTAGAGAAGAAATCCTACAAAAAAAAAAATTGGTTAGTTCTAAAAAAAAAAAACTAAAAATCTACTTTTATAAAAACTAAAAATCCTAACTAAAACTACTCTATAGCTACTAGAACAATTAGAACCGTTATCTAAATTCCCCGGCAACGGTGCCTAAAACTTGTTCGCTAGCCTCAAGTGTAAGGCTGCGATGTAGTAATAAAACTCGGTAAGACCGAGGTCGATCCAGAGGGAATTGGAAAACAGATTCCAAACTATTCCAGCAACTCAGTTTGCAATAGATAAGAGATTTAATTGGAACAATTATGTTAAAACAGAAACTTAATGGAAAACAGTAATCTAAAGGCACTAAGGCATTCAAGGATCCACTTGTAGCAATTCCATGTCAATCCAATCAATCCAAGCAAGATACACAACTAGATGTGAAGTCCTATCTCTCATCTAGTTGGAAAATACAGCATTAAACACATTCAATCCCACTCAAGTTGAACTTCCAAGTTTTAGTCCCATTCAACAATGTAGAATTCGAAATCATAGCCTTTGGAGTAACAGACATGCCTATGGACTATGGCCTGCTCAAGGGTTACCATAATTCAAATCTAAACAAAACATAACATGATAATCTTAGAGAATTGCAAGGAATCCATGTCTGGAGCACATGAACTCTCATAAAACGTCTAAAACTATCAACTTTAAGAACTAGAACATTAAAAATTTAAACTTGAATTAGAACTACTTGAATTAAATTGAATCAAACATGAAATTAGCTACAAGCATTACCTCTCAGCCTTAGCTAAGAGATTCTAACCGAGCATTGTCATATTACAACTAGAACTCAAATAAGTAAACATAAAAACTAGAAAAGCCAGAGTTTGGAGGGTTGCAGACACTCCACGATGACTTCCTTCCTCTCCCACAACGTCCCTTAGCTTCTCTCATGCCTCTGGAAGAAGCCCTAGGCATCCCTTTATAGTATAGTGCGGAAGGTTCCGGATTGCGCAAGAAATCCCGGATTGCACAGAGAAAATCGGAGCTTCACAGACAAGCTTTGTTATGCAGACGACCGGTCGCACGACCGGTCTGAGCTCCTGGACGACCGGTCGCACGACTGGTCTCAAAAATGCAAAAACAGTCCAGCGAGTTTTGCAGAAATCCAATCTAAACATTTTAATTCAAGGACCGATCGGACAATCGGTCGGAACAGTAGACGACCAGTCGCACAACCGGTCATGGATAGTCCAGCAAGCCTTGTAATGTGGTCTTCTTCTGTTGAGTAGTCAGACCGGTCGGACGATCGATTCTGGCCATGGACGACCGATCGGACCACCAGTCTTCGCTGCTTTTTCCCACTTTCTCCTTTTGGCTTCTTTCTTCCTTTCTTCTCATCTCTTTCTACTTTCTTTGGTCCTTCTTCAACCTTCATCCAATGGCTTCAAATGGCTCTTTTTAGTCTCCAATTGGGTGAAGTCCGCTCTCATTCCTACAATCACAAAACATGCATTAAATGGGCCTTTTAAGCATACAAACCACGCATATAATGCGATGTAATGGACAATGCAATGTATAAATTGGAGGTTCAACACCTACACAGTCTAATGACTCGGCATTGCACCTGTGGAATGATAATTGGCTATGTCAGCGTACCATGGTGGATGCATAGCAAAAAAGAGTTACTCATCAGGGAATGAGTCCTCAATAGGTGACTCGTTAATGGAATTAGGTAGAACCAGGCAGGATAGATGATCCGCCACCACATTCTCTACTCCCTTCTTGTCTTTGATCTCCAAATCGAATTCTTGAAGGAGTAGGATCCATCTAAGCAAACGGGGCTTAGCATCCTTCTTAGAAAGAAAGTGTTTCAGCGCCGCATGATCCGTTAAACAATGACCTTGGATCCTATTAAGTAAGGCCTGAATTTGTCCAAGGCAAAAATGACGGCTAGGAGCTCCTTCTCCGTAGTCGAATAATTGACTTGGGTGGGATTCAAGGTCCTACTGTATAGTAGATAATGTGGGGCTTCTTATCCTTCTTTTGGCCTAGCACTGCCCCAATAGCATAATCGGTCACATCGCACATCAACTCAAAAGGTACAGACCAATCCGGTGGTTGCATGATAGGAGCGGTTGTCAACATGTCTTTTAGCTCTAAAAAAGCTAATTGACATTCAGCACTCCACTCAAATTGGTTCTCCTTTTAGAGAAGGTTATATAAGGGCCTTGAGATATGACTGAAGTCATTTATGAACCTTTTATAAAAGCCGGCGTGTCTAAGGAAGGACTGCACATCACGTATGCTTTTGGGTGGTGGTAGATTGGAAATTATATCGATTTTGGCCCGGTTCACCTCTATTCCATTAGACGAGATGATATGTCCAAGGACTATTCCTCTTTGTATCATGAAATGACACTTTTCCCAGTTTAAAACGAGGTTCTTCTCCTTGTACCTTGTCAAGACCAACTTCAAATGATTCAGGCACTCCTCAAAAGTACAACAAAAAATAGAGAAATCGTCCATGAATACCTCAAGAAATTCACCCACCATGTCTGAGAAAATACTCAACATGCATCATTGCAATGTGGCAGGTGCATTACATAGTCCAAATGGCATTCTTCGATATGCAAGATGTCAAACGGGCATGTAAAAGTGGTCTTCTCTTGGTCTTCTTCGGCTATCTCAATTTGATTGTAACCGGAGTAGCCATCTAAGAAGCAATAATAGGAGTGACCCGCTAACCTCTCCAAATTTGATCCATGAATGGGAGAGGGAAGTGGTCCTTCCTAGTGACCGTGTTTAGTTTCTAATAATCAATGTACATACGCCAACCGGTGGTTACTCTAGTCGGTATAAGCTCATTGTTGGCATTTTCTATGATGGTGATACTAGACTTCTTAGGGACAACTTGGGTAGTACTCACCCATTGGCTATCCTAGATGGGGGTAGATGATACCCACATCTAGTAGCTTTAATACCTCAGTTTTGACAACCTCCATCATATTTGGATTTAACCTTCTTTGAGGTTGTCTAGTCTTATTTTCGTTCTCTTCGAGGTGAATATGGTGAGTACATACCGAAGAGTCTATCCCCTTGAGGTCCGCTATTGTCCAACCTATGGCTCCCCTATGTTCTTTGAGTAGCTCAATCAACTTAAGCTCTTGGTCTTTTTTTAGGTGAGAGGCGATGACTATTGAGAACATTTCTTCTTGACCCAAATATACATATTTCAGCTCGGATGACAATGGTTTAAGGTCAAGCTTCGGTGGTTTGATGTTAGACATAAAGGCCATGATGTAGTAGGTGGCAATCTTTCAAAATGGGGCCTCCACCGGCTAATACCAACTACCAGTTTCTTAATATTCAATGCTTGCACAATTCCACTAATAATGGGGTCTTTGGAATCCTCGAAATGTGCCAAGCATATCTCCAAGTTTTCTAGTGGTTCAAGTTGGAGTAGCTCTTCTTCTTTAAAAGATTCGAGCATGTTTACCTCGAAGAGCTCATCGTCATCAACATCCCTATGCCTTTTTTCCCATGTGGAATACATTCACCTCTAATGTCATGTTTTCAAAAGATAATTACATCACCCCGTTCCAGCAATTTAGGATTGCGTTTGATGTAGCAAGGAACGGGCGGCCTCAAATCACCGGTATTTGAGTGCTAGCATCTATAACCGGTTGTGTGTCCAAGACAATAAAATCCACCGGATAGTAGAATTTGTCAACGTGGACTAGAACATCCTCAACTATCCCTCTTGGTACACGGATGGATCTATCAGAGAGTTACAACGTGGTTTTGGTGGGTTTTAATTCACCAAGACCCAATTGCTCATAGACCAAGTACGGGATCAAGTTTACACTTGCCTCCAAGTCTAGCAATGCATGCTCAATCCGGTAGTCGCCAATGATGTAGGAAATTGTGGGACTACCGGGATCCTTGATGTTAACGTCAGATTTTGTAACAGGATTCTCCGGTCGTTCACCTTCTTTCCCACAGAGCCTTCCTCCACCGGACTTGTAAGAAGATAGAAAGCAACTAAGGGTGGCTGGTGTCCAGACGTTAGCCCTCCGATGCTTAAGTCAGGCAAAGCAAGAAGAATAATAACCAGGCAAAACCAGGCTAGAGATTGAATATTGTGTACCTGTATCTTAATGGAGTCATCTCTTTATATAGATCTGAGGTGATCTATTTTGTTATGCAAGATATCGAGATCCCGCCGATTTCGTGGAATAAGATCCTTATCCTTAGATAGAGGAGTGATTTAATTCAATGACTCATTCGATAGTTACGTTCCTTGATAGCAATCCCTTGAGATCCGGAACCATTGAAGAAGATAAGCCCAAAATCGGCCTATACGGGCTACCGGAACTATCATACGAAGACCGTCCAATCCAAAGGCAAAAGATTCACGACTATTCAGATGTCGGGAGTTACTCATATCAGGAAGGCTCTCATACAGAATGCGCGACTCCTTTCGTCGAGCATGAGGCGAGCTGCTCTCATTCAAGCAATGCGACCCCTTCACTCGAGCACGAGCCGAGCTGCTCGCATTCAGGCGATGCGACCCCTTCACTCGAGCACGAGCCGAGCTGCCGCATTCAGGCGATGCGACCCCTTCACAAGTAATTTTGCCTATAACAGATGCCCCCCAAACCCTTGGTATTGAGGGACTATGCCAAGGGTTTTGTTTATATGTGCAGCTAGTTACTGGAAAGAATCGCGCATGATTCTCTTAACGTGCTTTCGTATTTATGATGGGTAGCTTTTATGCAGCTTTTTCTGCCGCCAGAAATGAGGCGTCGGACGCCACGTGTCTCCGCTTTTAATGCTAGTGCCCGTTCGTCTGGCGTGCCAGATGAGAAGCTGCCGCGTGTACACCAAATTAAAACAGGATGATTGCATATAAATATCGGACTTAGCAGAATTTCCTCCATTTTCGATTTCTATCTGCTACGGAGCTTTTCTTCTTTCTTCCTTCTTTGTTTTTAGAGTAAAAAACCTCTTTGCAGAGGTATTCTTTCTTCTTACTTACTTCTTCCATCCACTTTTTCTTTGTAATGGCGGAGGTCTCTGACGAAGAGATTGTCCTTCTGAGAGATGAAACCCCGGATTCTTTTAAATCCAACAACGCCAGAGTACCGGCTGAGAGATATTCCGCCTCCGGTTACTCCTCCATCTTGACAGAGGAAAGACTCTCTAACCTTAGAGAGACGTATCGGGTCCCGGACTCTATTTCGTTTAGATTACCGGGGAGAGGGGAGACAGCCGATGCACCATGTTATATGCAAAATGGTGGAGATAAGATTTCACGTGGAATGTCCATTCGACTCTCGAGATCATCTGATCGAGAGTCGAATATTGGACAAGTGCGGGACGCCCATTCGACTCTCGAGATCATCTGATCGAGAGTCGAATATTGGACAAGTGCGGGACGCCCATTCGACTCTCGAGATCATCTGATCGAGAGTCGAATATTGGACAAGTACGGAACGTCCATTCGACTCTCGAGATCATCTGATCGAGAGTCGAATATTGGACAAGTACGGAACGTCCATTCGACTCTCGAGATCACCTGATCAAGAGTCATAGATTGAAAAATACAGAGCAGCTATTCGCAAGTCCCGAGTCTTCATAACTGATAGTCAAATACGGAAAGCTCGATCCGCGAGCATACCTTCTCACAAGTCGTTGAAAGACATTACACCCAAAATATGTATTTGGACTCGCGACCACATTTTAACCTGCGAGCAGCTTTACTACGGGCGTCTCCTTCCTTTTCGGAGGTCATAACTCCCAGCTACGGGCGTCTCCTTCCTTTTCGGAGGTCATGACTCCCAGCTACGGGCGTCTCCTTCCTTTTCGGAGGCTATGACTCCAACTATGGCTTCCGGCCGGATCCAGTCGGATTTCAAGGGATCACCATCTAGGGGTGTGATTGTTGGAATATATCATTGGGTTGGATCTGACTAAAGATAGGATCTTATCCCATGAAATCAGCGGATTCTCAGTATCGTATGCGACATCAACGGGATTTCGACATCTCACATAACAGATTGGATTGTTTCAGATCTATATAAGGGGATGGCTCCCTTGAATAGGAGGTACGTACTCATCATTCAAGCTGGGTCCCGTTTTGCTTGGCTCCTCTTCTGTGGCCTAACTTAAGCGTCGGAGGGCTAACGGCTGGTCCCCAGCCACCCTTATTCGCTGTCTTGTTTCAGGTCTGGTGGTGGAAATCCCTCCCGGAGCGAAGGAAAAAAGCCGGAGGATCTCGTTACAAAATCTGACATTAACAGTTTGGCGCCGTCTGTGGGAATGACTTGATCATCAAAATCAATCGTGTTAACCACCGATCAAAATCCTTCGGTGATGCCTCCTAAAAAGACTGTTCATCCTTCAACTTCAAGGCAGGCACCACCTCCGCCCGGTGAGACGGAATTCGCACCTGCCCTCCCACCTGTTCCGGCAGATATCCCTCAAGGAGCCCCGAATATGCCATCAACAAATCCATTATTGGAGGCTTCTGGAAATCAGGATGATGTCCTACGATTCCTCGGGAACACTCTCCTAACTCTAAACGCCGGAGTTCAGGCACTGTCAAATCGACTTGATCAGCACTTCCCTGAACCGCAAAGACAACCCTCCGAAGGGTTACCGCCGCCACCTATACCAGTTGCTTCCAGGCATTCTATGGATGAACCACAGGTCCCGTCACTTGGCGGCCATCCCCCTGTGCCGTCTCCACATTCTATACATTCCAGTTCGTCTCGACAACCTCAACCGCAAGGCTCCAACGCCGAAACGTCTAGCTATACCTTGCCATGGGAAGGGGATCTCAAAAGAATCCAAGACCGTTTTGATCTCATGGAGCAGAGATACCAGGCAAATCGGCCATCTGCTGTCATGGCGGCTATACATCAATCTGAATCTCCCTTCACAAGCGAGGTCATGGAAGCCCCGTTGCCCAGAAAGTATCGAACGCCTATTATCGCTCCGTATACAGGCATTGGCGATCCTCTGGAACATCTGGAAACATATAGGTCCCTCATGGAGTTGGAGGGACATGGTTCAGAAATCATGTGTAGGGCTTTTCCCCTTACGTTGAAGGAAGCGGCTCGTATGTGGTTTCGGGGGTTAAAGCCTCTTTCCATCAGTTCCTTTTCCCAATTATCAGAGATATTTCTTTCTCAATTCATGGGAAGTATTCGCATTAAAAAGCCAGCCTCCCATCTGATGAATCTAAAACAGCAACATGGGGAGACAATAAAAGAGTTCACAGTACGATTCACTGCCGAAGCCGTTCAAACTGAGGGTTACACTGAAGAAAAGGGTCTCACAGCCCTCATAGCTGGAATAACGAGTGAGAGGTTTAGGTTTGCCTTAGATAAGAGTCCGCCGAAAACTATGGCGGAATTCCAAGCCAAAGCTCAGAAATATATCAATGCAGAAGAAGTCGCATTGACACGCCATGGAGTACAAAGTAAGAAACGCAAGCCAGAAGGAACTTCTACAGAAAAAAAATACCATCGCGATCAGCGCGATCGATCTCCCAAGAAGCCTTACTCTGGTAAATATCATAATTACACTCCTCTTAATCGGTCTCCTGAAAAGGTTCTAATGAAGATAAAACACAAGCCATATGTGAAGTGGCCTGCAAAGATTAAATCCGATCCCGAGAAGAGAGATAAGAGTAAGTTTTGTTACTTCCACAAAGATCACGGGCATAGGACTCAGGACTGTATCTCTCTACGAGACCATATCGAAGCACTTATCCGAAAAGGCCATCTCCAGGATTATGTTGCTCGTAAAAATCGGTCACCAGAAAGGGCGAAGACCTCATCTCGCCAAAAGGAACCGTCTCAAACCGACCAAGAGGATGCTGAGCCCACAGGAGAAATTCGCACTATCGTCGGGGGTCCAGCTTGCGGGGGTGACTCTCAAGCTTCAAGAAAAGCATACGCCCGAAAGGCGTCCAAAGAACCCCAGCAGATCTATTGGCTGGAACAAACTTCCAATTCTTCGAAAGCTAGCCACCCCCCAATTTCTTTCACCCTCGAAGATGCAGCGGGAATTCATTTCCCTCATGAAGATTCCATCGTAGTCACACTGAAGGTATCAAATTATCTGACTCATCGAATTATGGTGGATACAGGTAGCTCGGCCGATATTCTGTATTTGGAGGCTTTCGACAAGATGGCACTTGCCAGAAACCTCCTCAAGCCAGTATCGACCCCTCTTGTCGGCTTTGGAGGAGAAGTGGTGACACCTGAAGGAAGTATCGATCTCCCAGTCACCTTTGGGGAGAGTCCAGCGAAGACCACCGTCTTCGTAAACTTCCTCGTCGTGGATCGAAAATCAGCATATAACGCCATCTTGGGGAGACCGTCTCTAACTAAGATTGGAGCGGCCTTGCACCCTTCATATTTATGCGTTAAATTTCCAACCCCAAATGGCATAGGGGTCGTGCGAGGAAGTCAGCAGGAGGCACGGTCCTGTTACCAGATAGCCCTCCAAGATCGAAAGAAGGCTCAAGCGACACCTGTCATGGAAATAGTTCAAGGATCACCCGACGTTCTCGCCACCACGTTGGATCCAAGAGAAAGTGCTCTGAAATCAGGAACTCCAGGGGAGGAAACAGTGGCGATCCGCTTGACCGAAGACGACCAGTTCAAGATCGTGTACATCGGTTCCTCATTAAATAGTATCCACCGCGAAAATTTGATTCGTTTCCTCACTGAATACCAGGACGTGTTTGCTTGGTCTCATAAAGATATGCCGGGCATCGATCCTAATGTCATCGTACATCGTCTCAACATTGACCCAAAGCATAAACCCGTACATCAGCGTCGACGTGCTTTCACTGCAGAGAGACAAATGGCGATCAAAACTGAAGTTGAGAAGCTGCTCGCGGCAAATTTCATAAAAGAAGTTGACTACCCACAGTGGGTCGCCAACGTAGTTCTCGTCCGGAAAGCTAATGGCAAATGGAGGATGTGCGTCGATTATTCAGACTTAAACAAAGCATGTCCCAAAGATAGCTTCCCGACACCACGAATCGACCAGTTGGTCGACTCGACAGCTGGACACGCCCTCCTCAGTTTTATGGATGCTTACTCTGGTTACAACCAGATTATGATGCATCCACCTGATGGCCAACATACTGCCTTCATCACAGATCGAGGACTATATTGCTACCAGGTAATGCCGTTTGGACTTAAAAATGCAGGGGCCACTTATTAGCGTCTTGTCAACAAAATATTCGCTGCTCAAATCGGTAGGAACATGGAAGTTTATGTTGACGATATGCTTGTGAAGAGCATCGATGAAGATGACCACATTCCTGATCTTCGAGAAGCCTTTGATCTGATGAGGAAGTATCAGATGAAATTAAATCCAGAAAAATGTGCGTTTGGAGTATCTGCAGGAAAATTTCTTGGATTCATGGTTGGCCAACGCGGAATTGAGGCGAATCCAGAAAAGATTAAAGCATTGATAGAGATGAAATCCCCAGTGACTCTGAAGGACGTTCAGCGTCTAGCTGGTCGCATCGCATCATTGAACAGGTTCATCTCGCGAGCATCCGACAAGTGCCTGCCCTTTTTCAAACTCCTTCGTGCAACGGCCAAGTCTGATTGGAAGTGGACACCTCAATGTGAAGAAGCTTTTCAACAACTGAAGCAATATATGAGCACTCCCCCCATTTTATCTAAGCCTGTGGCGCATGAGCAACTCATTCTTTATTTATCTGTGTCTTCCACGGCCGTTAGTGCCGCCTTAATAAGAGAAGATTCCGGGGTACAAAGGCCCGTTTATTATATCAGTCGAGCAATGGTTGATGCAGAAACTAGGTATTCTGATTTGGAGAAACTGGCCCTAGCCTTAATCACGGCAGCTCGAAAACTGCGACCATACTTTCAAGCCCATGCCATTTTAGTACCAACAAATCATCCACTACGTCAAGTCCTTCAAAAGCCTGAGGCTTCCGGGCGCTTAACTAAATGGGCGGTCGAGATCAGCGAGCATGATATTTCATTCTGTCCTAGGACCGCAGTCAAAGGCCAGGCCGTGGCTGACTTCATCGCCGAATTTACATATTCTTCTGAAGATGGCGTCATGACCAGCGATCAACCTCCTTGGTCGCTCTTCGTGGACGGGTCGTCACGGGCCAGTGCAGTGGAGCGGGCCTGATTTTAGTGGCTCCAGACGGGTCGCATTTTCAATACGCTCTGCGTTTCGAATCACGCGTATCCAATAATGAAGCAGAATATGAGGCCCTTATTGTTGGCCTCGAGCTAGCCGTTGTCCTCGCAGTCCAGAATTTGATAATTCATAGCGACTCCCAGCTCATTGTCAACCAAGTTCTTGGCGAATTCGAAACCAAAGAAGAAAGAATGGCCTTATACAAATCTCGTGTCCTCATCCTGCTCGCCAAACTGAAGACTTACAAAATATTCCATATCCCTCGCGAGCAGAACCAACTTGCCGATTCCTTGGCAAAACTCGCTTCTGCACCAGAATCAAAACTATCACATTCGATCCCCATCGAGCACCGTCAACACTTGAGTATCGACCAAGTAACTCCTGAACAAGTTGTTTCGGTACAATCGTCTCCATGCTGGATGGATCCTATCATCCTTTATCTCAGAGATGGATACCTACCAGAAAACAAGAAAGCTGCAAGACAAATTCAGCTTCGAGCTGCCAGGTACACCTTACAAGATGGAATCTTGTTGCCAAAAAGCTTCTCCTTGCCTTATTTGAGGTGTCTTCACCCAGAAGAAGCACATCGTGTTCTAGATGAAGTACACCAGGGGGCATGTGGTAATCATCCCAGGGGGCGATCTCTAGCATATAAAGCGATGAGGCAAGGATATTATTGGCCTACTATGAAAGCAGATGCCATAGAATTTTCTAAAAAATGCGACAAGTGTCAACGATATCAACCTATACCTCGCGTACCGTCTGAGCGGATGACCCCAGTCGACAGCCCTTGGCCTTTTGCTCAGTGGGGGATCGATATCATCGGTCCCTTACCTATGGGAAAGGGACAGAATAGGTTCGCGATCGTGGCGGTTGATTATTTCACCAAATGGGCCGAGGCAGAACCATTAGCCAAAATTACTGAAAAACAAACTACTAAGTTTATATGGAGAAATATTATATGTCGCTTCGGACTTCCTCATACTATAATTACCGATAACGGAACGCAGTTCGACAACGCAGCCTTTGATGAATTTTGCGACAAATGGAAAATACGTAATCTCCGCACTTCTCCATATCATCCACAGGCGAATGGGCAGGTCGAGGCAGTGAATAAAATTATAAAGCATCATTTAAAGACCAAGCTAAGTGAATGTAAAGGGGTGTGGCCAGAACTACTTCCAGAAGTGTTATGGGCCTACAGAACCACAGCTTGTACATCGACAGGAGAAACTCCTTTCTCCTTAGCATTTGGTGTTGACGCAGTGGTACCAGTGGAAATTCAAGTGCCCTCATATCGGATCGAACAGTATGATCCCGCGAGCAATCAGGAAAATATCCGACTTCATCTCGATCTCTTGGAAGAGCGAAGAAATGCTTCCCAAGTACGAGTGGCAGCATATCAACAACGTATTGCTCGTTATCGAAATGCAAAGGTTCGACCTAGATCTTTCCAGTTCGGAGATTTGGTTCTAAGGCGAAATCTTGGAGTTCCTGTTCGTTCATTGGATCCGAATTGGGAAGGCCCGTATCGGGTCATTAGGATTGTGCGACCCGGTACTTATTATCTTGAAGACATGCATGAGAAGCCTGTACGTCGCCCTTGGCACGTGGAGCATTTGCTAAGATACTACCCCTAGATTCGATGTAGTTTATCATAACATTTTATGAATAAAGTGAAAGATATCTTTTGGCCGCTACTCCATTTATATGGACCCGAATAGCCCTGAAGAGTGCTTATACATCCTCTTGGCCAATTGCCTACCCTTGGTAGGGCTGAAATCATTACTAGTTGGTCGCTTCTCCATTCTCATGGACCTGAACAGCCCCGAAGAGAATGAATAGCATCTCTTGACCAACCTTCTGCCCTTGGTAGAATCAAAATCTCAATCGATAGATCAGTCTATCTCAACGCGGACATGGTCTCACGACCCCCGGATTGAGTCTAATTCATTTTTTCATGAGTTAGTTACTCGCGATTGGTGAGGAGGAATCGCACTCCAAAATGCGAACACCACAGCTCGTGCCCAAATTAGGGCAGCGAACGGGGTCACATCCTGATCGCGAGCAGCTTAGTTCATGCTCGAATTAAAGGGTCACATCTCTGACGAATCCATTCAAGATTAACAAGCCAAAAATGAAAGATGAAGGGAGAACAGCAACGAAACAGCAATACTTCCAAAAATATCTTTTCATTGATAATCATATGATTACATATACATGAGCGCAGATACAAGAGAAGAAAATAAAAGGAAATCAATCGCTAGGAGGAGCCACGCTCTCGACTTCAGGGCCCATTTCAGGAGCCCCTCCAGCCTGCGTGGCTTCGGTCACCTCGTTCTCGGTAGCAGCTTGCTCTTCTGCAGCGATGATGGTCGCGACTCGACCGAATTCCCCCATATCGAAGGATGGGATCATTCGTTGCACTACTCTCAGTGCAAAGTCTCGACCAGCATCGTATGACTCATATCGTTCATCGTCATACAGCTGCGAAGTCCGGAACTCGGAAACTGCCCGAGTACCTTCCTCTGAGAGCATTTTTACAAGGGCGACTCTCTCCTCGTCCCAATGGATCGAGTCGTCCTTAAGCTGCGCAAGAGCGGTGCGCTCCCTAGTCAAGTTGTCGTATGCCTCCTTGAGCTGCGACCTGGCTCCCGCGAATTGCTCCTCTAATGAGATCTTGTCCTGTCGGAAGATCTCCCTCTCTCTCTCTGCCTTCTCCTTCAGACCCGTGAGCTTCGCGTAGTCTGAGTCCAAGGCCTGATACCTGTCGGTCAGGACTTGGATCTTCTCAATGAGGATCTTTTTCTCCTCATCTCTCTTCGAGATCACTGCCTCACGAGCCTTGAGCAGTTGATCTCTTCCTTGAACTGCCTTTTCCAAGGCAGTCCTCTTTCCCTCAGCCTCCTCTATCGTGCGACGGGCGGCAACGATATCACGCCTCGTTCGCAGAATCAGATCTAAACCCTGCACAGAGATGAAAAGTATAAGATTTCTGGAATGTATCAACAGGTCGAAACAGATCTTGACAGTCTTACCTGAACCATCCTCATCCCCGCTTCAAGGATAAGGTTCTCAGGGCTTGGCTCGGGGAGAGAGCCGAAGGCGTGAGGCGGAACGTTCTCGAACAAGAACTTGCACACAGGGTGGAGGTGGCGTGGAATCGAGTACGTCCCGCTCCCAGACGGTTGGGCAACGACCAAACCGGTCTGCTCGCGAGGCGGAGGCATGGACTCGCGAGCAGGTCCCTGCTCGGCAGTTGGGACCAGTTCCCGAGCAGGAGTTGACTCTTGAGGCTCTACCTGCTCTCGAGCCTCTTCAGCTGGGGGGCAGCTGGACCCCACCCCATCTGGGGAATTGTCTGCAATGTTGATCACTGGTGGCCCAGGTGCGACCACCAGTGAAGGGATAGTGGGCCCAGCTGGGGCCCCTGCCATGCTCGCGGGAAGGGCAGACTGATCGCTGCCCGCGCGGATGGAAGATTGAGACGGTTCGGCAGGGGCTCTCTTCTGCCTTTTGGAACCTGTGCCCTTCAGACGGGGCAGTAGGCCTCTCTTCTCTCCGGCCTTCGTCATTTCGACTTCTCTCCTGGATATGAGGCCTGCTGCTGCAAGTCGCGAAGGAGATAAGCAAGCCTCGATATGCCTATCTCCGACAGGCACCTTATACACTCTGACGATCTTCTCGTTGATCCCACCCTTCAAATTCGGTTTCCGCAAAGCTGGGATACCTGCGAGCACAAATCATGGTCAAAGCGAAACCCTAAAATTTATTCTAAGGAAACTGCACAATACGGGATTGTCTACCTTCACAGAAAAATCGGGTCACTCCTGGACCCCTGGAGGAGGCAGACTCCCAGCTCCCGGAAGCATAGAACCACCGCTTCCTCCAGCCGGGATAGTTCGAGGAGGGCTTACCCAACACGAAGTTATCCCGATGCCAGTAACATAAATAATACCAGCCTTCGCTGGATGGAGCTTTCTTCAGGCGGAACATACGGAGGAACTCCTCCGCCGTGAGTTCCCCGTTGCCAGCCTGAGCCCAAAGGGCAAAGGAGCCCAACACCACCCTCCACCCGTTCACAATAAGTTGCCCAGGGGCAATCTTGTAACTTCGTAATACATCGCGAACAAAGGGATGGAGGGGAAGGCGTACCCCCAAGATGAGCTGGTACTCGTAAAATGCTACGCATCCTGGGGGGGGGGAGTCGGGTGTTTCTCCACCTCCGGGCAAGCGGAGAGTTACAGAGGCAGGGATTTGGTATCTCTCCCAGAGCTCAGCCAGCCGGTCCTCCGATAAAACGGAAGGGTACCCGGCTGCTGTGTATCTCCCCGCCGAAACCCTTGCACTACTGGAGGCAGAGGACTCCGGAGTGGCATCGCCAAGGGGGACAGTGGTCTCGTCAGAGTTCCCAGCCATGGGGAGATGAAAATAAAAGAAGAAGAAAAAGGAAGTAATACCAAGAAAAAGAAAGATTGAGCACCGGAGGAAGAAGAAGAATGGAAAGGAAGGGTTGCAGGATTCTTTCAAAAACTTCTGTAGAAACTCAAAGAAATGGCGGACTCCGTATATTTATAGGCAATCATTCCGCCGTATCTGATGGCACGTGGCAGTCCCTTGTTGGACACAGCGCTCGAGCAGGCACGCCCATTAACTCCTCAAACACGTGGCGAGCGCCCCTTCATTTCCCATCAGCGAAAAGGCTGCGAAAAGCTGGCGCTCATTAATTTCAGCCCATCATGAGGGGTGCCATTCTCGATGAAGGTAGCGAGCGGTTTCGTGTGATAGTGAGCTAAGTCCTTTCCTTAAGAATTCTTGACGGCAAGGACTTGGGGGGCATCTGTTATATGCAAAATGGTGGAGATAAGATTTCACGTGGAATGTCCATTCGACTCTCGAGATCATCTGATCGAGAGTCGAATATTGGACAAGTGCGGGACGCCCATTCGACTCTCGAGATCATCTGATCGAGAGTCGAATATTGGACAAGTGCGGGACGCCCATTCGACTCTCGAGATCATCTGATCGAGAGTCGAATATTGGACAAGTGCGGGACGCCCATTCGACTCTCGAGATCATCTGATCGAGAGTCGAATATTGGACAAGTACGGAACGTCCATTCGACTCTCGAGATCATCTGATCGAGAGTCGAATATTGGACAAGTACGGAACGTCCATTCGACTCTCGAGATCACCTGATCAAGAGTCATAGATTGAAAAATACAGAGCAGCTATTCGCAAGTCCCGAGTCTTCATAACTGATAGTCAAATACGGAAAGCTCGATCCGCGAGCATACCTTCTCACAAGTCGTTGAAAGACATTACACCCAAAATATGTATTTGGACTCGCGACCACATTTTAACCTGCGAGCAGCTTTACTACGGGCGTCTCCTTCCTTTTCGGAGGTCATAACTCCCAGCTACGGGCGTCTCCTTCCTTTTCGGAGGTCATAACTCCCAACTACGGGCGTCTCCTTCCTTTTCGGAGGTCATGACTCCCAGCTACGGGCGTCTCCTTCCTTTTCGGAGGCTATGACTCCAACTATGGCTTCCGGCCGGATCCAGTAGGATTTCAAGGGATCACCATCTAGGGGTGTGATTGTTGGAATATATCATTGGGTTGGATCTGACTAAAGATAGGATCTTATCCCATGAAATCAGCGGATTCTCAGTATCGTATGCGACATCAACGGGATTTCGACATCTCACATAACAGATTGGATTGTTTCAGATCTATATAAGGGGATGGCTCCCTTGAATAGGAGGTACGTACTCATCATTCAAGCTGGGTCCCGTTTTGCTTGGCTCCTCTTCTGTGGCCTAACTTAAGCGTCGGAGGGCTAACGGCTGGTCCCCAGCCACCCTTATTCGCTGTCTTGTTTCAGGTCTGGTGGTGGAAATCCCTCCCGGAGCGAAGGAAAAAAGCCGGAGGATCTCGTTACAAAATCTGACATTAACACACCACCACCAGGGTGTGTGGCTTTCTATGAATACTTTTTCAAAGTGGGTGTACGCCTTCCCCTCCACCCTTTCATACGAAACTTCCTCCGTCTCTATAAGATTGCTCCGGGCCAATTGATAGTTAATGGCTGGCGGGTGCTTCTAAGTGTTTTTATCCTCTGGAAGCAGGCGGGTAACGATGAGTTAATCGCTGAGGAGTTTTTAAGGTTATTCCAACTAAAGAAGGCGCCAACTAGCGAGGGTTGGTACTACCTATGCTTCTGGCACCGGAATAATTTTATCCTGGGGAACCCTTCTTCCAACTGCCCGGGATGGAGAAAAAGATGGTTTTATGTTTCCGGCAATTGGGAGTCCGAAATGGGCTCCAACCCTAAAGGTCACAACGTTAATCGCCATTTTGGCGAAGGTGGGTTTTGTTTTCGCCATCTGTCTGGAAGGAACAGAGCCTTTGCCATACGATGATTAATATGCCTTCTTTTTCTTTTTTTTTTCCTTTTTTTTGTAGGGATCCCAACTGGTGTGAAGCCAAATCTGCGAGGAGGACTCAACGAGAAGCTCGTTAGAGTCTACAAGCTCTCTGTGGCTGCACGCCACGTAAATGATGTTCTAGAGCCTCGTTGTCTCTATGCAGCGGGTCTAATTTCTCCAGATGAAATGACAAACGTCGGAGACAAGAGAGGAGCGCTGGGAGTGCTCCCTCGCTTAAAAGGTTCTGCCTTGAAAAGGCAGAAGAAGACTGCGGCCAGTCCTTCATCTGTGCCTATCCCGACGGACGGACCTGGTCGCGGACCATAGCCGCGCGCTGCTGAAAAAGGGGGTGCCGCCCCGACTTCTCGTGCGACTACGACTCCTCTGGCTGCTGCGACTCCACCGCCGGGTGCTCGCGGCCAGCCAGTGATCGAAGTCGCTGACAATTCGTCGAAAGGCGATCGGAGGGAGGGAGGCCTCCCTCCAAAGGAGATAACATACGAGCCTACTGGTGCTCGCGAGTCTGCGACACCTTCCTTGGGTGCCGTGGGTGCTCGCGAGACGGGCTCAAGCGAGATGGTAGTGGCCCAACCTTCCGGGTCGGGGGTCTTTGTTATCCCCCCACACTTGCATCCGATATGCAAGTTTATGTTTGATAACATCCCCCCCAACGCCTTCGAGGGTTTGCCTGAGCCAAGCCCAGAAGCTCTCTCCACTGATATCGGGGTGAGATTGGTTCAGGTAACCACCTTTTTCCTTTTTACCAATCTCTCCGTGATTTAATAAGATGACTAGCAATCTAATCCTTTTTTCTTCATTTATATCAAAGCCTGGATCTCACGCTCCATGTTAGGCGGGATGTCGAAGCAGCTCGTCGCAGCGTGGAGGATGCGGAGAAGAAAAAGAAGACAATGGAAGCCGAGGTCTAAGGGTGGGACCGCTTGGTGAAGGCTCTAGAAGTTCAGATCGCCAAGCTGGATGAAGAGAAGAAGATTCTCCTCGTCAAAATCCAATCCCTGACTGAGCGTTTTCAGTCAGTGGACCTCCAACTCGTAAAGCTTCAAGAGCTTCATACTAAGAGCGAGAAGGAGAAGGAAATCTTCCGCCAGGACAAGATCCAGCTTGAAGGGCAGTTCAAGGACGCTCGGACCGAGCTTGAGGAGGCCCAGCAGCGGCTTAAACAACTAAAGGATGACTCCATCCACTGGGAAGAGGAGCGGGTGGCTCTTGTTCAGATGGTATCTGACGAGGGTCCTCGCGCCTTTCAGGAGTTTCGTACTTCTCAACTTTATGATGAAGAGTGATATGAAGCGTATATCGCTGGTCGCGATTTTGCAGTCAGGGTTATGCAGCAGATCGCTCTGACTTTTAATGTTGAGGAGTTTGACAGGATGGCTTTCGAGGTCGCAGCTAGAGAACGAGCTGCCGCTGAGAATGAAGTCACCGGAGCTACTGATGTTGCTCCTGCGACCGAGGCTGGTCCTGAGGCTGAGAGTCGTGAGCCTGCCCAAGAGGGGGATGACTAGCCCTGATTTTGTTGCCTTCCTTTGTCTTCATCGTGTATTTTTTTTTATTATACTCTTGAGAAGAAATTTATATGTAACGACCATGTAATGACTTGACCTTTTGGTCCGTTATAATGAATATCTATTTCTTTAATGTCGTGTACTTTTCCTGGTTTTTACTTTTGCCTTATGTCGATCACATGTTGACTCATCAGGGGATGCGACCCCTTACTTCGAGCGCGAGCCGGGCTGCTTATATTTAGGAGGTGCGACCCCTTAATTCGAGCACGAGCTGCGCTGCTCGCATTTAGGAGGTGCGACCCCTTAATTCGAGCACGAGCTGCGCTGCTCGCATTTAGGAGGTGCGACCCCTTAATTCGAGCACGAGCTGCGCTGCTCGTATTTAGGAGGTGCGACCCCTTAATTCGAACACGAGCTGCGCTGCTCGCATTTAGGAGGTGCGACCCCTTAATTCGAGCACGAGCATCTAACTCATGAAAAAGTGAATTAGACTCAATCCGGGGGTCGTGTGACCGTGTCCGCGTTGAGATAGACTGATCTATCGATTGAGATTTTGGTTCCACCAAGGGCAGAAGATTGGTCAAGAGAGCACGTATGCTCTCTTCGGGGCTATTTTTAATCCATAGAATGGAGAAGCAACCAACTAGTAATAATTTCAATCCTACCAAGGGTAGGCAATTGGCCAAGAGGATGTGTATATTCTCTTCGGAGCTATTCGAGTCCAAGTAAATGGGGTAGCGACCAAAAGATGGTTTTAACCCTACCAAAGGTAGGCGATTGGCCAAGAGAATGTATGTATTCTCTTCGGGGCTTTTGAGTCCAAGTAAATGGAATAGCTACCAAAAGATGGTTTTAACCCTACCAAAGGTAGGCGATTGGCCAAGAGAATGTATGTATTCTCTTCGGGGCTTTTGAGTCCAAGTAAATGGAATAGCGACCAAAAGATCCTTAATTCATTTGAACATCGTTTAAGAGTCACATCGCATCAAGGGAAGTATTGCAACAAGTGTTCCACATGCCAAGGGCGACGTATGGGTCTTCCTTGCATATCTTCAAGATAGTACGTGCCGGGTCGCACGATTTTGACGACTCGATACGAGCCTTCCCAATTCGGGTCAAATGATCGAGCAGTGACCCCAAGGTTTTGTCTGAGAACCAAATCACTTAGTTGGAAAGCTCTGGGCCGAACTTTAGCATTACGATAGCGAGCGATGCGCTGCTGATACGCTGTTGCTCGTATTTGAGAGGCAATCCTTCGTTCTTCCGAGAGATCGAGATGAAGTCAAAGATTCTCTTAGTTACAAGTGGGATCGTATTGCTCAACCCGGTACGAGGGTATTTGGATCTCAACTGGTACTACCGCATCGGTGCCGAATGCTAAGGAGAAGGGAGTTTCACCCGTGGACGTACGAGCCGTAGTCCTATAAGCCCATAAGACTTCTGGCAAGAGTTCTGGCCACATGCCCTTACACTCGCCGAGCTTGGTCTTCAAATGATGCTTGATGATTTTATTCACTGCCTCGACTTGCCCATTTGCCTGGGGATGATACGGAGAGGTGCGGAGGTCACGTATCTTCCATTTTTCACAAAATTCGTCAAAGGCTGCGTTGTCAAATTGCGTTCCATTGTCGGTGATTATAGTGTGGGGGAGTCCGTAACGGCATATGATATTTCTCCATATAAACTTAGTAGTTTGTTTCTCAATAATCTTGGCTAATGGTTCTGCCTCGGCCCATTTGGTGAAGTAATCAACCGCCACAATTGCGAACTTATTTTGTCCCTTTCCCATGGGCAAGGGCCCAATGATATCGACCCCCCACTGAGCGAAAGGCCAAGGGCTATCAACTGTAGTCATCCGTTCGGACGGTACATGAGGTATAGGTGAATATCGTTGGCACTTGTCACATTTTTTAGAAAATTCAATTGCGTCTGATTTCATAGTGGGCCAATAATATCCTTGCCTCATCGCCTTATATGCTAGGGATCGCCCCCTGGGGTGGTTACCACATGCCCCCTGGTGCACTTCGTCTAGAACACGAAGTGCTTCTTCTGGATGAAGACACCTTAAATAAGGCAAGGAAAAGCTTTTGCGTAACAATACTCCGTCTTGCAAGATATACCTGGCAGCTCGAAGACAAATTTGTCTTGCAGCTTTCTTGTCCCCTGGTAGGTATCCGTCTCTGAGATAAAGGATGATGGGATCCATCCAGCTTGGAGATGATTGTACCGATATTACTTGCTCAAGAGTCGTTTGGTCAATACTCAGGTTCTGACGATGCTCGATGGGGATCGAATGTGATAACTCAGATTCTGGTGTAGAGGCGAGCTTTGCCAGGGAATCGGCAAGTTGGTTCTTCTCGCGAGGAATATGAATTATTTCATAAGTCTTCAGTTTCGCGAGCAGGATGAGGACACGAGACTTGTATAAGGCCATCCTTTCTTCTTTGGCCTCGAATTCACCAAGAACTTGGTTGACAATGAGCTGGGAGTTGCTATGAATTAATAGATTCTGAATTGTAAGGACAATGGCCAGTTCGAGGCCAACGATCAGGGTCTCATATTCTTCTTCATTTTTTGAGACGCGAGAATCGAAACGCAGAGCATATTGGAAATGCGACCCGTCGGGAGCCACTAAAATCAGGCCCGCTCCGCTGCCCGTGGCCCGCGACTACCCGTCCACGAAGAGTGACCAAGGAGGCTGGTCGCTGGTCATGGTATTATCATCAGAAGAGTATGTGAATTCGGCGATAAAGTCAGCCACGGCCTGGCCCTTGATTGCGGTCCTAGGACAGAATGAGATATCGTGCTCGCTGATCTCGACCGCCCATTTAGTTAAGCGTCCGGAAGCCTCAGGTTTTTGAAGGACTTGCCGTAGTGGATGATTTGTTGGTACTAGAATAGCGTGGGCTTGAAAGTATGGTCGCAGTTTCCGAGCTGCCATGAGTAAGTCTAGGGCCAGCTTTTCCATATCAGAATACCTAGTTTCTGCATCAACCATTACTCGACTGATATAATAAACGGGCCTTTGTACCCTGGAATCTTCTCTTATCAAAGCGGTGCTAACGGCCGTAGTGGACACAGAAAGATAAAGAATGAGTTGCTCATGTGCTACAGGTTTAGATAAAATGGGAGGTGTGCTCATGTATTGCTTCAGTTGCTGAAAGGCTTCTTCACACTGTAGTGTCCATTTCCAATCAGACTTGGCCGTTGCACGAAGGAGTTTGAAGAATGGTAAGCACTTGTCAAATGCTCGCGAGATGAATCTATTCAACGATGCGATGCGACCAGCTAGACGCTGGACGTCCTTCAGAGTAGTGGGGGATTTCATCTCTACCAATGCTTTTATCTTTTTGGGATTTGCCTCAATTCCTCGCTGACCGACCATGAATCCGAGGAACTTTCCAACAGATACCCCGAATGCACACTTTTCTGGATTCAACTTCATCTGATATTTCCTCATCAGATCGAATGCTTCTCAAAGATCAGGGAGATGATCATCTTCCACGATGCTTTTCACGAGCATGTCATCGACGTAAACTTCCATATTTCTGCCGATTTGGGCAGCGAATATTTTGTTGACGAGGCGCTGATAGGTGGCCCCTGCATTTTAAGACCAAACGGCATTACCTGGTAGCAATATAGTCCCCGATCTGTGATGAAGGCGGTATGCTGGCTATCAGGTGGATGCATCATGATCTGGTTGTAACCAGAATAAGCATCCATAAAACTGAGCAGAACGTGTCCAGCTGTTGAATCGACCAATTGGTCGATCCGCGGTGTCGGGAAGCTATCTTTGGGACATGCTTTGTTCAAATCTGAATAGTCGACGCACATTCTCCATTTGCCATTAGCTTTTCGGACGAGAACTACATTCGCGACCCACTCTGGGTAATCAACCTCTTTTATGAAATTGACCGTGAGTAGCTTCTCGACTTCAGCTTTGATCGTCATTTGCCTTTCTGCAGTGAAGGCACGTCGACGCTGGTGTACGGGTTTATGCTTCGGGTCAATATTGAGACGATGTGCGATGACATTGGGGTCAATGCCTGGCATATCTTTATGAGACCAAGCGAACACATCTTGGTATTCGGTGAGAAAACGGACCAAATCTTCACGATGGACACTGGTTAAAGAGGATCCAATGTATACGACCCTGGACGGGTCGTCTTTAGTTAAGTGAATCGCCACTGTTCTTCCCCAGGAGTTCCTGATTGGAGAACGTTCTCTCTCGGATCCAGCGAGGTGTTGGTGGAAAAGTTGGGTGAATCTTGTGCTATCTCCATAACGGGTGTCGCTTGAGCTTTCTTTCGATCTTGTAGGGCTATCTGGTAGCAAGACCGAGCCCTCTTTTGATTTTCTCGCACAACCCCAACACCATTTGGGGTAGGGAACTTGACGCATAAATAGGATGGGTGTAAGGCTGCCCCAACCTTATTAAGCGATGGCCGCCCCAAAATGGCGTTATATGCTGATTTATGATCCACCACGAGGAAGTTCACGAAGACGGTAGTCTTCGCTGGACTTTCTCCAAAAGTAACTGGGAGATCAATGCTTACTTCAGGTGTTACCACCTCACCTTCGAAGCCGACGAGAGAAGTCGAAACTGGTTTGAGTAGGCTTCTGGCAAGTGTCATTTTGTTGAAAGCCTCCAGATACAGAATATTCGCTGAACTACCTATATCCACTATAATTCGATGAGTCAGATAATTCAATACCTTTAATGCGACTACGATGGAGTCTTCATGAGGGAAGTGAATTCCTGCTGCATCTTCGAGGGAGAAGGAAATTGGAAGATGGCTGGCTTTTGACACACTGGATGCCTGTTCCACCCAATAAATATGCTGGGGTTCTTTAGACGCCTTCCGAGTGTACGCTTTCCTTGAAGCTTGAGAGTCGCCCCCGCAAGCTGGTCCTCCGACGATGATGCGAATTTCTCCAGTAGGCTCAGCGTCCTCTTGATCAGTTTGATGATGAGGCGGTTCCTTTTGGCGAGATGAGGCCTTCGCCCTTTCAGGTGATCGATTTTTACGAGCGACATAATCCTAGAGATGGCCTTTTCGAATAAGGGCTTCAATATGATCTCGTAGAGAAATGCAGTCTTGGGTTTTATGCCCATGATCTTTGTGGAAGTAACAGAACTTGCTCTTATCTCTCTTCTCAGGATCGGATTTGATCTTTGCAGGCCACTTTACCTATGGCTTGTGTTTGATCTCCATTAAAACCTTTTCATGAGACCGATTGAGAGGAGTGTAGTTATGATATTTACCAGAATAAGGTTTCTTGGGAGAACGATCGCGCTGATCACGACGATATTTTTTATCTGCAGAAGAGGTTCCCTCTGGCTTGCGTTTCTTACCCTGGGCTGCATGGTGTGTCAATGCGACTTCTTCTGCATTAATATATTTCTGAGCTTTGGCTTGGAATTCTACCATAGTTTTCGGCGGGCTCTTATCTAAAGCAAACCTGAATTTCTCGCTCGTTATTCCGGCTATGAGGGCTGTGAGACCTTTTTCTTCAATATAGCCTTCAGTTTGAACGGCTTCGGCAGTGAACCGTACTGTGAACTCCTTTATTGTCTCCCCATGCTGCTGCCTCAGATCCATCAGATGGGAGGCTGGCTTCTTAATGCGAATGCTTCCCATGAATTGAGAAAGGAATATCTCCGATAATTGTGAAAAGGAGCTGATGGAACGAGGCTTTAGTCCCCGGAACCATGTACGAGCAGCATCCTTTAAAGTTAAGGAAAAAGCTCTACACATGATTTCTGAGCCATGTCCCTCCAACTCCATAAGAGACCTATATGTTTCCAGGTGTTCAAGAGGGTCGCCAATACTTGTGTACGGGGTGATAACAGGCGTTCGATACTTTCTAGGTAACGGTGCTTCCATAACTTCGCTGGTGAAGGGGGACTCGAATTGATGTATCGCTGCCATGACGGCAGATGGTCGATTCTTCTGATATCGCTATTCCATGACGTCAAAACGATCATGGATTCTTTTGAGATCTCCTTCCCATGGTAAGGTATAGCCTGATGTTTCGACGGTGGACCTGAGGTTGAGGTTGTCGAGACGTACTAGAATGTATGGAATGCGGAGGCGGCACATGGAGATGGTTGCCGAGTGGTGTTTGATTTGATTGAGGAGGATGTGGTGGGACCTGTGGTTCGTCCACAGAATGTCTGAAAATCACCGGTATGGATTGAGGTGGTAACCCTTCAGAGGGTTGTCCCTGTGGTTTGAGGAAATGCTGATCAAGTCGATTTGACAGGGCCTAAACTCCGGCATTCAGAGTTATAAGAGTATTTCCGAGGAAACGCAGGACGTCGTCTTGATTTCCAGGATTTTCAGAGGCCTCCAATAATGGGTTTGCTGATAGCATATTTGGGGCTCCTTGAGGGATATTCGACGAAGTGGGTGGAAGGACAGGTACGAATTCCGTCTCATCGGGCGGAGATGGTGCCTGCCTTGAAGTCGAAGGATGAACAGCCTTTTTAAGAGGCATCGCAGAAGGATTTCGATCAGTGGTTAGAACGATTGATTTTGACGATCAAGTCGTTCCCACAAACGGTGCCAAACTGTTAACGTCAGATTTTGTAACAGGATTCTCCGGTCGTTCACTTTCTTTCCCACAGAGCCTTCCTCCGCCGGACTTGTAAGAAGACAGAAAGCAATTAAGGGTGGCTGGTGTCCAGCCGTTAGCCCTCCGATGCTTAAGTCAGGCAAAGCAAGAAGAATAATAACCAGGCGAAACCAGGCTAGAGATTGAATATTGTGTACCTGTATCTTAATGGAGTCATCTCTTTATATAGATCTGAGGTGATCTATTTTGTTACGCAAGATATCGAGATCCCGCCGATTTCGTGGAATAAGATCCTTATCCTTAGATAGAGGAGTGATTTAATTCAATGACTCATTCGATAGTTACGTTCCTCGATAGCAATCCCTTGAGATCCGGAACCATTGAAGAAGATAAGCCCAAAATTGGCCTATATGGGCTGCTGGAACTATCATACGAAGACCGTCCAATCCAAAGGCAAAGATTCACGACTATTCAGATGTCGGGAGTTACTCATATCAGGAAGGCTCTCATACAGAATGCGCGACTCCTTTCGTCGAGCACAAGGAGAGCTGCTCGCATTCAAGCGATGCGACCCCTTCACTCGAGCACGAGCCGAGCTGCTCGCATTCAGGCGATGCGACCCCTTCTCTCGAGCACGAGCCGAGCTGCTCGCATTCAGGCGATGTGACCCCTTCACAAGTAATTTTGCCTATAACACTTGAATTTTGGAGGAATCCTTTGAGTGAGAATGGTACTCACTTGCTCATTCAAAAAGGTCTTCTATTGCACATTATATTTGCATTTAGTTGTGCATAGGTCCTTGAGAAACTTGGTATAAGAGGAGATTTGTTTGATGGCATCAAGCAATGGAATGTAGATCTTGACTTGTCTGAAAATCTCTAAAATGTCATGAGAGTTTGGGAGAGATTTTGGAGCAACCAATCTCAAAGGGAATGGTGCTACGGGCTTGTAAACGCGTTCCGTTTCTTGTGGGGCTAAGTTGGATCCGTCCTCATCCTCAGAATTTACCGAATCATTAGGCTTGTTGGCCTTCATCGGAATAGTTTTGTCAATTTTTTTACCACTTCTAAGAGTGGTGACAGATTTGGCTTGCTCCATATGTTGGTTGGAGGGATTTGGAATGCTTATTTCATGTACTTGCTTTGGATTGGGCTGAGGTTGGGCCGGAAAGGTCCCTTCCCTAGCATTCAAGCGTCCCTTAATCTCATCAATCGAGACTTTAAGCTCTTGGAACATTTGTTGATCTGATTGATTGATTTTCATTTGCCCTTGGATAAACACCTTTAAAGTATCCTCCATTGAGAATTGAGGTGGGGCCATATTTTGCATGCATGGTCCTCCTTGAGAGCTGGCAGGATTGCCCGTGGGAGCATTCTTCCAACTGAATTTAGGTGGTTCTTCCAAGTAGAGTTGTACGTGTTACCCATTGGTCCATTAAAATGTCGTTGATAACCATATGTGGCATTTGCATGTTCTTGTAACACCTCTTTAAAAGCAGGAATTGTAGGGCAATCTTGCGTAGCATGTATATTAGTGAAACAAATCCCACACATGTTCTTAATAGCTTCATTGGACTTTGAAACTTACTCTTATTAAGTTCCATGGTCTCGATCTTCCTTGTGAGGCTGGCTAGCCTTGCATTCACATCATCTTCCTCCTTAAGGATATAAATCCCTCATTTCTCTTTTTCTTGAGGAGGCTTGAGGTTATTAGATTTGTCCGAGGTATCCCATGATTGGGCATTCTCGGCTAACATATCCAAGTAACTCCAAGCTTCATCTGGATTTTTGCTCATAAACTCGCCGTTGCACATCATCTCTACGAATTGGCGTATATTGGAACTTAATCCATCATTGAAGAAATTTATGATTCGCTAGCTTTCGTAACCATGATGTGGGCAAGCCAATAGGAGGTCCTTAAACCTTTCCCAACATTGAAAGAATGATTCATTTTATTTAACCAAAAAGTTCATTATGGCTTTTCGAAAGGTGTTTGTTTTATGAGTTGGGAAGAACTTTTTCAAAAATTCCCGGGTCATCTCATTCCATGACCCTATCGAGTGTGATCTAAGAGAGTGGAGCTAACTCTTGGCTCTTTCTTTCAATGAAAAGGGAAAACGTTTAAGTTTAATGGCATCTTCTGAGACATTCACATTTTGTAAAGTAGCCACCACTTCTTCAAATTCCTTTAAGTGTAAGTATGGGCTCTCGGAGTCTAGCCCATGGAACCTTGGTATGAGTTGAATTACACCTGGCTTTATATCGATGTTTCCCTCGGTTGGTGGTAAGACCACACACGAGGGTGTAGTTACACAGGCCGGTTGTAGGTAGTCCCGTAAAGATCTCATTGGAGGAGCATTGTGCACCTCATTCTCTCCGCTCTCCCTCTTGATTTGCATTTGTGGTTGAGGGGGGGGGGGGGGGGGGGGGGGGGGGGGGGGGGGTTGATTTCCTAATGGAATTTGATCCATACTTCTGAAATTTTCACGATGTTCTACAGATTTTTGAACTCGTCTATGAACGAAGAGTGGTCCAACTAAACCACCTTCGGATTCGAGATGATTTTTGTGGTCACGTTCCCAATGGGATATAAACCACACAATTCAAATTCTAAATTAAACCTAAATCCTAAAATTTGAAAATAAAAACTGAAAACTAAAAGAGTTCAAGTTGGAAGGATAGTACCCGATTTGCTTGAACTATTCCTACAAAACAAAACAAACTTTGTTAGTTCTATAATTCAGAAAAACTAATCCTAAGAAAGTAATGAAACTTAACTACTTCTACTCTATAGCCACTAAAACAATTTAGAACCGTTTAACCTAGCTTCCCCAGCAATGGCGCTAAAAACCTGTTCGCTCGCCTCAAGTGCAAGGCTGTGATGTAGTAATAATTCTCGGTAAGACTGAGGTCGATCCACAGGGAATTAGGTAAACCAATTCAAGTTGTTATTCCAGCAACTTCTAATTCAATGAATTAAGGATTTCAAATTTATAAACTAACTTAAAACAGTAATTGTAAAAATATGTAATTAAAGGGAACTAAGGCTTTCGAGGATCCACTTGTGATAGTCTTCATGTGAATTTATTCATCCAAGCATAACACAACTAAAATTGAAGTTCTATCTCTCTTCTAGTTGGAAGATATGGCTTTCAAACACAAACAATCTCTACTCAAGTTGAAGAATAAGGTTCTAGTTCTAATAAAGCATATAAAAGTTGAATATGTAGCCTTCGAAGTAATGACCATGCCAATGGACTATGGTATGCTCTAAGGTTACTACAATTCGAATCTAATCAATCCAAACATGATAATCTCAGAGAATTACAAGGAATTCATGTCCGAAACACATGAACTCTCATAAAACATCCAAAAATATCACTTTTATTCAAACTAAAACTTAAAAATCAAAACTTTAAGCAAAGTACTTGAATTAGAACGAATCCAACATGATAACTACTCACAAGCTTCACCTCTTAGCCTTAGCTAAGAGGTTCTAACCGAGCATTATCATGCATCAACTAGAATTCAAAGAAAAACTACACAAAAGCATGAAAAACTAGAAAAAAACCCTAGTTGGAGGAGTTGCGGTCGCTCCACAATGATCTCCCTTACTCCCCACGAACTTAGAACTCTTATAGGATACCTTAGCAAGGATACCAAGGTGTCATTTTATAAAAAAACCACGAACCGCCTCAGATTGCGTAAAAACAAACGCACTTATATCGGCCGTCGGGCACCCGGTCATGTAGTGGTCGGGCACCCGACCGTGCTTTAATTCGGTCAATGCGTTTTTGTGAAATCCTGTTTAAATGTCGGGCGCCTGACCAAATGTTTGTCGGGCACCTGGTTAGGTCCAGAATTGCACAGCAAGTTCAGCATATTTTCTTCTAATTTTGGGCGCCCGGTCAGAACATGGGCGGGCGCCCAGTGGCCATTTGTTATGTATGCTGATTTTCTCTTTTCTTCTGGCCGATCCAGGTCTTTTTGGCGTGATTCTTCTGGGCTTCTTTTCAGTGTCTTCAATGTAGTTCCAAAGGACCCTTTTACCAACAAATTCATGACTTCTCTCTTACATTCCTACATACACAAAACAAGCATTAGATGTGTCTTTTAAGCATGCAAACCATGAATGTAATGTGATGTAATGGGCTAGAAAATGTATAAAATGGAAGCTCAACAGAAGTACAGAAGAAGATTCTGTAATGACATTTGTTGTTGAGGGGAGATCTTTTACAAGTGTCATCCTATAAAGATCATCATCACTATCATTGACATCCAAGGGGATCATCGTGAAAGGAGCTACTTCATCACGTTTGATCCCACTTGTAAAATCGGTGGTGACATCTGGCTCTGTTCATCTGGTTTCGCAGGCTCTGATGCAACTGTTGATTCTTTGTGGATATGTAACACTGTCGGACGAGCCGCTTCTTTTTCAACCAATGAAGGTTGAACTACGGCTTCTGCATCATCTATAGTCAGCCGACTCTTAGCACGAACTTCAGAGAGATGATGTATGAGAACATTGGCATGCATGGCCTCTCGAAGTACTAAACAAAGAGTAGAGGATGAAAGATTAGATCATGAATACGATAAAAGAGATAAAAAAAGATAAAGATAATAGACCACCTAAGTCAGAGCGAACAACCGTTGTCACAAATCAGTCATTTAACGACCGAGGATTGGTGATGATTTTTGCAAGTGGCTGAGTAGAAGATGGAAATGGTGGCGGATTAAGCCAATATGGTTTATCATATCGTGCATTAAAAGGTAAATGCGGATCATTTAGAGCCTCTCTATCCGCCAACCATCTATTTTGACAACGATTTTCGTGAATTTCTCTGTCTCTCAATTCCTTTTTCTATCTCCCAAGCATAATGTCGGGGAGTAAGCCCAGGGTAATAAATAGTATTGAAGTATGTCTCCCAAGCCTTTATTTCTTCCGCGAGACTTTTACCTAGACGAGTAGATGAAATCTGTTTCTCGGCCTGAGAAGAAGGAATGATGATTTCTGGCCGATATAAAGGAGGAGCAGGTGGTTTAGGAAGAAGAGAAGGTAAAGGACCCAACTGGCTGAGAAGAAGGAATGATGATTTCTGGCCGATATAAAGGATGAAATATGTTTCTCGGTTTGAGAAGAACGAATGATGATTTCATGGTGGGAACTAATGGATGGTTTTAGAAGGAGATTTGATGGGTATCGCTCAAAGAGGCATCACGGCCAACGGTTCGGAGTCAGGTACAGATGGACATGTTCTCTCAGAAGAGGATGGGGGAGTAGGAGTTTCTGAATCGGTCGAGCTTGAAGATGGAGTTTGGATTGGATGGGGAGTTTTCTTGGGCGTCATTCCCCTTTTGGGCCTAAGAACTTGAGTTGGAGTAGGGGCAGCGGACAATCTCTTCCTGGTGGAACGTTGACCAATTGTAGTATCCTTTGTCGTTTTCACTTTTTTCTCCTGACTTTTCTTTGCAACAGGTTTTACTTTAGGTGGTTCCACCAACGAGGTAAAATTAGTTGTTGTGACTCTTGTTGACTAAAGAAGAAGTCTATGGTAACACCCATGCCACCATTAGACAAAGGCCTCCAAGACACTCGGTCGGTCGACGAACCCTTCAAGCTCGACGTGGGCCTTCGCATCCTCGTAGTATGTGTTGAGACCAAGATAATTAATAATTTCGTAAAGAATTTCACGAATATAAGGAGGTTGGTTGAGAGTTTTCTGAGTACCAGGACACGGAATGCCCTGAATCAGACTGAACCATTGGGCAAATAGGTTCGGATAATATTGCTCGACTCTAGCTTTCGCGTTGGTCCCCAGATCGATGAAACCACCATATGGGAGGTCTAGGGCTATTAGAAAGCTCTCCCAAGCTTCGATTATCAAAGATATAGTGGCTTGATCATCCCCATCAGCTACACTTGTAAGCCATGCTGAACCAAAATCCCACTTGCAGAATGGTGTGAAGAAGCGAGAAATTCGATCTGTATTAAGAGTAAGGAATAGGTTGTCCAAGTATATAAAAAATCAATCGATTTTACTTCATACTTCAAGTTGCGATGGCCGTAGGATGTATAAACTTCATTTTGAGGGTAGCCATCAACTAGAATGGAACTGAAGTACTCAATGAGTCACATTGAACTAGCCAGAGAGGGCCACTGCTATGATAAATGCCTTTGGTGGTCACGTCGTACATACTTCGATATAAATGCCCTAAAACAAATGGAGCGAGAGCTAGTCTTCAGCCTTGAGCGAGTGCTTCGAGCAGTGAAATATACTCGTGTGTAATGTTGAGAGCATTCACACACAAAAGATGTCGGCAGATCCAAAACAAGAAGAAAACTGTGAGCTCTTCATATTCTACCGGTCCTTTTTCTCTCCTGAAATTGGTTAGAAAAAGAGAATATGCCTTGCTACCATGATGTATGAATCCTTTCTCTTCACCCTTGGAAAAATCTGGAAAAACTATGTCGTCAAAGGGGAACAGGTGGGTGAAGGCGCATATATCCATTATTGTAGGACTCATCGGTCCACATCCGAAGAAGGAGTTAGTGGATTTGCTCCAAAATAAAGAAGCCACAGATAAAAGAGCCAGATTTTCTTTAAAAGGTATTGTAGATAGTTTGATACATTCGTAAATCCCCATCTCTTGCCATCTTTCTTTAAATTGGCCTTCCATGCGCTCAAACCATATTTTCCAATCTGGAAGAGGAGTTGGTTAAGATCGAGGACGTTTTAGAGCATTCTGAGGGTCGGGAAGTGAAACTTCTCGTAAAAGGATCGTCTCACCAGGGCATATGGGAAACAATAAATTCAGAGAAGAAATATCATCGGCTTTAACTCCTGGGAGGAATGAAGGACCCACATGATAGAATTTCTATCCTTCTACTTCCGTGGTAAATATTGTTTCGTTCATGTAGAGATCGGTCAGGTTATCCAGCGCATCGATCATTTTAACAAGATTAAACAAAGAAGAAGAAGTCACTGTGGAGAATTGGGAGAGTTGAGAAAGAAAGAAAGTAAGAATGAGATTTGAAGTTTCGTTGGTCGTGAAAGTATTAATGCTTCGTCATGATGGTGAATCATTCGAATGAAAAGATTTGACGCTTGGCAAGATGAGGTTCGAACTGTACAAAAATGTTCGTTCGACGAAAATTGAAGTCGATGATATATTTTGAATATGCTTCTAACGCATGGCAAGATGAGACGACAGCATTTAATGTAATGTCAATCGTCTATCACACGTTATCTTCTCTTTTTTCAAAAGTGAAATCAGGGGGCGGGGGGGACAAATGTTATACCCTAATTCTAGCAATATGGGGTGAAGAACCAATTAGAGGGAAGCAGGTAAGTAAGTAGCTGTGTGGTATATGCGGCCACGATGAAGTTCCCAGTGATACAGTTAGCATCGGTCTAAAATGCCACGACATTAAGTGGAGAGAACAATCGCTCTAGAAGAAGAAGAGTGGGCGAGTGGTCGAAGTGAATAGATAGTAGTAGAAGCATCTAGAGGGGCGACTGAAATTATAAAGGCAGAAGAAGGACGACAGTGCAAGGGGTCCAGCACCAACTAAACCAATCTATATTTCCAAACTACCAAATCCTTTACATTTCATAATGTAATCGATCCATTTTTACATTATAAGTACTTTGTGTTTCTTAGAGTAAGCGCTCAGGTATTTATCAAGTCAAGATTACATTACCATTTCCAAGCTTATTCAGGTTCTTCGTCTATTGTCATTTACGTTTCTTAACGTATTTAGTTCTCTTTACTTTCTTTAGCATTAATCACACTTCAATTTTGGTAGCATAATCTCTGAAATTACTTTCATAGCATTAAGTTTTACAATCAATAAAAGTTCCATTTCACAATCTCTTAGTGGTGAAGAAAAAGCAAAGATCGCCCACACAATCGATTATAAATTTTTTTCTTTGCATCCTTAAAATTAACACTGAGAGAAAACTTTTCGCTCGAAAGGTAAAGTTGCAACCCACTTTCTGGAGGACGAACCCCACTCTCCAAACATCGCCTGATCATCTTTACTAAGCAACTTAGCGAGTGGCTAGTTGGGCGCCGATCTCTACAGATTTCGATCATATACAGTTGATCACTACATATCTGCCTTCCCTAGAGCTCGGGGTCATCATTGTTCAGTTGGAATCGAGCCGCGAAAATCGGTTCTGGCACGCCCGCACACGTCACACGCATGGCCGACGAATAAATCAGCAACACATGTAATAGATGGTGAGAAACTCAATGAACGGATCAGATTTGCACACCACTATGTGTGGACCCCACTTTAAGATAAACACTTAGATAGCATTAGTATACTCACACGAAATCCAAGAGATATTATGGGGAAGATGTATTTTAATTAAAATGGGAAAGTGGGGATATGGTCGGGCGTTCTCATGCCCAGACTTGTGCCTAGGTGTGAAGACGCCAATTCCCCATTGCATAGGTGGGTCCCCACAATAGAAAGGTGATCCTCATCGTTTAGATGGTTGCTCACAGCCTGTTATCCATGTATAACATATTTTGATATTTTTGGGCAAGTGTACAATGATGAAAATAATGGATAGTGTAGGTAGTCCTAGACCAAGATGGACCTAATGAACTATATGTACCTTAATGAAAATAATGATAGTGATTATACTTTGATTAAAATATCAGATTAATGATCTAACCTTAGATCATAATCCTAGTGGGCCATTGGTTTCGAAACACATAAATCGTAGGTTTTGGTCTTGACCTTAGACCTACTTGAATCATGATTTAAGCCCACGATCCTTAAGGTCTGAGTAAGTTTTGATTAGCGAATGGACTCAATGATCCATTTAAGATCATAAGTGGCCATCTTAGATCTTATATGATCTAACCTTAACTCGGGACCAAACTTTCTTGAACTAGTTTGATCTGAATCATAGGAAATGTGTCAAAACATAAAATGATATGATCTAACCCTTAGATTAACAATATAACTGATCATAACCATCCATTAAGGATTGAATTAATAAAAATGAAAGAATAAGTCTATAGAACCTAGATCCAATCGGCCATACCCAAGATCAACAGTTCTAGTCAAGGTTTAACAGTCGAATTAGATGCATCTTGGACATATGTAAAAGATAGACCCAAAATGGACATTTAAGATTGGTAAATTATGGATCGTAAGTGCGTTATTGTTAAATCGACGGTACGAATCGATAATTCAAGGGTTTGATTATCCGATCAATGATCGGATTTGTATATTTAACAAATAATAGTTAAGTAATTATGAGATTAAATATGAAAGTAACCCTATTTCTTAAAAATTGACATGATACCTTAAAGGAAACCCAACAAAATGTCAATCAAAGTGGACTGTATCAACTAGCCAAAGTAGACCAAAGAAAGATAACACTTTTAAGTAAGTAACACTACACCAAGATGATATTTCTAGCATGCATTCATCATGCATTTATGAATCTTATGATATAAATTGCTTACGTGATCTATACCATTATCTGAAATGTGATGTTAAAGTTACACCAGACAATTTGGGAATAGAAATCCCTTAAATTCTCGAGTAGAGTTCTCAATTGGAACCCAAGTTGGTACCAATAGGGCCTCCCAAGGCTGTGGCCCAAGGCTGGGGAAGGAGTCTATTCAGCTCCAGAATGGACTACTCATTGCTGAATGAGTGTTGGCAAACCAGAAGATGTGAGCAACCATGGCCCTAGTGATTCATGAGTATGAACTTGTTTATATGATAGTTGGCATATTTTATAGTTAATCTGGTAAACATGATATTATTGAATCATGTGAATTATTATTACTTACTGGGCTTCTAGCTCACAGAAAAGATCTCTATGAAGATGATTTCGACAAAATAACTGGTAGAGGAGTTAGAAGGAAATAAGTGAATTTAGTCTTTATCCCTATGAAGTTATTTATTTTTTGAGTGAGATAGTTCGGACATAGACCTTAGGGCCATTTGATATGTGAAGATAACTAATAATTAGTTATACGCTATGATGATGATTAAACTTTTATTTTAATGGGTGAATGTATTACGGTTTGGTTTTTAGCGTAATATAATAGTTAATACCTCAAACCCGGTACTATAATTGATGGAATTTAGATATCCGAGGTTGGGGTATTATAGTTTAGTATTAGAGCCTAGATTTTGGAAGAACACTGGGCCTATTGTGGAAGTTCATTTCTCGGGATGAGGGACTAGGGCTTGGCCAACCCAATAATAAATCCTGAGGCATGATAGTTAAGAAAAAAACTAGGAGAACATATAAAAACTAGTATTAGGGTTGAACTTCCCTAGTAATGAAAAACTTAGAATATACTAGTTTTCTAAACATTCCCTAGTTTTTGTACGTTCCCTTTACTTCTCGTCGATTAATGGCACCTAAGAAGGCAAAGAAGACACCTGTTAACTAAGGAGCAAATGCTGGACCATCTACATCGTGACGCAGGTAGCATCAGCTGCCTCAGCCTTAATTGTGCCACCAGTTGAGCCAAACCCAACTCTGAGTGATTTAGTCAGAGTCCTAGGGACGATGACTAACCTTTTCAACTAGCAAATGCAAGCAAACCAGAGGGTGCCATCTGACCTTGAAGAAGTTGTGGAACACGATAGGACCAAAAGCATGGTAAAAGAGTTCAAGCGATTGTTTCCCCCAATATTTAAGGAAGAGATCGATCCAGCTAAAGCATTAGAATGGAAGATGGAATTGGAGAAATTTTTTGATGTTGTAGGTTATAACGAGGAGAAAAAGGTGAAGCTTATTGTTTTTGTATTACACGGTGAAGCATATCTTTAGTGGAAAACAAAAGAAAGGACTAACCTCGACAGGATTAGTCTGGACATGGGAGAAATTTTACGAGGAATTTGATGAAAAGTATTTCTCGAAGAATGTGAGGAGAAGGAATTGAAATTTCTTTGCCTGGAGCAAGGGAATATGTCTGTAAATGAGTATGAGGCAAAATTTACTGAGCTGATTAAGTTTGCATTGGACTATTTACCCAATGAGAAGAAGAGAGTCTAAAAGTTTGAAAGGGGGCTTCGACCGAGTATTCAAAGACGTGGTCGCGATGCGTCTGACCGTGTATGCAAAAGTGATTGCCAGCGCCTAAGTAATGGAAAAAGATAACTTGGAATTCTACCATGGTAAGGATTCGAAGAAGGATTCTAAAGGAAAAGGAAAAGTAGTCCCTTATTTGACCCTGAACCAGAGCAATAACTCTAAGAATTCAGCAACCAATCCTCTAGCACCTCATCGATTCTTAGGAAAATGTTTCAACCGCGGCCAAGAAGGCCACAAGTCCCACGATTGTCATCACCCTAAGTAATCGCAACAATAGCAATGGAGGATGTTTCATCAACAATAAAAAGGATTTGGAGGGTACCGACTGTAGATTGGAGGAGGCAAGTTGTCACAACAGCTAAAGATAGGGAATCAACCTCGATATGGTGGGGATCGACAATCATAGCAGAATCAACAGAACAAGAATGCGCAACTGCCAGTGCAAGGAAGAGTACGTTATGACATCAATGATGGAAGGAACATCTGGAGAAAATGACAAGGGTAATTCAATCACCTATTATCTACCTATCAAAGTTTTGTTTGATACTAGAGTATCACATTCATTCATCTCTCAGCAATATGTGCAAACATTAGGATTGATCCCTGAAAATTTAAAGACTGAATTAGTGATATCTAGCCCAGTAGGTAAAACAACAGAGATTAGACAAGTATACAGGTCGTGCCCTATTAAGGTTTCAGGTGTTGTAATGCCTGCAAACTTGGTAGTGTTAGTTTGTTAGACATGAAAGATTTCAAAATAATCTTAAGAATGGACTGGTTGACAAAGTACCGTGCCCATATCGACTATTCCAAGAAGATAATCTCTTTTCAGATATCTAGACAACCTTTGTTTCAGTTTTTGGGCAAGCAGAAGGAGAAATCACCTACGTGCTTATTAACGTCAATGATCACGAATGACGACAATGATCATCGGTCAAAGGATACTATGGACCAGATTCTAGTGGTTTGTGAGTTCTAAGACGTATTCCAAGACATACAAGGGTTACCTCCACGTCGAATGATCAATTTTGGTATTGAATTGATGCCTAGGATTGCACCCGTGCCTATGGCCCCGTACCGAATGACATCAGTTGAGTTCAAAGAACTAAAGGAGCAGATTGAAAAGATGATGGATCAAGGATTTATTCATCCTAATGTGTCACCTTGGGGATCACATTTTCTGTTTGTGTAAAAAGAAAGATTGCTCAATGAGATTGTGTATAAACTACTTGTTGCTAAATAAGGTTACTATAAAGAATAAATATCCTTTACCTAGGATAAATGATCTATTTGACCAGTTAAAGGAAGTCAAGTACTTCTCAAAGATAGACATGCGATTAGGTTATCATTAATTAAGGATTAAGGAAGAGGATATTCAGGAGACTACTGTTAGAATTAGAAAAATCGCTGTTCATCAGCAGTCTTTTTCCTGTGTTTCATTATTCTGGGGGAATTCTGAGTATAGAGACATTCATAGACAGTCATAAGCAATCACAGTGTATGCAAGGGAGATATCGCAAAGCTAATTTTATTCCAGAGATTCTGAGATCTTTCACATTTCAGGCTGTGATACTGGTCACGAGCCGTTAATTACATCAATGGATGATCACCCTTAATTAAAAGGCAAAAGTAAATGAATGCATGCATCATAGACAAGTTAAATAAAGCATTAAGAAAGCATGAATGTAAATGAAAACAAATCACAAACAACATAAAGATTTTACGTGGAAACCCTTGCGGGAGAAAACCATGGCACAAAGCGACAAGATTCCACTATGAATGTAGTTATATAATAGATGGAATATTAGAAAGAAAGCCCGAATAGATCGAGCAAGTAATTTAAATCGTCAGGGATTATGATCTTGAGTTCATGGTCGTATAGACCTAGTTGTTTTCTTGTTATGGACTGAACCACATATCTTAGACAAGCCGGATGTCTATGTCCCATTTTCTTTCGAATTGTTCGGGTTGAGAGACTGTCAGGATTCGAGTGGTGCAACTCTGGGCCCGCGCCTGTTACTGTGAACAGGTGACCACTGGAATACACGATCCTCGAATGTTGGTCGGCATAACTCAAGGCCCGTGCCTGTATTTTTATGACGGGTGACCTTAGGAGAGCACTCCGCAACGTTCCCGAACGAGGTTTTTAATCGAGTGGTGCAAATCTGGGCCCGCGCCTGTTACTGTGAACAGGTGACCGCTGGAATACACGAACATCAAAATGTTGGTCGGCAAACCTAAAGCACGCGCCTGTTACTATGAACAGGTGACCTTAGGAAAGCAATCTGCAACTGCCTCATCAGCTCAACCGACGGACCCGTTGTCGATGGGTAGGGCATCGACTGTCTTTTTCATAATGGCAATCCATAGCAGGATGTTTCAAGCTTAGTTAGAACTCTTTGTTTGTGGTTTCTCGTGGTAACCATAACCCCTTAGGTTTAGCCTCGGACCTTTATCTGGGATGAACAGAGCTTTGTACAGCAAAATAAATATATTTCTTCTAGAGTCGGGCGACTCGGCTTTGAGAACATTCTTTCTTCTGAGTATTTTCAATGATCTATTTGGGATCAAATACGCTTTATTGAGCCAAGATCTTTTGAGGGTTTCAATATTCAATAGGCTGGATCGGCTGTTTCCGATGCCTGCAAATGACTAAGTATAGGGTCCGATGGGTACCCACAAATGCCAATTTCTTATGAATAATGGGGATCGGTGCCCCGTAAATGCTTAACTCGGCTGTTGGATAGCCTGAGTACTTCAGCTTTGCCTTGGCGTCTTTGAGATCGTGGTTTATTTCATCTGACATCAGTCAATTTTCAAGCTAACAGGGCACTTCCTAGGGCTGAAAATGACTAAGTAGTGGACCTGCTTGCGGTCTAATTAGGGAAATCGGTGAGTATTATCGATAACCGTCTTTGAACAGGGGTGGATTATGTCCACGAAGATCGCGGTGCGATCACGTTTCGATTTGCTTAACAAAAGTCAATTTTCGGGCCAACAGGGCACTCCTATGGCTGGAAATGACTAAGTAGTGGACCTGTTACGGTCTAATCAGGGAAATCGGTGAATATTATCGATGACCATCTTGGAACAGGGGTGGATTATGTCCACGAAGATCGCGGTGCGATCGTGTTTTGATTTGCTTAGCAGAAGTCAATTTTCGGGCTAACAGGGAACTTCGCAGGGCTGAAAATGACTAAGTAGCGAGCCTGCCAACCGCTTGATTAAGGTATTTGAGGGTCCTGAGATAGGATAACCTCATCGCGGTGCATGATTATGGTGTATCATGTCATGTAGAAGAAAAGTTTCCCTCTCGGGCTCGGTCCAATTCCGCCCGATTCTTCTCGTTTTCGGCCGTTTTCGGCTCTTTCGGAAGGATTTCCAAAGCTGCTAAATTGGCTAAGTGTTGGTCATTTTGGACTACAACACTGATTTGGGCCACCTTTCATTGACCGTTGAAGAATCTGATCCGGTGGATGGATAGATCTCATCGAGACGCATCCGGGAGAAGTGGTTTCATCAAAATCCAATCCCGAATGAATCCGGGCCGCACGATCGAAGGTCCACCCCTCCAACCAACATCCAGGCGCATGGAGGGGGGTATGCAGGGGCATGAGGTGCTGATGCAGGCGCATGTGGTAGTGGTAGAGCTGTCAAGCGTATATGGTGGGGAGCCGGGCGCATGTGCCCATGTTTTTCATAAAAAAAGGAGCAATGGGAAGCAATACCGGCGCATGTGGTGGTGCACATGCGCCTGGACCCAAATGGTGGGCGCATGTCCCTCTTGGACTTGGTGGATTTTCTGGTTTTTTCCGGCGGGGAAAAGCCAGCGCATGTGGGGAAAAGCTGGCGCATGTGGGGGAAAAGCCGGCGCATGTGCCCAACATTTAGAAAAAATTTCAGGATTTCTCCCTGAACTTGGGATTCCGGCTAGGAAATCCCTTTCCAGGGAGGGATTCCACTCCGGCCAAGGCATCCGGCGAGGGGCAATGGAGCGGGCGCATGTGATGCTTGCATCATTCTGAGGTCGGAAGAAGATGATTTCTCCCTCTGAACAGGAAGTGACCTTGCTATTTATAGGGAGGTAATCGGGTTCGGGTCTGGCCCGGCGCATGTACTGGGAAGGCCGGCGCATGTGGCATAACAATCAGGTGCATGTGGTGGGAAAAATCCGGGCGCATGTGCAGGATCCTGGCACATGTCCTGTTCCAGCGCATTTCCCGGCGCTTTCCGAAAAAAGTATTCAATTCACTTCCTTTCATCAATAGGTTGTAGGCACATGTGGTGGGAGGCCAGGTGCATGTCCTTTGCCGGCGCTTTCCCACTACTTAGCCAGATTTTCAGGATTTCAGCACTTAGAAAATTTCAGGATTTCAGCTCCGACGGGGGACCTCCAAAGGACAGCTACCTTTTCTAGACATGCACTCACTGTCGCTGTTAATGTTAGATTTTGTAACGAGATCCTCCGGTTTTTCTCCTTCACTCCAGCAGGGATTTCCACCACCAGACCTGAAAGAAGACAGATAGCAACTAAGGGTGGTTGGGGTCCAGCCGTTAGCCCTCCGATGCTTAAGTCAGGCCAAAGAAGGAAAGAAGAGGCACCAGGCAAAACAAGGCTGGGATTGAATATATTGTGTGCGTACGTTTCTCTTAATGGAGTCAGCTCCTTTATATAGATCTGAAGCAACCCAATTTGTTACGTAAGATATCAAAATCCCGATGATGTCGCGTACGATACCGAAATCTTGCTGATTTCGTGGGACAAGATCCTTATTCTTAGAGGCAAGATCTAACCCGATGACTTCTTCCGGTAATCACGTTTCTTGATAGCAATCCCCTGAGATTCGGAACCACCAGAGAAGATAAGCCCAAAAACTGACCTATGCGGGCTGCCGATCGGCGTAGTAATAGTGCTGATTGCTCGTAGTTGGAGTCATAGCTACCAAAAAGGACGGAGACGCCGAAAGGGTGAAGACCGCCGCGCTGGGTGTAACTCTGCTTGGTGTCGCAGAGGGATTGACCAAGCCGCTCGACGGGAACCAGGTGCTGGAAGTATGAAGACCATCCAAACCAAAAACGAAGACTTAGGACTATTCTGATGTCGGGAACTGCTTGTGTCAGGGATGCTCACATTCGTGAGGTGCGACCCCTTCTGACGAGCCCGAGCAGAGCTGCTCGCATACGGGAGATGCGACCACTTCTGACGAGCACGAGCCGTGCTGCTCGAATACGGGATATGCGACCCCTCTTCGCGAGCACGAGCTTGACTGCTCGCATACGAAAGATGCGACCACTTCTGACGAGCACGAGCCGTGCTGCTCGAATACGGGATATGGGACCCCTCTTCGCAAGCACGAGCTTGACTGCTCGCATACGGGAGATGCGACCACTTCTGACGAGCACGAGCTTGACTGCTTGCATTCATTATGGCCGCGATCCTACACTTCTCGATAGACTATATTTGCCTACAACAGTCGCCAAGTCAATTCTAGGCTATGATTGACCTCCTGAATGAACAGGGTGGGGTGTGGAAGTCCAGATGTTGCCAATTTTGGCACTTCCTTCATAATTTGGAGCCTCCGGGTCGGCTTGTCGTATAGGAACGTTGTTCCGGGGAGCACGCGCATGGAAATATGCATCATAATGACTTCAAACTTGCTATTTATGGGTTCTGGGGTGCTCCGAATCATTTGGCAGTGAAGCGCATGTCCAGTTCCATTCTGAAATGGTAGCTGTAGGCTTACGGACCCTTTTTTGTCAGCTCCAAGCAGGGACGAAACGCATTTCGAGGTGCGCAGGTAAAAATATGCACCAGATGACTTTGAAACTCACAGGTTAAGGGTTTTAGGATATTTCGGATCATTTGGCAGTAAAGCGCATGTCCAGTTCTGCTCTGAAATGGTAGCTGTAGGCTTATGGACCCTTTTTGGTCAGTTTCGGGCAAAGACGAAATGCATTTCGAGGTGCGCAGGTAAATATATGCACCGGATGACTTTAAAACTTACAGGTTAGGGGTTTTAGGACATTCCGGACCATTTGACGGTGAAGCGCATGTCTAGTTCTGCTCCGAAATGCTGTTTATGAATTTTGGTTGCTATCGAGCGATTAGGGTTGTGCTGGCGTTTGCAGGGCTTTCTCGGCCTCAAAACTAATCCAAATCATTGTCAATAGACCACGGGATGTTGTTTTACAATGGGTAGAAATTTGAGCCCCAACAAGTTCCCCCCGGTGTGCTGCGCTGGATGCTTACGTCACGCTAGTGTAGTGCACCGGTCCATTAGGCTCAAGTATAAATAGTTGACTCACTGAGTCATTCCAACATTTTTTCGAGTCAGAAAAATCTAATTTTCCCAAGGTAGATAGCTCACCCTCAGGGTACAGGCGCATGTCAGCCCAACACTTAGCCAAATTCTGGATATTTTAGCCTCGCTTTGCACTTGGTGAAGAAATTGCCTATCTGGCTCAATTCTCAGTCAAATTCGATGCCATTTGAGACTAGATTGCTAAAACTTCAAGCACGATGGGTACTTAGTGCCTTAGGCCTGTAGTAGGCTACCTGCTTTGGCCTATTATAGCTTGTAACTCCCTGCTCTTAGGCAGGTTCAGGGTATACCTGCCGGACTGCGCTCAAGTGCTTCGAACGTACGCAAGATTGTTGTGTGTGAACAATTGTGTATGTCTGATGTTGGGACTGTTTCTTATCTTTACCCAGCCCTTGTGACATGTGTGTGCTTATTTGTCGTATGCGTGCTTGAATCTTGTTACTCTCATGTTTTTAGTGGATCGTAATTCGTTTGTGTGTGCAATCCATGATTGGATTGTGTGATTTTGTTTTTTATGATGCGTACCTTATTGTGTTGCTTTGTTGCATGCAATGGAGCTCTCTCTTGATGTTTCCTTATTTGCGTGTAGCAGCAAATCACGACAGAGATGACAAGATCTTTTGTTGAAGTTTTCGGGTCGCAAGTCTCTGGTCCCTCATCTCCGCAACACGGGAAGAAAAGGACGGCTGAAGATGCTGTCGAACCATCTATAGCAAAGTGTTGTTCGCGCATCCCCGCGATAATCGATCCTGAAGTGAAGGATTTCTCTGATCGTATAAAGTAGCTTCCCCATGAGGTGTTACTGCGTATTTATGTGGATAGAACCACATCCGAGCCTCTGACGCAAGGGACTGAGGAAGAATGGTCCTCTTGGTATTGTCAACTTACTGGTGCTCCGAGTGTCGGTGAGGCAGGTCCTTCTAGTTTTCTTGCCAAACATCCCGAGGATAATCAAGAAGTTCAGAAGAAGAAGAAACGGAATCGAGGTAAGAAATCGGCTGAGGTAGCTGGTTAGGAGGAGCAGTCGACATAGCTCGTTGATCTGAAGAATGACCGGATGAAGATTGGCTGGGATAGAAACCAAATCGTCGCGACGTGCGGTTTCTTCATCGTGAACCCCTACAACGACCGAGTCATTACTTATGAGAAATCTCTTATGAGGCACCGACCCCTCCCGATCATCGAGCCATCCCATGATCAAGGCCCTTTTCAGTTTTACGGGGTTGGAAGGTGGACATCTGTTCCCGAGCAGTTGTTGACTACTTTCTTGGTTGACGATGGGAGAGAACAACAGGTAGGTCTCCCAAGAGAAATGGTCTTCCTTACTCCGACTTGTGATCCTCACGCTCTTTATCCAGCTCATTATTTCGAGACAGTTCAGCAAAGGTTTCGGCATATGGATAAGACGATGATGTGGGCGACGAGTAGTTACCGTACGCGAGGTCATCTGAGCGAGCGAGTTGGTTATGAGTCGTGGGCAAAAGAGATTTTGGTCCGTCACGAGAATATTCTGAAGCAAGTTGGTCTGTATCAGGCTATCGATGTAACTTCTGGGCATTTCTTCCGTGATCCAACAATCATTCGGAGCTTCTTGAATTATTGGTCTTCTGTTACCAATTCATTCCACTTTCTGTATGGGGAGATGAGTATAACCTTATGGGATCTCTGGATGATGGCTAACTTACCTGTACTAGGACGATATTACCAGGAATACGTCCCAACTGATGAAGAGCTGTCTTCGTCTAGGCTTAAAAGTCCTCGAGATGCTTACCATTCAGAGGCTTGTCTGGAGTTATTCGCTGAGTTGTCGCAGTTCGAAAATATTACCAAGATCCATTACGATGACTGGTTAATCTACTTTAGCCAGAGGATGAAGTAATATTTCTTCTGATGCCTTCTTTTGTACTTTATATTTTGCATGCTCTTAGCTTCTTTTCCTCTGACATGGAACTTCTTTTTTTTTTCTTGGAGCATTGATTATGAAGAATATAAAACCCCGCAGGAAGACCAAATCTTGATGAAGGAACGTTTCAAACATAGATTCTGTAATCTGAATGAGCTTACGTTGACTTGTGAACTAGCAGGCTTCTTAGCATACTGGCTATCGGCAGTTGTGCTGCCTAGCTCCAAGGTTACTGATGGGGTCAGGGTTTCTTGCTTCGTCGTGGCAGGAGCTCTTGCAAATGGCTATCGATATTCTTTAGCACCGCCGATTTTGTGCAGTCTATATACGGCTTTCGGTAATAATGCCAGTAACAAAGATCGACCCAGGAGAGAGATGAACGTGGCTTATTGTCCGTGGCATTTCTTTTATGGGTGGTTGGGCATATATTTCCCATGGACATATGGAATGGATCTCTTTCAATATCTCCACACCGATCACACACCTCTCTATCGCTACGGAAAGCTTGAGATGATAGCGCAGTCATCTGATTGGATAGCTTCAAAAATCGGCAGCTGGATGGATATTTGCTTCTACCACTTTCCTTTTTCTAACGTCGAAGAGGATCGAGAAGTCATTGACAACGAACATTCTGTGAATACTCTTGATAGGGAGTTCCTGGTGTCTATTCGTACTGCTTCACTTCCACTGCGTGAAGGAATAGAGTTCTGGTGGGAGCCTTATTACCTCAGTCGGTTTGCCAGGCAATTCAGATATGATCAGGGTGTTCCGATAACATTACCAGATGTAACCAAAGTAGAGCGGGCATATGGCACAGGTCCTGTTCACTGGGGGTGGATATGGCATCAACTTCTAATGACCGCTATTCGCTTCCCCAAGTGTAGGGTTGCGATATAGTAATAAACTCGGTAAGACCGAGGTCGATCCACAGGGACTTATGTAGGATTTCACAAACACATCCAACAGTATCTATTGAAAGCTAATAACCAGATTTTTGTATGAATTTGATGTGAGTAACAAAATTGAATTAAATTGAAAGTAACTAATTATAGAAAGGCACTAGGGGTTCAAGGATCCACTTGTAGCAATCCTTGATGTTCAATCCGCTGTGGTTTCTCATTCTCTCAACTAGAATCGATATTAAGATCTATCTAGCCAGATGATAGAGCTGTTAAACTAAACAATCTGTTATATGTAAGTTCAATGCATATGATTCACTCAATGTAGGCTGAGCTGAGCATGCTCAATTGCATAGGTCATTCCCCTTTCCAAGAGGTCCAGTTCACAATCATAACCATCCTCAAGTCCTCTCACAAGACAAGGCTAGATCATGATTTGAACTTGATTCAAATCACCTGCACAGTCCCTTACATAATTCAGAAAATCAGAAAAATAGAACTTTGGTAGGAAGTCCCTTCATGAAGATCATAGTACTAGAGCGCACTCCAATTCCTCGGATCATACAGGTCTAGACTGATACAAACCAATTAAGAAGTTAAGTAATTCTCCCAAACATCCATGAGTCATCATAAGACTAAGAAAAACTACTTAAAAACTTGTATAAACTTCAAACCATTGTTCATAAACATGAATTCCGTACTTAAAACCAACTGAATACGAATTGAAACATCTTGGATCCACTACAAGCTTCACCTCTTAGCCCTAGCTAAGAGGTTTAGCTGCTCATGATCCAAGGAAACATGAAACAACTAAAAAAATTCATAAAAACAGCAAAACAAACTAGAAGGAGTGATGGAACTCCGAAATCTACTTCCGCCGCCTCCAAGCTTGCTTCAACCCTTCTAAGATACCCTAGGAACGATCCCTAGGTGTCCTTTTATAGTGGGGAGGCTCCTCAACTTTAGAAAGATCGAGAATCTGCGTAAGAGTCACGCAATGCGCAGAGAAAATCGACGCCAAGATTAGAAATTTTTGTTTCTTCACGTGGCCGACCGGTCTGGACCGGTCGGACTGGGCTGGCCGACCGGTCACGACCGGTCGGCTTCTTTTGCTTCTTTTTTTCTTCCTTTCTTTCTTCTACTTTCTTCTTTCCTTGCTTCTTTCTTTGCTTCCTTCTTCCTTCGGCCCACCTTAGGTCTTCATCCAAGGTTCTAAATAAGCTCTTTTCATCTTCAATTAGGTGGAGTCCACTCACAATCCTGTAATCACAAAACGTGCATTCCGTTAGCCTTTAAATCATGAAAACCTCACACAATGAGTGATGAATTGGGGTTAGAATATGCACAATTAAGAGCTCAACACACCCCCCAACTAGCATTTTGCTAGTCCCGAGCAAAACATGCGTGAAACTAATCCCATTCTTCAAAACTCAACTCTCTTTCAGAAACCCTTCTTCTATACGTCCCAAGACATACAAGTGTAATATTCAGAATTATTTGGTGACAGAAGTTGAAACTGTAAACCCTCAAGACATGATAAGCATTTATATGAGATTCCCGCTGATTGGTTGATAAACAGAAGAACTTGAACAAATTCAATCTAGTGTGGATAGTGAAAATTCATCTCATGAGTTTCTAAGATTATTTTCTCCATGGATCAACCAGACTATAGATCTCAAGGTGTATGGAGCTACATCAAGCCAATGACAGGAATTTGCCTTACCATCCTTCCGACGACTTTCACACTACGTCCCATTTTCGGCTTTGGTTACGGGTAGACCATCCCCCGGTTGGTAGTAGGTAGCCCTAATCGGAATTTTCCACCAGTTTTCCATCATTCCCAATTTCATCCTTCCTTTCCCTTTTTCTTTTAATTTAGATAGGATTTTTAGAAATCCATATCTTGCATTGTTTTCCCATGGACAAGGATGGACAAAGTACCCCGGCTTGTCTTCTCAACACCTTAATTCACAGTCTAGCTAATCCATAAATCACATAATCCCTTAAACCCATGGAAATCGTGTAATGTGGACTAGGTGTAAAAGTGTTCAGGTTTTCTATCAATCACAGAAATAGGGGAATTCACATATAAAACCATTATGCTATGAGAGATTCCAGACATACAGCCCCATACACTTCATATCTCCTCCTCTTATGCTCATATTATCTTGAATGCATAGAAAAAAATGTTTTCCAAAAGAGTTTCGAATTTTGGAAAAATCGAAAAATTTCCACATAATTGCTTGAAATGTTACAAAACGCTGGATTCATCCAAGTGATCCTACACCCCCTAACCAAACCTTGCATTGTCCTCAATGTAAAAGATGTGCAATGAGCAAAACATGAGAGCAATGTGAAAAATAAAAGGGAGTGAGGACTGATAGTACCTGAGAGAGTGAAAAGTGGAATTCTTCCTCCTTCTAACAAATCTATGAAAAGGAAAACAAAAGCAGCAAAAAAAAACTAATCCTAACTACTATATACCTCCATCAGACTAGGAGATCAATCATCCTGATACACAGGATCATTCAGAGGTATGGACATACCTTCTGAAGGAAATTTCTCAAAGAACGGCTTTAATCGCTGTCCATTTGCCTTAAAAATGTTGTCGTTCCTCGGATTTAACAGCTCGACAGTCCCATATGGATAGACAGTTTGCACAATGTAGGGACCGGTCCATCGAGATCTCAATTTTTTCGGAAATAGATGTAAGCGAGAATTATACATGAGGACTTTTTGATTGATCGTGAATGTCTTGCGAAGAATATTCTTATCATGAAATATCTTCGTCTTGTCCTTGTAAATTCTCGCATTCTCATATGCTTCGTTCCAGATTTCTGCAAGTTCATTCAATTGTAGTTTGCGCAACGAGCTTGCCTTGTCAGAGTCAAAATTCATCTTCTTAATGGCCCAATATGCCCTATGTTCCAACTCCATAGGCAAGTGACAAGCCCTCTGTTGAGCTCATAATTATGCATATTCTAACCCCAATGCATCACTCATTATGCACGATATATACGTTTAAAGAACTAACTTAATGCATGATGTGTGATTGTAGGGACAAGATGGAGAGCTCACCATTTGAAGGCTAAGTGGAGTTTCTTACAAGTGTTAAAGACCATTAGATGAAGCATGAAGAAGAATCAAAGAAAGACAAGCAAGGAGAGAAGAGAAAAGAAGAAAGAAAGAAAGAAAGAATGAAGAAAAATAAGCCAGACCGGTCGGATGACCGGTCGGCCAAGACAGCCAGACCGGTCAAGACCGGTCGGACACAACGCAGAATGCATTGGACAGTTGACCAGCCAGTCCGACCGGTCATGACCGGTCGGCTACTGCTGCTGGACTAAAGGGTTCATAGGCCCGACCGGTCATGACCGGTCGGGCATAGCTACTGGATTGATGGCCACGGTTGCTGAAACATTGTTGAAGACCTCCGACCGGTCATGACTGGTCGGACAACGTTGCTGGAGTGACCTTACATTGAGGCCGACCGGTCACGACCGGTCGGCCAGCGTAAACTGCCTCTTTCTATTATGGGAACTCCAAAAATTCCTGCGCAAGTGCGTAGTATTACGCAAATTCTGCATCTTTCTTGCGTAAAGGACTCCTCCAAACTATAAATAGACACCTAGGGATTGTTCCTGGGGTATCCTAGAAGGCTTGAAGCGAGGTTGGAGACTGTGGAAGTGGAGATTGGAGTTTCACAACTCCTTTTGGTTTGCTTTGCTGTTTTCATGCTTTTAGGAGTTGTTTCATGTTTCCTTGGATCATGAGCAGCTAAACCTCTTAGCTAGGGCTAAGAGGTGAAGCTTGTAGTGTATCCAAGATGTTTTAATTCGTAGTTAAGTGGTTTCAGTTTGGAATTCATGATTATGAACTAAGGTTTGAAGTTTATACAAGTTTTTAAGTAATTTCTCTTAGTCTTGTGATGACTCATGGATGTTTGGATGAATTACTTATCTTCTTAATTTGTTTGCAACGGTCTAGACCTGTATGATCCGAGGAATTGGAGTGCGCTCTAGTACCAAGCTCTTCATAAAGGGGCTTTATGCCAAAGTTCTAGTTTTGGTTGATTATCTGGAATATGTATGGACTGTGCATATAATTTGAATCCAGTTCAAATCATGATCTAGCCTTGTCTTGTGAGAAGACTTGAGGATGGTTATGATTGGGAATTGGACCTATAGAAAAGGTGAATGACCTATGCAATGAGCATGCTCAGATCAGCCTAGAGTTGAGTGAACTTTATGCACAGAACTTACATGTTACAGACTTCTGGTTTAACAGTTCTATCATCCGACTAGATAGACCTGACTGGTGATTCTAGTTGAGAGAATGGGAAACCACAGCGGATTGAACATCGAGGATTGCTACAAGTAGATCCTCGAACCCCTAGTGCCTTCTTATAATTGTTTACATTCAATTTAGCTTAAACTGTTAATCACACACATTCTATTCAAACTTTGATTGTTAGCTTCAATAGAAACTTGTGGATGAGTTTGTGACATCCTACATAAGTCCCTGTGGATCGACCTCGGTATTACCGAGTTTATTACTACATCGCAACCCTACACTTGGGGAAGCGAACACCCTCCCATAGACAAGTCTATAGGGAGACATTCCAATAGGGGTCTTAAAAGCAGTACAGTATGCCCAAAGCGCATCGGTAAGTCGAAGCGACCAATCCTTGCGATCGGGGTTCACCGTTTTCTCTAGAATGTGTTTAATCTCCCTATTGGATATCTCAGCTTGTCCACTCGTTTGTGGGTGATAGGGAGTGCTCACTTTGTGTGTTACGCCATATTTCTTCATTAATGTTTCAAAAGGGCGATTGCAAAGGTGAGACCCTCCATCGCTTATTATGACTCGAGCTGTTCCAAACCGGGAAAGAATATTCTCTTTTAAGAAGTGAATGACCATTTTATGGTCATTATTCCGACAAGCGATGGCCTCGACCCATTTAGAAACATAATCAACGGCAAGCAGGATGTATGTGTTTCCAAAAAAAGATGGGAATGAACCCATGAAATCGATGCCCCAACAATCAAAGATTTCAATTATCAAGATGGGATTGAGTGGCATCATATTTCTATGGGAGATTCCTCCCAATTTCTAACAAGGTTCACATGTTTTGCAAAATTCATGTGTGTCTTTGAACATGGTGGGCCAATAAAACCCATATTGTAAAATTTTCGCTGTGGTCTTTTTAGCCGAAAAGTGGCCACCACGTGCCTGAGAATGACAGAAGGAGATGATACTTTGTTGTTCCTCATCTGGCACACATCTCCTTATGATTTGATCGGGACAATACTTGAATAAGTATGGGTCGTCCCATAGGAATTTCCGCACCTCTGTGAAGAATTTATTCTTATCTTGCTTTTTTTAATGTGTAGGAATTGTACCTGTAGCAAGATAGTTAGCAATGTCCGCATACCATGGCAATTGGGAAACAGCAAAAAGTTGTTCATCAGGGAATATATCATTGATTGCAGTCATTTCAGGGGAATCTGTGAGGACAAGTCTAGAGAGATGGTCAGCTACTACATTTTCTACTCCTTTCTTATCACGTATTTCTATGTCGAATTCCTGGAGTAGAAGGATCCATCTAAACAACCGTGGTTTAGCATCCTTCTTAGAGAGAAGATACTTAAGCGCGGCATGGTCAGTGAATATAATGATCTTGGATCCAATCAAGTAGGACCTAAACTTGTCCAAGGTAAAAACTACGGCTAAAAGTTCTTTTTCAGTAGTGGTGTAGTTTGCTTGGGCTGAGTTTAGGGTTCTACTTGCGTAGTAGATGACACATGGCTTTTTCTCTTTTCTTTGGCCTAGCACGGCCCCAATAGCATAGTCGCTAGCATCGCACATAATCTCAAAAGGGAGGCTCCAATCAGGTAGTTGCATTATAGGAGCACATGTTAACATACCTTTAAGGGTGGTAAAGGCCTTTTGACATTCTTCATTCCACTCGAATGAATTTTCCTTTTGAAGTAGGTTACATAAAGGACGTGAGAGTGAACTGAAGTCCTTTATGAACCTTCTGTAAAATCTTGCGTGTCCTAGAAAAGACCGCACATCTCGTATGCTCTTGGGTGGTGGAAGGTTAGAGATAAGATCAATTTTCTCTTTGTCCACCTCGATTCCATTTTGTGAAACGATGTGACCAAGGACAATTCCCTTTTGAACCATGAAGTGGCACTTCTCCCAATTCAGCACAAGGTTCTTCTCTTCACATCTTTTCAGCACAGATTTCAAGTGCTCAAGGCACTCATCAAAGCTACAACCAAATACGGAAAAATCATCCATGAAGACTTCGAGAATGGTCCCCACCATGTCAGAAAAGATACTCATCATACAAAGCTGAAAGGTGGCAGGGGCATTACATAGTCCAAACGGCATCCGTCGATAGGCGAAAGTGCCGAATGGACATGTGAATGTAGTCTTTTCTTGGTCTTCACGGGCAATTTTTATTTGGTTGTACCCTGAATAGCCATCAAGGAAGCAAAAGTGGGAATGACCGGCCAACCGTTCTAAGATTTGATCAACAAACAGTAGGGGGAAGTGGTATTTCCTCGTGACAGTGTTTAGCTTCCTATAGTCAATGCACATTCTCCAACCGGTAGTGACTCTAGTTGGCACGAGTTCATTATTGGCATTGGCTACGATGTTTATTCCGAATTTCTTAGGCACCACTTGAGTTGGGCTTACCCATTGGCTATCGGATATTGGGTAAATGATACCTACATCCAATAGTTTTACCACTTCGGCCTTAACCACATCCTTCATGTTTGGATTTAGTCGTCTTTGTGGTTGCCTCGATGTCTTCGCATTCTCCTCAAGGTGGATGCAATGAGTACAAATCAGTTGGTCTATGCCTTTGAGATCCGCAATTGACCATCCAATGGCACTCTTATGCTCTAATAGAGTGGCTATTAGCTTAATCTCTTGTTGCTCGTCCAAGTGGGAAGATATCACCACTGGATATGTCTCATCTCGACCTAAATAAACATATTTCAGCTCACTTGGTAATGGTTTTAGGTCGAGTGTTGGTGCCTTGATGTTGGATGTGAGGGCCTTGTTCTCGTTTACAGGCAAAGGCTCAAATAGGGCCCTCCATCTTTTATTATCAAGCACCGGCATCATCTCTAGTATGGCATCCATCTCTTGCATCGTGTCATCATTTATCTCATGAGAATGGGCCACACATGCCTCCAAAGGGTCGGAAGATAGTGACAAGGGGACTGTATCCTCCACGAATGATTCAATCATGTTTAATTTGTGGACATCATCATCAACCTCCCGTGGTTGTTTGCATAAATCAAATATGTTAAGCTCAAGGGTCATATTCCCAAAGGACATTTGTACAAGTCCATTTCTACAATTGATAATGGCATTTGAAGTAGCTAGAAACGGTCGTCCAAGTATTACGGGAATTTGAGCACCGGTGCCTATCACGGGATGTGTATCCAAGACAAGAAAGTCTACCGGGTAGTAGAATTTATCAACTTGGACTAGAACATCCTCAATCATTCCTCTCGGTATACGAATGGATCTATCAGCGAGTTGGAGTGTGGATACAGCCAATGGCTTCTGCTGCTACCGAGATGTATAACAACAGTGGTCGTCCGGGAGTGGGTGGCACTAGAACTAGAGGATTCATGAGATATTTCTTGATGCGGTCGAAGGCGACTTGGCAATCATCATTCCATTCTTTTGGAACATTCTTCTGAAGGAGCTTGAAAATGGGCTCACAAATAGGTGTGAGCTGTGCGATGAAGCGACTGATGTATTGAATTCTGCCGAGGAAGCCACGAATTTCTTTCTCTGTTCTAGGAGGGGGCATCTCGATGATTGCTCTGGTTTTGGTCTCATTGACCCTGATGCCATCCTTACTCACCATAAAGCCGAGGAGCTTACCTCCCATTGCACCGAAGACACATTTCTGAGGGTTGAGACGGAGCTTGTACTTTTCTAATCTGTTGAATAACTTCTTCAGATGTGTGCGAGATTTGACGATCATATCGTCCACATATACTTCAAGCTCTTTGTTCATCATGTCGTGGAATAGTGCTGTCATTGCTCGCTGATATGTTGCTCTTGCGTTCTTCAGACTGAACAGCATTACCCTGTAATAAAAAGTTCCCCAAGGAGTGATAAACAATGTCTTCTCACGATCTTCGACGACCATCTTTATCTGATTGTAACCTGAGAACCCGTCCATGAATGAGAAGACCTTGTACCCAGCAGTGTTGTCGATATGCGGTAAAGGGAAGTCGTCTTTAGGACTGGCCTTGTTGAGATCTCGGAAGTCGATGCACATTCGAACCTTGCCGTCCTTCTTTGGTACTAGTGCGATGTTGGCGAGCCATTCGAGTAGTTGGAGACTACCAAGAATCCCGCATTGTACTGTTTGATGACTTCGTCTCAGACTTTCAAAGCCCATTCTGGCTTCATTCTTCGAAGTTTCTGTTTCTCTGGCTTCATTCTTCGAAGTTTTTGTTTCACTGGCTTCATATCCGCCTTTGTTGGCAAATGGTGTACAACGAGCTCTTCGTCGAGCCCCGGCATGTCTTCATATGAGAATGCAAAGTTGGACAATCTTGGAGATAGGAACTCTATCATTCTCTGCTTCATCTCTGGTGGCAACGATTTTTCAATGCGTACTTCCTTAGGGATCTTAGGTGTCCCCAAGTTTACTATCTCGAAATCATCGGCTACGACATTGGCTTTATATTTAAACTTTTTGAGGAGATCCTCTAGTTCGGGAGCCGAGTCATCATCTTCCTCATCCCGAGCTTCATCCAGACCCATGAGCTCAAAGTCTAATTCGATGTCAAAGTCATATGATTCGACTTCAAACTCATGTGACTCTTTACACGAACTTGACACACTATTGAATGTAGGAAAAGAATTTTTTTTTGGTTTTTGAGATTTTTTTGAAATGAAAATGCTAGATGTTTTTCGCTTTTGAAAGTTTTCAATTTTTTTAGATTTTTGAAATTCACGGGACTTTGAACAAGTGGGCATTGCAGACCATGATTGATCCCAGCTTGTTCCAAAGTTTCGATCGCTGCTTAAACTGGCATTTTTTTTGGAAGCCAGAGCCCTTAAATGACTCTCTGGCTGATTCAGAAGTTAGGGGAACAGATGACCATTTAGGACCCCACACTTCCTCCCCTAAAGAGGTGGGGGTTGATGATTCGGGTGAAGAATCACAGTCTGGCCCAATGACCATAATTTCTCGCTGGTTGGGTTCGAGATCTGAGTCATACTCAGTCCCTCCTGGATCACTTACCTCGTATTGCAGTTCGTCTGGTTCCACAGCGAGATACAAGTTCAGAATCTGGACATCGGACTAATCTAGGGCTGACCATTTCCCTTTCTTGGTCCAATGGATGGGCTGCTTCTGCCCCTGGCTGATGATTGATGATGTTGATTCTACAGAGATGGGTGAGTCGTGCCCCTTGCTGATTGATGTTGAGATAGGCAAGTTGTGCCCCTGGTTGATTGATGCTGGAGTGGGCAGGTTGTGCCCCTGGTTGGGAGCAAGTATCAGAGTACCCTGGTCCTGAAGTTGTTGTATTTGACTTTCTTCTTTATCTTCATCCTTTCCTTCTTCTTCCGGAGGCTTAGACGGTTCGAGAATCTGATCCCATTGAATGGGGGGGCACGTGGCCTAAGCTAGGCTCATCGGGAGGCCTTTGTGTAGTGCAGTCGGTTGATTCCCTCCTGGATCTTTGCAAGGTTCTCCTGGCTTGACGAATTGGATGGGTGAGCACCGAAATTTCTTCCTTCTTTTGTCCATGAAGATTACCCTGTATCCGAATCTCCATTTGCGTTGGTTATATACCAGCGGTATCTTTCTGGACTTGAAATGATTCTTCATTCGGTATTTAAGGCTCAGACGTTCTGCTGGTGAAAAGACACGGTCCACCCTTATCGGTTTCGGGTTGGCGATAGCATTCACAGTCTCGAATTCGAAACTTTGAAACGGGACGTCCTCTTCAGAATGCTGGATATCGATGACAGGGATGTCTGGTTCAGTGGCAGCAGCATTGGAAGGAATGATGAGCTCCTTCTCTGCATGGATAGAGATCACTTGATTTCCACAAATGTATTTCACTCGTTGATGCAGGGTTGATGGCATAGCCCGCACCTTGTGCAGCCAAGGTCGTCCGAGCAATATGTTGAAAGAGGCTGATATATCCAAGATTTGAAATGTGATGGTGGAGACTTCTGGACCTATCTGTACCTCTATGTCGACCTCCCCTTCCACTGATCGGCGAGTGTTGTCGAATGCTCTGACGCATATGGTGCTGGGTCGAAATGAAGAGGGATTGATTCCCAAGCGTTCCGCAGTCTTGAGTGGGCAGACATTTAAGCTTGAGCCATTATCGATAAGGACCAGTGGGACACAGAGGTCCTTGTATGTAAGGCTATGTTGAGGGATCGCCCATGATCGCGTCCTTCTGGTGGCAACTCATTATTGGTGAAGGTGATGGCGCGTGGAGCCAGGAGCTGCCCGATCATTAATGCTATCATTTCAGGTGCTGTATCAGAGGAGACGTGGGCATCACTCAGGGTTTTGGCAAACATTTCTCTATGTATGCGCGATGTGCAGAGTAGCTCACATACCGAGATTTGAGCAGGGATTGACTTGAGCTGAGTTGCCACATCGTATGCGGCTTCATTTTTGTTGCCGAGGCCTGACAGAGCGTCTTTGGGATCTCCTCTGTTCTGATTATCTCTTCGGATGCAACGCCCATTGGGATTCATATTCCCTACTTCCGCACACTCTAGATAGTGCCATGGGACCTCTTTATAATTTTCCTCACCTTTACCTTCTAGGACCATCGGTTCTTGCAACGGTGCTATTGTGGGTACCAGATCTTCCTCGTACGGAGGTTTTTCCTTGAGGACTACATTATTGCCTGTGCTGAAGGGGTAATATCGAGGCTTGTCTTCATAGATCACATAAGGTTGCGGTCCTGGCTTGACTGTTCCTGGAGCAGGAGGTTCCCATGGAATGAATACTGGTCCTCTTGATATAGTAGGGGGTTTCTCTAATCGTCCCAGCTGTCGTAGTGTGATTGACACGCCTCTAGGGTTTGCCCCTTGCAATATGACTGGCTCAACTGGAGGAGCTCCTTCCAAGACAATGGGCTCTTGCTGCTGATGAGTATGGTTCCTCCATTGCAGATTGTATTGTTCCTGTGCTGAAATTGCCCCTTGCAAAATGACAGGTTCGTATGCGGGCTCGATGTATGATTGTGCTCCTTCCAGGACGACTGGGTCCCAACATGAGCGACATTAAGATGCTCTTTGAACAATTGGTATATCATGTGGAGGTACTCCTTCGAGTACTAATGGCTCAGAGACTGAAGGAGGAAGGGGATCTGCCCCTTGCAGGATCGGAGGAGGATTTGTTGGCCCATAAGTGTAGGCATGAATGGACTGGATAGGGGAGAAGAAGCGATCGAGGCGCTCTCCTTCTTCTATGCTGTTGACGGTGGGGCCACGAGATGAACTGGGATCTGTCGGATGTTGAGGCAGAGGATTCTGAAGAATGTTGGTGGAAGCTGCTGCAGGAGTTCCAGGGACCGAGATGACGATCTTTCGATCGTCGATCAGATCTTGTATGGCATTCTTCAAAGTAAAGCATCGATCAGTGGTGTGGCCACGTCCTTGATGGTAGGCACAATACTCATTTTCTCGATAGTTTGGAGGTAGAGGATTTGGAGGAGGCCTGGGTGTCATTAGAGTGAGTAACTGCTTTTGTTCCAGCATAGTCATGACTTGACTAAGTGGTTGAGTGAGTGGAGTGAACTTCCTAAGCTCCCTGTAATTCTGCCTATTCTGGTATGAGTATTGACCGTTCCCTCTGAACTGCTGCTGTTGTCGAGGTGGTTGTGGCTGTGGTTGAGGATTCGGTTGCGGCTGATACCGCTGAGGTTGGTGCTGAACCTGATTCTGCTGATACTGTTGACGTCCCTGTGGGGGAGCATATTGATTACCCTGATCAGTGGTGCTGATGTTGTTTACCTCTGTCGAGTGGGGAGGAGAACAACTACTGTTTCTGTTCCCATATCCGATGGGTCTTCCCTCCACTCTGTTCCTCTTGACAGGAGTGGCTTGATGAGGCCATGGGGAGATTGTCATATCCGAATTGCACAATTTTGAGAGGCGGTCACTGATCTGATTGGTGGGCCCATTCAGAAGATAATCTTGGAAATCTAAATCATCTATGAGGAAGATCACATTACAAGGAAGCTACAAATCAAATTTGAAGGCAATACGACCATTGGTTAAGTCGTACGAAGCGAAACAAAATCTGTTATGTTGCAGTACTCTTGTTGTAATATAAAAGGAGGTGCTCTCTTCTGTTCCAAATCAGTCAAGGACGTGGGAAGCAAGGAGTTCAAGTCCTAGGAGGCTACCTAGCCTCCTATAGCTAGTTTTTCAATAGCCTCCTATAGCTAGTTTTTCTTCCTTTTCTTAGTTCTAGTTCTAGTTTTAATATGCTTTTTCTTAGTTAACCTCTTAGCTAGAGCTAGAGGTGAAATTTGTAATTGATTTCAATGCTTTAATTCTTTTATTTCAAGTACCATTTTCTTAATTTTGGATTTTGAACTTCTAGTTTGAATAAAGTTTGGATTTTTAGATGAATTATGAGAGTTTGTGTACTTCGAACATGAGTTCCTTGCAATTCTCTGAGATTACCATAATTGTGTTGTTTGAATTCGAATTGTAGTAACCCTTGAGCATGACATAGTTTCTTAGCATGGTTGTTACTCCGAAGGCTAGAAGTTCAAGTTCTATGTGCTTCATTAGAACTAGAAATCTGATTTCCAGATTTAAGTGGGATTGTTTGTGCTTGAATGTTATATCCTCCAATTAGATGAGAGATAGAACTTTGATTCTAATTGTGTTTTGCTTGGATGAATGGATTAGTATTGAACTACTACAAGTGGATCATTGATGCTCTAGTTCTTTCCAAATATCAGATTTTCCTATTTTATGTTAAAAACTTTTTTCCTAAACTTCTTAGATTCTAGTTATTAGAGTAGTTGGAATTGTTTACTTCTTTCCCTGTGGATCGACCTTGGTCTTACCGAGAATTATTACTACATCGCAGCCTTGCACTTGAGGCAAGCGAACAAGTTTACTAAGCGCTAGTCGACCGGTCTGACAACCGGTCGAGCTTGGTCCAGTGAAAAGTGCAGCAATGGAGAAGTCCCTGTTGAGTTACAGACCGGTAGGACGACCGATCTTGTGCCTTGGCAGACCGGCCGGACGACCGGTCCTCAGTGTTGTGTATTCTGTAATTCTTCTTCATTCTTCTCTCTCTCTCTCTCTCTCTTGCTTCTTTCTCCCATCTTTGGCACTTAATTCTTTGGTCTTCAATGTGTCCAAAATGACTCTTTTAACCATGAATTGGTGAAGCCCCCCTCTCATTCCTACAATCACAAAACACATATTTAGATGGGCCTTTTAAACATGCAAACCATGTATATAATGTGATGTAATGGGCTATGCAATGTATAAATTTGAGGTTCAACAATAGCAATCATTCGGGAGCGGTTGCAAAATGCTTAGAGTCACTCAAAGCGTTATGTAGATGATAGAAGAAGAGACATGGAATTCATAGAAGGTGACCATGTATTTTTTATGGTGTCACTTACGAAGGGTGTCTTAAGGTTCGGAAGAAAGGCAAGTTAGCTCTGCGCTTCATATGTTGCCTACAGGTTAGGCTTACCTCCACAGCTTGTTGGTATTCATAATGTATTTCATGTATCTATGCTCCACAAGTACGAGAGAGATCTATCCCATACTATAGATTAACAACTCTTAGATATCCACGAAGATGCATCTTACATCGAGAGACCAATATGCATACTGGACAGGAAGGAACATGTTTTGGGGAATAAGGTGATTTTATTGGTTAAGGTTCAATTGAGACACCATAATGAGGAAGAAGCTTCATGGGAACTTGAAGTTAAAATAAAAGAAAAATATCCTAAACTATTCCCTTAAGGTGCATAGAATTTTGGGTCAAAATTCCTTTAAGAGGGGAAGAATGTAATATACTGAAGAAATTTTAGGGGTATAAATTTCTTTCCAAAAAGTAAGATAAAATCTGACCATAAAATGGATAATATGACACTTGACTATAAATATAGATTAATCTGTTTAACGAAATACTAATTTGAACCATGGATCATACATCTATGTAATATAAAACAAAAACCTATATTTAGATCGCTAATTCAAATGCTATAGATGGCCTGATCAATGGACAAATGACTTAAATAATCCAAATTGACTATGTTAGAGAATGATCCATCCAATGTGTGTAATACATCTTCTTAATCATGTTATAACCTTCAGAATAATATAAGTATGATAATTTTTCCTTGAGTAAAACTTGAGATATGAGGTTGAATATGTTAATGGCCACGATTTATTAAAGATATTGATCAATCTAGTAATCTGATTTGTGTAAAACCACTTTCATTTTATTTATCTTGAGTAGATCTATCATGCTATCTGATTTGATCATATCGTATGTGCTTAGTTCTTGCAAAATCATGTGCATGTGCATAATACATCATCATGACTGTTGAGGCATGAAAAAGTGAAGAAACAAGAAGAAAGAAAAGGATCAAGCAAGACTCAGAAGGAAAATAGATGAAAAGAAGAAAAAGTGCAGGAAATGTGCACGTGCCGCGGGTCGTGTAAAGCACTTGTTGGGATGACTGTCTTTGCTGTGAAAATGGCCGCAAAAGCCTATAAATACCCCTTAGGGGTCCTCATTTGTCACTTGATTCTAAAGTTCAGAGCTCCAGAGGTTCTTAAAGGTATGGGGTGGACCTTAGTTCTTTTCTTCTCAGGTTAAACACACGAAGTGCTGACCTCGAGGACAAAAGATGAATGAGAGGGAGATGCTGCCGGATTATATAAGAAGGAGAAGGAAGACCTGAAGAAGTTGGCTAGGAGGATACTTGCCGCGGGTCGCGTAAAGCTCTTCAGAAGACAATAGTTTTCACTATTGTGAAGGATGTACAAAGGCTTCTGAACTTTTGTTTCCCTTCCAATTGTGAAAGAATGTTGAAAGTTGGGATTGTAGCAAAGACAAATGATGCAGAGAAATCAATCCAGACTAGGAAGTTTGTTCCTTTGAACAGAAGACCTATCTCTCTTCCTTCGGGTTGAATATACGGAGTATTCATACCTCGCAAGTGGATGATTTGTATAGATGATGGTTTTGGAACAAAAGACCTATCTCTCTCCCTTCGGGTTGAATATACGGAGTATTCCATACCCCGTAAGTGGATGATTTGTATAAATGATATTTCTATAATAACTCTTATAATAACTCTTATCAACTGCCCGATTTAGTCAGGAAATTCAGGAATGCATCACCGCATTTAATTTCTGATAACTCTTTTGTATGGAGAAATTTTTTGAAATATGAAGTGAATGAACAATCATGAATATTAGCCATTCTATTGGTGTGTATATGATCATATACTGAATGTTAGTATTTATCAAAGTAATTAGTCTTCATCCATTATGCTTTTCAAGTCTTATGTAACTTTGTCTCTTTAGCTCATGGCTATATGTATAGTTTCAATTATTTTGGAGATTATTTGCTTTGGCGGTACTATCCTAGGATATTGTTAGCAGCCGCCTCTAATAGAAACACAGTTTAAGCTCATAAGTAGTTGGAGCATCGGTCTCACGTGTGGTTGACCCTCATGGGGTGCTCATCGCTGTCATGGAAGTGGCCCTCAGGGAGCACACTCCTCTACGGTGGAGTTACCCTACCGTCAATCCATCAGAGGGGCCCAATGAGGCTATTGGGGTGGTGAAGTTAGAGGTCTTATGGTTTTGGTTGGCCACTTCGGCTCTCATAGCTTCCTCGGATACTAAATTCATGGTCGTCGGTCCGACAATAGGGGAAGAATCTCAACCTTCCTATGTGTTACTACCGAAAACGGTCGCATAAACTTGGGGGGAATTATGCACGGTTGGCCGTGATCAGCGACGCGCAATGCAACCCTCTTTTTCTTCGCTCTTATACCACTAAGTCCATACACAAGGAATCAAATTATAGACTTTTTCATGTTCCTTGTGGCGCTACCGTAGTAATTAGAGCAATAAGTCTCACGCATGAGGTTGGCCCGTAAGACTTCTTTAAATTTTGTCTTTAGGGTTATTCCCTCTGCTACCTGTAAAGTATCTGCCCATAAAGTCTTTATTGACTTGTAAGGGAATTCTTGTTCGTGAAGCTCTTTAATTGGCTCTCAGTGCTTTTGGCTTCATCATGCTGGAGCATTTATCAGTAATTATCTTTTTCATGATTTTGACATTTCTCTTTCCGACCTTCCCTTTTTTATATATGTAATTACTTTACCTATCTACAGTTTGTTTCGAGAATGATTGATGTATTTGAAGGTGATAAAGGTCTTTCGAAAGGAGAGGTTTTTTTTGTTTCACTTTTTTATAATCTCTGATAATTGCTTCTTCAAATTGGCTTTGTTAGAGACCTTGAATAGAAGTAAAGCATGCTTCGTGAGCTTTTTCATTATTCTCTTTTAGCAAAATGTTGATATCTATATCATAGATGTATATATCTTGACTCTTTCTACCCCCTTTTGATCGGGAGAATACTCATTTATATTTAGGGATTCTCGTAATCAAAATATTCCGCATCCGTCTTCAAGGATAATATTTCTTGATGTATCGGCCATTGAATGAGATGCCGATTCCTTTTCCATCATGGCTTGCAATTCTATAGGCCCATTTGAGAAAACTTCAGTGATGACATACGGGCCACTCCATTTGGGTTCAAATTTACCCCGTCTTGTGTATAATCACAATAGGCCTATTCAACATTGCCACAAGGTCTCCCTTGTTGGAAGATTGGTATTTCACCATTTTATCAAATGAAGTGGATATTTGGGCTTGATACAACTGTAGACGTTGTTGTGCAACAAGTCTTCTTTTATCTAGTATATCCAACTCCCGTAATCGGAGCTTAGTATTATATGTTTTGTAATGCCACCCTTCACAATCGGGGCTAATTCGAATCGCTTTACTAGCCATATTAACTTGCGCGGATTCCAAAATGCCCCCGATCCCAGCAGTTTTTTCTGCCTTGGAATCATTTGTATAGATGATGTTTCTAAAGCAGAAGCCCCTTCTCTCTTCCTTCAGGTTGAATGTATTTAATACAATCCTTAGAAGTGGTAGATGTGTTGGGTGATATTACTATTTTAGAGTGTTGCGGAGTTCTACGAGAATTGCAAAGGAACGAAGTCTAGTCTGGTTGATTTACCTTGGTTCAGTCACTCCCTATCATTTGAACAGGATGAAAGAAGAATATGACGAAGCTCTGTCAAAATTACTTTCTGCATATACTTCATTTTATACAATGTACAATCTATTTTAGAATCAAGGAATGATGTAAATATGGATTGTACAAAGAACTTGGTAAATGAATAAAACGAGGTGATGAATGCTTTTTTGTATCTCTTGTCTAATATTAGAATGTGACTCATGTTTTTCCCGATAAACACAAAGGCAATTTTGTTGTGTAAACAAAATGGCGACTCCATTAGGGAGTTATTATAAGAGTTATATTCTAACATTGATAAGAAGATATAAGAAGAGCATTCGTCACCTTTTGGAGCTTTATAGGGCCAAAATGGCGACTCTCAATGGGAACATTCTGCCCTTCATCTCTAGAATAGATTGTATATATCTTATAGATGACTAATTATTACTCTTTTCAAATATCAAGTACATTACAGATTACAACCAGACTTCAACTAGACAACAATCAAACTCTCTCAATGGCTTTTCCAACTCATAAAATCATTTTAATTTCATGCTAGGAGGAGGATTTACTGTCTCCTACAACAATCAAAACATAAGAAGGAAATCCTAAACAAAGACAACCCAGAGTATAGCAACTAAGGCAAATGCTATGGTGATTTTCGTTTCACTTGTCGCTGTAGAAGACAAAAGTGGATGGGTGATGATACAGTCGAAAAGAAAGGAAAGGTCATCCAAAGCTCCCACTAAAACCACAGTCAAGGGGCCTTATTATCGAATTTACCAAAGACCTATTGCGTGAAGCATGGACAAACAAATTCCGGCTATAACCCCTCCTTTATATCCAGGAGAAGAAGAAAAGTATTTTGTCAAAAAAGATTTTCCTACAGTACTCGTACCCTTTACCATGCAAAGACAAGTGAATCAAACCCTTGCGCCATATCAGCTTTTCCCGACAGAAGACTCAAAAGGAAGCTCGATCGAAACCACATCGAAACAAACCGAACATACTAAGTCCATCAACTCCTCGCGATGTAATAATCACCAGTTGAGAAGAAATTCAATGTCACTCACCCCTTCAACCATTGCCTCGCTTGTATCCTCAAGGTCAGGAACACCTAGAAAAAGAGCCTCCATTCAAGTCAGGCTGGACAATCAATGGAAATGCGCTTCAAAGAGATGGCACTAACGCAAGAAATCCTGATGGAGGAGTGTAGGAATATGCGAGAGGCTTTATCTATGATAGCTCACACTGTATCCCAGAATGTTTCTCCACCAAATATAGCTCCCATAGAGAATGTGGAACACCTAGTTGAAGGGTCACAACCGCCCCAACCCATGTCGCATGGATCTATCCCAATGACAAACAACGGAATGGCAATAGAGGAAATACGACAAATTATTGCTGAAACTGTCCGATTAGAAGAAGAAAGAATATACAAAGAACGCTTTCAGTATAAAACCCCATATCCGAGAGAAGTAAATGATATTCCTTTCCCGGTAGGCTTCAAATGCCCGAAATTCCAAAAGTTTAATGGGGAAGGTTCGCCGAAAGAACATATGATGCATTTCATCACTGCATTGGGAAGCTATGTTGTCGTGCCACAATACTACTTACGATTATTCGGTGTGACTCTGACCGGAAAAGCATTTAAATGGTACGTAGCCTTAGCTCCAGGAACTGTACACACCTGGGAATAAATGCAGCAAACTTTTCTAACGAACTTCTTTTCGACTGAAAGAGAAGTGAGTCTGATGAGACTGGCAGTTGTATGACAAAGGGAATTGAAATCTGTAGACAAATTTATTATGTGCTGGCGGACCTTAAGCACGTCATGCAAATATCTCTCTGAGGAAACTCAACAGGTGGAAATGTGCATTGGATGCATGGAACTAGAAATCGCTTTCGTATTTACAGGAGCGAAAATACACACGTTCTGAGAATTGGCTACAAGAGCTCACGCTCTGAAAATTATGATTAAGAAAGTGCTTGCATTTCGTACAGAATCAATACGGTGAGTCACTAGCAAGTCTATGGCAAATGTCACGGATAAAGGTAAGGGTAGAGAAGAATTCCAAGGTAAACCAAGAGACAACCGAAGAGAAAGGCAAAGCTATCCCACCAATCAGCCAACTGACAAAAGATATCGACTGTTTACCCGTTGGGAAGATTATTCTTTTTCAAGCGAGGATATTGTCCCGATGATGAATCAATTGGTCACAGCAGAACCAATGAATTACCGCCATTAAAATGGCCAGAAGAGGCGGATAAAACAGAAGACAGATACTGTTTCAACTATCATCACATGATAGGACATCTTACTCATAGATGTTACTCTATTAAGGCTATTCTCCAAAGAATGATCGACTGAGGAGAAATAGTCATGGGGAAAGAGAAAGACAAAGGGAAGAAAGCAATTATAAACGCCGTGTCTGCAGTAAGCATGAAACAACGGCAAGAATCATCTTCAGTACTCCTTTTAGGACAATTCAGTCCGAAAGTTGAGGAACAAGAAATACGATTTGCACAATGCATGGCCATAACAGCCATACTGGAAGAAAGTAAGGAACATAAAATAATCAGTGCCGTGTTGAAGGTAAAAACCCGTCGACTGCCAAGATGTCACAGGCCACACAAGGCCTCAAACGATGAGACAATGTTATTTTCGATATACGAGTCGCCTCTCGATCATTTGCTCTGGTATGAGAGAGATTGTGATCGCCAAAGGGTTAGAAAATGGCAAATGATAAAATAGATCAAGGCTACATTGATAGGACCCGTTGAAGAATGATATGAATCAGGAATTCTGCGAGAAATATCAACATGGGTGCAATTTCGTAAATTGTTTATGTTAAGATTCTGGGTACCACGAAGGGCAGTTCCTCTGACAGAACTGATAAGGTGGGAAATGATTCCAGGAGAATGTTCGTGCCAATATACTATGAAGTGGAGAAACACAATAACAAGCCCGTACAAGTTGCTTGAACATACAAAGATAGAGATAGCCAAGTCATGTGCCGAAAGTATGGGAATGAAGGCTGTGGACAGATATAAACCGTATACTATGTTCAATCTGATGAAAGATGCGGCAATAATGGGACCCGAAATAAACAGAGAGCGAGAAATAGTACATTTCTTCAGCGACTCACACGCTAAAAAAGTCAGGAAAATGTAAATGCTGCTCGGACCAATCCATTACAATAAACAACTTCCCGCGAAGAAGAATGGATTCTAAGTTTCCCTAATTTACACTCTTCAAAGAAGGGATCCGATCACCAGTAGAGCATTTGGTAAATTATGAAAGGGCTGCTTATTTTAGAGGTAACGTTTCTCAAGAGTATTTACTACGAGACTTTTTATATTCACTGGTCACCTCGGGCAGTGCCATGGCCTAGTTTTCACTCTACCAGAGAGAACAGTTGCAGATTGGCAGGATATGAAAGAAAGGTTCATAATGCGGTTTTACAGATATGATGCAAGGATATCAGAAGAATTACTCCAAAAGACATAGCAACTCCTGAGTGAAGACGTATTGGACTTCGTACGTCGATGGGGGAATGTACGGGCTTGCAGTTCCACACTGCCTCTGACTAAAGATATTATGATGAAAGAATGCATTAGAGCAACTATGCTTAAAGAACGGTTAATACCAAAAAACCAAGGAATACCACGAAGCTTCCAACAGCTGTTAAAGGTATTGGTGCTTTAATTTCATGAATTATGCAGTGTCACGATGATTCAGGTCGCAAATAAATCAAGGGATGCAAACAATCTGATCAATAATAAAGGAGTAGAGAGTAATATAATAACATTGAGGTTAGGAAAACAACTGCGACAAGAACCTCAGAAAGAATTGCAAAGGGATATTCTCGACCCAATCTCCAGTCAAGAAAGGATCGATGAAAGAGCTGGTAAATTGTCACAACCAGAGGAATCATCAACAAAAAATGTTATATGCGATGTTGTTAGTCATTTGAAAAGAATTCCAGCAAGATTAAGCATTTATGACGCCCTCCAGTAAGATTAAGCGTTTATGACGCCCTAAAATTATCTAAGAGCTTTCGACAAGATCTGATACAAGCTTTACTCGATGATAATGTACGAGAGGCCTTGCTAATGGAAATGGAAGCAGCTGACATCGATAAAGACGAAGATAAAAGCTGGAACGCAATGGCAAAAAGGGCTGAAGCAGCTTGTTGTATGTCAACAATAATCTTCATGGATGACGATATGATGTTGGGTGAAAAATAGCATAATCGACCGCTTATGGTTACAGGATACATCAATGACAAACAAGTAAAGTGCATCATGATCAATAATGGGTCCGTTGTAATTTTAATGTCATTAAGTATGCTCTCTAAGCTGGGATATAAACGACAACATCTGCGGGCAAGCAATATGTTGATACAAGGATTCAATTAAGACGGGCAGAAAGCATTGGGCACAATTACTATGTTATTAGAAATTGAGAATTTGATTACCAAGGTAGCTTGTCACGTGATTAATGCAGTGACAACATACAATTTATTGCTTGGGAGACCGTGGGTACACAGATATGGAATTATTCCTTCCACCTTGCACCAGTGCTTCAAGTATTGTTAAAAAGGCGTACAGTATAGAATTTCAACAAATGAGAAACCGTACACAATTGTAGAATCATTTTTTGCAGACGCACAATATTATGAATCATTTAACGACGAAGATCATGAAGATAAAGAGAACTCGCGGAAAGAAGAAGTTCAACGAGAAGAGAAGGAAAAGCCTAAAGCAAAAAGATTTTATTTCATGCCAAAAAATATACGACAGTTAGGACAGCCACCACAAGTTTTGTTCTTGGCAAAACAAGCAGAAACCCTTCAAGCCAATTTCACCATGCCGGCACCAAGAATAGAAAAAAGCTAGCCTTCTTCTAAAAGACCTCAAGAATTCCTAGTGCCAGGGAAGTTGGTACAGACTCCAATACTATTTTACTCTATGGGAATAAAAATTTTCGAAGAACAGAATGAGGCATCGACATGAATAAGAAAACCTGCAAGTTGGACCCAAAAGAGATGGGGCGATACAGTCCGATGAGTAAAAGAATAATGTAGTCAATGGGTTTTAATTGTGAAAATCTGATTGGCTTGAACAGTGGAAAAGGAATATCAGTGCCCATAATGATTCCAAGGTAGAAAAAACTGCTGGGATTGGGGGCATCTTTGGAATCCGCACAAGTTAACATGGCTAACAAAGTAATTCGAATTAGCCCCGACTGTGAAAGGTGACATTACAAAAGATAAAAATACTAAGCTCCGATTACAGGAGATGGATATACCAGATAAAAGAAGACTCACCGCACAACAACGTCTACAGTTGTATGAAGTGCAAATATCCGCTTCATTTGATAAAACGGTGAAATACCAATCTTCCAATAAGGGAGACCTTGTGGCAATGTTAAATAGGCCTATTGTGATGATACACAAGACAGGGGGCAAATTTGAACCCAAATGGAGTGACTCATATGTCGTCACTGAAGTTTTCTCAAACGGACCTACAGAATTGTAAGCCAAGACGGAAAAAGGAATTGGCATCTCAGTTAATGGCTGATACATCAAGAAATATTATCCTTAAAGACGAATGCGAAATATTTTCATCGCGAGAATCCCTGAATATAAACGAGTATTCTCCCTATCAAAAGGGGGCAGAAAAAGTAAGATATATACATTTATGATACAGATATCAATGTATTGTTGAAAGAGAATAATGAAAAAGCTTACAAAGCATGCTCTTCTTCTGTTCAAGCAAGGTCTTTAACGAAGCCAATTTGAAAAAGTAGTTATCAGAGATTATCAAAAAGTGAAACAAAATAGACCTCTCCTTCCAAAAGCCTTTATCGCCTTTAAATACAACAGTCGTTCTCAAAACAAACTACATATAGGCAAAGTAATTACATATATAAAGGAGGGAAGGTCGGAAAGAGTCAGAATCATGAAAAAGATGATTAATGATAAATGCTCCAGGATGATGAAGCCAAAAGCACTGAGAGCCAATTAAAGAGCTCCACAAACAAGAATTCCCTACAAGTCAATAAAGACTTTTATAGGCAGATACTTTACAGGCAGCAGAGAGAATAACCCTAAGGACAAAATTTAAAGAAGTCCTACGGGCCAACCTCATGCGTGAGACCTACCACTTTTATTACTACGGTAGCGCCACAAGGAACATGAAAAAGTATATAATTTGATTCCTTGTGTATGGACTTAGTGGTATAAGAGAGAAGAAAAGAGGGTTGCATTGCGCGCCGCTGATCACGGCCAACCATGCATAATTCCCTCCAAGTTTATGAGACCATTTCCAGTAGTAACGCATAGGAAGGTTAAGATTCTTCCCCTATTGTCGGACTGACGGCCATGAATTTGGTATCCGAGGAAGCTATTAGAGCTAAAATGGCCAATCAAAAGCATAAAACCTCTGAGTTCACCAGCCTGGTAGAGTCATTGGGCCCCTCTGATGGGGTCAGCAGTAAGGTAACTCCACCATAGAGGAGTGTGCTCCCTGAGGGCCACTTTCATGGCAGCGATGAGCACCCCATGAGGGTCAACCACACGTGAGACTGACGCTCCAACTACTCATGAGCTTCTATTAAAGGCACCTGCTAATAATATCCTAGGATAGTATCGCAAAAGCAAATAATCTCCGAAATAATGTGAAACTATACATATAGCCATGAGCTAAAGAGAAAGTTGCATAAGACTTGAAAAGCATAATGGATGAAGACCAATTCTTTGATAAATACTAACATTTAGTATATGATCATATGCACACCAATAGAATGGCTAATATTCATGATTGTTCATTCACTTCACATTTCAAAAAAAATCTCCATGCAAAAGAGTTATCAGATTTAAAATGCTGTGATGCATTCCTGAATTTCTTGAATAAATCGAGCATGATTTTGTGATAAAACTAATTCTGCATCTGTTATCATTCTTTGATGGTCAGGGACATTGGAGAGCTCCTGTTGCAACAAAGCCATAACAGCTTGCTTCTCAGATAATTTCTTTCCTTGAGAATCCAACAAGCCTTTGTTGGAATGAATGTAGGTCCTACAACATTCGAAGCATCTTCCTCCTTCTGTTTCTAAGTGGCAAGAGATGCCATTTGAGTGTCAATGGAATTAACTTGCTCAATATGCTTCTACGCTTGTACCGTCAGAGATTCATATTTTGTTCGATAACGAAAAACCAAAGAGGAATGCTCCATAACTTCGTTAGCAAGATGAGAGAGTTCTGCTCGCTTGCGTTCAAATGAAGGATCCGTTTCTGCATTCCTATAGTCGTCTAAAGAGTTGACAGCTTCGGCAAACTCCTGAGTGGACCACTCTAAGAAAGATATATCAATCTTCGCCAAGCCAACAGAAAACTTCAGGAGAGACCAAGATTCTGGCAAATGACCCCATAAGTTGTGATTCTTTATAGTAGAGGTGATCCCACTTAAGCCAGTCCTTATTGCTTCAATCTTAAAAGAAGGAAGGTTCTTGATGGCTTCAAAATCCAAAGGAAGATTAAGTGGTGGTCTTTGGGTTGAACTACTAGGCCCAGAATCTGTACCGTGTATGGAAGAATGAGGAATATGATATATAAGCGAAGAAATGACAAATAGTATAAAGGAAATACATATGTACCAAGGGTACGAGCAAGCCGAGGGTTTTGAATCGACGCTATAAAGATTCTGCAGTAATATCTCCTTGAATGTTAATATTCAGAGTAGGTTCTTCACCCACAGAATTGAGGTCTGTAGAAGGAGGAACTGCAGATGTCTCCATGACAGGAATATCCGCTACGGGGGCAGAAGGTGGAATTATTGTCCAGAAAGAAAAAAAAATGATAAATTTAAAGATTTCTTTCAAAGAGACAAAGGACTATTATTTATTTCAAAAGACTATTTTGTACCTGGACGAGGAGGAGTCACCTCCTCTGTCTGAACAGAAGGAATTCCAACTTCTTTAGAGGAGGATAACTAGGCAATTGTGGATAAATGATCTGATGCATGAGGAGTCCGAAGAAGTTCACTAATTGTGAACATAGGTGACAAGGGATGTTGTTGCTGGTAAGTAGGATCAGGGGAATACTAAAATGACTCATATACAGGGTCAGACCCTTCAGCTGCTAAATCCTTGGGAGTAGATGGAGATTGGCTAAAACGATAAGGACTGTCATCAATAATTTGAACATCCTCATTGGGTCCTCTGTTCACTTCGTCAAAATCTTTGGCTGGAGGAGTCTCCTGACCAGTCGAAGATGAAGTGTCCTCCTTGCCCTCTTCTTCACCAGCAGAACTGCCAGAGTTACCGGTGCTGCGATTATACTTATCATTAGAATTGTTATTTGACGAAGAAGATGCAATAGCTACTTGCTTTTATTTCCTTCGGGTATCAACATCAGTAGTAGAAGCCTTCTTTTGTGGAGGAGAAGAGAATATGTGTAAAGAAGTCTTCCTGGACACAAGAAAATCTTCAGGATAATGATCGAATTCTTCCAACAGAAAGTTACCACCTGGAGTATCTGGCACTTCCGAATGTCTCATTTGATTTGGAGGAGTGGTGGGAGATTCTGATTGACCTTGTGCTTCTGAAGCAGGGGTAGGTGAAGGAAGATCCATAGAAGGCCGATTCTCTGGAATAGAAGCAGATGTGCCAGCACCAATAGATCCTTCTTTTTGTTTCTGAACTGGTTGAACATTCGTTACCTTGCCACTGGCAACCCATCCTTCCAAGGTGCCGAACGACTTAGTCTCCCTTATTGGTTCATCACAAGAAATGAAATGATAATATCTCCTTATTGATGGAGCTCTCTCTGTTTCTTGAGAATATTTGATATGATCAATCTTCAAATTATCCAGCACTTGTGGCAGAGGCACCCAAATTGGATAGTTGACAGGGTGGTTGTTTCAAACTGGATGATATTGATGAGCCCACCACCTCATCCATGCATAAGAACCATGGACAGTGCGATTGAAATTGGGAATTATGAAGTACGCTTAAGTACTTGTAGTTAAGAGTTGCTTACAGATAAATACTCAGTTATAAGGGCCCACACCATAACTCCTCATCGGTCTCGTCACTAGTTCAGAAGACATAGGCATTGTCTAATCGAAACTGAATTGCGGAGCAAATCTGCTAGGATAATATGGTTCTCTCTAGAACTCATTGCTCTCTCTAAAAGGGAGTGTGCTTGATCAAATATAGATGAGGAAACTCTTTTTTATGGGGGATAATGAATCATCATCTATAACATCCTTATCATCGGGCCCTAAAGAGATAGGGAAATGATTGAATATGAAAGCTTGTGTAGACTTGATTTTTTCCATCACCCATGGATAAGTCGGCTTGATCATCTTACGCTGCTGGAAGAACCATAGGGAAGGTGTTCTAAATGAACGTATGCTTTGTCACTCACATTATACACCCAAGTATACTCCTAGCCATCCTGATAGAAAGTGTCATGGAGCATATGCAGAGGAAACTCCTATAGTTGGGGATTTGCAATGAGTTGTTGCATCACCCAAAGCACAGTATAGAGAGCAGAGCATTGGTGGAGCCAACGAATACTTCTTACCCTCAGCCATGGCTCTTGTGACAACTAAGCTTAAGCACGAATTCTATCAGCACATTTAGAGCTTGGGAGGAGCACTGTATTTAGCCAGAAAGTGAGAAATCTGCCCAACTCGCAAGCTTCTAAAAGCTTGGTAAGGTTCCGAACTTGGCTCCTAGATTTCATTAAATCAGCATCATCGTATTTCGAGAACCTAAAAGAAGGAAAGAGACTATAAAGATAAATGAATAATGACAAAGGAATCAACAGAATTAGACAAAAGAAGAATAAGAGAAATGAATGTACCTCAGTTCTTGAGTGAAATGACCCATCCAGTCATTGAAGAGTACTCTGCCAGGGTTCTTGAACTTAGTAAACTCCTCAAATAGCTCGATAGAGGTCTTGAAAATGGAGGGCTCTCAAGTAACAGGATAATAGTAAGCAAATTCTTCATTTGTGGGGACAAACTCATCGTAATAAGCCCCAGAGATAAGGAGGCCAGCCATTCTGTACAGATCCCATAGTGTTATATTTCTCCTATGGGAAAATGGAATGAATTAGTTGTTGGGCACCAAAAATTCAGGAAACCTCTGTATATGGTGTTATCCCGGCAGAAATAACTGGAAGTGGCTTCTATGATAGACTAGAGGCTTGAATCAATCAAGGACTTGCAGTACTTCTTAAGGATAGTCGAAGTCCAATTTTCATAATGGTCTCTTTTGCTCAAGAAACCACGAGGGCGGAACTCCTCTTTCCCTCAGAAAGTACCTTCTTCAAAAGGCATAGCATTGAATCTCTATTGAAGTATCTCATAATACCTCATCGAAAATATAGTGTGAAGGCTATAGCTTAGCATTAGAAATATCATGGGAGTGATATTGCCAACTTTTTGGCGGGAACCATTCTTTATAAGCCAACCTGATAAAATCTGAGATTCCTTGCATAATAGATCAGATGTTACGAGAATACGAGAACATACATCAGTCGATTCCAAATGAAGCATCGACTGATTGCGATATAAGGATAAGGCCATCATGGTCAACTCATCCTTGTATGGGTTGTAGAAGCGCATATTTTGTTGATCGGTAGATCGGACTGTAGTCCATGTATTCTGCAAGCGAGGTTCTTGTGCTTGGAAATCTTCTCTTTAAGCTGCTCATTCTTACTTTGTCTTCTCTTCTTTTGAGGGCGAGAAGGTGGAGGAGTTACTTCACGGACATGGGACTCTATTTCATCAGAACGAATTCCTTCTGTCGTTTTAAGCCATGATTCCAAAGATGACTGTGTCCCTTTTAAGGGAGGATGATCCACTCTGTATGTAGCAATGGCATCTTTAATATGAGAAGAAAGTTGACTTATCCTTTCTTTTGAAATCTAGTTCAGGAGAAGCTGGGTGTTTGAAGAGTTTTGATCGACTCACGACAATCTTAGACTCCTTCTTAAGGATGGATGGTTGAAGAGGAATGGATTCCGAAGGAGCAGGACTAGCAGCGGTATGGCTCCTTGTTTGTCTCAACGGGGTCAGAGCAAGGGAAGTTTGACATCTCGTGCACTTGGTAGGAGTAGTCGGAGGAGTCTTACTATGAGAGCGTTGGGATGACGAAGAACCGATTCCAGAGGCCTTTCTTTTCAAAGTCATTTCCTGGATAATAAAGGGGATATCGAAGGGTTAAAGGAAATAATGGAAAAGTTTTTTATGAAGTATTTCTAAGTATATAGGAAAGAAAGAAAGAGGTATGAATACCTTAAAAAGGAAAGTCCTAGACTTAAAAAGAAATTTCGATAGAGTTCTGGTACGTAGGAATTTCTGCAACTGGAAGTTGCTTACCGCGGGTCGCGGAAAGGACAGACAGGGCTTCACTGCGGGAAAGAAATGTGAAGAAATGAAGAAATAATGGGGTATTTATAAAGTGGCCGGGGTACTTGCCGCAGGTAGCGGAAAGGTCTAAAAATGTTAAAATTAGGCTGTTTTCAACTTGGATCTTCAGAAAGAGATGATTTCTTCATATTAAGCTTGAAAGGGGGAATCTGTTAATGCATGAAAAAGTAAAGAAATAAGAAAGAAAAGGATCAAGAAAGAGTCATAAAGAAAACAGCTGAAAAGAAGAAAAAGTGCAGGAAATGTGCACTTGCCACGGACTGCGGCAAGCATAGGAGCTTTCTACAACCTGTGCTTGCCGTGGGTCGCAGAAAGCACCTGTTGGGATGATTGTCTTTGCCACTAAAATGGCCATAAAAGCCTATAAATACCCCATAGGGTTCCTCATTTGTTACTTGATTCTAAAGTTCAGAGCTCTAGAGGTTCTTAGACGTACGGGGTGGACCTTGAGTTATCTTCTTCTCGGGTTGAATGCACGAAGTGCTGACCCCGAGGACAAAAGTTGAATGAGAGGGAGATGCAGCCAGATTATAGAATAAGGAGAAGGAAGACTTGAAGAAATTGGCTAGGAGGATGCTTGTCGCGGGTCGCATAAAGCTCTTTAGAAGATAATAGTCTTCACTATTGTGAAGGACGTATAAAGGCTTCTGAACTTTTGTTTCCCTTCCAATTGTGAAAGAACGTTGAAAGATGGGATGTAGTAAAGACAAATGATGCAAAGAAATCAATCTAGACTAGGAAGTTTGTTCCTTTTCACAGAAGACCTATCTCTCTACATTCGGGTTGAATATACGGAGTATTCCGTACCCCGCAAGTGGATGACTTGTATAGATGATGTTTTTAGAGCAGAAGACCTATCTCTCTCCCTTCGGGTTGAATATACGGAGTATTCCGTACTCCATAAGTGGATGATTTGTATAGATGATGTTTCTAGAGCAAAAGCCCATTCTCTCTCCCTTTAGGTTGAATGTATTTGATACAATCCTTGGAAGTGGTAGATGTGCTGGGTGATGTTACTATTTTAGAGTGTTGTGGAGTTCTACGAGGATTGCAAAGGAACGAAGTCTAGTCTGGTTTATTTACCTTGGTTCAGTCACTCCCTGTCATTTGAACAGGATGAAAGAAGAATACAGCGAAGTTCTGTCAAAACTACTTTCTGAATATACTTCATTTTTATACAATGTACAATCTATTCTAGAATCAAGGGATAATGTAAATATCGAATGTACGAAGAACTCAGTAAATGAATAAAACGAAGTGATGAATGCTTTTCTATATCTCTTGCCTGATATTAGAATGTGACTCATGTTTTCCCCGATAAACACAAAGGCAATTTTGTTATGTAAACAATGACCATCCGTTATCTCATCTATCACGCATATTTGAACATTAACACAGTATTTTCCTTTACATGTACATTATTGTCCATGATTCTATACAATTAGAATTCATTATTTCATAACCATTTATAACATACATGCATGGCACGTATACACACGTGTGTACACCACATCCTGAATAATTGTGGAGTACTTAACCTAAATACATCCTCAGACATGTAAAAGGTTAAGATTGATTATTGTAATCTGGTCATTCTTGAACTAAAAGATTAATTTCATGAACAATACAACTATCCTATAAAGAGAATGTGCAAAATGGATTGCGTGACCTGTGAATGTGGGGCTCATGATGGTGGTGCATGTTCGTAGCTTAGAAAGCACCACAATAAGGAGATCTTTTCTCTCCTTAATTGTAATAATGGAAGAAAAGAAAAAAAACAATAAATACGTTTCAAATATTAAAATCCTTTAAAAAGGTGATGTGCATACCTTCCCTTTTTGGAACAAACTCCGATATAGGTGGACTCCATATCCTGACCCAAAATCCTCATCGTCCCATCTCTCTCTCTCTCTCTCTCTCTCTCTCTCTCTCTCTCTCTCTCCTATCAAGGTATGTTCAAATTTTAGAGAATTTGGCTAAGTAATGTGATCACAGGATCAACATATGGTTGTGGACCTTATACTAACAGTGGGCTAGGAATCCATCATATCAACATTAGATTTAATATACAGGGCCTACTTTACTGGACCCTATCGCCGAATGGAAAAGATCCATCGCACCTCACCTCTAGAGCAGAGATGTGGACATCCCACTTTTACACATGTGGAAAGTGTGGACGTCCATATCTTCTCTAGGTAGCAATTAAGCTACCTAGTCTAAGCATGCATAGATTATCAAATAATTTAACTAATCAAGTACCTAATCTATGCAACCTATGTAGATTATATGAGAATAGATCATATGAGCTCAAGTCTACACTAATTAGTGAAAGTACATCTCGTGTGTGAATGTGCCTATCTAGTGTCTAGCATACATTCCTATCAAGCATTTATACTTAAGCAGTTAAACATATAATGTTAAGATAATAATGTGCTCAAGTACATCACAAACAAAAGCATGTATGGTGGTTCAACTACTTGTCTACTCCACTTCCGGTTCAAGTACTCATCCTTTGAGCACAGCGGCATTCACTAGGAAGTTTAAATCAAGTTCCTCCCAACCTAGGTGTTTTAAATCGATTCCACCCTACCAGGGAGTTTGACAAGGTTCCTCTCAACCATTGTTAAGCCTTTAATTATGCATATTTATCCCTAATTTCATGTTTTAATTACATAAAACAATGAGCCTGAAGATTGACTTTAATGTGTTTTGTGATTATAAGAGCAAATGAGAGATGTCAATGAAAGGAGCTCAATAGGGAACAAATGTCTACCTGCAAGATGGACCACCACATGAACGGTTTGGATTATGGTTATCAAAATAAGAAATAAAGATTCAAATAAAGAAATTAAAAAAAAAGAAAAAGGAAACTAGGGAGTTGCTAGTTTGGAGTTTCAAAGAGAAAATAAAAAACAAAAGAGTTTCCTTCTTGGAATTTCAACTAGAAAATAGAAACATGAAGTCAATCCCGTTTTTCAACTTTTGGACCAATTAGTAGGGCCCATCTTAATGATTTTTCAAATCCAATCTATCCATGTCGAAGGGGAGCTTAACGACGAAAAAACTCAAGTGATTTCGTGTCGATCGGAGCTACAGATTGACCGTGGACTATCCAGAAAGTTTCCTGATTTGTCCTACTCAATTCTGGAATAGTCCAGGTAGCCCACTACTAATGATATGAAGAATTCAAGCTGACCATCTTTAAGAGCACATCGATCTATGAATAAACATAAAGTTTCAGGTCAAACGGATGTGTGGTTTGAACGTACTGGTTGAAGAGAGATGGACTATCCTTAAAGATTCCAACTGCGCAGATTTTATAAAAAGCCCTAAATATTTTAATTTTCTCACCCAATTTTAGAATAGTTTTAGAAAATCTAAGCCATCTATCATGTATAGGAGGATGTTTCCTACCAATGTTCAAAATTTGAGACAAATCCGACCTCTGTACACTCCATACCGTTGAAAATAAGATGAATGGTTCTGCAAGTGTCTGAATTGTGCGATTTTGAGAGGCAGTCACTGATCTGATGGGTGTGCCCATTCAGAAGATATTCTTGGAAATCTAAACTATCCATGAGAAAGCTCATATGTCAGGAAATCTACAGATCAAATTTCAAGGCAATCCGACCGTTGGTTAACCTGTGCCAAGCAAAACAAAATATACTATGTTGTCCTATTGTTTGAATTATAAATATGAGAGCTCCTCTCTCTTCTAGGTGTCAAGGACGTGGGAAGCATGGAGAGCAAGACCTAGGAGGCTTCCTAGCCTTCATTCTTCTAGTTTTCTTTATTTTCAAAATTCTAATTTCTAATTTTTTTTTTATGTTTTTTGTAGGTTAACTCTTAGCTAGAGCTAGAGGTGGGCACAAACCAAGCTAGCTTGAAAGCTTGGCTCAGATTGGTTTGAAAAAGCTCGTCTTAGACTGGTTCGAATTAAAGTTCAAACCAAACCAAGCCTCAAAGTCAAGCTCGTTTAAAAAAATAAACCAAGCTCAAACTAGGGCAGTACCGGCTCAGTTCAGCTCGAAGCTTGGTTTGATTAAGCTTGATTTGATTCGGCTCATAAATTGCATGTAGATTATTTCCTGTGGTGTGATCCACTTGAGCTTTGGATATGATTCCATTTTAAGTTCATGTCCTAAAATGATATGTAAAAATGGATGGATGGATGACATGGATAATACATATACATGATGACATGAATAATACAAAAATACATATACATGGAGGCATGCTGTTTTCTTGCACTTGTAAAATTATGCTTGTGTACTTTTTATTAGGAAAAGGCTCTTACATGTTTATTTTGAAGTTGCACTCCTCCTTTGGAGGATGTTAAACATCATGTAGTAAGATACTTTCATATTTTTTCAAACTTTTTAAATTCTTTTCTATTTAAACAAACAAATAAAAAAAGAGTCATCACCTGTTCAAACTTGGCCTGGCTTGGATCGAAATTTTTGACCAAACTGATCCCGACTCGAACCAAATTTTTCTAGAGCAAACCAAACTCGGGCTGCATGGGTAAGCCCGAAACCCAAACTGGGACAATCCACAAACTGGGGTGGTACAAAAACAAGCCAAACCAAACTAGGGCTAACTCGGTCCGGCCCGGATCATTGCCCACCTCCGGCTAGTGTTAAGAGGTGATACTTTTAGTTGTTTAATGATGTTCTAGTTCTCTTGAATTCGAATTTTATGCTTTAATTAATGAATATGGTTTGATTCTAGTTTGAATAAAATTTCTAGTTCTAGTTCTTCTTTGGTCTTTTGATGACTCCGGGCTCATGGGATGCTTCGAAGTTATAAGGCTAGATTCTTACTTGTTTTGCATTATTTAGACCCATAAAGTTCATTGATCTACCATAGATTACGAGCATGGTAGATGCTTTGAATTCCCTATGCTCTTAAACATGGTTCTTAATGTGGGAACTAATTCAAACTAAAGTTCTTATCTTTGATGAATCTAAGATGGATAGAATTCCTTATTGATATTAGTTTGATTCAAGTTCAAATTATGGTTCTAATAAAGTTTAGTGATAGGATTTGAGGAAGACTATGGCTATGATCTTAACTTTTTTTGTTAAAGTATTGGCTTGTGCAATTTAGCGTGCCCAATGCCTGAGCCTTATTAAGGGAATTATATTAATGAACAATCCATCTATCCTAGATGTGATATTGTGATTTAATTGCTCCATATTCCGGCTGGATAGGATGGAACTTTGATTTCAGTTGAGTAGTTAATCGAATCAATTGAATTGGACATTGTTAATGACTAGAAGTGGATCCTTAATGCTCTAGTGTTTAGTTTATTGATTTTCTCTTTTATAATTGATTCATCTATCCTAAATTCAAATTCATTTTAGTCTAGTTAGTTTAGTTCTAAATCTTAGTTCACCTTAGAGTGTTTAAACCTATATTCCTTCCTCGTTGATCGACCTCGGTCTCACCGAGATTATTACTACATCACGACCTTGCACGTAGGGTTGTGAACACCTATGACAGAGATTTTACTAGTTTATCTCTCAACCAGGATGTCTACGGGATCCATCCTACCTAGAAGTTTAACAAGGTTCCTTCCAACCCTTCGGTTCCAATCCAAGAACCTAGCGTATACTCCCCCCGCAGGCTCCCCTTGGAGACTTGATCGAGTTTGAAAACCAAACGCTCACACTCAATCTTCCACAAGGAAGGAGTGCAACTAGACTCTTACAATGACAACTTACTGTCGGATTGAGCCTTTTTGTAGCACTGCTTGGGTTGTTTGATTTCCGCTCTCCCGTGCTTCAATCAGCCCCCCGATGCTCCCCTGATCGTGTTTCCACTGCGTTGCCAATGCCTCAGCTCCATTGATCAATTACCTCGCATGTGATTCTCTTGTGATGCCCAAGGTGATAGGAGATGGTGTAAATTCTTCTACAACTAGTAGGAGTTGGTTGCCTAGAGTAATTACACCTAAAAGGATCTTTAGAGAGGTTTAGACGAAGGATTTACCTATGGTCAAGGTGCCTAAATGTCACGCCCCAAACTCGGGGGCCGGGCTCACTAAATTTCTAGCCGCCGAATCCAGTGCCGACAGCCTCCGTAGTACCCCATTCTCGGCCCCTAGCTCCCATACGCCAGGTTCTGATCCTGGGATCCCACAAGGAGGATTTTCAGGGTAAACTTTTTTTTTTCTTTATAAATAAGCATAACCACAAGTGTACCAAACCAAAAACTTCACATCACATATCCACTAAGATAAACTTTTGAGTACAATGCTGCAGAAAAAGGGAATACAATGTATAGCTGAAAGCTGAAAGATCAAATGAGCGCCCCTGTCTCACTGCTGTCGCGCTGTAGTATGTCCTGCATGTACATAACGTGCATAAGCTTACTATGAAGCTTAGAGAGTGCGTGGTGTGAGCGCAATGCATATGACAGGTATACAGATATCAGAGAAAGCGGAAATGATAGCAGGTTACACTACCAAGTCTATGAATGTCATTAACCATCTCGAGGCTATGCAATGCAGTGGGCCTATATGGCCGAGTGTCATATGCTAATGATGTAATGTGTGCATGTCAATCCTCAACTGCCATATATCATACGGTTTACAACTGGGACATTGTTAGTGCACTTTTCCGTGGCATACTAGTGCACCTTGTTTGTCAATCACTTACGTCAGTATGTCTAGAGTCGGTTGAGCCCAAAGAAGACGAAGACCGAAGACTCAAGACGTCCAGCCACATCAAGGAAGAAGATTCAGGTATATGAGATGCCTTGGTGCCTTAACCTCGACCAAAACCTATCCCCTTTGTATCCTTAATGACCTTGACCATATTAGAGTACATTTAGTCATCATAGATAGGCCCTAGGTGTCCCTTTTGACCACTCTAACATTGGCCTATATCTTCATGCTGGAGAAAGAAGAAATCAGATAAAAGGTGAGGGGACCCAGGCTGGTCCGACCGGTCATGACCGGTCGGCCAGCAGCTTGGCTGCATTATCAATGGCCAGCCGACTGGTCAGGACCGGTCGGCCTTTACAAATCCATGGAAGCCAGCAGAGGTGGCCGACCGGTCATGACCGGTCGGCCTGGTAATCCAAATCCAGCCAGAGAGTACACCGACCGGTCATGACCGGTCGGCCTGGGGCATCCACCCTGTCCAGCAAAGAGTGCCGACCGGTCATGACCGGTCGGTCTGTGTAGATGGCTTGGATGTTTTTTTGTATGCCTTCCAGCAAAGAGCTCCGACCGGTCGTGACCGGTCGGGACAGGTCGGGCAACCGTTTTCTGCCCGTTTTCTGACCGTTGGAGCCCTTTTTCTATATATTTGGGGCTCCATTCTTGGGCAAAGGGAGAGAAGTTTTTGAGAGCCCATTCCACACTTATCTTGTACATCTTTTGGGGCCTCAAAGAGGAGGTTTTTCAAGTCATATCCCTTGTGTTTCAAACACAAGCATGGGCATTCAAATGCTATCAAGAGATGACTTGATTCCTCTCTCAAATCTAGAGGTGTGACACTAATCCACATAGGTATATCCGTTGTCCAAAACCTCTAGAAGACTCTCTAGGTGAATCTCCTAGTTGGAACATCCTACACATCCCATGTATGAGATTCACCCATCCTCCTAGCACCTTGGGCGTTTCAAGGCATCGCATGCAAGGTGTTTGATCGAATGTGGCTGAGGCATTGGCAACGCAACGGCGGCACGATCGAGGGAGCAAAGGGAAGCTGATTGAAGCACGGGAGAGCAAAGATCAAGCAACCCAATCCGGCACTAAACAAGGGGCTCATCCGACAAGTAGGTTGTCTTATTTGAGAGTCCATTTTAGAGTTTGTTTGTCAACTCGCCTTAGGGACGTTAGCCGTTCCTTGGACCGTCAGCCGGGCCTAAACTAAGTCTCCAAGGGGGAGCCTCCGACACGAGAGTAAACGTGCGATTGGGTTGAGAGTTAGCCCTTGGTTCAAAACTCCGGTGACGGTTGAGAGGTGAACCGATAAAACCTCCGTGTGTAAAGGTTGAGAGGTGAACCTCATTTAAAACCTCCGTTAGTGAATGCCGGTGTGCTCAAAGAGGTTGAGTACTTGAACCGGGAGTGGAGTAGACACGTAGTCGAACCACTATACATCCTTGTGTTTGTGTTTGTTCTTGAGCACATTCTATCTTTGCATTGTTAGTTTAAATTGCTTAATTATGAATGCATGCTAGGCACCTTTTAGGCATCCTCACACAAGATGTACCTTCACTACTTGTGTAGACTTGAGCTCATTGATCCACTCTCATAAGTCTACACAAGTTGCATAGGAAAGAAGCTTTATTAGTTGAATCATTTTCTTATCTATGCATGCTTAGACTAGGTTTGATTATTGCTTAACCCTTGATAGTCTATTTGATTGGACCCACCAAGGCTTGGAAGCCGAGGTGTTCTTGCTTACAACGCTTATTTTGTTGAATTGTATTAGTAGGCGAAAAGATTTTCAAAAAGGTCCTATTCACCCCCCCCCCCCCCCCCCCCCCCCCCCCCCCCCCCTCTAGGTCCATAGCCATATCTCCAAGTGTCTCTACAAGCGGTGAAACCGCACTTTCAGACATCACTGGGGTCCAGTACACTCCAGACATTAGTTGCCGCCCATCGCGCCCATAACCAAGCGAGTGGAAGAGACCTCACTATTCGCCTCGTCAATGACATACAAGAAAATCCACCCGGCTTGTCGATAGCGAACCCATTAACGAGCTGGTCAAACTCAACCTAGTATATAGCCCTCTGCACCTGGGCGGGTAAGGTCACACCCCCTTCCAACAGACCCTGATATAGTGGGAGACGCGGCTTACTGGTATTTGGCCCTCATGCGCTCATAAATCCACTCGGTCTAGACATTAGACCATCCTACTGGTACCACAGGGTTTAGGGACTTTCACCCAAGGACATCTTTGACGCCCAAGTGCTATAACATATTTCCGGTGTCCATTCCTACCATCCACGATGTGACTGTGGTGGTTACAACCTCGATGCCGCTGGGGTGAGAATTTGATCATGACATGTATAATGCGAGATGCATGAGTCATATATCAAAGCCATGCACCAAACCTGCGCATACTGCGCGATCATGTGGGGCGACCCTATCTCATACGGGTCCCCTAATTATCTCAAGCTGTAAGGCATATGCTATGACCGACATCGTCCATGGTCAGGCATACATATGATGCGTATGTACAAATGAATGGGCATGATATTCATTACACTAAGCATATTATCAGTGTGACCTATCAAGCTAAGTATACTAGCATGTTACCAGACATATCATATAATGTTGGCCTTGAATGGCCCAATATATATATACAGAGAGTGGGACCCGAATTGTGGGCCCCATTGGAAATGTAAGGGTCTTCGCGGCATAGCCCACTTGAGACCACATCGGCGCCAAACTTGGGCCTGCAGATACAAAATAGGCCGACAAAAATAGTGTACGGCATGGATAAAACGTATATATCAAATAAAGGATCATGGTGGGACTAAATAAATACATCACATTGGAACCCACAGGGTGGGCCACCTGCTGGGTTGCGTGGTACCCAGCTGGGTTCCAAGAAGTTTTGAATCAAGCAGATATTTGTGTTTTCTCCTCCATCCATATCCATGTGATCTTATGAACAGGTTGGATGACAAATAAACATCACTGTAGAGCCTGGGAAGGTTTCAACGGTGGAAATCATTATTCCCACTGTTTCCAATGGCATGGCCCACTTGACATTTGGATATGCTTAAATTTTGGGCTCAGCCACTAAAAGGAGCTGGAAAAAAAAACATATGGACAGAATGGGTAAAGCACGTACAATCTAGGTGGGCCCAACTGAGTTTTCGATCAAGCTGATATTTTTGTTTTCCCTTCCACACGTGTGTGGACTCATGAACAGGTGGATCTCAAATAAACATCATGGTGGGTCCCACGAGGTGGGCCACTACTGGGCAGCGTGTCCAGCACGCTACCTCCAGCGTGGACCCAAAAGGTTTTGGACCGAGCTGATAATGGGTTTTCCATCCACCCAGGTCTGTGTGACCTCAGCAACAGGTCAGATGGAAAATAAACCTCACGGTGGGGCCCTACACGTGCAACAGTGGGCCCCAAATTTATTTATTATTATTATTTTTTTTCAACGGTGGCCATTCATCTCCATTTCTTCCTGTGGTGAGGCCCACCCAAGATCGGGATCTCCTTATTCTTCAGGCTTGGGCCCTGAAATGATCTGGGAACACAGATGGACGGCTAGGATAGAACAAATACATCATGGTGGATCCCACAAGGTGGGCCACTGATGGACAGCTGAGGAGCCCAGCGTCCGTGGACGCTGGGTACTCCCAGCGTCAGAGAGGGTACGCCTCTCCTTCTTCTTTCTTTCTTTTTTTTCTTTTCTTTTCTTTTTTTTTCTTTTTATTCTCTTGGTTTTGGTCTAGTGGGGCCCACATAAGGCTGATCCACTTCGTCTATCAGGTTCCCCAGCTCATGGGGGACCCAACGAGTCCAATATTGGACAACTTATAAGGTCTACAAAATGAAAGATGGGCCAGATAAATTTCAACAGTAGAAGTCTTTATCCCTACTGTTTCAGGTGGTACGGTCCGCTTGAGATTTGGATCTGGTTCATGTTTGGGCCTTAGCCCTAAAATGGCCCAGGGAAACAGATGGACGATGTGGATTTGACACAAACATCAAGGTGGGTCCCACGAGTGGGGACCCCCTCCAAGCTTCAACGTCCTGACGCTGGACGTTCACAATGTCTCCAACGCTGGAACCGTCCAGCGTTGGGCTTTATTTATTTATTTATTTATTTTCTTTCTTTTGTTTATTTCAAGTGGGGCCCACATGAGTGTGATCCACTCCATTCATTAGGTTCCCTAGCTCATTGGGAACCTAATGAGCCCAATATTGGGCAGGTGATACGATCTACAAACGTCACGGTGGGCCCAAGAAGTTTCGACAGTGGGCTCCATTGTCTCCACTGTTTTCTATGGTGTGGTCCACCTGAGATCTGGATCTGCTTTATTTTTGGTGTCTAGCCCTGAAATGGTCTGGAGAAACAGTCGGATGGCGTGGATCGAATACATGCATCAAGGTGGGTCCCACGAGTGGGGACCCATGTTCAACGCCCAAAGGGCTTTAAGTCGAGGCGCTGCTGGGCAGCAGTGTCCTCTAGACGCTGTCTGTCCAGCGGCCAACTCTCTCTTCTTCTCCTTTTTTTTTCTTTTTTTTGTTGTGCCTTGATCAGTGGGGTCCACACATGCAGTGTCCACTCCATTCATCAGCTGGGCCATCTCATGGTGGGCCCAATTATCTTTGGATCAAGATAATCCTTGTATTATACTTCATCTAAATCTTTGTGTTTCAAAGAATGGGGAAAATGAAAATAAAGCATCATGGTGGGCCACACAAGGTGGTCCATGTCATGGCAGCGTGCTGGGCACGCTGTCTCACAACATGGCCCACTTGTGGGCCCGAAAATGAAAGGGAAAGGAGGAAGAAAGGGGAGTTTATGTCCCCCCTTAGCACTCACTCGAAATTGGACGGTTAGATTGAGTCAGATAATCGATCGGACGGTCCGGATGATGGTTGGGGCCCTCCAAGCTTGGTTCCTCCCTCTAATCTCTCTCTTTCTCTCTCTTCTTAGTCTCTTCTCTCTCTCTCTTTCTCTTTCTCTCTCCTTTTCTGTAATGGAGTGGCTACGTATGACACTTCTTGTAGGGACTTTGGGACATGGATGGCATTAGAAAAGGGAATGATGATAGCAAGGGGATAGGGTAATTATGAGAGTGGATGGCTTAGATATGGGCTTAAGTTGACTTGTGAGGAGAGAGAGATATACTTGATGAGACACTTGATTGATTGATGCTTGATTGATTGATGGGATGTTGATTGATTGATGGGACAACCTAGGAATTTGTGCAAGTGGGGCCCACACCATGCATGTGTAGCGTGGCCCGCCTTGATTTGCGAACATGTACGCATCTTGCAAACTAGGTATCGAAACGGAGTGTGCCACGTGGCGTTGGAGTCGTGGTGTCCGCGCGATCGCCGGGGTACAAGTCTCGGGTCGTTGCGGTACTAAAATAGGGTGTCTAATCGAAACTCGCCGGTTTGGACTATTCCAAGTATGCCGAGTTCGGAAAAGAGGTGTACGAAGGGCTAATTAAGGTACGGGTGTTACAGCTCTCCCCTCCTATCCTCGAAATTTATACTATAAAGTCAAACTAACTGAAGCTAACAAGTAAAAGGAATCTCGTCACTACATATATACCAAACTGAAAACAAACATACGTATATAATCAGTCATCGAAAAGATGGGGATAACGTTCGCGAATCTCTGCCTCTCGCTCCCACGATGCTTCATCTACGCTATGGTGACTCCACTGAACCTTTACTAAAGGAATGACCTTGGTTCGGAGAACCTGCTCCTTCCGGTCAAGGATACGGACCGGCTGCTCGATGTAAGAAGCATCCTCACAAACCTCCAACGGTTGCCAATCTATCATGGGAACCACATCTGACTCACACTTCCGTAACATAGAAACATGAAAAACATTGTGGATGCCAGACAATTGAAGTGGCAAGGCAAGCTGATAAGCCACGGTGCCAATGCGCCCAGTGATCTCGAAGGGTCCAATGAACCTCAGGACAAGCTTCCCCTTGGCTCCAAAACGAACTGTGCCCTTCATAGGCGAGACCTTGAGATACACATGATCCCCAACGTCAAACTCCAGGGGACGACGCCGACGATCTGCAAAACTCTTCTGTCGGCTCTGAGCTGTGCCCATCCATTGCCTGTTGGTATCGATAGCTTCTGATGTCCTCTGTACAAGCTCGAGACCTAGGAGATGACTCTCTCCAACCTCGGTCCAACAATTGGGAGACCTACAAGGTTTACCATACAACGCTTCGAAAGGTGCCATACCAATGGTCGCTTGGTAGCTGTTATTGTATGCAAACTCAGCCAAACGTAAATGCTCATCCCAGCTCCCTGAGAAATCCAGCACACAAGCTCGGAGCATGTCCTCAAGGATCTGGTTAACCCTCTCGGTCTGTCCGTCGGTCTGTGGTTGGTATGCAGTGCTAAACTTCAAGGCAGGCCCCATCACCTTCTGAAAACTCCTCCAGAACCGCGACGTAAACTTGGGTCTCGGTCGGAAACGATCGAAATCGGGACACTATGCAATCTCACAATCTCATCAATGAACAACTTTGCAAGCCGGTGTAATGGCCATGATGCACATATCGCAAGGAAATGTGCTGACTTTGTCAGACGATCAACGATAACCTAGATGGCGTCATGACCGCGATCAGTCCTCGGCAATCCCATAATAAAGTCTGTGGTCACGTGCTCCCATTTCCACAACGGAATACTCAACGGCTGCAAGGGTCCTGGAGGTTTTCGATGATTGGCCTTAACACGCTAACAGGTGTCGCACTTGGACACAAAGCTGGCAATCTGACGCTTCATTCCGGCCCAATAATACTGTCTCCTCATATCACGATACATCTTAGTAGAACCAGGTGTATAGTGAACCTCGATCGGTGTGCCTCATTCACAAGATCTCTGCGCAACTCTAAAATGTCTGGGACACACAACCGCCCTCGAAAATGAAGTCCACCATCTGACCCAATCTGCCAGTCTGTCCGATCTTCTGACGCGGCCTCTTCCCAATAATCCTTCAACGTCTGATCTGTCTGCTGAGCCTCGATCACCCTAGAAACAAGGGAGGGTTGAATCGACAGGCCCGATAACTGAGCGATGGAAGACTGCGGGCTTAGCTCGAAGTCATACTCAGCAATATCCTTGAGCATCCTCCACTCCTGCACCATCATATGCGCCACCAATCCCCGTGGCTGGCGGCTAAGGGCATCCACCACCACGTTGGCCTTGCCGGGGTGGTACTGAAGATCGAAATCATAGTCCTTCAGGAGCTCTATCCAACACCTCTGCCTCATATTCAATTCTGACTGGGAAAAGAGGTACTTCAGGCTCTTATGATCAGAGAAGAGCTCGAACTTGACCCGATAGAGATAGTGCCTCCATACCTTCAGTGCGAAGACAATAGCTACCAACTCTAGATCATGCGTGGGGTAGTTCTGCTCATGGACCTTGAGCTGGCGAGACGCATACGCTACTACTCTGCCATGTTGCATCAGGACAGCACCTAAGCCAATATGCGAGGTATCCGTAAAAATCACGAATTCATCACTCCCAGAGGGAAGAGTGAGGACTAGTGCAGACGTAAGATGATCCTTTAGCTCCGCGAATGCCCGATCACATGCATCACTCCATACGAACTTAGCGCCCTTTCTAGTCAATCTGGTTAACGGGGCAGTAATATGAGAGAAGCCCTCAATGAAACGACGGTAATAACCCGCTAGCCCTAGAAAACTTCGGACCTCAGACGCGTTCGTGGGCTGGCACCACCGACGCACGGCATTAACCTTAGTTGGATCCACTGCTACTCCTTGCCTCGTCACGACATGACCGAGGAACTTCACCTCCTCCTGTCAAAACTCGCACTTCTCCAACTTCGCATAGAGCTGGTGTGCACGGAGAGTCTGCAGGGTGATTTCTAAATGCTGCTCATGCTCCTCTCGGGTCCTTGAATAGATCAGAATGTCATCAATGAACACTACCACAAACTAGTCAAGATACGGACGAAAGACCTCATTCATCAACTGTATGAACACTACGGGCGCATTGGTCAGTCCAAAGGACATGACCTAGAACTCAAAATGACCATAGCGCGTCCTAAATGCTGTCTTCGGGATATCCTCCTCCCGGACACGAACTTGATGATAACCGGACCGCAGATCTATCTCTGGAAAGAACTTCGCCTCCCGCAGCTGATCAAACAAATCGTCAATCCTCAGAAGCGAGTACTTGTTCTTGATCATGACCTTATTGAGCTTGCGGTAATCTACGCAAAGCCTCAATGAGCCATCCTTCTTCTTCACAAAGAGTACCAGTGCTCCCCACGGTGAACTACTCGGACGGATGAAGCCTAGCTCGTGCAACTCGTCCAACTGCTTTTGCAGTTCTCGCAGCTCCAACGGTGTCATACGGTATGGGGCCTTTGAGATAGGCGCGGTACCGGGTACAAGGTCAATCTGGAACTCGGTATGCCGACGAGGTGGCAACCTCGGAATCTCCTGAAACACATCTGAAAAGTCACAAACGACCGGCAAGTGGTCGATGCTCAAAGCAACCGGCTCCTCAATTGCACAAGCCATCAGTGCTGATAATTGCTCTCCTTTGGGTTCAGCAACAAATTGAAATTGCGGCATGCCAGGTATAAGGAAGGTGACCGTTCTCGCGAAACAGTCTATTATGGCATGATACTCGGACAACCAATCCATGCCCAAGATAACATCAAACTCGGACATCGGCAAAACAAACAAGTCGGCAGGCAAAAAGGTCTCTCCTACCAAGACGGGGCAAGACGAACAAATCAAACTTAATAATGCGGTCTTCCCTAAGGGTGTCGACGCTGACAAACCCTCGCGCACAGATTCTAACGGCAAACCAATCGATCGATAGAAATCCTCGGATATGAATGAATGTGATGCGCCAGAATCAAATAGAACATGTGCTATGCATGCAAAGACAAGGAGTGTACCATCTACGACTCCTCCTGGTGCCTGAGGGTCCTGCTGGGCTGTGTAGAACCGGCCCTGAGCCTACTGGGGAGGTCCTGTCCCCTCTGTGGTCGTTGCTACTGCTAATGCGTCTTCTGCTGCTCCCTCTGCTGCGGAGGAGCTCTCGGCGGTGGGTACTGCTGTCACTGATGCTGCTAATGGGGTCTCGGCGGCTGATACTGCTGACGCTGCTGCCGATGTGAATGGGGGCACTCCCTATGATGATGTCCCATCTCTCCGCACCCATAACAAGGGCCTATAATCTGCTACTGCGGTGGTGCTGGGGGTGCTACGGGTGCCACTGGTGCCGCTGGTGCTCGGAAGGGTGGACGAGCTACATGCCTCTGCGGTGGTCGAAATCGCTGCTGTCGGAAGTTGCCAGAGGGTGCCTTTCTCTTCCCCTTTCGATCTCCGCCTTGACTGCGGATCCACTGCGCGTCGGCCCACTCTGCCTCATAAATCTGGGCCCGCTCCACCACCTCCTCAAATGTAGGGAGCTTGTGTCCTGCGACATGGCCGCTAAGGCCAAGGCACAAACTGCCCTCGAACCGACGGGCCTTTCGCCTCGCATCATCCACAAGATACGTCGCGAATCGAGACAGCTCAACGAATCGGGCCTCGTACTGTGACACAGTCATCACTCCCTAGACTAGCGTCTCGAACTCTAATGCTCTCTGCTGATGGACATGCTCAGGGAAGAACTTCCGGTCAAACCGGTCCACAAAATCCTCCCATGTCCACTCGAAATCTGCCTCTACTGTGCAGGTAATTGATGACCACCAATGCTCGGCCTCTCCCTGAAGAAGGAAGACAGTGAGAGGAACTCGCTCCACAGTCGTGCATCGTATAATGGTAAAGATCTTTTCTACTTCAGACTTCCATCTCTCTGCCGCCTCCAGGTTCGGCTCGACCGAGAAACGCGGGGGATCCATCTGCCTGAAATCCCTAAGTAAGGAACGGGCGCGATCCTGCTCTAATGTGGCAGGTGAATTGGCTGACCTTCTCTCTTGGCGCTCTACCATGGAGGTCATGGCACGCAACATCTGTTGGAACTGACCAACAGTCATGCCTGGAGCTGGGGCGGTCTGGGACGTACCCGCACTAGACGATTGCCTACCGGCGGCTCTCTTGGGTGCCATGTCCTACAGAAAAGGCAGAATCCTCTTAGCATCGGGTTACCCGTGAGTGCCCACACGTCAATCAAAATTTTCTAGGCATACAATAGGGGAGTCCTAATTTAAACTAAGTTCGAAGCAGGTGAGTAAGACTGGGGTCCAAGCAATCATACACTACAAGGTAGGTAATTAAAGGTTATTAGTAGATATGTAATGTTGTGGATAGGTATTCCCAAGTTATGCTCTGATACCAACTTCTGTCACGCCCCAAACTCAGGGACCGAGCTCACTAAATTCTCAGCCGCCAAATCCGGTGCCGACAGCCTCCGTAGTACCCCATTCTCGGCCCCTAGCTCCCATACGCCAGGTTCCTATCCTAGGATCCCATAAGGAGGATTTTCAGAGTAAACTTTTTTTTCTTTATAGATAAGCATAACCACAAGTGTACCAAACCAAAAACTTCACATCACATATCCACTAAGATAAACTTTTGAGTACAATGCTGTAGAAAAAGGGAATACAATGTATAACTGAAAGCTGAAAGATCAAATGCGCGCCCCTGTCTCACTGTTGTCGCGCTATAGTATGTCCTACACGTACATAACGTGCATAAGCTTACTATGAAGCTTAGAAAGTGCGTGGTGTGTGCGCAATGTATATGACAGGTATACAGATATCAGAGTAAGCGGAAATGATAGCAGGCTACACTACCAAGTCTATGAATGTCATTAACCATCTCGAGGCTATGCAATGCAGTGGGCCTATATGGCCGAGTGTCATATGCTAATGATGCAATGTGTGCATGTCAATCCTCAACTGTCATATATCATACGGTTTACAACTGGGACATCACTGGGGTCTAGTACACTCCAGACATTGGTTGCCGCCCATCGCGCGCATAACCAAGCAAGTGGAAGAGGCCTCACTATCCGCCTCGTCAATGACATACAAGAAAATCCACCCGGCTCGTCGATAGCGAACCCATTTACGAGCTGGTCAAACTCAACCTAGTATATAGCCCTCTGCACCCGGGCGGGTAAGGTCACACCCCCTTCCAACCGACCCCGACACAGTGAGAGACGCGGCCTACTGGTATTTGGCCCTCATGCGCTCATAAATCCACTCGGTCTAGACATTGGAGCATCCTACTGGTACCACAGGGTTTAGGGACTTTCACCCAAAGACATCTTTGGCGACCAAGTGCTAGAACATATTACCGGTGTCCATTCCTACCATCCACGATGTGACTGTGGTGGTTACAACCCCGATGCCGCTGGGTGAGAATTTGATCATGAATGTATAATGCGAAATGCATGAGTCATATATAAAAGCCATGCACCAAACCTGCGCATATCGCGCGATCATGTGGGGCAACCCTATCTCATACGGGTCCCTTAAGTTGTTATAGACAAATTTGGCTTTAAAGAGAAGTGAGGAATCGCGGTCGCATCTCCAAAATGCGACCAGCCTGGCTCATGCTCGAAGAAGGGGTCGTATCTCCAAAATGCGACCAGCCTGGCTCGTGCTCGAAGAAAGGGGTCGCATCTCCAAAAATGCGACCAGCCCAGCTCGTACTCGACGAAGGGGTCGCATCTTCACATGCGAGCACTCTTGATATGAACAGCTTCCATCATGTGAGCAGCTCTGGTCTCTGGTCTCTGTCTCTGGTCTCTAGCAAGGACGTCCTTCAGCTCATAGTACCAGCAACCTATATAGGCCGATTTTGGCTTGTTTCTATTTGTAGCTCCGAACCATGGGAGATCTCCATCAAGAGACGTAATCTGTTAGACGTGTAAAGTGGTTAGACTATCCCCTTATCTAAGGATTAACAGGATAAGTGCCTTATCCCCTGAAATCAGCAGTGATCTTAACGGCTTGCGTAACAAACTGGATCACCTGGATCTGCATAAATAGATGACCTCACAGATGATAAAGGTACACAATCTCTAAGCCTATATTTCACACTTCATCTTACTATCACAGTACCTGTACTGACTTTGCCATCGGAGGGCCATAAGCCGGGCCAACCGGCGGTGGTCCTAACCTTTCTTGGTGATTACAGGTTCTCCAATCTACACCATTCATCTCCGATTGGAGGTCAGACGATGAAGAATCAAAGTTGGTCTCTGACCAACATCTGTTGGCCAATTTTTGGCGTTAACAGATTGGCGCCGTCTATGGGAACGACTAAATTGTTCTCGCCTATTTCTTCCTTCATCGTTCAGTCATCTTCTCCCTTTTACCTAATCAATGGTTAGCATCATCTACCACACATGCTCAACCAAGAGTTGGTGGATCATTTCACACGTGCATCTCCACTAGTCTCATCTTCCTCTCCAGCACTCCAACGTCAGGAGGGGCCCACATCTCCACCAAGCCGCTCAGTCGTCCATCAGTTAAGGACATCGCACCCATCATCGATGGCCTTCATCTTGCATGTACATCCCGTCTTCCAGAGACCAGGGCATCATAAGTGTACAACCCCTCATCCAACGTTCCTGATTCCACGTCACCTAGCCTTCATAAGTGTAAACATCCGACCTAATGGTGGACATCATCAACGCCCAACAGGTGGGCCATCTTCAATCATCAGCACCTGATCAACCAACGATGCAGATGGGCGTCCATCCTCTCTGTCCAGCAGGATCTGCATTCACATGTCATGCAACCATCCACATCTTCTCAGCTCCGACATTCCGCAGCTGTCTGGAACGTGCAACCCCCTCAAAGCCCAGCCGTTGATCACACCTCAAGATCTGCCCCGTTCATCAGCATGAGAAACCTTAGCCACAAAGTTGCCTCATACAGAACCTTGTCACAGACACTGATCTGCCAAAATTGATAAACGACTTGGATTTCTCATAAGACTCCTCGGTGGATCCCACCTAACGTCCATAGAAAAATCACGCTCCTGCATCTGTTTCGAGACTACCTGTCATAGCGGGACTCGCTCCTCACCAGCGGCAATGTCGCACACATCTCCCGCTGGTAGTCCGTGCAGAACCCCTCCAATTCAATCATTCTTAAGCATATCCGGATCTCACGGACCAACTTCACCATCCAACCGTCCATCAAAGCCAGCAAGCTACAACGTCTCCAGCAAATAAAAACCCAGCCGTTGTAGCACATGAAGCTCTTCCCAGCAACCGCTCATCCATCTCATGCGATCAAACACACCTCCAACTCCATGCTAAGGACACCGTCAACCAACAATGGAGCTTGCATCATCTAACATCCAGCATGGATAATCCATCCTCTTTAACTATCCACTCCAGCAGCTAGGACGCCTCCTTCATTCATGAACCAGCACATGCACCACCAGCGACATCCAAACCTTCTATAGTGATGGAACCCATGTTCCTGATCCAAACCGTCCATTTGATCCAAGCTCTTGGAAAACTTTGATCATCCAAAGCTTTTTCATTATTTCCTGTTATGCAGCCCATCAGAGTTCGAGACCTGCTTCGTATTTGAGTTCACAGATCATCTGAATCTCGCAAAACTAATCAATGACTTGGATTTCCTCATCTTACCTCGTAATGGATCACCATTCATCATCACATGTGGGGCCAGCAACCATCAGCGCCACCCAGCTGATCTTCATCATCCAGCTAGCGGTCATCCACTCCATCCATTGCAAATCGTTCGGCTTGTGGAGGAGATTCCCAAGCCTCAGGAAAAGCATATACTCGAAAGGCATGCTAGAAGCCTTAGCTTATTTATTGGGTGGAGGAATCATCCAGCACGTTAAGTTTGGAGCCATCATCCAATCTCTCTCTCTCTCTCTTGAAGATGCTAAAGGAATCCATTTTCCTCATAAGGATTCCATCGTTGTAGCGTTAAAGCTCTCATGCCTCAACGAAACGGAATATGAAGCCTTAATTGTCGGCCTCAAATTAGCAAATATACAAGCAATAAGGAACCTACTCATTCACAACGACTCTCAACTCGTTGTATATCAAGTGCTCAACGAATTCAAGGCAAAGGAGGAGCGGATGGCTTCGTACAAATCTCAGGTACTCATCTTGCTCACTCAAATTGAACAAATATAAAATAAGTCAAATTCCTCGAGAGGAGAACAAGCTCGCAGGTTCTTTGGCAAAATTATCTTCTGCACCTGAGTTCGACTGACGCAAGCTATTCTTATCGAGCATCTATCTACCCCGAGTGTCGATCAAGTTACTCCAGAGCAGCTCGCACATTACTTTTATCTTCCTGTTGGATGGACCCCATCATCCTTTACTCCAAAGCGGATGGCTCCCAGATGATAAAAATCAGCCCGACAATTCGCTATCGTGTTGCCAGGTACATCTTACAAAATGAAAAATTGTTACGTAAAAGTTTTACTTTACTGTATTTAAAGTGTCTCCATGCAGAAGAAGCACACCATGTTCTAAATGAAATACACCAGGGGGCATGCGGTAATCATCCCAAAGGACGGTCTCTAGCAAACAAAGCAATGAGACAATGATACTATTGGCCCACTATGAAGGCGGATGCTATCGAATTCTCAAAGAAATGTAATAAATATCAGCGATATTCTCCATTCTCTCATTTACCGTCTGAGTAAATGATGACGATGGACGGTCCTTGGCCTTTCGCTCAATGGAGAATCGATATAATCAGACCACTACCTATGAGAAAAGGACGTGGCAGTCGATTACTTCACCTCGATCTCCTAGAAGAGAAAATGAATATATCTTGTCTTCGAGTAGTGGCTTATCAACAACGTATAGCCCGTTGTCATAATTCAAAAGTCAAAATCAGGGTTTTTTAGCTGAACAACTTGGTGCTCAGGCAAAACATCGGAACAGCCACTCGGTCATTGCATCTTAACTGGAAGGCCCGTATCGAGTCATCGAGATTGCTCGACCAGGTACATATTATCTAGAAGACATGCGAGGAAGACCCCTACGTCACCCTTGGCACATGGAACATTTACTCTGATATTTTTCATAAAGCATGTGATTATTGGACCATTCTTAAATAAAGACGATCTCTCTCATTCCAGCTGTTCAGCTATGGAATCTATAACTTGGTCGCTACTCCATTTTTTAGACCCGAATAGCCCCGAAGGGAATACATACATTCTCTTTGCCAATCTTCTGCCCTTGGTAGAATCAAAGCCTCAATCGATAGATCAGTCTATCTCTATGCGGATATGGTCGCCAAAACCTCCCAGATTGAGCCCAACTCATTTTCATGAGTTGAGTAAAACATTATAGCATGAAGTGACTAAGTCATCTGCTCACCGCAGGGCTAAAGACTCAATTGATAGGCCAGCCTATCTCTATGCAGAAAGCTGGCACTTATAAATGCATGCTCAATCATGTACGGCTTCTCCTCCGAAAATTGGCGGTTACATATACATACAAGTCCTTCGCGTAGCTCCTCAACACTAAGGAAAGTCATTATCAGATTGTTCGATAGCGAGCCTCCTTCGTTTATAGTTCATCTCAGATCCCCGAGCAATGCCATCCGATCAACATGCGAGCAGCTCGGCTCGTGAGCACTCCGGACATATGACCACTCTTGTCATGAGCACTCCGGACATATGACCACTCTCGTCATGAGCACTCCAGACATATGACCACTCTCGTCATGAGCACTCCCGATGTATGACCACTCTCGTCATGAGCACTCCTGACATGTGTGCAGCTCCCGAACATGCAACTAACATTATGGCCTTTGAGGTCGGAGCCTGCTTCGGACTCCCAGTTGCCGGAGATGTAAAACCATTTTTTCCTCCATCCATGGCAATTGGAGGAGGGGTTCCCCAGAATGAAGTTATTCAGGTGCCAAAAGCAAAGCCATTCTGTTGTTATTTATACCCTGCAGCCATTCTGAATGAAGGCTAGAGAGCCATTCTTCTGTTATTTATACCCTGCAGCCGAAAATTCGAAAATGAAGAAAATTCTGCAGGGTATGATATTTATACGCAATCATTTCATTGATTTGGTTGACACGCGGCAGCCTCTCATCCGGCAAGACAGACGAACGGGCACAAGCATTAAATACGGAGACACGTGGCGACCGATGCCTCATTTCTTGCGGCAGGAAAAGCTGCGTACAAGCTGGCCATCATAAATGAAGAATCATGTTAAATGAATCATGCACGATTCTCTCCCAGCAGTCAGCTACGCATACAAGCAAAACCCTTAGCATACTTCCTAAACGCCAAGGGTTTGGGGGGCACTTGTTGTAGACAAATTTGGCTTAAAGAGAAGCGAGGAATCGCGGTCGCATCTCCAAAATGCGACCGGCCCGACTCGTGCTCAAAGAAGGGGTCGCATCTCCAAAATGCGACCAGCCCGGCTCGTGCTCGAAGAAAGGGGTCGCATCTTCAAAATGCGACCAGCCCGGCTCGTGCTCGAAGAAAGGGGTCGCATCTCAAAAAATACGACCAGCCCAGCTCGTGCTCGACGAAGGGGTCGCATCTTCAGATGCGAGCACTCTTGATATGAGCAGCTTTCGTCATGTGAGCAGCTCTGGTCTCTGTCTCTGGTCTCTGTCGAGGACGTCCTTCAGCTCATAGTACCAGCAGCCTATATAGGCCGATTTTGGCTTATTTCTATTTGTAGCTCCGAACCATGGGAGATCTCCATCAAGAGACGTAATCAGTTAGACGTGTAAAGTGGTTAGGCTATCCCCTTATCTAAGGATTAACAGGATAAGTGCCTTATCCCCTGAAATCAGCAGTGATCTTAACGGCTTGCGTAACAAACTGGATCACCCGGATCTGCATAAATAGATGACCTCACAGATGATAAAGGTACACAATCTCTAAGCCTACATTTCACACTTCATCTTACTGTCACAGTACCCGTACTAACTTTGCCATCAGAGGGCCATAAGCCGGGCCAACCAGCGGTGGCCCTAACCTTTCTTGGTGATTGCAGGTTCCCCAATCTACACCATTCATCTCCGATTGGAGGTCAGACGATGAAGAATCAAAGTTGGTCTCTGACCAACATCCGTTAGCCAATTTTTGGCGTTAACATAAGTATCTCAAGTTGTAAGGCATATGCTATGACCGACATCGTCCATGGTCAGGCATACATATGATGCGTATGTACAAATGAATGGGCATGATATTCATTACACTAAGCATATTATCAGTGTGACCTATCAAGCTATGTTATAAGCAAAATAATGGAGATCAACTCAGCTATTAAGATTGTACATGGATGCCCATTCGACTCTCGAGATCATCTAATCGAGAGTCACAGATCGGGTAAATACAGAAGTATCCATTGGACTCTCGAGGTCATCTGAGCGAGAGTCGTAGACTGGATAAGCGCGGGACACCCACTCGACTCTCGAGATCATATGCTCGAGAGTCGCAGAATGAGTAAGTGCGGGACGCCCATTCGACTCTCGAGATAAGCTGATCGAGAGTCGCAGATGGATAAATACGGAGCATCTATTCGCAAGGCATCGAGCTCCCATAGCCGATAGTCAGATAAAGCAAAGCAGAGATTCTCTTCTCGATCTGCGAGCAGACCTTCTCACGAGTCAGTGAAAAGGATTACATCCGAATGAGCGAGCACTAGGACTCGCGACCATATTCCAACATACAAACAGCTTTTTCTGTGGCGACACCCCTTAAGCCTTCAGTACCAGCATCCGATTCCCGTCAAGCAGCTTGTCCAATCCCTCTGCGACACCAAGCAGGGCTACACCTAGTTCGGTGGTTTCCGCCCCGTCGGCGTCTCCTTCCTTTTCACTGGCTATGACTCCAACTACGGTCTCCAGCTTTACATGAGCAATCAGCGTTACTACTACGCCTACCAGCAGCCCGGATAGGTCGATTTTGGGATCTTCTCTGGTGGTTCCGAATCTCAAGGGATTGCCATCAAGAAACATGATTGCCAAAATAAGTCATTGGGTTAGATCTCGCCTTTAAGGATAAGGATCTTATCCAAGGAAATCAGCGGGATCTCAGTATCGTACACGAAATCAGCAGGATTTCGATATCTTACGTAACAGATTGGATCGCTTCAGATCTATATAAAGGGATGACTCCATTAAAGAGAAAGGTACACACAATATTCAATCTCTGGCCTGTTTTTTGCCTGGTTATTCTTCTTCTTGCTTCGGCCTGACTTAAGCATCGGAGGGCTAACGGCTGGACACCAGCCACCCTTAGTTGCTTTCTGTCTTCTTTCAGGTCCGGCGGAGCAAGGTATCTGTTGGAGAGAAGGTGAACGTCCGAAGGATCCAGTTACAAAATCTGACGTTAACAGTTTGGCACCGTCTGTGGGAACGACTTGATCGTTAAAATCAACCGTTCTAACCACCGATAAAAATCCTTCGGCGATGCCTCCTAAAAAGGTTGTTCACCCTTCGACTTCAAGGCAGGCACCACCTCCGCCCGATGAGACGGAATCCGTACCTACCCTTCCACCTGCCTCGACGAACATCACTCAAGGAGCCCCAAATATGCCATCAGCAAACCCATTATTGGAAGCTTCTGGAAATCAAGACGATGTCCTGCATTTCCTTGGAAACACTCTCCTAACTCTAAATGCCGGAGTTCAGGCCCTATCGAATCGGCTTGATCAGCATTTCCCCGAACTGCAGAGACAAGCCTCCGAAGGGTTACCACCGCAGCCCATACCAGTGGCATCCAGACATTCTATGGACGAACCACAGGTCCCACCACTTGACAGCCATCTCCCTGTACCTTCTCCACATTCTATACATTCTAGTTCGTCTCGACAACCTCAACCTCATGGCTCCACTGCCAAAACGTCAAGCTATACCCTACCATGGGAAGGAGATCTCAAAAGAATCCATGATCGTTTTGATGTCATGGAACAGCGATACCAGGAAAATCGGCCATCTACCATCATGGCAGCGATACATCAATCCGAGTCTCCCTTTACTAGCGAGGTTATGGAGGCACCGTTACCTAAAAAGTATCGAACGCCCATTATCACTCCGTATACAGGTATTGGTGATCCTCTTGAACACCTAGAAACATACAGGTCTCTCATGGAGTTGGAGGGACATGGCTCAGAAATCATGTGTAGGGCTTTTTCCCTAACATTGAAGGAAGCAGCTCGTACGTGGTTCCGGGGATTAAAGCCCCATTCCATCAGCTCCTTTTCCCAGTTATCGGAGATATTCCTTTCTCAATTCATGGGAAGCATTCGCATTAAGAAGCCAGCCTCCCATCTAATGAATTTAAAACAGCAGCATGGGGAGATAATAAAGGAGTTCACAGTACGGTTCACCACTGAAGCCATTCAAACTGAAGGTTATACTGAAGAAAAAGGGCTCGCAGCCCTCATAGCAGGAATAACGAGCGAGAAATTCAGGTTTGCCTTGGATAAAAGCCCGCCGAAAACTATGGCAGAATTCCAAGCCAAAGCCCAGAAATATATCAATGCAGAAGAAGTCGCATTGACGCGTCATGGAATACAAGGTAAGAAACGCAAGCCAGAGGGAACCTCTACTGCAGATAAAAAGAATCGTCGTGATCAGCGCGACCGTTCTCCCAAGAAGCCTTATTCTGGTAAATATCATAACTACACTCCTCTCAATCGATCTCATGAAAAGGTTTTAATGGAGATTAAACACAAGCCATATGTGAAGTGGCCTGCAAAGATCAAATTCGATCCCGAGAAGAGAGACAAGAGCAAATTCTGCTACTTCCATAAAGATCACAGGCATAGAACCCAAGACTGCATCTACCTACGAGATCATATTGAAGCCCTTATTCGAAAAGGCCATCTCCAAGATTATGTTGCTCGTAAAAATCGATCACCAAAAAGGGCGAACACCTCGTCTCGCCAAAAGGAACAACCTCATCATCAAACTGACTAAGAGGACGCTGAGCCTACGGGAGAAATCCGCACCATCATCGGAGGACCAGCTTGCGGGGGCGATTCTCAAGCTTCAAGAAAAGCATACGCTCGAAAGGCGTCCAAAGAACCCCAGCAAATCTACTGGCTGGAACAGACGTCTATCTCGTCAAAAACCAGCCATCCTCCAATTTTCTTCACTCTTGAAGATGCAAAGGGAATTCACTTTCCTCACGAAGACTCCATCGTAGTCACATTGAAGGTATCAAATTATCTGACACATCGAATTATGGTGGATACAGGTAGCTCAGCCGATATTCTATACTTGGAGGCTTTCAACAAAATGGCACTTGCCAGAAGCCTTCTCAAGCCAGTATCGACCCCCCTCATCGGCTTCGGAGGTGAGGTAGTAACGCCTGAAGGAAGCATCGATCTCCCAGTTACTTTTGGAGAAAGTCCAGCGAAGACCACCGTCTTCATAAACTTCCTCGTGGTGGACCGACAATCAGCGTATAACGCCATTTTGGGGCGGCTGTCTCTTACTAAGGTAGGGGCAGCTTTGCACCCTTCATATCTGTGTGTCAAATTTCCTACCCCAAATGGTATCGGGGTCGTGCGAGGAAGTTAACAGGAGGCACGGTCTTGCTATCAGATAGCCCTACAGGATCGGAAGAAGGCTCAAGCAACACCCGTTATGGAGATAGCACTAGGTTCAACCAACTTTCCCACCAACACCTCGTTGGATCCGAGAGAGAATGCTCTTAAATCAGGAACTCCTGGGGAAGAAACAGTGGCGATTCACTTAACCAAAGGTGACCCATCCAGGGTCGTATACATTGGATCCTCTTTAACCAGTGTCCATCATGAAGATCTGGTCCGTTTCCTCACCGAATACCGGGACGTGTTCGCTTGGTCTCATAAAGATATGCCAGGCATTGACCCCAATGTCGTTGTACATCGCCTCAATATCGACCCGAAACATAAGCCCGTACACCAGCGTCGACGTGCCTTCACTGCAGAAAGACAAATGGCGATCAAAGCTGAAGTCGAGAAGCTACTCACGATCAATTTCATAAAAGAAGTAGACTACCCAGAGTGGGTCGCGAACGTGGTCCTCGTCCGAAAAGCTAATGGCAAATGGAGAATGTGCGTCGACTATTTAGATTTAAACAAAGCATGCCCCAAAGATAGCTTCCCGACCCCGCGGATTGACCAGTTGGTCGATTCAACAGCTGGACACGCTCTGCTCAGTTTTATGGATGCTTATTCTGGTTACAACCAGTCATGATGCATCCACCTGATAGCCAGCATACCGCTTTCATCACAGATCGGGGATTATATTGCTACCAGGTAATGCCGTTCGGCCTTAAAAATGCAGGGGCCACTTATCAACGTCTCGTCAACAAAATATTCGCTGCTCAAATCGGTAGGAATATGGAAGTTTATGTTGATGACATGCTCGTGAAAAGCACCGAAGAAGATGATCATATTTCTGATCTTCGAGAAGCCTTCGACCTAATGAGGAAGTATCAAATGAAATTGAACCCAGAAAAATGTGCGTTTGGAGTGTCTGCAGGAAAGTTTCTCGGGTTCATGGTCGGCCAGCACGGAATTGAGGCAAATCCTGAAAAGATAAAAGCATTGATAGAGATGAAATCCTCCACCACTCTGAAGGACGTCCAGCGTCTGGCTGGTCGCATCGCATCATTGAACAGGTTCATCTCGCGAGCATCTGACAAGTGCTTACCATTCTTCAAACTCCTTCGTGCAACTGCCAAGTCTGATTGGAAATGGACACCACAGTGTGAGGAGGCTTTTCAACAATTGAAGCTATACATGAGCACACCCCCCATTTTGTCTAAGCCTGTAACACATGAGCAACTCATTCTTTATCTCTCTGTGTCCACCACGGCCGTTAGCGCCGCTTCAATAAGAGAAGATTCCGGGGTACAAAGGCCTATTTATTATATCAGTCGAGCAATGGTTGATGCAGAAACTATGTATTCTGATATGGAGAAGCTGGCCGTAGCTTTAGTTACGGCAGCTCGAAAACTGCAACCATACTTTCAAGCCCACGCCATTTTAGTACCAACGAATCATCCACTGCGGCAAGTCCTTCAAAAGCCTGAGGCTTCCAGACGCCTAACTAAATGGGCAGTCGAGATCAGCGAGCACGATATCTCATTCTGCTTTAGGACCGCGGTAAAGGGCCAGGCCGTGGCTGACTTCATCGCTGAATTCACATACTCTCCTGATGATAATACCATGACCAGCGACCAGCCTCCTTGGTCCCTCTTCGTAGACGGGTCGTCGCGGGCCAGTGGCAGTGGAGCGGGCCTGATTTTAGTGGCTCCCAATGAGTCACATTTCCAATATGCTCTGCGTTTCGATTCTCGTATCTCGAATAATGAAGCAGAATATGAAGCCCTGATCGTCGGCCTCGAATTGGCCATTGTCCTTGCAATTCAGAATCTGTCAATTCATAGCGACTCTCAGCTCATTGTCAACCAAGTCCTTGGCGAATTCGAGGCCAAAGAAGAAAGGATGGCCTTCTACAAGTCTCGTGACCTCATCCTGCTCGTAAAACTAAAGACTTATGAAATAATTCATATTCCTCACGAGAAGAACCAACTTGCCGATTCCCTGGCAAAGCTTGCCTCTGCACCAGAATCCGAGTTATCACATTCGGCCCCCATCGAGCATCGTCAGAACCTAAGTATCGACCACGCAACTCTCGAGCAAGTAATATCGGTACAATCATCCCCATGCTGGATGGATCCCATCATCCTGTATCTCAGAGACGGATACCTACCAAAGGACAAGAAAGCTGCAAGACAAATTCGCCTTCGGGCTGCCAGGTATACCTTGCAAGACGGAATATTGTTGCGCAAGAGTTTTTCCTTGCCCTATTTAAGGTGTCTTCATCCAGAAGAAGCCCTTCGTGTTCTAGACGAAGTACACCAGGGGGCATGTGGTAATCACCCCAGGGGGCGATCCCTAGCATATAAGGCGATGCGGCAAGGATATTATTGGCCCACTATGAAAGCAGATGCAATCGAACTTTCTAAAAAATGTGACAAGTGCCAACGTTATTCACCTATACCTCATGTACCATCCGAACGGATGACTCCAGTTGATAGCCCTTGGCCTTTCGCTCAGTGGGGGGTCGATATCATTGGACCCTTGCCCATGGGAAATGGACAAAATAAATTCACAATTGTGGCGGTTGATTACTTCACCAAATGGGCCGAGGCAGAACCATTAGCCAAGATTACTGAGAAACAGACTACCAAGTTCATATAGAGAAATATCATATGCCGTTTTGGACTCCCTCACACCATAATTACCGACAACGGAATGCAGTTCGACAACGCGGCCTTTGATGAATTTTGTGACAAATGGAAGATACGTAATCTCCGCACTTCTCCATATCATCCTCAGGCGAATGGGCAGGTCGAGGCAGTGAATAAGATCATCAAGCACCATTTAAAAACCAAGCTAGGTGAATGTAAAGGTGTGTGGCCAGAACTTCTGCCAGAAGTATTATGGGCATATAGAACCACGGCTTGTACATCAACAGGTGAAACCCCTTTTTCCTTAGCATTTGGTGTCGACGCAGTGGTACCAGTGGAAATTCAAGTACCCTCATATCGGATCGAGCAGTATGACCCCGCGAGTAATCAGGAAAACCTCCGACTTCATCTTGATCTCTTGGAAGAACGAAGAAATGCCTCCCAAGTACGATTAGCAGCATATCAACAACGTATTGCTCGTTATCGAAATGCTAAGATCCGACCTAGATCCTTCCAGCCTGGAGATTTGGTCCTGAGGCAGCGACTCGGAGTTCCTGCTCTTTCGCTGGATCCAAATTGGGAAGGCCCGTATTGGGTTATCAGGATTGTGCGACCCGGTACTTACTACCTTGAAGACATGCAGGGAAAGCCCGTACGTCGCCCTTGGCATGTGGAACACTTGCTACGATACTATCCCTAGATTCGATGTAGTTCATAACAACATTTTATGAATAAAGTGGAAGATATCTTTTGGTCACTACTCCATTTACTTGGACCTGAATAGCCCTGAAGAGGATGCATACAATCCCTTGGCCAATTGCCTACCTTTGGTAGGGTCGAATTCACCTAGGATGGTCGCATTTCCATTTTATGGATGACCATCCTTCTACCCCTTGTAGACTTAGCCTCAATCGATAGATCAGTCTATCTCCACGAGGGAATGGTCATCACGACCCCCCGGATTGAGCACAATTCATTTCTCAATCGATAGATCAGTCTATCTCCACGAGGGAATGGTCACTACGACCCCCCGGGTTGAGCATAACTCATTGAAACAGGAAGGCATTCAGTGCACAAAGGAAAAGAAAGTAAACAAAAACACTTCTAAAAATATATTTTCATTAATGTCAAATGATTACAAATATATATGCTCGCAAGTACAAGAGGAGAAAACAAAAAGGAAAGTCAATCCCTCGGAGGAGGAGCCGTGCTCTCGACTTCAGGGCCCATTTCTGGAACCCCTCCAGCTTGCGTAGCTTCGGTCGCCTCGTTCTCAGCAGCAGCTTGCTCTTCTGCAGCTATGATGGTCGCGACTCGACCAAATTCCCCCATATCGAAGGATGGGATCATTCGTTGCACTACTCGTAAAAAGCTACACATCCTGGGGGGGGGGGGGGGGGGGGGGGGGGAGTCTGGTGTCTCTCCGTCTCCGGGCAATCGGAGAACGACTGAGTCGGGGATCAGGTATCTCTCCCGTAACTCAGCCAGCCGGTCCTCCGATAGAACAGAAGGATATCCGGCTGCTGTATATCTCCCTGTCGGAACCCTCGCACTGCTAGAAGCAGAGGATTCCGGGGTGGCATCGCCTAGAGGAACGGTGGTCTCGTCAGAGTTTCCAGCCATGAAGGGGTTTTTAAGAAGATTAAGAAAAAGAAAAGAACCAAGGCCTATACCCAGAAAAGAAAGAAAGGAAGAGAAGGAGTGCCGGAGGAAGGAGACTGAGAAAAGACTGTAAAAAATTCCTTTCGAAGAACTTCTGTAGAAAACCAGAGAAATGGCGGACTTCTTATGTTTATAGGCAATCATTCCGCCGCATCTGATGGCACGTGGCAGTCCCTCCTTCGGCGCAGCACTCGAGCAGGCACGCCCATTAACTCCTCAAACATGTGGCGAGCGCCTCTTCATTTTTTGTCTGCGGAAAGGCTGCGGAAAGCTGGCGCTCATTAATTCCAGCCCATCATGTGAGGTTCCGTTCAGGATGAAGGCAGCGGGCGGTTACGTGTGGTAGTGAGCTAAGTCCTTCCCTTAAAAATTCTTGGCAGCAAGGACTTGGGGGGCATCTGTTATAGGCAAAATAATGGAGATCAACTCAGTTATTAAGATTGTACACGGACGCCCATTCGACTCTCGAGATCATCTGATCGAGAGTCGCAGATCGGGTAAATACGGAAGTATCCATTGGACTCTCGAGGTCATCTGAGCGAGAGTCGTAGACTGGATAAGCTCGGGACACCCACTCGACTCTCGAGATCATATGCTCGAGAGTCGCAGAATGAGTAAGTGCGGGACGCCCATTCGACTCTCGAGATAAGCTGATCGAGAGTCGCAGATGGACCAATACGGAGCATCTATTCGCAAGGCATCGAGCTCCCATAGCCGATAGTCAGATAAAGCAAAGCAGAGATTCTCTTCTCGATCTGCGAGCAGACCTTCTCACGAGTCAGTGAAAAGGATTACATCCGAATGAGCGAGCACTAGGACTCGCGACCATATTCCAACATACAAACAGCTTTTTCTGTGGCGACACCCCTTAAGCCTTCAGTACTAGCATCCGATTCCCGTCAAGCAGCTTGTCCAATCCCTCTGCGACACCAAGCAGGGCTACACCTAGTTCGGTGGTTTCCGCCCCGTCGGCGTCTCCTTCCTTTTCGCTGGCTATGACTCCAACTACGGTCTCCAGCTCTACATGAGCAATCAGCGTTACTACTACGCCTACCAGCAGCCCGGATAGGTCGATTTTGGGATCTTCTCTGGTGGTTCCGAATCTCAAGGGATTGCCATCAAGAAACGTGATTACCAAAATAAGTCATTGGGTTAGATCTCGCCTTTAAGGATAAGGATCTTATCCTAGCAAATCAGTGGGATCTCAGTATCGTACACGAAATCAGCGGGATTTCGATATCTTACGTAACAGATTGGATCGCTTCAGATCTATATAAAGGGATGACTCCATTAAAGAGAAAGGTACACACAATATTCAATCTCTGGCCTGTTTTTTACCTGGTTATTCTTCTTCTTGCTTCGGCCTGACTTAAGCATCGGAGGGCTAACGGCTGGACACCAGTCACCCTTAGTTGCTTTCTGTCTTCTTTCAGGTCCGGCGGAGGATGGTATCTGTTGGAGAGAAGGTGAACGTCCGGAGGATCCAGTTACAAAATCTGACGTTAACAAGCTAAGTATACTAGCATGTTACCAGACATATCATGCAATGTTGGCTTTGAATGGCCCAATATATATATACAGAGAGTGGGACCCGAATTGTGGGCCCCTTTGGAAATGTAAGGGTCTTCGCGGCATAGCCCACTTGAGACCACATCGGCCCCATACTTGGGCCTGCACATACAAAATAGGCCGACAAAAATAGTGTACGACATGGATAAAATGTACATATCAAATGAAGGATCATGGTGGGACTAAACAAATACATCACGTTGGAACCCACAGGGTGGGCCACCTGCTGGGTTGCGTGGTACCCAGATGGGTTCCAAGAAGTTTTGAATCAAGCAGATATTTGTGTTTTCTCCTCCATCCATATCCATGTGATCTTATGAATAGGTTGGATGACAAATAAACATCATTGTAGAGCCTGGGAAGGTTTTAACGGTGGAAATCATTATTCCCACTGTTTCCAATGGCATGACCCACTTGACATTTGGATATGCTTAAATTTTGGGCTCAGCCACTAAAAGGAGCTGGAAAAAAAACATATGGACGGAATGGGTAAAGCACGTACAATCTAGGTGGGCCCAACTGAGTTTTCGATCAAGCTGATATTTTTGTTTTCCCTTCCACATGTGTGTGGACTCATGAACAGGTGGATCTCAAATAAACATCATGGTGGGTCCCACGAGGTGGGCCACTGCTGGGCAACGTGTCCAACACGCTGCCTCTAGTGTGGACCCAAAAGGTTTTGGACCGAGCTGATAATGGGTTTTCCATCCACCTAGGTCTGTGTGACCTCAGCAACAGGTCAGATGGAAAATAAACCTCACGGTGGGGCCCTACACGTGATATAGTGGGACCCAAATTTATTTATTATTATTATTATTTTTTTCAACGGTGGCCATTCATCTCCATTTCTTCCTGTGGTGAGGCCCACCCAAGATCGGGATCTCCTTATTCTTTGGGCTTGGGCCCTGAAATGATCTGGGAACACAGATGGACGGCTAGGGTAGAACAAATACATCATGGTGGGTCCCACAAGGAGGGCCACCGATGGACGGCTGAGGAACCCAGCGTCCGAGGACGCTGGGTACTCCCAGCGTCAGAGAGGGTACTCCTCTCCTTCTTCTTTCTTTCTTTCTTTCTTTTCTTTTCTTTTTCTTTTCTTTTTATTCTCTTGGTTTTGGTCCAGTGGGGCCCCACATAAGGCTTATCCACTCCGTCTATCAGGTTCCCCAGCTCATGGGGGACCCAACGAGTCTAATATTGGACAACTTATAAGGTCTACAAAATGAAAGATGGGCCAGAGAAATTTCAACGGTAGAAGTCTTTATCCCTACTGTTTCAGGTGGTACGGTCCGCTTGAGATTTGGATATGGTTCATGTTTGGGCCTTGGCCCTAAAATGGCCCAGGGAAACAGATGGACGGTGTGGATTTGACACAAACATCAAGGTGGGTCCCACGAGTGGGGACCTCCTCCAAGCTTCAACGTCCTGACGCTGGACGTTCACAGCGTCTCCGACGCTGGAACCGTCCAGGGTTGGGCTTTATTTATTTATTTATTTATTTTTCTTTCTTTTGTTTATTTCAAGTGGGGCCCACATGAGTGTGATCCACTCCATTCATCAGGTTCCCCAACTCATTGGGAACCTAATGAGCCCAATATTGGGCAGGTGAAACGGTCTATAAACGTCACGGTGGGCCCAAGAAGTTTCGACAGTGGGCTCCATTGTCTCCACTGTTTTCTATGGTGTGGTCCACCTGAGATCTGGATCTGCTTTATTTTTGGTGTCTAGCCCCGAAATGGTCTGGAGAAACAGATGGACGGCGTGGATCGAATACATGCATCAAGGTGGGTCCCACGAGTGGGGACCCATGTTCAACGCCCAAAGGGCTTTAAGTCCAGGCGCTGCTAGGTAGCAGCGTCCTCTGGATGCTGTCTGTCCAGCAGCCAACTCTCTCTTCTTCTCTTTTTTTTTCTTTGTTTTGTTGTGCCTTGATCAATGGGGTCCACACATGCAGGATCCACTCCATTCATCAGCTGGGCCATCTCATGGTGGGCCCAATTATCTTTGGATCAAGATAATCCTTGTATTATACTTCATCTAAATCTTTGTGTTTCAAAGAATGGAGAAAATGAAAATAAAGCATCATGGTGGGCCACATAAGGTGGTCCATGTCGTGGCAGCGTGCGGGGCACACTGTCTCACAACATGGCCCACTTGTGGGCCCGAAAATGAAAGGAAAAGGAGGAAGAAAGGGGAGTTTTTGTCCCCCCTTAGCACTCACTCGAAATTGGACGGTTGGATCGAGTCGGATAGTCGATCGGATGGTCTGGATGATGGTTGGGGCCCTCCAAGCTTGGTTCCTCCCTCTAATCTCTCTCTTTCTCTCTCTTCTTAGTCTCTTCTCTCTCTCTCTTTCTCTTTCTCTCTCCTTCTCTCTAATGGAGTGGCTCGTATGGCACTTCTTGTAGGGACTTTGGGACATGGATGGCATTAGAAAAGGGAATGATGATAGCAAGGGGATAGGGTAATTATGAGAGTGGATGGCTTAGGTATGGGCTTAAGTTGACTTGTGAGGAGAGAGAGAGATGTACTTGATGAGACACTTGATTGATTGATGCTTGATTGATTGATGGGATGTTGATTGATTGATGGGACAACCTAGGGATTTATGCAAGTGGGGCACACAGCATACATGTGTAGCGTGGCCCGCCTTGATTTGCACACATGTATGCATCTTTCAAACTAGGTATCGAAACGGAGCGTGTCGCGCGGCGTTGGAGTCGTGGCGTCCGCGCGATCGCTGGGGTACAAGTCTCGGGTCGTTGCGGTACTAAAATAGGGTGTCTGATCGAAACTCGCCGGTTTGGACTATTCCAAGTATGCCGAGTTCGGAAAAGAGGTGTACGGAGGGCTAATTAAGGTATGGGTGTTACACTAAACATCTAAAGGTCAAGAGAGAGAAAGTCCATCTTCATATGAGCTTTGAATGCTTCATCTTGTGATCAAACATAAGGAAGGTGGCTTAGAATACTTAGGATTAGAGAATAATGGTATAGGCAATAAGGGTGGCTTCTAATGCACTAAAATCTCTTTTTAGACAAAAAATCGAGCTAAACTTTATATAAAGAAAGCTCTAACGGCTACTAATGACTCTTTGCTAACTGGACGTGACTCAACGCTGACTGGTCAGCTGATAGCCACGACCAGTCTATCTAGGGCCAGGGACAGAGGTTTGTTTCTGTCCAACCTCGAGCCCTGGGTGACCGGTCGACAATCGGTCTTTAACCAGTTTTAAGACCGGTCGAATTAGGCCATGGGACTGGTTTGCTTGCTGTCCCATTTCGTCCACTGACGACCAGTCGGCTAAAGGCTGCGATTGGTTGGCAGACACATGAGTTATGTTGTTTGTCTGTCTTAATTTACAGTAGGTCATGCAACCTCTTAGGTCACTACTTGGGTGATCTTTTGGGACACCTAGGGGCTATCCAAGATGACTAAAGGTATAACTATTGGTGCAAGGTCATCTAGAGGTTTTGATTTTAATTAGGGTTGAAGGTTTAAGGCTCACCAAGGCATCTATTTTACCTTTTTCTTCTTCCTTGATGTAGCAGGTTCACTTGAGTCTTCAGTCTTCATCTTCTTTAAGCTCAACTGACACCTAAACGCATTGACCTATATAATTGACAAATAAGGTGCACTAGTATACCACAGAAAATTGCACTAATAGAAACTTTTGACAAGGAATGAAGGAACAAGAGAGAAAGAAGCTCGTTGAAGTCCATGAGTAAGGTTGGGATTGGGGATAACCAATTATCTCTCTCTCTGGTAAAAAAGTGTTTGATCTCCCATTTCCTTCTCACATCTCACCAAGCTTGTACTTTTATTATAAAAATTCCTTTACTTGCATTCTATTATTACTTCTACTTTTCTTTTCTTTTGCTTTGGCTGGTTAGAGTAATGTTATACAATTAGTCTCCATAGTCTGACTCTGGATGTAGATTTTCTAGAACCTAGTTAAACCCCTAAAATATCCTAAAGTAGAGACTGTATATTGTGCACGCAAAAAATGGTGCCTAGTCCTTTCTATTTTATCATTGAAGCTCTTACTCAGAATCTTTAACAATAGACTAGCCAAAAGAGTCACTCAAGTCAAGAAATCTTACGATTCCCTCGCTCACAAGCAATTCTACAGTGGCCATAATTTTAAGCTTCATTAGCCAATGACAACTCTAAGTCAAACACATCATTATACATGATTCAATATTACACTCCATCTTTGCCCCATTTATAAAGAAAATTGGTCCAAAAGCGAGGGATGAGGCTCCCCCGGGACATATAGTTAATATTCTATAGTGAAAATTAAAGATTGATAGTTTTCTAAATTGAGACCAAAGTGCGCTTAGTAGAAACCCAAAAGTAGCGTGTTAGGACTCTCTTGTATGAGTGGGAGGGCACTATCTTTACAAAGTAGTATTATAGGACGTTTTTAAGCTTTTTTTTCTTTCCACATAGTCATTAAACTTCATAAAACTATTGTTAGGCAACCCCAAGTGTAGGGTTGCATTGTAGTAATAATTCAGTTATGAGACCAAGATCAACCTTAGAGATTATAAGGAAAATAAATTATGAAGAACTAACTAAACTAGAAAGCTTTACTGGTTTGGTATAAAAGGCATAAACATGAATTATTTAGAATAAAATTTTAAAAAACAGAAGAACTAGAGCGTTAAGGATCCACTCATAGCAATCTTCAATGATAATTCATTCATCAAGTACAAACACACAATTAGAATCGAATTCCTATATCTATCTAATCAGAAGATATCACATTCAAAAGCTCATACACAATCAAGCAAAATTTGAAAATTCTGAACTTCTAGTTCTACTTCAACTACGGAGAACTTGAAATAATAGATCTAGGGTTTCCACAATCAAAATCTCATAATAGCATGATGATCAATGTTAGAAACTCATAAGCATCTCATGTACTTGGCACAAGAGATCTCAGAATTCTCTAAAATTACCAACTTTATTTAAACTAGAACTTGAAAAATCCAAACTTCAACTTAATGTACTTAAATAAACGAATTAAATATTGAAAAATTAACTAGATGCTTCACCCCTTAGCCCTAGCTAAGAGGTCTATCCAATAAAAGACATGATTAACTAGGAAACAAAAGAAAAATTAGAAAACATGAACTAAAACTAGAAAAATCTAGAAAACTGATGAAAGAGAAGCTCATCTCTGAATTTCTCCACCTCTAGCACATCTGGGACTCTTTTAGGATGATTTAGAAATAAAGTAGAGGTCTCATTTTCTAATAAAAATTGCACACTGCTTCTCCAGGTGCGTGAGATTTTCACACTTACGTCGGTCGTGATAGATGCTTCAATGGATTGAACAGAGCTTCGATGGATCGTAAATGGCTGCGATGGAATCGAAAGTAGTCTAAAGAGTTGCAAACTTTTCAACCTATTTTTTTATGGATTGAACTTCACTTTGAGGGATCAAAGTGTAATTTTCGATGGCTCGAAACCCATTTCGATTGGATCGAAATCAATTTGGAGAGTTGTTCAAAATTATGGTGTTACAGGTATGTTCAATGGGTTCTTCAATGGATCAAACACCAATCGAAATCATTTTACAATTGATTGAAGACCAATCGAAGTTGTCTATTTCTACATTTTTTTTATTTTGAACTCCAAACTCTCTGCCACTTGGATTCTTCCTCTCTTTCCTTCTTAGCTTGATCTTTAAAATATTCTAAGGGCCTATTTGATTTTCCTGAGAAATGAAAATACCCTGGAAACAAGTTATTATTACTTCTTTACCTGTTTGAAATTCGGTGTAATTCCTACCTCAAAAATCGGTCCAAAAGAAGTAGTTTAAAATTATGGGCCCCACTGTGATATATATGATATATCTGCTCCGTCCATTAGTTTTACTTAAAATATTTTAATACATGAACCAAAAAATGAGGCTGATTCAACATTCAAGTGGCCCACACCATAGGAAACAATGATAATAAGAAGCTTTTAACGATAAGTGTTAGATTCCCTTTTTCCTGAGGTGTGGTCCACTTAAGCATTGGATTTGCTTCATTTTTTGGTCCATGCCCTGTGTTCATTTGCCAGAAAAGATGAATGGTGTGGATAAGCCACATACATAACGGTGGGCCCCACCTATATTGCACATTCTCCTCAATTTTAGCAAACAAAAGTAGGCAGTCAAATCGTACATGAGGAACGACATAGGAATTACTCAGGAAATAATCTTATATATTTACATTGCATTTACCTGAGAATTGGAAAATCAAATAGGCCCTAAGTAGTCCCTTTTAGCAATGAATACATGAAGTCTATCTCTTTTTCCTCTAAACATAAATACATATATAAGATCTCTTCTTTAACACTCAAAACTATGCAAATGTGTGATGAATTTGAGTTTAGATATGCACAATTTAGAGCTCAACAACTAGCCAATTGATGACTCCTACAATTTATTAGTCCCCGTAGGTCAGAAGTCCCCAAAAGGGCTTTAATCAACAGATGAAGGCTAACAAAAAGGAATAATCATGGTTGTGTTTGGTTGCACCAATTTCATGATTAATCAGTCTAATTTGGTGCAAATTTTCATAGGAAATTTTACAAAGAACTACCAATTAATCTAGAATTTACATTCCATACCTTTTTCAAAAGGGTTTTAAAAAAGCTACATCATTAACTCATATAACTATCATCCACTGCCTTGGGTCACCTTGTTGGTCCAAACAAATGGGTTGGTGGGTGGGTCCCACTATGGTGTCTATGTGGTATCCACCCTGACCACCAAGTGCTTCTCCACTTGTAGGCCAAAGGCCCAAAATTCAGTTCCATTTATGATTCAGGTGGACCACATGATTGGAAATAGTGTACAGGACAATGCTCACTCTTCTAATTGCTTTCATTAGTGTGGCCCACGTGAATCATGGATGAGGATGACTTTTTGGATACAAGTATAAAATATTGTGTGGAATCTAATGGTTGGAATGGATATTATATTAGTATCACTGTAGACTGTAAAAAATCAAGGGTGGATTTCTTTCCCAAGAAATCGTATTGCTTGCAGAGTTACTCACTACACTTTCATTGTACCAAGTAAACTTGGTTGGGCCCACCTTGAATAAATGTGATTTATCCATGCAGTTCATCCATTTTTTCGGCTAATTTTATGGGTTAAGCCCAAAATTGAAGTATATCAAAAGCTCAAGCGGACCATAACACAGGAAACACAGGGAATAATGATTTCCACTGTTGAAACCTTACTAGGGCCCACAGTGATGTCTATTTGTCATCCAACCTGTTCATATGATCACAAAGACATGGATGAAAGGAAAACACAAATATCATCTTGATCTAAAACTTCTGTGGCTCCCAATAATTTTTCAACAATAGACATTCAACCACACTGTTTCCTATGGTGTGGTCCACTTGAGCTTTGGATATACTTCACTTTTTGGATAAGCATTAAAATTATCTGTTAAAACGGATAGAACAACTAGATAAGGTACATAAATTACGGTGGACCCCACAGAGTTTACTTACCCAATCCGCTTCCCTCTCCAACTATTTCCTTTGGTGTGGGCCACCGGAATTACAAGTCAACCTGGGTTTTTTTTGTGTCTTGGCCTGATAAGGGATTAAATATCCAATTGCCTGAGTGGATCTTACGTATGCATTCACGGTGGGCTCCGTCGAAATCAATAGCGGCCTGGTAGAATTTAGGTTTTTTTTCTAAATATTAACCATCTGGTAAAGTTGGAGAGGGAGCGTGGGGCTTTATTTTTTGAGGGCCACCGTGATGTATTTGTGAAATCCACTCTGACCTCTAGATGCATAATCTAGCTAAGATTTGAAAATTCAAGCTGACTTGTGATTCTGGTGGGCCACACCAAGGAAAATTGTTGGGAGAGATGTAGGCAGTTGATTTTCTATGTCCACCATGATGATTATATGAAATCCACTCCAACCATTAGATGCCATACCAAAATTTAGGCCTAGAGCCTAAAAATCAGGCATACCTGTGATTCAGATGGACCGTACCAAGGGAAACAATTTGAAGGGTGTCCGTTACTCATTGCACCGTTTCTAATTATGTGGTTCACCTGAATCATGGATTGAGGTGAGTTTTTTTCCCCATGAGGTAACACACCTGATAGTTGGGGTGTATTTTACGTAAACATCATAGTGGGGCCCACCCAAGAAGCCAACCCATTTGTTGGCAGGCCCACTCAAGCGGCTGAAAACTTAAAAAAAAAATAATAATAATAATTATCAGAAAGTTAATTTCATATCAATTAGGTAGTTTCTTGTAAAATCCCCAATTTCAAAATACGAAATTCGGTGCAACCAAACGCACCCTAGATCAAAGAATTATTTTTATGAGAAAACTTAAAGATGCTAGAAACGACAACATTGGCACGAACCCTAGGAACGACAGCATCGATGGATTGCCTTACGAGCTCAACTGACAAATACGCTGTCTCATGGATAAGCTACTGGAAAACTGACAAGAAAACAAGAATCCGTAACTACTGATTGAAAGGTTCGAACCCGATGAACCCAATGAGTATGTTTGGGCAAAGTCTCGTCCCATGGTCCACTATTTGGATGCCCTGATGGATCCATAATATTGTCGTAGAGGTTCTAAACATATAGAGAATGACCAATTTATAAAATATAAATTATTAAATAGCCCTGCCGACAGGACTTTCACAAGAAAGACGAAGGTGTCTCATGGCAAAGAATCAACGTCGCTGGGACGTATGACGGCCAACCTTTCCTTATATCGGGCCCACCTGTAACTTAACCACCCAAAATATCAGGCTCTACATTATCACAGAAATGGATGGTAACAGAAGAAAATGGCCAGCAGTCATCGGCCGTCCAGGTGTTGCTAGCCTGGAGAATGTAAAGACCTGATATTTGGAGCTGAGCATGTTTGAGGGAGGCCCACCAGATGAATGGCCCTGATCTCCCGCACGTGTTTCATTGACTAAATTCCAAAGGAATGTCTAACTATATATGAAACCTCTTTTTCTTGCCTTCTTCTCTCACTGTTGAAGTTCCAGCCCTGTTTTGATCAAGAAAATGAGAATGTAAATTGGGTGAATCCATGAACTGGTAAAATTCATGGATTTGCATTGGATTTGATTCGGTGACTTTCAATATCTACCGTTTAGGAATCCAACTACAAATTCACAGATTTAAGAACATTTATTATAATTGTAAAAAAACTGTAAAAAAGAATTACATTTTTTTAAACAATCTCTTGTTTTGAAAAGTTGTAAAGTTCTTACACGTCTTAAGGATTTCAATTTGCCCCAACTCCAGGAATTTTTAGAGTAGATTTAGAAAATCCATGAATGTTATAAATCCTCAACAAAAAATAAATGTGGGAGATTTGAAATCAGTGGTTTCACAAATGTAACCATATAAAGATCAGGGATCGAGTGTCCATGTGGTGCAGATGGGTGTGTGAAATGTGGGTGTGTGTAAAAATAAAAAATAAATAGAGAGGGAGGGAGAGAGAGCCGGGGGGTGGTTATATAGAGAGAAAGATAAGGAAATGTTGGTCATCTCTTGTAGTTTGGGCTGATGTCCTAAAATGACTAACACAAGAGATGCGTGGAGTAAATGTCACACAATTATCATAGGGGGGCTCTAGATGGGCACATGCGTAGGCATGTGTTACATGGAGTGAAAGATAAGAAATGTTGCTGGACGTTTTTTATCCATTTCCGACCGGTCGTATGACCTGTCCTTGGAGGCCAACGACCAATCCTCAAACTGGTCTACAGGTAATCAGAGACTGTTTTTCTTTTAAAAAAAATGTTGCTGTCCAAAAACATTTCTTCAACCAACCAGTCGCTTAGGCTTAGTACAAGGCCTGATATAGGTTGGATTTCAACCTCCTTTTAAGGTGCCCAAGCAAGGTGGTTTCCCTAGGTTTTTCCAAGGTTTGGCACCTACACAATAGAGGTCCAAGGTTGATCAATTTGACCTTAATATCGTGGATCAAATGGCTCAAATTAAGTATGACTAGAATGTTATTTTAACAGGGTGTTTTGGGATCCTATGGGTTGTCTATATGCAACTTACTTTCTGAACTGTCTATATGCAACTTACCTTATTTGGCCTTCTGTCGACCGGTCGGGTGACCAATTTAAGCATGAAAATCTGCTGCTTTATCTATTTTATTTTGTAGCAGTTCATGCAACTTCTTAACATTCTTTTGGTGATCTTTTGGGACATCTAATGCTAATCTAAGATGACTAAGGGTATGCCTAATGATCATGGTCATCTAGAGGTTATAGAGCAGATCCATCTTGAGTTTTAGGTCTTCATCTTTATTAAACTCAACCGACACTAGACTTACTGACCTAAGTGATTGACAAATAAGGTGCACTAGTATGCCACAGAAAAGTGCACTAACAATTTTCACCTTTGTCAATTACTTACAAAAACCTATCCTACCAAAACAAATACATGAACAAGAGATTACATTGGTAATGAAATAAATACAGGACTCTTGACATGCCTAACTAAGCAGCTCCTCTTCAGTTTTCTCCCCCATAACTTGTCAATCCATGCATCACAAAACATAGCAAACTAGTTTTGGTGGGACTTGATCTTTCTCTCCCTTTTTGTCAGCAATTGATAAACTATTCTCTCCCCCTTAATGATACATCAATTAAGGTTAAGGTATGAGTAGTGAAATTGCGTCGGGTAGCCTAACACGACACCCTACGCATACGCGTGCGGAAGCTTGAGGAGCAACTAGAATTATGGCTGAACCTATAGGAGGGGGGGTATAAGGACCTTTTAAAATTCTTTTCGCCTACTTTAACAAATCAGCAAATTAAAATACGTAAGCGATTAACACTTCGGCTTCCAAGCCTAAGTGGGTCCAATTAAAAGACTAGCAAGAATGAGAGCAATAAGCAACCTAGTCTAAGTGACTCATGTGGACTATAGAGGATGGATTAAGAAATGCTCAAGTCAACATGAGGTAGTGAAAGTACATCTTGTGAGTGTGGATGCCTATTAAGTGCCTAGCATACATTCCTAACTAAGCATTCATAATTAACCAATTAAATGCAATGCATTAAAGAGAAATGTGCTCCAATACAATCACAAACACAAGGATGTATAGTGGTTCAACTACTTGTCTATTCCACTCCCGGTTCAAGTACTCAACCCTTTTGAGCACACCGGCATTCACTAGGGAGTTTAAATCTGGTTCCTCCCAACCAAGGTGTTTTAACTCGGATCCACCCAACCGGGGAGTTTACAGGTTCCTCCCAACCTACACGTTTGCACCCGTGTTGGTGGCTCCCCCTTGGAGACTTTGTTTTAGGCCCGACTAACGTGCCAAGGAACAGTTGACGTCCCTAGATTTTAGGCCCAACTAATAGGCCAAGGATCGGCTAACGACCCCGGGGCGAGTTTGTCAAACAAACTCTACACTCAACTCCCACAGGGAATTGAGTGGATGGACTCTTAACAAGACAACCTTACTTGTCGGATTGAGCCCCTTGTTGCGCCGTTTTGGGTTGCTTCTTCTCGCTCTCTCGTGCTTGAATCAGCTCCCCTTGTGCTCCCTCGATCGTTGACGCCATCGCTTTGCCAAGGCTTCAGCTCCAACGATCAGCTACCTTGCATGTGATGCTCCATTGGAGATGCTCAAGGTGCTAGGGAATGGTGAATCCTCTACAAATGGTAGGAAATGGGTTTCCTAGAGGAATACACCTAAATGGACTCCTAGGTAGTGTTTAGACAAAGGATTTAACTATCATCAAGGTGTCTAAACCCTAGGAATCAAGAGGAAACAAGTCCAATTCTCAAGATGCCATTGAATGGCCCAAGCTTGTGATGAAAACACAAGGAGAATGGCTTGCTATGGGTTTGGGATAGATCCTCTAATGATTTCTAGCAATTGTGGCTTCTATCTCCTCAAAATCCCCTCTCATAGCTCAAAAAACGAATCCCCCTTTTAAATAGATTTTCTTCCAACGGTAAAAAAACGGGCAGATTCATGCATCTCCGATTGATCGGAAAAAGTGTCCGATTGATCGGAGCACAGTCCGATTGATCGGAGACAAGTCCGATTGATCGAAAATCTATTCAGAGAAGTCTCTGGAAGAAATTCCGATTGATCGAAAGACTGTCCGATTGATTGGACGGCCCCTTCCGATGGATCGGAAGACTGTCCGATTGATTGGAAATATGTCCAGTGAGTTTTTAATTTTTTCTGGGACAATTTCCGATTGATTGGAATTTCTGTCCGATCGATCGGAGTCCTATCGGAGCACCTATCTGATTGATCGGAGTCCTATCGGAAACTGCTGTTTGAGCCTTTTTTATTGCAGCAGCTTCCACCTCTTTAATTAGTCTAATTTATCATATTTTTCATGGAGTTCTAAGACTAATGATGATGACTAAAGGTATACCTAGGTGGTGCAAGTCATCTAAGAGGTTATGGGTTAGGTTTTGGTCAAGACAAGGCACACCAAGGCATCACATTTACCTGTTTCTTCTTTCTTGATGCAACCGGGCCACTTGAGTCTTCGGTCTTCGTCTTCATTAAGCTCAACCGACACTAGACCTACTGACCTAAGTAATTGACAAACAAGGTGCACTAGTATACCACAGAAAAGTGCACTAACAAGTAGATAGTATGTCGCAATTATCAAAATAAACACATGCTAATAAGGAGAGTATAGGGTGCATGAAAATTAAAACATGGAGCATGCAATGATAGAGATTCTCACCAGAAAACTTGCGTGACTCATCCCTCGGAGCATAGTTAAAGGCATGATCATCGGTCAGTATTACTACCACAACAAAGCATTCAGGAGTGTTCACATTCCGTTGCACACAACTCTTCTGACACCCTCTAATGACCGAGCACCAAACGATGTATGCTGCTCAGCTCGGAAAAGCATTAGTTGATCCATGACGTTCGACTCCGATAGAGTCGACACCAAGGCCCACGGGCTACTTAGAGTCATTCAGAAAGAAAAACAGAGGAACTATATATTTATTTATCAAAATATCATTACCAAAGACCCAGTAGGGCAATTACATTATAGAAGACCCAACAGAGCTATTATAAGGTAGAGAACCAATAACGAAGAAGGAAGTGAGAGTAAAAGAGGGAAAAAGAAGACTAAGCTGAGTCATGTCTTCAGCTTCACCTCACACCTCCTTCAAGTCTTCTCTTCCCTACCAAGCGGTCCAAGCTGGATAAGAAGAGACAAAGACGTCCATGCGTAAAGAAATTATGGTGTAGGAGTTCCCATACTAAAAGCAAATTTCTGCTAAGCATGGAGGCCATACCATTATGGTGCAGGAGTTCCCACACCAGAGGTAGATAGCAGCCAAGCATGGAAGCCACATCATTAATCAACGAATTTCGCTCCTCTGGCAATAGTTCCCACATCAGAGACAGATTGCAGCTAAACGTGAAGTTAACACCATTAATCAAGGATTTATGTTCCTCTATCCATAGTCAATGTTTACTAACCACGTCTAAGGCATTGACCCAAACACCAAATTCTTTAAGGGTCAAAGAATTATCTCCACTCCAAAACTCAAAAAAGCAGATGGTTGTAGAAGGAACAATCATGGCTATTCACCTATCTAGATTGAGTAAGGAAACAATCGAAGGAAGCCTTTTATACAAACTATACGGTCGTTTCATCTCTCAAAGTTGCCACACATCAGCATCCGATTGATAGTTATCCCTCCAAGAAATACTCCGTCTTCTGAGCATAATTAATGAGGGCGAAAATTGAGGATCGCTTTTAATCTCATCTCGTAAAACTCCCACCACGCGGCAAGCTGCTACTCGCGGAAACAACACAGAAAACGAGGGTCAGCTCATTCCTTAAGAACTTACTCTCAAACCGATTGAAATCAGACTTGAGAGCAGGGGGGCTTACTGTTATGGGTAAATCTGGGCCATCCCCAATTTGATCATAGAACCAATGATGACACCTAATCTCGAGTATGTGCATCTTCGGTGTTTGTTATATTTCGCCCGATCGACACCCTTTACCGACCTCGCGGTATTGCGCTTAGAATTTCGTACTCGGGGATGTCCAACTTCGGGTAGGCGCTCGGCTACCTATTAAGGATGAGCGCCTTTTTCGAATATGCGTTTAGTCCTCACCAATACCTGAACAATCCTTGACGAACGACATTTAACTTCTGCTCGGGTTTTTGCTGAGTGCTTGCTAGATCCGCACGTTCGTCTACACCGATCGTCATATCCCGAATGTTCAAGATTCGAGTAATGTCATCTGTAAATTACGGGATCTAATTTCGAGAAGCTACCAGGCGAGATATCCGCCATACGCAGAGAATCTTATGAACCACCTTAAAGGCGGTCATAGTATCTGGCCATGATTACGACTCACTTACATAAGAAATCGTATCTTTGTGCAATTAGAATCCTAGCCTAATACGGTAAGGATATATACTATAAGAAGCCCTTAATGCTACGAATTAAGGTACGCACTATGGAATACATTCCTATACGTAGCTTCTATAAGCTTTCTCCACCATCATTGACTTAAGCATTAGAGAGCCATCAGCCAGGACCCCCGGTGGCCATCCTAACCCTTGGTGGTGTTTGCAGGCTCCATTGATCCAGTCTATCCATCTTTGATCGTAGATCAAACGACGGAGATTCAAGTTGGTCCCTGATCAACATCTGCTAACGTGTTTTAGCGTTAACATAAGGTATTATTCAAATCACAAATATTGAAATGAATTAACTCGAAAGTTTAGGATTTTCTAATACCACTTGAAAATAATTTTTAGTTATTTGAGAATAGGCATATACACATCATATTTCCCTTCTAGTTCAATTTTAAGCTTTGATATAAGTTCTAAGTTCATCATTCTTTTCATTGAATGATAATTAACATGATTTAGCCTAAAATCCACTATATAAATGGAAGTACCACTAACATGCCAGGTACGTAAGAGTAGATTGACTAATGTAAAATGAAGTTCTAGATATCTTTAACCTAATAAAGCATCCAAAGCCCACACTGTGAGCGTGCATCCTTGTGGAGTTTTGGACTGAAGTTTTGCCAAGGCTAAAACTCCTCTTACCGCTTAGACATAAAAAAGCTTTTAAGAAAGTTTCTATTTCTAATATATTATTTAGTGTCTAAATTTATTATTTTATTTTTGAATTTTATATTTCTTAAAATACAACACTTAACATTGCCATTTTGATTAACTGAAATGGTTAAGACGATATTTGCATATAAAATGAAAATGGAACATTTCGAAATTAATTTCAAACAACACCGTGGGGCGCACTACCAAGTTACAGATCTGCTTCATGCCCCCGCACCACGTTGCTAGAGGTTGGGATCGCTCATCATCCGCCACCACATTCGGATCTAACATTGACCCCCTAATGATTTATCATTTTCTTCTTTATACACTTGGGTCCCCATAATCCATATGGAAATATAGAATAGGGTAAAGATGGGCTTTAGCCATTGGAATTGGCGTCCTTTTCAGTAACCCAAACCATTTATATAGTGGGCCTAGCTGTGGATGGGGATCTCCAAATGAACCATTAGGCTAAAATATTTCAACCCATATTGGATTACTAAAAGAGTAAGGACACACTACGTTCGTATACAAAGCAAAGGAATCAAATTGTCAAAAAGCATAAATGTTTCAATCGAAGAGTATTTTATTTATTTATTTTATGTACCCCATCAATGGTGCGGCCCATCATATAAAGGGTTTGGATCATTGAAATATGATCTGCAACTAAAGGCTAAGGACCGGATATCTCCTATAGCAATGCGTTGGACGCATTGTAGCAAACCCTTGTGTAGTTGAATATTGGATTATCCTGCTCTAAAGATCAGTTAGATGATAATGATGATGCATTATTCTAATTATAAGATGCCTATAGTTTGTTTTAGAGCTGTGCCTTTGTGGGGGACCACATTTTCCGTGCCTCCGTGTTATTCAGAGTACATGCCACCCATGGTGTGGGATCCAATTAGGTGGGCCACATTGTTCATATCTTGGACAAAAAATAAGCTAGCTGTTTCATTCAAGTGGGCCCAGGATACAGAAGAGAAGACATATTTATTTAACCATTCATTGGTTTTGTACACTGCGGCCCCATCTGATCAGGAGAGTTAAATGCCTATATTTTAGGCAAGAAGATCTAGATAGTATGGCCCACCTGGTGAAAACTCTCATCTCCGTACAATTGGTATGCTGGCGCCTGAGGTTGCGTGCACTTGGGTAGACCTCTATATATGCGTGTGGGCTCAGCAAGAGGTTTGCTAAGATGAATGCCCCGATGTAACGTATTCCAAAGTAACACAATAATGCAATCTTATCTATTGGATTTCTTTTTAACCCTGACCGTTTATGTGATAGAACTCTCTTTAGATTGATGATGACAGAAAAAAAAAGATCAGATTGAATGTTTCATCCCCTTGATTCCACAAACATTACGATGACCGTTCACTTCCAAAGCAAAACAGACAAATTTTAAATAGTTGAAAGACAATCCAGATTGAAAGGATTAAGTCTCCATGTATGACATTGCAATTATGTGTCGGATGGGTTGGAGTATGGACAACAACTAGCTGAGAAGTAGGAAGACGGAAGGTGGATCCAACCATTCTTCTAATGGGTGAAGTACGTGAATGAGCAAATGGTTCAATCCATCGTTTTCCCCAATGTACGTTCGAGTTGAATTTTAAGTTGTGGCCATTAACGCAAAGGACAGCTATATTGATTGATGTTATAGATTCTTTGTCACATGCCTGCCACCTGTTTTCAGTCGGTGAACGTCCCTTTGCAATCTAGCCATGTCCAAATTGAAACCTACGATTGCAGGCAGTCTTACAAATATTGCCTAGATTTTACCAAAAAAAAAAAAACCCAAGGAATTTATTAAATAAATAAATCTTAACGGATGGTATTTGGATGATAATTAACTTAATTAATAGTGTAGCTGGTTGAAACCTTTTTTTGAAAAAGTTGCCGAGTAGTAAATACCTAATTAATGAGGTAGTAATTAGTAAAATTTCCTAATTAATAATATGTATTTACGTTTTAATTTTTTAATTGCAATAAAGTAATTTAGTATTTTATTTTTTAGTAGATATTCACGATAATATCAAAATTTGAAAATCCTGGAGAAATTTCAAAACCGATGAATTGCCGACAATAAGATTTGTGACTATGGTTGCAGGGCAGGTGCCTTACATTTTCCAGTTTGTTACCCGATGAAATCAATACAAGTTCGTCGCCATTCTACATTTACAAGTAGCCGTACGTTTGGTGAACCCAAACCATCCGACTGCTGGCCCCTACTTTGGATGGACCAGGAAACACGCTTTGATTTCATAATCGAATTGAAGGCCACAAAATTAAGAGCTACGATTGCGTGGCTGATGTGTTTGTCTATTGCGGGACAGTCCAGAATAAGGTTTACTAGGCGGACGGTTCAGAATCATCAACGGTAGATGCAGGTGTTCCGTGCAGTGGACACTTGTTAGATATATGCATATAAACAAATAATTTGGACAGCTTAATTTGACTTACTTATATGCCAACCAAGCTATTTTTAAATAATCTCGAAGTGCCTGCGTATCATCCACGATACTGTAGCAAAAAAGAACCAAATTTTTCCTAATATTTTAGGTACCGTCCATCCCTGGGTGCATTGTTTTCTCCGCTTTCTTCACGTTTTCTTCTTCCCGGATGCCCGGACTTCAAATCGGCTCAAGCCTATTGCCAGCTCCGCTGAAAGCTTGACAAAAATTATTAAAGTGCTTCGAGCCTATTTGTTTGGGCGTACGTACGTGAAGTCAACCAATGATTATTTACCTTTACCTTTGTATTTTCTGAATTAAAGAGCTGAGAGCCTATTTGTTTAGCCGGATGTATGTAAAGTCAACCAATAATTATTTACTTTGTATTTTCTTAAAATACACTTGAAACGGTTGGCCCTCAATCGGATAAACTCCTCGCATGCATGTGTATGGTGGGCGTGAGTGTGCCATAATCGACTATGCAGCTCGATTCTAACCGATTCAACTTAGACCCCAAGCGCCAAAATAGGCAGATACGTCGCACTTGATCGTATATGACCGAGACATGGAAAGGTTGGTTGGCTACTAATTCACTTGCTCGATGGATTCAAAGGAATCAAGTGATTGATGGAGGGTAGGGTTTGTCCTCTGCAAATGGGCTGCGCCTTGCCTTTTAGAAAGGATTTTCCTTCAAGTACTAATCGAGATGCAGGGACAAACGATTGGTCGGTCAATTGCCAGACAAACAACTCTATAAGAATTGAATCGCTTGCATCAAGATAGGTTGTCCAGCAAGCGTGGACAAGCAATTACAACTAAGGTTCCCAACGAGCATGGACGAGTAATTAGTGTTACTCATAGATTGAGAAATATGCTAAGGATAAAGATAAAGAGATTTGTTGTTTGATTTGGTGTGAGACCCCTTCCTCTGTCGACTACCTCCTATATTTATAGATTAAATTGAACTATCTAGATCCCTAATTAACTTCAACTGCTATGATTCTCACATTCCTGAACCTTCCTGGGACTCTTTATCTTCTCTGCAACGCTTCGGTTTCTTCAACATTTTCTCGACCGCCTATGCTTCGACCGCTTTCTTCTCCCAATGACGTGTCCCAGTAGTTGACTTCCATCTGTCATTCCTGCAAACTCGCTTGCCATATCATTAGTGTATGCATGCGTCATTGCATTATTCGTCTTTCTGAGTCAGGTCAAAAATAGGGTACAACATTGCCCCCCACGCTGCCTCACCTTTGATCAAAAGGTGAGCGCGGCGTTGATGAGAGATTTTTGCCATAAATGCAACCACGCAGCTGTTCCACGTGTCAATTTCCCATTGCCTTGGCCTGATCGAGGCAAAAACCAAACGATGGATCCGTTATCCTTTCTCGGTTGTAAACCTGACATGTAGCCTTTCCTTAAATGAACTTTTCGTACGAGATGTCTTCATTATTCCGCCATTAATGCTCATATCTCAGTCGATATATACGCCTGTTTGAAAAGATTTTGAATTTTTCTTTTGACTTTGATATCGCTTCTTTGTCTTCCTTTTGTGGAAAACATTTCTGATATCCATGGCTGCCTTGTCCTTCTCCGCTTCTGCCTATAACCAGGATCACTTCGTTGAAGCAGTAGAATGGATGCGCCCAAAAATTGTAGTAAGAATCATTTACTCCATTTTGATCGATCAAAACCTGTCCTACTTGGTGCTTGGTCTGGCCTTTGACTAATCACTGGATCATGAGAGATTGTCACCAATGAAGCCATTTTTTCCATTTATGTGTAGATGAAAAGCATGTTAACCAATCCAACATGCTTCCTGATCTCAATAATTCTTCCAAGCACCCAAAGTTTGGCCTAGACAACTAGAAGGATGGCCAAAATGGTACGACAGAGTCTCTCAACAACACAATGAGACCTGGAAACGCTTTGCCATCTACGACTACATTTCCCTCTCATTGAAGAAATAGATAGCTTATCATTTTGGAGCTGCTCTACCAACACTTTTCATTTCGGTTGTGGACCCATGAGCCCAACCATCATGGATGTATGTGCCTTCACCCATTTGTTTCCTTTTGGAGATCTTGTCTACCCAAAATTCACTCATCAAGAAGCATATACTTTTGATTTTCTTGATAAGTCAGAAAGATCATATTCGACTTTTTGCTCAATCTAACGTTAAGACCATCGACCTGGTCGATGTTCAGGAGCACACGACATTTCTTTTAGTATGGCTCTGCTATTTCATGTTCTGTGTAAGTTCTTCGTAAGTCACAAAAGAATACATGCGATTAGCTGAAGCCCTAGCTAGTGGCGTCAGCTTGCCCTTGCTCCTGATAATCGTTCAGTTTTTTACCCATCAAAGATCAATTTCCAAAGGGTAATTGATATCTGGTCAACCTTGAGTAATTCGAAAGGAATTTCATTTTTAATATCAAAGGGATGGCTGACCAAAAAATTGGCAATAGCTTGCCCTTTTACATCTCTCTAAGGGACATATTTGAGATCAAACTCTACTAAAGCAAGTATCCACATACCAATTCAGCCCCTAAGAATCGGCCGATTTAACATATATTTAATCAAGTCAGTAGCTACTATTACATTAACTCTCTCGATCAACAAATAATGCCGTAATTTGGTGACCGCAAAATCTAAAGATAAATATAATTTTTCAACCGCAGAATACCGTTTCTCGGTCGCTAGTAATGCTCTACTAAGATAATGTTCACCAGCCCCAAGTATAAGGTCGCGATGTAGTAATACATTGGTGAGACCGAGGTCGATCCACAGGGAAGGAATATGAAATAAGGAACTAGATCCAAGTACTCTAAGGTTACCAAAAATCTAAACTAATCTAACAAATTTAAATTTGGTGTTAAAAGAGAATAACTATGAATTAAGAGAAAAATAATGAAAAGTGAACACTACAGCATTAAGGATCCACTTCTAGTATTAACCATGCTCAATTCAATGATTCGATTTAATGAACCGCTAAAATCGAAGTCCTATCTCTATCCAGCCAGAAGATAAAATAGTTAAAGCATCTAAACATCTAAAACAAGTGCATGTTCATTGATTTGGTTCCCTCATTGAAGCTCAGGCATTGGGCACACTCAATTGTATAGGTCAATCCTTTATCCAATCTAGTTGAGATCACAACCATAGCCTTCATCAAATCCTATCACTAAACTTGACTAGAACCAATGATTTGAACTCCAATTAAACCATTATCAACGAGCGAAAACATCTATCTTATATTCTGACAAAAGATACATGAACTTTTCATCAAATAGTCTTAATAGAAATCCAAACTGTTTTAATCCATGGAGAATTCGAAGTATTCATCGTATCCGAAAATCACGACGAATAAAAGACTTCCACCAATCAAAATCCCATATACTAATTGTTTAATCTTAAAAATCCAACAAGAACCCATGTACTTCGCACACAAGATCCCTGAATTATCTAAAACTATCAACTTTATTCAAACTATTAATGAATTGTTCAACAATTAAATTATAATTCAAAATCAAAGAATCAAAGCATAAATAATAAACTAGAAGTTTCACCTCTCACCTCTAGTTGAGAGTTTAAGTAGAGGAAAGCATATAAAAACTAGAACTAGAAAGAAAGAAAAACTAGTTGTACAAGGCTAGGAAGCCTCCTAGGTCTTGATCTCTTTGCTCCCCACATTCCTAGATGCCTTTGGAAAAGAGTGGAGGTGGCCTTTTATAGAGAAAATTTACCACCGACTTGGAAAGTTCCAGAAATCACGAAGTCCTTACGCAGTTTGGACGCTGGTCGACCGGTCAGAGCCCCCTAGCCACCGGTCGGACCTCAAACAGAACAAACTTAACTTTCTGGACATCAAAGTACATTGACCGACCTGTCTGCCGACTGGTCGGATAGTGTAAAAAATTGTCCTGTGAGTTTTGTACTGAAATATGATTTTATGACTTTAAGTTGACCTGTCCTCTGCAGTGGCTGATTGGTCGGACGACCAGTCGGATAGGCTATAAATTTGTGATTTTTCTTCTTCTTCTCCATCTTCCTTGCATCTTTCTTCCACCTCTTGGGCTTGCTTCCATTGGTCTTCAATGCATACAAAGTGGCACTTTTAACATCAAACTGGTGAAGTCTCTCTCTCATTCCTATAATCACGAAAACATGTATTAGATGGGTCTATAAACATACAAACCATGCATAATATATGATGAATTGGGGTTAGAATATGCACAAATCAAAACTCAACAAATAATAAACAACTCTTTCCTTTCGGATGTCGTCATCTTGAACCAGCAAAGCTCAAAATCGACTTGATCAAGGCCACAACATATAGCTTAAGTGTTGAGCTCTCAATTACACACATTCTAACCTTTTTTCATCATCACATTATGCATGTTTTCTATGACAAAAGACCTATCCAACACATGATTTTGTGATTGTAGGAATGAGAGAGTGATTGCATGTTTTCTATGCCTAAATAACCCTTTCTAATACCCTTGAAGATCAAAAGAAAGGAAGAACAAAAGAAAGAAGAAGAGAGGAAAGAAGAGAAAGAAGGAAAGAATGAAAAAGCCAGCCCGACCGGTCAAGACCGGTTGGCCATGCACTTTCTAAATTTGAATTTCAAGCAACAAGCCTATTCCCATTTTTATATTTTTGGCCCAGTTCATGGGGTCCATTTTGATGATTATTGCAAATTCAATCCATCCATATTGAAGATTCACTCGACACCGAAAAAACTCAAGTGGTTTCGTGTCGATTGAAGCTGTGGATTGACCTTGGCGGCTAAAACAATACGAATTGTCCAGAAAATTTCCTGATTTCGCCGCTCGACTCTGAAATGGTCCAGGTCGCCCATCATTGATGATATGAAGAATTTAATTTGACCATATTTTAGACCACATCTATATATGAATAACCATAAAGTTTCAGGTAAAAAAGATGTGTGGTTTGATCGTACTGGTTGAAGAAAGATGGACCATCCAGAAATATTCAACTGCGTAGATTTTATAAAAAAAAACCCTAAGTGTTCTAATTTTCGCACCTAATTATGGAATTAATTTGGAAAAATCTAATCCATCTATCATCTATAGGAAGAAGGATTCTACTAATGTTCAAAATTTGAGATCAATCCGACCTCTGTACACTACGTAGCGTTGAAAGTAAGATAATTGGTTTTGGAGGTACCCGAATTGCACGATTTTGAGAGGCGGTCGCTAATTCGATTGGTGATCCCATTCAGAAGATAATATTTAAAATCTAAACCATTTATGAGGAAGATCATGTTTCAAGGAAGCTACAAATAAAATTTGAAGGCAATCCGATCATTGGTTAAGCCGTACCAAGCGAAACAAAATCTGCTATGTTGTTGTACTATTGCTGCATTATAAAAGAAGGTGTTCTCTTCTCTTCCAAGCAATCAAGGACGTGGGAAACAAGGAGTTCAAGTACTAAGAGGCTTCCTAGCCTCCTACAGCTAGTTTTTCTTCATTTTTTTAGTTCTAGTTTTAGTTTTTCTATGCTTTCATCTAATTAACTCTCAGCTAGAGCCAAGAGGTGAATCTTGTTAGTTTTTAATCATGCTTTGATATATTGATTTTGGTTTATGCTTTAAGTATTGAACAATTCATTATGCTTTGAATAAAGTTAATAGTTTTAGATGATTCGGGGATTTTGTGTGCCATGTACATAAGTTCTTGTTGGATTTCTGAGATTAATCAGATTGGTTTATGGGTTGTTGATTAATGGAAGCTTTTTGATTTTGAGTTCTCCATGGATCAAAACAGTAGAATCTCTATTAGAACTATGGTGAAAAGTTCATGTATCTTATATAGAATTTGAGATAGTTGGTGTTGCTTATTGAAGTTGGTTTAATTAGAGTTCTAATCGTTGATCGGAGTCGAATCTAGTGACAAGATTTAATGAAAGCTATGGTTGTGAATTTTAACTAGATTGGAAAGAGGCTTGGCCTATACAATTGAGTGTGCCCAAGGCTTGAACTTGATTGAGGGAATCAAATTAGTTAACACCCATCTATTTCAGATTATCAATGTACTTTAATTGTTATATTACCCGGCTAGATAGAGATAGAACTTCGATTCCAGTTGTGATAAGATCGAATCATTGGATTGAGCATGGTTAAGACTAAAAGAGGATCATTGATGCTCTAGTCTCTTTTATTCTCAGATTTTCTCTGTTTTATGTTTAATTTTTAAAAATCGATTTCCTAAACTTCTTAGATTTTAGTTATTAGGATAGTTGGAATTATTTACCTCTTTCCCTGTTGATCGACCTCGGTCTTACCAAGAATTATTACTACATCACAACCTTGCACTTGAGGCGAGCGAATATTAAGTGGTCGACCTTTCAACGGTGGCATTAAGATTTGTGGCTTGCCCAAATAATCTTTGATTCCATCAAAAGCCTGCTGATGCCTTAACTCCCACCTGAACTCGTCTCCCTGCTTAAGTTTCAACAATGGAGAAAACGCATTAGTTTTTGTTGCACAATTGAAAATAAATCGGCACATAAAATTTATCTAGTCGAAAAATTTCTATAACTCTATTTTATTTTTAGGCATCTGAGCACTCAAAATGGCTCTTGCTTTATTCTGGTCGATTTCAATTCCCCTTTGATGAGCTAAAAAAAAAAAAAAAATCCAACAGAGAGTCTAAGTGCACATTTCAAAGGGTTCATTTTCAGCTTATGTTATCTCATTCTAGAAAATGATATTCGTAGGTGCATTATACGATCAAAAAAATTACCCAACTTAACTACTGTTGGGGTCCCAAAATGTTGGGGTCCTCAAAGCAAATACACACATCCCAAACTACCAGCGCACCTTGAAATGATACCAAAGGGAATTGTTCGCTCGCCCCAAGTGCAAGGTTGCAAAGTAGTAATAACTCAATCGTGAGACCGAAATCGATCCATAGGGATTAAGGATAAACCAATTCTAATGTCTCCAATAACTTGAAGTACTAGAGATTTAATGTTTCAGAGATTAAGAACTAACTATAAATAGGAAAGTAAATAAGGAATTCAGAGAATTAAAGAGAAAACTAGAGCGGCAAGGATCCACTCGTAGTAGCTCAATGACAATCCATTCATCCAAACACACACAAAATTAAAATCAAAGTCCTATCTCTCATCTAATTGGAAGATATTACATTCAAACACACAAACCAACTAAACTCAGTTTTAGAGTTCTAGTTCTAATTCTAATTAAGCACGGAGAAGAACTTGTAGCTTTCAAAGTAGCAACCATACCAAGAGATCATTGCATGCTCCAGGGTTACTACAATTTGAATCTTATCAAAACATAATGACAATTCTTAGAAACTTGCAATCAATTGGTGTCCGGAGTACACAAACTCTTAAAATTGTCTAAAAAATCTCAACTTTATTCAAACTAGAATTTCAAATTCAAAACTAAAGCTTAGAGTACTTGAATAAATGAATTGAACATCAAAACTAACTATAAGCTTCACCTCTTAGCCCTAGCTAAGAGGCTTATCTAATCATTATCATGATTGAACTAGAAAAACAAAGAATAACTACTTAGAACATGAAAATTAGAAAGAAAACTAGAAAACCGAGTTGTAGATCCTCCACTCTGTGATTCTCCACCTCTAGCACATCTAGAAATCTTCTAGGATGCTTTAGGAAGAACATAGAGGAATCTTTATATAGGAAAATTTGCTCACCACCTCAAATTGCGTAAGAAGTTACGCACTTACGTCGATGGTCGGGCGCCTAGTCTGTGGTCGTAGGGTGCCCGGCCATACCACAAACTATCCAGCAACCAACTTGAATTGTTCTTGGAATTTTGGGCGCCTGGTCATGTAGTCAGGAGCTTGACTACTGATAGTCCGGTGCCCGGTCATGTACAGAAAGTGTCTAGCGAGTTCAGCATATAATCTTCAAATTTCGGGCGACCATTGGGCCGAAAATTCACTTTTGTGATTTCTTTTCTTTCTGGCCAATCCAGGTCTTTTTTATGTGATTCTTTCATGGTTTCTCTTCAGTGACTACTCTCCTTGATCTTCAATGTGGTCCAAAGGAGTTCTTTTAGCTTCGAATTTAAAGTCTCTCTCTCTTTCCTACAAACACAAATACACTAATAAGATCGGTCTTTTAACATTCAAACTATGCATAACGTGTGATGAACTAGGGTTAGAATATGCAAAATTCAGAGCTCAATACACCCCTCAACCAGCATTTTGCTAGTCCCAAGCAAAACACGCGTAAAACAAATCTAATCTTCTAACTCAACCCCTTAAAGAAACTATATACTTTTATAGACTGCTAGACATGTAAGCACAAAATTCAAAAAAATGTAGTGATTAGAGGTTAAAACCTTAAACATCCTAATCATAGTGATTGATTCCAATAGAATTCGCGCTAATTGATTGATAAATAGAAGCATTTGAACAAGTGTGGTCTAGTGTGCATAGTGAATGTTTATCTCATTAATTTTCAAGATTATCTGTTTTCATGGATTGACTAGATTATACATCTAAAGTGTACAGATCAACACAAGTCTATGACAAGATTTTATCTTATCATTCCTTCGACGACCTTCACATTATTTTCCATTACCAACTAGGGTTATTGGCCCTCCATTTGTTGGTGATAGGTAGCCCTTTTCGGTATATATCAACAGATTTTCAACACAACTATTTTCTTCTTCTTTTCATCATAAGATAGGATTTGTAAAAAAATCAATATGATAAAATTATTTTCTCTTTTCTTAATTCACGAACATGATGGGCAAAGATCCCCGGCTTGGTTCCTCAACACTTTAAATCATAATCTAATCAATCTATAAATCCTTCCTAATCCTTTCAACCATGAGAATCGTGTAATGTGAACTAGAATTCAAAAGTGTTCAAAATTTTCTATCAATCATATAAATAGGGGAAACTCACATAGAAAACCACTATATCAAAGGAATTTCAAGAGTTTCAAAATCAAATCACTTCATCTATCTTCCTCTTATATTCATATAATCTCAAGTACATAGAAGCAAAGTTTTCCAAAAGAGGTTTGAATTTGAAAAAAAATAAAAATTCACATAGAAATTGCTCGAAATGTCACAAAAACACTAAATTCATCTAGGAACCTCATCCCCCAACCAAAATCTTACATTGTCCTCAATATAAAAAGATATACAATATGCAATGACATGAGAGCAATGACATAAATAAAGGAGAGTGAGAATAAGAGTACCTGAGAGAGTCAAAAGTGGAAATCAACCTCCAAGAACTAATCCTATTGAAAGTAATAAACTAAACAGAAAATAAACTAATCCTAATCTATTTTATTCCTCCGTCAGACTAGGAGATCAATCATCCTGATAGACAGGATCATTTAGAATGATGGACATGTCCTCTAAATCAAACTTCTCAATAAATGGTTTCAAACGTTGTCCATTCACTTTAAACAGTCATCATTTTTTGAATTCTTTATCTCGACAACCCCATGTGGAAAAACTTCTTTGAAGATATACGGGTCGGTCCACCAAGATCTCAACTTACCTAGAACAAGATGAAGTTGGGAATTATACAAAAGTACTTTTTGACCTTGATGAAAGGATTTTCTGAATATGTGTTTATTATGGAAGGCTTTCATCCTACTCTTGTAAATTCGCGAGCTCTCATAAGTATCATTCTAGATTTCCTCAAGCTCGGTCAATTGAAGTTTGCGAAGTAAGCTAGCCTTGTTAACATTAAAGTTCAATGCTTGAATTGCCCAATAAGCTTTGTGTTCAAGCTCCACAGGCAAGTGGCAAGCCTTCCCATAGATAAGTTTATAGGAGGACATTCTGATTGGGGTCTTATAAGCCATACGGTAAGCCCAAAGTGCATCTGACTAATCTCAGCGACTGAAAAAGGATGGAGCTATAAATGTCCTAGAGGGGGGGGGTAGGGGGGGTAAATAGGACAACTCAATTCTGCTTCTTGTAATCTTAAAATAAATCAGAGAATCAATCACAAGACTAGCAAGAATATGCAATTAATCAATCTGTAAGAAAATAGAGATCAATATGAAAACCTTAGATTAAATCGTAGGACAACCTTCCACTTAAAGATTAAGTAGTACAACCTTCCACTTAGAAAACTAAGTAGGACAACCTTATATCACTTATAAATCTAAGTAGGACAACCTTATGTCACGATTTAAGGATTCACAAATTATCAAGCACATAAACAGATAATCAATAAAGCAATTACCACGACACAAAGAATTATAGTGGTTCGGTGCTAAAAATAACTTGCACCTATTCCACTCCCAAAATTACTTATCCTTGTAATTTTAACTTTTCACTATGTAAAGGTTTTCATAGGCTCACCTTTAAAACCTGATACAGAGATTGTAATTTTCACAGGCTTATCACAACAAAACCTCAAATGATTTTCACAGGCTAATCAATAACCTTAAGTGATTTTCACAGGTTAATCACTAACAACCTGCTTTGAGATTTTCACGGGCTATCTCAAACAAAAAGCCAAAAGTAATAGAAAGGTATTACCGTTCTTCTTATGGAAGGAGATGAAGCTTAGTAGAGATGAAGCTTCAATAATGCAGCGATCAATCATTGTAGAAGATAAACCAATACAGCTCGAACAAGATGGATCTAGAAATTTTTAAAAAGAGTTTTCCTAAAACTGCAATTTCAGTTCTCTTTTCTCTAGTATGAGAATGATATTCTCTTTACACAATCAAATTAAATGAGAAGAGAACTGAGATAACTAAAAACATAGGAATTTAAAACAAATAGCTAGACTATAATGGAGAGCTTTATCACCAGAAAAGATAGTAATTTTCGTGCTTTTGATTGATGAAAAATAGAGTGAAGAAAGCTCTATTTATAGTAAAAAAGTTAGGTCTTCGGCTGACCTAAGAATCAACCGTTTTATCCCAACGACTAACAGATTTCGCGGGATAAGATTTTGCTCAAACTTCGGCTGACCCAAGTGTTGGTTCGCTAGCCCGAGTGAGCTTTGGCTAGCTTGAGACAAGGTCGGGCTGACCCGAGATCCGAGTTCAAAAAATAGTTTCACATCTGAAAACTTGACCGAAGTTTCTTTGGCTGACCGAAGCCTGTTCGGCTGGCCGAACATCTTAAGAATTTATCAATCAAGCTTGCTGGAAACTTGACCAAAGATTCTTGGGCTGGCCGAAGATTCTTGGGCTAACCGAACACAGGCTTAGGCTAGCCGAATTTCCTTAAAATATGACTTTAAAAAATATTAGAGTGATTAACTAAAAGTCATACGAAAAACACTTTACCTAGGGTCATCCCTATGGTCAATATTACCTTGACATATATGGTTTATCTTCGTAGCTTTGCTGCATCTTGTTGTAGAGTCGATAGGCTTGATCTTGATGTATTTGTTGAGGTAGAGACATGTCTTCTCAAAGAACTTGGCTTGTACACACAACCTCATGCACTAAACTAGTGTTTACGAAATATGACAACTAAACTATGCTAATCACTCACATTTTGTGCTAGCACTTACAATCTCCCCCTTTGTTAATTTCGTGAAAAAACACAACGTATTAAGTTTACAAGTGACTCTCAACATCCATAAAAAGAATACAATAAAACTTTTAATCTTGTAAGTTCTTGTCCTGTATACTCCCCCTGGAAGTATGCTGCGCCCCCTGCAAATATGCTTAGAAAGCAAAAATATTTGCACAACAAACATACCATATAGCATAACATGGAGCTTTATCATATAGAGAGAATTAACATAGAGTAGAGCATTAACATAAAGCATGGCAATCAAACTTAGCATTCAAACTAAAACCTGCATTTCTCCCCTTTTGGTCACAAGTTGACAAATGAAGAAACGTAAATAAAAGAAGTCCAGATCTCCAATCCGCGTCAAATCCACACAGTATTCGGGTAACAATGATTTTCTCAGATTGAGACATCTTATCAAATAAGGGCGGAATTGGGATTCCATCCTCTACCATGTCAATTTCCATAAGTGACGCTATGGTACAGGGTGTGATTGTCACAGTTTCCTCTAAGAATTTAATTTTAAAGAAGATGTCATCACCGAGAGAGAATTTCGAGATAGAGGAATGCATGCCTTAGACTATCGACTGGTATACATTTCCTCCCCATTGGAGAATCTTTTCCCAACCGACCTTAGAAAAAAGATTATGCAACTCATATTTTGCAATATGATTGAGATTAACAAATCTTTCAATAATGATATCTCTAGAACGAAAATCACGGACATAGACGGGATCATCTTCCGGTGGTGGAATTGTCCGAATCTCTCTTGGAGTAAAACGAGAAGAGGAGCCGGGATAGGATTTGCTAACAGCTCGTTTAGGACGACATTTCATGAAAAAGCATTGAAGAAGTATAGCAAGGTAAGTACTCCAACAAGAAAATCCTAAAAAATAAGGGTTTACAACCACAATTTTGAGATTAAGATGTAATGGAGTTGATTAAATGATGAAAATAAGAAGAATATTGAAGAAAAATCAACTCACAATACTTATTTGAATGACAAAGATGATGGGTAAACAAAGAGGGGCACCGGCTGACTGAAGAAAAAGAAGAAGAATGAAGCACAAAAATGGGTTTCAAGCTCTTTTAAAACGGATTAACCACGCCGAACAGACTGTTCGGCTGACCGAACAGTTCGGTCATAGGTTGGCCGAAAAATTAAAAAAAAAAAAGCAAGAAATGATATAAAACAAGATAATTACATAGAACACAAACCTATATCATTTAAAAATCTTGAATTATTAAATGGCTTGGTAAAAATATCAGCCAATTGATTTTCAGTTTGAATATATTCCATCAAAACTAATTTTTCTTCAACTAATTCTCGGATATAATGATAACGAATGTCAATGTGCTTTGTCCGAGAATGCTGAATGGGATTTTTGGATATGTTAATTACACTGGTATTATCGCAATATAGACACATAGTATCCTGCGTTATCCCATAATTAGCTAACATTCTTTTCATCCACATAAGCTGTGTACATGCACTTCCTGCAGCAATGTATTCAGCTTTAGCAGTAAATAAAGAAACTGAATTTTGTTTCTTACTCATCCATGAAACAAGATAATTACCAATATAAAAACATGCATCACTTGTTGATTTTCTGTCATCAACATTACCAGCCCAATCAACATCTGAATATCCTGCTAATTGAGATGAAGTATCACATGGATACCATAATCCAAGATTAGTAGAATTAGCAACATATCGAAGTATGCATTTCACAATAGTTAAGTGTGATTCTTTGGGCTCAGATTGATATCTGGCACATACACCAACACTGAATGCAATATCAGGTCTACTAACAATTAAGTATAGTAGGCTATTAATCATACTTCTATATAAGTGAGAGTCTACACTTTTACCAAGTTCATCTTTTGATAATCGAAGTGTAGTGCTCATGGGAGAATCATAATTTCTACCATTATCAAAACCAAATTTCTTAACTAAGCTTTGAGCATACTTAGTTTAAGATAAAAATATACCTTCTTTCAACTGTCTGACTTGAAATCCAAGAAAGTAGGTTAGTTCGCCAACCATACTCATTTTAAATTTAGATTTCATCAGTACTGCAAACTTAAGAGATAGATTAGTAGAAGTTTATTCATATATAATATCATATACATATATCTGAGCAATCAAAGTATCATTGTTTGAATGTTTGACAAATGGGGTTTTGTCAACACTACCCATTTGACAATCATGGTTGATAAAAAAATTGAGTTAATTTATCATACCATGCTCTTGGTGCCTGTTTTAGACCATAAAGAACTTTCTTAAGTCGAAATACATGATTTGGAAGTTTAGGATCCTTAAAACCTTTAGGTTGTTGTACATAAACTTCCTCATGTAAATGACCATTAAGAAATGCACTTTTCATATCCATTTGATAAATTTTAAAACATTTAAAACATGCAATGGATAAGAATAGTCTAATGGATTCAAGGCGAGCAACTGTTACAAAGGTTTCATCATAATCTAACCTTCAATTTGAGTGTACCCTTGTGCAACCAATCGAGCCATGTTCCTAATGATATTTCCAAGTTCATCTGATTTATTTTTAAAAATTCACTTAGTTCCAACTACATTCTTATCAGATGGACGAGGAATAAGATACCATACATCATTCCAAACAAATTGAATTAGCTCATCTTGTATGGCTAATATCCAATTTTCATCAGCTAGTGCTTCATTTACGTTGCACGGTTCTATTTGTGAAGTAAAGCATACCTGACTACAAATTTCTTCTATCTGACTTCGAGTTCGTACACCAGTAAGCGGATCACCCAATATTTGAACTTGTGGATGGTCTCTTACTAATTGGAGTTCAACCTCGTTTGGATTAAATGGTGGTATTTCTATATCATCATCATCCATAGTAGAGTTGAAGTTATGATTTTGGTCATTAATGACCACATTTATGGATTCCTAAATTACTCTGGTTCTTTTGTTTAGAACTCGATATGCACGACTATTTGTAGCATATCTTAAAAAAATGCCTTCATCACTTTTAGTATCAAATTTTTCAATATTTTTCCTGTCACGTAAAATGTAGCACAAGCTTCCGAAAATTCGATAATGCTTAACCGATGATTTCTTATATAACCACAATTCATATGGTGTCTTATTCTTACCTGTTATAACATACACATGATTTGTAACGTAACAAGTAGTATTCACAGCTTCAGCCCAAAAACTCTTTGGTAAATTCTTACCATTTAGCAAAACATTTGTCATCTCTTGTAGAAATCTATTCTTTCTCTCAACAACTCCATTTTACTGAGGTGTTTTTAGAGCTGAAAGCTCATGTAAGATACCATGATCTTCACAGCACTTCTAAAAATTACTATTTTCAAATTTAGTTCCATGATCACTTCTGATTCTATTGACACACATTTGTTTTTCAATCTAAATTCATTTGATGATCTTTTTTACTTCATCAAAAGTTTCAGACTTTTCTCTTAGAAAAGCTACTCAAGAGAATCGAGTAAAGTCGTCAATAATAACTAAGAAATATTTTTTACTACCTTTACTCTCCGTTCGAGTTGGTCCAACTAAATACATGTGGAGAAGTTCAAGGGGTCTAGATGTGGCTAGGGAGTTTACTTTCTTATGGCAACTTCTTATTTGTTTGCCAATTTAACATGAGCAACATACTTTGTTTTCTTTCTTTCTTAGTTTGGGTAAGTCACGTAAGTGATCCCTTTTACTCAATTTATATAAATCTCTGAAGTTCACATGTCCAAGTCGTTGATGCCAAAATTTAGATTCATCAAGTTGGGCCATATAACATGAATATTTCATTGAGCAACTTTATAAATTATATAGCAATTTTCAGAAGTTCTGCGATCATGTAAAATTACATCTCCTAAATTATTCAGAATTTCACATCCACGATAAAAAAATTTAACACTATGATTATTATCGAAGATTTGTGAAATATTAAGCAAGTTGTGCTTTAATTCATCAATATATAGAACATTTTTAAACAGAGGAAGATTAGGTAGTTGAACATTACCTTGGCCAATGAATTTACAATGGCTATCATCTCCAAAAGTGACAGCACCTCCATCAATCTCGCTGATGTTTGATAATATACCTTTGTCACCTGTCATGTGCCTTAACAAGCACTATTTAAGTATAATTTAGAATGGTTACTAGCTTTGAAAGCAGTGTGGATCACCAAACATTTACTTTTAGGAACCCACTTCATAATGGTTTTGGACTTAGGTGGATCCTTCTTTCCTTGAAGAGAATTAGACACTTGTCTTTCTTTTCTTTTACTTTGTATCAAGAGATTTTTGAGTAAGTCAATAATTCTCAGAATAAGTGAAGAAGAATCACCTTTGTTGTTGGCTGAGATTTTTAAATACTTTTGAAAAGGTTTTGTACTTTTAGAAATAGACTTTTTAAAATCTTTCTAAAATTTATTCTTAGAATGCGAAGATTCACCTTTTACAAAGATGGTAGGTGATGTCTTTGGCTTTGGATTGAACTTGTTATAGCTAAGACCTGATCTATCACCATAAGGTTTGAAAAAATGAAGAATTTATTCCACTATGTCTTTGGATTTTTCAGAAATCTTGGACTTCTTAAGAATAAGCAAATTAGATTTTAAAGAGTTAAATCAGTTTGAAGTTTTTCAAAATCTTCATTTCTGATTTTTAAGTCTAGTTTACATTTTTCAAAACAATCAGAAAAATGTGATTTTTTCAAAATACATTTGTCAAGTTCAGTTTGTAAATCATCACACCTCTTCTTTGAAATTTTAAGTTTTGGATACAATCTTACAACTTTTCTTGTATTGGGCTTTGTAAGCTTCTTGAAGATCTTCTTCATTTTCATATTCGCTTCTGGATGTTTCATATCCAGAGTTATCCTTGTCTTCAAAAGAAGAAATATTGGCAATAGTCATAAATGCATTCTGAATTTTTTATCCTTCCTAATCTGATTCATCGGAGTCTGAATCAGATTCAGATTCTGATAATCATTCCAAGTTGCAACCATTCCTTTCTTCTTTGATTTTTCTTTTGTAGGACAATTTGTAGCAAAGTGTCCATAACCTGAACAGTTGAAGCATTGTGTATCCTTGGTTTTGTTTTTCCAAAACCTTGATTTACCTTTCTTCTTTCCCAAAGGTTTCTGAATTTCAAATTTCTTTTTATTTTTGAAAATCTTGTAAAACTTCTTAGCCAACAATGCCATATCATTCTTATCTTCTTCATTATCTGAATTTTCATTGATTGAAATAAATTTTAAAGATTTGAGAGCAATGGACTTACTCTTAGAACTTTTGAATGCCAATTCATGTGTTTGAATGGATCCACTAGTTCCTCAACTTTCATTATATTAGTATCCCTCAATTCTTGAATAGCAGTGACTTTGGAATTGAATCAATCTGGTAGAGATCTCAGAATTTTAGCACAGACTTCGCTTTCTGAAATACTCTCTTTAAGGCCCCACATAGGGTTTACTATATCATCTAATTTTGTATAAAAGTCCATAAATGTTTCATTTTCATCCATACATATTTCCTCAAATTTGGTTGTGAGGAGTTAGATTTTAGACTTCTTTACAATATTAGTGCCCTCATGGTTCATTTCGACTATATCCCAGGCTTGCTTAGTTGATTCACATGAAATAATTCTTTTGAATTCATCAGGTGAAAGAGCATAAGTTATAGCATTCAATGCTTTAGCATTTGTATTATTTTCATTTTTTTGAGTAGTGGTCCATAGGTTATAAGCCACTCGTCTCATAGATTTAATTCTATCATCATCTTTTACTTCACTAATTGGAGATGTCCAATCTATTAATGTGGCTTGCCACACACTTTCATCTATGGATTTTAGAAATATCCTCATTCTAGCTTTCTAATAAGAACAGTTAGTAGTATCAAAAGGAGGTGGCCTAGAAACAGATAAGCTTTCAAATTTAGATATCTTACAGCTCCGGATCTAACTCTTTGGATTGAAAATCCACAAAAGACGAAACCCGCTTTGATACCACTTGAAAAATGATGGAGCTATAAATATCTTGGGGGGTGAATAGGACAACTCAATTCTGCTTCTTGTAATCTTAAAATAAATCAGCGAATCAATCACAAGACTAGCAAGAATATGCAATTAATCAATCTGTAAGCAAATAGAGATCAATATGAAAACCTTAGATTAAATTGTAGGACAACCTTCCACTTAGAGATTAAGTAGTACAACCTTCCACTTAACAAACTAAGTAGGACAACCTTATATCACTTAGAAATCTAAGTAGGACAATCTTAAGGCACGATTTAAGGATTCATAAATAATCAAGTACATAAACAGATAATCAATAAAGCAATCACCATGACACAAAGAATTATAATAGTTCGGTGCTAAAAACAACTACTCCACTCCCAAAATTACTTCTCCTTGTAATTTTAGCTTTCCACTATGTAAAGATTTTCATAAGTTTACCTTTAAAACCTGATATAGAGATTGTGATTTTTATAGGCTTATCACAATAAAACCTCAAATGATTTTCAAAAGCTAATCAATAACCTTAAGTGATTTTCACAGGCTAATCACTAACAACTTGCTTTGAGAATTTCATGGGCTATCTCAAACAAAAACCCAAAAGTAATAGAAAGGTGTTACCATTCTTCTTGTAGAAGGAGATGAAGCTTAGCAGAGATGAAGCTTTAATAATGTAGCGATTCAATCATTGTAGAAGATAAACCAATACAACTCGAACAAGATAGATCTAGAAATTTCTAAAAATAGTTTTTCTAAAACTGCAATTTCAGTTCTCTTTTCTCTAGTATAAGAATGATCTTCTCTTTACATAATCAAATTAAATGAGAAGAGAACTGATAGCTAAAAAAATAAAAATTTAAAACAAATAGCTAGACTATAATGGAGAGCTTTATCACCAGAAACGATCATAATTTTTGTGCTTTTCATTGATGAAAAATTAAAGTGAAGAAAGCTCTATTTATAGTAAAAAAGTTAGGTCTTCGGCTGACCTAAGAATCAACCGTTTTATCCCAACGGCTATCAAATTTTGTAGGATAAGATTTTGTTCAAACTTCGGCTGACCCGAGTATTGGTTCGGCTAGCTTGAGTGAACCTCGGCTAGCCCAAGACAAGGTCGGGCTGAACCGAGATCCGAGTTCAAAAAATAGTTTCACATCTGGAACTTGATTGAAGTTTCTTCGGCTAACCGAAGCCTGTTCAGCTAGCCGAACACAGGGCTGGGCTAGCTGAACATCTTAAGAATTTATCAATCAAACTTGCTGGAAACTTGACCGAAGATTCTTGGGCTGGCTGAAGATTCTTGGGTTGGCCGAGGATTCTTTGGTTGACCAAATGAAATATGACTTTCAAAAATATTATAGTGATTAACTAAAAGTCATACGAAAAACACTTAACCTAGGGTCATCCCTATGGTCAATATTACCTTAGCATATATGGTTTATCTTCATAGCTTTGCCGCATCTTGTTGTAGAGTCGATAGGCTTGATCTTGATGTGTTTGTTGAGGTAGAGACTTGTCTTCTAAAAAAACTTAGCTTATACACACAACCTCATGCACTAAACTAGTGTCTACGAAATATGACAACTATATTGTGCTTAGCACTCACATTTTGTGCTTAGCACTTACAGTGACCAATCTTTGCGATTTGGATTCACGATCTTCTCCAAAATGTGTTTGATTTCCCGATTAGAAATTTTAATTTGCCCACTTGTCTACGACAAGTAAAATGTCGACATATCCAAAAGATGAGGGAAATGGTCCCATGAAATCGATGCCTCAACAATCAAATACTTTTATGTTTTAGATCGGGTTGAGAGGCATCATATTCCTATGGGACAATCCTCCTAGCTTTTAACAATGCTTGCATGCTTTATAAAAATCGTGGGTGATTCTAAACATGGTAGGCCAATAAATACCACTGCAGAATTTTCGTAGTGGTTTTCTTAGTGGAAAAATGACCACCACATGCTTGAGCATGACAAAAGGAGATGACCGAATTTTGCTCGTCATCGGGGACACATCTCCTTATGATTTGGTCTGGGCAATACTTAAACAATAAAGGTTCATCCCAGAAAAATCCGTGCACTTCCCTTAAAAACTTATGTTTATCTTGCGCAGTCCAATAAATCGGCATCGCACCTTTAGAAAGATAATTCGCTATATCAGCGTACCATGGTGGATGCGTGGCAACAAAGAGTTGCTCATTAGGAAATAAGTACTCAATAGGTGATTCGTCATTGGAATCGAGCAAGACTAGGCGGGATAGATGATCTACCATCATGTTCTCTACTCCCTTCTTATCCTTAATCTCTAAGTCAAATTATTGAAGGAGGATGATCCATCCAAGCAAACGGGGCTTAGCATCCTTCTTAGAAAGAAGGTGTTTCAGTGTCGCATGATCCATGTAAATGATGACTTTAGATCCTTTCAAGTAGGTGAAATTGCGTCGGGTAGTCTAACATGACACCCTATGCGTACATGTGCGGAAGCTTAAGGAGCAACTAGAATTATGGCTAAGTCCTAGAGGGGGGTAATTAGGACCTTTTAAAAACTTTTCGCCAACTTAACAGTTTTTGCAAATTAAACTAAGTAAGCGATTAACACTTCGGCTTCCAAGCCTAAGTGGGTCCAATCAAAAGACTAGCAAAAGATAAATGCAATCAGCAACCTAGTCTAATCAACACATGTGGACTATAGAGGATGGATCAACAAAAGTTCAAGTTTACATGAGGAGTGAAAGTACATCTTGTGTGTGTGAAGGTGCCTATCAAGTGCCTAGCATACATTCCTAGCTAAGCATTCATAATTAACAAATTAGACCACAATGCATAAAGAGAAATGTGCTCAAGAACAATCACAAACACAAGCATGTATAGTGGTTCGACTACTTGTCTACTCCACTCCCGGTTCAAGTACTCAACCCCTTTAAGCACACCGGCATTCACTGGGAAGTTTAAATTTGGTTCCTCCCAACCAAGGTGTTTTAACTCGGATCAGCCCAACCGGGGAGTTTACAGGTTCCTCCCAACCTACACGTTGACACCCATGTTGGTGGCTCCCCCTTGGAGACTTTGTTTAGGCCAACTAATGCACCAAGGAACAACTAACGTCCTTAAATTTAGGCCCATCAAACGAGCCAAGGAGTACTGAACAACCCCTAGTCTTTAGGCCTACAAACAGGCCAAGGAACGGCTAACGTCCCTAGATTTTAGGCCGACTAACAGGCTAAGGATCAACAAACGACCCTAGTTCGAGTTTGTCAAACAAACTTTACATTCAACTCCCATATATGGGAGTGGATGGATTCCTAACAAGACAACCTTACTTGTCTGATTGAGCCCCTTTGTAGCGCCGCTTTGGGTTGCTTCTTCTTGCTCTCCCGTGCTTGAATTAGCTCCCCGTGTTCTCCCCCATTCTTTGACGACGCTGCTTTACCAAGGCTTCAGCTCCAAGAGCAGCTACCTTGCATGTGATGCTCCATTGGAGATGCACAAGGTGCTAGGGAATGGTGAAACCTCTACAAATGGTAGGAAATGGGTTTCCTAAAGGAAAACACCTATTTGGACTCCTAGGTGGTGTTTAGACAATGGATTTAACTATGATCAAGGTGTCTAAACCCTAGGAATCAAGAGGGAACAAGTCCATTCTCAAGATGTCATTGAATGGCCCAAGCTTGTGATGAAAACATGATGAGAATGACTTGCTATGGGTTTGGGATAGAGCCTCTGATGGTCTCTAGCAATGGTGGCTTCTATCTCCTCAAAATTCCTTCTGTTGACCCTAAAAATGAATTCCCCCTCCTTTATAATGTTTCTCCCAACGGTCAAATAATGGGCAGATTCACGCAGGGTCAGGCGCTCGGAATCCGGTCCATAAAATTTTTTTTAACACTGGACTACTTTTGAGCTAGTCGGGTGCCTGGACAATTTTGTGGTCCGACGCCCGATGGGCGTTTTTCACTGGTTGGGCGCCAGGTTCTCATTTTGGTCGGGCGCTCAGAATTACTCCAGACTGGGTCATTGTGTTGCTGGACGGTTTTTGCACTGGTCAGGAACCCGGACAGGTTTGTGGTCTGGCGCCAGGTGACCCTCTAGTTTTAAGGCCAACTCATATGGACGGATTCTCCTCTGGTCGGGGGCCAGGTGGACACTGGGTCGGGCGCCCGGCCAAGCATGTTTTCCTGCTGTAATTTTCTGTTTTCAGCAGAACATGCAACCTCTTTGGCCATTCTTCTGGTGGTCTTTTGGGACACCTAGGGCCAATCTAAGATGACTAAGGGTATGCCTATTGGGTCATGGTCATCTAGAGGTTAATGGTTTTGGGTAGGTACTAGGTTAGGGCTCACCAAGGCATCACTTTTACCTGTTTCTTCTTTCCTGATGCAGCCGGTCCGTATCGAGTCTTCGGTCTTCGTCTTCATTAAGCTCAACCGACATTAGACTCACTGACCTAAGTAATTAACAAACAAGGTGCACTAATATGCCACAGAAAAGTGCACTAACAGTAGGACCTGAATTTATCCAAGGCAAAAACCACGGCTAGGGGCTCTTTCTCCGTAGTTGAGTAATTAACTTGGGTTGAATTTAAAGTCTTACTCGCATAGTAAATAACATGGGGCTTCTTATCCAACCGCCGAAGCTTGACCTAAAACCATTGACATCCGAGCTTAAATATGTATACTTAGATTAAGAGGAAACATTCCCAGTTGTAATAGCCTCCCATCTAGGAAAAGAACAAGAGTTTAAGCTAATTGAGCTACTCAAAGAACATAGTGGAGCCATAGGATGGACAATAGTAGACCTCAAAGGGATAGACTCTTCGGTTTGTACTCACCGCATCCACCTCGAAGAGAATGCAAAAATGATTGGACAATTCCTCTTGATCCAAATATATGTATTTAAGCTCGGATGACAATGGTTTAAGGTCAAGCTTTGGCGGTTGGATATTAGACAGTAGAGGCTTTAATGTGGTTGGTGGCAATTTTTCAAAGTGAGGCTTTCACCGGCTAGTATCAACTATCGGTTTCTCATTACCAATGCTTGCACAATATCACACAAGATGGTATCCTTAGAATCTTCAAAATGTGTCAAGCATGTCTCTAAAGTTTCGAGTGGTTCAAGTTGGAGGAGCTCCTCTTCTTCAAAGGATTCGAGCATGTTTACCTCAAAGAGCTCATTGTCATCCTCATTCCTTTGCTTTTTGCATATGTGAAACATGTTCACCTCTAAGGTCATGTTCTCAAAGGACAATTGCATCACCTCATTCCGACAATTTATGATTGTGTTTGATGTAGCCAAGAATGGGCTGCCCGAAATTATCGGTATTTGAGTGCTAGTATCCATAACCGGTTGTGTGTCCAAGACGATAAAATCCACTGGGTAGTAGAATTTATCGACTTGGACTAATACATCCTCAACCACCCCTCTCAGCACACGAATGGATCTATTAGTGAGTTGCAATGTGGTTTTTGTGAGTTTTAATTCACCAAGACCTAATTGCTCGTATATCGAGTACGAGATCAAGTTTATGCTTGCCCCCAAATCTAGTAATGCACGCTCGATTTGGTAGTCACCAATGATACATGAGATTGTGGGACTACTAGGATCCTTATATATATATATATATATATGTTGGGGCTCAAATTTGCACCCATTATAAAACGACATCCGATGGTCTAGTGGCAACGATTTGGATAAGTTTCGAGGCCGGGAGAGCCTCGAAAACGCCAGCACAACCCTGATCGCTTGGTAGCGACCAAAATCCATAAACAGCATTTCAGAGCGGAACTGGACATGCGCTTCACAGCCAAATGATCCGAAATGTCCTAAAACCCTTAACCTGCAAGTTTCGAAGTCATCCGGAGCATATTTTTACCTGCGCACCTCGAAATGCATTTCGTCCCTGCTCGGAACTGACAAAAAAGGGTCCGTAAGCCTACAGCTACCATTTTAGAGCGGAACTGGACATGCGCTTCACCGCCAAATGATCCAAAATGTCCTAAAACCCTTAACTTACAAGTTTCAAAGTCATCCGATGCATATTTTTACCCGCACACCTCGAAATGCGTTTCGTCCCTGCCTGGAACTAACAAAAGAGGGTCCGTAAGCCTACAGCTACCATTTCAGAGCGGAACTGGACATGCGCTTCAGCTCCAAATGATTCAAAATGTCCTACAACCCTTAACCTGTAAGTTTCAAAGTCATCCGATGCATATTTTTACCTGCGCACCTCGAAATGCGTTTCATCCCCGTTTGGAGCTGACCAAAAAGGGTCCGTAAGCCTACAGCTACCATTTCAGAGTGGAACTGGACATGCGCTTTGCCACCAAATGATCTGGAGCACCCCAAAACCCTTAAATAGCAAGTTTGAAGTCATTACGATGCGTATTTCCATGCGCGCGCTCCCCGGAACAACGTTCCTATACGACAAGCCGACCCGGAGGCTGCAAATTAGGAAGGAAGTACCAAAATTGGCAACATATGGACTTCCACACCCCACCCCGTTCATTCAGGAGGTCAATCCTAGCCTAGAAGTGGTTTGGTGACAGTGAGTGCATGTCTAGAAAAGGTAGCTGTCCTTTGGAAGTCCCTCGTCGGAGCTGAAATGCTGAAATTTTCTAAGTGCTGGAATCCTAAAAATCTGGCTAAGTAGTGGGAAAGCACTGGCAAAGCACATGCGCCTGGCCTCCAACCACATGCGCCTGGCCTCCAGACACATGCGCTTGCACTCTAGTGAATTAAACATTTTTCCGAAAAGCGCCGGGAAATGCGCCGGTAAAGGACATGCGCCCGGATCCACCACATGCGCTTGGCTGCTTTCTGCCACATGCGCTTGACACTGTTGTCCACCACATGCGTCGGAAAATACCCGTTGGACCGGACCCGAACCTGATTATCCCATATAAATAGTGAAGTCACTTCATTCATCAGCACGAGATCATCCCCCGCCGACCTCAGAGTGATGTAAGCACCACATGCGCTTACTTTCTCTCCCCTCGCTGGATGCCTTGGCCGGAGTGGATTTCCTCGTCGGAAACCCTCGCCGGAAAGGGATTTCCTCGTCGGAATCCCAAGTTCAGGAAGAAAATCCTGAAATTTTCTAAGTGCTGGGCACATGCGCCGGCATATCCCCAACATGCGCCGGCTTTTTCCCCCGCATGCGCCGGCTTTTCCTACCGGGAAAATCCCGAATTTCTCTAAGTATTGGGCTGACATGCGCCCAAGGTGGAGGTCCAGGCACATGTGCACCACCACATGCGCCGGGATTGCTTCCAGACTCCCGTTTTTCATGAGAAACAGGGCCACATGCGCCCGGGAGATGGCACATGCGCCCGGGTCCCTACCACATGCGCCTGGAACCTTGCTAAGAATGCCACATGCGCCTGGAACCTTGCTAAAAATGCTACATGCGCCTGCATATCCACCCCTCCATGCGCCTGGACGCTGATGGGAGGGGTGGACCTTCGATCGTGTGCCCCGCCTTCGTCCGGAATCTGATTTTGATGAAATCACTTCCGCCGGATGCATCTCGACGAGATCTATCCATCCATCGGATCAGATTCTCCAACGGTCAATGATAAATGGCCCAAATCAGTGTTTTGGTCCAAAACGACCAACACTTACCCAATTTGGTAGCCCCGTAAATCCCTCCGAAAGAGCCGAAAACGGCTGAAAACGAGAAGAATCGGGTGGAATTGGACCGAGCCCGAGAGGGAAGCTTTTCTTCTACATGACATGATACACCATAATCATGCACCGCGACGAGGTTATCCGATCTCAGGACCATCGAATACCCTAATCAAGTGGTCGGCAGGTCCACTACTTAGTCATTTTCGGCCCTGGGAAGTGCCCTGTTGGCCCGAAAATTGACTTCTGCTAAGCAAATCGAAACGCGATCGAACCGTGATCTTCGTGGACATAATCCACCCCTGTTCAAAGATGGTCATCGGTAATATTCACCAATTTCCCTGATCAGACCGTAAGCAGGTCCACTACTTAGTCGTTTTCAGCCCTGGGAAGTGCCCTGTTGGCCCGAAAATCGACTTCTGCTAAACAAATTGAAATGCGATCGCACCGCGATCTTCGTGGACGTAATCCATCCCTGTTCAAAGACGGTTATCGATAATATTCATCGATTTCTCTAATCAAACCGCAATCAGGTCCACTACTTAGTCATTTTCAGCCCTGGGAAGTGCCCTGTTGGCTTGAGAATTGACTAATGCCAGTTGAAATCAACCGCGATCTCAAAGACGCCGAGGCAAAGCTGAAGTACTCAGGCTATCCAACAGCCGAGTCAAGCATTCACGGGGCACCGATCCCCATTATTCATAAGAAATTGGCATATGTGGGTACCTATCGGACCCCATACTTAGCCACTTACAGGCATCGAAGCAGCCGATCCAGCCCATTGAATTTGGATCCTCAAAAGATCTTGGCTCGATAAAGCTTACTTGAGCCCAAATAGATCACTGAAAATACTCAGAAGAAAGAGTGTTCTCGAAGATGAGTCGCCCCACTCCAGAAGAAATACATTTACTTTACTGTACAAAGCTCTATTCATCCCGGATAAAGGTCCGAGGCTAAACCTAAGGGGTTATGGTTACCACGAGAAACCACAAACAAAGAGTTCTAACTAAGCTTGAAACATCTTGCTATGGACTGCCACTATGAAAAAGACCGTCGATGCCCTACCCATCGACAACGGGTCCGTCGGTTGAGCTGATGAGGTAGTTGCGGATTGCTTTCCTAAGGTCACCCGTCATAAAAATACGGGCGCGGGCTTTAGGTTATGCCGACCAACATTTTGAGGTTCGTGTATTCCAGCGGTCACCTGTTCACAGTAACAGGCGCGGGCCCCGAGTTGCACCACTCGATTAAAACCCTCGTTCGGGAACGTTGCAGAGTGCTTTCCTAAGGTCACCCATCATAAAAGTACGGGCGCGGGCCTTGGGTCATCCCGACCAACATTCGAGGTTCGTGTATTCCAGCGGTCACTTGTTCACAGTAACAGGCGCGGGCCCCGAGTTGCACCACTCGAATATTGACAGTCTCTCAACCCAGACATACCGAAAGAAAATGGGACATAGACATCCGGCGTGTCTAACAAATGTGGCTCAGTCCATAATAAGAAAACAAAGGTCTAAACGACCATGAACTCAAGACCATAATCCCCGGTGGATTAGTCTTTTGCCTTCCAATCAAGGGTGATCAGCCGTTGATGTAATTAAAGGCTCGTGACCAGTATCACAGCCTGGAATGTAAAAGATCTCAGAATCTCTGGAATAAAATTCGCCTTGCGATATCTCTCTCTTGTGTACACTTTGTGATTGCTTATGATTGTCTATGAATGTCTCTATACTCAGAATTCCCCCAGAATAAAAGAAACATGAAAAAAAGAAAGAAGGACTGCTGACGAGTAGTTATGATCTTTCCCCTCTTTTTCTAAGTGTTCTAACAAACTGGCGACTCCACTGGGGATCATTCAATACCAGAATCTCTGGTTATTTCTGAGTAAATAGACATTCTGCGATAAATCATTTGCAGACACTAATGTGTACATGGGAAAGGTTACCGCAAGGAGAAATGTTCGGCGCCTTCACGGGCGCCAAACTGGCGACTCTCAACGGGAACGTTCTTCCCTTCATCTTTAAGGCAAAAGAATTTCGAAGCTTTGCATAGCATGCATGTAGTTTGTACTTGTATGTTTCTGTCTATCCACTGTTAAGCCGTATTGCGATTGGTAAGGTCGCGTCACCTCTCTTTCCCAAGCGCGCGGAATATTCTAATGCGTGTATGACTGTGCAGAGAGAGAGTGATAGAGAGAGAGAAAGATAGAAAGAGAAAGACAGAGAAAGAACCAAACAAATGGCATCTACGATGATCTTCCTAGCGTTTGGAGGATTTTACTTCCCCCATCTGGCAGCAACCTCTGAAGCCGGATGGCAGATTGTGCAGAAGCGCAAGACCGTCAAGAAGACTGGGAACAAGAAGGTTATCCCAGCTGAGACGGAGAGGACAGCAAGGGTGCCGAGCAGAACAAAGAGACAGTGGAAGCCAGTCTACAGGGGCGACGCCCGCGACTCCGACAGAACTACCGTGTCAGCCAGGCCAGAGTTCTCCTTCGCCGATATCGACTTCCCAGCGATACCGAAGACAACATCGTCAACGAAGATACCGAACAAATCCGCTGTTCGACAGTCAACTAAGACGACGATGAAGACAATCCCTACTGAAGCTGCCGTGATCAAGACGAGGCCGCAGCGAGCGCAAGTAATGATGGTGCAGGTCACCGAAAGAGAGGCAAGTGAGCGATACCCAGAGCTGCCTCCAATTCAAGAACAGATAGATGAGATTATCCAGGTCCAAGAGGACACAGCCAGAGAGATGAGAGAGATGAAAGAAGCACTGTTGGCTCTAGTTGCCCAGGGGGCAAACAGAAGCCCAACCGTACCTACTCGACGGTCTGTGGAGGAATGCCAGGGGGCAGCAGGAGAACCAGCCACCACCGAACCACAAGCTCGCCCGAGAAACGTTGTGTTCGGACATGTACCGCCAATGCCGTCTCAAGCCACGGGAGAAGAACTGTCCCAGACAGTTGCGGACCTGATGCGTAAGGAAAGAGAAAAGGAGAAGAGAGGGAAATATGTATACCAGGTGCCGTACTTACCCGAGGTCCACGATCTCCCATTTCCCAACAATTTCAAGCGTCCAGACTTCCCTAGATTCGATGGCAGAGGATCGCCAGAGGAACACATGGCTCAATTCATGACAATGATGGGCAACCTGTCAACAATTCCCCAGTACTGTCTCAGATTGTTTGGCTCAACGCTCACGAGCAAAGCATTCCAGTGGTACATGTCATTGCCCGCAGGGTCAGTCAAGTCCTGGGAGCTGATGCAAGTCCTGTTCATTTCCAAATTCTTCTCTACTGAGCGAGAAGTCTCACTGACAGATTTAGCCTTGGTTCGTCAAAGGCAGGGAGAGTCGGTCGAGAAGTTCATCGACAGGTGGGGGACTATAGCAGCACAGTGCCGGGAACTGGCCAGCGAATCTGAGCAGGTCAAGATGTGCATGCAGGCCATGGATGCGATGATTTCATTTGGCTTATCTGGACACAACTTCTCGACATTTCGAGACCTCGCTACGAAAGCCCACCTGGTGGAAGGAGCCGCGTCCAGAGCGCAGTTCAAGGCAGAGAAGCCTAGGAGAGAAGCCGGAAGGATGATAACCTCTAACTATGTTGATAAAGGAAAGGGTTCAAATGACAGGAAACGCCCAAACGCCGAACGTAGAGTTGAGGCCAGGCTAGTAGCCACGACTCAAGACAAAGGCAAGAGTTTTCAGAGGCCGCGACATCTCACGATAGAAGGGCGTAATCGAGCAAACGGGCCTTATACCTTCGACATGGAAGATCTAGTCCCGATCATGGAACAGCTGGTCGAAGAAAGGTTAATAAGATTGCCGGAATGCACGTGCCCGGAGGAAGCGAAGATGGTCGATCATCCCAGCTACTGCAGGTATCATTGTGTGACCACCCACAAGACTGAAGACTGCTTTGTCCTAAAGGGCAAGATTCAACGGATGATCAACGATGGCACCATTAATATGAAGGCGGAAGAGGCGAGCCGGAATACTGTGACAGTGGTGTCTGCCCTCCCTGTGCCAGTTCAAATTCCAACGACGAATCCATTCCCAGAACCAGAAGAGCCATGGACACTTGTGAGCAGCAAGAAGAGGCTAGAGAACAAAAGAAGACTCTTGGAGAAAGAGAGGAAGATGAAGAACAGAATGAGAAGAAGAAATGTTGGACAAGAACAGCCGCGTGCACAGCCCGTTCAGTGCGCCATGGTCTCGGTGGTCGCTCAACCAGGGGCCAGTGACAAGGACCAAGTCCTAGAGAAAGGAGAAGTCAATGTAGTGGCTCTGCGGTTAGGAAAGCAGGTCGTACAGAGAGAATTTTCGAGGCGACCAGACCCTAGAAGGATGAATGCGGTCATAGGTGAGCCATCAGGGACACCTCGAGAAAAAGAACTGGCAGAAGCAGTCAATGAGCCAGCAGCTGACCAACGAGATCACGCTCGAGATAAGGCACCGGTAATGTATGATGTGGTGTCTCATCTGAAGAAGGTTCCGGCCCGACTCAGCATCTACGATGCCTTGTGCCTTTCGAAGAAATATCGGGAAATGTTGCTCAGCGCATTGCTCGATCAAGAAGCCCGTGAGGTCATGATGGCAGAGATTGAGTCAGAGATGGAAGAAATGAAGATAACGGGAACCGAGGAGCGACCCGTAGAACAGGTCATGCAGATTGACCGATCGTCTATGCTCACATTCTCTGAAGAAGACAGAACAATCAGCCTAACGGACGACAACCGCCCGTTAATGGTGACAGGTCTTATCCGAGACATAGAGGTCCGAAGATGCATGTTAGACGACGGATCCGCTGTGAATATCATGTCCCTGAAGACATTACAACAGTTGGGTTTCATACAGACAGCACTTCGCCCAAGCGCCATGGTTATTCAAAGGTTCAATCAGGACGGCCAGCGTGTCCTAGGGTCCATTACTGTCATGCTGGAAATAGAAGAATTGAGCACCAAAGTCACCTGTCAGGTGATCGATGCGACGACGACATACAATATCTTGTTGGGACGACCGTGGCTTCATCAATACGGCATTATTCCCTCGACATACCACCAATGCTTCAAGTACAATAGAGATGGCGTCCAGTATAGAGTGGCGGCAGACCCGAGGCCATACTCCGTCACTGAATCTTTCCTAGTGGATGCACAATACTATCAGGAGAGCGAGGAGGCCGAGACCGCCAGAAAAGCCAACGAACCGACAAAGGTGGCACAGGGGGCAGAACCCCAGGGCGAGAATCCAAGACAAGCGAACGAAGCTCCGCGAGTGGTCGCTGAAGCGACAAGGGCTCACAGAGGACATCCGTTGCAAAGGAAGAAGTTTTATTTGATACCGAAGCACCTCCGGAAGGAAGGGCAGTCAGTGTTGAAACAGATGACAAGTCAACAGATGAATGTGTTGCAATCCAGCTTCAATATGCCGGTGCCAAAGGTTGAGAGGATTCGTCCCTTCCCTAAAGCTCCGAGCCAGTTCTGCGTGCCGCCGACAATGGGAGCCAAGCATGAGATAAGGTTTCAGGCCGGACTCTGCAACCCGTTGCAGATTGAAGAGAATGCGAAGAGAACACCGGTAGAGACACCGCCCATTGAAGAAGAAAGATATAGCAAGGCCAGTAGAAACATTATGAGGAACATGGGGTTCATCTGTTCAGAACCGCCAGCTCGGAAAGGCATGCTAGCACCCTTCGAAGTAAAGACGAAAGTATACAGAGGAAAAGAAGCCCTGGGGGCAGGATGTGAGATCAGGCATATTAACATGGTGACAATTAGTCCCATGGAAGAGGTGAGGCCCGCTGGACCGAATGAAGTCATACAGCCGAGTGCCGCACCAGAGCAGATCGAAGATGGAGGTCAGCCCACGATAGATGAGCTACAAGAAGTCAATCTGGGGACCACCGAAGAGCCGAGGAATACTTATATCAGTAAGAATATTCCCGAATAAGAGAGGGAGAACTACATTTAACTCCTGAAAGAGAACAGAGACGTGTTCGCATGGACCTATTCTGAAATGCCAGGACTGAACCCGGCAATCGCAATGCACAGGTTGAATATCGCGAAGGAGAAGAGGTCGGTCAAACAGCCACAGAGACGCTTCCATCCCGACATCGTCCCGAAGATAGAGGAAGAGGTGAAGAAGCTACTCCAGGTCGGGTTTATCAGGGAAGTTCAATATCCCAAATGGATCTCGAACATAGTACCTGTAAAGAAGAAGAGGGGCCAGATCCGGGTGTGCGTTGATTTTCGCAACTTGAACGAGGCTTGTCCCAAAGATGACTTTCCTCTACCCATCCCGGAGCTCCTGATTGATAGCACGTCAGCATATACGACGATGTCCTTTATGGACGGCTACTCAGGGTATAATCATATCCGAATGGCTCCAGAAGACGAAGAGTCCACTGCCTTCCGCACATCTCTCGGGATATTCTGTTACTGGGTGATGCCATTTGGGCTGAAAAATGCAGGCGCCATGTATCAGAGAGCGATGCAGGTAATCTTCCAAGACATGATGCATAAGCATGTGGAATGCTACGTCGATGACCTGGTAGTGAGGTCCGACGGGCATCAACAGCATCGCGAACATTTGAAGCTAATATTTCAGAGGTTCAGGAAGAAGAGCCTCCGCATGAACCCGTTAAAGTGCGCCTTTGGGGTGTCCTCCGAAAAATTCCTGGGCTTTGTGATCAGGCATCGGGGAATCGAGATTGACCCCGCGAAGATCAAGGCGATCCGAGAAATGCCTCCTCCGAAGAATTTGAAAGAGCTGAAGAGCTTCCAAGGGAGAGTCGCTTACTTGCGGCGGTTCATCTCGAACCTGTCAGGTCGCTGCCAGCCTTTCTCTCGGTTGAACAAGAAAGACATCCGCTTCGAGTGGGACGAAGCGTGCCAGAAAGCCTTCGATTCCCTCAAAGAGTTACCCGGGAAAGCTCCAGTTCTCACAGCGCCAATCGAGGGAAAGCCTCTGATACTGTATGTAGCAGTGGGAGAGAACTCACTGGGGGCACTGCTCACCCAGAAGAATGAAGAAGGGAAAGAGAATGCTCTGTATTATTTGAGCCGCACGCTCGTCGGCGCTGAGTTTAATTACTCACCGATAGAGAAGATATGCCTGGCCTTGATATTCGCTGTGAAGAAGTTGAGGCATTACTGTCTGTCATACCAGATTACATTGATCTCCAGAGCAGATCCTATCAAGTTCCTAATGAACCGACCTATGTTGTCCGGGCGTTTAGCCAAATGGGCCCTACTGCTATCCGAGTTCGACATCACATATCTGCCGTCTCGAGCTGTTAAAGGGTAGGCGATAGCCGATTTTCTAGCAGCTCACCCGATACCGGATAACATGGAAATGGAATGTGATATGCCTGACGACCAGGCCATGATGGTAAGGGTGGCGAAGCAGTGGCGGATGTATTTCGACGGAGCCTCCAGAGCTGCAGGATCAGGGGCCGGTGTGATCTTCATCAGTCCTCAAGGCGACTTGTTGCCCTACTCATTCACAATAGTGCCGTCATGCACAAACAACGAGGTAGAGTATCAGGCCCTCATCATTGGGTTACAGTTGGCACGAGACATGCGAATCCGATCACTACAGTTATACGGTGATTCTCGGTTAGTTGTGGGACAGCTTATGACGGAATATGAAGTCCACAAGCCGGAGCTGTCATCTCTTTACCATCAAGCCCGAGCCCTATTCGATCATTTTCGGGACAGTACAGTGTCGCACGTCCCAAGAGCTGAAAATTCTCAAGCAGACGCATTGGCTAACCTGGCCGCGGCTCTCGCGCACCCAGGGGGCAGCCCACTTCAAGTCACCATAGAAGAAAGGAGAATATTACCATCCCTCACAACGGCCGAGAATGTCACGAGTGCAAGTCCCGTACATTGCTTTGAGATCACAGAAGAGGAAGATTGGAGAAGACCATTCTCTGATTACTTGAAGTATGGGTTCTTACCCGAGGATCCGCAGATGCGCACTCAAGTCAGAAGGCATGCCAGCTCGTTCGTCCTCTTAGAAGAGGTAATGTATCGACGCTCCAGCGATGGAACGCTGTCAAGATGCCTGGCCCGAGAAGAAGTTCATGATACGCTGAGAGAGGCGCACGGAGGAGAATGTGGTGCCCATCAAGGCGGACGGAACCTACATCATCGAGTGCGGCACATGGGCTATTATTGGCCCACCATGGTGAAAGATGCGATGGACTACGTCAGAAAATGCCATCAGTGTCAGATACATGCTGACATCATACATATACCTCCAGAAGAGCTGCATCAGTCAGTGATGTCTTGGCCTTTTGCGGCCTGGGGTATGGATGTGATAGGCCCCATTAGCCCCTCTTCCTCTCAAGGGCACCAATACATACTGGCGGCAACAGATTATTTCTCTAAGTGGGCTGAGGCTGTGGCCCTGAAGAACGTGAAAGCTAAACAAGTGGAGGGTTTCATCCGGAATGCCATCATCTATAGACATGGTATTCTCGATCGGATCGTCACGGATAATGGCACGCCCTTCCGAAATGCTGTGATCAACAAGCTGTGTGCCAAGTTCAAAATTAAGCATTGCTACTCAACACCCTATTATCCTCCTGCAAACGGACTTGCTGAGGCATTCAACAAAACCATCGTGAAGATTCTGAAGAAAACGGTGGCAGAGAATAAGAAAGATTGGGACAAACGGTTGCCCGAAGCACTCTGGGCATATCGTACTACGCACCGCACAGCAACGCGGGCTACTCCCTATTCACTAGTATACGGCACGGAGGCCATCATCCCTATGGAAGTTCAGGTCGAGTCCCTACGAGTAGCACTTCGGAACTCCCTGACTGATGAACGTAATGCTGAGCTCAGGATGGTTGAGCTAGATGCCTTGGACGAGAAAAGGCTCGCGGCACAACAACGGCTAGAGATGTACCAGAAGCATATCTCAACAGCGTATGACAAGCGAGTCAGGGGTAGATCCTTCAAGAAGGGTGACTTGGTGCTCATAATGAAGCGACCGACAGCCGCGCACACTACAAAGAACAAGTTCGACCCTAAGTGGGACCCGATATGCATCATAGAAGAAGTTTACTCCTATGGGGCCTACCGTTTAGCGAATTTCGACGGTGGCGGAGCCGGTTTTGCAATTAATGGCCGGTTCCTGAAGAAATATTACCCCTAACAGTCCACCTGTTACTTTCCTTTACATAAAATGAGAAATGTAAACTCCCCAAGAGAGGGAATGTCATAAGTAAGGATAGAAACGGAGAATGAAATGGAGTAGAATACAGTAGATAAGCCTGTAGTTACAGAAGCTAATCAGTTACTCCGTATTCTTGCAGGTCTTCCTTGCCCTTGCTATGGAGAAATAACCAAGAAGGACCATTCGTCTGTGACACGAGCATATCCCGAGTTCAGAAACCCTGGACACTCCCGAAATCGACGACAAAGGGAAGTGTTACTTTTTTCATTTCATTCTACATTCATCACTTATTAGAATTGAGATTATTATTGTTATTATTGCAAACCATTCTAACACACATCACACAAACATAACACGATAGAAAAATATAATTGCTATTGTCATTTCATTTAACAAAAGTTTGGTTGACGTCTTTTCGACGCCATATACATGAATGGTCAAAAGGTAAGTATCTCTTACACCAACTACAAAATTTTCTAAAGGTAAGATCCTACGATCATTTCTATACATTTGAAGTCAAGAAGGAGAGCATCGGGAGCGAAAGATCAAAGCTTCTCCAAACATCCCGATATCAGCCTGATCACGGCCACCCTGGCAGTTTCCATCGCTGACCTTGCTGTAGATAACACCTCCGCAGGATCAGGAACATGTTGAAGTTCAGCAGTCAAATCCTTCAACTGCTTGCGTGCTGCTTCGCCCTCACTCTCGAGCCGCATGACCGTTATCTGACCCTGAGTAACTACTGACTCAAGACGGGCAGCTTCGAAGCTCACGGCGATCTTCTCCGCTTGCAGACGCTCATCTCAGCGTCGATTTTAGCTATACGGCCCAAGCACCCTTCATACTGTATCTTATTATTTTGTAGGGATTCTCGTGCGTTCGCCGTAGAATGCGCGTGACGTTCCACTGCAGGTCCCAAAGACTCTACAATTCTATGCTTCTCCTCGATAGCAGGATCGGGCTTGACGCGCTCAGCGGCCGCTACGTTTGCGAGGGTGCTTTCGAACGCAGAGATGTGATTGACAACCACGAGCGCATCAGACCCAACTACTCCGACACAAGCTTCCAGTGCTTTCATGCCAGCGCCCAGCATATGCCATTCTTGTGGATCGGCCAACGCCTTCGCAAGGCTAGACAGCAGGCCCTTCAACACGCTCTGACCAAAATAATCTAAGTGTTCAAATGCAGGAATGTCCGGCATCATAGCAATGGTGACGTCAGAATCGACAGCAGCTGCAAGAAAGAATGCAAGGCAAACAAATGATGAGTTAGCAAAAATGGAAGTAGAAACTACAAGTCATAATCTAATGTAAAGTGCGAAGGAGTCATACCATGAACGGCAGGAAGATCAATAGCAGGCTCCAAAGGTCCCGCAATGCACGTCCCGGAATCAACAACTGTTTCCAAAGCTTCGCCCGGCAGTTCAATAGTCACAACCGGAGACGACGCGACGGAAGTAGCAGAGGCAGGTATTGACCCAATAAGATCTGTAGAAATAAGATAATAATAACAAAATATGGTTAGTATGATTATGCAGGAACCAAAGAAGAAAAGTAAAAAGCAGAACCACAATCGCATTTCTTACCTTGTGCTCGCGGAATGTTGGGTCCGACTTCGACTGCAGCAGGCACTACAAGAAAACGGATTTTTACCGACGAAAGTATTCCCGACGAAATAATTTTCGTTGGGAAAAACCATTTTTCCCGACGAAATGGAAAAATCGTCAGTAAAAATCTCCCTCCACCACCAAATTCATTGCCGCCATACACTTTTACCGACGAAATTATAATTTCGTCGGTAAAAAGTTTATTGCCGACGAAGATACCTGTCGCTAAAAAAGAAAACAGCAAATTTTACTTTTACCGACGAAAATTCCCGTCGGTAAAAGCGAAAACTTTTACCGACGAAAAGTTTCATCGGTAATAATGTGCAATATGTGATTCCCGCCAAGAAAAGAGGTGACTTTTACCGACGAAAATTTTCGTCGGTAAAAGTTTTGAAAAGGCCTTTTACCGACGAAACAAAACTTTTACCGACGAAAATTTTCGTCGGTAAAAGTGGTCTTTTTAACTTACCCGATCGCCCTCTTTTCTCATTCGGTCTCTCTCTCTCTCTCTCTCGCGCTCTCTCTCTCTCTCTCTCTCTCTCTCTCTCTCTCTCTCTCGCGGCCATCTCTCTCTCTCTCTCTCTCTCTCTCTCGCGGCCATCCCTCACTGCCGACCACCGGCCGTCCTTCGCCGGCCGCCACCCAACCACCGACCCCCAGCCGACCACCGACGCCGCCGTACGCCGTCACCGACGCCACCCGCGTGAGCACACGCCTCCACCAGCCGCCGTCGCTGCCGCCTCCGCCGGTAACCGTCTCCCCCTTCCTTCTTCCTCCATTTCCTCTCTCTCTCTCTCTCTCTCTCTCTCTCTCTCCTCGTTGTTCATTGTGGGGCCCATGTGGGTCTCATGCGCCATCTCTGTCCAGTGCATGTGGGTCCCACCGTTGCTGTCCATTGCATGTGGATCCCACCATTGCTGTCCATTGCATGTGGGTCCCACCGTCGCTATCGCTGTCCATTGCATGTGCGTGGGGTCCGCCTTAGCTGTCCACGATTTGGTGGGGCCCACTGATTTAGTAAATCCCTAATTAGGGATTTTGAAATTAAAATCCCCTAATTAGGGATTTCAAAATTAAAATCCCCTAATTCCTTCCTTAATTAGGAATTTTAATTTGTGATTTACAAATTAATAAAAATCATGATATACAATAAATGTGGGGCCCACCGTCGCTGTCCACTGCTCGTGGGGCCCACAGTGATTTACGTATTTTTTCCACTCCGTCTATCCATCTTAGCAGAAAATTTTAGGTATGGTGCCCAAAAATGAAGCATATCAAAATCTAAAGTGGACCACACCACTAATGTGAATTGAATGTGTATCATTGAAAAATTCTTGGAGGACTCAGAAGTTTTGGATGAAGCTGATATTTGTGTTTTCCCTCATCCATATCCATGTGATCTTATGAACAGGTTGGATGACAAATAAAGATCACTGTAGGGCCTGGGAATGGTGGAAATCATTATTCCCACTGTTTCCCATGGCATGGTCCACTTGAGAGTTGGATATGCTTAAATTTTGGGCTCAACCACTAAAATGAGGTGGAAAAACATAAGGACGGAATAGATAAATCACATACATTCTAGGTGGGCCCAACTGAGTTTACTCTACACTCCGCACGCAATCCGATTCCCATGGTGGGCCGCCCATACTTATTTGTTCACAAAATAGTCATTAGGTATTTGATTAAACTTGATTCATGGTGTTGATGATTCTGCCATTTTCATGTGCTTGTGTATCTAGAATTGATGGAGCAAACCCGGATGTGCGTCGGAGCTATCCGTGGTTGATTTATGTGGATATGTATGTTGTGGATGTATTTGGCTTATTATTAATAATTATTTTTTGTCCACAAATGGTAGTATAATAGAATCAGTTAGCCCATTTGGAGATTTCTATATTGCCGAGCATAGATAAAGTATGTTTTGGAGGTATAGAAATCTGCCAAATTGTCCTGTTGGACAGTCCAAGGTTGGATAGATTGGAATGTTATCGTTGTTTGTCATTTACATGCGTAGGGTCATTAGTTTCGTGCAGTAACTCTCCTATTCTCTCTGGATATGTTTCTTATGTTTAATTCCATTGTCAATTTAATCCACACAATGTGTGGATAGTTGACGTGGAAATGAAATGTAAGATAAATATATCTGGAGAGATAGGGGGAGATGCTGTCGAAATTTAGGCTTGGGCATGTAAATGGAAATAATGATAGCATTTCAATCTATCCATCCTTGGATGGGCGACTGATTTTATTATATTATCATTTAGTGGCAAATTAGATGACGAACATGATACTTGTGATTAAGAGTAGTTGATTGATGTTGATGTTGAGCGGGGGTCCCTGGAAGGTGGGAACCGCTGTTGTGACCATGCTGAAGCTATCCTGTTCCTATGGACAACAATATGGGTGGCCTGGCCAATTGGACAAGCCCGTGTTTATGTATTAGCTCAAAATTAATGGAGCAGATCTGGATGTGCGTTGGAGCTATCCGGGTGTTGAGCGGGGGTCCCTGGAAGGTGGGAACCGCTGTTGTGACCATGATGAAGCTGTCCATTTCCTATGGACAGCAATATGGGTGGCCTGGCCATTTGGACAGGCCCGTGTTTATGTATTACCTCGAAATTGATGGAGCAGACACGGATGTGCGTCGGAGCTATCCGGGTGTTGAGCGGGGGTCCCTGGAAGGTGGGAACCGCTGTTATGACCATGATGAAGCTGTTCATTTCCTATGGACAGCAATATGGGTGGCCTGACCATTTGGACAGGCCCGTATTTATGTATTAGCTCGAAATTAATGGAGCAGACCCGGATGTGCGTCGGAGCTATCCGGGTGTTGAGCGGGGGTCCCTGGAAGGTGGGAACCGCTGTTGTGACCATGATGAAGCTGTCCATTTCCTATGGACAGCAATATGGGTGGCCTGGCCATTTGGACAGGCCCGTGTTTATGTATTACCTCGAAATTGATGGAGCAGACACGGATGTGCGTCGGAGCTATCCGGGTGTTGAGCGGGGGTCCCTGGAAGGTGGGAACCGCTGTTATGACCATGATGAAGCTGTTCATTTCCTATGGACAACAATATGGGTGGCCTGACCATTTGGACAGGCCCGTGTTTATGTATTAGCTCGAAATTAATGGAGCAGACCCGGATGTGCGTCGGAGCTATCCGGGTGTTGAGCGGGGGTCCCTGGAAGGTGGGAACCGCTGTTATGACCATGAGGAAGCTGTCCATTTCCTATGGACAGCAATATGGGTGGCCTGGCCATTTGGACAGGCCCGCTTTGTGTGGAGCAGACCCGGATGTGCGTCGGAGCTATCCTTGAGTTGCTTAAGTCTCCAAGACCTACACCCTAAACCCGAAACCATAAACCTAAAACTAAAACCTATAAGCTACGGCTAAACCGAAACCTAAACTCAATTCATCTAATGGCCCGTTTGGCACCATGGATTTGAGGAGAAGTGGATTCCATGATATGAATTCTCATCAATTCCAGTTCTTACCAATTCCAGATTTTCTGTTTGGCAGTCAAGATTTGGAGAGAAATCAAACATGAAGGAATGGACGGTGTAAATTTTAATCCTAAACTCATGTCACCTAAACTAAACCTACACCTATTCCTAAATCCATTCACCTAGCCTAAACCTAGACCCAAACTCGAAAACCAAACCCGAAACCCGATCCCGAACCCGAAAATCTCAACTTATGCCCTAAACCTAATCCTAAACTCATGTCACCTAAACTAAACCTACACCTATTCCTAAATCCATTCACCTAGCCTAAACCTAGACCCAAACTCGAAAACCAAACCCGAAACCCGATCCCGAACCCGAAAATCTCAACTTATGCCCTAAACCTAATCCTAAACTCATGTCACCTAAACTAAACCTACACCTATTCCTAAATCCATTCACCTAGCCTAAACCTAGACCCAAACACGAAAACCAAACCCGAAACCCGATCCCGAACCCGAAAATCTCAACTTATGCCCTAAACCTAATCCTAAACTCATGTCACCTAAACTAAACCTACACCTATTCCTAAATCCATTCACCTAGCCTAAACCTAGACCCAAACACGAAAACCAAACCCGAAACCCGATCCCGAACCCGAAAATCTCAACTTATGCCCTAAACCTAATCCTAAACTCATGTCACCTAAACTAAACCTACACCTATTCCTAAATCCATTCACCTAGCCTAAACCTAGACCCAAACTCGAAAACCAAACCCGAAACCCGATCCCAAACCCGAAAATCTCAACTTATGTCCTAAACCTAATCCTAAACTCATGTCACCTAAACTAAACCTACACCTATTCCTAAATCCATTCACCTAGCCTAAACCTAGACCCAAACTCGAAAACCAAACCCGAAACCCGATCCCGAACCCGAAAATCTCAACTTATGCCCTAAACCTAATCCTAAACTCATGTCACCTAAACTAAACCTACACCTATTCCTAAATCCATTCACCTAGCCTAAACCTAGACCCAAACACGAAAACCAAACCCGAAACCCGATCCCGAACCCGAAAATCTCAACTTATGCCCTAAACCTAATCCTAAACGCATGTCACCTAAACTAAACCTACACCTATTCCTAAATCCATTGACCTAGCCTAAACCTAGACCCAAACTCGAAAACCAAACCCGTAACCCGATCCCGAACCCGAAAATCTCAACTTATGCCCTAAACCTAATCCTAAACTCATGTCACCTAAAGTAAACCTGACTCTAATCTTTGCATTGTAGATATGGATAAGAGTTGGATGCAAGCTAAGAATCGGTTTGGCCCAGAGTATAAAGAAGGTGTTAAGGAGTTCATGGAATTTGCGAGAGATCGGGCAGATTCAGGTAATAGAATTAGGTGTCCATGCTGAAAATGCAAGAACATGATTCACAAGACATTGGACAAAGTGGAAGATGATTTGTTCATAGTTGGGATTGACCAGGGTTACACTTGGTGGATTCATCATGATGAAGACTTCCACCAAAGAGTTAAGGCCACTGAAGTCCTTGCTGACCCAATTGTGCGTAATGACGAGGATGAAGATGTTGACGATATGCAAGATATCATTAGGGATGTGTTAAGGGGAACCATTGCGGATACTGATTTTGCAGCGACAAGTACTAGCCAGGATATTCCTCCTATGGGTGATGCCGAATCAGAAAAGTTTAGTAGGTTGTTGAGGGATGCGCAACGTCCACTCTATCCGGGGTGTCGGAACTTCTCCAAGTTGAATTTCCTTATAAGGTTACTTCATTTAAAGACAATAAATCATTGGAGTAACAAATCGTTCGACATGTTACTTGGCTTGTTGAAAGAAGTATTACCTGAAGGTGAGACATTGCCTAAGTCTCATTACGAGGCAAAATCCTTAATGCGAGACTTGGGCCTTGGTTACATCCTCATACATGCATGTATAAATGATTGTGTATTGTATTGGAAAGAACATGAAAATATTGAGGAGTGTCCACAATGTGGAGAGTCTAGGTGGAAATATGACGAAGCTAAGCGTAAGAAAATTCCACAAAAGGTGTTAAGGTACTTTCCATTGAAACCCAGATTACAAAGATTGTTTACGTCGAGCAAGACGGCTGAAGATATGAGGTGGCATAAGGAGAAACGCCTTCATGATGATAATACATTGAGGCATCCCGTTGACTCTGAAGCCTGGCAACATTTTGATAAGCAATATGACTGGTTTGCAGAGGATTCTCGCAATGTTTGGCTAGGTCTTGCAAGTGATGGTTTTAATCCATTTGGTAATATGAGTAGCTCGTACAGTATGTGGCCAGTGATACTTATGCCCTACAATTAACCTCCTTGGTTGTGTATGAAGGAATCATTTTTTATGATGTCGTTGCTTATTCCTGAACCCAAGTCACCGGGGAATGACATTGATGTGTATCTCCGACCGTTAGTAGATGAGTTAAACGAGTTGTGGAGTCAAGGTGTCCAGACGTATGACACATTTGCAGAACAGACGTTTCGATTGCATGCAGCGGTCTTGTGGACAATAAATGACTTCCCTGCATATGAAAATTTGTCTGGGTAGAGCACGAAGGGAAAGTTGGCTTGTCCTACATGTAGTACTGAGACTTGTTCATTGTCATTGAAGCATGGTAAGAAAACGTGTTATATGGGCCATCGTCGCTTCCTTCCGAGGGATCATAGTTGGCGCAGGAAGACGGTAATCTTTGATGGCAAACAAGATCATAGGCCACCACCGAAAGAACTATCTGCAGAAGATGTGTTACAACAGCTGAGAAACATTGAAGAAGTTAGATTTGGTAAGGCACCGCACTTAAAGAAGAGAAAACGTACAGTATTGGAGTACAACTGGAGGAAGAAGAGCATTTTTTTTGAGTTGCCTTATTGGAGTCATCTGAAATTACGACACAACTTGGATGTCATGCATATTGAGAAGAATATATGTGACAATGTCTTTGGAACATTGATGAACATAGAGAAGAAAACAAAAGACAGTTTTAAGGCTCGATTGGATCTACAAGCAATGGGTTTAAGGAAAGAGTTGCACTTGCAACCACATGGAAATTCATATACTATACCAGCAGCCTGCTATACATTGGCAAAACTAGAGAAAAAACGTGTATGTGAATGGTTGAACAAGGTGAAATTTTTCGACGGGTATGCATCGAATATCTCTCAGCGCGTAAACATTACGGACTGTAAGGTAACAGGAATGAAAAGTCATGACTGTCACGTCCTTCTGCAACGCCTAGTACCGGTTGCGATTCGTGGATTCCTTAACAAGGATGTCAGTGCTATGCTGATTGAGTTGGGGATATTCTTTAAGGATTTGTGTTCGAAATCTTTGAATGTAGAGGTTATTAAACGACTGGAGAAGGATATTGTCGTAATCCTTTGCAAACTTGAAAGAATTTTTCCACCTGCTTTTTTCGATGTCATGGTACACCTAGCGATTCACTTACCGTACGAAGCGAAGCTTGCAGGCCCAGTACAATATCGTTGGATGTATCCGATTGAAAGGTGATAGAACAATGATCATAAATTTTTTTTCATTCCATAAACTACGTATATCCATGTTTTCATGTCCTAAACATATTGATTTTGTGTACAGATACCTTCACACATTAAAACAATATGTGAGGAATAAGGCATGTCCAGAGGGATCCATTGCTGAGGCATACATTGATAATGAGTGCCTGACATTTTGCTTCATATATCTTCGTGGCATAGAGACTAGATTCAACCGAGAAGATCGTAATGCCGATGCAGGGCAGGAGCATGAACAAGGACTCATATCTGTATTCGCACATAACGTCCGTCCTTTAGGATCGCCGACGTTTCAGGATATGGACCCTCGGGATCTTGCGAAGGCGTGGTGGTATGTGTTGCATAACTGTGAAGAAATAGAGTCGTACTTGGAGTAAGTCTTCGCACATAATTATTGTATATCTATAGACAGTTTTAATCTCAAAATTTCTTGCTTACAACGTACCAATTGTGTATAGCGAACACATCGAGGAGATGAAGTCCCAATACCCTACAAATTATGATCGAATGCATCAGGATTTGTTTCCAGAATGGTTTGCAAAACGTGTAAGATTAATTTACCTTCTATCTCACCACACTTACAATATTGTTGTATTGCATAATATTTACACGTAATTTTAAATGCCTAAACGTACATTTATATTCTGTACGTGATGATAGATGAAGATGTTGCGCGCTAGCAACTCTGCGGATGCGTCTGATGCGCTCTACTCACTGGCGTGTGGCCCTGATAGACGTGTATCTAGATATACAGGTTGTATTGTAAACGGGATTCGGTTCCACACTGAGGAGCGTGAGAAATATAGGACCACACAAAATAGTGGTGTGGTTGTGAAGGGAACACATGAGGAGGTCGAAATTGATTTTTATGGCGTTTTGACGGATATTATTGAGCTGAGTTATTGTATGAGAAAGCGGGTGTACTTATTTAAATGCGATTGGTGGGACATTGGAAATAAAAAGTTGGGAATACAGACTGATAATTACTTCACGAGCGTAAATTTATCTCGGAAGTGGTTTAAAGATGACCCATTTATCATAGCCGGCCAAGCCGAACAAGTATTCTACCTCGCTGACACCAAGTTAAGCGGCTCTTGGCACGTGGTGCAGAAAATAAAGCCCAGGAACATATTTGACGTTCCCGAAGTAGACGTTGAAGATAACGATGAAGGGAGTAATAGAACGTCGTCAGTTGAACAAGCATACCAAGAAGACATGCCATCTTGGGACAGAGGGAATGATCCAAATGTTGATATTGATGTGGTGCAATTGAATAGAGATGATGTGCCACCTGATCATGTTGATGCCTCAATCATAAATGACATTGTTAGAGATGATAGCGCTTTCATCGATGACAACGTTGCAGACGATGAAGAGGAAATTCTGATCAGCGATAGTGATGGTGAAGAAGAAAGAGTCCTAAGCGATAATGATTCAGACGACGATTATTAAATGTATACAAGATTTACATGTAATTTTTCAATTCGATTAATCTGATTATTACATGTATATATGTTTTACAAGTCATGATTTTTTTCCTGAATTGACTTGTTGATAATTTACATTTACAGTTAAGTCACTTTCTGATCATGTCCTCCACAAACTGGAGCGTAGCGGAAGCACGCAGCATACTTCATCAGCTGTTGCGGATGGACTTTTCGATCCTATATTCTTCTGGTAGGGCCAGAGAGATACCCGGTCTGGTCGAGAAATGTAGGGAGGAAGACGATGACTCAGATGAAAGATTATACAATCTCAAAGAAATTTCAGACCTGATTGAGGAATATAATCGCGGAAAACTTCGTATGGAAGATGCGACATTATCACTTGCACATCTGAATGGAGTCCCGAGAGATCAGATTTCTCCTATTGTGACTGGCATGTTGGCTGTAACAATGTCGAGTGCTTCATACAGCATCGAATATACATCTGTAGTGTACGATAACTTACGCAGGGAGTATTTCGGATAGTTGATCCGAAGTTGATTTGTATTACAATGAGATATATGTATTTAATATAGAATGACAATGTGTAATGGATTTTTCAACTTTTATATTCTGTTTACGGTTTTATTATATTCTGTTTACGGTTTTATTATATTCTGCTTGCATTATAGTGTAATGGTCTAATCATATTTTTATCATTTCTCTAAGCATAAGCACAAATTCACTCTGCAATGATGTTCATAAACTTGCATTGACATTGTTTAAATTTATAAGTTTGTATTTCAGATATATTCAGTCATGGCACCAGGTGGGAGATCAGGTCGTTCGCGCACTGGATCTACCCCTTCCACCCGTGATGCGACGCAGACAGCATCGACGTCGCACGGTGCATCACAGTCATCTGATCCTTCGGTTCAGCATACACCGGGCACTGCATGTAAGTCTAGACATTTATTTAGTGATTTCTGTTTATATTGTTACTTACATATATCTTTTCGCAGCAACATCTTCTACCAGCCGACGAGGACGTGGACCCACGCGTGGGTTAGTTTTAGAGCGACTTACGCGTGAGGGTAGGGTGGCAGTAGAGTTCCCACAGGATTGCCTTAGACCTGTTGGGGACAGTGCCAGATTATTTATGTCTGAGGTCGGTGTCCTATGCTGATCTCTGATCCCCGCCACCACCCCCCGTTGGACTGACGTGACAGATGATGTGCGACAGCTCATCCGTCAGCGCCTTCAGGTAAAGTTTAGTAAATTGAAATTTTCTTTTATGAAAGTTCATTTACGGTTAAGTCCTATTGTTAATAAGTTTATTGCCTTAATTTATTATTTACGAAACTGCAGGATAAATTTGAATTCGATTTGAATGTTCCCTACATTTCTCATGCCGTCGACGACATGATTAGAGAGCGGTTCAAGGAGTACCGCGGAGAGTTGCACCAGCGGTACAAGCGGTGCAGGACACACGATGAGGCCGTACTGTCCGCACCACCACACGTTACTACAGACGACTGGCGGATACTCTGCGAGAGATTTTCGTCGGAGGCTTTTCAGGTAATATTTACATGTACGATATCTTACGGTAACAATTAAATTCGCAATTAATAGAAATGTATTTTGTATAATGTGTTCAGAAGAGGAGCAGAATAAATTCTGCGAACAGGGAAAAGTTACAAGTGAACCACGTAGCTGGTTCAAAGTCATTTGTACGACATCGTTACGACATGGTAAGAAATTATTGATGATTATTAAGTTAATATATTATTTTGATTGGCATTTATTATAAGTCTTTTTTCCTTTCGATTGCGCAGCGGGATTTCGTCACCGGCCAGGAGCCTGGACCAGTAGACCTCTACAGAGGGACTCACTGTCGGCAGGCGACGGGATCTTGGGTTCATCCTAGAGCCAGTGAGCATTGGGTAAAAATCTTTACTTTGTTAAATTTAATTGCGCATTGATTGATAATAATGTCATTCATGTCATTTTTTATGAAATTTTATATCTTTTCATTACAGGGGGCGATGGACACCATACGCAGTCAGCCCACTCCCGATGGTAGTCAGCGGAGTGAGCCAGAAATCCTGAGCGAGGTGCTTGGCACCCGTTCTGGATATGTGCGTGGGCTTGGCCATGGTGCTAAGCTCATGGCACAAACTAGAGCCGGCTCCAGCCGATCCGTAGCTGGTGAGAGCGCTCAACGCCGAGCTGACATCGCAGAGAGAGAGGTTCAGCAGCTACGGATCGTCGTCGATGGGATTCGGGAGCAGCTGGAGAGGCAGAGGGAGGAGGAGGAGAGGCGACGGGAGGAGCAGGAGAGGAGGATGGAGGAGTTGCGGCAGGAGCATGAGCGATGGATGCAGGAGATGTTTCAGGCTCTCGCTGCACGCCTTGGCGCCGATGCCCCGCCACCTCCGTCACCTCCGCCTTCATCTTCCTGATTATTTTTTTTTAATATATGACTTTTAACTTGTATGTATTTGTGTGTGGATGAATATTGTTTGTTTGTGGATGTGGAATGGATTATTTATGTATTGATGTAGTTTTTGTTTATTTGTATGTTTGTGGATGTGAATAGGATTCAAAATGTATAGGTTTTTTTACAGGTGTATATCAGGAATTTTCCTGAATTTTAAAAACAAATGAAACCGAGATAGGAAAAACTTTTACCGACGAAATATTTCGTCAGTAAAAGCAAGGAAAAAATTTTTACCGACGAAATATTTCGTCGGTAAAAAGTTCATACATGCTTTTACCGACGAATTATTTCGTCGGTAAAAGTTTTATCATGTTTTTACCTACGCATTATTTTGTCGGTAAAAAGTTTTTCCTTGCTTTTACCGACGAAATATTTCGTCAGTAAAAGTTTTACCATGTTTTTACCTACGCATTATTTCGTCGGTAAAAGTTTTTTCACCGACGTATCATTTTCAATCCCGACAAAATTCATATGTTTGGCCGACGAATAATTTCGTCGGTAATGGTGCAATTATTACCTACGAAAAATTATTTCGTCGGTAAAGGTTTACCGACGGCCTTTCTGCGATGATGTTAGCCGCGAAAAATTTCGTCGGGAAAAGCTTTTTTCCGACGAAATTTTACTGATTACCGACGAAATCATTCGTCGGTAAAAATGGAATTTCTTGTAGTGAGGGTGTGACGCATCCACGACCTCTAACTCAACAGAACAATTCGCTTGCAATGAACAGCCTGATGGAAAGACCGAAGAAGGATCGACGTTCCCCTCATGCATCTCAACCCCAGGAACGGATTCCTCGGCGTTATCAACACGAATGGGCAAACAAGGAGGAACATCCATTGATAACCTCATAGTCGATGCCACAACAGCCCGAGAAACGAAGACTAAAGGCTCGAAAGAAGGTTGGACCCTGACGTTGTCGTAGAGTTGTGCTTCAAGCGCTGCCATGGCAGCATCATCAAGATCACCTACGCCCCCGACTCCGGCATCGTTATCATAATAGTTCGCGAGGGAATCATCGTTGCTGTGATCATTAGCACGATCCACTCCCTAGTCATCGCCGGAATAATCTACAGGTTCATCTTCGAGCCGTGACCCCGAACCATCACCGGCTTCAGAACCGCCTTTGGCATTGTCCCCCTCGACATCTGCAGGCTCGGACTCACCTCCGTCACGATTGACAGCAATCTTCTTCGTCTGCAATCTCCTCTGTAGCACCAGACCGAAGCTCACCTTCTTCACGACTATCGGCAGCAGTCGTACCCGCCACTACTTTCGGAAGATCGATCTTCAACGACGGATCCAAACTCCCCCACTTCTTGATATGTAATATTTCTGCCTTTCTTAAGTTTTTCTCAGGTGCGGATGGGCGAACTCTTGGTGTGAGTCTTATCTTGACTCTCAGCTGATCTCTCACGCGGCCCGGTGGAAGATTGTCAACAAAATCATCAGAAGGTCTAACTCCTGCCATGCCTTCCGTAGGCTCATCCTCTTCGACAGACGGAGGAGCATTCTCTGCCGGAGGACGCGAAGATCCGACCCCTTGCTGATGTCTCTGTATAGGGACCCCAAAGCAATACCATCCGTCTAACGCTCCATCTTCTTTCCTACGAGTGATCGGCACGTTCAAGGAAGTCAGATGGCTGGTACCAGGAACTCCAACGGCCTCACGCTGCTCACGAAGATAACCAAGACCGTCCTCAGGAACGTCAGTCAACCTTGGAGGAGAGAGATAGAGAGGGAAATCAACAGGTTTGGCGTCCCGGATGCGCGCGTACTGATGCATCCACCATCTCATCCAACCGTAAGAAGTCGCAGGACGTCGACTACCGCCAGGCAACACGAACCTCGCGCCAGTTCGCGTTAACAAAAGTTGGTCCCACATCCACTCCCAATGGACAAGACCCGTGCCATATGCTCGTTCTATCCTCGTCACGCTCGGAAGAGTCGACGGAACGCCCTGATCGTAGCCGAACTGTCTGGCGAACCTGCTCGGATAATAAGGCTCGTGCCAGAACTCCATGCCTTCGCGGAACGGGAGAGAGGCGGTCCGGATTGATATTAGGAATTCTCTGTCAGAAGAGTCAACCGAATCCTCATCATCGACGACTTCAATATCTTCATCAGTAATGGAAGCAGGAAAATGGTAGAAGTCAACTTCATTCTCACTGCAGATCCTTGAAGACACCCATTCTGGCGTCTTAAGCACTATCTTGGCCTTCATGAACCTGATAAGAGGCGCTCGGTCCGGAAAGAAATAGGCGTGAGGCTTCATACCATATACCCACGGGAAATAAACGCCTAACCAGCCGCAGAAATAATGCCACGGGCAATGGGCAGCGTCCATTCCATCGGCAGGTTTGTCCGGATTACTAGCAACATAACCGAACGCTCTATATATGCTGCAGAGTACAGGTGGTGCTATAGCAAGACGTTGACCACTGGCAAGGGCACCCGCCATAACGAAGCAAGAAACCCTGACGCCATCAGCACTCTTCGAGCTGGGAAGCGCGACTGCAGACAACCAATAAGCGAGGAAGCCTGCTAGCTCGCAAGTAGGAAACAATACATTCAAGCAAGGAAACTTGCATTCGAACCTTTGTCGTAAAGCCCTTATTCTTTTAACATCAACTTTATATTTTCCGTAGTCGATCCTGAAAGAGAGAAAGGAGAGAGAATTTCACATAAGAAGCTATGCAGGAGAAAAGAGCATACGTCATGAAAAGAAAGAAAGAGACGTCCCGGGAAGACTTACTTCAAGCCGTGGCTGAAGTAGACTGACCAATCTTCATAGTGTATCTTTGTAATGCAGTCAAAATTGTTGCAATTCATTGAACAACTCCAAACACGCCTTGGAATGATAGGCCTTCCGATCACCTTCGCGCCTGAAGCCAGACAATTCTTCATCAGAGGGGATATATTCGTGATAATACCCGCCGCGTATGGGCAGGCCCTCCAACATCTTAAGATCTCAGAGGGTTATGCTCATCTCTCCTTGAGGAAGATGGAAAGAGTTGGTAACGGAACTCTAGTAATTTAAGAAGCCCCTGAGAATCGTCGGATCTCGCGAAAAGAAGCCGACAGTCGCCTCAATGGCATAGTAGAGCCCGACCTCCCTCAGCACAGCCTCGTGCCGGATCAGAATCTCCTTCACCCAGGGGATGTAGCTGTCACGACGATTCAGATGCCCTCGGGTACGGAAGCTCGAAGTCTCCCACATTGCGGACGTGCTCATAGGAAGGAATCTTTGATGCACCGTCTCAAAGAAATGAGTCGGATAAGGTGCATGCGGATCACACGTAGGCATGAGGAAAGTCATTTCCTTAATCTCACCAACCTTTTGTTGCTTCCCGTTGCTTCCCAGGGTGGCGGTGAGTAATCTCTCAGGAATTGAAGACCATCTCTCCACTCCATAGAACTGGCTAGGTCTATGAACATCAGATGGCTCGATGCTCGGAAAAGGTTTACACCTCATAAGAGACTTCTGGTGCAAGATGACTTCGCCATTGTAGGGGTTCGTGATGCAGATGCCACGCTCAGTAGTGATCTTGTTGCTCTCCCATCCAATCTTCATCCTTTCATATTTCAAGTCGAGGAGCTGTGTCAATCGCTCCGCTTGACTGAGCGCCTTGATCGATTGTTTTCCTCGTCCTCCTTTCTTCTTACCTTTCTGACCCGTCAGATTCTCTTCTACATTTTGAACAGGTATATCTTGAGGACCTGCCTCGATGGCACTCGCCACACCAGCAAGTTGGGTATACCAATAGATCCACTCTTGTTCTGTTCCCCGCTTTGGAGGTTCAGGCGCTGTCTTGTTGACGAAGATGCGCACAGCACTTCATGAGGAAGCTGCCCAATACGCTCCGTGAAATCTTTTATCTCGGGTTCGACCGTAGGAAAGAAGCGAGAGTTACGTCTTGGAGGAGGAGGGTTAGAAGGACCTTCAGCTGTTCTTTTCCGACCGCGCTTTATCGACGTCGGACCAGAAGCATGCGACCCAGAGGTTTCACCAGAGGATCCCATTGTCGCTATTGCAATTCACTGCAACGAGTAAACAGAGCAACATTAGAAAACAACTTGATACACACGGGCAAATAGCCTAACAAAATCATATCACAAACACAAGCACAACATGTAGAGCACAAGCATGAAGAGCATGAAAGCAAACAAAATCAAGAGCATAGCATCTCAATCATCATACGCATTTCATAACAAAGCAACTGCCATCATACATGCACGCATACATAGGATCGATGCACACACAAAATCATAGATTGAACCCACAATACATCCATGCAGTTAGTCTAAAAGTAGCCTTGACAAGTCCAGGTGCTTATAAGTAGGTACTGGACAGAGTCAGGAAACAGTTTCAGCATCATACATACGCAACTATTCACACACAGCAACTTTACAGGCAATCAGAACACTGTAAGCGCACTCTGGCAAACATACTCTTAACTTGCCTAAAATAGACAGTTGCAAGCTGTGACAGGCCAAAGTAGGCAGCCAACTGCAGGCCCAAGGCACTAAGCTCCAATCGTGCTTGAGTTTTAAGCGATCTAGCCACAAACAGCACTGAATTTGACTGAGAAACGGAGCCGGAAATGCCATTTCTTCACAAGTGCAAACCAGCGACTAAAAACGAAAATTTTGGCTAAGTGTTGGGCTCACATGCGCCCAAGGTGGAGCCCCAGGCGCATGTGGCCACTCACATGCACCCGGTTCACAAAATTTGAAAATACAATTTCACCTCATAAGGCATCAGGCGCATGTCCAATCTGACATGCGCCCGACTCAGAAGAAAGGGAGGAAACGAGTTTAGAATTCAAGCTTCAGGCGCATGTGGCAGCCACACATGCGCCCACCTCTGATTTTTTTGAAAAGACACAAGTATCGGGTAGTGCCCTGGGCGCATGCCCAGAACCACATGCGCCTGGGACATGCGCCCGCTTCATCATGGGCATGTGACATGCGCCTGGAGGAAGTATTTTGCCGGAAAAAGTAATGGATGGCAGGCCACATGCACCCACAAGGGGACCACATGCGCTTGTACCCCGAGGGTGATCTCCCTCACCTTGGGAAAGTTGGATTTTCTGACTCGAGGAAATGTTGGAATGACTCAGTTAGTCAACTATTTATACTTGAGCCTGGGGAACCGGTGCACTACACTAGCATGACGTAAGCATCCAGCGCAGCACACCGGGGGGGCACTTGTTGGGGCTCAAATTTGCACCCATTATAAAATGACATCCCATGGTATAGTGGCAATGATTTGGATAAGTTTCGAGGTCGGGAGAGCCCCGAAAATGCCAGCACAACCTTGATCGCTTGGTAGCGACCAAAATCCATAAACAGCATTTCAGAGCGGAACTGGACATGCGCTTCACCGTCAAATGATCCAAAATGTCCTAAAACCCTTAACCTGTAAGTTTCAAAGTCATCCGGTGCATATTTTTACCTGTGCACCTCGAAATGCGTTTCGTCCCTGCCCGGAACTGACAAAAAAGGGTCCATAAGCCTACAACTACCATTTCAGAGCGGAACTGGACATGCGCTTCACCGCCAAATGATTTAAAATGTCCTAAAACCCTTAACCTGTAAGTTTCAAAGTCATCCGATGCATATTTTTACCTGCGCACCTTGAAATGCGTTTCATCCCCGTTTGGAGCTGACCAAAAAGGGTCCGTAAGCCTACAGCTACCATTTCAGAGCGGAACTGGAAATGCGCTTCACCGCCAAATGATTTGAAATGTCCTAAAACCCTTAAACTATAAGCTTCAAAGTCATCCGATGCATATTTTTACCTGCGCACCTCGAAATGCGTTTCATCCCCGTTTGGAGCTGACCAAAAAGGGTTCGTAAGCCTACAGCTACCATTTCAGAGTGGAACTGGACATGCGCTTTGCCACCAAATGATCTGGAGCACCCCAAAACCCTTAAATAGCAAGTTTGAAGTCATTACGATGCGTATTTCCATGCGCGCGCTCCCCGGAACAACGTTCCTATACGACAAGCCGACCCGGAGGCTGCAAATTAGGAAGGAAGTACCAAAATTGGCAACATCTGGACTTTCACACCCCACCCCGTTCATTCAGGAGGTCAATCCTAGCCTAGAAGTGGTTTGGTGACAGTGAGTGCATGTCTAGAAAAGGTAGCTGTCCTTTGAAAGTCCCTCGTCGGAGCTGAAATGCTGAAATTTTCTAAGTGCTGGAATCCTGAAAATCTGGCTAAGTAGTGGGAAAGCACAGGCAAAGCACATGCGCCTGGCCTCCAACCACATGCGCCTGGCCTCCAAACACATGCGCTTGCACTCTAGTGAATTAAACATTTTTCCAAAAAGTGCCGGGAAATGCGCCGGTAAAGGACATGCGCCCGGATCCACCACATGCGCTTGGCTGCTTTCTGCCACATGCGCTTGACACATTTGTCCACCACATGCGCCGGGAAATACCCATCGGACCGGACCCGAACCTGATTATCCCCTATAAATAGTGAAGTCACTTCATTCATCAGCACGAGATCATCGCCCGCCGACCTCAGAGTGATGTAAGCACCACATGCGCTTACTTTCTCTCCCCTCGCCGGATGCCTTGGCCGGAGTGGATTTCCTCGCCGGAAACCCTCGCCGGAAAGGGATTTCCTCGTCGGAATCCCAAGTTCAGGAAGAAAATCCTGAAATTTTCTAAGTGCTGGGCACATGCGCCGGCATATCCCCAACATGCGCCGGCTTTTTCCCCCGCATGCACCGGCTTTTCCTACCGGGAAAATCCCGAATTTCTCTAAGTGTTGGGCTGACATGTGCCCAAGGTGGAGGTCCAGGCGCATGTGCACCACCACATGCGCCGGGATTGCTTCCAGACTCCCTTTTTCATGAGAAACAGGGCCACATGCGCCCGGGAGATGGCACATGCGCCCGGGTCCCTACCACATGCGCCTGGAACCTTGCTAAGAATGCCACATGCGCCTGGAACCTTGCTAAAAATGCCACATGCGCCTGCATATCCACCCCTCCATGCGCCTGGACGCTGATGGGAGGGGTGGACCTTCGATCGCGTGCCCCGCCTTCGTCCGGAATCCGATTTTGATGAAATCACTTCCGCCGGATGCATCTCGACGAGATCTATCCATCGATCGGATCAGATTCTCCAACGGTCAATGATAAATGGCCCAAATCAATGTTTTGGTCTAAAACGACCAACACTTAGCCAATTTGGTAGCCCCGAAAATCCCTCCGAAAGAGCCGAAAACTGCTGAAAACGAGGAGAATCGGGCGGAATTGGACCGAGCCCGAGAGGGAAGATTTTCTTCTACATGACATGATACACCATAATCATGCACCGCGACGAGGTTATCCAATCTCAGGACCCTCGAATACCCTAATCAAGTGGTCGGCAGGTCCACTACTTAGTCATTTCCAGCCCTGGGAAGTGCCCTGTTGGCCCGAAAATTGACTTCTGCTAAGCAAATCGAAACGCGATCGCACCGTGATCTTCGTGGACATAATCCACCCCTGTTCAAAGACGGTCATTGGTAATATTCACCGATTTCCCTGATCAGACCGTAAGCAGGTCCACTACTTAGTCATTTTCAGCCTTGGGAAGTGCCCTGTTGGCCCGAAAATCGACTTTTGCTAAACAAATTGAAATGCGATCGCACCGCGATCTTCGTGGACGTAATCCATCCCTGTTCAAAGACTGGTTATCGATAATATTCATCGATTTCTCTAATCAAACCGCAATCAGGTCCACTACTTAGTCATTTTCAGCCCTGGAAGTGCCCTGTTGGCTTGAGAATTGACTAATGCCAGTTGAAATCAACCGCGATCTCAAAGACGCCGAGGCAAAGCTGAAGTACTCAGGCTATCCAACGCCGAGTGCTTTCCTAAGGTCACCCGTCATAAAAGTACGGGCGCGGGCCTTGGGTCATGCCGACCAACATTCGAGGTTCGTGTATTCCAGCGGTCACCTGTTCATAGTAACAGGCGCGGGCCCCGAGTTGCACCACTCGAATCCTGACAGTCTCTCAACCCAGACATACCGAAAGAAAATGGGACATAGACATCCGGCGTGTCTAACAAATGTGGCTTAGTCCATAATAAGAAAACAAAGGTCTAAACGACCATGAACTTAAGACCATAATCCCCGGCGGATTAGTCTTTTGCCTTCCAATCAAGGGTGATCAGCCGTTGATGTAATTAAAGGCTCGTGACCAGTATCACTGCCTGGAATGTAAAAGATCTCAAAATCTCTGGAATAAAATTCGCCTTGCGATATCTCTCTCTTGTGTACACTTTGTGATTGCTTATGATTGTCTATGAATGTCTCTATACTCAGAATTCCCCCAGAATAAAAGAAATACGAAAAAAAAGAAAGAAGGACTGCTGACGAGTAGTTCTTATCTTTCCTCTCTCTTTTTCTAAGTGTTCTAACAATATATATATATATATTGTTAGGGGGGGGGGGGGGGGGGGGGGGGGGGGGGGAGGGTCTTTTGAGTGAGAATGACACTCACTTGCTCATTTAGGAAGGCCTTTTATTGCACATTATATTTACGTTTGGTCGTGCATAAGTCCCTTAAAAATTTGGCATAGGAGGGAATTTGTTTGATTGCGTCAAGCAGTGGAATGTTAATCTTGACTTGGTTGAAACCTCTAAAATATCATGAGAGTTTGAGAGAGATTTTGGAGCAACCAATCTTGAAGGGAATGGTGCTACGGGCTTGTGAACGCGTTACGTTTTTTGTGAGGCTAAGCTAGATCCATCCTCATTCTCAGAAATTATCAGATTATTAGGCTTTTTGGCCTTCACCGGAATAGATTTGTCAATTTGTTTACCACTTCTAAGAGTGATGATTGATTTTGCTTACTCCAAATGTTGGTTGGGAAGATTAGGGGCGCTAATTTCATGAGTTTGTTTATGATTGGGTTGAGGTTAGGCTGGAAAGGTCCATTCCTTAGCATTCAAGCATCCCTTAGTCTCATCAATAGACACTTTAAGCTCTTGAAACATTTGCTGATTTGATTGATTAATTTGTGTTTGCCCTTGCATGAATGCCTTTAAGATGTCTTCCATTGAGAATTGAGGTGAGGCCATGTTTTGCATGGGTAACCCTCCTTGAGAGTTGGTAGAATTGGCCGTAGGACCATTCCTCCAACTGAAATTTGGATGGTTCTTTCAAGTAGACTTGTACGTGTTACCTACCAGTCCATTGAAAGGCCGTTAATACCCATATGTGGCATTTACTTACAGGAGTTGTAGGACAATCTTGCATAGAGTGTACATTAGCGACACAAATTCCACACACATTTTCAATAGCTTCAGTGGACTTAGAAACTCCACTTTTACTTAGTTTCATGGCCTCAACTTTTCTTATGTGGTTGGCTACCCTTGCATTATCATCATCTTCCTCTTTAAGGATGTAGATCTCTCCTTTCTCTTTTTGTTAAGAATGCTTGAGGTTACTAGACTTGTTTGAGGTATCCTATGATTGAGCATTCTCGGCCAACATGTCTAAGTAACTCCATGCTTCATTTAGATTTTTACTCTTGAACTCGCCATTGCACATCATCTCTACAAATTGGCACATATTGGAATTCAATCCATCATAGAAGAAGTTTATAATTCATCAACTTTCATAGCCATGATGTGGGCAAGCAAGTGGGAGATCCTTAAACCTTTCCCAACTTTGAAAGAATGACTCACCCTCTTTAACCGAGAAGTTCATGATAGATCATCGAAGGGTGTTATTTTATGAGTCGGAAAGAACTTTTTCAAGTATTCTCGGGTCATCTCAGTCCATGTCTTTATTGAATGTGGTCTAAGAGAGTGGAGCCAACCCTTGGCTCTTTCTTTCAATGAGAAGGGAAATAATTTAAGCTTGATAACATCCTCAGTTAGATTACCATATTGCAAGGTAGCCACAACCTCATTAAATTCTTTCAAGTGTAGGTATGGGCTCTTTGAGTCTAGCCCATGGAACTTGGGTAAAAGTTAAATTACTCCCAGTTTTATATCAAAGTTACCCCGGTGTTTGAAAAAATCACACATGAGGATGTAGTAGTGTGGGCCGGTTGTAAATAATTACGCAAAGCTCTCATTTGAGGAGCACAGTAGACCTCATTCTCTCCTACTTCCTCTTGATTTGCATTTGTAGTTGGAGTAGGAGGGGGATGATTTCTTAATGGTGTTTGATTTATACTCCTCGAACTTTCACAATGTTCTATATATTTTCTAACATGCCTTTGGACAGAAAGTGGTCCAACTAAACTACCCTTGGTTTGGAGACGCTTTGTGTGGTCATGTTCCCAACGAGACATAAACCACACAAATCCTAATCTAAAACTAAACCTAGATCCTAAAAACAAAATCTGGAAATAAATTAAAATTCTAATAAAGCTAAAAACTGAGAATCGAAAGAGTCTAAGTTAGAAGGATAGTACTCGATTTACTTGAACTAGAAGAACTTCCTACAAAACAAAACAAACTTTGTTAGTTCTATAATTTAGAAAAACTTGTCCTAGAAAAACAGTAAATCCTAATTAATTCTACTCTATAGCTATTAGAACAATTTAGAAACATTTAACAAAGTTCCCTGGCAACGACGCCAAAAACTTGTTTGCTTGCCTCAAGTGCAAAGCTGCGATTTAGTAATAACTCGGTGAGATCGAAGTCAATCCATAGGGAATTAGGGTAAACAATCTTAAATTATTCTAATAGCTTCAATCTCAGTAATTTTGGAATTCAGTTTTAAGAACTAAGTAAAATGGTAACTTAAGAAGAAGAAAATCTGATAATTAATGGAACTAAGGATTTAAGGATCCATTTATAGTAATCCAATATGAATTCATTCATCCAAGTATAAACACAACTGTATTCGAAGCTTTATCTCTCATCTAGTTGGAAGATTAGGTATTCAAATACAAACAATCTCACTTAAGTCAGAAAATCGAATTTTAGTTCTAATGAAGCACATAAAACTTGAACTTGTATCCTTCAAAGTAAAAGCCATACCCGGAGATCGTGGCATACTCCAGGGTTACTACAATTCAATTCTAATCAATCCAAACATGGTAATCTCAGAAAATTTAAGGAACTCATGTTCGAAGTACATGAACTCTTATAAAACATCTAAAAATCCAACTTTATTCAAACCAGAACATTAAGAATCCAAACTTTAGTAAATGTACTTAAATTAAACGAATCCGACATTAGAACTAACTATAAGCTTCACTTCTAAGCCCTAGCTAAGGTTCTAGCCGAGCATTATCATGCTTTAGCTAAAAACAAAAGGCAAACTACTAAAAAACATAAAAAATCAGAATCAGAGGAGTTGCAGACGCTCCATGACGATCCTCTTCACCTCTCACGAGTTCCCAAGCCTTCTATGATACCTTTATATTGACCCCTAGGTAGCCTTTTATAGCATTGAAGCTCCACCACCTGAAAAACTTTCAGAAGTGCGTAATAGGTTATGCAGTGCATGAAAAATCAGAGCTTCATGAAGAAGCTGCTGGAAATCTAAGATTTACTGGAATTTACAGTTGGCCGACCGGTCACGACCAGTTGGAGTTGACTAGCCGACTGGTCACGACTGGTCGGAGGGGTCTGGACAGTAGTCCAGCAAGCTCCAGTGTTCTCAGAGATGGCTGCAAGGTGGTGGCCAACCGATCATGACCGGTCGGTCACACTGATTGTCTGATTTTTTTCTTCTTTCATTCTCTCCTCTCCTTGCTTCTTCTTCCATTCTCTTCGCTCATCTTCCTTCATCATAAATTAGTGTTAGAACTAGAAAAATGCTCAAAGGCAGTTTTTCTTATGTTTCGTTATTCTGGGGGTTCTGAGTAATAGAAATATTCATAGACAATCACATGCATTCACAAGTACACATGAGATAGCATCGCAAGGAAAATTTTATTCTAGAGATTCCAAGATCTTTTACATTCCAGGCTGTGAGCTGGTCACGAACCCTTAATTACATCAATGGATGATCACCCTTGATTAAAAGACAAAAGTAAATGTATGCATGCATCATAGATAAATGTATTGTGCATGTCATATGTTGGACTATTAGATAGTTGTTGATATTTGTAGCCAAACAAGTGATCATACATTGTCCTAACCGGTGGAACATTATTCATCTCTTGGAGAATTTTTCTGACTTTTACACTTGTGTGTCTTGGGATGTATAGAAGAATAGTTTCTGAAGGAGAGTTGGTTTTTGGAGAATTGAACTTGTTTCACACATGTTTTGCTCGGGACTAGCGAGTAGCAACTGGCCGACCGGTCAAGACCGGTCGGTCTTCATTTTTTTCATCTTTTCTTTCTTTCTTTCTTCCTCATTCTCCTCTCTTTCTTCATCAATCTTTGGTCCACCTTGGGCCTTCATCAAAGGCTCCTAAATGTGTCCTTTTGGTCACCAATTGAGCCAAACCACTCTCATTCCTACAATCGCAAAACATGTATTAGATGGGCCTTTTAAACATGCAAACCATGCAAAATGGGTGATGAATTGGGGTTAGAATATACACAATTAAGAGCTCAACACACCCCCAACCAGCATTTTGCTAGTCCCGAGCAAAACATGTGTGAAACAAATTCAATTCTCTTAAAACTAACTCTCTTTCAGAAACTATTCTTCTATACATCCCAAGACACACAAGTGTAAAAGTCAGAAAAATTAGGTGATAGAGGTTGAAACCTTAAACTTTCAAAACATAATAAGTGTTCATATGAAATCCCCGTTGACTGATTGATAAATAGAAGAACTTGAACAAATTCAACCTAGTGTGCATAGTGAATGTTCATCTCATGATTTTCCAAGATTATCTTCTTCATAGATCAACTAAACTATGAATCTTAAGGTGCACAGATCAACAATAAGCCTATGACAGGAATTTGCCTTACTGTCCTTCCGACGGATTTCACACTATGTCCCATTTTCGGCTTTGGTTACGGGTAGACCATCCCCCGGTTGGTAATAGGTAGCCCTTTTCGGAATTTTCCACCATGTTTTCTATCATTCATAATTTTCATCATTCCTTTTCCTTTTTCTTTTACATTAGATAGGATTTTTAGAAATCCATATCTTTCATTATTTTCTCATGGACAAGGATGGACAAAGTACCTTGGCTTGGTTCCTCAACACCTCAAATCTAAGTCTAGCCAATCCAAAAATCACATAATCCTTTCAAATCATGAAAATCGTGTAATGTGAACTAGGTGTAAAAGTATTCAAATATTCTATCAATCATATATATAGGGGAATCCACATATAAAACCATTATATTAAGATAAGTTCAAAGCTTGCAACATCACTCACTTCAGATCTCCTCTTCTTATACTCATATCATCTCGAATGCATAGAAACAAAGTTTTCCAAAAGAGTTTTGAATTTTACAAAAAATGAAAATTTTCTACATAATTGCTCGAAATGTCACAAAAGCTAGTAGATTCATCTAAGGAATCTCACCCCAAACCAAAATCTTACATTATTCTCAATGTAATAAGATATGCAATATGCATCACATGAGAGCAATGACATAAAACAAAGGAGAGTGAGAACGAGAGTACCTGAGGTAACAACTAGATCAATTATAGCATCTTCCATTGTCTCGATGAGACTTATTCAATCCTAAATGCAGAAAGAAATCCTAACCTACCTACCTACCTTTGATTAGTCCAATAGACTACATGATCAAATTTGAGCAGGATCTTCATGAATTTTAATAGGTTTCTCATGAGGACCATCCAAAGTCCTACTCGAATGTACACATGGGTGTGTTTCTTCATTAAGGTCCAATCATAGTGTGCACCACACGCATGTAAGGAGGAGATAAGAGCAGCGAAAAGATATCTCCGCATGTTCTGAATTGGGTTGTAATTGATTAAAAATGGGTCCTCTCAATCAGAATTTTCAATGGGTTGAAGAACCCATGATGGTGGAGAGACATTCATTAAGTATTTTTCAGTTCGAGTTATCTCCTCCACAATTTCAGAATTGCACGGTGCTTCCACAGGCAATGGTAAAGAGTGTAAATCAATGGAATGGTGTTCTTTAAGCACCAATACCGTGTCTAACAAACTATCCAACTCCTTAATCATCTCATCATCTAGATCATAGGGGTGGGTCATGCATTCCTTTAGGAAATCGAGAGAGTCGGATGAAGGGTTCTCGTGCTCCCTAAGTGATTGAGGAAAGTCTGTTTCAATGGCAATGAATTCCTCCTCTATAGAGGGGAGGTCTTCCAAAGAAACTTTTTCAAATTCAGTGGTAAGCACATCATCTAACATTGGTTGATCTAAAATTTCAGATTGTGCCACCACATCATCCAAAGAAACAGAATTTTCAATCAAATGGAGATCTTCCACAATAGAATTGGTCATGTTATGTTGGTGGGAGGACTCAAAGAGATCCACTTTGGTCATCTCTCTAGCAAGAATATCTTCCGCTAACTCATAATCATTCGGCCCTTCGGAAGAAAAAATCATGGACTTACAATCGCCCATCAAATCCTCATTGTAGGCAATCAAACTATCGCTTTCAGATTTTGTAGATTCCTCGGGTTCATCAACGTCCTTGAAATCTCTTCATCGTACAAATCGGAATACCTAAAAGATATAGTCGATTCACCATAATTGATAATAATGTTGGGATCACTGAAATCGACATCCGCTAAAAGTTTAGTCATCAAATCGGAAGAGGGTTGGGCTTGGATAGCCTCATCCTCCTCATTGTTGGGTATTGATTCAGTGTTCCCAATGTCGAATTCCGGATTTTGAGATGGCGAGAGGTTTTGTATGCATTGCTCAGTTATTTCTATAAACTCTCGCAGCGTATCCTCAAGAGTTCGTGTCAGTTGCGGATCATGAGAAAGTAACTCTTGAGGATAATTATTGGCATCCATGGTTGGCTCATCTTCCAAGTTGAAATTTTGATGCTCCCACTAATTTGGATTATGCATGTCATATGTTGGGCTATTAGATAGTTGTTGATATTTGTAGCTAAACAAGTGATCATACATTGTCCTAACCGATGGAACATTATTCATCTCTTTCTGATACTCTCCCATTGTCTTACCTGGCGAAAAGTTATGCACATTGTTGTCATTCCGGTAATCTTGCAAGGTCTTACGTGGGGGAGTATTAGAAGTAGATTAAGTCATAGAAAAATATTCATGCTTGTAATGGTTCCAATCATAATGATTTTTTATTTGGTTCGACCTCTCATCTTCCAAAAGGTATTTAGACAATCCACCCGTCCAATCATTCATAATGAAATTATAAGAAGTTGAAACTGCCCTAATTTAGGAAGAAAAACTAAAAGAAGAAAGGGAGATGGGGAGATATTACCCGTGGAAGTGAGAACTATGTCAGCAACTAAATTCCTACAAAACACAAAACCAGAATATTGTTAGTAATCTAAAAAAAAAAAATCAGAAAACTTACTTCTAGAAAAACTGACAATCCTATGTAACTAAGACTACTCTATAGCTACTAGAACAATTAGAACCGTTTAACCTCTTTCCCCGGCAGCGGCGCCAAAAACTTGTTCGCTCGCCTCAAGTGTAAGGCTGCGATGTAGTAATAATCTCGGTAAGACCGAGGTCAATCCACAGGGAAGGAAGTAAACAATTCCAACTATCCTAATAACTAGAATCTAAGAGGTTTATGAAATCGGTTTTAAACATTAACTAGAAAATCTGATAATGAAAAGATAACTAGAGCATCAAGGATCCACTTATAGCTCTCCTTAGATGCATAATTACCTATGGTTTCTCACTTTCTCAACTAGAATCGAAATTAAATCCTATCTAGCCGGATGATAGAGCGGTTATATTATCAAGTCAATCTGTCATATGTGTGATTAATACACATGATTCCCTCAATTCAAGTTAGGACTTGAGCACACTCAATTGCATAGGTCAATCCTAATTCCAATAGATTAAGATCATAACCATAATAATCATCAAACCTTGTCACAAGACTTGACTATATTATGATTTGAACTTCATTCAAATCATATGAACAATCAACACAATATTCAGATTTTAAAACAAAAAGGTAGAACTTTGGTTTAAGTTCCCACTTGAAAATCCAAGTCTAGAGCGTATTGAATTCGATTCCTTGGAGTATACAGGTCTAGAACCATGCAAAACAATTAAGAACTAAAGCAATCCTTCCAAACATCCATGACCCATCATAAGATTAAGAAAAACTACTTAGAACTTTATTCAAACTTTTAAAAACCATTATTCTTCATTCAATCCAACTTTGAAACCAATAAAACAAATTAAACAATCTAAGAAAACTATAAGGTTCACCTCTTAGTTCTAGCTAAGAGATTAGCTAATGAAAAGCATATTAAAAACTAGAACTAGAACTAAGAAAAGGAAGAAAAAATAGCTAGAGGAGGCTAGGAAGCCTCCTATGACTTGCAACTCCTTGGTCCCCACATCCTTGCTTGCCCTGGAATAGAAGAGAGTACCTCCTTTTATAATACAACAAGAGTACCGCAACATAACAGATTTTGTTTCGCTTCGTACGGCTTAACAAATGGTCGGATTGCCTTCAAATTTGATTTGTAGCTTCTTTGTAATGTGATCTTCCTCATAGATGATTTATATTTCTAAAATTATCTTCTGAATGGGCCCACCAATCAGATCAACGACCACCTCTCAAAATCGCGCAATTCGGGTACCTTTAGAACAAGTCATCTTGCTTTCAACGCTACGGAGTGTACAGAGGTCGGATTGATCTCAAATTTTGAATATTAGTAGAAAACTTTCTCCTCTACATGATAGATGGATTAGATTGTCCAAAACAATTCCAGAATTAGGTTCAAAAATTAAAACACTTAGGGCTTTCTATAAAATCTGCGCAGTTGGATCTTTTTGGATGGTCCATCTTTCTTCAACCGGCACAATCAAACCACACATCCTTTTGATCTGAAAATTTGTGGTTATTCATATATGGATGTGTTCTAGAATATGGTCAAAGTAGATTCTTCATATCATCAATTATGGGTCACTTGGACCGGCCCAGAGTGGAGTACACGAAATCTCTAACTTTCTGGACAGTTTGTATTGTTTTGGCCACCACGGTCAATCCGTAGCTTCGATCGACACGAAACCACTTGGGTTATTTCGGCGTCGAGCTCCTCTTTGACATAGATATGTTGGATTTCCAAATATCATCAAGATGGCCCCTAAAAATTGGGCTGAAAATCCAAAAGCGGGAATAGCCTGCTGTTTAAAATCTGAAACCCTGAAATTGCATGGCCGACCGGTCTTGACCGGTTTGACCCATGTGTCCTTGCTCTAACAGCTTTAAGAGAGGGAAGTAGCAACTGGCCGACCGGTCAAGACCGGTCGGTCTTCATTTTTTTCATCTTTTCTTTCTTTCTTTCTTCCTCATTCTCCTCTCTTTCTTCATCAATCTTTGGTCCACCTTGGGCCTTCATCAAAGGCTCCTAAATGTGCCCTTTTGGTCACCAATTGAGCCAAGCCACTCTCATTCCTACAATCGCAAAACATGTATTAGATGGACCTTTTAAACATGCAAACCATGCATAATGAGTGATGAATTGGGGTTAGAATATGCACAATTAAGAGCTCAACATGCACCCACCATCTCAGCCAGCTATAAGGACCGCCAGTCTTCCGATAGAGGCCGAGAAGCATGAACCTCGCGCCCGTTCGCATCATTAAAAGTTGATGCCATATCCACTCCCAGTGAGCAGGACCCGTGCCGTATGCCCGCTCTACTTTGGCTACATCCGGTAGCGTTATCGGAACACCCTAATCGTACCCGAATTGCCTGGCAAACCAGCTAGGGTAATAAGGTTCTCACCAGAACTCTATTCCTTCGCGCAGCGGAAGTGAGGCAGTACGAATAGACACCAGAAATTCCCTATCAATGGTATCCACAAAATGTTCATCGTCAACGACTTCTCGATCTTTTCCGGCATCAGAAACAGAAAAGTGGTAGAAACAAATCTCCACCCAACTGCCAATTTTTTAAGCTATCCAATCAGACGACTGCGTTATCATGTTAAGTTTCCTGTACCGATAAAGAGGTGCGTGATCGGCATGGAGATACTGGAAGAGATCCACTCCGTATGTCCATGGGAAATATATGCCCAACCATCCGCAGAAGAAATGCCATGGGCAATAAGCCGCGTTCATCCCTCGACAGGGTTGGCCTTTGTTACTCGCAATATTTTCAAAAGCCCTATATAAACTGCACAGCACCGGCAGTGCTAGAGAAAATCGACAACCATTTACAAGAGCTCCCACCATGACGAAGCAAGAAACCCTAACACCATCAGCACTCTTGGAGCTAGGCAATATAATTGCCGACAGCCAGTATACTAAGAAGCCTGCTAGTTCACAAGACGGATAAGCTCATTCGGATTGTGAAACTTTTGTTCGAAATGTTCCTTCATTAAAGCCTGGTCTTTGGGTAAGATCTCATACTCTTCGTAATCAATGTTGTAAGAAGAAAGAAGTGCCCATGTCAGAAACAAAGAAATTAAAGTATGTAGAGCACAAAGTACAAAGGAAGGCATCAGAAGAAGTATTACTTCATCCTCTGGCTGAAGTAGATCAACCAGTCGTCATAGTGAATCTTTGTAATATTGTCGAACTGCGACAACTCAGCAAACAACTCTAGACAAGCCTTTGAATGATAAGCATCTCGAGGACTTTTGAGTCGAGACGAAGATAGCTCTTCATCAGTTGGGACGTATTCCAGGTAATATCCTCCTATCACGGACAACCCAGCCATCATTCGGAGATCCCATAAGGTTATGCTCATCTCTCCATATGGAAAGTGGAATGAATTGGTAACGGAAGACCAGTAGTTCAAGAAGCTTCGAAGAATTGTTGGATCTAGGGAGAAATGCTCAGAGGTCGCATCGATAGCCTAATGCAAGCCAACTTGTTTCAAAACTCTCTCATGGCGGATTCAATTCTCTTTTGCCCACGGCTTATAACCAACTCACTCATTCAAATGACCCCACGTACGAAAGCTCTTTGTCGCCCACATCATCGTCGTGTCCATGTGTCGAAACCTTTGCTCCACTATCTCAAAATAATGGACTGGAGAAGGAGCGTGAGGATCACAAGTAGGCACAAGGAAAACCATTTCTCTCAGAAGACCTACCCGCTGTTCTCTCCCATCGTCGACCAGTAAGGTAGTTAACAACTGCTCGGGGGCAGATGTCCACCTCTCGACTCCGTAGAACTAAAAAGGGCCTTGAATGTTGGATGGTTCGATGCTCAGGAAGGGCCTGTGCCTTGTAAGAGATTTTTCATGCAAGGTGACTCGGTCGGTATAAGGGTTGACGATGGAGAAACCGCACGTCATAATGATCTTGTTTCTATTCTAGCCGATCTTCATCCGCTCATTCTTCGGATTAACGAGCTGTGGCAATTGCTCCGCCTGGTCAACTTCCTCAGCCAGCTTCTTACCTCGATTTCGTCTCTTCTTCTTCTGACCTTCCTGATCATCCTCGGAATGTTGGCCGCGCACACTAGAAGGACCTGCCTCAACGACATTGGCAGCATCAGTGAACTGACAATACCAGGCAGACCATTCCTCATCAGTCCCTTGCGTCGGAGGCTCATATGTGGTTTTATCCACATAGATACGCAATAATACTTCACGGAAGAGCTGCTTAATTCGACTGGAGAAATCCTTCACTTCGGATTCGATCATCCCAAAGAATTGCGAGGGACACTCTACCGAAGACGGGTTAGCAGTATCTCCAGTCACCCTCTTCTTCCCGCGTCGTACAGACGAAGAGCCGGAAACTTGCGACTTGAAAGCTTCGCTGGAAGATCCTGCTGCTGTCGCCATGATTCACTGCAATACGTAAACAAAAGTGCATCAAACAGAAGACCAGCACATGCAACAGGCAACACAATAAGGTAAGCATCGCATCATTCAATCATAGATTTCACACACAAAACACGTCAGTAAATACATGCATAAAGTCATGACCGGCAGCAATATGGAAACAGTGGAATTCGAGCGCACATCCGACAAACAAGCACGCACATATCATAGCGCAATAAATATAGTAGCAGCCCTACATGTACACTCGGAATGCATGCGAATTCGCACTAACCCCAAATGATGCATGTGTGCCCGCTTGGAAGTGCACATCGTAGAGCCACTTAAAGGAGCAGTTGCAAGCCATAAAAAACCAACATAAGCAACATATTATAAAACCTAAGCACTGATTCCCAATCATATTCGAGCATTAAGAGAGACAGCCACAAACGGCATTGAATTCGGCTGAGAATGAAGCCAGACGCACTAGTTTTTCACTAAGGGCAAAAGGAATGACAAAATCTCGAAAAATTGGCTAAGTTGTGGAACCACATGCGCCCAAGGAGATGCCTCAGGCGCATGTGGCCTCTCACATGCGCATGATGGTTGAAATACTCCCACATCAGGCATATGTGGCCTCTCACATGTGCATGATGGTTGAAATACTTCCACATGCGCCCAGAGCAAGGGACGTGCACCTAAAGTATCTACCACATACGCCTGAGAGTAAAATCCCATACGCTTCGAGGGTCACATGCGCCCATGAGAAGGAAACATGCGTCCACTCCCTCATGAAAAGCTCTCTCACTTCTTAAATTTTCACTTTTCTTGATTTGAAAATGTGCAAATGAATCAGCGAGTCCTGTATTTATACTTGAGCCTGAGGACTGGTGCACCGAACTAGCCTGACGTAAGCATCCATCGCAATGCACTGAGGGGGGACTTGTTGGGACTCAAATTCGCACCCATTATAAAACAGTATTCAGCGGTCTATCTACGACGATTCGGACCGATTTTGAGATCCGAACTACTCGGAAGATGCCAGTGCAACCCTAACGTGCAGGATCGTGACTAAGACCTACAAATGCTATTCTGGAGCAGAATCGGACATGCGGATCACCACAAAATGATTTGGAATGCCCTAAAACCCTTAACCTGTAAGTTTCAAAGTCAGGCGACACGTATTATTACCCGCGCGCTTCCAAATACGTTTTACCCTGATCGTATCCGACTGTAGGGGTCCGGAAGCCTATAAATGCTATTTTTTAAGGGAATTGGACATGCGGATGACCTCCAAATGATCCAAAATGTTCAAAAACCCTTAAGTTCCAAATTCAAATGACATACGAAGGATACTTTTACATGCACGCACCGAAGTGCGTTTTGCCCCTATCTAGAGCTAATCGGGAGGGTCCAAATTGGGAAAGAACTACCAAAATTCATAGCATATGACCATCGGTACCCCACCCCATTCATTCAAGAGGTCGATCATGGCCTAAAAGCGGCTTGGTGTCAGTGACTTTGGTCTCCGAAAAGGTAGCCCCCCTCTGAAGGTCACCCGTCGGAGTCTAAAACCTGAAATATTCTAATTGATGGAAGGTGCATACACCACTCTCTCTCCACATTCGAATGCCATGAGGAGACATGCATTTGCCCTCTCACCACATGCACATGAGAGACATTCTCCCCCTCTTTTGATTTGAGAAAAATCATAAAAATGATTAAAAAAATAGAAATGATGCTAAGTTGGGCAACATGCGCCCAACACAGAGGCTACATGCGCCCACCTCCCTGAGACATGCGCATGACCCCTCATCACAATCACATGTGCTCGGTGAAATCTGATTTTTGGTGGACCTGATTAACTACCCGATAAACCAGCTATAAATAGTACTTCCATTTGCTGAGAGGGGGGGACTTTAATTTTAGAGAGACTGCCAGAGCTCTGCAAGAGGTAAAAATACTCTACCGGAATCCTAGCCTGGAAAGGGACATGTGCCCATCTCCTCACCGGATGCCTTCGCCGGAAAGAGATTTCTCCCACCGGAGCAAAGTGTAGAGGGAAAGAAGGAGATTGAATAGGGACATGCGCCCACCCTTTTTTTTAGCTTGGAAATCGGAAGTGCACTAAGTGCAAGGGGACATGCGCCCATCCTTTTAACAAAAGTATGAAAATGGCCTAAGTGCCATATGCACATGCGCCCAAGGAGAGATTCTCTCTTCCTCTCTCACCTTTCTCTCCCCACATGCGCCTGGAGGGAGGGAACATGCGCCCACCTCCAGGGGCATGCGCCCACTCTCTCTTCACTCCCACCCCATGTACCTGGACGCTGATGGGGAGGTGAGACAGTCCGAGGTGCGGCCTGCCTTTGATCTGACGCACCTTCCGATCGCATCGATACTCCTGAACGCACATCAATACCCTCTATCCATCCTCCGGATTGGATTCGCCAATGATCAATGTTAAGTGGGCCAAATTAGCAATTTGATAAAAAAAGACCAACACATAGTCAAAATTACAAATCTCAAAAATCCTTCCGAAAGAGCCGAAAATGGCCGAAATCGAGATGAACCGGGCGAAATTTGACCGACCCCGAGAGAGAGACTTCTCTCCGCCACAACATGATACATCATAATCATGTATTGCAATGAGATTACCTGATCTCAGGATCTCCGAGAACCCTAATTTAGCAGTAAACATGCCCATCACTTAGTCGTTTTCAGCCCTGGAAAGTGTCCTGTTGGCTTAGAAATCGACTTACACTAAACGAAACGGAATACGATCGCACTGAAACTAAGATGGATCCAACGTCATGATCTATCACTATCCAAAGACGGTCGTGATCGATATTCACCGGATCTTCCGGTCAGATCGTAAACTGGACCTGGGAAGTGCCCTGTTGGCCCCGAAAATCTATTAATGCCAAGTGAAATCAACCGCGATTTCAAAGACGCAAAGGCGAAAATATTAATGACGTAGAGATATATATGAAACAGGACAATCAAATCAAATGCATAATTTATCTGATACATTGAACATCTAGCATAAATACAATCCTCTCTCGAGCATGCATAAAGCATATTTACTTTGTATTGTACTCATTTGCATCCATCGCATGAATTTATTTCATCCCAGATCAAGATACGAAACTAAATCAAAGGCGACTATAGTTATCATCGGAAACCATAATCAAAGAGTTCGAAAGCGTCTGAAATACTTCATCGTTAAGACCAGTTGATGTGCGTCCTGTCCAAAGCGGGATCCGTCAGTTGAGTGGCTAAGGTAATGAGTGCCTTCTAGTAAGTCACCTGTCCAAACGGAGACGGTCACTGGCCCTGGTGGCGCTAAGAACCCATGGAGTGCCTTCCAGCAAGTCACCCATCCAAACACGAGACGGTCATTGGCCCTAATTGCACTAAGTGGAAACTGTGGAGTGTATTCCTGAAAGTTATTTCATCCACAGAAACGCATCATGACACTGAGATACACGAGTCGGTTAAAATCCTGGTTGCTACTCAACTAGGAATGCCCGAAAGAGTATGGACCAACATCTAACTGGTCTTAACAATGGCTTGATCCATGAGGAATCCTAAACTTTGTCTCTACGACCATGAACTCGAGACTATAATCTCTGATGATTTAAACTACTTACTCGATCTATCCGAGTTTCATCTCTTTGATATTCCATTTATTGTTTAATTGTAATTCATAGTGGAATCTTGTCGCTTTGTGTTGAGCTCTTAATTGTGCATATTCTAACCCCAATTCATCACTCATTGTGCATAGTTTCTTGGTTTAAAGACTAATCTAATGCATGGATTTATGATTGTAGGAATAAGAGAGAGGATTTATCAAATGAAGGCTTAAAGATGTTATTTACAAGCATGGAAGAGCACAAGATTAAGCATGAAAGGATGGAAGAAGGAAGCAAAGGAGATAAAGAAAACAAGGAAGAAAAGGACACTGAAGACCGGTCTTCCGACCGGTTGTCCATAGCCAGGACCGGTCGTCCGACCGGTCTGACTACTCAACACAGGAGGAACTTCAAAATAAAAGTCACTGGACCAATTGAGAATGGTCGTTCACCCCTTAGACCGGTCATCCGACCGGTCTGGCATTCAACAGAGGAAGATGAAAACTCTCTGGACTGTTTTTTATGTTTTGAGACCGGTTGTGCGACCGGTCGTCCAGGAGCTCAGACCGGTCGTGCGACCGGTCGTTAGCGTAACAGAGCTTGTGCATGAAGCTCTGATTTTCTCTGTGCAATTGCGTAATTCCTTGCGCAATCTAGAATCTTCCGCTCCAATCTATAAAAGGGACTTTTCCTCTTCATACCAGGGCATGCTAGGACGTGGGGATCATCAAGGAAGCTTAGGAGACGGATTCTACTTCAAGTTTTCCTAGTTTTTCTTCCAGTTTTAGTAGTTTTTATGTTTTTAAGGCTTTTAGTTCAAGGATGTTAGAGATGAACTAAGACCTCTTAGCTAAGAGGTGAAGCTTTTGATTTATTTTTAATGGATTGATGCAACCTAGGTTTCCTTTTTATGTTTTAATTGAAGAATTTAGTTCAATGTGAGTTTGAATCAAGTACTAGTTTGGTTTTGCTTTGATCTCTTGATGACTCCGGGCTCATGTGATTCTTAGTGATTCTAAACTTAGTAGCTTATCCTCTGAGCATTGGTTATGTTTGTGTAGTTCATCGATCTATCATCGACTCAGGGCATGGTAGACCCTTTGATTGCCTTGTGTACAATGAATTGATCTTCATGTGGGAACTCATTCAACTAAAGTTCTTATCTTTTGTTATAATCTGAATTAGTTGTTTGCTGATTGATTATGATTTAATTAGAGTTCTAATCATTAGTCGTAATCAAGTCTAGTGACAGGATTTGATGAAAGCTATGGTTGTGAATCTCAACTAGATTGGAAGGAGGCTTGGCCTACACAATTGAGTGTGCCCAAAGGCCTGAACATTGTTGTGGGAATCGAATCAATGAATGAGCAACTATTTTAGATAATTGTTGATTGAACCGCTCTATATTCTGATCGGATAGAGATATGAATTCGATTTCGATTGAGTTATGTGAGACCTAGTTGTGTTAATGCATTGAAACTTATCAAAAGTGGATCCTTGGCGCTCCAGTGCCTTTTTAGATTGATATTACCTTACACATTCACTGTTTAAACCCAAATCATTATTTTTCAGCTTTAGTTCTTAATAAGATCTTCATTATTAGGTATTTTAGACAAATTCTGAGAATACCCATTCATAAATCTCTGTGGGAACGATACTCGGTCTTTCCGTATTATTACTACTTTGCAACCCTACACTTCGGGAGTGAACAAGTTTTTGGCGCTGCTGCCGGGGATTTCTATGCGGTATTTTTAGAATTTTCTGAGATAGCTTTTAGTAGAGATTGTGTTAAGATAGGTTTAGGATTTGTTTTGCTTTTTAGGGTAGGTCTTCTTCTAAAATCATAATACTAACTGTTAGAACTTAGAAAAAAGAAGAGGAAGATATCGGAACTACTCGTCAGCAGTCCTTCTTTCTTTTTTTCTTTTTCGTGTTTCTTTTATTCTGGGGGAATTCTGAGTATAGAGACATTCATAGACAATCATAAGCAATCACAAAGTGTACACAAGAGAGAGATATCGCAAGGCGAATTTTATTCCAGAGATTCTGGGATCTTTTACATTCCAGGCTGTGATACTGGTCACGAGCCTTTAATTACATCAACGGTTGATCACCTTTGATTGGAAGGCAAAAGACTAATCCGCCGGGGATTATGGTCTTGAGTTCATGGTCGTTTAGACCTTTGTTTTCTTGTTATGGACTGAGCCACATTTGTTAGACACGCCGGATGTCTATGTCCCATTTTCTTTCGGACTGTCCGGGTTGAGAGACTGTCAGGATTCGAGTGGTGCAACTCGAGGCCCGCGCCTATTACTGTGAATAGGTGACCGCTGGAATACACGATCCTCGAATGTTCGTCGGCATGACCCAAGGCCCGCGCCCGTACTTTTATGATGGGTGACCTTAGGAAAGCACTCTGCAACGTTCCTGAACGAGGGTTTTAATCGAGTGGTGCAACTCTGGGCCCGCGCCTGTTACTGTGAACAGGTGACCGCTGGAATACACGAACCTCGAAATGTTGGTCGGCATAACCTAAAGCCCGCACCCGTATTTTTATGACGGGTGACCTTAGGAAAGCAATCCGCAACTACCTCATCAGCTCAACCGACGGACCCATTGTCGATGGGTAGGGCATCGACTGTCTTTTTCATAGTGGCAGTCCATAGCAAGATATTTCAAGCTTAGTTAGAACTCTTTGTTTGTGGTTTCTCCTGGTAACCATAACCCCTTAGGTTTAGCCTCGGACCTTTATCCGGGATGAATAGAGCTTTGTACAGTAAAGTAAATGTATTTCTTCTGGAGCTGGGCGACTCCCCTTCAAGAACGCTCTTTCTTCTGAGTATTTTCCAATGATCTGTTTGGGATCAAGTAGGCTTTATCAAGCCAAGATCTCTTGAGTATCCAAACTCAATGGGCTGGATCGGCTGCTTCGATGCCTGTAAGTGGCTAAGTATAGGGTCCGATGGGTACCCACATATGCCAATTTCTTATGAATAATGGGGATCGGTGCCCCGCGAATGCTTGACCCGGCCGTTGGATAGCCTGAGTACTTCAGCTTTGCCTAGGCGTCTTTGAGATCGCGGTTGATTTCAACTGGCACTAGTCAATTCTCAAGCCAACAGGGCACTTCCCAAGGCTGAAAATGACTGAGTAGTGGACCTGCTTGCGGTCTGATTAGAGAAATCGATGAATATTATCGATAACCGCCTTTGAACAGGGGTGGATTACGTCCACGAAGATCGCTGTGCGATCGCGTTTCGATTTGTTTAGCAGAAGTCAATTTCTGGGCCAACAGGGCACTTCCCAGGGCTAGAAATGACTAAGTAGTGGACCTGTTTGCGGTTTGATTAAAGAAATCGGTGAATATTAGCGATGAACGTCTTTGAACAGGGGTGGATTGCGTCCACGAAGATCGTTGTGCGATCGCATTTCAATTTACTTAGCAGAAGTCAATTTCCGAGCCAACAGGGCACTTCCCAGGGCTGAAAATGAATAAGTAGTAGACCTGCCGACTGCTCGATTAGGGTATTCGAGGGTCCTGAGATCGGATAACCTCATCGCGGTGCATGATTATGGTGTATCATGTCAAGTAGAAGAAAAGTTTTCCTCTCGGGCTCGGTCCAATTCTGCTCGATTCTTCTTGTTTTAGGCCATTTTCGGCTCTTTCGGAAGGATTTCCGGGGCTGCTAAATTGGCTAAGTGTTGGTTATTTTGAACCAAAACACTGATTTGGGCCATTTATCATTGACCGTTGGAGAATCTGATCCGGTGGATGGATAGATCTCATCGAGACGCATCCAGGAGAGGTGGTTTCATCGAAATCCGATCTCGGACGAAGGCGGGCGGCGCGACGGAAGGTCCACCCCTCCCATCAGCGTCTAGGCGCATGGGGGGTGAGGTACAGGTGCATGTCATGCTGATGTAAGCGCATGTGGTCATGGTGGAGCTTTCAAGCGCATGTAGTAGGGAGCCAGGCGCATGTGGCATCTCCCGGGCGCATGTGGCCCCGTTTTCATGAAAAATGGGAGTTCGGGAGGCAATCCCGGCGCATGTGGTGGTGCACATGCGCCTGGACCTAAGGAGTGGGCGCATGTCCTTCCCAGACTTAGCAGATTTCAAAGTTTTTCCGGCCAGAAAAGCCGGCGCATGTGGGGGAAAAAGTCGGCGCATGTGGGGGATATGCCGGCGCATGTGCCCAGCACTTAGAAAATTTCAGGATTTTCTTCCTGAACTTGGGATTCCGGTGAGGAAATTCCTTTCCGGCGAGGGTTTCCGGCGAGGGAATCCACTCCGGCCAAGGCATCCGATGAGGGGAGAGAAAGTAAGCGCATGTGGTGCTTACATCACTCTGAAGTCGGCGGGGGATGATCTCGTGCTGATGAATGAAATAACTTCACTATTTATAGGGGATAATCGGGTTCGGGTCCGCCCGGCGGGTATTTCCCGGCGCATGTGGTAGACAACAAAACCAAGCGCATGTGGCAGAAAGCAGCCAAGCGCATGTGGTGGATCCGGGCGCATGTGCTTTACCGGCGCATTTTCCGGCGCTTTTCGAAAAAGTTTTTCATTCACTAGAGTGCAAGCACATGTGGTTGGAGGCCAGGCGCATGTGCTTTGCCGGCGCTTTCCCACTACTTAGCCAGATTTTCAGGATTCCAGTACTTAGAAAATTTCAGCATTTCAGCTCCGACGAGGGACTTCCAAAGGACAGCTACCTTTTCTAGAAATGCACTCACTGTCACCAAGCCACTTCTAGGCTAGGATTGACCTCCTGAATGAATAGGGTGGGGTGTGGAAGTCCAGATGTTGCCAATTTTGGTACTTCCTAATTTGGAGCCTCCGGGTCGGCTTGTCGTATAGGAACGTTGTTCCGGGGAGCGCGCGCATGGAAATACGCATCGTAATGACTTCAAACTTACTATTTAAGGGTTTTGGGGTGCTCCGGATCATTTTTCGGTGCAGCGCATGCCCAGTTCCACTCTGAAATGGTAGCTGTAGGCTTACGGACCCTTTTTTGTCAGCTCTAAACGGGGATGAAACGCATTTCGAGGTGCGCGGGCAAAAATATACACCGGATGACTTTGAAACTTGCAGGTTAAGAATTTTAGGACATTTCGGATCATTTGGCACTGAAGCGCATTCCAGTTCCGCTCTGAAATGGTAGTTGTAGGCTTATGGACCCCTTTTTGTCAGTTCCGTGCAGGGACGAAACGCATTTTGAGGTGTGCGGGCAAAAATATTCATCGGATGACTTCGAAATTTACAGGTTAAGGGTTTTAGGACATTTCGGATCATTTGGCATCGAAGCGCATGTCCAGTTCTGCTCTGAAATGGTAGCCGTAGGCTTACGGACCCTTTTTTGTCAGTTCCGGGCAGGGACGAAACGCATTTCGAGGTGCGCGGGCAAAAATATGCATCGGATGACTTCGAAACTTACAGGTTAAGGGTTTTAGGACATTTTGGATCATTTGGCACCAAAGCGCATGTCTAGTTCCACTTCGAAATGCTGTTTATGGATTTTGGTCGCTACCAAGCGATCAGGGTTGTGCTTGCATTTTCGAGGCTCTCCCGGCCTCGAAACTTATCCAAATCGTTGCCACTAGACCATGGGATGTCGTTTTATAATGGGTGCAAATTTAGCCCCAACAAGTGTCCCCCCGGTGTGCTGCGCTAGATGCTTACGTCATGCTAGTGCAGTGCACCGGTTCCCCAGGCTCAAGTATAAATAGTTGACTCACTGAGTCATTCCAACATTTCCTTGAGTCAGAAAATCCAACTTTCCCAAGGTAAGAGAGCTCACCCTCGGGGTACAGGCGCATGTGGTCCCCTTGTGGGCGCATGTGGCCTGCCATCCATTACTTTTTCTGGCAAAGTACTTCCTCTAGGCGCATGTCACATGCCCATGATGAAGCGGGCGCATGTCCCAGGCGCATGTGGTTCTAGGCATGCGCCCAGGGCACTGCCCGGACTTGTATTTTCTTCAAGAATCAGAGGTGAGCGCATGTGGTGCTTCCACATGCGCTTGGGACATTGAATTTCAACCTCATTCATTCCCTTCTTCTGAGCCGAGCGCATGTCAGATTGGACATGCGCCTGATGCCTTAAGTGATGAAATTGTATTTTCAAATTTTATAGATTGGGCGCATGTGAGGGGCCACATGCACCTAGGGCTCCACCTTGGGCGCATGTCAACCCAACACTTAGCCAAAATTTCTGTTTTTAGCCCCTGCTTTGCACTCGGTAAAGAAATGGCATTTCCGGCTCCGTTTCTCAGTCAAATTCAGTGCTGTTTGAGGCTAGATCGCTTAAAATTCAAGCATGATTGGAGCTTAGTGCCTTGGGCCTGCAGTTGGCTGCCTACTTTGGCCTGTCACAGCTTACAACTGTCTATTTTAGGCAGGTTCAGAGTATGTCTGCCAAAGTGCACTTATAGCGTTCCGATTGCCTGTAAAGTTGCTGTGTGAGAATAGTTGCATATATATGATGCTGAAACCTGTTTCCTGACTCTGTCCAGTACCTACTTATAAGCACCTGGACTTGTCAAGGCTACTTCTGAAATTGCGGTTTTACCGCTTGTAGAGACACTTGGAGATATGTCTATGGACCTAGAGGGGGGGTGAATAGGACCTTTGAAATTCTTTTCGCCTACTTACACAAATCAACAAATGAAACAAAGTAAGCAAGAACACTTAGGCTTCCATGCCAAAGTGGGTCCAATCACAAGACTAGCATAAGGTTAAGCAATAAACAAACCTAGTCTAAGCATGCATAGGAAGTAAATGATACAACTAATCAAGCTCCTAACCTATGCATCTTGTGTAGACTTATGAGAGTGGATCAATGAGCTCAAGTCTACACAAGTAGTGAAGGTACATCTTGTGTGTGGATGCCTAACAAGTGCCTAACATGCATTCCTATCAAGCATTCAAAATAAGCAATTAAACTAACAATGCTAAGATATAAATGTGCTCAAGAACAATCGCAAACACAAGGATGTATAGTAGTTCGACTACGTGTCTACTCCACTCCCGGTTCAAGTACTCAACCCCTTTGAGCACACCGGCATTCACTATCGGAGGTTTTAAATGCGGTTCACCTCTCAACCTTTACACGGAGGTTTCATCGGTTCACCTCTAAACCGTATCCGAAGTTTTAGACATAGGCTAACTCTCAACCCAATCGCACGTTTACTCCCGTGTCGGAGGCTCCCCCTTGGAGACTAAGTTTAGGCCCGGCTGACGGGCCAAGGAACGACTAACGTCCCTAGGTCGAGTTCGAAAAACAAACTCTAAAAAGGACTCTCAAATAAGACAACCTACTTGTCGGATGAGCCCCTTGTTTAGCGCTGGATTGGGTTGCTTGATCTCCGCTCTCCCGTGCTTCAATCAGCTTCCCTTTGCTCCCTCGATCGTGCCGCCGTTGCGTCGCCAATGCCTCAGCCACATTCGATCAAACACCTTGCATGCGATGCCTTGATATGCCCAAGGTGCTAGAAGGATGGGTTTGAGAACTCTACAACTTAGTGGGAATGGGTTTCCTAGAGTCTCTTACCTACAGCGATCTCATCTTCGAGTTTAGGACAAAGGATTTGCCAATCAAGAAGCTTCCTAACTCTAGAGATCAAGAGGGGATGAAGGTCATCTTCTTCATGAGCTTGGAATGCTCTTAATCTTGTGTTAAAGCACAAGGAAGATGCCTTGCATAGGTCAAGGAATGAGCCTCAAAAGATCTCCTTCAATGGTGGCTTTTCTTCCTCTAAAATCCCTCATGCAATACCCAAAACCGGAGCTCTATATATAGGGAAATAGAGCCCCAACGATCAGAAAACGGCTATATGCCGACTTGTCCCAACCGGTCATGACTGGTCGGACTCCCCTGCTGAAGTACCTCAAGTGCACAGGCCACATATATGGGCCGACCGGTCAAGACCGGTCGAGACCCCTTGCTGGACAGCCAAATCTCACCAGGCCAACCGGTCATGACCGGTCGGCGCACCTTGCTGGATGAAATAGAGCTCCAAGCCGACCGGTTATGACCGGTCGGCCATACCTGCTGGCCACTATGATGTGTAAAAAGGCCGACCGGTCATGACCGGTCGGCTGGCCATTGCATAAAGCAGCAAGACTGCTGGCCGACCGGTCATGACCGGTCGGACCAGCCTGGTTCCCCCTATGCATTTGCTGAACTCCACTTTCTTCAGCCTGTTTATATAGTCCTAGGTTGGGATGTTCAAATGGGACACCTAGGGCCTATCTATGATGCCTAAAGGGTTCTAAATATGGTCAAGATCATCAAGAATACAAAGGGGATGGGTTTTGGTCGAGGTTAAGGAACCAAGGCATCTCATTTACCTGAAACTTCTTCCTTGATGCGGCTGGACGTCTTGAGTCTTCAGTCTTCGTCTTCATTGGGCTCAACCGACTCTGGACTCACTGACGTAAGTGATTGACAAACAAGGTGCACTAGTATGCCACGGAAAAGTGCACTAACAACTTCTAGACCAAATGCATGGATGTATTGTGGGTTCGATCTATGATTTTGTGTGTGCATCGATCACATGTATGCGTGCATGTATGATGGCAGTTGCTTTGTTATGAAATGCATATGATGATTGAGATGCTATGCTATTGATTTTGTTGCTTTCATGCTCTTCATGTTGTGCTTGTGTTTGTGATATGATTTCGTTAGGCTATTTGCCCGTGTGTATCGAGTTGTTCTCTAATGTTGTTTTGTTTACGCGTTGCAGTGAATTGCAGTAGCGACAATGGGATCCTCTGGTGAAACCTCTGGGTCGCATGCTTCTGGTCCGACGTCGATGAAGCGCGGTCGGAAAAGAACAGCTGAAGGTCCTTCTAACCCTCCTCCTCCAAGACGTAACTCTCGATTCTTTCCTACGGTCGAACCCGAGATAAAAGATTTCACGGAGCGTATTGGGCAGCTTCCTCATGAAGTGCTGGTGCTCATCTTCATCAACAAGACAACGCCTGAACCTCCAAAGCGGGGAACAGAACAAGAGTGGGTCTATTGGTATGCCCAGCTTGCTGGTGTGGCGAGTGCCATCGAGGCGGGTCCTCAAGATATACCTGTTCAAAATGTAGAAGAGAATCTGACGGGTCAGAAAGGTAAGAAGAAAGGAGGACGAGGAAAACAACCGATCAAGGCGCTTAGTCAAGCGGAGCGATTGACACAGCTCCTCGACTTGAAATATGAAAGGATGAAGATTGGATGGGAGAGCAACAAGATCACTGTTGAGCGTGGCATCTGCATCACGAACCCCTACAATGGCGAAGTCATCTTGCACCAGAAGTCTCTTATGAGGTGTAAACCTTTTCCGAGCATCGAGCCATCTGATGTTCGTAGACCAAGCCAGTTCTATGGAGTGGAGAGATGGTCTTCAGTTCCTGAGAGATTACTCACCGCCACCCTGGGAAGGAACGGGAAGCAACAAAAGGTTGGTGAGATTAAGGAAATGACTTTCCTCATGCCTACATGTGATCCGCATGCACCTTATCCGACTCATTTCTTTGAGACGGTGCGTCAAAGATTCCTCCCTATGAGCACGTCCGCAATGTAGGAGACTTCGAGCTTCCGTACCCAAGGGCATCTGAACCGTCGTGACAGCTACATCCCCTGGGCGAAGGAGATTCTGATCCGGCACGAGGCTGTGCTGAGGGAGGTCGGGCTCTACTATGCCATCGAGGCGACTGCCGGCTTCTTTCCGCGAGATCCGACGATTCTCAGGGGCTTCTTAAATTACTAGAGTTTCGTTACCAACTCTTTCCATCTTCCTCAAGGAGAGATGAGCATAACCCTCTGGGATCTTAAGATGATGGCGGGCCTGCCCATACGCGGCGGGTATTATCACGAATATATCCCCTCTGATGAAGAATTGTCTGGCTTCAGGCGCGAAGGTGATCGGAAGGCCTATCATTCCAAGGCGGTTTGGAGTTGTTCAATGAATTGCAACAATTTGACTGCATTACAAAGATACACTATGAAGATTGGTCAGTCTACTTCAGCCACGGCTTGAAGTAAGTCTTCCCGGGACGTCTTCTTTCTTTCTTTCTTTCTTCTCCTGATGTATGCTCTTTTCTCCTGCATAGCTTCTTATGTGAAATTCTCTCTCCTTTCTCTCTTTCAGGATCGACTACGGAAAATATAAAGTTGATGTTAAAAGAATAAGGGCTTTACGACAAAGGTTCGAATGCAAGTTTCCTTGCCCGAACGTATTGTCTCCCACTTGCGAGCTAGCAGGCTTCCTCGCTTATTGGTTGTCCGCAGTCGCGCTTCCCAGCACGAAGAGTGCTGATGGCGTCAGGGTTTCTTGCTTCGTCATGGCGGGTGCCCTTGTCAGTGGTCAACGTCTTGCTATAGCGCCACCTGTACTCTGCAGCATATATAGAGCGTTTGGTTATGTTGCCAGTAATCCAGACAAACCTGCTGATGGAATGGATGCTGCCCATTGCCCGTGGCATTATTTCTGCGGCTAGTTAGGCGTTTATTTCCCGTGGGTATATGGCATGAAGCCTCACGCCTACTTCTTTCCGGACTGAGCGCCTCTTATCAGGTTCATGAAGGCCAAGATGGTGCTTAAGACGCCAGAATGGGTGTCTTCAAGGATCTGCAGTGAGAATGAAGTTGACTTCTACCATTTTCCCACTTTCATTGCTGATGAAGATATCGAAGTTGTCGATGATGAGGATTCGGTTGACTCTTCTGACAGAGAATTCCTAATATCGATCCGGACCGCCTCTCTCCCGTTCCGCGAAGGCATGGAGTTTTGGCGCGAGCCTTATTATCCGAGTAGGTTCGCCAGACAGTTCGGCTACGATCAGGGCGTTCCGTCGACTCTTCCGAGCGTGACGAGGATAGAACGAGCATATGGCACGGGTCCTGTCCATTGGGAGTGGATGTGGGACCAACTTTTGCTGACGTGAACTGGCGCGAGGTTCGTGTTGCCTGGCGGTAGTCGACGTCCCGCGACTTCTTATGGTTGGATGAGATGGTGGGTGCATCAGTATGCGCGCATCCGGGATGCCAAACCTGTCGATTTCCCTCTCTATCTCTCTCCTCCAAGGTTGAATGACGTTCCTGAGGACGGTTTTGGTTATCTTTGTGAGCAGCGTGAGGCCGTCGGAGTTCCTGGTACCAGCCATCTAACTTCCTTGAATGTGCCGATCACTCGTAGGAAAGAAGATGGAGCGTTAGACGGATGGTATTGCTTCGGGGTCCTTATACAGAGGCATCAGCGAGAGGTTGGATCTTCGCGTCCTCCAGCAGAGACTGCTCCTCCGTCTGTCGAAGAGGATGAGCCTACGGAAGGCATGGCAGGAGTTAGACCTTCTGATGATTTCGTTGACGATCTTCCTCTGGGCCGCGTGAGAGATCAGTTGAGAGTCAAGATAAGACTCACACCAAGAGTTCGCCCGTCAGCACCTGAGAAAAACTTAAGAAAGGTAGAAATATTACATATCAAGAAGTGGGGGAGTTTGGATCCGTCGTTGCAGATCACTACTCCAGAGATAGTGGTAGGTGCGACTGTTGCCGATAGCCGCGAAGAAGGTGAGCTTCGGTCTGGTGTTGCAGAGGAGATTGCAGACGAAGAAGATATAATTATCGATAATCATGACGGAGGTGAGTCCGAGCCTGCAGATGTCGAGGGGGACAATGCCGAAAATGGTTCTGAAGCCGGTGATGGTCAGGGAGCGGCGTGCCTCGATGGTTCGGGGTCACAGCTTGAAGATGAACCTGTAGATTATTCTGGTGATGACTGGGGAGTGGACCATGTCAACGATCACAGCAACGATGATTCCCTCGCGAATTACTATGATAACGACACCGGAGTCGGGGGTGTAGGTGATCTTGACGATGTTGCCATGGCAGCGATCGAAGCACAACTCTATGACAACTTAAGGTCCAACCTTCTTCTGAGCTTTTAGTCTTCGTTTCTCAGGCTGTCGCAGCACTGATTGTGGGGTTACCTACGGATGTTCCTCCTTGTTTGCTCGTTCGTGCTGATAACGCCGAGGAATCCGTTCCTGGGCTTGAGATACGTGAGGGGAACGTCGATCCTTCTTCGGTCCTTCCATCAGGCCGTCCATTGCAAGTAGACTGTCCTGTTGAGTTGGAAGTCGTGGATACGTCACGCTCTGCTGCGGTCGAAGTCAGACTCGACATTCCGCGAACACAAGGTGAGAAATACGATTGTGGTTCTGCTTTGTACTTTTCTTCTTTGATTCCTGCGTAATCATACTAACCATATTTTGTCATTATTATCTTATTTCTACAGATCTTATTGAGTCAATACCTGCCTCTGCTACTTCCGTCGCATCGTCTCCGGTTGTGACTATTGCACTGCCGGGCGAAGCTTTGGAAACAGTTGTTGATTCCGGGATGTGCATTGCGGGACCTTCGGAGCCTGCTATTGATCCTCCTGCCATTCCTGGTACGACTCCTTCGCACTTTACATTAGATTATGACTTGTAGTTTCTGCTTCCATTTTTGCTAACGCATCATTTGTTTGTCTTGCGTTCTTTCTTGCAGCTGCCGTCGATTTTGGCGTCGCCATTACTATGATGCCGGAGATTCCTGCATTTGAACATTTAGATTGTTTTGGTCAGAGCGTGTTGAAGGGCCTGCTGTCTAGCCTTGCGAAGGCGTTGGCCGATCCACAAGAATGGCATATGCTAGGCGCTGGCATGAAAGCGCTGGAAGCTTGTGTTGGAGTAGTTGGGTCTGATGCGCTCGTGGTTGTCAATCACATCTCTGCATTCGAAAGCTCCCTCGCAAACGTAGCGGCTGCTGAGCGCGTCGAGCCCGATCCTGCTATCGAGGAGAAGCGGAGAATTGTAGAGTCTTTGGGACCTGCAGTGGAACGTCACGCGCATTCTACGGCGAACGCACGAGAATCCCTACAAAATAATAAGATACAGTATGAAGGGTGCTTGGGCCGTATAGCTGAAATCGACGCTGAGATTGCGCGTCTGCAAGCGAAGAAGATCGCCGTGAACTTCGAAGCTGCCCGTCTCGAGTCAGTAGTTACTCAGGGTCAGATAACGGTCACGCGACTCGAGAGTGAGGGCGAAGCAGTGTGCAAGCAGTTGGAGGATTTGACTGCTGAACTTCAACATGTTCCTGATCCTGCGGAGGTGTTATCTGCAGCAAAGTCAGCAATGGAAACTGTCAGGGTGGTCGTGATCAGGCTGATATCGGGATGTTTGGAGAAGCTTTGATCTTTCGCTCCCGATGCTCTCCTTCTTGACTTCAAAAATGTATAGAAATGATCGTAGGATCTTACCTTTAGAAAATTTTGTAGTTGGTGTAAGAAATACTTACCTTTTGACCATTCATGTATACGGCGTCGAAAAAATGTCAACCAAACTTTTGTTAAATGAAATGACAATAGCAATTATTTTTTTTCCTATCGTGTTATGCTTGTGTGATGTGTGTTAGAATGGTCTACAATAATAACAATAATAATCACAATTCTAGTAAGTGATGAATGTAGAATGAAATGAAAAGAGTAATACTTCCCTTTGTCGTCGATTTCGGGAGTGTCCAGGGTTTCTGAACTCGGGATATGCTCGTGTCGCAGACGAATGGTCCTTCTTGGTAATTTCTACATAGTAAGGGCAAGGAAGACTTGCAAGAATACCGAGTAACTGATTAGCTTCTGTAACTACAGGCTTACCTACTGTATTCTACTCCATTTCATTCTCCGTTTCTATCCTTACTCATTACATTCCCTCTCTTGGGGAGTTTACATTTCTCATATTTATGTAAAGGAAAGTAACAGGTGGACTATTAGGGGTAATATTTCTTCAAAAACCGGCCATTAATTGCAAAACCGGCTCCGCCACCGTCGAAATTCACTAAACGGTAGGCCCCGTTGGAGTAGACTTCTTCTATGATGCATATCGGGTCCCACTTAGGGTCGAACTTGCTCTTTGTAGTGTGCGCGGCTGTCGGTCGCTTCATTACAACTACCAAGTCACCCTTCTTGAAGGATCTACCCCTGACTCGCTTGTCATACGCTGTTAAGATATGCTTTTGGTACATCTCTAGCCGTTGTTGTGCCACGAGCCTCTTCTCGTCCAAGGCATCGAGCTCGACCATCCTAAGCTCAGCATTACGGTCATCTGTCAAGGAGTTCCGAAGTGCTACTCGCAGGGACTCGACCTGAACTTCCATAGGGATGATGGCCTCCGTGCCATATACAAGTGAATAGGGGGTAGCCCGCGTTGCTGTGCGGTGCGTAGTACGATATGCCCAAAGTGCTTCGGGTAACCGTTTGTCCCAATCTTTCTTATTCTCTGCCACCGTTTTCTTCAGAATCTTCATGATGGTTTTGTTGAATGCCTCAGTAAGCCCATTTGCAGGAGGATAATAGGGTGTTGAGTAGCAATGCTTGATCTTGAACTTGGCACATAGCTTGTCGATCACGGCTTTTCGGAAGGGCGTGCCATTATCCGTGACGATCCGATCGGGAATACCATGTCTATAGATGATGGCGTTCCGGATGAAACCCTCCACTTGTTTAGCTTTCACGTTCTTCAGGGCCACAGCCTCAGCCCACTTAGAGAAATAATCTGTTGCCGCCTGTATGTACTGGTGCCCTTGAGAGGAAGAGGGGCTAATGGGGCCTATCACATCCATACCCCAGGCCGTAAAAGGCCAAGACATCACTGGCTGATGCAGCTCTTCTAGAGGTATATGTATGATGTCAGCATGTATCTAACACTGATGGCATTTTTCTGACGTAGTCCATCGCATCTTTCACCATGGTGGGCCAATAATAGCCCATGTGCCGCACTCGATGATGTAGGTTCAGTCCGCCTTGATGGGCACCACATTCTCCTTCGTGCGCCTCTCTCAGCGTATCATGAACTTCTTCTCGGGCCAGGCATCTTGACAACGTTCCATCGCTAGAGCGTCGATACAGTACCTCTTCTAAGAGGACGAACGAGCTGGCACACCTTCTGACTTGAGTGCGCATTTGCGAATCCTCGGGTAAGAACCCATACCTCAAGTAATCAGAGAATGGTCTTCTCCAATCTTCCTCTTCTGTGATCTCAAAGCAATGTACAGGGCTTGCACTCGTGACATTCTCGGCCGCTGTGAGGGATGGTAATATTCTCCTTTCTTCTATGGTGACTTGAAGTGGGCTGCCCCCTGGGTGCGCGAGAGCCGCGGCCAGGTTAGCCAATGCGTCTGCTTGAGAATTTTCAGCTCTTGGGATGTGCGACACTGTACTGTCCCGAAAATGATCGAATAGGGCTCGGGCCTGATGACAAAGAGATGACAGTTCCGGCTTGCGGACTTTATATTCCGTCATAAGCTGTCCCACAACTAACCGAGAATCACCGTATACCTGTAGTGATCGGATTCGCATGTCTCGTGCCAACTGTAACCCAATGATGAGGGTCTGATACTCTGCCTCGTTGTTTGTGCATGACAGCACTATTGTGAATGAGTAGGGCAACAAGTCGCCTTGAGGACTGATGAAGATCACACCGGCCCCTGATCCTGCAGCTCTGGAGGCTCCGTCAAAATACATCCGCCACTGCCTCACGACCCTCACCATCATGGCCTGGTCGTCAGGCAGATCACATTCCATTTTCATGTTATCCGGTATTGGGTGAGCTGCTAGAAAATCGGCTATCGCCTGCCCTTTAACAGCTCGAGACGGCAGATATGTGATGTCGAACTCGGATAGCAGTAGGGACCATTTGGCTAAACGCCCGGACAACATAGGTCGGTTCATCAGGAACTTGATAGGATCTGCTCTGGAGATCAATGTAATCTGATATGACAGACAGTAATGCCTCAACTTCTTCACAGCGAATATCAAGGCCAGGCATATCTTCTCAATCGGTGAGTAATTAAACTCAGCGCCGACAAGTGTGCGGCTCAAATAGTACAGAGCATTCTCTTTCCCTTCTTCATTCTTCTGGGCGAGCAGTGCCCCCAGTGAGTTCTCTCACACTGCTACATATAGTATCAGAGGCTTTCCCTCGATTGGCGCTGCAAGAACTGGAGCTTTCTCGAGTAACTCTTTGAGGGAATCGAAGGCTTTCTGGCACGCTTCATCCCACTCGAAGCGGACGTCTTTCTTGTTCAGCCGAGAGAAAGGCTGACAGCGACCTGACAGGTTCGAGATGAACCGCCTCAAGTAAGCGACTCTCCCTTGGAAGCTCTTCAGCTCTTTCAAATTCTTCGGAGGAGGCATTTCTCGAATCGCCTTGATCTTCGCGGGGTCAATCTTGATTCCCCGATGCCTGATCACAAAGCCAAGGAATTTTCCGGAGGACACCCCAAAGGCGCACTTCAACGGGTTCATGCGGAGGCTCTTCTTCCTCAACCTCTGAAATACTAGCTTCAAATGTTCGCGATGCTGTTGATGTCCATCGGACCTCACTACCAGGTCATCGACATAGCATTCCACATGCTTGTGCATCATGTCTTGGAAGATTACCTGCATCGCTCTCTGATACGTGGCGCCTCCATTTTTCAGCCCAAACGGCATCACCCGGTAACAGAATATCCCGAGAGATGTGTGGAAGGCAGTGGACTCTTCGTCTTCTGGAGCCATTCGGATCTGATTATACCCTGCGTAGCCATCCATAAAGGACATCATCGTATATGCTGACGTGCTATCGATCAGGAGCTCCGGGATGGGTAGAGGAAAGTCATCTTTGGGACAAGCTTCATTCAGGTTGCGGAAATCAACGCACACCCGGATCTGGCTGCTCTTCTTCTTTACAGGTACTATGTTCGAGATCCATTTGGGATATTGAACTTCCCTGATAAACCCGGCCTGAAGCAGCTTCCTCACCTCTTCCTCTATCTTCGGGACGATGTCAGGATGGAAGCGTCTCTGTGGCTGTTTGACCGACCTCTTCTCCTTCGCGATATTCAACCTGTGCATCGCGATTGCCGGGTTCAGTCCTGGCATTTCAGAATAGGTCCATGTGAACACGTCTCTGTTCTCTTTCAGGAGTTGAATGTAGCTCTCCCTCTCTTCTTCTGGAATGTTCTTACTGATATAAGTATTCCTCGGCTCTTCGGTGGTCCCCAGGTTGACTTCTTGTAGCTCATCTATCGTGGGCTGACCCCTATCTTCGATCTGCTCTGGCGCGGCACTCGGCTGTATGACTTCATTCGGTCCAGCGGGCCTCACCTCTTCCACGGGACTAATTGTCACCATGTTAATATGCCTGATCTCACATCCTGCCCCCAGGGCTTCTTTTCCTCTGTATACCTTCATCTTTACTTCGAAGGGTGCTAGCATGCCTTTCCGAGCGGGCGGTTCTGAACAAATGAACCCCATGTTCCTCATAATGTTTCTACTGGCCTTGCTATATCTTTCTTCTTCAATGGGCGGTGTCTCTACCGGTGTTCTCTTCGTGTTCTCTTCGATCTACAATGGGTTGCAGAGTCCGGCTTGAAATCTTATCTCATGCCTTGCTCCCATTGTCGGCGGCACGCAGAACTGGCTCGGAGCTTTAGGGAAGGGACGAATCCTCTCAACCTTTGGCACCGGCATATTGAAGCTGGACTGCAACACGCTCATCTGTTGGCTTGTCATCTGTTTCAACACTGACTGCCCTTCCTTCCGGAGGTGCTTCGGTATCAAATAAAACTTCTTCCTTTGCAACGGATTTCCTCTGTGAGCCCTTGTCGCTTCAGCGACCATTCGCGGAGCTTCGTCTGCTTGTCTTGGATTCTCGCCCTCGGGTTCTGCCCCCTGTGCCACCTTTGTCGGTTCGTTGGCTTTTCTGGCGGTCTCGGCCTCATCGCTCTCCTGATAGTATTTTGCATCTGCTAGGAAAGATTCAGTGACGGAGTATGGCCTCTGGTCTGCCGCCACTCTATACTGGACGCCATCTCTATTGTACTTGAAGCATTGGTGGTATGTCGAGGGAATAATGTCGTATTGATGAAGCCACGGTCGTCCCAACAAGATATTGTATGTCGTCATCGCATCGATCACCTGACAGGTGACCTTGGTGCTCAATTCTTCTATTTCCAGCATGACAGTAATGGACCCTAGGACACGCTGACCGTCCTGATTGAACCCTTGGATAACCATGGCGCTTGGGCGAAGTGCTGTCTGTCTGAAACCCAACTGTTGCAATGTCTTCAGAGACATAATATTCACAGCGGATCCGTCGTTTAGCATGCATCTTCGGACCTCTATGTCTCGGATGAGACCTGTCACCATCAACGGGCGGTTGTGGTCTGTCAAGCTAATCGTTCTATCTTCTTCAAAGAATGTGATCATGGACGATCGATCGATCTGCATGACCTGTTCTGCGGGTCGATCCCCAGTTCCTGTTATCTTCATTCCTTCCATTTCTGACTCGATCTCTCCTATCATGACCTCACGGGCTTCTTGATCGAGCAATGCATTGAGCAACATTTCCTGATATTTCTTCGAAAGGCACAGAGCATTGTAGATGCTAAGTCGGGCCAGAACCTTCTTCAGATGAGACACCACATCATAAATCACCGGTGCCTTATCTCGAGTGTGATCTCGTTGGTCAGCTGCTGGCTCATTGACTGCTTCTACCTGTTCTTTTTCTCGAGGTGTCCCTGATGGCTCACCTATGACCGCATTCGTCCTTCTAGGGTCTGGTCGCCTCGGAAATTCTCTCTGTACGACCTGCTTTCCTGACCGCAGAGCCACTACATTGACTTCTCCTTTCTCTAGGACTTGGTCCTTGTCACTGGCCCCTGGTTGAGCGACCACTGAGACCATGGCGCACTGAACGGGCTGTGCACGCGGCTGTTCTTGTCCAACATTTCTTTTTCTCATTCTGTTCTTCATCTTCCTCTCTTTCTCCAAGAGTCTTCTTTTGTTCTCTAGCCTCTTCTTGCTGCTCACAAGTGTCCATGGCTCTTCCGGTTCTGGGAATGGATTAGCCATTGGAATTTGAACTGGCATAGGGAGGGCAGACACCACTGTCGCAGTGTTCCGGCTCGCCTCTTCCGCCTTCATATTGATGGTGCCATCGTTGATCATCCGTTGAATCTTGCCTTTTAGGACAAAGCAGTCTTCAGTCTTGTGGGTGGTCACACGATGATACCTGCAGTAGCTGGGATGATCGACCATCTTCGCTTCCTCCGGGCGTGTGCATTCTGGCAGTCTTATTAACCTCTCTTCGACCAGCTGTTCCATGATCGGAACCAGATCTTCCATGTCGAAGGTATAAGGTCCGTTTGCTAGATTACGCTCTTCTATCGTGAGATGTCGCGGCCTCTGAAAACTCTTGCCTTTGTCTTGAATCGTGGTTACTGGCCTAGCCTCGACTCTACGCTCGGTGTTTGGGCGTTTCCTGTCATTTGAACCCTTTCCTTTATCAACATAGTTAGAGGTTATCATCCTTCCGGCTTCTCTCCTGGGCTTCTCTGCCTTGAACTGCGCTCTGGACGCAGCTCCTTCCACCAGGTGGGCTTTCGTAGCGAGGTCTCGAAACGTTGAGAAGTTGTGTCCAGATTAGCCAAATGAGATCATCGCATCCATGGCCTGCATGCACATCTTGACCTGCTCAGATTCGCTGGGCAGTTCCCGGCATTGTGCTGCTATAGTCCCCCACCTGTCGTTGAACTTCTAGACCGACTCTCCCTGCCTTTGACGAACCAAGGCTAAATCTGTCAGTGAGACTTCTCGCTCGGTAGAGAAGAATTTGGAGATGAACAAGTCCTGCATCTGCTCCCAGGACTTGACTAACCCTGCGGGCAGTGACATGTACCACTGGAATGCCTTGCTCGTGAGCGTTGAGCCAAACAATCTGAGACAGTACTGGGGAATTGTCGACAGGTTGCCCATCATTGTCATGAATTGAGCCATGTGTTCCTCTGACGATCCTCTGCCATCGAATCTAGGGAAGTCTGGACGCTTGAAATTATTGGGAAATGGGAGGTCGTGGACCTCGGGTAAGTACGGCACCCGGTATACATATTTCCCTCTCTTCTCCTTTTCTCTTTCCTGACGCATCAGGTCCGCAACTGTCTGAGACAGTTCTTCTCTCGTGGCTTGAGACGGCATTGGCGGTACATGTTCGAACACAACGTTTCTCGGGCGAGCTTGTGGTTGTGCGGTGGCTGGTTCTCCTGCTGCCCCCTGGCATTCCTCCACAGACTGTCGAGTTGGTACGGCTGGGCTTCTGTTTGCCCCCTGGGCAACTAGAGCCAACAGTGCTTCTTTCATCTCTCTCATCTCTCTGGCCGTGTCCTCTTGGACTTGGATAATCTCATCTATCTGTTCTTGGATTGGAGGCAGCTCTGGGTATCGCTCACTCGCCTCTCCTTCGGTGACCTGCACCATCATTACTTGCGCTCGCTGCGGCCTTGTCTTGATCACGGCAGCTTCAGTAGGGATTATCTTCATCATCGTCTTAGTGGACTATCGAACAGCAGATCTGTTCGGTATCTTCGCTGGCGATGTTGTCTTTGGTATCGCTGGGAAGTCGATATCGGCGAAGAAGAACTCTAGCTTAGCTGACACGGTAGTTCGGCTGGAGTCGCGGGCGTCGCCCCTGTAGACTGGCTTCCACTGTCTCTTTGTTCTGCCTTGCACCCTTGCTGTCCTCTCCGTCTCAGCTGGGATAACCTTCTTGTTCTTAGTCTTCTTGACGGTCTTGCGCTTCTGCACAATCTGCCATCCGGCTTCAGAGGTTGCTGCCAGTGGGGGAAGTAAAATCCTCCGGCTGCTAAGAAGATCATCGTAGATGCCATTTGCTTGGTTCTTTCTCTGTCTTTCTCTTTCCATCTTTCTCTCTCTATCTCTCTCTCTCTCTGCATAGTCATACACGCATTAGAATATTCCGCGTGCTTGAAAAAGAGAGGGGACGCGACCTTACCAATCGCGATACGGCTTGACAGTGGATAGACAGAAACATACAAGTACAAACTACATGCATGCTATGCAAAGCTTCGAAATTCTTTTGCCTTAAAGATGAAGGGAAGAACGTTCTCGTTGAGAGTCGCCAGTTTGGCGCCCGTGAAGGTGCCGAACATTTCTCCTTGCGGTAACCTTTCCCATGTACACATTAGTGTCTGCAAATGATTTATCGCAAAATGTCTATTTACTCAGAAATAACCAGAGATTCTGGTATTGAATAATCCCCAACAGAGTCGCCAGTTTGTTAGAACTTAGAAAAAAGAAGAGGAAGATATCGGAACTACTCGTCAGCAGTCCTTCTTTCTTTTTTTCTTTTTCGTGTTTCTTTTATTCTGGGGGAATTCTGAGTATAGAGACATTCATAGACAATCATAAGCAATCACAAAGTGTACACAAGAGAGAGATATCGCAAGGCGAATTTTATTCCAGAGATTCTGGGATCTTTTACATTCCAGACTGTGATACTGGTGACGAGCCTTTAATTACATCAACGGTTGATCACCCTTGATTGGAAGGCAAAAGACTAATCCGCCGGGGATTATGGTCTTGAGTTCATGGTCGTTTAGACCTTTGTTTTCTTGTTATGGACTGAGCCACATTTGTTAGACACGCCGGATGTCTATGTCCCATTTTCTTTCGGACTGTCCGGGTTGAGAGACTGTCAGGATTCGAGTGGTGCAACTCGGGGCCCGCGCCTGTTACTGTGAACAGGTGACCGCTGGAATACATGATCCTCGAATGTTGGTCGGCATGACCCAAGGCCCGCGCCCGTACTTTTATGACGGGTGACATTAGGAAAGCACTCCGCAACGTTCCCGAACGAGGGTTTTAATCGAGTGGTGTAACTCTGGGCCTGCGCCTGTTACTGTGAACAGGTGACCGCTGGAATACACAAACCTCGAAATGTTGGTCGGCATAACCTAAAGCCCGCGCCCGTATTTTTATGACGGGTGACCTTAGGAAAGCAATCCGCAACTACCTCATCAGCTCAACCGACGGACCTGTTGTCGATGGGTAGGGCATCGACTGTCTTTTTCATAGTGGCAGTTCATAGCAAGATATTTCAAGCTTAGTTAGAACTCTTTGTTTGTGGTTTCTTTTGGTAACCATAACCCCTTAGGTTTAGCCTCGGACCTTTATCCGGGATGAATAGAGCTTTGTACAGTAAAGTAAATGTATTTCTTCTGGAGCCGGGTGACTCGCCTTCGAGAACGCTCTTTCTTCTGAGTATTTTCCAATGATCTGTTTGGGATCAAGTAGGCTTTATCGAGCCAAGATCTCTTGAGGATCCAAACTCAATGGGCTGGATCGGCTGCTTCGATGCCTGTAAGTGGCTAAGTATAGGGTCCGATGGGTACCCACATATGCCAATTTCTTATGAATAATGGGGATCGGTGCCCCGCGAATGCTTGACCCGGCCGTTGGATAGCCTGAGTACTTCAGCTTTGCCTAGGCGTCTTTGAGATCGCGGTTGATTTCAACTGGCACTAGTCAATTCTCAAGCCAACAGGGCACTTCCCAGGGCTAAAAATGACTGAGTAGTGGACCTGCTTGCGGTCTGATTAGAGAAATCGATGAATATTATCGATAACTACCTTTGAACAGGGGTGGATTATGTCCACGAAGATCGCTGTGCGATCGCGTTTCGATTTGTTTAGCAGAAGTCAATTTCCGGGCCAACAGGGCACTTCCCAGGGCTAGAAATGACTAAGTAGTGGACCTGTTTGCGGTCTGATTAAAGAAATCGGTGAATATTATCGATGACCATCTTTGAACAGGGGTGGATTGCGTCCACGAAGATCGCTGTGCGATCGCATTTCAATTTACTTAGCAGAAGTCAATTTCCGAGCCAACAGGGCACTTCCTAGGGCTGAAAATGACTAAGTAGTGGACCTGCCGACTGCTTGATTAGGGTATTCGAGGGTCCTAAGATTGGATAACCTCATCGCGGTGCATGATTATGGTGTATCATGTCAAGTAGAAGAAAAGTTTCCCTCTCGGACTCGGTCCAATTCCGCTCGATTCTTCTTGTTTTAGGCCATTTTTGGCTCTTTCGGAAGGATTTCCGGGGCTGTCAAATTGGTTAAGTGTTGGTTATTTTGGACTAAAACACTGATTTGGGCCATTTATCATTGACCGTTGGAGAATCTGATCCGGTGGATGGATAGATCTCATCGAGACGCATCCAGGAGAGGTGGTTTCATTGAAATCCGATCTCGGACGAAGGCGGGCCGCGTGACGGAAGGTCCACCCCTCCCATCAGCGTCCAGGGGCATGGGGGTGTGGTACAGGTGCATGTCATGTTGATGTAAGCGCATGTGGTGATGGTGGAGCTTTCAAGCGCATGTAGTAGGGAGCCAGGCGCATGTGGCATCTCCCGGGCGCATGTGGCCCCGTTTTCATGAAAAATGGGAGTTCGGGAGGCAATCCCGGCGCATGTGGTGGTGCACATGCGCCTGGACCTAAGGAGTGGGCGCATGTCCCTCCCAGACTTAGCAGATTTCGAAGTTTTTCCGGCCAGAAAAGCCGGCGCATGTGGGGGAAAAAGCCGGCGCATGTGGGGGATATGCCGGCGCATGTGCCCAGCACTTAGAAAATTTCAAGATTTTCTTCCTGAACTTGGGATTCCGACGAGGAAATCCCTTTCCGGCAAGGGTTTCCAGCGAGGGAATCCACTCCGGCCAAGGCATTCGGCGAGGGGAGAGAAAGTAAGCGCATGTGGTGCTTACATCACTCTGAAGTCGGCGGGGGATGATCTCGTGCTGATGAATGAAATGACTTCACTATTTATAGGGGATAATCGGGTTCGGGTCCACCCGGCGGGTATTTCCCGGCGCATGTGGTAGACAACAAAACCAAGCGCATGTGGCAGAAAGCAGCCAAGCGCATGTGGTGGATCCGGGCACATGTGCTTTACCGGCGCATTTCCCAGCGCTTTTCGGAAAAGTGTTTCATTCACTAGAGTGCAAGCACATGTGGTTGGAGGCCAGGCGCATGTGGTGGGGGGCCAGGCGCATGTGCTTTGCCCGCGCTTTCCCACTACTTAGCCAGATTTTCAGGATTCCAGCACTTAGAAAATTTCAGCATTTCAGCTCCGACGAGGGACTTCCAAAGGACAGCTACCTTTTCTAGACATGCACTCATTGTCACCAAGCCACTTCTAGGCTAGGATTGACCTCCTGAATGAACAGGGTGGGGTGTGGAAGTCCAGATGTTGCCAATTTTGGTACTTCCTTTCTAATTTGGAGCCTCCGGGTCGGCTTGTCGTATAGGAACGTTGTTCCGGGGAGTGCGCGCATGGAAATACGCATCGTAATGACTTTAAACTTGCTATTTAAGGGTTTTGGGGTGCTCCGGATCATTTGGCAGCAAAGCACATGTCCAGTTCCACTCTGAAATGGTAGCTATAGGCTTACGGACTCTTTTTGGTCAGCTCCAAACGGGGATGAAACGCATTTCGAGGTGCGCGGGCAAAAATATGCACCGGACAGGTTAAGGGTTTTAGGAAATTTTGGATCATTTGGAACTGAAGCGCATGTCCAGTTCCACTCTAAAATGGTAGCTGTAGGCTTACGGACCCCTTTTTGTCAGTTCCGGGCAGGGACGAAACGCATTTTGAGGTGTGCGGGCAAAAATATGCATCGGATGACTTCGAAACTTGCAGGTTAAGGGCTTTAGGACATTTTGGATCATTTGGCACTGAAGCGCATGTCCAGTTCTGCTCTGAAATGGTAACTGTAGGCTTACGGACCCCTTTTTGTCAGTTCCAGGCAGGGACGAAACGCATTTCGAGGTGCGCGGGCAAAAATATGCATCAGATGACTTCGAAACTTGCAGGTTAAGGGTTTTAGGACATTTTGGATCATTTGGCACTGAAGCACATGTCCAGTTCCACTCCAAAATGCTGTTTATGGAATTTGGTCGCTACCAAGCGATCAGGGTTGTGCTTGCGTTTTCGGGGCTCTCCCGGCCTCGAAACTTATCCAAATCGTTGCCACTAGACCATGGGATGTCGTTTTATAATGGGTGCAAATTGAGCCCCAACACTAACTTACTTTGTTTTGATTTTCCAGGATTCTAACATAGATCTACAATTCAGGGATTTTTAGGAAATTGAAGAAGAAGTAGGCATCTTAAGTTCTCAAATCAGATTTTATCCTTCTAACCTTACTCTTCTTCTTCTCCTACTCATTCTTATCATATTCATCTCCTGTAGAGTGGGTGGAGACTCCTTTTGGATCTCTGATAGGTTGGCCTTGTGCCGCCTTGATTCCTATTGGTCGGCACTGCCGTCTTTGATCACCTTGTGCTCAGAGATTTCTCTTCTCAACCCTATTCCTCTTCCTTCTTTTTCTGCACTTTTCTCAAAAGACTCAAAGAGTGGGTGGGGAGTTCTCTGAACCCCTATTGACCAGGAGAAATCGATCTCTATCCTTGCTTCTGGCTCATCCATTGCAAGACACCTTGTGCTTAGGTCTTAGAGAGGAGAGAGGAGTAAAGGAAGGAAGGAAGAATTCTTTTTTTTTTCATTCTTTTAGGATTTGCATGCCACATTAGGTTTGAGATTCTAATAACCGACTCATTAGTGACAGAGTAATTGTTGAAGGGATTGATAGAGAACCTCGGGATAGAAAACGTCAAAATTTTTCTGAAATTACTAAAGAGATGGCTGAAAATCAACCAAATCAAGGGGCTAATCAACATCAAAATCAAGCCCCTTACTGAATTGGATGAGAATGAAGTGGGGGATATACCTCAACCTAGAACTTTACGTGACTATTTACAACCAGCTAGGATGAGTACTCCCTCTTGCATAATTTTCCCTCACAATGTGGGAAATATTGATTTTAAACCGGGATTGATCCAACTTCTTCCTAGATTCCACGGACTCGGCTCCGAAAGCACTTATCTACACATTAAGGAGTTTGAAGAGGTTATTGCCACAATAAACTTTGACAATGTAACCAAGGACACTGTAAAACTCAAATTATTCCCTTTTTCCTTGAAAGAGAAGGCTAAATCGTGGCTGCATTTCTTAAGGCCAAGGTCTATTGGGATATGGGCTGAGACGACTCGGGAGTTTCTTAAAAAATTCTTCCCTACTCATCGAACCAATGCACTAAGAAGGGCCATAATGAACTTCGCCCAAAAAGAAGATGAAACCTTTTTCCAATGTTGGGAAAGGTATAATGAGCTATTAAACGCATGCCCACATCATGGCTATGAACAGTGGAGGTTGATTAGTTTCTTCTATGATGGATTAAACTCAACCATGCGCCAATTTGTGGAAATGATGTACAATGGGGAGTTCATGAACAAGGAAACAGAGGAAGCTTAGGACTATTTTGACATGTTGGCTGAAAATACACAATCATGGGATACATCTAAGCCGACAAGTTCAAAACAACCCCAAGCCAAGGAAAATGGAGAAATTTACGTTTTAAATGAGAAAGATGATCTAGGTTCTAGAGTGGCTAATCTCACACGAAAGGTCGAGGAGATGGAATTAAGGAAAGTGGATACAACCCAATAAAGGAGGACTATTGAAACTATTTGTGGTATTTGTGCTTCCAATGTACATCAAACGCCGGATTGTCCAACAATTTATGCGTTTCGAGAACTTTTATATGAACAATCGAATGCTTTGAATAGTTATCAACGACCTTTTAGTACTCCAAATCCAAACACGAACAATTCTAGTTGGAGAAACAACCCTAACTTCAATTGGGCAAATGGAACCAACCAAAGTAATCCTCAAAAGGGCCCCCCAATGCAATTTCCTATGGCCCCACCTCAAATGCCTATAGAGGATACATTGAAAGCATTCATGGAAGGTCAAGCTCAAATAAATCAATCAAACCATACGATAATGCTTGAGCTTAAAAATTCGGTGGAGGAAATCAAAGCTCGCTTAAACGCAAGGGAAGGGATTCTTCCGGCCCAACCCCTACCAAATCAGAAATCACAATGCGAAATAAGCATGCCTAGTTCCTCTAATATGGAACATGTTAAGGCCATCACTACTCTTAGAAGTGGAAAACCTATTGACAAATCTGATCCGGTGAAGGCCTCAAAGCCTAATGATCCGGTATCTTCCAAAGAGGATGATGGACCTAGCACTACCATGAATGAGAAGGAGCCATTGAAAGAATATAGACCCGTTGCTCCATTTCCTCAACGCTTGATTTCAACCAAACCTCAAGATAAATATCAGGAATTTTTGGAGGTTTTTAAGCAAGTCAAAATCAACATCCCATTGTTTGATGCCATTAAACAAATACCGTCATATGCTAAATTTTTAAAAGACCTTTGCATGGTAAAAAGGAAAATACATGTGCAAAAGAAGGCATTTTTGACAGAGAATGTAAGTGCCATTATCAGTCATGGGATGCCCAAGAAATACAAAGATCCCGGTAGTCCGACAATATCATGCGTAATTGGAGACTACCGGGTGAAACATGCTTTACTCGATCTAGGGGCAAGTGTGAACTTAATTCCCTTTTCGGTCTATGAACAATTGGGTTTAGGTGAATTAAAACCCACCAAAACCACGTTACAACTTGCTGACCGATCGATTTGTATTCCGAGAGGGGTGATTGAGGACGTTCTTATCCAAGTTGACAGGGTCTACTACCCGGTGGACTTTATTGTCTTGGACACACAACCCATGGTTAATTTTGACCCTCAAATTCCTGTCATACTTGGTCGTCCATTCCTAGCTACATCAAACACTATCATCAATTGTAGGAGTGGGGTCATACAAATGTCTTTTGGCAATATGACGATTGAGTTAAATGCTTTCAATATTGACAACCAACAAGAGGATGAAGATGAGGAGGTCCACGAAATAAACATGATCAATTCTATTGTGGAAGATGAGTCCCTCTCACCTTTTTACTCTGGTCACTTAGATGAAGACGTGGCATACTCCCTTGATAAGAACAATGATGTGATAGGGGATATGGTCACACCTTTAGAGTCGGTATCGGCATATAATGTTAGCCAAGAGAGGGATGTGGAAACAACACTTTGTTGTGCTGAGAAATCAATTCATATTTCCACACCCCTATGGTTCATGCATACCGAACTCTACCCATCCTGGGAAGATCCATACTTGCAATATCAATGCCCAGAAAAATCTGAATGGAGACATATTTTTTCTGACAAATATGATGATGTCACCTCGTATACATGTGGTGAAAACATTAAAGAACATGCTGAAATTCCTTTTTGGGATTTTCAGTAGCTTATCTGGATCACTCACACACATGTATATTATAAAGCAGGATATTGGATGACTTTATTGCAAAACCTTTTAATCCATCTAATGATTCTGATTGACTTTATGCTTTTGGATGAGTTGTTGGGATTAACCTCCTAGTTTGACGGAGGATGATTTTAAATAGTTTTCCTAGAATGATATGCCATTAGGATTTGCTTTGATCAGTCGATTTAGTTTTGAAGCAATCTATCTCCAGAAGCTAATCTTGCCATGAAATATATTCCATAGGTGATATCTCTCTTTCTCACTCCCTTTATTTTGTCGTTGCTCTCATGTGTTGCATTCATTGTATATTTTCTTACATTGAGGACAATGTAAAGTTTTGGTTGGGGGGTGAGAGATTCCTTAGATGAATCTACTAGCTTTTGTGACATTTCGAGCAATGAGGTAGAAATTTTTTGATTTTTCTAAAATTCAAAACTCTTTTGGAAAATTTTAATTCTATGCATTCAAGATGATATGAGTATAAGAAAAGGAGATACGAAGTGAGTGATGTTGCAATCTTTGAACTTCTCTTAATATAATGGTTTTATATGTGAATTCTCCTATTTATGTGAGTGATAGAAAATTTGAACACTTTTACACCTAGTTCACATTACACGATTTTCATGATTTGAAAGGATTATGTGATTTGTGGGTTAGCTAGACGTTGATTTGAGGTGTTGAGAAACCAAGCCGGGGTACTTTGTTCATCCTTGTCCATGGGAAAATAACGAAAGATATGGATTTATAAAAATCCTATCTAATGTAAAAGAAAAAGGAAAGGAAGGATGAAATTGGGAATGATGGAAAAATGGTGGAAAATTCTGAAAAGGGCTACCTATTACCAACCGGGGGATGGTCTACCCGTAACCAAAGCCGAAAATGGGACGTAGTGTGAAAGCCGTCAGAAGGACGGTAAGGCAAATTCCTGTCATAGGCTTGTTGTTGTTCTATATACCATGAGATCTATAGTTTAGTTGATCTATGAAGAAGATAATCCCGGAAACTCATGCGATGAACTTTCACTATGCACACTAGGTTGAATTTGTTCGAGTTCTTCTATTTATCAATCAATCAGCGGGAATTTCATATGAATACTTATTATGTTTTGAGAGTTTAAGGGTTCAACCTCTATTACCTAATTTTTCTGACTTTTGCACTTGTGTGTCTTGGGATGTATAGAAGAATCGTTTCTGAAGGAGAGTTGGGTTTTGGAGAATGAAACTTGTTTCACACATGTTTTGCTCGGGACTAGCAAAATGCTGGTTGGGGGGTATGTTGAGCTCTTAATTGTGCATATTCTAACCCCAATTCATCATTCATTGTGCATAGTTTCTTGGTTTAAAGACTAATCTAATGCATGGATTTGTGATTGTAGGAATAAGAGAGAGGATTTATCAAATGAAGGCTTAAAGATGCTATTTACAAGCATGGAAGAGCACAAGATTAAGCATGAAAGGGTGGAAGAAGGAAGCAAAGGAGATAAAGAAAAGAAGGAAGAAAAGGACACTGAAGACCGGTCGTCCATAGCCAGGACCGGTCGTCCGACCGGTCTGACTACTCAACACAGGAGGAACTTCAAACCAAAAGTCACTGGACCAGTTGAGACCGGTCGTTCACCATTCAGACTGGTCGGGCGTTCAACAGAGGAAGATGAAAACTCTCTGGACTTTTTTTGAGGTTTTGAGAACGGTCGTGCGACCGGTCGTCCAGGAGCTCAGACCATTCGTGCGACCGGTCATCAGCTTAACAGAGCTTGTGCATGAAGCTCCGATTTTCTCTACGTAATTACGTAATTCCTTGCGCAATCTGGAATCTTCCGCACCAATCTATAAAAGGGACTTCTCCTCTTCATACCAGGGCATGCTAGGACGTGGGGATCATCAAGGAAGCTTAGGAGACGGATTCTACTTCAAGTTTTCCTAGTTTTTCTTCCAGTTTTAGTAGTTTTTATGTTTTTAAGGCTTTTAGTTCAAGGATGTTAGAGATGAACTAAAACCTCTTAGATAGGGCTAAGAGGTGAAGCTTTTGATTTATTTTTAATGGATTGATGCAACCTAGGTTTCCTTTTTATGTTTTAATTGAAGAATTTAGTTCAATGTGAGTTTGAATCAAGTACTAGTTTGGTTTTGCTTTGATCTCTTGATGACTCCGGGCTCATGTGATTCTTAGTGATTCTAAACTTAGTAGCTTATCCTCTGAGCATTAGTTATGCTTGTGTAGTTCATTGATCTATCATCGACTCCGGGCATGGTAGACCCTTTGATTGCCTTGTGTACAATGGCTTGATCTTCATGTGGGAACTCATTCAACTAAAGTTCTTATCTTTTGTTATAATCTGAATTAGTTGTTTACTGATTGATTTTGATTTAATTAGAGTGCTAATCATTAGCGTAATCAGGTCTAGTGACAGGATTTGATGAAAGCTATGGTTGTGAATCTCAACTAGATTGGAAGGAGGCTTGGCCTACACAATTGAGTGTGCCCAAAGGCCTGAACATTGTTGTGGGAATCGAATCAATGAATGAGCAACTGTTTTAGATAATTGTTGATTGAACCGCTCTATATTCCGATCAGATAGAGATATGAATTCCATTCTGATTGAGTTATGTGAGACCTAGTTGTGTTAATGCATTGAAACTTATCAAAAGTGGATCCTTGGTGGTCTAGTGCCTTTTTAGATTGATATTACTTTACACATTCACTGTTTAAACCCAAATCATTATTTTCTAGCTTTAGTTCTTAATAGGATCTTAATTATTAGTTATTTTAGATAAATTTTGAGAATACCCATTCATAAATCTCTGTGGGACGATACTCAGTCTTTCCGAATTATTACTACTTCACAACCCTACACTTGGGGAGTGAACACTTTGTGCCGTTGTTTTCTCCCTTAAGGGTTTCCACGTAAAAATCTCTGTGTTGTCTATGTTGTGCTTTGTTTATATTTATGCTCTTTTAACGCTTTATTTAATTCATTTATGGTACATGCATGCATTTACTTTTGCCTTTTAATTAAGGGTGATTATCCATTGATGTAATTGAGGGTTCGTGACCAGTTCACAGCTTAGAATGTAAAAGATCTCGAAATCTCTAGAATAAAATTCACCTCGCGGTGCTTTCTCGTGTATACTTTGTGATTGTTTATGATTGTCTAGGAATGTTTCTATACTCAGAATTCCCCCCAGAATAATGAAACCCAGGAAAAACTACTGATGAGCACAATTTTTCTAGTTTTAACACTAGGGAATGGACCTTTCCAGCCTAACCCAAAGCAAGTACATGAAGTAAGCATCCCTAATCTCCTCAACCAACATGTGGAGCAAGCTAAATCCGTCACCACTCTTAGAAGTGGTAAGCAAATTGACAAATCTATTTCGGTGATGGCCAACAAGCCTAATGATCCGCTAAATTCTAAGGATAAGGATGGATCTAACTCAGCACCACAAGAAACGAAACGCGTTTATAAGCCCGTAGCACCATTCCCTTCGAGATTGGTTTCTCCGAAATCTCTCCCAAACTCTTATGATATTTTAGAGATTTTCAAACACGTCAAGATAAACATTCCATTGCTTGATGCCATTAAACAAATCCCCTCTTATGCTAAGTTTCTAAAGGACCTATGTACAACCAAACGCAAATATAGTGTGCAACAAAAGGCCTTGTTGAATGAGCATGTGAGTGTCATTCTCACTCAAAAGACCCCCATAAAATTCAAGGATCCCGATAGTCTTACAATTTCATGCATCATTGGTGACTACCAGATTGAACGTGCATTAATAAACTTGGGGGCAAGTGTAAATTTAATCCCATATTCGGTATATGAGCAATTGGGTCTTAGTGAATTAAAACCCACCAAAACCACGTTGCAACTGGCTAATAGATCCATCTGTGTACTGAGAGGGATTGTTGAGGATGTCTTGGTCCAAGTTGATAAATTCTACTATCCAGTAGATTTCATTTTCTTGGACACACAACCGGTATTGGATGCTAACACTCAAATACCGGTGATTCTAGGCTGCCCCTTCCTTGCTACATCAAATGCAATAATAAATTGCCAGAATAGGGTAATGCAATTGTCCTTTGGAAACATTACATTAGAGGTAAATGTATTCCACTTGGGTAAAAGGCATAGGGATGTTGATGATGATGAGCTCTTCGAGGTAAACATACTCGAATCTTTTGAAGAAGAAGAGATTCTCCAACTTGAACCACTAGAAAGCTTGGAGACATGCTTGGCACATTTCGAAGACTCTAAAGACACCATCATTAGTGAAATTGTGAAAGCATTTGATACTATGAAATCGGTAATTGGTACTAGCCGGTGGAGGCCCCATTTTGAAAGATTGCCACCAACCACATCAAGTCCTCTACCGTATAACATCAAACTGCCAAAGCTTGACCTTAAAACATTGTCATTCAAGCTGAAATATGTATATTTGGGTCAAGAAGAAACATTCCCGGTTGTCATTAGCTCTCACTTAGGAAAAGACCAAGAGCTCAAGTTGAGTAAGCTACTCAAAGAATATAGGGGAGCCATAGGTTGGACAATACTGGACCTAAAGGGGATAGACTCTTCGGTTTGCACTCACCGTATACACCTCGAGGAAAATGCAAAAATGACTAGACAACCTCAAAGAAGGCTAAATCCAAACATGACGAAGGTTGTCAAAGCCGAGGTGTTAAAACTACTAGATGTGGGTATCATCTACCCCATCTCGGATAGCCAATGGGTGAGTCCTACCCAAGTTATCCCTAAGAAGTCCAGTATTACCATCATAGAAAATGCCAATAACGAGCTTATATCGACTAGAGTGACCACCGGTTGGCATATGTGTATAGATTATCGGAAGCTAAACACAGTCACTAGGAAGGACCACTTCTCTCTCCCATTCATGGATCAAATTTTGGAGAGGTTAGCAGGTCACTCCTATTATTGCTTCCTCAATGGCTTTTTCGGTTACAACCAAATTGAGATAGCCCCGGAAGACCAAGAGAAGACTACTTTTACATGCTCATTTGGAAAATGGGACCTTTGCATATCGAAGGATATCATTCGGGCTATGTAATGCACCCGCCACATTCCAACGTTGTATGTTGAGTATTTTCTCAGACATGGTGGGTGAATTTCTCAAAGTTTTGATAGAGAATTTTTCTATTTTTGGTTGTAGTTTTGAGGAGTGCCTTAATCACTTGAAGTTGGTCTTGACAAGGTGTGAGGAGAAGAACCTTGTTTTGAACTGGGAGAAGTGTCATTTTATGGTACAAAGAGGAATAGTCCTTGGACATATCATCTCGTCCAATGGAATAGAGGTAGATCGGGCCAAAATCGATATTATTTCCAACCTACCACCACCCAAGAGCATATGCGATGTGCGGTCATTTCTTAGACACGCTGGCTTTTACAGAAGGTTCATAAAGGATTTCAGCCATATTTCTAGGCCTTTATGTAACCTTCTCCAAAAGGAGAACCAATTTGAGTGGAGTGCTGAATATCAATTAGCTTTTTCAAAGCTAAAAGACATGTTGACAATCACTCCTATCATGCAACCACCGATTGGTCCATTCCTTTTGAGTTGATGTGCGATGCGAGTGATTATGCTATTGGGGCGGTGTTAGGGCAAAGGAAGGACAAGAAGCCCCACCTTATCAACTATGCGAGTAGGAACTTGAACCCCGCCCAAGTCAATTACTCGACTACGGAGAAGGAGCTCCTAGCCATTGTTTTTTCCTTGGACAAGTTCAGGGCATACTTGATAGGATCCAAGGTCATAGTTTACATGGATTATGCGGCGCTGAAATACCTTCTTTCTAAGAAGGATGCTAAGCCCCGTTTGCTTAGATGGATCCTACTCCTTCAAGAATTTGACTCAGAGATCAAAGATATGAAAGGAACAGAGAACGAGGTGGCGGACCATCTATCCTGACTAGTTTTACCAAGTTCCATTGACAAGTCACCTATTGAGGACTCATTCCCTGATAAGAAACTCTTTGTTGCTATATATCCACCATGGTACGCTGATATTGCAAACTATCTTTCTACAGGTGCGATGTCGACTCATCAGATTGCGCAGGATAAACGAAAATTTCTAAGGGGAGTGCACAGATTTTTCTGGGATGAACCTTTACTTTTTAAATATTGCCCAGATCAAATAATTAGGAGATGTGTCCCTAATGATGAACATCATTCTATCATCTCCTTTTGCCATGATCAACCATGTGGGGGCCATTTTTTTGCCACGAAAACCATTGCTAAAATTTTGCAGTGTGGTTTTTATTGGCCCACTCTATTCAAGCATACCCACGAGTCTTGCGAAGCATGCGAGCGCTGTCAAAAGTTCGGAGGATTGTCCCGTCGGAATATGATGCCTCTTGCCCCAATTCAACATCTTGAAGTCTTTGACTATTGGGGCATCAATTTCACGAGACCATTCCCTTCATCTTTTGGACATGTCTATATATTACTCGCTGTAGACTATGTGTCCAAGTGGATAGAGGCGATTCCATGTAGAACCAATGATCATCGTACAGTTCTAAAGTTCCTTAAGGAAAACATATTATCTAGATTTGGAACGCCTCGAGCCATTATAAGTGATGGCGGTTCTCACTTTTACAATAGGCCTTTTGAAGCTTTAATGAAGAAATATGGCATTAGACATAAAGTGAGTACCCCATACCACCCACAAACAAGTGGGCAAGCTGAAATTTCCAACCGAGAAATTAAACAAATTTTGGAAAAGACGGTGAGGCCGGATCGCAAAGATTGGTCGCTTAGATTAAACGATGCTCTTTGGGCTCACCGTACCGCTTACAAGAAGCTCATTAGAATGTCCCCTTATAGACTTGTCTATGGGAAAGCTTGTCACTTGCCTGTGGAAATTGAACACAAAGCCTATTGGGCAATTCAGGCATTGAATTTTAACATTGATAAGGCTAGCTCGCTTCACAAACTCCAATTGAATTAGCCTGACGAGATCTGGAACGATGCTTGCGAGAACTCGAGGATTTATAAGATTTGGATGGAGGCCTTCCATGACAAACACATCTTCAGGAAATCTTTCCAGGAAGGTCAAAAAGTGCTCTTGTACAATTCTCAACTTCATCTTTTTTCGAAAAAATTGAGATCTCGATGGACCGACCCATATATTGTCAAAGAAGTTTTTCCTTATGGGACTGTTAAGGTAGAAAACACGGCGAATGGTAACTGTTTTAAAGTGAACGGACAATGCCTTAAACCATTCATTGAGAAATTTGATTCAGAGGACATGTCCATCACTCTGGATGATCATGTGTATCAGAACGATTGATCTCCTAGTCTGACAGAGGTATGGTGTAGGATTTAGTTTTATTTGGTTCTTTATTTTAGGTTTATTTCGTTACTAGCTTTAGTTGCCGGAGTTGTAGACTTCTATGATTAACTCTATCAAGTGATCTCGTCCTCACTCTCCTTTATTGTTAACATTGCTCTCATGTTATTGCTAATTGCATACCTTTTACATTTAGGACAATGCAAGATTTGGTTGGGGGGTGAGATGAGATTCCTCATTTAGCAGTTTGTGGACATTTTGAGTATTATTTGTTGAATTTTTTTTTTGAATTTTTTGAAAATTCAAGACTCTTTTTAAAAACTTTGTTTCTATGCATTCGAGATTATACGAGTATAAGAAAAGGAGATACGAAGTGAGTAATGTTGCAAGTCTTGAACTACCTTTAACATAATGGTTTTATATGTGAATTTCCCTATTTATATGATTGATAAAAAATTTGAACGCTTTTACACCTAGTTCACATTACACGAGTTTCATGGTTTGAAAGGACTATGTAGATTTGTAGATTGGCTAGACTTAGATTTGAGGTGTTGAGGAACCAAGCCGGGGTACTTTATCCATCCTTGTCCATGGAAAAATAATGAAAGATATGGATTTCTAAACATCCTATCTAATGTGTATGAAAATGAAAGAAGGAAAGAAAATATGGGTATGATTGAGAATATGGTGGAAAATTCCGAAAAGGGCTACCTATTACTAACCGAGGGATGGTCTACCCGTAACCAAAGCCGGAAATGGGACGTAGTGTGAAGCCGTCGGAAGGACGGTAAGGCAAATTTCTATCATAGGCTTGTGGTTGATCTGTACACTGTTAGATCTATAGTTTAGTTGATCTATGAAGAAGATAATCCTGAAAATTCTTGAGATGAACATTCACTATGCACACTAAGTTAAATGTGTTCAAATTCTTCTATTTTATCAATCAATCAGTGGGAATCCTATGTGAATACTTGTTATGTTTTGAGAGTTTAAGGTTTCAGTTTCTATCACCTAGTTTCTCTTATTTTTGCACTTGCATGTCTTAGAAGGAATAGAAGCATACTTTTTAAAGGAGAGTTGGATTTTAGAGAATTGAATCTTGTTTCACACATGTTTTGCTCAGGACTAGCAAAAAGCTGGTTGGGGGTATGTTGAGCATCCAATTTATACATTTGTCAGCCCATTACATCACATTATATGCATGGTTTGCATGCTTAAAAGACCCATCTAATGTATGATTTGTGATTGTAGGAATGAGATGAAGATTTCACTGATTCAAGGCTAAAAAGAGCACTTTGCACACATTGAAGATCTAAGGACCAAGTGCCAAAGGATGGAAGAAATAAGCAAGGGAGAAGAGAAAGAATGAAGAAAAAGTGCAGAACAGACAACACTATAGACGGGTCAGCAGACTGGTCGGCCAAGGCACAGGACTGGTCGCCTGACCAGTCGGTACTTCAACAGATACCCCCACATTTTTGCAGATCTCACTGGACTAAGACAAACTAGTTGCCAGACCGGTCAACTAGCACTCAGACCGGTCGTTAGAACGGTTGAGCACTCAACAGAAGGGGGTGGAAATTCCAAAAACTCACTAGACTGTTTTTGATATTTTACGACTGATCGTCCATAGGCTTAGACTGGTCGTCCATATGCTCAGACCGGTCATCCGACTGGTTGGTTACATAACAGAGCTTGTCCTACAAGCATCAATTTTCTCTGCGCAACTCCGTGATTCCTTGTGCAATTTGGAATCTTCCGCACTTTTCTATAAAAGGGCACCTAGGGCCTCATCTATAGGTATCCTAGAAGAGATTGGAGGTCGTGGGAAGTAAAGGAGAGTATCGTGGAGTGTCCATAACTCCATCGATTCCAATTTTTCTAGTTTTTATGCTTTTATTTAGTTTTTCTTTTGAATTTTAGTTGTAGTATGACAATGCTCGGCTAGAACCTCTTAGCTAAGGCTAAGAGGTGAAGCTTGTGGGTAGTAATCATGTTGAATTCGTTATAATTTAAGTACTTTACTTTAAGTTGGATTTTAAGTTATAGTTTGAATAAAAGTTGGTATTTTTGGATCTTTTATGAGAGTTCATGTGCTTCGGACATGAGTTCCTTGCAATTCTCTAAGATTATCATGTTTAGATTGATTAGATTCAAATTGTAGTAATCCCTGAGCGTACCATAGTCCATTAGCATGGCCATTGCTTCGAAGGCTACATATTCGACTTCTACGTGCTTCATTAGAACTAGAATATTATTCTTCAACTTAAGTGGAGATTGTTTATGTTTGAATGTAATATCTTCCAACTAGAAGAGAGATAAAACTTAAATTCTAGTTGTGTTTATGCTTGGATGAATGAACTCACATGGGGGCTACCACAAGTGGATCCTCGAAAGCCTTAGTCTCTTTAAATATCAGATTTTACTATTTTAAGTTACTGTTTAAGTTCACGCAATTGAAATTCCAAATCACCTACATTCAAGTTGCTGGAATAGTTTAGAATTGGTTTCCCAATTCCCTGTGGGTCGACCTCGGTCTTACTGAGATTATTACAACATCGCAGCCTTGCACTTGAGGCGTGCGACCAATGAGCGATAGAAAGATGAAGTTATTGATTTTGAAAGCCTTGAATTACCTATAATATAATAGTTTTCTATATGAATTCCCCTGTTTTTATGATCAATAGAAAATTTGAACACTTTTAAGTCTAGTTCACATTACACGATTCTCATAATGGAAAGGATTATGTAGACTTGTAGATGGTTGGACTAAAATCTTAAGTGTTGAGGAACCAAGCCGAGGAACTTTGTACATCCTTGTTCATCAAAAATAAGAAGAGAAAAGAATGGAGGATATGGATTTCTAAAAATCCTATCTCATGTTTATAGTAAAAGAAAAAGGAAGGAAAGTTTGGTTATTTGTTGAATATATGTTGAATTCCGAAAAGGACTACTTATCACCAACCAAGGGAAGGTCTACCCGTAACCTAAGCTGGAAATGGGAAGTAGTGTGAATGCCGTCGAAGGAACGGTAAGACAAATTCTTGACATAGGCATGTGGTTGATCTGTACACTTTTAGATTTTTAGTTGCACTAATTTATAAAGAAGGTAATCCTAAAAATTCATGAGATGAACATTCACTATGCACTCTAGACCGTACGTATTCAGATTCTTCTATTTGTCAATCAATTAGTGGGGATTCTATGTGAACACTTATTATATTTAGGGAGTTTAGGATTTCAATTTCGTATAACTAATTTTATCTGAATTTTATACTTCTATGTCTTTAAGTTTATAGAAATATAGTTTTTAAGAGAGAGTTGAGATTTTTAGAGAAGTGATTTGTTTCACGCATGTTTTGCTTGGGACTAGCAAAATGCTGGTTGGGGGGGGGGGGGGGGGGGGGGGGGGGGGGGGTGTTGAGCCTTGATTTATACATATTTTAACCCCATTTCATCACATTTTATGTTTGATTTCTGTGATTAAAGATATATCTAGTGCATGCTTTTGTGATTATAGGAATGAGAGAGAGACTTCACCTATTTGATGATTAAAAGATAATTTTAGAATGCATTGAAGATGATAAAAGATGAGCAAAGAGAGGAGAGAAGAAGCAAAGAGAAGAGAAAAATGAAGAAAAAAAGGCCAAGATCAGTGGGTCCAATCAGTCATGACCGGTCGGCCATACTGCAGCCACCTTACTGCCCCCCCTTATGTGCACGCTGGACCTATACCAGGTGGGTCAAACCAGTCGTGACCAATTGGCCACTCCTAATTTCAAATTCCAGCAACTTCTCCTTCAAGCTCCGAAAAACACTGCACATTATGTAAGTTACTATGCAAATCTGGAACTTTTTGAGTTAGTGGAGCTTCAAATCTATAAAAGGACACCTAGGGCTTCATCTAAGATCATCATAGAAGGGCTTGGAAGTCGTGGGAGGTGAAGAGGATCATTGTGGAGCTTCTGCAACTCCTCCAAATTTAGTTTTTCATGCTTTTTAGTTGTTTTTCTTTTTATTCTAGTTGAAGTATGATAATGCTTGGCTAGAACCTCTTATCTAGAGTTAAGAGGTGAAGATTGTAGCTAGTTTCAATGTTGAATTTGTTTACTTCAAGCACTCTTACTTAAGTTTGGATTTTTAAGTCCTAGTTTGAATAAAAGTTGGATTTTTAGATGTTTTATGAGAGTTCATGTACTTCGGACATGAGTTCCTTGCAATTCTCTGATATTATCATGTTTGAATTGATTAGAATTGAATTGTAGTAACCCTGGAGCATGCCATGATCTCTTAGTATAGCTGTTACTTCGAAGGCTACAAGTTCAAGTTCTATATGCTTCATTAGAACTAGAATCTGATTTTTCTAACTTAAGTGGGATTGTTTGTGATTGAATGTTTAATCTTCCAATTAGATGAGGGATAGAACTTCAATTGTAGTTATGTATGTGCTTGGATGAATGAATTTACATTGGACTACTACAAGTGGATCCTTAAAACCTTGGTTTCCCTTACATCTCAGATTTTCTTTTACTTGAAGTTACTGTTTTCACTTGGTTCTTAAAACTGAATTCTCTGAACTTCTAGATTGAAGTTATTAGAACAAGTTTGGATTGTTTACCCTAATTCCCTATGGATCGACCTCGGTCTTACTGAGATTATTACTACATCGCAGCCTTGCACTTGAGGGGAGCGAACATTCGTCCTTATGGGGATTTTGTTGAACTTGTTAACATCTTGTAAAACGCAGATACTGCTCCATTTGTTTGGAAGACACTTAGAATTATGTTCCTTGAATCTCTTAAGGAATCTCCTCCTTGCTTTGTCTTCTTTTCGGCTTGAAACGTGATGGAGGAGGGGTTTCTTCTCTAGATGGAGGCCTGACCGTATTTGTATGAAGATAATGAGTGGTTTTTAATTAGTCTTACCATTCGGCTTCTATACCTTGTTAGGGGGAGGGGGGCTTTCCATGTCCCCCTTGATGATGGCTTGATTAATAGAGAGTGACAAGTCACTAATTTTGCCTGAAAAGTCCAGTACTTGAGGAGGTGAAACTCTAAAGAGGGTAGGATTTGTTGTGGACGGCTTGATACACTTTGAAAAATCTCTTCTAGAGTCAGAGATTATGTTTGTCGCACGAGAGTTGAAGGGGTTCCTTGGAGTCTTCTTATGTTTGGCCATTCCAATCAAAAGGAATGGAAGAAATAGAAAGAGTTGAAAAGTTTAAAAATGAGTTAAGTTTTTTGAGATAACAAAGATGTATGCCTTAGAGACAGGTCTTTATGTGCTAAAAAGAAAAAAAAAAGGGGGGGGGGGGGGGGGGGGGGGGGGGGTGGGGGGGGGGGACATGGGGGTACCCTTTGAACAAAACAAGAAATAATTAGGTGAAGGAAGAAGGATGCACTAAAAGAATGGCTTTTGCGCAAGAATAGAAGGTTTTAAATGGTTTTATAGAACAAATGCTTGGGGTTTCATCCATTGAGCAATTTCGCCAAAGCGAATTAGTAATTGTGTTAGTGCATTGTATTTTGTCAATTGCCATGTCATATGTTTAAGTCAAGTTTTGTGAGCCCCGATAAAAGAATTGTAGCCGAAGACTTGAAGTTGACCCCTCTTCCTTCGCTAAAGCTCAAGCCAAAATAAGATAGCAAGGTAGGTGGCATATAGGTTGTTCATAGAAAACCCAAAACATCAAGGAATGATGTTATAAACTAAACTCCTTCAACCCATTCCTTACATCATGTTTTTCGAGTTGATTAGGCTTGAATTCTCCTTTGGCTAGGTGTTAAAATCATGATGTATCATAGACCAAACATTGGTCTCAAAGCACCAACACCCAGGATGAAAAGGTATCTTGATATGCCAAGAATTAAGGTGGGCAGTGATCCGGCCGGTCATGACCGATTGGCCAGCAGACACCCGACTGGTCATGACCGGTCGGACATGCCTACTTTAGTCCAGCAAGCTTCCTGATCCAAACTCGACCCGTCATGACCAGTCAGACAACTTTCTGACATGTTGGGTCATGACCGTTTTAAATCCATTGGAGCTTGAACTTAAGCCTCTATAAAGGTACTATAGACACCACACCTTCGGCTACAATGTTGGTAGAGATAGCTGGATAAATGGAGGTCCATACCCTCAAATCCTATGTCCAAACCTAGCCAAACTCACCCTTGTAAGCCCCATTCCATAGCCCAGCTCAAGCCCGAACCCAGTCGACTCGCCCCTAAACATCAACCTGAAAAACCCCCCATAAGAAAAACCAGTCCAAAAATCCCATAAAAGTCAACTTGGTGAGTTAACCCACTAAGTCAACTCACCGAGTCAGTCCAGTCCCTGCACCAATCGACTCGCCGTGTTAATCCATCTTTCAAACCTAGTCAACTCACCTGGTTCTAAGCCACAGCTTCGGAGTAGCTCCGAACCTCGAACCTCGGGCTTTTCTGCTTCAGGTTCGGGGGCCGTAAGCTTCGAAGTTGGAGCAGCGCGTCCGTACAGGCGGCCCCCTGGGAGCCGCCCAAGCATAATTACAGAAGTTGTCACTGCTCACAGCTATAAATACCCCCCTCCTCTCTTGTTTTAAGATCCAGAAAAAAATCCTTCGACGTCCACAAATTTCAAGTCCATCTCCACCCCTTTAGCCCATTCCTCCACCAAGAAGAACCTGAGGGAGAAGAGTCTAGCCCTGGTCCAGCCTAGTCTGACCCTGCTTCAAGCCTCTCGAAGCAAACCCTTACGACACCTCCGTCCATCTGGCAACTCTCATATCAGCATCATTTCATTCGCATCTAGCATAAGTGCAACATTTACTATTCTTCCAACCCCCTTGCTTATCATCCCACTGCAAGCACTTTGATTGATCAAATAAAAAGCATGCATCTCGCATAAAGCACCTGTCAGTTCGAGCGTATGCTCTGGGCTTGTTAATGGAAACCTGCCCATCAGAAACTCTTACAGTTCAGACCTACATTCATGCATCATATCATTCATGAGAATGTACGATGATTAAATCAGACTTTCAAGTATTAGTTCCATTCTGTGAAGTAAAGACCGTACTTCAGTATGGGCAGAGTGGGTGCCTAACACCTTCCCACCCTGTAACCATGATCCCTTACCTCGGGTCTCTGACCGCAGATCAAAAGGAGTCATTTTAGAGGAAGGAATTTTTGAATTATATCCTCTAACGTTTCTAAGGGGTTTAACCGACTGTAGATTTGAATTAACTGGCTAGTTGTGACTCTGGTCTTATAAGAACTCATCCAAACATATCCAATTTAACACGACAACTGAATAAAGCCCTCGAGAACAAGGCGAGCCAGTGGCACAATGGCAATTCGCGCAACCCCTTTTCGAAAGGGAGGGCCAGGAGCGTGGAAAGGCGAGCGTCCACAGAATGGTGACTCCACTGGGATAAATTAGTCCCACTAGTCATGATCCAACTTGAAAAACAGAATCCTTCCTATACTTGAAAGTCATTAGTCCTCATACAATCTCATCTGCATAGGATTCCATCCAAAAAAAAAAAAAAATTCCAAAACCCAAAAGATTAGAGCATATTCCTCACCATTGCGCCTCCTCGAGCTTAACGTCTTCAGAAACAACTTTCCTTTCGCGGCATAATCCGCACTCGAGCTCAGCAAGCCATGTTCGACCATGAAGAGGAAGCTCACCTCTTCCCTGCCCTCGACATGGCCGAAGCACAACCTCCAGCATAACAACCAATTGAGAATACGCCAATCATGTAATAATTGACACAAGGAATGAGAGCAATGCAAGAAATGCTCTTGCAATTCATGCAAACACAAGCTACCGTAGTAGTCAACAATCCAATTGGCCCAGTTCAGCAATCTCAGTAGCCATGCCGAGTCCCTCCGGCCTCCAATTCAATCAAGCACAACCATCGAAGTTTGCCTAAGCCTACCTACAACAGCCATCTCAACCCTTTGCTGTGGGACATCCTTCGCAATACCTTCCTGCGACGACAAGACTATCTCAGAGCATTCTCATCGCAGGGACTTCCAGTCAACTTCTAGTCAATCTTGGAAGCAACAATTTCAGTAGATTCCAGCACGTCCCCACCGATGGGACTCCTTTCCTTCCTCAGCATGTCCTTGTCGATGGGACTTTTACTCAATTTTAACACATCCCCGCCGATGGAATTTCAATTCAATTTTCAGCAGCAGGGACAGCACTGGCGAATGGCCAAAATGGGGTCAATATCAAGCCCACATCAATCAGCGGATAGTGGCGAATACCCAAAAAGGGGGTCACTTCCCAACATCTCAGCCTCCTACAAATAGGAGCACTTTTCAATTCCAGTTAATTTCCAGCAATCTTTAATTCAACAAAATTTAGTTAATTTTCAGCAATCTTCAATACAATAAACTCTAGTTAAATTCCAACAAGTTCCAGTTCAACCTTCAGTACAGTCTCCAGCTCAATTACAGTCATTTCAAGCGTAAGTTTATCAGAATCTAGTTCAATCATCGAATTAAATTTAGCAACCCACGGTTACTTTTCAGCAAGCCCATAGGGTCGAAGACGTCGACCACTATGCCGAAGAAGAACGTGCCTTACTTCGAGAGGCACCAATCGCTCGAGTAGATCATGTAGGACTGGACGAGTTGCGGGAGCAGTTCCAGATCTTGCAAAATCAACTACACTGATTGTTCGCTCGCCTCAAGTGTAAGGCTGCGATGTAGTAATAAATCTCGGTAAGACCGAGGTCGATCCACAGGGAAAGAAGTAAACAATTCCAAGTACTCTAATAACTAGAATCTAAGAAGTTTAAGAAAGTAGTTTTTCACATGAAATAGGAAAATCTGAAAATAAGAAGAACTAGAGCATCAAGGATCCACTTGTAGTGGTCTAATGCCAATCCATTCATCCAAGTACAACACAATTAGAATCAAAGTCCTATCTCTCATCTAATTGAAAGATATAACATTCAAGCACAAACAATCCCACTTAAATCTGGAAATTAGATTTCTAGTTCTAATGAAGCACAGAGAACTTGAACTTGTAGCCTTCGGAGTAACAGCCATGCCTATGGACTATGGCATGCTCAAGGGTTACTACAATTCTAATTCAAACAACCCAATCATGGTAATCTTAGAGAATTGCAAGGAACTCATGTCCGGAGCACACAAACTCTCACAAAACTTCTAAAAAACCAAACTTTATTCAAACTAGAACTTCAAAATCCAAAATTAAGAAAAGGGTACTTGAAATAAAAGAATTAAAGCATTGGAACCAACTACAAATTTCACCTCTAGCTCTAGCTAAGAGGTTAGCTAAGGAAAAACATATTAAAACTAGAACTAGAACTAAGAAAAGGAAGAAAAACTAGCTGGAGGAGGCTAGGTAGCCTCCTGGGACTTGAACTCCTTGCTTCCCACGTCCTTGCTTGATTTGGAATAGAAGAGAGCACCTCCTTTTATAGTGCAGCAATAGTACAGCAACATAGCAGAATTTGTTTCGCCTGGTACGGCTTAACCAATGGTCGGATTGCCTTCAAATTTGGTTTGTAGCTTCCTTGTAATGTGATCTTCCTCATAGATGATTTAGATTTACAAGATTATCCTCTGAATGGGCCCACCAATCACATCACCGACCGCCTCTCAAAATCGCGCACTTTGGGTACCTTCAGAACCAGTCATCTTGCTTTCAACGCCCTGGAGTGTACAGAGGTCGGATTGATCTCAAATTTTAAACATTGGTAGAAAACTTCATCCTCTACATGATAGATGGATTAGATTGTCCAAAACAATCCCAAAATGTGGTCCGAAAATTAGAACACTTAGGGCTTTTATAAACTCTGCGCAGTTGGATCTTTCTGGATGGTCCATCTTTCTTCAACCGGTACGATCAAACCACACACCCTTTTGATCTGAAACTTTTGTGGTTATTCATATATGGATGTGGTCTAAAAGATGGTCAAAGTAGATTCTTCATATCATCAATGATGAGTCCTCTGGACCGGCCCAGAGTTGAACAGAGAAATCTGGAACTTTCTGGACAGTTCGTATTGTTTTGGCCACCACGGTCAATCCGTAGCTCCGATCGACACGAAACCACTTGGGTTAGTTCGGCGTCGAGCTCCTCTTCGACATGGATGTGTTGGATTTCCAAATATCATCAAGATAGCTTCAGAAAAATGGTCCGAAAAACCAGGTGCGGGAATACATTGCTGTTTTAGAATCTGGAATCTGAAACTTGCATGGCCGACCGGTCACGACCGGTCGGACAGGGCTGGCCGACCGGTCATGACCGGTCAGGCCCTCTTTGGCATTAATCCAGCAAGCATGGCCGACCGGTCAAGACCGGTCGGGCTTCCTTGGCCGACCGGTCAAGACCGGTCGGTCTCTTTTTCTTCTTGTTTTCTTCCTTTCTTTCTTCTATTTTCTTCTTTCTTTGCTTCCTTCTTTCTTTGGTCCACCTTGGGCCTTCATCAAAGGCTCCAAATGGCCCCTTTTTGGTCTCTAATTGAGTGAAGTCCGCTCTCATTCCTATAATCACAAAACATGTGTTAGATGGGCCTTTAAATCATGAAAATCATGCAAACCATGTCATATAATGGGCAATGCAATGTATAAATTGGAGGTTCAACACACCCCCCAACCAGCTTTTTGCTAGTCCCGAGCAAAACATGCGTGAAACAATTTCAAACCTCCAAACCCAACTCTCCCTCAGAACCCATGATTCTATCCATTCCAAGGTGTATAAGTATAAAATTTGGAAAAATTAGGTGATAGAAGCTGAAATCTTGGACTCTCAAAACATAATAAGTGTCTACATGAAATTCCCACTGATTGATTGATAAATAGAAGAACTCGAACAAATTCAACCTAGTGTGCATAGTGAAAGTTCATCTCATGAGTTTCTGGGATCATCTTCTTCATAGATTAAGTAAACCAAGGATTTTAAGGTGCACAGAGCAACAACAAGCCTATGACAGGAATTTGCCTTACCGTCCTTCCGACGGCTTTCACACTACGTCCCATTTCCGGCTTTGGTTACGGTTCGACCATCCCCCGGTTGGTAATAGGTAGCCCTTTTCGAAATTTTCCACCATTTTTCTTTCCTTCCCGATTTCATCCTTTCTTTCCTTTTTCTTTTAACTTAGATAGGATTTTTAGAAATCCATATCTTTCATTATTTTCCCATGGACAAGGATGGACAAAATACCCCGGCTTGGCTGCTCAACACCTCTAAACCAAAGTCTAGCTAATCCACAAATCACATAAACCTGTCACTCATGAAAATTGTGTAATGTGAACTTGGTGTGAAGGTGTTCAAATTTTCTATCAATCACAACAATAGGGGAACTAACATATAAAACCATTATGTTGGGAGAATTCAAGACTTACAACATCACACACTTCGTATCTCCTCTTCTTATACTCATATCATCTCGAATGCATGGAAATAAGGTTTTCTAAAAGAGTTTTGAAATTTTAGAAAATTCGAAAAAAATTTGCACATGTGAGGCTCGAAATGTTGCAACATGCTAGATGAGGAATCTCATCTCACCCCCAACCAAATCTTGCATTGTCCTCAATGTAAAAAGATATGCAATTAGCATGAACATGAGAGCAATGGTAAAATATGAGAGAGTGAGAACAATAGTACCTGAGATAGCAAGTTGATCAATTCTAGCATCTTCCATTGTCTCGATGAGACTTATTCAATCCTAATTGCAGAAAAATAAATCCTAACCTACCTACCTACCTTTGATTAGTCCGATCAACTACATGATCAAAGTTGAGCAGGATCTTCATGAATTTCAATAAATTTCTCATGAGGACCATCCAAAGTCCTGCTTGACAGTAGACATGGGTGCTTCTTATCATTGAAGTCCAATCGTATTGTGCACCACATGCATAAAAGGAGGAGATAAGAGCAGCAAAAAGATATCTCCTCAAATTCTGATTTGGGTTATGATTGATTAAAAATGGGTCCTCCCAATCAGAATTTTCAATGGGCTGAAGGACCCATGATGGTGGAGAGACACTCATCAAGTTTTCATTGGTTAAAGTTGTCTCCTCCACAATTTCAGAATTGTACGGTGCTTCCACAAACAATGGTAAAGAGTGTAAATCAGTGGAAAGGTGTTCTTCAGGCACCGGCACCGTGTCTAACAAAATGTCCAACTCCTTAATCATCTCATCATCAAGATCATAAGATTGGGCCAAGCATTCCTCTAGGAAATCGAGATAGTCGGATGAAGGGTCCTCATCCTCCCTTAATGATTGAAGAAATTCTATTTCAATGGTAAGGAATTCCTCCTCTATATAGAGGAGGTCTTCCAAAGAGAATTCTTCAGATTCAATGGTAAGCACATCATCTAACATTGGTTGATCTTTGAAAATTTCAGATTGTGCCACCTCATCATCCAAAGGAATAGAATGTTCAATCAAAGGGAGGTCTACCACACTAGAATTTGGCATGTGTTGTTGGTGGAAGGACTCAAAAAGATCGACTTCGGCCATCTCTCTAGCATGCATATCCTCTAGAGACTCATAATCATTATGCCCTTGGGAAAAAGAAACCATAGGTTCATAACCATTCACCAAACCTTCATTGTAGGCAACCCCACTACCACTTTCAAATTTTATGGATTCCTCGGGTTCGTCAACCGTCATTGAAATCTCTTCATCATTAGGTTCAAAGCATCCAAAAGAGATAGTGGACTCACCATAATTGATGATGACATTGGGATCATCGAAATCAATCTCCTTTAAAAGTCTATCCATTAAATCCGAAGAAGGTGGGACTTGGATAGCCTCATCCTCCTCATTGTTGGGGATTGATTCGGTGTTCCCAATGTTGGGTTTAATATTTTGAGATGGCGAGAGGTTTTGTATGTATTGCTCAGTTGTTTTCATAAACTCTCGCAGCACATCCTCAAGAGTTTGTGTCGATTGCGGCTCATGAGAAAGAAACTCTTGAGGATAGTTGTTGGCATCCATGGTTGGCTCATCTTCCAAGTTGAAATTTTGATGCTCCCACCAATTTGGATTATGCATGTCATATGTTGGGCTTTTAGATGGTTGTTGACATGTGTAGCCATACAAGTGATCATACATTGTCCTAACCGGTGGAACATTATTCATCTCTTTCCAATACTCTCCCATTATCTTACGTTGTGCCTCAATATGTGTATTGTTTTCATTAATGTAATCACGCATCGTCTTACGTGGGGAGGTAGTGGAGGTTGATTGAATCTCAGAAAAATACTTATGCTTATAATGGTTCCAATCATAATGATTTTGGGTCTCAAAATCCGACGTCTCATCCTCCAAAAGGTACTTGTACGCACCATTCGTCCAATCATACATGATGAAATTTTAAAGAATTGGGAACTACCCTAATCTAGAAAAAAGAACAAAAAGAAGGGAGATGGGGAGATGTTACCCAATAGAGTGAGATCTATGTCATCAACAATGTCCTACAAAATCAAACAAAAAAAATTGTTAGTAAAAAAAAATCAGAAAATCTACTTCTATAAAAACTGAAAATCCTACCTAACTATAACTACTCTATAGCTACTAGAACAATTAGAACCGTTTAACCTTTTCCCCGGCAACGGCGCCAAAAACTTGTTCGCTCGCCTCAAGTGTAAGGCTGCGATGTAGTAATAAATCTCGGTAAGACCGAGGTCGATCCACAGGGAAAGAAGTAAACAATTCCAAGTACTCTAATAACTAGAATCTAAGAAGTTTAAGAAAGTAGTTTTTCACATGAAATAGGAAAATCTGAAAATAAGAAGAACTAGAGCATCAAGGATCCACTTGTAGTGGTCTAATGCCAATCCATTCATCCAAGTACAACACAATTAGAATCAAAGTCCTATCTCTCATCTAATTGGAAGATATAACATTCAAGCACAAACAATCCCACTTAAATCTGAAAATTAGATTTCTAGTTCTAATGAAGCACAGAGAACTTGAACTTGTAGCCTTCGGAGTAACAGCCATGCCTATGGACTATGGCATGCTCAAGGGTTACTACAATTCTAATTCAAACAACCCAATCATGGTAATCTTAGAGAATTGCAAGGAACTCATGTCCGGAGCACACAAACTCTCACAAAACTTCTAAAAAACCAAACTTTATTCAAACTAGAACTTCAAAATCCAAAATTAAGAAAAGGGTACTTGAAATAAAAGAATTAAAGCATTGGAACCAACTACAAATTTCACCTCTAGCTCTAGCTAAGAGGTTAGCTAAGGAAAAACATATTAAAACTAGAACTAGAACTAAGAAAAGGAAGAAAAACTAGCTGGAGGAGGCTAGGTAGCCTCCTGGGACTTGAACTCCTTGCTTCCCACGTCCTTGCTTGATTTGGAATAGAAGAGAGCACCTCCTTTTATAGTGCAGCAATAGTACAGCAACATAGCAGAATTTGTTTCGCCTGGTACGGCTTAACCAATGGTCGGATTGCCTTCAAATTTGGTTTGTAGCTTCCTTGTAATGTGATCTTCCTCATAGATGATTTAGATTTACAAGATTATCCTCTGAATGGGCCCACCAATCACATCACCGACCGCCTCTCAAAATCGCGCACTTTGGGTACCTTCAGAACCAGTCATCTTGCTTTCAACGCCCTGGAGTGTACAGAGGTCGGATTGATCTCAAATTTTAAACATTGGTAGAAAACTTCATCCTCTACATGATAGATGGATTAGATTGTCCAAAACAATCCCAAAATGTGGTCCGAAAATTAGAACACTTAGGGCTTTTATAAACTCTGCGCAGTTGGATCTTTCTGGATGGTCCATCTTTCTTCAACCGGTACGATCAAACCACACACCCTTTTGATCTGAAACTTTTGTGGTTATTCATATATGGATGTGGTCTAAAAGATGGTCAAAGTAGATTCTTCATATCATCAATGATGAGTCCTCTGGACCGGCCCAGAGTTGAACAGCGAAATCTGGAACTTTCTGGACAGTTCGTATTGTTTTGGCCACCACGGTCAATCCGTAGCTCCGATCGACACGAAACCACTTGGGTTAGTTCGGCGTCGAGCTCCTCTTCGACATGGATGTGTTGGATTTCCAAATATCATCAAGATAGCTTCAGAAAAATGGTCCGAAAAACCAGGTGCGGGAATACATTGCTGTTTTAGAATCTGGAATCTGAAATTTGCATGGCCGACCGGTCACGACCGGTCGGACAGGGCTGGCCGACCGGTCATGACCGGTCAGGCCCTCTTTGGCATTACTCCAGCAAGCATGGCCGACCGGTCAAGACCGTTCGGGCTTCCTTGGCCGACCGGTCAAGACCGGTCGGTCTCTTTTTCTTCTTGTTTTCTTCCTTTCTTTCTTCTATTTTCTTCTTTCTTTGCTTCCTTCTTTCTTTGGTCCACCTTGGGCCTTCATCAAAGGCTCCAAATGGCCCCTTTTTGGTCTCTAATTGAGTGAAGTCCGCTCTCATTCCTATAATCACAAAACATGTGTTAGATGGGCCTTTAAATCATGAAAATCATGCAAACCATGTCATATAATGGGCAATGCAATGTATAAATTGGAGGTTCAACACTGATAACAGGAAATCGATCTACCTTCGACCAAGTTCAGAGACTTATATCCTTTTCCAGATGCTCAGATACCTCAAAACTTTGAAGTACAAAAACTCAAAAGATACGACGGCAGTGGTTGTCCCATAACACATCTCAAGGCTTTCTATGGATAGCTGAGTGCAATCTTAGGAAATAAAGGAGCTCTTATTCGCTTGTTCCAAAAATCTCTGAAGAGTGATGCCTTAGATTGGTACACATCATTGGACTGCCATCGCATCAGGACTTGGGAGAAACTCTCCCAGGCTTTCATCGACAGATTCGCATACAATCTCAACATGACACCTAGGAGAGCCGACCTTGCAGCTCTCAGGCAAAGGAGTGACGAAACGTTATCAGCTTATGTGGGGCATTGGCGAGCTATGTCAGCCAGAATACGGACACCCATCGACGATGAAGAATAAATCTCCATGATTGTTCATTTAACATATCCTGGCATATCTGGATATCTCATCTCGCATCCATATGTAAATTTCTCATAGTTGATCCGTGCTAGAGAGCAAGTCGAAGCTATCCCTGTCATCGACATCTAACATTCTAAAGAAGACGTCCCGTTCCATAGTTTCGAGTTCGAGACCGTGAACGCTATCGCCAATCCAGAACCGATAAGTGTGGATCGTGTCTTTTCACTAGCAGAACGTCTGAGCCTCAAGTATCGTATGAAAATCATTTCAAGTTTAGAAAGATGTCGCTAGTATATAATCAACGCAAATGGGGACTCAGATACAGGTCAGCCATCATGGACAAAAGAAAAAAGAAGTTTTGGTGCTCACCCATTCAATTCATTAGGCCAAGAGAACTTTGCGGAGATCCAAGGAGAGATCTACTGACTGCACTACACGAAGGCCTTCCGATGAGCCTAGCTTGGGCCATGTGGCCTCCCATTCAATGAGACTGGATTCTCGAACCATCTAAGCCTCCAGAAGAAGAAGGAGAAGATGAAGACAAAGAAGAAATACAATAGCTTCAGGACCAAGGTGCTCTAATATCCGCTCTCGTAGCATCACCATCAGTCAACTAGGGGCACAACCTGCCCACTTCAATTCCATTCAACCAGGGGCACAACTTACCCATCTCAGCATCAATCAACAAGGGGCACAACCTTCCCAGTTCTCCAGAACCAACACCATCAACCATCAGCCAGGGGCAGAAGCAGCCCATCTATTAGACCAAGAAAGGGAAATGGCCAGCCCTGGATTGGTCCGATGTCCAGATTCCAAGCTTATGTCTCGTCGTGGAACCAGACGAACTGCAATGCGAGGTAAGTGATCTGGAAGAGACTGTGTATGACTCAAATCTCGAACCCAACTAGCGAGAAATTATGGTCAATGGGCCAAACTGTAATTCTTCACCCAAATCATCAACCCCCACCTCTCCAGGGGAAGGAGTGTGAGGTCCTGAATGGTCATATATTCCCTTAACTTCTGAATCAGCCAAAGAGTCATCCGAGGGATCTAGCTTCCAAAAAAATGTAGGTTTTAGCAGCAATTAGTACCCTGGCGTAAGCTGGGATCAATCATGGTTTGCAATACTCGCTTGTTCAGGGTCCCATGAAGTTCAAAAATCCAAAAAATCAAAAACTTTCAAACCAAAATCATCTAGCATTTCAATTCCAGAAAATTTTCAAAAATCGAAGAATATTTCTTTTCTTGCATTCGATAATGTGCCAAGTTCGTTTGAAGAGTCGCATGAGTTTGAAGTCGAATCATCTGATTTTGACATCGAATTAGACTTTGAGCTCATGGGTCTGGACGAAGCTCGGGATGAGGAAGATGATGACCCAGCACCCGAACTAGAGGATCTCCTCGAAAAGTTTGAATTTAAAGCCAATGTTGTAGCCGATGATTTTGAGATAGTGAACTTGGGGACACCAGATATCCCTAGGGAAGTACGCATTGGGAAATCGTTGCAACTAGATGTTCACTCGCCTCAAGTGCAAGGCTGCGATGTAGTAATAATTATCGGTAAGACCGAGGTCGATCCTCAGGGATTGTCGTAACAATTCTAAGTTTTATAACTAGGATGGGCTAAATTCAGATTTCTAATGATGGATGGTAATTAAGAACATAAATCTATCTACTTAAGAAGTGAATCAAGGAAATAAACACTAAAGCGCCAAGGATCCACTAATAATCATTCACAATGCCAATTCAAACCATTCAAGCCAATACCACAATTGGAATTGGAGTTCTATCCCTATCCAATTGGAACATAGAGCAATTAAATCATCATAATGCATCTAACATAGATGGATCATCCACTGATATGGTCCTCTCATAACAACTAAGGCATTGGGTGTATTCAATCACACAACCCAATCCTTCACAAAACAAGCAAGATCACATTCTTGATTCTTCCTCAAGACTTGTCACTAGACTTGATTTAGAAGCATGAATTGAACAAAAATTAATATATAAATACCTATCTCAGATTAAATCAAAAGATAAAAATCCCTTCTAGTTTAGTTCTAGATAACCTCTTGGGAAACTTAGTTTGTAAGATCCCCTAGCATTCAACATATCATGATGAATCTAGGATCTCTACAACCCAAAATCCTATCAATCAACACCCCCATTAAGCAATCTCAGTAATTAAAACATTCCATGTAAGAGCAATCATAAGAGATAGAAGATTAACTAAAAATACTAACTTTATTTCAAACTTGAATTAGAAGTGTTCTTCATAAAACCAAAAAGTACTTGAACTTATTTGAATTGAACATTGCAAACAACTAAAAGCTTCACCTCTTAGCCCTAGCTAAGAGGTTTAGCCAACCATTAATAGGTTAAACTAAAGCTCAAAGGAAAAACTACGAAAAATATAGAAAAATCGAGTTTGGAGAGGTTGGAGACGCTCCACAGCGAACTCCTTCACCTCCCACGACTTCCCAAGCCTTCTATGATGCCTTTAGATCTACCCCTAGGTGTACTTTTATAATAGAGAGGCTGTACCACCTCAGAAACTTCGAAATTACGTAAGGACTCCCGCAGCGCATGATTTTCGGAACTTGCTGAGTAAGCTTGCTGGAAAGCTGCTGAAATACACTAGCTACCTGTTGGTCGACCGGTCTTGACCGGTCGAGATGGCTGGCCGACTGGTCTAGACTGGTTTAGCAGAGGTCCCGGGAGAGTCCAGAGAGCATAAGAGGGGGGCCGACCTGTTGGCCGACCGGTCAAGACTGGTCAAACCACTTAGTCCTTTGCACAAAGAGTTGGGAGGATGGTTGGTGTGGTGGCCGACTGGTCAAGACCGGTCGTGGCCCTATTTCTTCATTTTTTTTTCTTTCTTTCTCATCTCTTCTCTCCTTCTTTCTTCTTTGGCCCACCTTGGGTCTTCATCCAAGAGCTTCTAAGTAGGTCTTTTAACTATTATTTGTGTGAAGTGTCTCTCTCATTCCTACATCAACGAAACATGCATTAGATGGGTCTTTTAAGCATGCAAACGATGCATATAATGCGATGCAATAGGCTAGAATATGTATAAAATGGGAGCTCAACACACCCCCCAAGCAGCATTTTGCTAGTCCTGAGCAAAACAAGCATGAAATAATCCCTTTCTCTAAGAACTCAACTCTCTCTTGGAAACTATGCTTCTATAGACTTTAAGACATGTAAGTGTAAAATTCAAAAAAAACTAAATGATGAGAAATTGAAGTCCCAAACTTTCTAAACATAATAAGTGTTCATATAGAATCCCCACCGATTTATTGACAAATAGAAGAATGCGAACATGTATGGTCTAATGTGCATTATGCATATTCATCTCATGACTTTCCAGGATTACCTTCTTCATAAATCAGCTAAACAAAAAATCTAAGAGTGTACAGATCAACCAATTGCTTATGACAGGAATTTGTCTTACCGTCCGTCCGACGGCTTTCACACTACGTCCCATTTCCGGCTTTGGTTACTGGTAGACCATCCCCCGGTTGGTAATAGGTAGCCCTTTTCGGAGTTTTCCACAATATTTTCCATCATTCCCAACTTTCATCCTTCCTTTTCCTTTTTCTTTTACATTGATAGGATTTTTAGAAATCCATATCTTTCGTTATTTTCCCTTAGACAAGGATGGACACAGTACCCCGGCTTGGTTCCTAAACACTTCAAATCTTCAGTCTTACCAATCTACAAGTCTAGTAATCCCTTTAAATGATGAGAATCGTGTAATGTGGACTAGACTCAAAAGTGTTCAAATGTTCTATTGATCATATAAATAGGGGAATTCTCATGTAAAACTATCATGTTTAAGTTAATTTAGAGATTTCAAAATCATATCATTTCATCTTTCATCCTTTCATACTCATGACATCTCAAGTGCATAGAAACGAAGTTTTCCAAAAGAGTTTTGATGTTTCAGAAAAATTGAAATTTTTCTACAAAAACCTTGCTCAAAATGTTACAAATTGCTAGATTCAAGGAATCTCACCCCCAACCAAATCATTCATTGTCCTCAATGTAAAAAGATATGCAATGAGCATGAATCATGAGAGCACTGATAAAATAAAGGAGTGAGAATGAGAGTACCTGAGAAAGTCGATCATGGATGTTTGCAACTCCAACAACTAAACAATTAAAATAAATAAAACTACTCTATACCTCCGTCAGACTAAGAGGTCAATCTTGATACACAAGATCATCCGAATGAATAAAATTTAGCAGAATTATGAGGTGGAGTAAAAGATTTTTCAATAAAATCATCCACCATCCTGCTTTATAATACACATGAGTCATGTTTGTTATTCTAATCGATTGAAAATTCTGCTGAAAAAATTCAGCAAGTTTCTCAAAGTAATCACTCCATGTATTGGGAAAGGAAGATTTCTTCTGTTGTAATTCATCAAATATGAATTTCCTTTCCAACTTATCTGAGAAAAAATCATTTAGATAAGGATCATCCCAGAGACGGTGCACTTCGGTTTGTATAAACCAAAGAGATGTGGAGACTTGGAATTCTTCTTCACAAGTTGTTATGGTCTCCACATTTTCAGATTCTACCGGTGCCTCCACTATTGATAAATCGATTTTACACTCCGTTAAAGGAGTCTTTATGGGCACCGGTGAAGTTTTTCTTAAGGCATTGACAATGTCACGGATCATAGGATCATACCAATCCTCAAAATATGCCAAACACTCTTCTAAAGTGTAGGAAACTTCGACCTTCTCGGTCACTTATGTAGGTTAGAATAAGTCCTCAACCACTACACATTCAAAAATTAGCCTCTTCATAGGCAAATCAAGCACCAATCCATCAATTTCTTGCATGACAAAATTTAAGTCAGCGGTTGGTGTCTTGTCAATCAAATTGTTCGATTTTGGCTCTTCCAAGGCCTCATTAATATCCAAATTTATTTCTTCCTTAAAATGAGCCAAGCAAACTTCTAAAGTTTTAGAAAATTTAGTTAAGGGTGACTCATCATCATCCACAATTATATCTATGAAATTAATCATGTGGATCTCATCTTCATCATCATCATCATCCTTATCCTCTTGTTGTTTGTGTAAGTGAAACACATTCAGCTTCATAATCATATTTCCAAAGGATATTTTCATAACCCCATTCCTACAATTGATTATAGCATTAGCGTTTGTTAGGAATGGTAGGCTTATAATGACAGGAATTTGAGTGCATGCATTTGTAACCGCTTGGGTATCCAAAATGATAATGTCTACCGAGTAGTAGAACTTATCTATTTGGACTAACACATCTTCAATTACTCCTCTCGGTATTCTTACGGAGCGATCCGCAAGTTGTAAAGTTATCTTGGTGGGTTTTAATTCACCAAGTCCAAGTTGTTCATATACCGAGTAGGGAATCAAGTTAACATTAGCCCCTAGATCGAGAAGTGCTCTATTGATCCGAAAGTTACCTATTATGCAAGAGATTATAGGGCTTTCAGGATCTTTGAATTTTGGGGGAGTGTTATGTTGTATGACGGCACTCACTTGTTCTGTAAAAAATGCTCTCTTGTGCACATTTTGCTTACGTTTTACGGCACATAGATCCTTTAGAAATTTGGCGTATGAAAGAATTTGCTTAATTGCATCCAACAAGGGAATGTTGATTTTAACTTGTTGGAAGACTTCTAAGATGTCTTGATTTTCAATCGTCCTTTTTGTTAAGACAAGACATTGGGGGAATGGGGCCACAAGTTTATACACACGCTATGGCTCTTCATCTTGTGGAGCATTGCTCAATTCACTATCGCTCTTAGAATCAACCGGATCATTAGGCTTTGTGGCCTTCACTGGTTTAGAATTTTCAATTATTTTTTCACTTCTAAGAGTGGTGATGGGTTGAACATGTTCCACATGAGGATGGGTTGAAGAATTGATGTTTGTTTCCAATTGTTCATTGGGGTTAGGATGAGATTGGGTCAAAACATCCATTTCTCCCTAACTCCTAGGTGTGTCTCAATTCTTTCAACTAAAATTTTAAGTTCATTCATGGCTTGCATGTTGGACTGATTTATCTGAGTTTGTCTAATCATGAATGCGTTCAATGTATCCTCAAGAGTGCTCTTTTGAGAAGGTCCTTGGGATGCATTGTTTATATTTACCATGGGTCCATTTCTCACATTAAAATTTGGTGTACACCGCCACTCAGGATTAGTCAAGTTAGAAATTGGTCCACTAAAAGGGCGTCGGTAAGCATTTGTAACATTCGATTGAGTTTGCAAGAAACCTTGAAACGCAGGGATTGTTGGGCAATCCTTTGTTACGTGAACATCACTCTCACAAATACCACATACACTCTCAACGGCCTCACCGGTGGTTATCATGTTAACACTCCTCAATTCTATAGCCTCAACCTTCTTTGTGAGACCCGCCACCTTTGTGTTTAAATCATCCTTCCCATCTAATACATGTACACCTTTCTCTCTTGGGGCTGACTTAGGATTACTAGTTGGATTAGAGATGTCCCAAGATTGGGCATTCTCGGCTAGCATATCAAAGTAATCACAAGCATTATCGGGTGATTTGTTCAAAAACTCACCATTACACATCATTTGAACAAATTGGCGCATGTTTGAACTTAATCCGTCACGAAAGAAGTCAATCAAGCGCCACTTTTCATAACCATGATGTGGGCACTCTAATAAAAGATCTTTGAACCTCTCCCAACATTGAAAAAATGTTTCCTCTAATTTTTAGGAGAAATTCATGATAGTCCGCCTTAGTGCATTGGTTTTATGAACTGGGAAGTACTTTTTAAAAAACTCCCGGGTCATCTCAGCCCATGTCCCGATGCTTCTAGGTTTAAGTGATTGAAATCATGCTTTGGCTTTGTCCTTTAGAGAGAAGGGGAACAATTTCAGTTTGATTACATCTTGGGAGACATCATTAAATTGAAAGGTGTTGACTATCTCCTCAAATTCACTAAGGTGGGCATATGAACTTTCAGAGTTGAGTCCATGGAATTTCAGGAGTAACTTGATAATTCCTGGTTTAAGGTCCACGTTTCCTGCATTAGTTGGAAAAACAATGCAGGAAGACGTAGTTGTTCTCTTCGGTTGTAGATAATCTCTTAATGTTTTAACCAGAGGAATATAGTGTTCCTCATTCTCATTACGTTCCGTCCTCATTGGTGGTGCATCATGCTCAACATCTTCAACATTATGTGGTTCATTCTCATGAATGATTTCAGATGATCCAAGATTTCCAAAATGTTTTCTAACTAGTCTATGATAAACTAGGCCTTCAACTAAATCTCCCTCACTTAGAAGTGGCGATGTATGATCACGCCCCCAATGAGGCATAAAACACATAAAAACTAAACTAAACTTAAAAATCAGAAAAATAGAAAAAATAAAAGTGTCGAAGTTAGAATGATGTTACCGGATGGAAGATCTATGTTATAGAAGAAAAATCCTGCAAAACAAACAAAATCTGTTAGTAGAAAAATTCTGATAAAAACCTACTAAAACAGTAAATCCTAACCTAACCTATCTAACCTAACTATACCCTAATTACAAAAATTAGAACCGTTAACCTAATCCCCGGCAATGGCGCCAAAAACTTGTTTGCTCGCCTCAAGTGCAAGGCTGCGATGTAGTAATAATTCTCGGTAAGACCGAGGTCGATCCTCAGGGATTGTCGTAACAATTCTAAGTTTTATAACTAGGATGGGCTAAATTCAGATTTGTAATGATGGATGGTAATTAAGAACATAAATCTATCTACTTAAGAAGTAAATCAAGGAAATAAACACTAGAGCGCCAAGGATCCACTAATAATCATTCACAATGCCAATTCAAACCATTCAAGCCAACTAGAGTTCTATCCTTATCTAATTGGAATATAGAGTAATCAAATCATCATAATGCATCTAACATAGATGGATCATCCACTGATATGGTCCTCTCATAATCAACTAAGGCATTGGGGGTGTATTCAATCACACAACCCAATCCTTCACAAAACAAGCAAGATCACATTCATGATTCTTCCTCAAGCCTTGTCACTAGACTTGATTTAGAAGCATGAATTGAACTTCTATTGAACCAAAATCAATACATAAACACCTATCTTAGATTAAATCAAAAGATAAAAACCCCTTCTAGTTTAGTTCTAGATAACCTCTTAGGAAACTTAGTTTGTAAGATCCCCTAGCATTCAACATATCATGATAAATCTAGGATCTCTACAACCTAAAATCCTATCAATTAACACCACCATTAAGAAATCTCAGTAATAAAAACATCTCATGTAAGAGCAATCACAAGAGATAGAAGATTAATTAAAAATACTAACTTTATTTCAAACTTGAATTAGAAGTGTTCTTCATAAAACCAAAAGTACTTGAACTAATTCGAATTGAACATTGCAAACAACTAAAAGCTTCACCTCTTAGCCCTAGCTAAGAGGTTTAGCCAACCATTAATAGGTTAAACTAAAGCTCAAAGGAAAAACTATGAAAAACATAGAAAAATCGAGTTTGAAGAAGTTGCAGACGCTCCACAACAATCTCCTTCACCTCTCACGACTCCCAAGCCTTCTATGATGCCTTTAGATCTACCCCTAGGTGTCCTTTTATAACAGAAGGGCTCTACAGGCTCAGAAACTTCCAGAATTGCCTAAGGACTCCCGCAGCGCATGATTTTTGGAGCTTGCTGAGCAAGCTTGTTGGAAAGCTACTGAAATACACTAGCTACCTGTTATCCGACCGATCTTGACCGGTTGAGATGGTTGGCCGACCGGTCTAGACCGGTCAAGCAGAGGTCCAAGGAGAGTCTAGAGAGCATAAGAGGGGGGCCGACCGGTCAAGACCGGTTGGACCACTTGGTTCTTTATACAGAGAGTTGGGAGGAGTGCTGGTGTGGTGGCCGACCGGTCAAGACCGGTCTAAGCCCTATTTCTTCATTTTTTCTTTCTCTCTCATCTCTTCTCTCCTTCTTTCTTCTTTGGCCCACCTTGGGTCTTCATCCAAGAGCTTCTAAATAGGTCTTTTAACTATTATTTGTGTGAAGTCTCTCTCTCATTCCCAGATCAACAAAACATGCATTAGATGGGTCTTTTAAGCATGCAAACCATGCATATAATGCGATGCAATAGGCTAGAATATGTATAAAATGGGAGCTTAACACTAGAAACGAAACAGAGAATGATAGAGTTCCTAGCTCCAAGATTGCACAACTTTGCGTTCTCATATGAAGACATGCCGGGGCTTGATGAAGAGCTCGTTGTACATCATCTGCCAACCAAGCCAGATATGAAGCCAGTGAAGCAGAAACTCCAAAGAATAAAACCAGAATGGGCTCTGAAAGTTTGAGATGAAGTTATCAAGCAGTACAATGCGGGATTCTTGGTAGTCTCCAAGTACCTTAAATGGCTCTCCAACATCATACCAGTACCGAAGAAGGATGACAAGGTTCGAATGTGCATCGACTTTCGAGATCTCAACAAAGCCAGTCCTAAAGATGACTTCCCTTTGCCACATATCGACACTCTGGTCGACAACACTGCAGGGAACAAGATCTTTTCATTCATGGACGGATTCTCAGGTTACAATCAGATCAAGATGGCCGTCGAAGATCGTGAGAAGAAATCGTTTATCACTCCATGGGGAACCTTCTGTTACAGGGTAATGCCATTCGGTCTGAAGAACACATGAACAACATATCAGCGAGCAATGACAGCATTATTCCACGATATGATGAACAAAGAGCTTGAAGTATATGCGGACGATATGATCGTCAAATCTCACACAATTGAAGGACACTTTGAAGATCTGAAGAAGTTATTCAACAGGTTAGAAAAGTACAAGCTCCGTCTCAACCCTCAGAAATGTGTCTTCGGTGCAACTGGAGGCAAACGTCACACCTCAAAATTGGAGACTCGAGTCCAGCAACACAAAGCCCAAGTTTTAGGGTGTGAATTTAAAAATTCGAGCATAGATTCCTTGAGATTCCATTTCATACATCGCATATCTAAAATAAATCCCAAATAAATTTTTTTTCCACTAATGTCTTACTACATTGAATCTAATATAAATAAATAAACTATTGCTGATGCCTCAAGTACAATGTGACCCTCTGAGTACTCTTCTCTACCTGTGTCTTTTTTTTTTCCTTCCTGAAGACCTGCAAGAACTGTGGTGATTTTGGTGAGCTAAAAAGCCCAGTGAGATCATTTTCAACATAAGAAAATTCCGATTGATTCAAGATAAGATCCTATACAATACTAAATATGGAGAGTTATTTTCATGTTACATCTAAATAGTTTATGAGTTGTGTTCTTGAACGACGCTTGTGAGTATCATAATGTCATGGATGTGCATGTTCAATGCATGATGCAATATATATATATATATATATATATATATATATATATATATATATATATATATGGGCAAATCAACCATGCCCCCCATCTTCAATCGAGCAAATCAACCATGCTCAACATCTCCAACTAGGCAAATCAACCATGCCCAACGAACAGATCCCTCTGCCCCTGGATGTTAGGGTACCTATTGCAAGTATTCAACCATGCTCACCTAACCCAGAGTACAGCGGGGCAGCAAATCAACCATGCACGCCGGGAGTCAAATCAACCATGCTCCCGTTCTGTCGTCCAAAATAAATAAAGCATATATATAAAGAATGCATATGAATGTCATGAGCCATGGAAGCATATGCCAAGCATACAATGCATATCATAAATCAAGTCTAATCACACCGTGCATGTGATATCTTCATTCAAATAATTCCTCATCTAAACTTAGTTTGTTGTCAATTAAGAAGGTTGAGAAGGTCGTTGTGTAAGGTTTTAGTATTTGATGGATAACCAGAGTTGCATGATGGTAACATCCTGTGTATCTAAGCTTGACTTAAGTTTTTCTAGAATTTTGATGTGTGCCACTAAGGAGGATCTGAGGAGGAGGAATTCGACCTACACTAAAATTTTCAACATATAATCATATGGCAATCTAGGAAAAATCAACAAGGAAGAACAAGAGATGATAGAGACATGAGATGAATCCTTACCTAGGATCCAAACTAGAAACTCGAATGTTAAATTTAAAATTTAAAAACTTACTAAAGCAAAGCACATCTAGAAGGGAGAATTTGGAAAAATCAATAGAAAGGTCCATAGGAAGAATCACTCACAGTATATGACGACACCCAGGTTCCAAGCAAACCCAATTCAGATCTGAGTCGACTCAGCGAGTTGACTTCCTGGAACAACATCATCCTCTTCTCTTTCTTCTTACTCTTTCTTCTTTCTCTTTTTTCTTTATTTCTTTCTTCTCTTCCTCTTTCTTCTTCTTTTTCTTCTCTTTCTTCCTCTAGAAGAGGATCCAGCAACAGCAGTCGCAGGATCACTCTCTCTCTCACCACGCTTTCTTTCTCTCTCTATCTTAACGCACTTTCTCTCTCTCTCTCTCTATCTTTCTCTCTCTCTCTGGAGTTTCTAGATCTAAGGCTGGGAGAGTATTTATAAGAGAAGGGAATCGGTTATAGGGTGGAGAAAAGGGCTACGCATGTTAGCATGCGTACGGACGTAGGCTTATGTAGATAAAGCCATTTTTCGGGCCGAGTTTGGAGGGTGTATACATGATAGATGGCTGAGATATTTTGAACGTGGGGTATACTGAGGATGAGCTACAATTTGGTCGTGACAAATTTTGGAATGGGGTCCACCAGTGGATGAACAGTTTCGGTATGAAACGAGAAAGATGATGGGGTGAAATGGCGAAACTTGCACGAGGGTCTATCGATCAATCAGACATCCCTGAACCGTCTGGATTTGTCACATGATGCTCTTGGGGTGAGAAATCCAAGGTTTAATCGGTCTTGATCGGTGGTTTGTGCGAGAGAAAGTTCCGGGTTCAAGAAGACGTGTATGATAGAATTCACGATTACAAACGCAATATGACACGCTAGTTATTTAGGTGGGGTCCACTAGAGGCTACATAATAAATCCTTGCTGTCCATGCAAAACAGACAGCCTAGATCAAGGTTTCTTGAGAAAGGCAGTTTCATCGGAATTGTACATCATCATGTAGGGTTATTTTAGAAACAAGAAAATCTTCATTGGATAGGTTTTGGAGGACCGTGGATCAACCGGACGTTTTGGATCACTCTAAAGGGGCCCATCAAACGTATAGTGGAGTGGGCAGCGGTGCCAACCACCTCGTGTAGCAAAGAGGGAGACGGAGACCGTCTTTGGTGCGGGCGGACTCGGTCAACGACTGGTTTAATCGCACGTCCAGCATGTGGGCAGCACACGCATGACCCACTGAGATGATTATATGAAATCCACTTCGACTAGAAAGTGGCCCACCAACATTTAGGTGTTGGAACAAAAATTGAGAAAGATTCGAGATTAGGTGGGTCGTCTACAGGCCAGATTCTGATTAGGACATTTGTAGCATGATCGAACGACTGAAATTTGACGTGTAAAGTTAAAATATGCCCAAAAGCTCGTATACGAAGTTTTGCATGAAAATTATTGTCAGAAACTATAATACTTAAAAGTGTCCGTTTAACCTAAGTTTAATTAATGGCATTTTCGTAACTATTATAAATTTATGAGTTTTATTAAATCTAATACTTCTACCCTGTTCTAGGGTTTATTCTGAGCAACTTTAATAAAGGGATCATATGCTAACTCTCTACGAATTATTTATCATTAATTTATCAATATTAAAAGCTATTTAATTTATTAAATAATTAATTAAATGATGATTTAAATGATTCTAAAATCCTGGGGTGTTATAAACATGCCAGAGCAGGTTCATAGGGTCGGGGAATCAATGATCTAAGCATATGCCTAGAGATGAACAATATGGACGGATAGATTTATGGACAGACATGTGTACAGGTCGATGTGGAGATCGGACGTCGGGTTTATATTGATCGCGTAGTTCGAAATCGAAGTGGATGGTTAGATCTTCCACTAGCAACATAAAATCCTTTTTAATGGTCAGTCTATTGACTTAACTAAGTATACTAAGTCTTTCAGAGGCCTAAAAATGTCAAAATACGTATAAAAGGTGTATACGTGTGTGCATGCGTGTGAACAATACAGCCTAGAATTTAAATTCTCATGTGTGAACATGCACTCGTGTACTTACTCGTGCGCCTAAATTTTTGAGGTATTACATTCTACCACCCTTACAATAATTTCGTCCTCGAAATTCAATTAACCTACTAGGCTAACGAATAAGGATACTACTCTTCAATATATCCAAGTGTTTGCTACATTTAACTAGTCCTTGGTTTACGTGTACACAAGTGTATGACTACCTGCATGAAGTTAGGTTCTTACACAAACTCCTTGGCTTTATGGTGAGCGAGGATGGCATCAAGGTCGATGAGACCAAAACCAGAGTAATCATCAAGATGCCCCCTCCAAGAACTGAGAAAGAAATTCATGGTTTCCTTGGCAGAATTCAATACATCAGTCGCTTCATCACACAACTCACACCTATCTGTAAGCTCATATTCAAGCTCCTTCAGAAGAACGTTCCAAAAGAATGGAATGACGATTGCCAAGTCTCCTTCGACCGCATTAAGAAGTATCTCATGAATCCTTTAGTTTTAATGCCCCCCACTCCCGGATGACCACTATTGTTATACATCTCAGTAGCAGCAGAAGCCATTGGCTGTGTTCTCAGCCAGCACGATGAGACTGGGAAGAAGGAACAAGCAATATACTATTTGAGATGAAAGTTTACCGACTACGAGACCAAGTATTCCCCGATCGAGAAGACTTGCCTCGGCCTAGTCTGGGCAACTCAGTGACTCCGTCTATACATGATTGCGTTCCCTATTCTCCTCCTCGCTTGTATGGATCCGCTCAAATACCTGTTCAAGAAACCAGCACTCACTGGAAGGATAGCTAAATGGCAACTACTCCTATTTGAATTCGACATCACCTACGTCACTCAGAAGGCAATCAAGGTGCAGACCCTTGCCGATCATCTCGCCGCTCACTCTCTCCTGGATTATCAACCGCTCGAGACATTCTTCCCTGATGAAGATCTCTTGCTCATCGAAGGTGAAGAAAAGAAGAAGAAAGATAAGTGGACGTTATTCTTCGACGGCACAGCAAACCCTAAAGGAAGTGGAATTGGAGCAATCCTTTACTCTCCAAACGATGTCCCTATTCCTATCTCAAGGCGCATAACATTCGAGTGCACCAACAACATGGCAGAGTATGAAGCATGCATCGATAGTCTATGGGAAGCTATAATCTTGGGCGTAAAAAAGCTACGAGTATTTGGAGACTTACAGCTTATCATCAATCAGACCAATGGCGAATGGAAAACCAAGGATGAGAAGTTGATCCATATCATGTGTACCTTGAAAATTTGGTCAAAGAATTAAAAGAAATCACCTTCTCATACATGCCCAGGGCCAAGAATCAGTTTACAGATGCTCTCGCTACCCTTGCGTCAATGCTCGAGATCCTGAAAGGAGCTTCAGAATGGGAGCTCACAGTCAAAACTCAGAATGCTTGTAGATAGAAGAGGCCGAAGCCGCCCCTGACAAACCTTGGTATGCTGACATTAAGCAATAACAGGAGATCGCCGAACCATCCAGCATTTGGCCGGCTAGTTCACCGTCAGTGGCGAAATTCTTTACAAGCGATCCTATAATCAAGTCCTCCTTCGATGCGTCGACAAAACGGAAGCTGATAAAATCATGAAAGAAATACACGAAGGAATTTGTGGCCCGCACATGAACGGGCACATGATGGCAAAGAAGATTCTACGACTCAGCTACTATTAGCTCACCATGAAGACAGACTACTGCCAACACGTCAGAAAATGCTTCAAGTGTTATGAGCTTGCGAATCAAATCCATGCCCCCTCATCAGAACTGTTAGTGCACTTTTCTGTGGTATACTAGTGCACCTTGTTTGTCAATCACTTACGTCAGTGAGTCTAGTGTCGGTTGAGCCTAATGAAGATGAAGACCGAAGACTTAAGTGGCCCTGCTGCATCAAGGAAGGAGAAACAGGTAAAAGTGATGCCTTGGTGTGCCTTAACCTTGACCAAAACCTAACCCATAACCTCTTAGATGACTTGCACCAACTAGATATACCCTTAGTCATCATCATTAGTCTTAGAACTCCAAGAAAAACATGATAAGTTAGACTAATTAAAGAGGTGGAAGCCGCTGTAATCAAAACAGCTCAAACAGTAGTTTCCGATTGATCTCTGATCAATCGGACGTTGGCTCCAATAGGACTCTGATCAATTGGACAGAAGTTCCGATCAATCGAAAATTGTTCCAGCAACCTTGAAAACCCACTAGACATATTTTCGATCAATCGGACAGTCTTTTGATCCATTGGAAGAGGTCAGTCCGATCAATCGGACCATGTTCCGATAATCAAAATATCCTCTAAAGAATTCTCTGGACTAAAATCCGATCAATCGGACATGTCTCCGATCAATCGGACTGGTCTCCGATCAATCGGACCTTCTTCCGATCAATCGGAGATGCGCGAATCTGTCCGTTTTTTTACCATTGGAAGAAAATCTATTTAAAGATGGGGATTCGTTTTTGAGTTGTGAGAGGGGATTTTGAGGAGATAGAAGCCACCATTGCTAGAGATCATTAGAGGCTCTATTCCAAACCCAAAACAAGTCATTCTCCTTGTGTTTTCATCACAAGCTTGGGCCATTCAATGGTATCTTGAGAATGGACTTGTTCCCTCTTGATTCCTAGGGTTTAGACACCTTAATGATAGTTAAATCCTTTATCTAAACACTACCTAGGAGTCCATATAGGTATATTCCTCTAGGAAACCCATTTCCTATCATTTGTAGAGGTTTCACCATTCCCTAGCACCTTGGGCATCTCCAATGGAGCATCACATGCAAGGTAGCTGATCTTGGAACTGAAGCCTTGGCAAAGCAGCGGCGTCAAAGATAGGGGGAGCACAATGGGAGCTGATTCAAGCACTAGAGAGCGAGAAGAAGCAACCCAAAGCAGCGCTACAAAGGGTCTCAATCCGACAAGTAAGGTTGTCTTGTTAGGAGTCCATCCACTCAATTCCCTATGGGAGTTGAGTGTAGAGTTTGTTTGACAAACTTGAACTAGGGTCGTTAGCCGATCCTTGGCCTATTAGTTGGGCCTAAAATCTAGGGACGTTAGCCATTCCTTGGCACGTTTGTCCGGCCTAAACAAAGTCTCCAAGGGGGAGCCACCAACACAGGTGCAAACGTGTAGGTTGGGAGGAACCTGTAAACTCCTCGGTTGGGTGGATCCAAGTTAAAACACCTTGGTTGGGAAGAACCAGATTTAAACTCCCCAGTGAATGCCGGTGTGCTCAAAGGGGTTGAGTACTTGAACCGGGAGTGGAGTAGACAAGTAGTTGAACCACTATACATCCTTGTGTTTGTGATTGAATTGAGCACATTGATATCTTAGCATTGTAAGTTTAATTGTTTAATTATGAATGCTTGATAGGAATGTATGCTAGGCACTTTATAGGTACATCCACACTTACAAGATGTACTTTGACTCCTCGTGTAGACTTGAGCTTTTGCTGATCCATCCTCTATAGTCTACATGTGTTGAATAGACTAGGTTGTTGATTGCACTTATCATTTGCTAGTCTTTTAATTGGACCCACTTAGGCTTGGAAGCGAAGTGTTAATCACTTACATAGTTTAATTTGTTGAATTGTTTAAGTAGGCGAAAAGAGTTTTAAAAAAGGTCCTAATCACCCCCTCCTATAGGTTTAGCCATAATTCTAGTTGCTCTTTAAGCTTCCGCACGTGTATGCATAGGGTGTCGTGTTAGACTACCCGACGCAATTTCAAGAACTATACAACTTAACAAATCCCTGACCCTTCTCTATGTGAGGTCTTGACATCATTGGGAAGGTGAGTCCCAAAGCATCAAACGGTCAGGAATATATACTTGTGGCAGTCGACTACTTCACCAAGTGGGTAGAAGCAACCTCCTACACCACAATTGCAGCATCACAGGTGATCAAATTCATGAAAAACAACATTATATGCCGGTATGGAATCCTAAATGCTATCATCACATATAATGGAACCCCATTCGTCAACAAGAAGATGGATGACTTCCTCAGCAAGTTCAAGATTCAACGTCATCGATCGAGCCCTTACCGTTCCCAGATGAATGATGAGGTAGAAGCCGCAAACAAGACAATCGTCAGGATACTCGAGAAGATGGTCGTGACTTATCGAGATTGGTCAGATATGCTCTCATATGCACTTTGGGCCTATCGAACGTCTGTACGGTCTGCTACAAGCGTTACTCCTTTCAAGCTTACTTACTGAATGGAAGCAGTTCTACCAGTCGAGGTGGAAATACCGTCACTACTGGTGTTATTGGAAAGCGGAATTGAAGAAGGAGAATGGCAACTGGCCAGATTCGATCAGTTATAGCTAGCAGATGAGAAGCGCATGCATGCGCTAAGTCATTCCCAATGTTATCAGAAAAGGATCGCTCGGGCTTACAACAAGAGAGTTCGAAAAAGAAGTTTCAAGGTAGGTACATGGTCATGGAGAAGATTTTACCATCACACCTTCCGGATCCCAGAGGAAAGTTCAAACCATCATGGGACGAACCACTGATCATCAGAGAAGTACTTCTCGGAGGCGCCCTCAGACTCACCAGCATGAGAGGGGTGGATCTTTCTGAGCCAATCAACGCCGACAAAGTGAAGATCTTTCACGGGTAAGTCATTCTGACCTTATCAAGAGTTACATTAGTAGAGCTGAGGTCAAAGCGTCGAAGCTAAAACTTCTGAGAAATCATTTTCGTCCACCAACAAGTGTTCCAAATAAAAGAAATTCAAAGGAAAAAAAGAGAGAAAAAAAAGAGAAGACAAAGAAAAGGAAAAAAAAGAAAAGAAAATGGAAAGTCAAAACAAAGGCATCCGAGAAAAATCAACCCGAAAGGAAACACAATCATCCATCCATCCATTTTAGAAGGGTCTATAGCTAAGACCGACAGCTCTATCATCATAACTCAAGATAAAGGCTGAAAGGCTGTCATTGGATGGCAACGATGGATTCCCAACCTCTGGTCACCGCAGTTATCCAAAAATCCAAAATCCAAAAAAGAAAAAATCTAAAAAAAGAAAAAAGAAAATGTGTGCCTAAACAAAGAGGGCGGAGTGAAAACCCGAAAGGGCACTCCGAGTAAAAACAGTGGGCACACAGCGGACTTGGTGAAAACCCGAAAGGGTGCCAAGGGTAAAAACAACATAGCTGCCAAGGGGCAGGCAAGATCAAATACCCGAGACGTGGTGAAAATCCGAAAGGGCACCATGGGCAAAAATGATGAGAAAAAGCTGGCTATGGTGAAAACTCGTAAAAGTGCTGCCAGCAAAAATGGCTCGAATAGAAAAATAAAAATAAAAAGTGCAGGTACCAAAAAATCAGACGATCCAGATCAGCTCAAGCAGTTACAGTTCAAGAACAAGAGGAAGTATAGTCGAGGACAAAGGACTCACCAAACTCTGACAAAACTCTCAGGAAGTAACAGTTTCCATTCCCTACACCTCTAGGCAACCAAAAGGATCTCACACAAGTCAATCTCAAGACATCGGTCAAAGCATATTTCAAGCCTCAATTCTGATTCTTACGTTCCAGCACAGAATCCAAACACACTCACAAGACAACTCATGTCACAATAGGTTCTTAAAAAGTTTTCTCTTTTCATTAAATGCATCGTATTTCTCTTTACATATATCATATCATTTCTTTCAAAATAAAAAAATATACATCATCGCCAGTGATGTACTATGCAAAAAGGGACGTACAAACGACTGACACAACCCTCAAAAGCAGAAAATCAATCTCTGCCCTCCTCCTCAAAAGCTATGTCAAGTAAGTCCTCTGACTTATAATGAAATAGCCTCGCTCTCAACCTTCTCACCTCCATGCGCAGGTAATGCACCCCATCTCACTCAAGGCTACGGATCACCGTCTCCTCATCAGACAACCTATGATCAACAGTAAATCTCCTCGACACCATCTCACAATGATACCGAAGTGCGGAAATCTCAGACAACAAGTGGCCACGAGTGGCCAAGAGGAAGCCAGGATCGATAAATGGGCGCTCCTCAAAAGGCTCATATGAACCAGATGAAGAACCAGCATCCCCAAGAACATCCAACTCATCCTCATTAGCGGTCAGGTGCCAACAAGGAATGTGTCGATATAAAGACTGCTCAGCAACCCAATGCTGATATGGAGCAGTCACCATCGAAAAAGTCTGCAGCTCGAAACCAAGCAAATCAGCAGTCGGGTGACTCGCCCAGGACCCATCAATTCAAGTCCTAACGTCAGATGATCTGGCCGGAAATGCTCGACGCCCAATACCCGAGAAAGCAAAAAGAGGAACATCCTGCTCATACCCGAACTGCCGCAGAAACCGGATAGGGTGATAAGAAAAGTAAGAGTAAAAGCCTACCAACATCAGAGGAAGGCGATGAGCATCACAAAGTACTGGAGGAAGTGAAAGGCAAGATGACCCCCAATGAACATTCCAGTCACGTAGCTCAACAAACATCGTACGATACAAGGGCATGATCATCCTAGCTATATGCGGAAGAAACTCCATGATATGGCGCATGAGATCAGGGCAATGGGTGCCAAAAAATGATACAGGAACAGTTAGCGAAAGACGCTCCTATAGCCAGATTTGATCATGAGAAAGTAAAGAGACTCAGCTAAAGAAAAGCAGTTCCCAAAAGAGAAAAAATGAAAAGAAAGTACAAAAAGAATACCTGAAGAAATGCACAGTAGCTGCGAAGGACGCAGGTATGGCTGAGGGCACAGTCAGTCAACCCGTTGAACAACTCAGCTAGGACAAGAGAAATGATCCCTTCCGTTGCACAACTCGGCTCATCACCTCGAAGAGCAAAGGAGTCTGAGATCTACGCCATCCCGAGAATAGGACCATAGCTATCAGATAGAACATTAGTGCATTCCGAGAGAGTAGGGACCCTGCCACACTCTGAGGGCCCGAGAAAAGATCATACAGTGAGTCTAAGGAAAAGACCACAGCATCCTGACCGTCAGCTGCAGGCTAAATAAGATACAGAATCCCAAACCAGTTCTGTGGAGTGACAGTCTTTGACAAAGTCTTCAGCGAGAAATACTGAGCATAATCCCAGGGAAGACCTGTCAAGCGCGAGAGCTCTTCCAAAGAAGGTCCCAACTCCATATCGTTGAACGCAAACAAGTTCAACGAAGGGACCTAGTCAATTAGTGCGGCTCCGAGCATCCTCCAATCAATGTTAACCCTAGCCATATGGATCAGACCTCCAAAGCCATAGGACTCCAGATCTCAAATCTCATAAGCTGACAATCTGTCAAGCCAAGCAAGCAGTCGTGGCGAATAAGAAGGACGAGGAAGCAAAAGTCCTCACAAGAATCCCCTCAAGAACAAAAGGCCCAGGAATCGCTGACAGCTCAAGGATCGGAAGATCAACGGGCGAAGGAGAAGGAAAAGATAGAACCCCTGCGAACTCAACAACCCCTGACCTATCCCCAGTAGCGACTATGTCTGATATAGTCGCATCACTATCTAAAACTATCAAGACCTCAACAGCACGAGAAGACTCGCCCACCTTGTGAACCGAATGCGTAAAGGGTCGATGATTAGGAGAAGGTCGATACTCTCTGTTAAGAAGGCTATCAGCAAAGATCACGCCGCACATCGTGGCATCCTGACCAATCTGACCACTGAAAAATGCATCTAAACTGTCAAGAAGGGCCCCGGCGACCCCTGATCAAAGAATCTACGGTCAGATCTGGACCTGCAATCCACTCCAACATAAAATCAGGAATCTAACCATCACTCTATCCAGTCAAAGGAATCATCGAGACATCCACACTGTCCATCATCAAGGGGACATCATCAATGATCACATCAAGTCTGCCCAAGCAAGTATTCCTCACATCTCGGCCGTCATCAAGTGTATCCAAGCCGTCAAAGGTATCATCTGAACCATCCATACCATCTAGGTATGAGATCAGCTCATCTATGTCCATTGTGACCCCATCATCACCATCGATCACATCATCCATACCACCCACACTCAAAGGATGCATAGCCTCACCTATGGCTAACCTCCCCATCTCATCCATACCATCCAATTCTCCCATAATCAATGCCCCATTTAAATATGAAATTTCAGCATGGCTGCCATTAATAGGGCCATTAAAAGCTCCATCAACCACCATTCCTAAGCCACCATTAATCCCCTCATTTAAAGCTTCATCCACACCATCAATCAAGAGCATCCAACCTTCATTAAAGCCCCCACCATTTTCTGAAACATGGGACCCACCAATCTCTCCCTCAATGGCCCTCAAGCCATCATCAATGGCTGCCCAAGAAAGAACAAGATAAGAAAAAGTCAAAAAGAGAAGGAAAGATGAGACAAGGGGGAGATTCATGGCTGGAATCGAACCTGCGAGTACAAGGAATATGGGGACAGGGACAGGAAAACAGAGGAGAATGTCCGAACCAAAGCCATTACAGACCACAATGAAGAGAGGTCTGGGCGGCCCCCTGTGGGCCGTCTGTACGGACGGTCTCCCCCTTTCTCTGCGGGATTGGCCCCACAGCCTCTAGTAGTGAGACTGTCCGTCCACGTTAGCAGTTGACATCCTGAGGGCCGCCTAAAGCTCCGATCGACTCCGAATTTTGACCGAATCTAATCCAAACCACTTGGAAGTCAAAATGGCGTTGGGTAGTCTAACACGACACCCTAAGCATGTGCGGAAGCTTAAAGAGCAACTAGAATTATGGCTAAACCTATAGGAGGGGGGTGATTAGGACCTTTTTGAAATTCTTTTCGCCTACTTGCACAATTCAACAAATTAAACTAAGTAAGCAAGAACACTTCGGCTTCCAAGCCTAAGTGGGTCCAATCACAAGACTAGCATATGGTTAGGCAATAAACAATCCTAGTCTAAGCATGCATAGGTAAATAAATGATTTAACTAATCAAGCTCCTAACCTATGCAACCTATGTAGACTTATGAGAATGGATCAATGAGCTCAAGTCTACACACCTAGTGAAAGTACATCTTGTGTGTGGATGTGCCAATCTAGTGCCTAGCATACATTCCTATCAAGCATTCATAATTAACAATTAAACTCAAATGCTAAGATATCAATGTGCTCAAATCAATCACAAACACAAGCATGTATAGTGGTTCGACTTTAGGTCTACTCCACTCCCGGTTCAAGTACTCAACTCCTTTGAGCACACCGGCATTCACTATTGGAGGTTTTAAATGAGGTTCACCTCTCAACCTTTACACGAAGGTTTTACCGGTTCACCTCTCAACCTTTACACGGAGGTTTTACCGGTTCACCTCTTAACCATAACCGGAGTTTTGGACAAATGGCTAACTCTCAACCCAAACGGAGTTTTGGACATAGGCTAACTCTCAACCCGACGCACGTTTGCTCCCGTGTCGGAGGCTCCCCCTTGGAGACTTAGTTTAGGCCCGGCTAACGGGCTAAGGAAGGGCTAACGTCCTTAGATCGAGTTTAACAAACAAACTCTAAATGGAATCTCAATAAAGACAACCTTACTTGTCAGATGAGCCCCTTGTTCAGCGCCGGTTCGGGTTACTTGATCTCCGATCTCCCGTGCTTCAATCAGCTTCCCTTGCTCCCTCGATCGTGTTGCCGTTGCGTCGCCAATGCCTCAGCAACACTTGATCAAACACCTTACATGTGATGCCTTTAAGATGCCCCGGTTCGGGTTACTTGATCTCCGCTCTCCCGTGCTTCAATCAGCTTCCCTTGCTCCCTCGATCGTGTTGCCGTTGCGTCGCCAATGCCTTAGCCACACTTGATCAAACACCTTGCATGTGATGCCTTTGAGATGCCCAAGGTGATAGGAGGATGGTTGAATCTCCTACATGGGATATGTAGCTTGTTCTAACTAGGAGATTCACCTAGAGGGTCTTCTAGAGGTCTTGAACAAGAGATATGCCTATGCGGTATAGTGTCTTACCTCTAGAATTGAGAGAGGAATCAAGTCATCTCTAGTTTGTATTTGAATGCCCTCACTTGTGTTTAAACACAAGGGATATGACTTGAAACACCTCCTCTTTGAGGCCTTATATGATGTACAAAAGATGTGGGCAATAGGCTCTCAAAAACCCCTCTCTCTATGCCAAAAAACAGAGCTCCATATATAGGGAAAACGAGCTCCAACGGTCATAAAACGGGCAAAAAATGGTTCTGCCGACCTGTCCCGACCGGTCGGCCAAAGAGACAAGCAAGACAGAGAGTTCACTGTCTGATGGGGGGGCTGTCCGACCGGTCGTGACAGGTTGGACCAGCCTAGCCGACCGGTCAAGACCAGTTGGCCCAATGGCCTGCTTCTTGTTGTGTCTGGACAGGACCTGTCCGACTGGTCTTGACCGGTCTGCCAGGAGTCCACGACCAGTCATGACCAGTCGGACAGGCCTAGGTTCAGCCGGCAGTTTGCTAACCCAACTTTTCACAACCCATTGCTTTGGCCAAGGTTTAGGTGATGTTTTGGGACACCTAGGGCCATTCTATGATGACTAAATGTTTCCTAATCATGGTCAAGTTCATCAAACAATCAAAGGGTTGGGTTTTGGTCAAGGTTAGGGCACCAAGGCATCACTTTTACCTGATTCTTCATCCTTGATGCAGCGGGGCCATCTGAGTCTTCGGTCTTCATCTTCATTAGGCTCAACCAACACTAGACTCACTGACGTAAGTGATTGACAAACAAGGTGCACTCGTATGCCACAGAAAAGTGCACTAACAGGAAGGTGCCCCACCTATCCAATCATGAAGACCTACGACCAAAATGGATCTGACCAAGTCAAAGAGAAGAAAAGTTGATTAAGTGGGGCCCACAAGCAATCTAAGCCATTCAAAGGCTAGATCATCATGATCCAAATCATGGAAGAGCTTACATAAGTCATCAAATGACAAGATTAAAGGATGGATCGTAAAAAAGAAGGCCAGAGTCCAGGATCTGATCATCAGGTGGGCCCGCATGGCTAAAAAGAGCAATCAGAACCATTTAAGTCATCATCCGTACCATGGAAAGCCTTCTTGGCCCCACAAAACATCAAGGATAGGTGTTTCGAAGCAAAGCTGAAATCTGAAAGGGCCCACATGGCCAAATCAAGAAATCTGAACCTTTCAAGTCATCATCCATGCAGTTGAGAATCGTATCTTCCACAGAGCATCAAAGAATGGATCGAAAATCAAAGCAACCAAGCATCATCAAGAAATTTGAGGCAAAACAGGGGTTGTATTTCATTCAGAAGATTTTGATACAGAAGAAAAGCAATAAAAGGGGGCCTTAAAATGTCAAGTAGGCCACACATCAACAAGTTGAATACATCCTCAGAGAAGCAGGCTACAGATCACTGACATAATCATCATCATCCCTCCTCTCCTCCCACTCCCGACGGTGAAGGTCCATCAGAAGTACTGTCACTGATCCCCTGGAATGTATAATGAAGGAAGAAGAGGTCCCTGTCCATACAACAGATACCACTCATCATAATCATGATCCAGGATCGTGAAGAGAAATCCAGGCTGACCCTCGAGAGCATCGGCCATAGCATCAATCGGAATCTAAGCAACCTGTGGGGGTGTAGAACAAGGAACCCGGGCCACGCCAGTAATCTGTCGGAGCAGCCTCTCTCCCAGGTACCACTGAAATGATTCAGCATCAAAGTGCATGATCCGAAGACACGAAGAATCATACGCCTCCACGCGTTGAGGAGTATATTAAAGGGAAAAACAGGCATATGGCATCCGAGTGAACTACAAAAAAGAAAATCACCATAGTCAGTTGCAGAACAGCATGACGGATAAGGGAAAATAAGATACTTACGTCCTCGGTAGTCAATCCATCTATTTCAGCACGCCAATTATCCCCAGACACTTGAGGATTTTGCTGACGGTTTTGCTGACGCCAATGCATAAAACGATACAAAGATGGTTCAACATCATGTCGTATCCTCGGCGACAGGTGAGTGAAATGATCATAGAAACTTGTCTGGACAAGGAAAAACACAATGATCAGATGAAGAAAGAAGACAAACATCGCCAAGGGAGGTTAAAGAGAATACCTCCACAACAAGCCAAAAACCTGTAAAAGACCTGTTACTCCGAGAGGTCTTATCCAAGCCCTAGTAGCTGCGAGTCAAGATGGCCCCATTCTAATTATATGAATGATGAAGATCCTCAGTCAAGCAAAGAAATCTAGGATCGATCCTCTCATTCACATGACAGAAAAGGAATGAACCGAAGGCGTAAGTAATCATAGCCCGTGCTTTATGAAGGGCTTCCAGCTCGGTAGTAGGGATGACAGCAGCGAAGGTGTTATGAAACCACCGCAGTTTCACCTGGCTACTTTGAAATTCGTTCTTAAGTGGGATGGCTCCCACAAGCCGTATCCAGTCATTGGGAGTAATTGGAGCAAGAGAACCCACATGGGGAACAACTGCCCCTTGGAATGGGAAGCCTATTTGCATATATATGTCCAGGGGAGTTATCCCTCATTCGTCATAGGGAAGTTGAAAGGTGTGGGTCTCATCCCTCCACCTCTCACAAAGGGCTGTAAGTAGCATGCGGTTGGCATTATTGTTGTGGAAACGTAATGTAAGAAGGCATGCAAAAGGAGTGTTGGCCAGAACGCGTTCAAGCATCGGCTGTGGTTGTTCCACCCAGTTATCCCAAAGGTCTCGGTTGCCCCGACCTTTTATGGAAGGAAGAGGTTGGTGTTCCTTGGCTAGAGAACACATATGGTCCCCACGGTGAACAATGAAGGTAGGGTCATCCCCATTAACCGCTCTACGCCCCCTCATGCCGTTCGCCATCAAATCCTACAAGCTTGACAAGGTAAGCTCCTATTCTTTACCCGTTAAAATCCAAATCATTATCCAAGAAACTCATGGATTTGGACTTATATTCAAATGCAAAAATCCAATGTCCAACTCCATGTGTCGCCTAGGATATGTGTTGGGCCCATTGAAGAAAGCAAGGCCCACCTTAAAGAGGGTTGCATGCCATGTCCTAGATGAGCCAATTCACCACCCAAGGATGCATTTTGGACAACAAATGCACTTAAGTGCCATGAGATCAAAGTGGGATAAGAATCAAGCTTCATGTGAAAAATCCCTTTTCAAAGTCCATGTGTGACCAAGGTTTGGTTCACTTTCCATATCAAAGCAATGAGCCTCATTTAAGATGTTTTCATCTTTTTACACATGTACATGGACAAATGGGGAATAGGAAGGAAATTGGTCCCTAAGAGCAACTCAAGTGCCCCAACTCAATGGATTGAAAGGAGCACATAGCCCACTTGAAGAACCATAAGAACCCATTCATGGGTCAATCATGGGCAACTTATATGCATCATCTTGATAAATGTTTTGGCTATAAGGATACAACATGATGGTCTACCCACAAACATATGAGTCGAGGAAGCCAATGGTAGAAGATGGTACATATAGCCCACTTGAAGAGTTGAAGTTGACAATGTACATGCAAGGACAAGTTTGGGTAACTTATGTGCACCACTTTCTTTACCAAAGAGAAGATCATTTGAACGTAGGAGAGCATGGCTTGATGAGTCACCCAACCATCATGAAAAATGGTTAAGAATGATATACATAGCCCACTTGAAAACCAAAATCCAAAATGTCCCAAAGCATGGGACAAATTTGGGCAACTTATGGGTATCATTTTTTCCACAAATTGAAAAATCACTCATCTTTGAGAAGGATGGTGGATGACCCACCAAACACCCTAAGAGAGGATCAAGGAGCTAAGATTACATGGCTAGCTCACTTGAATAAGGATTATCCATTAGAGGATGGTGGCACTAAAGGAAGCTCTTGAGTATCACTCTCTTACAACATGAAAAACCACTTGAACTTAGTGAGGTTGTTGAAATAGCCCACTCATGGGACTTGTAAATGATCAAGTAACCCAAATCCTCCATCCATCCAAAGAAATAACATGAAGGGGACGAATCCTACATACACAAAATGTGGTGGTGTACACTTGACTAAAAGAAATTTAAGAATCTTAATGAAGGCCCAAAAGCTCATCTATGTGGAGGGATTCCAAAGAGACCACCACACTTTGTGTATAAGGATGTACATCATAATCAAGAGATGGTGGAAGATTTGGGCCATTTGTCCATAAAGGCCCAACCAAGAAATCTAGCCTACTTGAGATCCAAGTGAAGAATGGGCTAGTCACTTTTGTCCATACACATGTGAAGAAAGAAGGGGCCATTCAAAGTGAGCATTGTGAGCCCAAAACTTGAGGTGGGCCCTACCAATCTCATGGGCCCAAACCTTGAAAAGAAGATTAAAAAAAAGAGAAAGCATTTAAGGAAAATATGAAAAGGAAAAGAGAGCATGAGGGAGCCCAAAACGAAGTATTGGGCCCATCAAATGCACCAAGGGCCATAACTTCACTTTGAGCCCATTTGATCCACATAAAAAGGGGCCCAACTCCCATGAAAGAAAATAGATATTTTACCATGCACACTTGATGGACATGGCAAAATTACCCTTTACATACACATGGAGGGAGTATATAAAAAAGGAAAAAAGATGAAGCTTGAAATGTCCATCTCCATGCACCACCTTGAGTAGAGTTGGAAAAGTGAAAAAGGCCAAAAAGCTTGGGCCCACCTTGACTCTCTTGAAGTACCTACATGAAGAAAAGAAAAAGAACATGAGAAGAGAAAGTGAAACGGAAAGCAATGAAATGAAAGAAAGGAGTGGTCCATACCTTCACCACTCATTAAAGGGGGACCACCTTGCTGTCCCAAAACTCCACCAAAGCCTCACCACTTGAAAAAGCAAAAGGGCCACCAAAAGGAAGAAAACTTGAAGAAGGAAAGAGAGTGAGAAAGAAGAAAGAGAGATTGCATGCTTGAAGTGTGACGGGTGCCCCATGTTATATAGAAAAGGGGAGGGCACCCCATTACCTAGTCCACTGGAAAAACCAGTGGGCAGAGGAGGCTTGGGCGGCACCCAGGGGGCCAACCGTCCCCCCATCAAGTTGAAACGACTCCTCTCTCTCTCTCTCTCTCTCTCTCTCTCTCTCTCTCTCTCTCTCTCTCCTTGGGAAGAACTCCCCCTTGGGAAGAGTAGTTGTAAGTGAATCTCGTACCTCCATGTAAGAATGAAGTGGTGGAAGAGAAGAATGAGAAAAAGAAAGGAATCTCACCAAAATCTCATCTTGTGAGAAATTGGAGAGATGTTAACATGATGATGTGGAAAAAGCTCCATGTGATTTTCAAGAAAAAGAAAAAAGAATTGACTTGGTCAAACATTGATCTCAACCATCCAAAGTCATGGCCTGATGGCCTGAATCATTTTCAGAAAACACCGAGAATTTCCAACCCTGATTTCTGTTTACCTCCCATCCCAAATGTGGTCCAAAGACCTTAAACTACATGGGGATCAAAATCCCAAGAGATTTCATAATAAAAACCATCATTCGATCTCAACCGATCAAGGAGGGGGTCAGATAGACCGGATCTTTTAAAAAATAAAAAAAAATGTTCTGTTTGCATGTACATAGTTTTGGGTCCGAAGACCTTAAACTACGTCGGGATCAACATCCCGAGAGACTTTTAATAAAAACTGGCATCAATCTTGACCATTTGGATCAAGATCTGATGACCCGAATTTTTTTCTAAAAACACAAAAAATGTACATTTCCAGCCTCGCTTGTACATAGTTTCGGTCTGAAGACCTTAAACTACATCAAGATCAAGGTCCCGAGAGATTTCCAATAAAAACTGGATTCTATCGCGATCATCCAAGTCATGATCTGACAGTCCAGACCTTTCTAAAAAAAGAACACAAAAATATGCGCCATCACCTGTAGAAGATCGTGGTCCGAAGACCTTAAACTACATTGAGATTAATTTCTCGGGGGACTTTTCCTGCTTTCAACCAAAAACCGGCATCGACCTCGACCACTCGGATCAAGGTTCGATAGTCTGGATCTTTTCAAAAAAATCACAAAAAGAATTTATTTTCAGCATGTACATAATTTTAGGTCCGAAGACCTTAAACTACACTGAGATTAATTTCTCAGGGGACTTTTCCTACTTTCAACCAAAAATCGGCATTGACCTCGACCACTCGGATCAAGATTTGATAGTCCAGATCTTTTCAAAAATCATAAAAAATGTATTTTCAGCATGTACATAATTTTGGGTCCGAAGACCTTAAACTACGTTGGGATTAACTTCTCGGGGGGACTTTCCTGCTTTCAACAAAAAACTGGCATCAATATTGGCCCTTCAAGTCAAGGTTCAATGACCCGGATCATTTCAAAAAATACCAAATTTTTTTTTAAGCTTTCCATAAAAGCCAGTACCAATCTCGACCACTTGAGTCAAATTCTAGAGCTTTCTCAAAAACAAAAAAAAAAGAATTATTATCTGATTTTAACTACACAAATCTATCTCCAGCGGTCCAAAGATCTTAAACTGCACTGAGATTAATTTCTCTGGGGCTTTCTTTCCCAACCTATTCTGGACATGGCTGACACTTGATCGTACGGGTGTTTGGAGTTCTCTAAGCAGGTAAGGGCTGAGGCGAGTAAAACCGCACAATCCTGTTCGTGTTAAACGCACCATGACAGACAACCTTGATTTGGAAGTTGCAGTTGAATCTGACGGATGTTCCTTGTCCTAAAACTCATGAAGGGGATTAAGGCACTTGGGAGGTGAAACACACCCTCACAGAATTGTGAGCAGCATAAGACCCCAAACTGGATTGATAAAGGAAAATGTGAGGATGTGCCTCATTTTGTGGCCAAAGGAGTCTGTCGGACGATATGTGGTCTATGTGCATTGCACATAAGGAACAGGCAATTTTGTGGGTGTGGTGACTAAAAACCCTTAAAATCCCCTTATCCAAAGATGTAAAACTACGGCCTGTGTAAGATTCGTCTTGCTCGCTGACGTAAAATGGATCAAGTGCCTTACCAGCAGTAGAAGCTGAAAGTGGATGAAAACTTCTTACCTTTCCCTGCATTTTCAGAAAATCCAACAAAACACCAAAGCATTGCAAAATTAGCCTTCAAAATCACAAAATATTTCTACTATTTTCAATAACACCGATCTTCATCTTGACCACTCAGGAGGAGATTTGGATCAGATATTTACAGAACCACATAAATTTCTACTGTTTTCAATAACCGATCTCCATCCTGACCACTCAGGTAAAGATTCGGATTAAATATTTACAAAAAAAATAACAAAAATTGTCACTATCACCAACACAGCACTTCAGGAGTCTCGAACTCCGCTCACCCACTTCACAGTTTGGGATGACGGATCCGATCGCCCGCAAATTGGAATCTTGACCAAAACTGGCGACCAAGCACCATCCCAATCACATCCATTCCCAGAAGAGCACCTTGAGGTTACAACCTACAACCTCCTTCATCCATCCCCGTCAACAAAGACAAAGCATCTTGGGGTGATGGACCTGATCGACTACGGGTCAGGATCTTGACCAACCCGCTGACCAAACATCCGCATTGAAAAGAAAATCTCCAGTGAAGCACAACCCTGCAAGCAATAAGCTTAAAGTTCTCTGCATCCCCAACGAAAGCAAAATCATTGAACTGAAAGAGAATGAGCCAAACCATGTATCCATCATCAAATATGCATCCACATGCATCGATCGCATTGTTGAGCTTTCATTTTATACATTTTCTAGCCCATTACATCACATTACATGCATGGTTTGTATGCTTAAAAGACCCATCTAATGCGTGTTTTGTGTATGTAGGAATGAAAGAGAGAAGTCATGAATTTATTGCTAAAAGGGTCATTTGGAACCACATTGAAGACACTGAAAAGAAGCCCCGAAGAATCACGTCAGAAAAACCTGGATCAGTCAGAAGAAAAGATATTTCAACCTGCATATCAGAAGGCCACCAGGCGCCCGCCCATGTTATGACCGGGCGCCCGATATTAGGAGAAAATATGATGAAATATGCTGGACAGTTCTGGACCTGACCGGGCGCCCGACCAAATTTGGTCGGGCACCCGATATTCAAAGAGGATTTCATCAAAAAGCGTTGACCGAATTCAAGCACGGTCGGGCGCCCGACCAAAACATGACCGAGCGCCCGACCAGCGTCCGATGACTGACATATGTGCATAAGTTTTTACGCAATCCGATGCGGTTCGTGATTTTTCCTATAAAAGGACACCTTCGAATCCTTGCTAAGGTATTCTAGAAGAGTTCTAAGTTCGTGGGGAGCAAGTGAGATCATCGTGGAGCGACTGCAACTCCTCCAATTAAGGTTTTTTTTCTAGTTTTTCATGTTTTTGTGTAGTTTTTCTTTGAATTCTAGTTGAAGCATGATAATGCTCGGCAATTCTCTGAGATTATCATGTTTGGATTGATTAGATTCGAATTATAGTAACCCTAGAGCGTAGCATAGTCCATTGGCACGGTCGTTACTTCGAAGGCTACTTATTCGACTTCTATGGGCTTCATTAGAACTAGAACCTTGTTCTTCAACTTGAGTAGAAATTTTTTGTGTTTGAATGCCATATCTTCCAACTAGAAGCGAGATAGAACTTCAATTCTAATTGTGTTATGCTTGGATGAATGAATTCACATGAGGGCTATCACAAGTGGATCTTTAAAAGCCTTAGTTCCCTTTAATTACAGATTTTTACAATTACTGTTGTAAGTTAGTTTATAAACCTGAAATCCTTAATTCATTGAATTTGAAGTTGCTGGAACAACTTGAATTGGTTTACCTTATTCCCTGCGGATCGACCTCGGTCTTACCGAGATTTATTACTACATCGCAGCCTTGCACTTGAGGCGAGCAAACACGCATCAATCATCATCTTTACCTGCTTTCAAAATAAAGTCAGTTAGCCAAACACCCCACAGGCATCCCCAGTGGAGGCACAGGCAAGCCAGATTTCCTTTTCAAAAAAGACAAAATATTATATTTGCAAATAAAAACCCCACGGAGTATCACTCCCCAGAGTGGGTATCTTTTCAAAATCCAAAAACATTTTTCCAGTAGAGCGTTCGGCCTCCAAAACACTAAGAGATCTTCCATATCTCCGGGTAAGAGCCGACGTAAAAATCAAATAAGACCCGATGTCTCGCAGTTTCCACAGAGGCCATCGAATCTAATGCACTCAAAATACGGTCAAACTAATCTCTAATGTCAGTGCGGCCGTACTAAATTCCAAGATACGAAAAGATGAAAGCCAAAAGGTTCGTTCAAAGAAACCATCTGAATGGTGGAAATGATGAATTGTAACCTAAGTATCAAAACTAGAAGATTGGGTAGAAAAAATTCACCCACAAATACCTAGGCGTGGATGCCTGAAGTACCTTGATTAAGTCCAAGTCAGAGTAGTGGATTACCCGTAAGGTTGCGCAGATGCAAGGCAGCTAACCACTTTAACAATCAAGCGAAACAAGTACTCCTAAGTGATCCAGGAAAGCAACGAGCCAATCAATCACAGGGTTAGTAACCTTGTAAAAGTATAATGGACGTAAAGGTTCTACTGTACCTTTCCGATGTTAGTACCGATCGGGAACGGAAGGGTTGCGATTGGGTACCTAGGTTGCAGCTCATGCAGGGATAATAGCATCGTTTTCTCCAAACTCCCGCGGTATGTGCGAGTTATCAATTTCCAGACAATCAACTGACTTAGATACCAAGGCAAGTAAAGATTTCAAACCACAATTTATGAATGACCGGGTTAGAAGTGGGGTGTCCACTCGCTTTGACATTCGGTTGCATGCAACCTCTACCAAAGAGGGGCATCTGTAGACACCCCACCTTCGGCTACAATGTTGGTAGAGATAGCTGGATAAATGGAGGTTCATACCCCCAAATTCCATGTCCAAACCCAGCCAAACTCACCCTTGTAAGCCCCAATCCATAGCCCAGCTCAAGCCTGAACCTAGTCGAATCGCCCTTAAACAGCAGCCTAAAAAACCCCCCATAAGAAAAACCAGTCCAAAAATCCTAAAAAAGTCAACTTGGTGAGTCAACCCGCTAAGTCAAATCACTGAGTCAACTCACCGGGTCAGTCCAGCCCCTGCACCCAGTCGACTCGCCGTGTCAATCCATCTTTCAAACCTAGTCAACTCATCTGGTACCGAGCCATAGCTTCGGAGTAGCTCCAAACCTCGAACCTCGGGCTTTTCTACTTCAGGTTCAGGGGTCGTATACTCCGAAGCTGGAGTAGTGCGTCCGTACCACCCAAGCATAATTATAGAAGCTGCCACTGCTCGCAGTTATAAATACCCCCCTCCTCTCTTGTTTTAGGATCCAGAAAAAAAATCCCTCACCGTTCAGAAATTTCGAGTCCATCTCCACCCCTTTAGCCCATTCCTCCACCAAGGAGAACCCGAGTGAGAAGAGTCTAGTCTTGGTCCAGCCCAACCTGACCCTGGTTCAAGCCTCTCAAGCTACCCAAGTCCCAATCTTAACCGCTCAAAGCAAACCCTTGCGACACCTCTGTCCATCCAGCAACTCTCATATCAGCATCATCTCATTCGCATCTAGTATAAGTGCGACATTTACTATTTTTCCAACCCCCCTGCTTGTCATCCCACTGCAAGCACTTTGATTGATCAAATACACAGCATGAATCTCGCATTAAGCACCTGTCAATTCTAGTGTATGCTCTGGGCTTGCCTGTTAATGAAAACTTGCCCATAAAAAACTCTTACCGTTCAGACCTACATTCATGCATCATATCATTCATGAGTATGTACAAGGATTAAATCGGACTTTCAAGTATTAGTTCGATTCTGTGAAGTAAAGACCGTACTTCAGTACGGGCAGAGTGGGTGCCTAACACCTTCCTATTCTGTAACCATGATCCCTTACCACGAATCTCTGACCGCAGATCAAAAGGAGTCATTTTAAAGGAATGAATTTTTGAATTCTCTTCTCTAACATTTTTACGGGGTTTAGCCGACTGTAGATTTGAAGTAACTGGCTAGTGGTGACTCTCGTCTTATATGAACTCATCCAAACATATCTAGTTTAACACTACAACCGAAAAAAGCCCTCGAGAATGAGGCGAACCAATGGCACAATGGCGATTCACGCGACCCCTTTTTGAAAGGGAGGGCCGGGAGCGCGGAAAAGCGAGCATCCACAAGTACATCTTGAGGTCTTTAATGACATGCATTCAACACCCATTAAGAGCATTGTGAGAGAGATTTTACTCACCTTCTCTTACCCTCCTTGCTCTTACTTGCTTTGAGTTCATCATTCAAGCCTAGCCATTAATGGCTTATCATTGAGTACTCCAAACTCAGTTTGAACTATGAACTCAACATTGCATTCATGACTAACCAATCATTGAAACTTCATCTAGAAGTCTTTTATAGTCATTGAATGCTGAGATTGGTGGTTCCTACATAACCATTGCATTGAATAGGCAACGGGAACTTCACCATCTCTCTCCCAACTACCTGGCAAATCATACACATATCATTTGCATCGGTAGCTGATCTTGAGAGCACAAAGAGGAGCTGAAGCACTTGGAACTGAAGCATCTCGTCAAAGGCGCTGAATCGGGGCTTAACCGTTTAGGTACGTCTAGTATTTGAGAATCCATTTATTGTGTTAAAATTCCTTGGATTGGAAAACTTCGATGGGAGTGTACGTGGTCATCCTTGGACTAGGATTGGTGAGAATTTGAGATCCAAAATCGATAAGAGCCTAGATTGGGTCATCGACGAATGGTAAACGCGATCATAGAAGATAGGATGCTAAGGTTGATGGTTAACCTGATTTAAAATCATGACTATAGTGAAATTCGGTGTTCTCATATGTTGAGAACGTGAACCGAGAGTGGAGTAGGGAAACCGAACCACTATCTATCGTTGTGCATTGTGAGAATGAATGATCTTATGTTTAACTTGTGAATTTACTTAGTAAATCATGAATATCAAATGTTTAATAAAATGCCAATGATAGTCCATCTTACAATCTTGAACACTTAATTGCTTTGAATATTATTCTGATAATTGTGATTGAATGGAACTTAGTTAATTTGTTTTTAAATTGTGCGAAACTTTAAAAAATTCATATTCACCCCCCTTAGGACATTAGGCATATCTCCAAGTATCTCTTAAAGCGGTAAAACTGCAATTTCAAATTGCACGGTCACACAAAGCGATAACAGAAGGAATGGAAAGCAGAGATTTAAATGAGAAATGGGAAATGTGAAATGAGGCTAAAGGGCCGATATTTATAGATTTCAGGACCCGATTGGCCAGTGAGTGAGACTCTACCGAGCATAGGCGTTTGACTTCGCTCAATTGGATAACGTTGAATGAATGAAACGATCGAAGAGCATTAATTCTAACAAAGAGTTCGCATGGGTGTTTTATATCGATCTAAATTTTTATAAAAGAGAGAGAGTGAGAACAAAATATAAAAAAATCAAATCAAGGGGGCATTTGTTAAGACAAGATAAAATTCAAAAGTACAAAGAACTCGTTTATGCGGTCGCACAAACGTATTGTGTGACCTGCGCAAAACATCTAAATGGAAACGAAAGAAGCTGAAAGATCATCTTAAAAAGTGTGTTTGTGGTTCTCTATGCCGTCGCACAAAAGCGATCTAATGATGAGTTTGTGGAAACCAGCGCGATCCTTCTTGCGCAACCCACACACAATGCTTCCTAAATTGATCGGTTGTGTACTTGCGTAAATCCATTGCGTGACCGCACAATGACCCTTTATTCAGATGAACCATGTTCCCGTGCAAAATCTATCTATATCCGTGAGAATTGGTTTTCACACATGTTAAATGCCTATAAATACCCCCTCACCTCCTCATTTGGGTATCGTACAAGTTTGAGACCTAACTCAAGAGCTCTCTAGAGAAGAAAAAAAGAGAAGGTACCAAGTGTGACCCGAGCAAGAACAAGTGCGTTGCGATGGGTCGCACAAAGTGTTCAAAATCCGCACAAAGTGTTCAATAACCTGCACAAAGTGTCTAAAGGCTATACGGGGTGCCTTGGACTAGTTTGTGGATATCTAAAGACCTGCACAAACCCTCTGCTTTGGTGGAACATTTGAAAGGGCTAAACTACTGCCGAAATTTATTATTGAAATGATGTTAAATCTACGAATATGTCTTATTTTAAAATCAAGAGATTTATTAAAGGAATATAAAAGAACTCTTGTTCACAATAATAAAATAAATGATGATGAATAAGAGTCCATATTGTTTATTAAAATGCAAGTACCTTATTCTATTGACCACTGCATTTTGTGTTTAACACCTATAATCCAAATTACAAACGTCTTTTACGCACATATACTGATCACGGAGTGAAAAGGTTTGCGATTTGATGTACCATAAAGCCACAAAAAATGTAGAGGCAAAACACAACTTTTCTCCCAACCCTTGTAAGACATCTAATCTTTAACTAGACGAGTATCTCGACAATGACATTTCGTAAAGAATAGATGAGATCGCGTTTATGTTTAATTCAGATGTGGGGTGTCCACTCGCTTTGATATTCATTATACTCTAACTTCTATAAAAGAAGAGCATCCTTAGACACACCACATGAAATGAGATTAAAACTACTCTTTGACTTTAGTTTAACTTCAATATATATATATATATATATATATATATATATATATATATATATATATATATATATATATATATATATATAGAACCCGACACTCGTAGTCTCTAAAGAAACAAAAGGGATGATGGCATGGGTAAAATACATACATCATGGTGGGGCCTATTGAGCATGAACCAATAAGGAGGTCATTGCTGGCAGGGTCAGTATGGGTCATGATGCAATCCACGTCCTGGGTTCCATGATCTTTAATGTCCTTCTAGCATACCAAACTAGACCATAAGTGATCCATGGTATGAAATGACACCAACTACACGCAGGCAATCCGCGTCCATGAAATGACACCAACTACACGCTTTACGAGTGGTGTCCGAAAGGATAGACAATGGCTCACATTAGCCGCGCGGATGGGGGACTACCTCCACCGACCTCGCTACAGACGGACAGTTCTGTCAGGAGTTATGTGGGCTCACCATGATGTATGCGTTTAATCCGCACCGTCCATTTATTTTGAAAAAATTATTTTAGGGAAGGCAGAATGAAGGCTCAAGTGGACCACACCACAGGAAGCAGTGAGGATTGAACTCCTAACGTTGAAAATATCCTAGGGCCCACCGTGAAGTTTACTTTCCATCCAATCTGTTCATAAGGTCACATAGATCTGGATGAAGGGAAAGCATAAATATCAGCTTGATCCAAAGCTTCTGTGGCCCCAGGAAGGTTTCAACAGTAGGTTTTCAATCTCCACAGCTTCTTATGGTGTGGTCCACTTGAGCCTTCAATCTGTCTTATTTTTTGGATGCTGTCTTAAAATGATCTATCAAAATGGATGAACAGCGTGGATAAAATATATACATCACGGTGTGCAACACATAGCCCCTGAAAGGACTTTCGTCTCTAGCTATGTCCCGGTGGTGGTAGCATCCAGTCCGCGTCCGTTCAGATTTTACGTGCAAGAATGGACCATTTAGTGTTGGGAAGAATATCCAAAGGACCAAAAGTACATGCTTGGTTTGAATCCGAGACCACTGGGGCTCTGCATTGTGAGGATATTATTTTTTCTGGTTATATTTTTATTTTACGTAAACCCACCAACCTTTTAGGCTAGTTGGATAAAATCATCAAAAAAATAAATAAATAAATAAAAACTTTATAAGTCAACACCTATCTTTTGAATTTAATTTATGTTACCACATTCCATTAATTTTCGTTCACATTTGGAACCATTTTTTCTACCTGACGAAACGGACCATTTTCCTTCGCAACATCCGACTCACCCTAATAGTGGAGAAGAGATATGATATGCAGGGGTCTTACCAATATTCTAGAGGGTGGGACACCTGATTAACAGTTGAGGTCTCTCCAAACTAGCTTTCTATTTGATTTTAACCAATCAGCCCTGTCCAAAAGCATCACCCGATGGCTAGATAAAAAAAAGAAAAGAGTCCATGAATAAGAGGCTAGCTTTGATATGATAATCGCCTGATCATTTTAGATAAACATCCTGTGAGTGGCTGAATAGGCAGCCGATCTCCTCGGATCTCGGTCATTCAAGAATGATGTATCTACTATTATGGGTAAATCCGAGTTGTCCCCAATTTGATCACAGAACCAATGATGACACCCGATCCCGAGTATGGGCATCTATGGTGTTTGCTACATTCCGTCCGATCGACACCCTTACCGACCCCGCGACATTGCACTTAGATTGTCACCCTCGGGAACGTCCAGCTTTGCTCAGAGTAGGTGCTCGGCTACCCATTAAGGACGAGCGTCTTTTCCTGAATATGCATTCGATCCTCGCCAACACCCGAGTGATCCATGACGAACGACATCCAACTTCTACTCGGGTTTTGCCGAATGCTTGTTAGATCCACGCATTCATCTACGCCAAACGCCATATCCCGAATGTTCAGGATTTGGGTAACAACATCCTCCGCAAGTTACAGGATCTAATTTATAGAAGCTACTAGGCGAGATATCCGCCGTGCATAGAGAATTTCGCAAACCGCCTCAAAGGAAATTACAGTATCTGACCACATTATAGCCCACTTACGTAAGAGATCGTATCTCTGTGCAATTAGAATCCTAGCCCAATATGGCAAGGATATACACTATAAAAAGCCCTCCATGCTACGAACTAAGGTACGCACTACGCAATACATTCTTATACTTAGCTTTTTTAAGCTTTCTCCACCATTATTGACTTAAGCATCGGAGGGCCATCAGCCGGGAACCCCGGTGGCCATCCTGACCCTTAGTGGTGTCTATCCATCTCTGATCGTAGATCAGATGGCGAGGATCTAAGTTGATCCCTGATCAACATCTGGTGACGCATTTTAGTGTTAACAGATTGGTACCCATCATGGGGTTGACTTGAAAACCATCTTCACTGTCGACCTTGACATTGCCTTGAGAAAATAGGCAATGCCACCGAAGAAAAAGCATGGGTCAAAAACCGCCGCTCCAGCGGCGTCTTCTCAAGGAAATGGGAAATCTAGCGCCACCCCAACCTCTACCTCCACGGCACCCACCCGGTAAAGGAAAATGCGCGAAGGGTCACCATAAAGGGAAGGGGAAACCACTTTTCCACGACCTTCACCATGTCCAACAACTGAGGATCCTGCATGGAGAACAATTGTGGATGCATATATTTAATATATGCGCACGGAGATGCTGCGTTTTATGGACATCGCAGAACGGTTGGAGCGCCATCTGCCACCCGTCTGCCTCAAAGCATGGAGAAGCATCTCATCATATTCAACAGAATAGTCACGTGCCATCCACTGGTTGAGCACGGCTGCTTAGGGATCCCATTCTGCCACCAATGACCCATACACATCGACGGGCTAACTAAATAGGAAGCAGGCTCCCTGTAGGAGACTTACACCACTCACTGGATGTTAGGCACGGTGACGATCATGCGCTACGATGGAGAAGCGATACCTATCCGACGTACCAACATCACTATAAGCCATGTTAGACCAGATAGATCCGCCCTTCACCTTGGAAATCATGCAGGCCCCCCAGCCTAAGAAGTTTTGAGTGCCCAATAGCATCCCATCCTATAACGGATCTAGGGACCCCATTGAGCACCTCGAGATCTTTAAATCTTACATGCAGTTGGAGGGAGTCAGCCAAGAAATCATATGCAGGGCGTTATCCCTCACTCTGAAGGACGCGACTCTAACTTGGTTTCGAAACTTAAAGCCGAGGTCTATCAGTTCCTTCTCCCAATTATGCACCTTATTCAGATCGCAGTTCATAGGAAGCCAAAATATGAAGAAGACTACGGCCCATTTTGCAATAATCAAACAGAAAAGCGATGAATCTTTGAAGGACTTCCTAGTCCGTTTCACGTCCGAAACGGTCCAAGTCGAAGGTTACACAAATGAAGCAGGCCTCCCTACACTCCTCAATGGGGTCTGGAACAAGGAATTTTGATGGGCCTTGGATAAGACAACCCCCAAGACAATGGCTGAATTTTAAACCAAAGCCCAGAAGCATATCAATGTAGAAGATCTAGCGAAAGCTAGGTGAGAGTTCAAGGCCGGATCTAGCGAGAAAAAGGAAAAATATGAAGAGAAGAAGAAGAGGGACGATCGGAGGGATCGATCCCCCAGAAGACACCCTCCTAAGGGGCGTTACTCAGAGTACACCTCGCTTAACACTATGACATAAATAGTCCTCATGCACATTAAGGACCAGAAATATACCACTTGGTGGCCTAAGTTGAAAGCAGATCCCAAGACTCGGGACAATCGAAAGTATTGTGAATTCCATCGTGACCATGGTCACAACACTAGAGACTACATCTCACTCAAGGACGAGATCGAGTCCCTCATCCACTGAGGACACCTGAAAGTATACGTGGACCAGAATGATCGATCCCCTAGGAAACACGAGCAGTCTCCTAGATAGACTGTTAGAACTAGAAAATGCTCAGGGCAATTTTCCTGTGTTTCGTCGTTCTAGGGTTCTGAGTATGAGAGACATTCATAGACAATCATAAGCATTCACAAACATATACAAAGAGAAAAGATATCACGAGGCAAATTTTATTCCAGAGATTCTGAGATCTTGTACATTTCAAGTCATGATCTGGCACAAGCCCTTAATTACATCAATAGATGATCACTCTTGATTGAAAGACAAAAGTAAATGTATGCAAGCGTCATAGATAAATTAAATAAAGCAAATGAGGAAGTATCAATGTAAATCATGCACATCATAAAGAACACAAAGATTTTTACATGGAAACCTTTGCGGGAGAAAACCATGGCACAAAGCAACAAAACTCCATTATGAATAATGTTTGTACAATAGATGGAGTATTCGTGAAAAGGCTCCAATAGATCGAGCAGGTGACTAAGTCATCGGGGACCATGGTCTTTGAATTTGTGGTCGTAGAGACCTGTGTAATTTTGTTATGGACTGAGTCATCATTTAGACAAGTCGGATATTTCTGTCCCATGTTCTTTCGGGTTGTTCGAGTTGAAAGATTGTCAGGGGTTTTTTAATCGAGCCGTGCATTGTTGGGCTATCTTCTTGTATTTTTATGATGGGGGACTACTAGAGTACACGAACTACGACTGTTGGATAACACAACTCAAAGTCATTGTTCACTCCCCAAGTGTAGGGTTGCGAAGTAGTAATAATTCGGAAAGACAGAATATCGTTCCCACAGAGATTTATGAATGGGTATTCTCAGATTTTATCTAAAACAACTAGTAATTAAGATCTTATTAAGAACGAAAGGTAGAAAATAGTGATTTGGTTTTAAACAGTGAATGTGTAAGGTAATATCAATCTAAAAAGGCACTAGAGCGCCAAGGATCCACTTTTGATAAGTTTCAATGCATCAACACAACTAGATCTCACATAACTCAATCGGAATCGAATGCATATCTCTATCCGATCGGAATATAGAGCGGTTCAATCAACAATTATCTAAAACAGTTGCTCATTCATTGATTCGATTCCCACAATAATACTCAGGCCTTGGGCACACTCAATTGTGTAGGCCAAGCCTCTTTCCAATCTAGTTGAGATTCACAACCATAGCTTTCATCAAATCCTGTCACTAGACTTGATTACAACTAATGATTAGAACTCTAATTAAATCAAAATCAATCAACAAACAGCTAGTCCAGATTATAACAAAAGATAAGAACTTTAGTTGAAAGAGTTCCCACATGAAGATCGGGCCATTGTACACAAGACAATCAAAGGATCTACCATGCCCAGAGTCAATGATAGATCAATGAACTGCACAAGCATAAACAATGCTCAGAAGGTAAGCTACCAAGCTTAGAATCACTAAGAATCACATGAGCCCGGAGTCATCAAGAGATCAAAGTAAAACCAAACTAGTACTTGATTCAAACTCATATTGAACTAAAATTCTTCAATTATAACATAAAAGGAAACCTAGGTTGCATCAATCCATCAAAAACGAATCAAAAGCTTTACCTCTTAGCTCTAGCTAAGAGGTTTTAGTTCATCTCTAACATCCTTGAACTAGAAGCCTCAAAAACATAAAAACTATTAAAACAGGAAGAAAACTAAGAAAACTTGAAGTAGAATCCATCTCCCAAGCAATCCCCACGTCCTAGCATGCCCTGGTATGAAGGGAAGAAGTCCTTTTATAGCTTGGAGGTGTCCATTGCGTAAGAAACTTCCAGATTGTGCAAGGAATTACGCACTTGCGCAGAGAATTTCGGCACCCGATTTAGAAACTGCTGTTTACGCATGGCCGACCGGTTGCACGACAGGTCTGAGCCTATGGACGACCGTTCGTAAAACGTCCAAATCTGTCCATCGAGTTTTTTTAAATTCTATCCTTCAATTTTTATTCAAGGACCGGTCGCACGACCGGTCTGAGGTGTGGACGATCGGTCATACGACCGGTCACAGATGGTCCAGAGACTTTGCACAGAGAGCTTTCTTCTGTAGAGTAGCCAGATCGGTCAGACGACCGGTCCTAAGCTTTGGACGACCGGTTGCACGACCGGTCATGGGTGGCTTTTCTCTGTCTTCTTTTCTTCTCTCCTTTGCTTCTTTCTTCTACCCTTTCATGCTTAATCTTGTGGTCTTCAATGCTTGTAAGGAGCTCTATTTAGGCTTGAATAGTGAAATCTCCTTCTTGTCCCTATAATCACAAATCATGCATTAGAGTAGTCCTTTAAACGTGTAAACCGTGCATAATCAGTGATGAATTGGGGTTAGAATATGCACAATTAAGAGCTCAACACACCCCCCAACCATCATTTTGCTAGTCCCGAGCAAAACATGCGTGAAACAAGTTTCATTCTCCAAAACCCAACTCTCCTCTAGAAACTATTCTTCGATACATTCCAAGACACACAAGCGTAAAAATCAGAGAAATTAGGTGATAGAGGTTGAAACCTTAAACTCTCAGAACATAATAAGTGTTTATATGAAATTCCCGCTGATTGATTGATAAATATAAGAACTTGAACAAATTCAACCTAGTGTGCATAGTGAAAGTTCATCTCATGAGTTTCCGGGATTATCTTCTTCATAGATCAACTAAACTATAGATCTCAAGGTGTATAGAGTAACAACAAGCCTATGATAGGAATTTGCCTTGCCGTCCTTCCGATGGCTTTCACACTACGTCCCATTTCCGGCTTTGGTTACGGGTAGACCATCCCCCGGTTGGTAGTAGGTAGCCCTAATCGAAATTTTCCACCATTTTTCCATCATTCCCAATTTCATCCTTCCTTTCCTTTTTCTTTTACATTAGATAGGATTTTTAGAAATCCATATCTTTCAATATTTTCCCATGGACAAGGATGGACAAAGTACCCCGGCTTGGTTTCTCAATACCTCAAATCAAAGTTTATTTAATCCACAAATCACATAACCCTTTCAAATCATGAAAATCGTGTAATGTGAACTAGGTGTAAAAGGTGTTCAAATTTTCTATCAATCATAAAAATAGGTGAATTCACATATAAAACCATTATATTAAGAGAAATTCAAAGCTTGCAACATCTATCACTTCGTATCTCCTCTTCTTATACTCATGCTATCTCGAATGCATAGAATCAAAGTTTTCCAAAAAAAATTTGAATTTTAGAAAAATCAAAAAATTTCTACATCATTGCTCGAAATGTCACAAAAGCTAGCAGATTCATCTAAGGAATCTCTCACCCCCCAACCAAAACTTTACATTGTCCTCAATGTAAGAACGTGTACAATGAATGCAACACATGAGAGCAATGACAAAACAAAAAGAGAGTGAGAAAGAGAGATATCACCTGAAGCATATATTTCATGGCAAGATTAGCTTTTGGAGATGGATTACTTCACAACTAAATCAACTATCAAAGCAAATCCTATTGGGAAAGCATTCTAGAAAATCATCCTCCGTCAGACTAGGAGGTTAATCCCAACAACTAATCCAAAAGCATAAAGTCAAGCAGAATCATTAGATGGATCAAAAGGTTTCGCAGTAACGTCATCCAATATCCTGCTTTACAATGTACATGTGTGTAGATAAACCACTAAAAATCCCAAAAATGAATTTCAGCGGGTTCCTTAATGTGTTCACCACATGTATAAGAGGAGACAACATCATATTTATCAGAAAAAATATGTCTCCATTCAGATTTTCTTGGGCATTGATATTGCAAATATGGATCATCCTAGGGTTGGTGGAGTTCGGTGTGCATGATCCACAAAGGTGTGGAAATATGAATTGATTTCTCAGCACAAAAAGGTATTGTTTCCACATCCTTCTCTCGGCTAACGTCATATGCCGATACCGACTCGAAAAGTGTGACCATATCCCTTATCATATCATCGTTCTCATCAAGGGAGTAAGTCATATCTTCATCTAAGTGACAGGAGTAAAAAGGTGAGAGGGACTCATTTTCCACAATAGAATTGATCATGTTTATTTCGTGGACCTCCTCATCCTCATCCTCTTGTTGGTTGTCAATATTGAAAGCATTTAACTCAATCGTCATATTGCCAAAGGACATTTTTATGACCCCACTCCTACAATTTATGATAGCATTTGATGTAGCTAGGAATGGGCGGCCAAGTATGACAGGAATTTGAGGGCCAATATTAACCATGGGTTATATGTCTAAGACAATAAAGTCCACCAGGTAGTAGACTTTGTCAACTTGGACAAGGACGTCCTCAATCACCCCTCTCGGAATACAAATCGATCGGTCAACAAGTTGTAATGTGGTTTTGGTGGGTTTTAATTCACCTAAACCCAATTGTTCATAGACCGAAAAGGGAATTAAGTTCACACTTCCCCCTAGATCAAGTAAAGCATGTTTCACCCGGTAGTCTCCAATCACACATGATATTGTCGGACAACCGGGATCTTTGTAGTTCTTAGGCATCCCGTGATTTATAATGGCACTTACATTCTCTGTCAAAAATGCCTTCTTTTGCACATGTATTTTTCTTTTCACCGTGCAAAGGTCTTTTAAAAATTTAGCATATGACGGTATTTGTTTAATGGCATCCAACAATGGGATGTTGATTTTGACCTGCTTGAAAACCTCTAAAAATTCCTGATATTTATCTTGAGGTTTGGCTGAAATCAAGCGTTGGGGGAATGGAGCAACGGGCCTATATTCTTTCAATGTCTCTTTTTCATTCATGGCGGTGCTAGGTCCATCATCCTCTTTGGAAGCTTCCGGATCATTAGGCGTGGAGGCCTTCACCGGGTTAGATTTTTCAATAATTTTACCACTTCTAAGAGTGGTGATGGCCTTAGCATGTTCCATGTGTTGGTTAGAGGAACTAGGCACGCTTATTTCGCATTGTGGTTTCGGATTTGGTATAGGTTGGGCTAGAAGAATCCATTCCCTTGCATTTAAGCGAGCCTTTATTTCCTCCACCGAATTTTTAAGCTCAAGCATTATCGTATGGTTGGATTGATTTATTTGAGCTTGACCTTCCATGAATGCTTTCAATGTATCCTCTATAGGCATTTGAGGTGGGGCCATAGGAATTTGCATTGGGGGCCCCCTTTGAGGATTATTTTGATTAGCCGTGTTTTCATTTGCCCAATTAAAGTTAGGGTTGTTTCTCCAACTAGAATTGTTCGTGTTTGAATTTGGAGTACTAAAAGGTCGTTGATAACTATTCAAAGCATTCGATTGTTCAAATAAAAGTTCTCAAAACGCATAAATTGTTGGACAATCCGGCGTTTGATGCACATTGGAAGCACAAATACCACAAATAGTTTCAACAGCCCCCCTTTGTTGGGTTGTGTCCACTTTCTTAAGTTCCATCTCCTCGACCTTTCGTGTGAGATTAGCCACTCTAGAACCTAGATCATCTCTCTCATTTAAAACATAAATTTATCCATTTTCCTTTGCTTGGGGTTGTTTTGAACTTGTTGCCTTAGATGTATCCCATGCTTGTGTGTTTTCAGCCAACATGTCAAAATAATCCCAAGCTTCCTCTGTTTCCTTGTTCATGAACTCCCCATTGCACATCATCTCTACAAATTGGCGCATGGTTGAGTTTAATCCATCATAGAAGAAACTAATCAACCTCCACCATTCATAGCCATGATGTGGGCATGCGTTTAATAACTCATTATACCTTTCCCAACATTGGAAAAATGTTTCTTCTTCTTTTTGGGCGAAGTTCATTATGGCCCTTCTTAGTGCATTGGTTCGATGAGTAGGGAAGAATTTTTTAAGAAACTCCCTAGTCATCTCAGCCCATGTCCCGATAGACCTTGGCCTTAAGGAATGTAACCATGATTTGGCCTTTTCTTTCAAGGAAAAAGGGAACAATTTAAGTTTTATAGTATCCTTGGTCACATTGTCATAGTTTATTGTGACAATAACCTCTTCGAACTCCTTAATGTGTAGATAAGCGCTCTCAAAGTCGAGTCCATGGAATCTAGGAAAAAGTTGGATCAACCCCGGTTTAAAATCAATGTTTCCCACATTGTGAGGGAAAATTATGCAAGAGGGAGTACTCGTCCTAGCTGGTTGTAAATAGTCACGTAAAGTTCTAGGTTGAGGTACATCCCCCACTTCATTCTCATCCAATTCCGTAGGTTTGGGGCTTGATTTTGATGTTGATTAGTCTTCGCTTCCCCAAGTGTAGGGTTGCGATGTAGTAATAAACTCGGTAAGACCGAGGTCGATCCACAGGGACTTATGTAGGATTTCACAAACACATCCAAAAGCGTCTATTGAAAGCTAATAATCAGATTTTGAATAGAATTGATGTGAATAACAGTTTTAAACTAATTTGAATGTAGACAATTATAAAAAGGCACTAGGGGTTCAAGGATTCACTTGTAGCAATCCTTGATGTTCAATCCGCTGTGGTTTCTCATTCTCTCAACTAGAATCAATATTAAGATCTATCTAGTCGGATGGTAGAGCTGTTAAACCAAACAAGCTGTAATATGTAAGTGCAATGCATATAATTCACTCCATGTAGGCTGAGCTGAGCATGCTCAATTGCATAGGTCACTCCCCTTTCCAAAAGGTCTAGTTCACAATCATAACCATCCTCAAGTCCTGTCACAAGACAAGGCTAGATCAGGATTTGAACTTGATTCAAATCACATGCACAGTCCCTACATATTACAGAAAATCAGAAAATTAGAACTTTGGTAGGAAGTCCCTTCATGAAGATCATAGTACTAGAGCGCACTCCGATTCCTCGGATCATACAGGTCTAGACGGATACAAACCAATTAAGAAGTTAAGTAATTCTCCCAAACATCCATGAGTCATCATAAGACTAAGAAAAACTACTCAAAAACTTGTATAAACTTCAAACCATAGTTCATAATCATGAATTCCACACTTAAAACCAACTAACTACGAATTGAAACATCTTGGATCCACTACAAGCTTCACCCCTTAGCCCTAGCTAAGAGGTTTAGCTGCTCATGATCCAAGGAAACATGAAACAACTATAAAAAGCATGAAAACAGCGAAGCAAACTAGAAGGAGTTGTGAAACTCCGAAATCCACTTCCACAGCCTCCAACCTCGCTTAAACCCTTCTAGGATCCACTAGGAACGATCCCTAGGTGTCTTTTTATAGTAAGGAAGCTCCACAACTTCAGAAAGATCGAGAATCTGCGTAAGAGTTACGCAGCGTAGAGAAATTCGGACTTAAAATAGAAACTTCTGAGTTCTTACGCATGGCCGACCGGTCATGACCGGTCGGCCTCAATAAACCGCTATTCCAGCAACCTTGTCCGACCGGTCATGACCGGTCGGACGTCTTCACAAAGGTTCCAGCAACCATGGCCGACCGGTCATAACCGGTCGGCCTTATTCAATATTTCTCCAGCGACCATGTCCGACCGGTCATGACCGGTCGGACGTCTTCAGCAGCTTCCCAACGTGCATGGCTGACCGGTCAAGACCGGTCTGGCCTTCTTGGCCGACCGGTCAAGACCGGTCGGTAGTCTTCCTTTTTCTTTTCTTCCTTTTCTTTTCTTTCCTTTCTTCTTTTCTTCTTTGGTCCTCAAATGATCTTCATCAAAACAGTCCCAAATGAGCCCTTTTTATCTTCAATTAGGTGGAGCCCACTCTCAGTCCTGTAATTACAAAACATACATTAGATTAGCCTATAAACCATACAAACCTTTCACAATGAGTGATGAATTTGGGTTAGAATTTACACAATTAAGAGCTCAACAATTAGCCCCTTGATTTGGTTGAATTTCAGCCATCTCTCTAGTAATTTCAGGAAAATTTTGACGTTTTCTAATACGAGGCTCTCTATCAATCCCTTTAACAATTACTCCGTCACTAACAAGTCGGTTATTAAAATTCCGAGCCCAATTTGGCATGTAAATCCAAAAAGAATGAAACAAAAAGGGATTCTTCCTTCCTTCCTTTACTTCTCTCTAAGACCGAAGCACAAGGTGTCTTGCAATGGCTGAGCCAGAAGCAAGGATAGAGACCGATTTCTCCTGGTCAATAGGGGTTCAGAGAACTCCCCACCCACTCTTTGAGTCTTTTGAGAAAAGTGCAGAAAAAGAAGAAAGAGGAATAAGGTTGAGAAGAGAAATCTCTGAGCACAAGGTGATCCAAGACGGCAGAGCCGACCAATAGGAATCCAGGCGGCACAAGGCCAACCTATCAAAGATCCAAAAGGAGTCTCCACCCACTCTACAAGAGATGAATATGGTAGGAATGAGTAGGAGAAGAAGAAGAGTAAGGTTAGAATGATAAAACCTGATTTGTGACTTAAGATGCCTACTTCTTCTTCAACTTCCTAAAAATCCCTGAATTTAGACCTATGTTAGAATCCTGCAAAAATCAAAACAAAGTAAGTTAGTATTTAGAAGAAAACCTAACCTAGAAAGCAAAACAAATCCTAAACCTATCTTAACACAATCTCAACTAAAAGTTAATTCAGAAAATTCTAAAAATACCGCATAGAATTCCCCGGCAACGGTGCCAAAAACTTGTTCACTCCCCAAGTGTAGGGTTGCGAAGTAGTGATAATTCGGAAAGACCGAATATCGTTCCCACAGAGATTTATGAATGGGTATTCTCAGATTTTGTCAAAAACAACTAGTAATTAAGATCCTATTAAGAACTAAAGGTAGAAAATAATGATTTGGGTTTAAACAATGAATGTGTAAGGTAATATCAATCTAAAAAGGCACTAGAGCACCAAGGATCCACTTTTGATAAGTTTCAATGCATCAACACAACTAGATCTCACATAACTCAATCGAAATCGAATTCATATCTCTATCCGATCGGAATATAGAGCGGTTCAATCAACAATTATCTAAAACAGTTGCTCATTCATTGATTCGATTCCCACAATAATACTCAGGCCTTGGGCACACTCAATTGTGTAGGCCAAGCCTCTTTCCAATCTAGTTGAGATTCACAACCTTTGCTTTCATCAAATCCTATCACTAGACTTGATTACATCTAATGATTAGAACTCTAATTAAATCAAAATCAATCAACAAACAGCTAGTCCAGATTATAACAAAAGATAAGAACTTTAGTTGAAAGAGTTCCCACATGAAGATCGGGCCATTGTACACAAGACAATCAAAGGATCTACCATGCTCGGAGTCGATGATAGATCAATGAACTGCACAAGCATAAACAATGCTCAGAAGGTAAGCTACCAAGCTTAGAATCACTAAGAATCACATGAGCCCGGAGTCACCAAGAGATCAAAGTAAAACCAAACTAGTACTTGATTCAAACTCATATTGAACTAAAATTCTTCAATTAAAACATAAAAGGAAACCTAGGTTGCATCAATCCATCAAAAATGAATCAAAAGCTTCACCTCTTAGCTCTAGCTAAGAGGTTTTAGTTCATCTCTAACATCCTTGAACTAGAAGCCTCAAAAACATAAAAACTATTAAAACAGGAAGAAAACTAAGAAAACTTGAAGTAAAATCCGTCTCCCAAGCAATCCCCACGTCCTAGCATGCCCTGGTATGAAGGGAAGAAGTCCTTTTATAGCTTGGAGGTGTCCATTGCATAAGAAACTTCCAGATTGTGCAAGGAATTACGCACTTGCGCAGAGAATTTCGGCGCTCGATTTAGAAACTGCTGTTTACGCATGGCCGATCAGTCGCACGACCGGTCTGAGCCTGTGGACGATCGGTCGTAAAACGTCAAAATCTGTCCAGCGAGTTTTTATAAATTCCATCCTTCAATTTTTATTCAAGGACCGGTCGCACGACCAGTCTGAGGTGTGGACGATCGGTCGTACGACTGGTCGCAGATGGTCCAGAGACTTTGCACAGAGAGCTTTCTTCTGTAGAGTAACCAGACCGGTCGGACGACCGGTCCTAAGCTTTGGACGACCGGTCGTACGACCGGTCGTGGGTGGCTTTTCTCTGTCTTCTTTTCTTCTCTCCTTTGCTTCTTTCTTCTACCCTTTCATGCTTAATCTTGTGGTTTTCAATGCTTGTAAGGAGCTCTATTTAGCCTTGAATCAGTGAAATCTCCATCTTGTCCCTACAATCACAAATCATGCATTAGAGTAGTCCTTTAAACGTGTAAACCGTGCATAATGAGTGATGAATTGGGGTTAGAATATGCACAATTATGAGCTCAATAGTCATCACCTGCTTTAATTGCACCGATGACCATAGGAAGTCACATCGCAACTACCTGCCCAATCGAACAAGTAGATCTCATTTTAGATGGGTAGTACATCGACTAACTCTAGCGATAGTAGTTCATAACAAGCATCTTAAGGTAATCCGAAACTCTTCATTTATGGTTTCGAATGGTAACCATAGTCCCTTCTGTTTAGTCTTAAGTCTCAATCCGAGCTAAACTCTAATTATGTAATGAACATGATCGATATAAAGTTTTTGCAATCAGTTGTCGAATCATTCTAGAATCTATTGACTTTTCTTCAGGAGCGATCTCGATCCTGCATTTTTGTTAGTAACTGATATGCAATAAGAGCTAAATAGAAGAATTGCTCATGTACGTATAAACATGCAATACAACGTAACGGAGGAAAGACCTTTGATGCATGACAAATATAATAGAGTGCATGCCGGATAAATGCTTTGAGATATAAGAGTGATGAATTAGAGAAGGCAGATGTCCAACCATGGTCAATTCTAGGAGACAACAACCAAGTTATGTGCTTTGATGCATGAAAATGGCTAAGTACTAGGACCATTATACACTTAATTAAGCTACTTTATGCTAAAGGGTGAGGTTTAATGCTTCATAAGTTCTCAATTTAGGTATCTCAAGTTAAGGAGATGTGAAATCCGACCCGGTGTCAGTCGAATTTCACTTAATTCTTCCTGGTGTCTGTTGAGCTTGCAAAGTGATTTTCAGGATTACAAAAATGGTTGAGTGTAGGCCTTGAAATGCCTAATTGCAATTAGTTTATAATCAAAAGATAGTGATTGATGTTAAGTGAATGCTCCATTAAGAATGATGAATGAGTGTTGCGAAAGATGAATGTTGGATCAAGCAAGCTGGATGCTAGTTTAAGCAAAGTGAATGCTAAATTAAGCATAAATGAATGCTAGATTAAGGAAGATGAATGTTGAGGCATGAAGCAAGCAATAGATCCATTTTTGTTCGGATTTGCACTAATGTGATGTTCTGGTCATATCGCTGCCTGAAAATTCCAAGTAAAAATCTCAATTTTTTATTTATTCACAGATCAGCCATAATATATCATGAATATTTTACCACTCTTTGGTATTTTAGCCTAATTAGGGTATTTTAGATTTTTTGGACGGTTTAGATTCGAAGGAAACCCCTTCGTTCAAAAGATGAACTTTTTGGGAAGTGCTAAAAAATTGCGATTTATATTTCGGATGGAAAATCAGAATATTTATTGTTGAGAATTTATTTTTGTAGTTATTTTTACTGAATCCAAATGGGGTGTACTTCCTTATTTGCATAAATAACTTAAAGTAAATAAAAATAAATATGGTGTGCAATGTGTAGTGCAGGTGCAATGCAGGTGTAGTCCAGTGCAGTAATGTAGATGTGTAGTGTAGGCAAGTGCAGTGCAGGCGCATGTGTAGAGGCAGTGGGCGCATGTGGGAGAGTGAGGGAGAGAGTGGGCGCATGTGAGAGAGTGAGGGAGAGAGTGGGTGCATGTGGAATACATTCAGGGAGCGGGCGCATGTGTTTCTAGGCATGCGCCCAAGGCTTCATTCGGACTTGTCTCTCTCCCAGCATTTTGGGAATGGGCGCATGTAGAAGGGCACATACGCGTAGTACTTAGTAAATTTCGTAGTTAAAATGCCGTGGGCGCATGTGGCAGAGTACATGCGCCCAATCTTCTCTAAAACTCCACTTCTTTTAAGTTGATATGGTGAGGGAATGTGGGCGCATGTGTCTCTTAGTGTGGGTGCATGTATCCCTTCGATGCTCTCTCTCTCTCTCTCTCTCTCTCTCTCTCTCTCTCTCTCTCTAATCTCTCCACTCCGCATATATTGAGGTCATCAGGGGTCGGGGTATTTATAGTCAGGCTTCCAATGTACAGATCTAATCAGGATTAAGTAGATGGAGGTTCTAAGAGCATGTGGCACAGCCCCGGGCGCTTGTGCTTTTGGAGATTGAGAAATGGAGCTCTGGGCACATATAAGCATGCCCCAGGCGCATGTCCCTCTTGGTAGCTTCTAGACTTAGAATTTTTTAGCCTTTTAGGTCAACTGCATGTTAAATAGCACTTGTGCGTCTCCACGAAAATGGCCATAACCTCTTCATTACAAATTCGATCTGGATGCTCTTATACTCATCAGAAAGATATTTCGCTGATCTATGCAATGAAACTATCATGATTACATTTAGAGGCTTCTTTTATCTTCAAAAGTGGGCCATAAGTGATCAATGTCATCAATAATCTACGGTCTTCAGTGAACAATTCATATCTTCTTCTTTACAACTTGGAATTAGATAATGTTGGACTTGTTGAAATCGTGACTTGGTAAGAATTCCCATGACATATTATTTTCTTCGAACGTATATTACTTGCCCAATCATCCTCTGATTGGAAGTAATCTCTTTACTGATATCAGTTCTCGGACTTAGAAAAATTCAGGTTTCAAGCTCTGACTGTTCACCCTAATGGACAGGTACCTTTTTAAGAGTCAAAGTCACTAATTCTAGAGCATTTTAGCGTCTCATCATGCTATTAAATGAGCGGGTCAGGTAGTGGAAGATCAAATGCCGTTAACTTCGATAGTTCCTTCCTAATTTAGATCCTTTAGTTGGCTCCTAGGAGGGGAAAAAACATACTTTGGGGTGTGCAGGCATAAATATGTATTGCACAAAGTCCAAATTTTGAGTTTAGGGGTTTTTGGACCTTTCGGATCATTTAACAGAAACACAACTGTCCAGATCGGCTCCAAAATAATAGTTGTGGTTTTTTGTTACAATTGCGCGGGCCACTTAGGGTTAGGGGTGCGCTGACGCTCTACTGCATTTTTGTCTCTCTGGGTCTGTTGCTGACTTTAACTGATATATTCGAGTTGTCACTTCTTTTTTATCATCGGCAATATTTTAAGGCCCAACAAGTGCCCCTTGGTACGCTGCGTTTGGTGTTTATGCTTAACCAGTGTAGTGCACTGGTTTTAGGCTTGAGTATATAAACCAGACCCAACTCAACCATTTTTTTCATTTTTTTAGCAGAGGAGTGCATTTTTTCCCTATTCGATTCTGTGGATTTCATCTGATTGTTGTCCTGCCATTGAGGTATAAGGATCTTCCGATTTCGCAGCCGCTACTTTGGTATCGATACATCGTGAAGGCAAAAAACTGATTTAACTTGCTTTTGTTAAATTGGAATTTCAAGCCTTCTAATCTTGTTATCTTTTTTTGATATCTTCCAATAGTACTTCCATCTTCGTCACTTCCTTCTTAATTATGCTGACTTGGTTTACAGCGTAGCAGATTTGTTGTGGTGTGGGGTTACTTTCACTCGTTGTTGATCCCTTGGAGTATTTGACCAATAGGTGTATGAATCCCTAGTCCTGACTTTCCAATGATGTTGATGGAAGATCCATAGAATTCTCTAACTGGTGTTGGTGACAGCTAGACATAATCTTGTAACAAGTGATAATAAAAGATGTATAGAATCTCGTAGGTGTCGATAGCGGCAGATATATATGATCCAGCAGCTAGGGATGACGGTAGATATATATAATTCAATAGCTAGGGATGACGACAAATATATATAATGTAGTAGCTGGGGATACTGGTAGATATATATAATCCAATAGCTGGGGATGACGGTAGTGACCTAAGAGTTAAGGTCTAATGGCTTGCATGTCCCTGCACCCTTTGTGATGATTGAAGAAATAAGAGGTACGGAAAACCTTTCCCTAGGCCTACTAGAATACTAAAGTTGGCTGTTGGACTTGATCTTGATGCTACTTTCGTCGCTGTTTTGTCTTCTTAAACTTCTTTTGCTCTATATTTTCTTGATGTGCTCTATCTGGAGAGATGAAAGACACAAGTATCTTGCACGAGTTTATATGATAACTTTGAGATTTACGATGTGATTTTTAAGTTTAAATGACAATATGATGATCATACTATTATGCTATTGTAATCATGCTTTATGTAACAATTTATGATTTCATGTTTATGTAATGTGTGGGTGTGTTGTGATAATTTGAATGACAATAACAAGCAAAGTGATAAATGAATCAAGAGATATGTATATGCAATAAGGAAAATGCATTGAAAGAAGATAAGTGTTGGATAAGATCACTTCCCTTTTTACTATGCCAGTGCTCATTTGTATGTCATTCCTTTGGTGAATATATAAGCTTATTATGCCTCTATGCTCGCCTCCAGAGATGTAATAGGAAGTCCCACATCTTGACAACATAAGATTCAGTTATACTCGTGACATGGAGTATTGGGTCTTATTATAATCGATCATTGCTCGAAAGATTAAATTCAGTTTAGACTCAATGACGTGGAGTATTGTACGGTCTTTTTAACCTCGTAACCTAATTAAGATGCCACCCAGTTGCCTCTCAGATCTATTTTACTGCGAGTCTGGAGACTTTATGGGACCTACCATGCAAATCATAATGCTGGGCGTAGTTTTCTGCAACTTGCACTAATGAGAATGTTATGGGGAGGAGGTCCTTAAAAACATGTTTGTGCTTCAGTCAGTTTCTACATCTGGTGACCAATCTTTTACTTCTCATGATCCTTTTAAGCAGAATTCGATGAGACGTCCTTCAAGGATTTAAGTCTTACGGTGACACTTTGTTCCAAGGTATCGTGCGTCGGAATTGAGTATTTCTTCTGTCGGCTCTATTTCTTTTCCCATGGTGAGTTGTTTATTACAGATGGTGGATGGTTGGAAGAACTCATTTAACATCTACTAACCTTCACATTCTCTATTGCTATTGGTATCCCTATTTCATTTCTCTTAGTGGTTATACTCCAAATAAATTGTGGATGGCGGTTTCCAATCTTCTTTCGCCTCTTCAAAGAAACACAGAGGCTGATAGTTGGAGGCCCCTCCTTTTAGCTCCAGTAATGGAAAAATTCTCTGCTCTTTTATAGTGATGTGTAAAGGGCTACCCCCTGGGTGTGCGAGGGCGACAATCAAGTTTGTAAGGACTCCACTTGTATATTCTTTTGTCTGGAGATGTATATGATTGTACTTCCTCGAAAACAGCGGACATGACAGGTGGTGACACGACAACAACTTTGGCTTATGTACTTTGTATTTGGTCGTTGGTTAACTGATGGCTAATCGAGAATCACCATATTATAATCTACAAAGATCTGAAACGCATGCCTTGTGTCAACCATAGCTTGATAGTTTGAGCACATTATTTGGTTCCTTCACTAGTGTGGGTCGACACTATTGTAAAAGAAGACAAGAGTAGATCCCCTTGATAAACACCTTGGGTATTGTTGAGCTCAATATCCTTTCTGATGTTGTAGGTCATATCTATCCTCCCTCCTTTGAAAGACTTGGAGGTCAACGAGAAGGCGGTGTTAAAAGTCCTGGGATCGACTTGTCTGTAGTCAACCATTTCATCCCAACTTTCTACGAGTTTACTGTATGCCTGGCTACTACGAAGAATTTGAAGAGGAGCATCGAGAATGTTCAGATCATTTTGCTGCTATTAAAGAATAAGCCCTTCATCTTCAGGCAGAAGAGGTAAGCCTAGGCTCCAACTTGACACATTTGGATATTCAATTATCTGAGTGTTGTGCATCTTTCTAGCAACTAGCAGTGGAGCAGACTACGGTGTAGGCATAAATTGATGAGTTGTCTCAACCTTTTAGAGGCACTCCGGACTTGGCTCGAGTGCTTGTTGAAGTAAAGGTCGCAATATTAATCACTTAAGATAATGTATCCAATCTCTTGAAGAAATACATTTTCAAACTCAACCTTTGAAGCTTTTTGTTTCTTTATCTTTCTATCACTTTCCAATTAATACCTATCATTGAGAGAAGATACATGAATGTTTCGTATTTGTATTTGCAACAATATTATCATGCTTGTGTTTGTGTGCTTTCATGCTTCTTTAACTAGCATAGGTGGATGAATGAATGGATAGAGAATGTAATAGATAAATAAAATGGATGGATAAATGAATGAAATAGATAAATATAATAAATGTTTTGTTGAATTTACTTCCCTTTGGTTTTGTCGCTTTAATCTATGCATCACCACCTCGTTAGAATACAATGCCATTTCAATTTGGTCTTCAAGGTTGCTTGGCCAACGTTTTGCCCTTCATGACATTTAAGTGTTGCATTGTGATTGTAGAATTGAGTACATGCATCACGAAATATTTCCATGCAAAGATATCCATGCTTTCTTTCGGCGGCTGGGCATGCTGGTCCACGTCCTTCTCAGGGATGTTCATACTTAGATATGTGTTTCGTGGCTCCTTAAGCATTCTTGGTTGTGACACTTCGACTGTCTCTTCTGAATTGGCCTTATCTACAAAGCTGATTGTTACCAGGCTTACCTGTCGTACATCTGGGCTTGCCCCTAGACCTTTCCTCTTCTTATAGACTTTGTCGTTTCCCTTGTATGACTCGTTAGCTTCAAATACCAAAGACCTATGGCTTGCATGATCTTCCTATTCTCCTCGCTTTATCTTCCCACCTTGACGGGTTGTGATCCTTCTTGAGGGCTCGCCATCTCTTTTCTGCTAAAGGTTGTGCTGTTTGAGACCGAGTGAAATGTGCATTGAAGGCTTACATCATTGAAGGTGGAAGGTTCGACTGGCTTGACAATTGCCTATCTTTTAAGCACTCAGGTCTCGAGGTATCCATCTGGCTAGAACCGACTGAATGATGATCTTGATTCGTGATGTGACCTTGTGAATGGCTCTTCCTTGTAACATAAGCTTAAATATAAGTCTGTTTGAAGAATGATCTAGCTTCTATGAGCTAAAGAATAGTTTATTTTTTTTGTATAGACTAAAGAGTAACACCTTCTGAGGACTAATCCTAACCCACAATGTGGATCAAAGGACACCTCCACTTGTAATATACATTAAAGGATAATATTGTCTAAAGAATAATTCCAGGTGCAACATGAAATAGCTAATGATTTCAGCTATGATACGGGTTGGAAGATAATTCCCTTTCTGATGGAAACTGAGGAACAATACTACCTTGTGGTGTGGGTGAATAAGCTGAAGAATAATATTTCTTGTGATGTGGGCTGAAGAATAATTTTCCTTTAAATATATACACCAAAGAAATGATTCATATTCTTAGAATAACCCATTCTCACGATGTGAATTAAGGAGCGATCCTATATCAAATATGATTAAGTTCATGTGCAAAATAAAGAAATGAATGGTTACATAAGTGACACAAAGAAGCAAATAATTCTATAAGAGGTGCAAAGAGGCTAATGATTCCATATGCAATATACGGCTGTTCACTCCCCAAGTGTAAGGTTGCGATGTAGTAATAATTCGGAAAGACCGAGTATCGTTCCCACAGAGATTTATGAATGGGTATTCCCAGAATTTAACTAAAACAACTAATAATTAAGATTTTATTAAGAACTAAAGCTGAAAAATAATGATTTGGGTTTAAATAGTGAATGTGTAAGGTAATATCAATCTAAAAAGGCACTAGAGCGCCAAGGATCCACTTTTGATAAGTTTCAATGCATCAACACAACTAGATCTCACATAACTCAATCGGAATCGAATTCATATCTCTATCCGATCGGAATATAGAGCGGTTCAATCAACAATTATCTAAAACAGTTGCTCATTCATTGATTCGATTCCCATAATAATACTCAGGCCTTGGGCACACTTAATTGTGTAGGCCAAGCCTCTTTCCAATCTAGTTGAGATTCACAACCATAGCTTTCATCAAATCCTGTCACTAGACTTGATTACAACTAATGATTAGAACTCTAATTAAATCAAAATCAATCAGCAAACAGCTATTTCAGATTATAATAAAAAGATAAGAACTTTAGTTGAATAAGTTCCCACATGAAGATCGGGCCATTGTACACAAGGCAATCAAAGGGTCTACCATGCCCAAAGTCGATGATAGATCAATGAACTACACAAGCATAAACAATGCTCAGAAGGTAAGCTACCAAGCTTAGAATCACTAAGAATCACATGAGCTCGGAGTCATCAAGAGATCAAAGTAAAACCAAATTAGTACTTGATTCAAACTCATATTGAACTAAAATTCTTCAATTAAAATATAAAAGGAAACCTAGGTTACATCAATCCATCAAAAATAAATCAAAAGCTTCACCTCTTAGCCCTAGCTAAGAGGTTTTAGTTCATCTCTAACATCCTTGAACTAGAAGCCTCAAAAACATAAAAACTACTAAAACAGGAAAAAAACTAAGAAAACTTGAAGTAGAATCCGTCTCTCAAGCAATCTCCACGTCCTAGGATGCCTTGGTATGAAGAGGAGAAGTTCCTTTTATAGATTGGCGCGGAAGATTCCAGATTTAGCAAGGAATTACGCAATTGCGCAGAGAAAATCGGAGCTTTGAGTGCAATCTGTTACGCTGACGACCGGTTGCATGATCGGTCGAAGCTCATGAACGACCGGTCGCACGACCGGTCTCAAAACCTAAAAAATAGTCCAGTGAGTTTTTTGTTTCTGGACACCTCTCGACCGTCTGGCGACCGGTCTGGTGACCGGTCTAGCTGTGTAGACCTGTCTGGCGACCGGTCTTGGGACAGGTCTTGGGACAGGTCTTGGGACAGGTCTTGAGACAGGTCTTGGGACAGGTCTTGGGACAGGTCTTGAGACAGGTCTAGGGACAGGTCTTGAGATAGGTCTTGAGACAGGTCTTGGGACAGGTCTTCCATATTTTCTTCTCTTTCTTTCTTCTTCTTTCCTCCACATTTTGTCACTTGTTATGTTAATCTTCAATGCATACAAAGTACTCTTTTGACTATGAATTAGTGAAGTCTCCCTCTCATTCCTACAATCACAAATCCATGCATTAGATTAGTCTTTAAATATGTAAACTGTGCATAATGAGTGATGACTTGGGGTTAGAATATGCACAATTAAGAGCTCAACAACGGCGACGAACGATTTCACATGCGGTATGATGCGACGAATGATTCCAGATGCAATATGCTGTGTTAAATGATTCCTTGTACGATGTGAAGATGCGAATGATTCCTTATACGATAAGCAAGAATGAATAACTTTTCTATACGATGTGAAGAGCTAAATGGCTCCTTATGTGATAATTAGGGACAAATAATTCCTTATGCGGTATGAAGAACTAAGTAGTTTCATGCGTGATACCAAGAGCTGAATGATTCCTTATACTATACAGAGAGTTGTATGATTCCTTATATGATACAGAGAGTTGTATGATTCCATATGCGATATGGAGAGCTGCATGATTCCATGTACGATACGAGGAGCTCCCTTTTGAAAATACGATATTAGGTCTACCATTGCTTTATAAGAGAAGGTTCAGTTTATACTCGTGACCTGGAGTATTATACGAGATTTAGTTTAGGCTCATGACATTGAGTATTATATTAGGACTACTGGCTTGCCCCTGGTGTATCCGACTCATCGTCTTACAAAATAATGTTCTCCAGGGAACTAAGCACATAAGGGAGTAACATCACATATAAATACTTAAATTTATAAAGGTATCTTGTTGAAGAATGATTCCATGCCCTAAAATACATGTAAATGGCTATCTAACCATAGTCTTCAATCGTATACTCTCATTACGAGATTATTCCTAAAAGAAGGCCGATGATGCTCTGATATGAGCTGATATATATTATAATGCCTTAACTATCTTCATACAAAGTCATATATGTAAGGGACCATCAAATCTAAACCACTCCCATATAGAGTACGAGAATTCCATAGAGATAACAATAAAACCATGATGAGATAATATGGAGGCATTACACCTTGTGTAGATCTTCTATAGAATGTGCTCCTCCTCTCTAATTAGATTGATCGTAAATTTTGAAGATATGATTACGATTAGATATCTGAAATTCATGATTAATACTAGCATCATTGGATGATTAGGATGACGAAGAGATTTAGTTTGATCGTGTGATGCAGATATTTGATTCATGGGATGTTGAGATCTTGCTCGATGATATGGTGATTTCATTTTGATCTTAATTGATGTAAAGATTTCGTTCTCATATGGGATTTCATCTTGATATGGATCCTTCATATTTGATCTAATTGATTGATTGATCTTCATGTGGTTCAGTTTAACCTCATGCTCTGGAGGGATGTGGTGTAGTTTAGCCTCATACCCTAGAGGGATCTAGTGCAGTTTAACCTCATACCCTGGAGGGATTTGGAGTAGCATAACCTCATACCCTAGAGGGATCTGGTGCAGTTTAACCTCAACCCTAGAGGGATCTTGTATATTTTAACCTCATACAGTGGAGGGATCTAGTGTAGTTTAACCTCATACCCTGGAGGGATCTGGTGTAGTTTAGCCTCATACCTTAAAGGCATCCGGTGTAGTTTAACCTTATACCCTGGAGGGATCTAGTATAGTTTAGCCTCATACCCTGGAGGAATCTAGTTCAGTTTAGACCCGTAGCCTGAGGTATTTTAGAATTTCTCAACTCGTTTAGACCCGGAGTGTAAGGGTATATTTATTTCTCAACTCATTTAGACCCGGAGCACAAGAGTATATTTATTTCTCAACTCGTTTAGACCTGGAGCGTAAGGGTATATTTATTTCTCAACTCATTTAAACCAAGAGTATAATGATATATTTATTTCTAAACTCATTTAGACCTAGAGTGCAAGGGTATATTTATTTCTCAACTTGTTTAGACCCGGAGTGTAAGGGTATATTTATTTCTCAACTCGTTTAGACACGGAGTGTAAGGGTATATTTGAATTATACTGAGTCGCTAGGTTTCACCCAGGCATCTAACACTTACGTGGCCTAGCAAGTCAGCCAACAATTTTCTTTTCCGTCCACTCTTTTAGTTTTCGAGTCGACGGTTACTTTGATTGTTACTTTGATTATCAAGTTGATAGCTGTTTTAGCTGCTTCTCTGGCTATTTAAATTTACCACCACTTCAAATGTTGCTTTAGTTTTCGTGACAATAGCTGTTTTGGCTTTTACTTTAATTACTCATTCGCTTGATGAGGAAACCTGTTACTTGCCCCCTATGATATTGTTCGCTTCCCCAAGTGTAGGGTTGCGATGTAGTAATAAACTCGGTAAGACCGAGGTCGATCCACAGGGATTTATATAGGAATTCACAAACACTTCCAATAGCTTCTATTGAAAAGCTAACAACCAGATTTGAGAAGATTGATGTAAATAGCAATTTTGAACTTAAACTGAAGTAATCAATTAATAAAAGGCACTAGGAGTTAAAGGATCCACTTGTAGCAATCCTTGATGCTCAATTCGCTGTGGTTTCTCACTTTCTCAACTAGAATCGAAATTAAGATCTATCTAGTTGGATGATAGAGCAGTTAAACCAAACAATCTGCCATATGTACGAGCCATGTGTATGATTCATTCAATGCAAGCTAGGACGAGCATACTCAATTGCATAGGTCAGTCCCAATTCCAATAGACTAAGTTCACAATCATAACCATCATTAAGGCCTGTCACAAGACAAAGTTAGATCATGATTTGAACCTGATTCGAATCACATACACAGTCCACATTGTTGAGCTCCTAATTGTGCATATTCTAACCCCAATTCATCACTCATTGTGCGAGGTTTGCTTGATTTATAGATGAATCTAATGCATGTTTTGTGACTACAGGATTGAGAGTGAACTCCACCCATTTGAAGATGAAAAGAGCATGTTAGGACCTTAGATGAAGACCCAAAGGAGGACCGAAGCAAAGGAGAAAGTAAAGAAGGAAGAAAGCAGAAGAAAGAAAGAAAGAAAACAAGAAGAAAAGAGGCTGACCGGTCATGACCGGTCGGCCAAGGAAGCCAGACCGGTCAGTGACCGGTCAGCCATACACGTTGGGAAGCTAATGAAGACGTCCGACCGGTCATGACCGGTTGGACATGGTCGCTGGAATTTCAATGAAGAGGACCGACCGGTCATGACCGGTCGGTCAGTGTTGCTGGATTAACATTGAACAAGGCCGACCGGTCATGACCGGTTGGCTATGCTTGCTGGAATAACCATTCATTGAGGCCGACCGGTCGTGACCGGTCGGCCATGCATAAGAACTTAGAAGTTTCTAAATACAACCCGATTTTCTCTGCGCTGCGTAAGTCTTACGCAATTTCTCGATTCTTCCGAAGTTGTGGAGCCTCCAGACTATAAAAGGACACCTAGGGTCGTTCCTAAGGTATCCTAGAAGGGTTCAAGCGAGGTTGGAGGCTGTAGAAGTGGATATTGGAGTTTCACAACTCCTTTTGGTTTGGTTTGCTGTTTTCATGCTTTTTGTAGTTGTTTCATGTTTCCTTGGATCATGAGCAGCTAAACCTCTTAGCTAGGGCTAAGAGGTGAAGCTTGTAGTGGATCCAAGATGTTTTAATTCGTAGTTAAGTGGTTTTAAGTGTGGAATTCATGATTATGAACTAAGGTTTGAAGTTTATACAAGCTTTTGAGTAGTTTTTCTTAGTCTTATGATGACTCATGGATGTTTGGGAGAATTACTTAATTGCTTAATTGGTTTGTGACGGTCTAGACCTGTATGATCCGAGGAATCGGAGTGCGCTCTAGTACTATGATCTTCATAAAGGAACTTCCTACCAAAGTTCTATTTTTCTGTTTTTTTCTGGAATATGTATGGACTGTGCATGTGATTTGAATCCAGTTCAAATCCTGATCTAGCCTTGTCTTGTGACAGGACTTGAGGATGGTTATGATTGTGAACTAGACCTTTTGAAAATGGGAATGACCTATGCAATTGAGCATGCTCAGATCAGCCTGCATTGAGTGAATCTTATGCATAGAACTTACATATTACAGACTGTTTGGTTTAACAGCTCTATCATCCGACTAGATAGACCTTAATGTCGATTCTAGTTGAGAGAATGAGAAACCACAGCGGATTGAACATCAAGGATTGCTACAAGTGGATCCTTGAACCCCTAGTGCCTTCTCATAATTAGTTACTTTCAATTTAATTCAACTTTTGTTACTCATATCAATTTCATACAAGAATCTGGTTAGTAGATTTCAATAGACACTTGTGGATGAGTTTGTGAAATCCTACATAAGTTCCTGTGGATCGACCTCGGTCTTACCGAGATTATTACTACATCGCAACCCTACACTTGGGGAAGCGAACAAGTTTTTGGCGCCGCTGCCGGGGATTTTTTCGGTTTTCACAAATTTCTGAAATTAGTATCTATTTAGGATTTTTAGGATTTTAGGACTAACTTAGTTTATTTATTTGATTTTTCTTTTCAGGGATTCTAGGAAGCTGAAGAAGATACAAGGATTTTTAAGTGCGAATCAGGTTCTATCTTTCTAAACCTTACTCTTCTCCTTCTCCTATTCTTTCCTATCTTATTCATCTCTTGTAGAATGGGTGGAGACTCCTTTTGGATCTCTGAAAGGTCGGCCTTTTTGCCACCTGGATTCCTATTGGTCGGCTCTGCCGTCTTGGATCACCTTGTGCTCAGAGATTTCTTTTCTCATCTCTACTCCTCTTTCTCCTTTTTCTGCACTTTTTTCTCAAAAGATTCAAAGAGTGGGTGGGGAGTTCTCTGAACCCCTATTGACCAGGAGAAATCGGTCTCTATCCTTGCTTCTGGCTTAGCCATTGCAAGACACCTTGTGCTTCGGTCTTAGAGAAAAGTAAATAAAAGGGAGGAAGAATTCTTCTTTCTTTCTGTTTCTTATTTTTGGTTTTGCATGCCACATTGGGCTCGGGATTCCAATAACTGACTCATAAGTGAAGGGGGGATAGTAGAAGGAATTGATAGAGAACCACGTGCTAGGAGACATCTAGACTCTCTAATTTTATCTGAAAATATGGCTGCAAATCAACCTAACCCGGTCCAAAATCAAACTGAAACAGGGGAGAATGTGGTTGAGAATGTTCCCCGACCTAGGACTTTACGTGATTTCTTGCAACCTGCAAGAACGAGCACTCCCTCATGCATAGTATTTCCACCAAATGCAGGGAACGTAGATTTGAAACCGGGAGTGATTCAACTTCTCCCTAAATTCCATGGATTAGATAGTGAAAGTGCTTATCAACACCTTAAAGAGTTTGACGAGGTAATCACCACCATGCACTTTGCAAACGTAACGGAAGATGTGGTGAGACTCAAATTCTTCCCTTTCACTCTTAAAGATAAAGCTAAGGGTTGGCTTTATGCATTGAGGCCAAGATCAATTGGTGCATGGACTGATATGCACAGAGAGTTCATAAAGAAATTCTTCCCTACTTACAAAACGAATATGTTGAAGCGCCTTATCATGAACTTTGCTCAAAAGGAAGATGAAACCTTTTTCTAATGTTGGGAGAGGTTTAAGGACCTATTAAACGCATGCCCACATCATGGCTATGAAATTTTGGAGGTTATAAGCTTTTTCTATGAAGGACTGACTTCACCCATGCGCCAATTTGTAGAGATGATGTGTAATGGGGAGTTCATGAATAAGGAAGCTGATGAAGCATGGGATTATTTGGAAGAATTGGCTGAGAGTGCACAGTCTTGGGACACATCTAAACCAACAAATTCCAAGACTGGTCAACAAAAGGAAAAGGGAGGAATGTATGTCTTATCAGAAGAAGATAGCATAAGTGCCCGGTTGGCTAGCCTCACAAGAAAGGTCGAAGCCATGGAATTAAGGAAAGGAGAAACAATCAACCCCACTGACGTTGAAACTATTTGTGGAATTTGTGCTGGAAATCAACATGCTACACAAGATTGTCCCACAATTTCAGCAATCCAAGGCATCTTACAAGAACAAACAAATGCCATAAACAGTTATCAACAACAATATGGTGCTCCAAACTCAAACACGTTTAATCCTAATTGGAAGAACCATCCCAACTTCAGTTGGAGGAATGGACCCAATGCAAATGCAAACAACACTCCAAAAGTATCACTAGAAGAGATGTTGGGTACATTCGTATCGGTCCAGAATGAGTATAACAAGACAAATTCTCTAAAAATAGATGGGTTCATGCAAGAGCAATTGAAATTCAATCAAAATTCAGCTCAAGCCATCAATGAATTGAAAACATCTCTGGCTAGAGGTGAATCTCACCTTAGTGTTAGAGAGAAGGGTACACTTCCTGCTCAACCTCTTCCTAACCCAAGGACCCAGTATGAGATACAAGATGCAAGCTCATCCTCCCACCATACGGAACATGTCCAAGCTATCACCACTTTGAGAAGTGGGAAAGAAATTGACAAATCTAATCCGGTGAAGGCTCCAAAGCCTAAGGATCCAGAAATTCCCAAAGAGGATGATAGCCCAAACAATATCCCACAAGAGAAAGAACCGGAAAGACAATACAAACCGGTTGCCCCATTTCCACAAAGGTTGATTTCACCTAAACCTTTAGATAAAAATCTGGAGATTTTAGAAGTATTTAAGCAGGTGAAGATCAACATCCCGTTGTTGGATGCAATAAAACAAATACCATCTTATGCCAAATTTCTAAAGGAATTGTGTACAGTCAAAAGGAAACACAACGTTCACAACAAAGTTCTTTTGACTGAGAATTTGAGCGCCATCATCAAACAAGAGGTGCCCTAAAAATACAAGGATCCGGGTAGTCCAACCATCTCATGCATCATAGGAGACTACCGGATCAAACAAGCCCTACTCGACTTGGGGGCAAGTGTGAATCTCATTCCATATTCGGTCTACGAACAACTTGGGTTAGGTGAATTGAAACCCACCAAAACCACACTCCAACTTGCTGATAGATCCATCCGGATACCGAGAGGAATGATAGAGGATGTTCTAGTCCAAGTTGATAAATTCTACTACCCAGTAGATTTTATTGTCTTGGACACACATCCCGTGATAGGCACCGGTGCTCAAATTCCCGTCATACTTGGACGACCATTTCTAGCTACCTCAAATGCCATTATCAATTGTAGAAACGGACTTGTACAAATGTCCTTTGGAAATATGACCCTTGAGCTTAACATATTTGATTTATGCAAACAACCACGGGAGGTTGATGATGATGTCCACGAATTAAACATGATTGAATCATTCGTGGAGGATACAATCCCCTTGTCACTATCTTTCGACCCTTTGGAGGCATGTGTGGCCCATTCTCATGAGATAAATGATGACACAAATACAAGAGATGGATGCCATTCTAGATGTGATGTCAGTGCTTGAGAATAAAAGATGGAGGGCCCCAATTGAACCTTTGCCTGTAAATGAGAACAAGGCCCTCCCATCCAACATCAAGGCACCAAAACTCGACCTAAAACCATTGCCAAGTGAGCTAAAATATGTTTATTTAGGTCGAGATGAGACATATCCAGTGGTGATTTCTTCCCACTTGGATGAGGAACAAGAGAGTAGGCTAATAGCCACTCTATTAGAGCACAAGAGTGCCATTGGATGGTCAATTGCGGATCTCAAAGGCATAGACCCACTGATTTGTACTCACCGCATACACCTTGAGGAAAATGCAAAGACATCCCGGCAACCACAAAGACGACTAAATCCAAACATGAAGGATGTGGTTAAGGCCGAAGTGGTGAAACTATTGGATGTAGGTATCATTTACCTAATATCCGATAGCCAATGGGTGAGTCCAACCCAAGTGGTGCCTAAGAAATCCGGAATAACCATCGTAGCTAATGCCAATAACGAACTCGTGCCAACTAGAGTCACTACCGGTTGGAGAATGTGCATTGACTACAGGAAGCTAAACACTGTCACGAGGAAAGACCACTTCCCCCTACCATTTGTTGATCAGATTTTAGAACGGTTGGCGGGTCATTCCCACTTTTGCTTCCTTGATGGCTATTCAGGGTACAACCAAATAGAAATTGCCCGTGAAGACCAAGAAAAGACTACATTCACATGTCCATTCGGCACTTTCGCCTATCGACGGATGCCGTTTGGACTATGTAATGCCCCTGCCACCTTTCAACGTTGTATGATGAGCATCTTTTCTGACATGGTAGGGACCATTCTCGAAGTCTTCATGGATGATTTTTCCGTATTCGGTTGTAGCTTTGATGAGTGCCTTGAGCACTTGAAATCTGTGCTGAAAAGATGTGAAGAGAAGAACCTTGTGCTGAATTGGGAGAAGTGTCACTTCATGGTTCAAAAGGGAATTGTACTTGGTCACATCGTTTCACAAAATGGAATTGAGGTAGATAAAGCGAAAATTGATCTTATCTCTAACCTTCCACCACCCAAAAGCATACGAGATGTACGGTCCTTTTTAGGACACGCAGGATTTTACAGAAGGTTCATAAAGGACTTCAGTTCACTCTCAAGCCCTTTATGTAACCTACTTCAAAAGGAAAATTCATTCGAGTGGAATGAAGAATGTCAAAAGGCCTTTACCACCCTTAAAGGTATGTTGACATGCGCTCCAATAATGCAACCACCTGATTGGAGCCTTCCTTTTGAGATTATGTGCGATGCTAGCGACTATGCTATTGGGGCCGTGTTAGGCCAAAGAAAAGATAAAAAGCCATGTGTCATCTACCATGCAAGTAGAACCCTAAACTCAGCCCAAGCAAACTACACCACTACTGAAAAGGAACTTTTAGCCGTAGTTTTTGCCTTGGACAAGTTTAGGTCCTACTTGATTGGATCCAAGATCATTATATTCACTGATCATGCCGCGCTTAAGTATCTTCTTTCTAAGAAGGATGTTAAACCACGGTTGTTAAGATGGATCCTTCTACTCCAGGAATTCGACATAGAAATACGTGATAAGAAAGGAGTAGAGAATGTAGTAGCTGACCACCTCTCTCGACTTGTCCTCACTGATTCCCCTGAAACGACTGCAATCAATGACATGTTCCCTGATGAACAACTTTTTGCTGTTTCCCAATTGCCATGGTATGCGGACAATGCTAACTATCTTGCTATAGGTACAATTCTTACATATTGGAAAAAGCAAGATAAGGATAGATTCTTCTCGGAGGTGCGAAAATTCTTATGGGACGACCCATACTTATTCAAGTATTGTCCCGATCAAATCATAAGGAGATGTGTCTCAGATGATGAGCAACAAAGTATCATCTCCTTCTGTCATTCTCAAGCATGTGGTGGCCACTTTTCGGCTAAAAGGACCACAGCGAAAATTCTGCAATGTGGGTTTTATTGGCCCACTATGTTCAAAGACACACATGAGTTTTGCAAAGCATGTGTACCTTGTCAGAAATTAGGGGGAATCTCCCGTAGAAATATGATGCCACTCAATCCCATCTTAATAATCGAAATTTTTTATTGTTGGGGCATCGATTTCATGGGCCCATTCCCATCTTCTTTTGGAAACCTATACATATTGCTTGCCGTCGACTATGTTTCCAAATGAGTCGAGGCCATCCCTTGCCGGAATAATGACCATAAAACGGTCATTCGATTTTTAAAAGAAAATATTCTTTCTCGGTTTGGAACGCCTCGAGTCATCATAAGTGATGGAGGGTCTCACTTTTGCAATCGCCCTTTTGAATCCTTAATGAAGAAATATGGCGTAACACACAAAGTGAGCACTCCCTATCACCCACAAACTAGTGGACAAGCTGAGATATCCAATAGGGAGATTAAACACATTCTAGAGAAAACGGTGAATCCCGATCGCAAGGATTGGTCACTTCGGCTTACCGATGCGCTTTGGGCTTACCGTACTGCCTTTAAAACCCCTATTGGAATGTCTCCCTATAGACTTGTCTATGGGAAGGCTTGTCACTTGTCTGTGGAGTTGGAACATAGGGCATATTGGGCTATTAAGAAGATGAATTTCAATTCTGACAAGGCAAGCTCGTTACGCAAACTACAATTGAATGAACTTGCAGAAATCGGAAATGAAGCTTATGAGAATGCGAGAATTTACAAGGACAAAATGAAGATATTCCATGATAAGAATATTCTTCGCAAGACATTCACGATCAATCAAAAAGTCCTCATGTATAATTCTCGCTTACATCTATTTCCGGGAAAATTGAGATCTCGATGGACCGGTCCCTACATTGTGCAAACTGTCTATCCATATAGGACTATCGAGCTATTGAATCCAAGGAACGGCAACATTTTTAAAGCAAATGGGCAGCGATTAAAGCCGTTCTTTGAGAAATTCCCTTCAGAAGGTATGTCCATACCTCTGAATGATCCTGTGTATCAGGATGATTGATCTCCTAGTCTGATGGAGGTATAGAGTAGTTAGGATTAGGATTTTGCTGCTTTTGTTTTCTTTTTCATAGGTTTGTTAGAAGGAGGAAGATTTCCACTTTTCACTCTCTCAGGTACTATCATTCCTCACTCCCTTTTATTTTCAAATTGCTCTCATGTTTTGCTCATTGCACATCTTTTACATTGAGGACAATGCAAGATTTGGTTGGGGGGTGTAGGATCACTTGGATGAATCCAGCGTTTTGCAACATTTCAAGCAATCATGTGGAAATTTTTTTCGATTTTTCAAAAATTCGAAACTCTTTTGGAAAACACCGATTCTATGCATTCAAGTTGATATGAGCATAAGAGGAGGAGATATGAAGTGTATGGGGCTGGATGTCTGGAATCTCTCATAGCATAATGGTTTTATATGTGAACTCCCCTATTTTTGTGATTGATAGAAAATCTGAACACTTTTACACCTAGTTCACATTACACAATTTTCATGAGTTGAAGGGATTATGTGATTTATGGATTAGCTAGACTGTGAATTAAGGTGTTGAGAAATCAGGCCGGGGTACTTTGTCCATCCTTGTCCATGGGAAAACAATGAAAGATATGGATTTTTAAAAATCCTATCTAATTTAAAAAGAAAAAGGAAAAGGAAGGATGAAATTGGGAATGAAGGAAAAATGGTGGAAAATTCCGATTAGGGCTACCTACTACCAACCGGGGGATGGTCTACCCGTAACCAAAGCCGGAAATGGGACGTAGTGTGAAAGTCGTCGGAAGGACGGTAAGGCAAATTCCTGCCATTGGCTTGATGTGGCTCTATGTACCTTGAGTTCTATAGTCTACTGGATCTATAAAGAAGATAATCCTAGAAACTCGTGAGATGAATTTTCACTACACACACTAGGTTGAATTTGTTCAAGTCCTTCTATTTATCAACCAATCAGCAGGAATTTCATATGAATGCTTATTATGTTTTGAGGATTTACGGTTTTAACCTTTGACGCCTAATCTTTCTGAATCTTACACTTATGAACCTTGGAATGTATAGAAGGATGGTTTCTGAAAGAGAGTTGAGTTTTGAAGAATGGGATTAGTTTCACGCATGTTTTGCTCGGGACTAGCAAAATGCTGGTTGGGGGGTGTGTTGAGCTCCTAATTGTGCATATTCTAACCCCAATTCATCACTCATTGTGCGAGGTTTGCATGATTTATAGATGAATCTAATGCATGTTTTGTGACTACAGGATTGAGAGTGAACTCCACCCATTTAAAGATGAAAAGAGCATGTTAGGACCTTAGATGAAGACCTAAAGGAGGACCGAAGCAAAGGAGGAAGTAAAGAAGGAAGAAAGCAGAAGAAAGAAAGAAAGAAAACAAGAAGAAAAGAGGCTGACCGGTCATGACCGATCGGCCAAGGAAGCCAGACCGGTAAGTGACCAGTCAGCCATACACGTTGGGAAGCTAATGAAGACGTCCGACCGGTCATGACCGGTCGGACATGGTCGCTGGAATTTCAATGAAGAGGATCGACCGGTCATGACCGGTCGGTCAGTGTTGCTGGATTAACATTGAACAAGGCCGACCGGTCATGACCGGTCGGCTATGCTTGCTGGAATAACCATTCATTGAGGCCGACCGGTCGTGACCGGTCGGCCATGCGTAAGAACTTAGAAGTTTCTAAATACAGCCCGATTTTCTCTGCGCTGCGTAAGTCTTACGTAATTTCTCGATTCTTCCGAAGTTGTGGAGCCTCCAGACTATAAAAGGACACCTAGGGGTCATTCCTAAGGTATCCTAGAAGGGTTCAAGCGAGGTTGGAGGCTGTGGAAGTGGATATTGGAGTTTCAAAACTCCTTTTGGTTTGCTTTGCTGTTTTCATACTTTTTGTAGTTGTTTCATGTTTCCTTGGATCATGAGCAGCTAAACCTCTTAGCTAGGGCTAAGAGGTGAAGCTTGTAGTGGATCCAAGATGTTTTAATTCGTAGTTAAGTGGTTTTAAGTGTGGAATTCATGATTATGAACTAAGGTTTGAAGTTTATACAAGCTTTTGAGTAGTTTTTCTTAGTCTTATGATGACTCATGGATGTTTGGGAGAATTACTTAATTGCTTAATTAGTTTGTGACGGTCTAGACCTGTATGATCCGAGGAATCGGAGTGCGCTCTAGTACTATGATCTTCATAAAGGAACTTCCTACCAAAGTTCTATTTTTCTGTTTTTTTCTGGAATATGTATGGACTGTGCATGTGATTTGAATCCAGTTCAAATCCTGATCTAGCCTTGTCTTGTGACAGGACTTGAGGATGGTTATGATTGTGAACTAGACCTTTCGAAAATGGGAATGACCTATGCAATTGAGCATGCTCAGATCTGCCTGCATTAAGTGAATCTTATGCATAGAACTTACATATTACAGACTGTTTGGTTTAACAGCTCTATCATCCGACTAGATAGACCTTAATGTCGATTCTATTTGAGAGAATGAGAAACCACAGCGGATTGAACATCAAGGATTGCTACAAGTGGATCCTTGAACCCCTAGTGCCTTCTCATAATTAGTTACTTTCAATTTAATTCAACTTTTGTTACTCATATCAATTTCATACAAGAATCTGGTTAGTAAATTTCAATAGACACTTGTGGATGAGTTTGTGAAATCCTACATAAGTTTCTGTGGATCGACCTCGGTCTTACCGAGATTATTACTACATCGCAACCCTACACTTGGGGAAGCGAACACACATACAACAAAATTCCAGAAAAAGTAGAACTTTGGTAGGAAGTTCCCACATGAAGATCATAGTACTAGAGCGTACTCCAATTCCTCGGATCACACAGGTCTAGACTAACACAAAACAATTAAGAACTTAAGTACTTCTTCCAAACATCCATGAGTCATCATACGACTAAGAAAAACTATTTAGAACTTGAATTAAACTTCAAACCATTATTCATAAACATGAAATCCAATCTTAAAACCAATTTAAACGAATTGAAACATCTTAGATTCACTACGAGCTTCACCTCTTAGCCCTAGCTAAGAGGTTTAGCCGTTCATGATCCAAGGAAACATGAAACAACTAAGAAAAACATAAAAATGAGAAAGCAAACTAGAAGAAGTTGTGGAACTCCGAAATCCACTTCCGCCGCCTCCCACCGTGCTAGTTCTGCTCTAGGATATCCTTGGAACAATCCCTAGGTGTCCTTTTATAGTGGGGAGGCTCCGTAACATCAGAATCTTCCAGAAATTGCGTAAGAGTACGCAGTGCGCAGAGAAATCCGGAGCTTGTAGAACACACTCAGTTATACAGACGACCGGTCTGAGCTACTGGACGACCGGTCTCAAAAACGTAAAAAACGTCTAGAGAGTTTTGGAATTTTTCAACCCAGAAAATTTATTCAAGGACCGGTCGCACGACCGGTCTGAGCCATGGACGACCAGTCGCACGACTGGTCGTGGACAGTCCAATGAGTTGTGGCCCTGTGGCCCCTCCTGTTGAGTGATTGGACCGGTCGTGCGACTGGTCCTGTGCTATGAACGACCGGTCGTGGGCCTCTTCTTCTGCTTTCTTTCTTCTTTTCTCTAACTTCTTTCTTTCATCCTTTGACGCTTAGCCCTTTGATCCTTTATGCTTGTAAATGGCTTCTTTAAGTCTCCAATTGATGAATCCTCTCTCTCATCCTACAATCACAAATTCATGCATTAGATTAGTCTATAAATCGTGAAAACCTTGCATAATGAGTGATGAATTGGGGTTAGAATATGCATAATGAAGAGCTCAACACACCCCCCAACCAGCATTTTGCTTGTGCCAAGAAAAACATGCGTGATACCAATTCCATTCTTCAAAACCCAACTCTCCTTCAGAAACTATTCTTCTATACATTCCAAGCCGCACAAGTGTAAAAGTCAGAAAAATTAGGTGATAGAAGTTGAAACCGTAAACTCTCAAAACATAATAAGCATCCATATGAAAATCCCGCTGATTGGTTGATAAATAGACGAACTTGAACAAATTCAACCTAGTGTGCATAATGAAAATTTATCTTATGAGTTTCCAGGACTATCTTCTTCATAGATTAACTAGACTATAGATCTCAAGGTATATAGAGCAACATCAAGCCAATGACAGGAATTTGCCTTACCGTCCTTTCGACAACTTTCACACTACATCCCATTTTCGGCTTTGGTTACAGGTAGACCATCCCCCGGTTGGTAGTAGGTAGCCCTAATCGGAATTCTCCACCATTTTTTCATCATTCCCAATTTCATCATTCATTTTCCTTTTTCTTTTTAATTTAGATAGGATTTTTAGAAATCCATATCTTTCGTTATTTTCCCATGGACAAGGATGGACAAAGTACCTCGACTTGGTTTCTCAACACCTTGAATCAAAATCTAACTAATCCACAAATCACATAATCCCTTCAACCCGTGAAAATCGTGTAATGTGAACTAGGTGTAAGAGTGTTCAAATTTTCTATCAATCACAAAAATAGGGGAATTCACATATAAAACCATTATGCTATGAGAAGTTTAAAACTTACAACCTCATACACTTCATATCTTCTGCTCTTACACTTATATCATCTTGAATGCATAGAAACAAAGTTTTCCAAAAGATTTTTGAATTTTAGAAAAATCAAAAAATTTCTACATAATTGCTCGAAATGTTACAAAACGCTGGATTCATCCAAGTGATCCTACACCCCCCAACCAACTCTTACATTGTCCTCAATGTAAAAGATGTGCAATGAGCAAAACATGAGAGCAATTTAAATAAAAGGGAGTGAGGAATGATAGTACCTGAGAGAGTGAAAAGTGGAATTCTTCCTCCTTCTAACAAACCTAAGAAAAAGTAAACAAAAGTAACAAAATCCTAATCCTAACTACTCTATACCTCCATCAGACTAGGAGATCAATTCCAACAACTCGTCTAAAAACATAAAGTCAAGTAGAATCATTAGATGGATCAAAAGGTTTTGCAATAACGTCATCCAATATCCTGCGTTACAATATACATGTGTGTGAGTGATCGAGATAAGCCACTGAAAATTCCAAACAAGAGTTTCAGTGGGTTCATTAATGTTTTCACCACATGTATAAGAGGAGACAGCATCATATTTGTCAGAAAAAATATGTCTCCATTCAAATTTTTCTAGGTATTGGTTTTGCAAGTATGGATCATCCCAGGGTTGGTAGAGGTCGGTATGCATGATCCATAGAGGTGTGGAAATATGAATTGATTTCTCAGCACAATAAAGTGTTGTTTCCACATCCTTCTCTTGGCTAACGTAATATGCTGATACCGACTCGAAAGGTGCGACTATATCCCCTATCACATTAACATTCTTATCAAGAGAGTAGGTCACATCTTCTTCTAAGTGATTGGAGTGAAGAGTTGAGAGGGGCACATCTTTCACAATAGAATTGATCATGTTTATTTCGTGGACCTCTTCATTTTCATCCTCTTGTTGGTTGTCAATATTGAAAGCATTTAACTCAATCATCATATTGCCAAAAGACATTTGTATGACCCCACTCCTACAATTGATGAAAGCATTTGATGTAGCTAGGAATGGGCGGCCAAGTATGACAGGAATTTGAGGGCCAATATTAACCATGGGTTGTGTGTCCAAGACAATGAAGTCCACCGGGTAGTAGATGTTGTCAACTTGGACAAGAATATCCTCAATCACCCCTCTCGGAATACGAATCGATCGGTCAGCGAGTTGTAATGTGGTTTTGGTGGGTTTTAATTCACTTAAACCCAATTGTTCATAGACCAAAAAGGGTATTAAGTTCACACTTTCTCCTAGATCAAGTAAGCCATGCTTCACCCAGTAGTCTCCAATTATGCATGATATTGTCGAACTACCAGGATCTTTGTATTTCTTGGGCATCCCGTGATTTATAATGGCGCTTACATTTTCTGTAAAAAATGCCTTCTTTTGCACATGTATTTTTCTTTTTATCGTACAAAGATTCTTCAAAAACTTAGCATATGACGGTATTTGTTTAATGACATCCAACAATGGGATGTTGATCTTCACCTGCTTGAAAACCTCCAAAAATTCCTGGTTTTTGTCTAAAGGTTTGGGTGAAACCAACCTTTGGGGAAACGGGGCAACCGGCTTGTATTGCCTTTCCGGTTCTCTCTTGTGGAGTGTTGTTCATGCTATCATCCTCTTTGGAAATTTTTGAATCATTAGGCTTTAGGGCCTTCACCAGATTAGATTTATCAATTATTTTTCCACTTCGCAAAGTGGTGATAGCTTGAACATGCTCATTATGTTTGGAGGATGAGCTTGCGTCTTATATCTCAAATTGGGTCCTTGGGTTAGGGAGAGGTTGGGCAGGAAGTGTGCCTTTCTCCCTAACACTGAGGTGAGATTCAACCCTAGCCATTGAGGTTTTCAAGTCATTGATGGCTTAAGTTGTATTTTGATTAAATTTCAATTGCTCTTGTATGAACCGATCTATTTTCAGAGAATTAGTCTTGTTATACTCAGCTTGAACCGATACAAATGCACCCAACATCTCTTCTAGCGTAACTTTTGGTGTCATGACTAGAGATGGACCTAGTATAGGTTGAGCTTGAGGGATATCGTTTGCATTCGCAATGGGTCCATTCCTCCAACTGAAGTTGGGATGGTTCTTCTAATTAGAATTAAACGTGTTTGAGTTTGGAGCACCGAATTGCCATTGATAACTGTTTATGGCATTTGATTGTTCTTGTAAGATGTCTTGAACCGCTGAAATTGTGGGACAATCTTGTGTTGTATGTTAATTTCCGGCACAAATTCCACAAACAGTTTCAACATCCTTAGAGTTGATCGTCTCTCCTTTCCTTAATTCCATGGCTTCGACTTTTCTTGTGAGGCTAGCCACCCTTGAACTTATGCTATCCTCTTCTGATAGGACATAAATTCCTCATTTTTCTCTTTGTTGGCTAGTCTTGGAATTTACTGGTTTAGATGTATCCCAAGACTGTGCATTCTCAGCCACTTCATCCAAATAGTCCCATGCTTCATCGGCTTCCTTATTCATGAACTCCCCATTACACATAATCTCTACAAATTGGCGCATGGGTGAAGTCAGTCCATCATAGAAAAAGCTTATAACACACCAAATTTCATAGCCATGATGTGGGCATGCATTTAACAACTCCTTAAACCTCTCCCAACATTGGAAGAAGGTTTCATCTTCCTTTTGGGCAAAGTTCATGATGAGGCGCCTCAACATGTTCGTTTTGTGAGTAGGAAAGAATTTTTTTATGAATTCCCTATGCATATCAGTCCATGCACCAATTGATCTTGGCCTTAATGCATGTAGCCAACCTTTAGCTTTATCTTTTAGGGTAAAAGGAAATAATTTAAGTCTTACCACATCATCAGTTACATTTGCAAAGTGCATGGTGGTTATTACCTCATCAAATTCCTTAAGGTGTTGATAGGCACTTTCACTGTCTAATCCATGAAATTTTGGGAGGAGTTAGATCACTCCTGGTTTCAAATCTACATTCTCTGCATTTTGTGGAAAGATTATGCATGCGGGAGTGCTCGCTCTTGCTGGTTGCAAGTAATCAAGTAATGTTCTTGGTCGGGGAACATTCTCAACCACATTCTCTCCCGTTTCAGTTTGGTTTTGGCCCAGATTAGGATTGGCCATCAGATTAGATTGATTTACAGCCATATTTTCAGACAAAATTGGAGAAGTTAGATGTCTCCTAGCACGTCGTTCTCTGTCAATTCCTTCTACTATTCCCCCTTCACTAATGAGTCGGTTATTGAAATCTCGAGCCCAATGTGGCATGCAAAACCAAAAAGAATGAAACAAAAAGGAAAGAAGAATTCTTCCTTCCTTTCTTTACTCTTCTCTAAGACCGAAGCACAAGGTGTCTTGCAATGGCTAGGCCAGAAGCAAGGATAGAGACCGATTTCTCCTGGTCAATAGGGGTTCAGAAAACTCCCCACCCACTCTTTGAATCTTTTGAGAAAAGTGTAGAAAAAGAAGAAAGAGGAGTAGAGGTGAGAAGAGAAATCTCTGAGCACAAGGTGATCCAAGACGGCAGAGCCGACCAATAGGAATCAAGGTGGCACAAGGCCTACCTATCAGAGATCTAAAAAGGAGTCTCCACCCACTTTATAAGAGATGAATATGATAGGAATGAATAGGAGAAGAATAAGAGTAAGGTTTAGAAAGATAGAACCTGATTTGGGGCACTTGAGATCCTTATATCTTCTTCAGCTTCCTAGAAATCCCTGCAAAAGAAAAATCAAACAAAACAAACTAAGTTAGTTCTAGAATCCTAAAAATCCTAAATAGATACTATTTTCAGAAATTTTGTGAAAAACCGTCAAAGTCCCCGGCAACGGCGCAAAAATCTTATACGCTTCCCCAAGTGTAGGGTTGAGATGTAGTAATAAACTCGATAAAACCGAGGTCGATCCACAGGGATTTATATAGGAATTCACAAACACTTCCAATAGCTTCTATTGAAAAGCTAACAACCAGATTTGAGAAGATTGATGTAAATAGCAATTTTGAACTTAAACTGAAGTAATCAATTAATAAAAGGCACTAGGGGTTCAAGGATCCACTTGTAGCAATCCTTGATGCTCAATTCACTATGGTTTCTCACTTTCTCAACTAGAATTGAAATTAAGATCTATCTAGTTGGATGATAGAGCAGTTAAACCAAACAATCTGCCATATGTAAGAGCCATGTGTATGATTCACTCAATGCAAGCTAGGATGAGCATACTCAATTGCATAGGTCAGTCCCAATTCCAATAGACTAAGTTCACAATCATAACCATCATTAAGTCCTGTCACAAGACAAAGCTAGATCATGATTTGAACTTGATTCGAATCACATACACAGTCCACATATAACAAAATTCCAGAAAAAGTAGAACTTTGGTAGGAAGTTCCCGCATGAAGATCATAGTACTAAAGCGTACTCCAATTCCTCGGATCATACAGGTCTAGACTAACACAAAACAATTAAGAACTTAAGTACTTCTTCCAAACATCCATGAGTCATCATAAGACTAAGAAAAACTATTTAGAACTTGAATTAAACTTCAAACCATTGTTCATAAACATGAAATTCAATCTTAAAACCAATTTAAACGAATTGAAACATCTTAGATTCACTGCGAGCTTCACCTCTTAGCCCTAGCTAAGAGGTTTAGCCGTTCATGATCCAAGGAAACATGAAACAACTAAGAAAAACATAAAAATGAGAAAGCAAACTAGAAGAAGTTGTGGAACTCCGAAATCCACTTCCGCCGCCTCCCACCGTGCTAGTTCCGTTCCAGGATACCCTAGGAACAATCCCTAGGTGTCCTTTTATAGTGGGGAGGCTCCGTAGCATCAGAATCTCCAGAAATTGCGTAAGAATACGCAGTGCACTGAGAAATTCGGAGCTTGTAGAACACACTCAGTTATGCAGATGACCGGTCTGAGCTACTGGACGACCGGTCGCACGACCGGTCTCAAAAATGTAAAAAACGTCTAGAGAGTTTTGGGATTTTTCAACCCAGAAATTTTATTCAAGGACCGGTCGCACGACCGGTCTGAGCCATGGACGACCAGTCGCACGACCGGTCGTGGACAGTCCAGTGAGTTGTGGCCCTGTGGCCCCTCCTGTTGAGTGATTGGACCAGTTGTGCGACCGATCCTGTGCTATGGACGACTGGTCGGACGACCCGTCGTGGGCCTCTTCTTCTGCTTTCTTTCTTCTTTTTTCTGACTTCTTTCTTTCATCCTTTGGCGCTTAGCCCTTTGATCCTTTATGCTTGTAAATGGCTTCTTTAAGTCTCAAATTGATGAATCCTCTCTCTCATCCTACAATCACAAATTCATGCATTAGATTAGTCTATAAATCGTGAAAACCTTGCATAATGAGTGATGAATTGGGGTTAGAATATGCATAATTAAGAGCTCAATAGATATCTTGGGCGAAAATGGTGTTTTGATCGTTACCCTGCGCAATCGCAATTGCTAGGGCATCATGAATGTCCTTTGTCTTCTTTGTTAAGTCATTCTGAATCTTAAACAAGCTCATCAATTTATTCTTGGATTGCTGTAGTTAATTAATCTATTTAAACAGTTCTTCGTCTTCGACCACCCAAACCATCATGACTTGTGTTGATCGCTCCTTACGGGTTAGCTCCTGCTTTATCAGAATGGCTTTGATGACGATTTTTTCTACCGTCTCTTCAGTTATTTTCCATATAACTAGCTTAATTTGCCCCTTGTGATTCTTCCATCAACTATTGAGTAGGTGAAGCGACACTACGGGCTATTCTCTGTATGATTAGGGTGACTAAGGCATCCTGGATCTCCTCTACTCACCTCGATAAATCATTTTGAGCTTGGGTCAATTCGTTGATATGCTCCTGAGTTGTTAGCGGTTCAACATCTTGTTTGATGGACTCTTCATCTTCAATTACCTGCACCATTGCGACTTATACTGGCCGCTTCTCATGAATCGGCTTTGATTTCATCTAACTGGTCCTGAGACGATCTCCTTTCTTACTTTTATGACTTTCTTTTGCATAGCCGGCTTGATCTGCCCCCTGTCTAGGTGGATCACTTCTAAGACCGCTGGGAAGCTCTCAATTGAATGTGTGAACTTCTATGGCCTCATTGCGGTAGTCTGATTAGCGGTGCAAGCCTGCTAGCTTACGCTAGTTGCCATTGCTTTTTTATGGTGTGGCGTGCCTTAACCATAGTGGTCTTTTGGCATGGAGCCTTCGTCAATTCTTTCTTCATTTCCTTTTTGTTGCTTACAGCTCTAGGCCAGCTGCCAGTCAATTTCGGAAGTAGTTGGTGTTGTTGCAACAAAATGCGAAAAGAAGAATCCTCCAGTTGTTAGAAAGACGAGCGTGGATGCTATCCCTCCTATCCTTAGGGTTAGTATTTTCGCTAATTTTCGCTGCACAATCACATGTCCATTAAAACATTCTACAACTAGATGTGGAAAGTGTACGACCTTACCAGTCGCAGTAAAAGTTAGACATGAAACTATATGCACAGTAATAATACACATGCTTATGCTATTTTGAAAACTTTGAGATTTTTGAAAGTTTTGAAAACTTCGACTTCAGATGCTTTTGCCTTAAAGATGAAGGGAAGAACGTTGCCATTGAGAGTCGCCAGTTTGGCGCTCGTGAAGGTGCCGAACATTTCTCCTTGCAGTAACTTTCTTATGCATACGTTCGTGTTTGCTAATGATTGATCTTAAAATGTGTCTTTACTCAGAAATAACTAGAGCTTTTGGGTTCGATCCCCAGCAGAGTTGCTAGTTTGTTAAAACTAGAAAATGCTCAAGGTAATTTTCTTGTGTTTCATTATTCTGGGGTTCCGAGTATAAGAGAGATTCATAGACAATCATAAGCATTCACAAATATACACAAAGAGAAAAGATATCCCAAGGAAAATTTTATTCAAGAGATTCTGAGATCTTATACATTCCATACCGTGATCTGATACAAGCTCTTAATTACATCAATGGATGATCACCCTTGATTGAAAGTCGCGCAAAAGTAAATGTATGCAAGCGTCATAGATAAATTAAACAAAGCAAATAAGGAAGTATCAATGTAAATCATGCACACCATAGAGAACACAAGGATTTTTATGTGGAAACCCTTGCGGGAGAAAACCATGGCACAAAGCAACAAAACTCCATTACGAATAATGTTTGTACAATAGATGAAGTATTCATGAAAAGGCTCGGATAGATTGAGCAGGTAACTAAGTCATCGAGGACCATGGTCTTTGAATTTGCGATGTAAAGACCTGTGTAATTTTATTATGGACTGAGTAATCGTTTAGATAAGTCGGATGTTTCTGTCCCATGTTCTTTCAGGTTGCCCAGGTTGAACGACTGTCAGGGGTTTTTTAATCGAGTCGTGCATCGCTGGACCGTCTTCCCGTATATTTATGATGGTTGACCACTGGAGTACATAAACTATGACTGTTGAATATCACAACTCAGAGTCATCACCTACTTTATTTGCACCGATGACCGCAATAAGGCACATCACAACTACTTGCCTAGTCCAACAAGTAAATCTCATTTTAGATGGGTAGTACATCGACTAACTCTAACGATAATAATTCATAACAAGTAACTTAAGGTAATCCAGAACTCTTTGTTTATGGTTTCGAATGGTAACCATAGTCCCTTCTGTTTAGTCTTAAATCTCATGGGCTAAACTCTAGTTGTAAAACAAACATGATCGATACAAAGTTCTTATAATCATTTGTCGAATCATTGTGGAATCTGTTGACTTTTCTTTGGGAGCGATCTCTATCCTGCACTTTTGTTAGTAACTGATATGTAATAAGAGCTAAATAGAAGAACTGCACATGTACGTATAAACGTGCAAGACATCATAACCGAGGAAAGACCTCTAATGCATGAAAAATATAATAGAGTGCATGCCAGATGAATACTTTGAGATACAAGAGTGGTGAATTAGGGAAGGCAGATGTCCAACCATGCTCAATTCTAGGAGACAATAGCCAAGTTATGTGCTTTGATGCATGAAAATGGCTAAGTACTCAAACCATTATACACTTAATTAAGCTACTTATGCTAAACGGTGAGGTTTAATGCTTCGTAAATTCTCAATTTAGTTGTTTTAGTTTAAGGAGATGTAAAATCTGACCTGATGTTCATCGAATTATGCTTAATTCTTCTTGGCGTCGGTTAATTTATGTGCTTGCAAAGTGATTTTTAGGATTACGAAAATGGTTGAGTGTAGGCCTTGAAATGCCTAATTGTAGTTACTTTATAATCAGAAGATAGTGATTGATGCTAAGTGAATGCTCCATTAAGAATGATGCATGATGTATTAAGAAACATGAATGTTAGATTAAGCAAGCTGGATGCTAGTTTAAACAAAGTGAATACTAGATTAAGCATAGATGAATGCTAGATTAAGAAAGATGAATGTTGATGTATGAAACAAGCAATATTATCTAATTATATATCCATTTTTGTGTGGATTTGCACTAAAGTGATGTTCTGATCACATTGCTGCCTGAAAATTCTAAGTAAAAATCTGAATTTTTTATTTATTCAGAGATCGACCATAATATATATCATGAATATTTTATCGTTCTTTGGTGTTTTAGCCTAATTAGGGTATTTTGGATTTTTTGGACGGTTTAAAAGATGAACATTTTGGGGAGTGCTAAAAAATAACGATTTGTACTTCAAATGGAAAATCAAAATCTTTATTGTTGGGAATTTATTTTTTTAGTATTTTTTATTGAATCCAAATGGGGAGTACTTCCTTATTTTTATAAATAACTTAAAGTAAATGGAAACACATTTACTTAAACGTTTCTATGTAAATAAGATGTCCAGTGTGTAATGCAGGTGCAGTGTAGGTGTAGTGCAATGCACCAATGCAAATGTGCAATGCAGGCGCATGTGTGGAGCTAGTGGGTGCATGTGGTGAAATGATGGGCACATGTGAGAGAGTGAGGGAGAGAGTGGGCGCATGTGAGAGAGTGAGGAGAGAGTGGGCGCATGAGGAATACATTCAGGGAGCGGGTGCATGTGTTTCTAAGCATGAGCCCAAGGCCTCTCTCCCAACATATAAGGAATGGGCGCATGTGGAAGTGCACATGCGCCTGGTACTTAGTAAATTTCAGAGTTGAATCCATGGACTTGTGCTCTGCCACATGCGCCCAGTCTTCTTTGGAACTCCACTTCTTTTAAGTTGATATGGTCAGGGAGCATGAGCGCATGTGTCCCTTGGTGTGGGCGCATGTATCCCTTGGATGCTCTCTCTCCCTCTCAGCTCTTTTAACCCGCATATATTGAGGTCTCAAGGGTTGGGGTATTTATGTTAGTGCACCTTATTTGTCAATCACGTGAGTCCATGTATTGTAATGTCAGTTGGGCCTTAGTAAGCTAAAGACCGAAGATTCAAGTGGACAAGAAGCATCAAGGAAGAAGAACAGGTAAATGAGATGCCTTGATGACCCTAGCCCTTTGAACCAAAACACAAAAAACCTCTTAGATGACTTGGACCAATTAGGAATACCCTTAGTCATCATCTTTAGTCTTAGAACACCTTGAAAAACATGATAAGTTAGACTAATTTAAGAGGTGGAAGTTGCTGCAATTAAACTAGCCCAAACAGTAACTTTCGATAGACCTCCGATATATTGGAAACCTATTTCGATAGACCTTCGATATATCGAAAGGTCTATTCGATATATCGTTTCAAGCGTCCAGCAAATGCACAAATCCTCTGGACAATTTGTTCGATCAATCAAACTACACATTCGATATATTGAAATGTGTGGATTCGATATATTGAAACCCATTTCGATGGATCAAGAATTTTGTCCAGCAACTTGCTAACTCTCTGGACAGATTCTCCGATATATCGAACAGGGTATTTCGATATACCGAAGATAACTCCGATAAATCGGAACCCCAATTCGATATATCTAAGTGGCCATTTTCTGCCCGTTTTATGACCATTGTTGTTGAGCTTCCAATTTATACATTTCTAACCCCAATTCATCACACATTGTGCATGGTTTGCATGCTTAATAGACTATTCTAATATATGTTTTGTGATTGTAGGAACGAGGCGGACACTTCACTAAATTGATGCTTAAAGGGGTCACTTTATACACCTTGAAGATCTAAGGAACAAAGGACCAAAGATAGAGTGAAGTTGCATTGAAGACGAAGGAAGAAAAGCTGAGAATTCAGCATTTTATAGGCCCACCAACTAGTTGGTCACAACCACCGGCCAGCTGGCCATCTCCCCTGGAAACAGCAAACTTGTTGTGCAAAGTATGTGAAGGCCGGTCGGCTGTGAGGTCGTCCTTTGGAAAAAAGACTCCAGAGAAATTGAACATTGCAGACACTTCCTCCGGCTGGCCGGGTGACAGGTTGAACTGTGTAAAAAGGGGTCCAGAGTTTTTGTTGTTTGCAAGGAGTTTCTCCGGATGGTCGGACAGGGGGTTCAACCGCCGGCCAGTGTCCAGAAATCTCTGGAAACCTCCGAATTTTGCTGCGCAAGTGAGAAATTCCTTGCACAATCTGGAATCTTCAGCGCTATTCTATAAAAGGACACCTAGGGCTTCGTCTAGAGGCATCCTAGAAGAGATTGGAGGTTGTGGAAAGTGAAGGAGCGCACCGTGGAGCGTCCACAACTCTGTCAAATTCGATTTTTCTAGTTTTTATGTCTTTTTCATTAACTTTTAGTTGTAATATGACAATGCTTGGCTAGAATCTCTTAGCTAGGGCTGAGAGGTGAAGCTTGTAGCCAATTTCATGTTTAATTCAATTTGATTCAAGTAGTTTTACTTCAAGTTTGGATTTTGAATGTTCTAGTTCGAATAAAGTTGATATTTTTAGATGTTTTATGAGAGTTCATGTGCTTCGGACATGAATTCCTTGCAATTCTCTGAGATTATCATGTTTGGCTTGATTAGATTCAAATTATGGTAACCCTTGAGCATGCCATAGTCCATAGGTATGGCTGTTACTTCGAAGGCCATGATTTCGAATGCTATGTGATTGAATAGGACTAGAACTTGAAAGTTGAACTTAAGTGGGATTGAATGCGCTTCAATGATTTATTTTCCAACTAGATGAGAAATAGAACTTCAAATCTAGTTGTGTTTTATGTTTGGATTGATTGGATTGACATGGGATTGCTACAAGTGGATCCTTGAAAGCCTTAGTTCCTTTAAATTACTGAATTTCCTAAGTTACTGTTTTGAGTTTGTTTTCTTAATTGAAATCTCAAATTGTTCCAATTAAAGTTGCTTGAATACTTTAGAAGTATTTATCCAATTCCCTGTGGATCGACCTCGATCTTACCGAGAATTATTATTACATCGCAGCCTTGCACTTGAGGCTAGCGAACAGTTGCAGATTTTCTTTTAATACGAGAGAGGTGGTCTTTGGGCTTAAGGAGGGAAATTTTGAGGGGATAGAAGCTACCACCATTGCTTACCTTTAGAAGCTCTATTCCTAACCTAAATAGGTGATCTTCCTTGTGATTCATCACAAGTATAGAGCATTCAAAGCTCATGATAAAGATATACTTGTCCCTCTTTTGATCTATAGAGATTTGATTGTTCTTGATAGTGATATTCTTATCTAATACTCTACGATGAGATCCTTATAGGTGAGACTCTCTAAGCAACCCATTCTCATTAGTTGTAGAGATCGTAAACCTACCTCCCATCCACCTTGATCATCTCAAGAAGAGCATATGCAAGGGGATTGATTGTTGGATCTGGAGCATTGGCGATATAATGGCATCAACGTCGAGGGAGCACAAGGGTAGCTGATTGAAGAATGGGAGAACAGAGATCAAGCAACCCGAAGCAGCGCAACAAAGGGGCTTAATCTGACAAGTAAGTTATCAATTGTAAGAGCCCGGTTCCACTCTCTTCCTGTGGGGAATTAGTGTAGAGTTTGTTTTCAAACTCAATAGGTTTGGTTGTAGAACCTTGGCTTGGTCGTAGAGCCTAAAACCATTGAGGTTCGGTTTTAGGACCTTGACTCATGAGTGGAGTTTAAATTGAGGTTTGGTTGTACGACTTTGGCTTGGTTGTAGAGCTTAAACAAGTCTCCAAGGGGAGCCACCAATACGGATGTGAACGTGTAGGTTGAAAGGAACCTATAAACTTCTCGGTTAGGTGGATTCAAGTTAAAACACCTTAGTTGGGAGGAACCAGATTTAAACTCCCTAGTGAATGCCGGTGTGCTCAAAGAGGTTGAGTACTTGAACTGGGAGTGGAGTAGACCCAAAGTCAAACCACTATACATCATTGTGTTTGTGATTGTATTTAAGCACATTTCTTATTATGCATTGTGTCTAATCATTTAATTATAAACGCTTAATTAAGAATGTATGCTAGGCACTTGATAGGCACATCTACACACACATGATGTACTTTTACTCCTTGAGTAGACTTGAGCTTATATGATCCACTCTCATATAGTCTACTTGAGTTGCATAGATTAAGTGCTTGATTAGTTTAATCATATGTTAATCTATGCATGCTTAAACTAGGATGTTAATTGTTTTAATCATATGCTAGTCTATTAATTGGACCCACTTAGGCTTGGAAGCCGAAGTGTTCTTGCTTACTTAGTTTAATTTAATAAAACTGTTAAGTAGGCGAAAAGAATTTCAAAAGATCCTAATCACCCCCTCTAGGACTTAGCCATAATTCTAGTTGCTCTCTAAGCTTCCACACGCGTATACGTTGGTGTCGTGTTAGACCACCCAACGTAATTTTAATTTATAGTCAGGCTTTCAAGGTACAGATCCAATCAAGATTAAGCAGATGGAGGTTCCGGGCACATGTTGCACAGCCCTAGGCACATGTGACATGCCCCGGGAGCACGTCCCTCTGGACAGCTTCCAGACTTCGAATTTTTCAGCATTTCAGGTCGAGCACATGTCCACGAAAATGGTCATAACTTCTTCATTACAAATTCGATCTGAACGCTCTTATTCTCCTCGGAAAGATATTTTACTGATCTACGCAGTGAAACTATCATGATCACATTTAAAAGCCTCTTTTATCTTTAAAAGTGGGCCACAATTGATCAGTGTCATCAATAATGTAGGGCCTTCGGTGAACAACTTATAACTTTTTCTTTATAACTCAGAATTAGATGATCTTTGTTATAGGCAAAATGGTGGAGATAAGATTTCACGTGGAAATGTCCATTCGACTCTCGAGATCATCTGATCGAGAGTCGAATATTGGACAAGTGCGGAACGCCCATTCGACTCTCGAGATCATCTGATCGAGAGTCGAATATTGGACAAGTGCGGAACGCCCATTCGACTCTCGAGATCATCTGATCGAGAGTCGAATATTGGACAAGAGCGGGACGCCCATTCGACTCTCGAGATCATCTGGTCAGGAGTCATGGATAGTCAAAATACGGAAAACTAGATTCGCGAGTAGACCTTCTCACAAGTCGTTGAAAGATATTATACCCAAAGTATGTACGTGGACTCGCGACCACATTTTAACCTGCGAGCAGCTTTATTGCGGGCGTCTCCTTCCTTTTCGGAGGTCATGACTCCCAGCTGCGGGCGTCTCCTTCCTTTTCGGAGGCCATGACTCTAACTATGGCTTCTGGCCAGATCCATCCGGATTTTAAGGGATTGCCATCTAGGGGCGTGATTGTTGGAAGATATCATTGGCTTGGATCTGACTAAAAAGATAGGATCTTATCCCACGAAATCAGCGGATTCTCAGTATCGTATGCGATATCAACGGGATTTCGACATCTCACGTAACAAATTGGGTTGCTTCAGATCTATATAAAGGGGTGACTCCATTAAGAGAAAGGTAGGTACTAATCATTCAAGCTGGGTCCCGTTTTGCTTGTCTTCTCTTCTGTGGCCTAACTTAAGCGTCGGAGGGCTAACGGCTGGTCCCCAGCCACCCTTATTCGCTGTCTTATTTCAGGTCTGGTGGTAGAAATCTCTCCTGGAGCGAAGGAGAAAAGCCGAAGGATCTCGTTACAAAATCTGACATTAACAGTTTGGCGCCGTCTGTGGGAACGACTTGATCATCAAAATCAATCGTGTTAACCATCGATCAAAATCCTTCGGTGATGCCTCCTAAAAAGACTGTTCATCCTTCAACTTCAAGGCAGGCACCACCTCCGCCCGGTGAGACGGAATCCGCACCTGCCCTCCCACCTGTTCCGGCAGATATCCCTCAAGGAGCCCCGAACATGCCATCAACAAATCCATTATTGGAGGCTTCTGGAAATCAGGATGATGTCCTACGATTTCTCGGGAACACTCTCCTAACTCTAAACGCCGGAGTTCAAGCATTGTCAAATCGACTTGATCAGCACTTCCCTGAACCGCAAAGACAACCCTCCGAAGGGTTACCACCGCCACCTATACCAGTTGCTTCCAGGCATTCTATGGATGAACCACAGGTCCCGCCACTTGGCGGCCATCTCCCTGTGCCGTCTCCACATTCTATACATTCTAGTTCGTCTCGACAACCTCAACCGCAAGGCTCCATCGCCGAAACATCTAGCTATACCCTACCGTGGGAAGGTGATCTCAAGAGAATCCAAGATCGTTTTGATGTCATGGAACAGAGATACCAGGCAAATCGGCCATCTCCCGTTACGGCGGCGATACATCAATCTGAATCTCCCTTCACTAGCGAGGTCATGGAAGCCCCGTTGCCCAGAAAGTATCGAGCGCCTGTTATCGCTCCGTATACAGGCATTGGCGATCCTCTGGAACATTTGGAAACATACAGGTCCCTCATGGAATTGGAGGGACATGGTTCAGAAATCATGTGTAGGGCTTTTCCCCTTACATTGAAAGAAGCGGCTCGTACGTGGTTTCGGGGGTTAAAGCCTCGTTCCATCAGTTCCTTTCCTCAATTATCAGAAATATTTCTTTCTCAATTCATGGGAAGTATTCGCATTAAGAAGCCGGCCTCCCATCTGATGAATCTGAAACAGCAACATGGGGAGACAATAAAAGAGTTCACAGTACGGTTCACTGCTGAAGCCGTTCAAACCGAGAGTTACACTGAAGAAAAGGGTCTCACAGCCCTCATCGCTGGAATAACAAGCGAGAAATTCAGGTTCGCCTTAGATAAAAGCCCGCCGAAAACTATGGCGGAATTCCAAGCCAAAGCTCAGAAATATATCAATGCGGAAGAAGTCGCATTGACACGCCATGGAGTACAAAGTAAGAAACGCAAGCCAGAGGGAACTTCTACAGATAAGAAATACCGTCGTGACCAGCGCGATCGTTCTCCCAGGAAGCCTTACTCTGGTAAATATCATAATTACACTCCTCTTGATCGGTCCCCTGAAAAGGTTCTAATGGAGATTAAACACAAGCCATATGTGAAGTGGCCCGCAAAGATCAAATCCGATCCCGAGAAGAGGGATAAGAGCAAGTTCTGTTACTTTCACAAAGATCACGGGCATAGGACCCAGGACTGTATCTCTCTACGAGATCATATCGAAGCCCTTATTCGAAAAGGTCATCTCCAAGATTATGTTGCTCGTAAAAATCGGTCACCAGAAAGGGCGAAGACCTCATCTCGCCAGAAGGAACCATCTCATCATCAAACCGATCAAGAGGACGCTGAGCCCACTGGAGAAATTCGCACTATCGTCGGAGGACCAGCTTGTGGGGGTGACTCTCAAGCTTCAAGAAAGGCATACGCTCGAAAGGCGTCCAAAGAACCCCAGCAAATTTATTGGCTGGAACAGACGTCCATCTCATCAAAAGCGAGCCATCCTCCAATTTCTTTCGCCCTCGAAGATGCAGCGGGAATCCACTTCCCTCATGAAGATTCTATCGTAGTTACATTGAAGGTATCAAATTATCTGACTCATCGGATTATGGTGGATACAGGTAGTTCAGCCGACATTCTGTACCTGGAGGCTTTCAACAAAATGGCACTTTCTAGAAGCCTCCTCAAACCAGTGTCGACCCCTCTTGTCGGCTTTGGAGGAGAGGTAGTAACACCCGAAGGAAGCATCGATCTCCCAGTTACTTTTGGAGAGAGTCCGGCGAAGACCACCGTCTTCATAAACTTCCTCGTCGTAGATCGAAAATCAGCATATAACGCCATTTTGGGACGGCCGTCTTTGACTAAGGTTGGAGCGGCCTTGCACCCTTCATATCTGTGTGTTAAATTTCCAACCCCAAATGGCATCGGGGTCGTACGAGGAAGTCAGCAGGAGGCACGGTCCTGTTACCAGATAGCCCTCCAAGATCGGAAGAAGGCTCAAACGACGCCCGTCCTAGAAATAACTCAAGGATCGCCTGGTGTTCCCTCGACCACCTCGTTGGATCCGAGAGAAAATGCTCTGAAGTCGGGAACTCCAGGGGAGGAAACAGTGGCGATCCACCTGACCGAAGACGATCCATCTAAGATCGTGTGCATCGGGTCCTCCTTGACCACTGTCCATCGTGAAAATTTGATCAGTTTCCTCACCGAATACAAGGATGTGTTTGCTTGGTCTCATAAAGATATGCCAGGCATCGATCCTGATGTCATCGCACATCGTCTCAACATTGACCCGAAGCATAAACCCGTACATCAGCGTCGACGTGCCTTTACTGCAGAAAGACAAATGGCAATCAAAACTGAAGTCGAAAAGCTACTCGCGGCTAATTTCATAAAGGAAGTTGACTACCCAGAGTGGGTCGCGAACGTAGTTCTCGTACGGAAAGCTAATGGCAAATGGAGGATGTGTGTCGACTATTCAGATTTGAACAAAGCGTGCCCCAAAGATAGCTTTCCGACACCGCGGATCGACCAGTTGGTCGACTCGACAGCTGGACATGCTCTCCTCAGCTTTATGGATGCTTATTCTGGTTACAACCAGATTATGATGCATCCACCTGATAGCCAGCATACTGCCTTCATCACAGATCGAGGATTATATTGCTACCAGGTAATGCCGTTTGGACTTAAAAATGCAGGAGCCACTTATCAGCGTCTTGTCAACAAAATATTCGCTGCTCAAATCGGTAGGAACATGGAAGTTTATGTTGACGATATGCTTGTGAAAAGCATCAAAGAAGATGACCACATTCCAGATCTTCGAGAAGCCTTTGATCTGATGAGGAAGTATCAGATGAAATTAAATCCAGAAAAATGTGCATTTGGAGTATCTGCAGGAAAATTTCTTGGATTCATGGTTGGCCAACGCGGAATTGAGGCGAACCCAGAAAAGATTAAAGCGTTGATAGAGATGAAATCCCCAGTGACTCTGAAGGACGTTCAGCGTCTAGCTGGTCGCATCGCATCATTGAACAGGTTCATCTCGCGAGCATCCGACAAGTGCCTGCCCTTTTTCAAACTCCTCCGTGCAACGGCCAAGTCTGATTGGAGGTGGACACCTCAATGTGAAGAAGCTTTTCAACAACTGAAGCAATATATGAGTGCTCCCCCCATTTTATCTAAGCCTATGGTGCATGAGCAACTCATTCTTTATTTATCTGTGTCTTCTACGGCCGTTAGTGCCGCTTTAATAAGAGAAGATTCCGGGGTACAAAGGCCCGTTTATTATGTCAGTCGAGCAATGGTTGATGCAGAAACTAGGTATTCTGATTTGGAGAAATTGGCCCTAGCCTTAATCACGGCAGTTCGAAAATTGCGACCGTACTTTCAAGCCCATGCCATTTTAGTACCAACAAATCATCCACTACGTCAAGTCCTTCAAAAGCCTGAGGCTTCCGGGCGTTTAACTAAATGGGCGGTCGAGATCAGCGAGCATGATATTTCATTCTGTCCTAGGACCGCAGTCAAAGGCCAGGCCGTGGCTGACTTCATCGCCGAATTTACATATTCTGAAGACAGTGGTATGACCAGCGAACAACCTTCTTGGTCACTCTTTGTAGACGGGTCGTCACGGGCCAGCGGCAGTGGAGCGGGCCTGATTTTAGTGGCTCCAGACGGGTCGCATTTTCAATACGCTCTGCGTTTTGAATCACGCGTCTCCAATAATGAAGCAGAATATGAGGCCCTTATTGTCGGCCTCGAGCTAGCCGTTGTCCTCGCAGTCCAGAATTTGATAATTCATAGCGATTCCCAGCTCATTGTCAACCAAGTTCTTGGCGAATTCGAAACCAAAGAAGAAAGAATGGCCTTATACAAGTCTCGTGTTCTCATCCTGCTCGCCAAACTGAAGACTTACAAAATATTCCATATCCCTCGCGAGCAGAATCAACTGGCCGATTCCTTGGCAAAACTCGCTTCTGCACCAGAATCAGAACTATCACATTCGATCCCCATCGAGCACCGTCAACACTCGAGTATCGACCAAGTGACTCCCGAGCAAGTAATATCGGCACAATCGTCTCCATGCTGGATGGATCCTATCATCCTTTACCTCAGAGATGGATACCTTCCAGAAGACAAAAAAGCTGCGAGACAAATTCGGCTTCGAGCTGCCAGGTACACCTTACAAGATGGAATATTGTTGCGAAAAAGCTTCTCCTTGCCATATCTAAGGTGTCTTCATCCAGAAGAAGCACATCGTGTTCTAGATGAGATACACCAGGGGGCATGTGGTAATCATCCCAGGGGGCGATCCCTGGCATATAAAGCGATGAGGCAAGGATATTATTGGCCCACGATGAAAGCAGACGCCATCGAATTTTCTAAAAAATGCGACAAGTGTCAACGATATCTACCCATACCTCGTGTACCGTCTGAGCGGATGACCCCAGTGGATAGCCCTTGGCCTTTTTCCCAATGGGGGATCGATATCGTCGGGCCCTTACCTATGGGAAAAGGACAGAATAGGTTCGCGATCGTGGCGGTTGATTATTTCACCAAATGGGCCGAGGCAGAACCGTTAGCCAAGATTACTGAAAAACAGACTACTAAGTTTATATGGAGAAATATCATATGTCGTTTCGGGCTTCCTCATACTATAATTACCGATAACGGAACGCAGTTCGACAACGCAGCCTTTGATGAATTTTGCGACAAATGGAAAATACGTAATCTCCGCACTTCTCCATATCATCCTCAGGCGAATGGGCAGGTCGAGGCAGTAAATAAAATAATAAAGCACCATTTAAAGACCAAGCTAGGTGAATGTAAAGGGGTGTGGCCAGAACTTCTGCCAGAGGTATTATGGGCCTATAGAACCACGGCTTGTACATCAACAGGTGAAACTCCTTTCTCCTTAGCATTTGGTGTTGACGCAGTGGTACCGGTGGAAATTCAAGTCCCCTCATATCGGATCGAACAGTATGATCCCGCGAGCAATCAGGAAAATATCCGACTTCATCTCGATCTCTTGGAAGAGCGAAGAAATGCTTCCCAAGTACGAGTGGCAGCATATCAACAACGTATTGCTCGTTATCGAAATGCAAAGGTTCGACCTAGATCCTTCCAGTTCGGAGATTTGGTTCTAAGGCGAAATCTTGGAGTTCCTGTTCGTTCGTTGGATCCGAATTGGGAAGGCCCATATCGGGTTATGAGGGTTGTGCGACCCGGTACTTATTATCTTGAAGACATGCAAGGGAAGCCTGTACGTCGCCCTTGGCACGTAGAGCATTTGCTAAGATACTACCCCTAGAGTCGATGTAGTTTTATCATAACATTTTATGAATAAAGTGAAATATCTTTTGGTCGCTTCTCCATTCTCATGGACTCGAATAGCCCTGAAGAGTGCTTACACATCCTCTTGGCCAATTGCCTACCCTTGGTAGGGCTGAAATCATTACTAGTTGGTCGCTTCTCCATTCTCATGGACCTGAACAGCCCCGAAGAGAATGGATACCATCTCTTGACCAACCTTCTGCCCTTGGTAGAATCAAAACCTCAATCGATAGATCAGTCTATCTCAACGCGGACATGGTCTCACGACCCCCGGATTGAGTCTAATTCATTTTTTTCATGAGTTAGTTACTCGCGATTGGTGAGGAGGAATCGCACTCCAAAATGCGAGCACCACAGCTCGTGCCCAAATTAAGGCATTGAACGGGGTCACATCCTGATCGCGAGCAGTTTAATTCATACTCGAATTAAAGGGTCACATCTCTGACGAATCCATTTAAGATTAACAAGCCAAAAATGAAAGATGAAAGGAGAACAGCAACGAAACAGCAATACTTCCAAAAATATCTTTTCATTGATAATCATATGATTACATATACATGATCGCAGATACAAGAGAAGAAAATAAAAGGAAATCAATCGCTAGGAGGAGCCACGCTCTCGACTTCAGGGCCCATTTCAGGAGCCCCTCCAGCCTGCGTGGCTTCGGTCACCTCGTTCTCGGCAGCAGCTTGCTCTTCTGCAGCGATGATGGTCGCGACTCGACCGAATTCCCCCATATCGAAGGATGGGATCATTCGTTGCACTACTCTCAGTGCAAAGTCTCGACCAGCATCGTATGACTCATATCGTTCATCGTCATACAGCTGCGAAGTCCGGAACTCGGAAACTGCCCGAGTACCTTCCTCCGAAAGCATTTTTACAAGGGCGACTCTCTCCTCGTCCCAGTGGATCGAGTCATCCTTAAGCTGCGCAAGAGCGGTGCGCTCCCTAGTCAAGTTGTCGTAGGCCTCCTTGAGCTGCGACCTGGCTCCCGCGAATTGCTCCTCTAATGAGATCTTGTCCTGCCGGAAGATCTCCCTCTCTCTCTCTGCCTTCTCCTTCAGACCCGTGAGCTTCGCGTAGTCTGAGTCCAAGGCCTGATACCTGTCGGTCAGGACTTGGATCTTCTCAATGAGGATCTTTTTCTCCTCATCTCTCTTCGAGATCACTGCCTCACGAGCCTTGAGCAGTTGATCTCTTCCTTGAACTGCCTTTTCCAAGGCAGTCCTCTTCCCCTCGGCCTCCTCTATCGTGCGACGGGCGGCAACGATATCACGCCTCGTTCGCAGAATCAGATCTAAACCCTGCACAGAGATGAAAAGTATAAGATTTCTGGAAATGTATCAACAGGTCGAAACAGATTTTGACAGTCTCACCTGAACCATCCTCATCCCCGCTTCAAGGATAAGGTTCTCAGGGCTTGGCTCGGGAAGAGAGCCGAAGGCGTGAGGTGGAACGTTCTCGAACAAGAACTTGCACACAGGGTGGAGGTGGCGTGGAATCGAGTACGTCCCACTCCCAGACGGTTGGGCAACGACCAAACCGGTCTGCTCGCGGGGCGGAGGCATGGACTCTCGAGCAGGTCCCTGCTCGGCAGCTGGGACCAGTTCCCGAGCAGGAGTTGACCCTTGAGGCTCTACCTGCTCTCGAGCCTCTTCAGCTGGGGGGCAGCTGGACCCCACCCCATCTGGGGAATTGTCTGCAATGTTGATCACTGGTGGCCCAGGTGCGACCACCAGTGAGGGGACAGTAGGCTCAGCTGGGGCCCCCGCCACACTCGCGGGAAGGGCAGGCTGATCGCTGCCCGCGCGGATAGAAGGTTGAGATGGTTCGGCAGGGGTCCTCTTCTGCCTTTTGGAACCTGTGCCCTTTAGACGGGGCAGTAGGCCTCTCTTCTCTCCCGCCTTCGTCATTTCGACTTCTCTTCTGGATATGAGGCCTGCTGCTGCAAGTCGCTGAGGCGATAAGCAAGCCTCGATATGCCTATCTCCGACAGGCACCTTGTATACTCGGACGATCTTCTCGTTGATCCCGCCCTTCAAATTCGGTTTCCGCAAAACTGGGATACCTGCGAGCACAAATCATGGTCAAAACAAAACCCTAAAAATTTATTTTAAGGAAACTGCACAATACGGGATTGTCTACCTTCACAGAAAAACCGGGTCACTCCTGGACCCCTGGAGGAGGCAGACTCCCAGCTCCCGGAAGCATAGAACCACCGCTTCCTCCAGCCGGGATAGTTCGAGGAGGGCTTACCCAACACGAAGTTATCCCGGTGCCAGTAGCATAAATAATACCAGCCTTCGCTGGATGGAGCTTTCTTCAGGCGGAACATACGGAGGAACTCCTCCGCTGTGAGTTCCCCGTTGCCAGCCTGAGCCCAAAGGGCAAAGGAGCCCAACACCACCCTCCACCCGTTCACAATAAGTTGCCCAGGGGCAATCTTGTAACATCGTAATACATCGCGAACAAAGGGATGGAGGGGAAGGCGTACCCCCAAGATGAGCTGGTACTCGTAAAATGCTACGCATCCTGGGGGGGGGAGTCGGGTGTTTCTCCACCTCCGGGCAAGCGGAGAGTTACAGAGGCAGGGATTTGGTATCTCTCCCGGAGCTCAGCCAGCCGGTCCTCCGATAAAACGGAAGGATACCCGGCTGCTGTGTATCTCCCCGCCGAAACCCTTGCACTGCTGGAGGCAGAAGACTCCGGAGTGGCATCGCCAAGGGGGACAGTGGTCTCGTCAGAGTTCCCAGCCATGGGGAGATGAAAAATAAAAAAGAAGAAAAAGGAAGTAATACCAAGAAAGAGAGATTGAGCACCGGAAGAAGAATGGAAAGGAAAGGTTGCAGGTTTCTTTCAAAAAAATTCTGTAGAAACTCAAAGAAATGGCGGACTCCGTATATTTATAGGCAATCATTCCGCCGTATCTGATGGCACGTGGCAGTCCCTCGTTGGACACAGCGCTCGAGCAGGCACGCCCATTAACTCCTCAAGCACGTGGCGAGCGCCCCTTCATTTCCCATCAGCGAAAAGGCTGCGAAAAGCTGGCGCTCATTAATTTCAGCCCATCATGAGGGGTGTCATTCTCGATGAAGGTAGCGAGCGGTTTCGTGTGAAAGTTAGCTAAGTCCTTTCCTTAAGAATCCTTAGACGGTAAGGACTTGGGGGGCATCTGTTATAGGCAAAATGGTGGAGATAAGATTTCACGTGGAAATGTCCATTCGACTCTCGAGATCATCTGATCGAGAGTCGAATATTGGACAAGTGCGGAACGCCCATTCGACTCTCGAGATCATCTGATCGAGAGTCGAATATTGGACAAGTGCGGAACGCCCATTCGACTCTCGAGATCATCTGATCGAGAGTCGAATATTGGACAAGAGCGGGACGCCCATTCGACTCTCGAGATCATCTGGTCAGGAGTCATGGATAGTCAAAATACGGAAAACTAGATTCGCGAGTAGACCTTCTCACAAGTCGTTGAAAGATATTATACCCAAAGTATGTACGTGGACTCGCGACCACATTTTAACCTGCGAGCAGCTTTATTGCGGGCGTCTCCTTCCTTTTCGGAGGTCATGACTCCCAGCTGCGGGCGTCTCCTTCCTTTTCGGAGGCCATGACTCTAACTATGGCTTCTGGCCGGATCCATCCGGATTTTAAGGGATTGCCATCTAGGGGCGTGATTGTTGGAAGATATCATTGGCTTGGATCTGACTAAAAAGATAGGATCTTATCCCACGAAATCAGCGGATTCTCAGTATCGTATGCGATATCAACGGGATTTCGACATCTCACGTAACAAATTGGGTTGCTTCAGATCTATATAAAGGGGTGACTCCATTAAGAGAAAGGTAGGTACTAATCATTCAAGCTGGGTCCCGTTTTGCTTGTCTTCTCTTCTGTGGCCTAACTTAAGCGTCGGAGGGCTAACGGCTGGTCCCCAGCCACCCTTATTCGCTGTCTTATTTCAGGTCTGGTGGTAGAAATCTCTCCTGGAGCGAAGGAGAAAAGCCGAAGGATCTCGTTACAAAATCTGACATTAACAATCTTGGACTTGTTGGAATCGTGACTTGGTAAGAATTTCCATGAAGTATCATTTTCTTTGAACATATATTACTTGCCCAATCATCCTTTGACTGGAAATGATCTCTTCACTGATATCTGTTCTCAGACTTAGAAAAATCCAGGTTTCAAGTTCCAACCGTTCACCCAAATGGACAGCCACCTTTTCGGGAGTCAAATTCACTGATGTCAGAGCATTTTTAGCCTCTCATCATGCTATTAAATGAACAGGACAGGAGGTGGAAGATCAAATGCTATTAACTGCGGTAGTTCCTTACCAATTTGGATCCTTTAGTCAGCTCCTAGTAGGGGAAAAACATACTTCGGGGTGAGCAGGCGTAAATGTACATCGCACAGCGTCCAAATTTGGGGTTTATGAGTTTTTGGGTCTTTCGGATCATTTGGCGGCAATACGACTGTCTAGATTGGCTTTAAAATAGCAGTTGTGGGTTTTGGTTACAATTACGTGGGCCACATAGGGTTAGGGGTACGTTGGCGTTCTACTGCTTTTCTGTCTGTCTCTAGGTCTGTTGCTGACTTTGGCTGCTATTTTCGAGTTGTCACTTCTTTTTTTATTGTCGGTGATATTTTGAGCCCCAACACAGATGGATCGGCGATAATAAAAATCAGCACGACAACAACAGGGTCGTCAAGAGAACACAACCCGAGTCCTCTGAGCCCCCAAGAGAAATCCACACTATTTTTCGTGGACCCAGGGGAGGGGGGGACTCCAACAATGATAGGAAGGTTTACGCTAGGAATGCCCACGAGGTGTTCTAGAATGAAAAAATAGCAAAATAGCCTAAATGTAAATGTCAGTCGATCACTTTTTCGGAGGAAGACGACAAAGGAATCCAGTTTCCCCACGATGACGCGGTCGTCGTAACATTGCGGATCTCGAACTACAAAACTCATAGGATAATGCTGGACATGGGAAGTTCAGCAGACGTCCTGTATACTTTGGCTTTTAACGCGATGAATATTTCCTAAAGTTGTCTGAAGCCGGTCCAGGCTATGTTGATAGGGTTCAGCGGAGAGATTGTCGATCCAGAAGGATGTATCGACCTCCTGGTAATGTAATGATCAATTTCCTGATCGTGGATCGGCTGTCGACCTACAATGCTATATTGGGCCGACCGTCCATGAAAGAACTCGGAGCTTCCATCTCCCCACTTTATTTGTGCCTAAAATTCCCTACCCTAGAGGGCGTTAGGGTGGTCAGGGGAAATCAAGTAGTAGCACGTGCCTGTTACGAGACAATACTTTGAAAAGAAAAAGGAAAACAGATCAGCCCCATTATAATGACCATGTCCAAAACGTGGGAACTCGAAGACAGAGAAACGTTGACTTTGGTTCCTCGGGAGAGTGATTCCAAGGGTGGCTCGCCCGCAGAAGACTTGATACCGATATCGCTGTTTGCCGAAGATCCCTCAAAGCAAGTCTGCATTGGGTCGGAGCTCAACATGGGCGCCCAGGCCCATTTTTCCTAATTCTTGATAGAACATCAAGACGTATTCTCTTAGTCCCATGAAGACATGCTAAGAATCGATACAAAAGTGATTGCCCACCGATTGCGAGTGGACCCAAATTTCAAACTAGTACACCAAAGGCGACGAGCCGTTAATCAGGAGAGATAGGAAGATGACAAAGAAGAAGTCGAGAAACTTCTCAAAGCAAGATTCATTACGAAAGTCATGTACCCGGAATGGGTAGCAAATGTAGTGCTAGTCAAGAAAGAAAATGGAAAATGGAGAATTTGCGTCGGCTACACTGACCTCAACAAAGCATTATCGAAAGACAGCAATAATATAAAAGGCACTAGAGCGCCAAGGATTCACTTTTGGTTATTTTTAATGTATCAACCCAACTAGGTCTCTCACAACTCAACCGGAATCAAAATCTTATATCTATCCGATCAGAATATGGAGCAATTAGATAAAAAAAAAATATCTAAAATAGTTGTTAGTTCATTGATTTGATTCCCACAATAATGCTCAGGCATTGGGCGGACTCAATTGTATAGGCCAAGCCTTTATCCAATCTAGTTAAGATTATAATCATGGCCTTCATCAAATCCTGTCACTAGACTTGACTACAAAAAATGATTTGAACTTCAATTAAACCAAAATCAATCAGCAAAACAGCTATCTCAGATTAACATAAAAGATTAGAACTTTACTTTGATATAGTTCCCACATTAAGATCATGAATTGAACACATGGCAATCAAAGCATCTATCATGCCCGAAGTCGATGATAGACCAATGAACTACACAAGTATAAACAATGCAAACAAGTATGTTACTAGATTTAGATTCACTAAGCATCACATGAGCCCGGAGTCATCAAGAGATCAAAGAAGAACTAAACTATAACTTTATTCAAACTTTACTTAAACCATGGTCATCAATTAAAACAATAAAAAGGAAACCTAGGTTGTATCAATCCATAAAAACGATCCAAAAGCTTCACCTCTTAGTTATAGCTAAGAGGTTTTAGTTCATCTCTAACATCCTTGAACTAAACTCTCTTAAAAACTTAAAAACTATTATAAACTACAAGAAATAAGAAACTAGAAGTAGAAATACTTCTCCCAAGCCTCCTTGATCTTCCCCACGTCCTGGCATACCTTGGGAATGAAAAGGAGGTGTCCTATGGCACAAATCATCTACCAAGTAAGAAGGTTCGAGAATCCGCGTAGAAATTTTGTACTAAGCCAAATTTGGAAACTGATTTTGAGGTGACTATGCTTGGTCGACCGGTCATGACTGATTGGACCTGGCTGGCCGACCGGTCAGACCAACCTGTGGTATGTCTAGCGAGGTACAACAAGTTGCTGTCTTTGTGGCCTTAGTGATCGACCGGTCATGACCGGTCGGGGCCTGTTTGGCCGACCGATCATGACCGATCAGTCCTCTGCTTTTGCCTTAATTTCATTCTTCTTTCCTCCTCTTCTCTCTTTTCTTCTTTCTTCTACTTCTTGGCCTTTCTTCCTTTGGTCTTTAATGATGTTAGAAGGTGTCCTTTAACATCAAATAGGTGAAGTCTCTCTCTCATTCCTACAATCACAAAAGCATTCATTAGATATGTCTTTTAAACATAGGAAACATGTGTAATGAGTGATGATTTGGGGTTAGAATATGAACAATTCAGAGCTTAACAGCTTGACCGACTGGTCGGTAGAGGCAAAAATTGGACAATGACATTTCTCTTCTCTAGACCCTAAATAGATCGGTCATGACCATTAGCCGATCGGTCAGCGTTGAGCCATGGTCAATCGGTAAAGAGCTGTTGACAGCCATTTTATAGCCATTGGAGCTTTCTTTATATAAAGGTTAGGCTTGATTTTGGGTCTTAAAAGAGAATTTTAGTGCATTAGAAGCCACCCTCATTGCCCATACCATAAGGCTCTAATCCTAAGCATTCCAAGTCATCTTCCTTGTGTTTGATCACAAGATGGATCATTCAAAGCTCATATGAAGATGGACTTGCTCTCTCTTGATCTTTAGATGTTTTATGCACCTTGACCATAGGTAGATCTTTCGTCTAAACCTCTCTAAAGATCCTTTTAGGTGAAATTCCTCTAGGCAATGAAATCCTACTTGTTGTAGAGAATTCACACCGTCTCCTATCACCTTGGGCATCTCAGGAGCATCACATAAGAAGTGATTGATCGGTGGAGCCGAGGCATTAGCAACGCAGCGGCAACACGATCAGGGAGCATCAGGGAATTAATTAAAGCAAGGAAGAGCAGAGATAAAAAAAACCTAATAAGGCGTTGTACAAAGGGCTCAATCTAACAAGCAAGTTGTCACTTTAGGAGTCTTAATACTCATTCTTCTTGGTAAGATTGAGTGTGAATTTAAGGTTGATGGTTATCCTACTTAAAACCATGTAGGGTCATTTGACGATCCTTGTCACATTTTTCGGGCCTAAACAAGTCTCCAAAGGAAGCCACCAATACGGGTGCGTACGTGTAGATTGAGAGAAACCTATAAACTCCAAGGTTTGGTGGAACCTTTCAAACACCTAGGTTGATAGATGAACTTTAAAAATCTCCATTCAGGTTGAGAGGTGAACCTGTGAAGAAACCTCCATGTAAAGTTTGAGAGGTAAACCTGATTTAAAACCTCCATTATAGTGAAATCCGGTATGCTCAAGAGATGAGTACATGAACCGACAGTGGAGTAGACAAGTAGTCGAACCACTATACATGTTTGTGTTTGAGATTATCATTTAAGCCATTCTTATTCTTGCATAGTCTTTAATTGTCATGTATATGAATGTTGGAATATTGAAATGTATGTTATGCATTGATAGGTAGATTCTCACACACATCTTGTAGTTTCACTTCTAAACTAGTTGCTTAGAAGTTATATCTTTTGTAGTCTAGTTAATTGCACATTCATTAGAAGCTTATCATGTTGCATCTTTATAATCTATGTACTTAGGCTAGTTTTCTTATTTGTTTACTCTTTGCTAGCCTTTGTAATTGGACCCACTTATGCTTGGAAGCTAAGTATTCTTGCTTAATTAGTGTATAACTGTTAATTAGTTTAATTAGGCAAAAAAGTTTTTGAAATGGTCCTAATCACCCCCCCTCTAGGACTTAGACATATTTCTTCAAGCTCCTTAAGCTTCCGCGATTAGCGTGGGGTATCCCCCGACGCAATTTCAGGCCAATCTGAGCCGAGACGAGCTGAGATAAGTTTAGCTCGATTCGGTTCAGCTCGATGTGCAGCTCTAGCTGTAGATCCTCCGACTAAGGGGTGTCAAGTTTAGGCACCTCCTATACTTCCTACTCTTGTAATAGATCCAACGACAAATCCTTCTAATAGGGCGTCAACTTTCAAAATGACCCCATCGAAATCATATCATTTGGGATAAAAGATATGCAGCAAATGGAAATCTAGTGTCACGCCCCACAATCCAGGCACAGAGTGTGCACCCTCAAGTCTGGTTTGCGGTTAGCGACTAGTGCACTTGGTGCACGTATTACATAGTCATACTGTTCCTGAGGCATCACATCTTATCAACTATGTTATTCAACCATTCACATCACACACACACACACACACACACACACACACACACACACACACATATATATATATATATATATATATATATATATATATATATATATATATATATATATATATATATATATATATATATATTCTGAACATTCACTTGTATTCAATTAATAACTTAAACCTAGTTAGGCCCTCCCATTTGGGACCTTATTCATAGTAACTATGCCTTAAAAAATCTTCTAGAATCAATAATAAAGTAATTAATCCTACTGAAAGTAATCAACATATCAAGCACTAAACAGTAGAATCTAAAACAGCGATCTCCTCTTTCATCAGGTCAACCAATCTCCTTGAGCTTCCTCCATTTGTCCTACATCATGATCAGTATTCATCTCGGGTGGATGATCATTTACTTCACCTGTGCACATTTAATCCACAACCGTCACCTGGCCAAGCTCAGTAAATGAACCCATCATGGTTCTCACCCACTTAGATAAAGCAGTACATCAATCACAGTTTACATTTTAGTTTGTACAATGCTATTCTCGCATGTCATGCAAGAGGATATGATGCATCAAGTGGGTACAAAACCAAACCGTCCACTTTCTTAGGTTGGAACTCATCAACATGCACTCCCCCTATGTAGTAGGGCAGACTTCCGTATGATTTGCAAGCATCTAGGATGGTCCCTGGGCAACCCAGTACTGTAAGTACCTAGAGGTCTTCCAAAACGATGCTTTAGGATAAACATTATACGAATGCACGATGCGTATGATATGTGGTGTTCACATAATCCTCTCTCCAACTAAGGGGCAACGTATCATTTAGTCATCTCTCCTTTGAGAGGCACATACATATTATCCAATCACTCCTTGTTTTCAACATGTATAATTAACAATGCATCGATATATAGATGTATATCATTACAACAATCAATGCAGTTCAATCTAATCATAGTATCATATCACAACAACCTACTTTATTCTAGCGAATATGAAACATGTTGGGATTCACTCACTTGTTGTTGGTGACATGGATTCCACACTCTCCAAATCTACGAGCAAAATCAAGATCTTATAGACACATATCATTTAATCATATTCTTTTCTATCTACCCTTACTTATCATCTCTTCCTTCATTAATTTGAGTTCATTTCTACTTATTAAAGTCATATACTCACTCTGTAGATCAAGATAGGAAACATGCAGTTGAAATTGTTGAAGTTTATAGTCGTTCGGTTGACCAAAGACTTCTTTGGGCAAGATTACAGATTGCTTTCAAGTTCAGATTTCTGCGTCCTTCGGTCGACCCAGCCCTGCCTTTGGTCAACCCAAGCTTTCTTAAGTCCTCGATACAGATTGCTATGTTTTTCATAATTCTCATTGCTCAGTCGACTGAACACAGCCTTTGGTCAACCGAAGCACATCTAGTTCCTTCTATTCGATCCTTAAACATCTTTTTCTTTTAAGGATTCAAATCCCACTATTCTTATGGTCCTAGGATCATCATGGATTGGATATGAACTAACCAATCATTGCTACTTTATAAACTTTGTGGAAGACCCCATGGTTGTGAATCCAACCCAATGATCTCCTACATCCACCATTCTATAAGATCAATTTAGGGCTTTAAACAATCTCAACGATCCATTGGAAGATCCGACCTACACCAGTTACTTGTAGAAAGAAATAGGGTAAGTTAGGTCGGATTTAATTGGATTCCCCAATGATCCTAAGAGAAAACATTCCTAGCCTTAGATTTATACGATGTGGCCTATTCGAGTGTTGGATCATTCTGATATTTCAAGCCTTATCATATTTTGGCCAAATAATCCCCATGACCCGTATGGATCCAGTCCAACACTCAAAGATGGTCCAACATAGATCTCAGCACTTAAGGTTCTATTAACTTCGCCATTATTTATGGATTCGATCTTCAGGGCTATACAATGAACGAAGAACCAATCTGTCTCATTCATTGAATGGATCCAAAAAAATAACTAAGAATGCAATAAAGAAACTAGAGAATGATTAGGATTACCTGGATTAACTCTCTCTCTCTCTCTCTCTTAGGATTAGATCCTCCTACGGAGGCTCTTATTTATAGGCAGAGATAAGAATCTCTAGAGTTCAAAATTCAAAATAAAGTCTTAAGGTATAAAATAATAATACTACTCATGGGGAGATTTGATCCATAGTTTTCCCTCTCAACAAAGAGGTCTCTAACCAATTAGCTGAATGACTTGTTTTTATTATTTAACTCAAATTAAATTTTTTAACCCTTTTTAATAGCGTAGTTTATGAGTTTAGAATTCTGGATTGTTACATCTAGCATATCTTGGAATAAGGAAGGTCTCAAGCCGAGTTATCACGCACTCAGGTTGAACAACTATGGATTTAGAATAAAAAATTTGGTAGATGGATGGCCACTCAAACCAAGCACTTAAACTAGTTGATAGCCGTCATTGTTGAGAGTACGCCAACTGCACCTCAACCGAATGATGAGGATAGCTTTGTAGGGAACTTGGAAGCACCACCACCAGTACTTCAGCAGTAGAGAAATTTCCATCAGGCTCCAGTCTAAGAGATGTGGAACACTCCTATGCCTACGAAATTTGGGTGACTTGAACAAGAAGCTAGGAATTTCGTTCCTGAAGGTAGGGATCAAAGAATGCCAAGGGGCAACCTTTTTAGCCTTTTTCCAGTAATCCATTATTTCATGAAGGACAAAACTAGATAGGTTTAGAACCACCACCACAAGCGGTTGAGCCAAACCATCTGGACCGTGACCAAATCATGCAAATGATCCAAGAAGCAGCAGGCCAGGTTCTTGGCCGCACTACTACCTCAGTTTATCACAAACCATACCTTGATTGGGTTGACTAATAATATCCATTACTTATGAATTATCAACCAGATTTTACATTATTCATGGGTGATATGGTCAATTGACCATAAAATATATAGGTTGATTTACAATGGAATGCGGTGAATTGACAAATAGTTACAATTGTTTGGCCATTCTTTAACTACATCTGCTTTCGTGTGATGTTTTGACTTACCACCAAATTTTATTCAAACTTGATAAGAAATGGGAGAAAAGTTCCATATACAGTTTTTCTCGGTAAGACAGGAGAATCTCTACGGCAAATACGGTGCATTCCTGACAATTGCAAGTAAATCGTCAGACAAGGAGCGATGGTGGATTCCAGAATTGATGACTTCATATGTATAGTTGAAATATCTATGTATTTATGTCATATCAATCAGAGGGAGGATATTTCTGTCATTTCACATGTTAGGCGCTAGTTTTGGCATTTAAACAAATATAGTGATGGACACTAGTGGAAAGGAAGCGGATGGGCTGGTGCACCCTACACCAGCTATGTTGCTGGTGTAATGACGTCATCAAGTTATGTGGGTCCCACCATGAGGTATTCATTATATCCAAACCGCCCGTCCATGTTTTGGGATCATTTTAAGTCTTTAGCCAAGAACTAAGATAGATCCAAGGATCCAATGGACCACACTGCAGAAAGCGAAACAGTGGGAGATTGAACGTATACGATTGAAACCCTCTTGGAGGTTCCAGAAGTTTTGGATTAGTCTGATATTTATTTTTACCCTTCATCCAAGTCCGCGTGACCTTATGAACAGTTTGGATGGCAAATAAACATCATGGTGGACCTTGGGTATGTTTTAACGGTGAGGATCATTGTCCTCACTGCCTTTAGTGGTGTGGTCCACTTGAGTTTTGGATATGACTCATTTTAGGTATCATGCACTAAAATGATCTTGTAAAATGGATGGACGGTTTGGATATACGAAATACATCATCATGGGGTCCACATAGCCTTAATCTTTTTTGAACCGTTCGTACCATCACAATGCTCGAGGACTGCGCACTCGCTCTGCGTCCGCCACATCCCTACACCAGCTATGTTGCTGGTGTAGAGTGCCCCAATCCATCCGCTTCCTCAAGAAGCGGATGGATTGGGGCACCCTACACCAGCTACGTTGTTGGTGTAGTGACGTCATCAAGTTCTATGGGTCCCACCATGAGGTATTCGTTATATCCAAACCGTACGTCCATGTTTTGGGATCATTTTAAGTCTTTAGCCATAAACTAAGATAGATCCAAGGATCCAGTGGACCACACTGCAGAAAGCAATGGGAGATTGAACATATACGATTGAAACCCTCCTGGAGGTTCTAGAAGTTTTGGATCAGTCTGATATTTATTTTTACCCTTCATCCAGGTCTGTGTGACCTTATGAACAGTTTGGATGGCAAATAAACATCATGGTGGACCCTGGGTATGTTTTAACGGTGAGAATCATTGTCCTCACTTCCTTTAGTGGTGTGGTCCACTTGAGTTTTGGATATGACTCATTTTAGGTATCATGCACTAAAATGGTCTTGTAAAATGGATGGACGGTTTGGATATACGAAATACATCATCATGGGGTCCACATAGCATTAATCTTTTTTTAACCGTTCGTACCATCACAGTGCTCGACGACTGCGCACTCTCGCTCTGCGTCTGCCACATCCCTACCCCAGCAACGTAGCTGGTGTAGGGTGCACCAGCCCATCCGCTTTCTGGAAACTAGCCGAAGCTAAAATAAAGTCAAAACTCAAAATATGGTGGTGGGCGGAATAGGTGTTACACGCTAACACCTTAGTGTTACCTTGACAATGTGGGGCCACCCTGATAAATATGTTGTATATCCACGCTGTCCATCCATCTTGTCAGCTAAATTTAGGACGTAATCCCAAATTGAAGCAGATTAAAATCTCAGGTGGTCCACACCACCGTAAACAGTGGTGATTGAATGCCCACCATTAAAAAACATTCTAAGGCCTACTTTATACGAAACTAGTGGCCCATAAAAAGATTCTAATGGTCATTCACAACTGTTTCCGGTGGTGTTGGCCACCTGAGATTTAGATCTGCCTAATTTTTGGATCAAGTCCTAAAATGGGCTGAAAAAACGGATAAACAGCGTGGATATACAACACATCATCAAGGTGGGCCCACCGTAGGGTAACACCTAATCCGCTCCCCATGGAAACCCTTAATTTTCTACTTGAGAACTGGCTGTCGGAAGCCAAGCCAAGCCTAGTGAAGCCGCTAAACTCCAAAGGTCGCTATACAGTAGCAGGGGAATTCTGAAAGCATATCCTAGATATGTAAATGAATTCCTTGACGCCATGGATTTCTTCCTCTTTTTTTTTTTTTTTTTGTTCCTGAAAGCCATATCTCTCTCTCTCCCCTCAATATATGTATATGTAGATATCCCTTTAAGGCTTACATGTTTGTGTTGCAGCTCTTGAGAGAAATGGAGGATCTACGGTTGCCTGTCCTCATGTGGCTACTAGTTTGTTGCACGTGTTTCTTCCCACATTCTCTAGCCTCGGATGAATACGTCCGGCCACCGCCCCGCGGTGTCATCTCCACCCTTCATAATGGGTCCAGTTCTCTACCACAACAGGTCTCTCTCTCTCTCTCTCTCTCTCTCTCTCTCTAGACATGTAATGTCACTAAGATTGAAACAAGAAAACTGGGCACCATCTAATGTGTGGCCCATGGGATCAATGGTCTTGATCATTCTCCAACGCATGCGCTGTGACGATTTTGCTTGGAGAGATTGAAGAGACGATTCATGGCAAAGTAGCCGACCATTGCTAGGTCCGAAACACTCACATGATGTGTCCCACCAACAACATTCCCCGCACCTATTCAGACCGCCCAACTAGTTAGGTGCGCCGGAGATGTATGAAAAAAAAGAAAAAAAAGATGAGCAATAGTGCATATCAATGTGGAACTGTGGCCTACCTGATGAGTGGACTTGGCTGGAACCCACTTTATGGGAGTCCGGAGGGGCCCACCGTGATGGATATGTTTATCCACTCCGTCCATTCCGTTTCTAAGATTAAGTCGACCATATGGCCCAACGGTCAGATGGACCACACTAGAAATGACTCTTGCATTTAATGTAACTTGCATTTAATGCTTGATGCATTTAATTCAACCTGAGTATTTGGTATGTTTGACCTGACCGTTGGACCTGCTCATTCTTGGTCTCATGTGGTCCGCCAGATCTTAGAAATGGAATGGACGGAGTGGATGAACAGATGCGTCACGGTGGGTCCCTCCACAGCTTGGTATGGGCGCTTTGAGGAAGGACGTAATCCGACCTCCACCTTATGAGTGTACTGGATCTTACGCTCCCCCTTTCTTTGAATCACGTCTCTCCACCACTTGAGTTACTGTAATACGTTATGATAAGGCTTGTGGGGTAACAAATTGTAAGGTGGAGGTATCCTCGTAATGTCGTTCCGTCTATCTATAGATGGAGCTCACATCACCATATCTTTGTATGATCTACACCGTCCATTTCTTAGTCCCTAACGTGGATGAGCCAGGATGCAAAAAAATCACTCACGAAGAATTGAGGGTGCGCGACATACAAAGAAAGTTCAAGTAACGGTTTCTAAAGAGATTTTAGCTTTCTTTAATGCTTTTTGTCAGCGGAGCTAGGCCTCCTTGGACATGAATCGTCTACAGCGCTTGTTTTAGGCAGTCCATGAAACACACAAGCTCGGTGGGGTCCATCATGTTGTACATGTAAATCCATTCCGTCGATCAGGTGATAATCCTTATTTGAGCCATATATAAAAAGATAAGCCCGACCAAAAAAAAAAAAACCTTTGATGGGCAAAAGTCATTTGGAAAATGTAAAATGTTAACTCGGTGTGGCCCTCGTCAGTATTTGGGTAAGGCTGATTTTTATATCTGCACTCCGTCACGATGAAACATGTACACCGGGCGCGGATTTCCTTCGAAAGCCTTTCGCAGGCATCTCCTGCACAAGGAATCTGGGTGGGGCCCACCGTGAGTTTTGTGAGAAATCTATGCCGTCCAACCATTTTGTGAGATCATTTTAGGCGTTGCGACCAAAAATGAATGGGATCCAAAACTCAAGTGGGCCGCACTAAAGCAAAAGGTGTGTAGGGAAATTCTTACCATTGAAACCTCTATGGGGTCCACAGTGATGTTTATATGCCATCCATACCATTCATAATGTCATTCCTACTGAGATGAACAGAAAACACAAATATTATCCTGATTCGAAACTTCTGTGGCCCCACGAATATTTCAACTGTGGAAGTTTAATCGTCATGTTTTCAGCCCACTTAAGTCTTGGATCCCGTTCAATTTTGGTTGCAACGCCTAAAATGATCTCACAAAACGGTTGGACGGCATAGATTTCTCACAAACCTCATGGTGGGCCCCCACCCAGATTCCTTGCGCAGGAGATGCCTGCAAAAGGCTTTCGCAGGCAATCCGCGCCCATGTACACAATGGGGGCGCGGATTAGGTACTTCCCCCGCCTGTCCCCAGCTCGAGACAGGCTAGGGCTCTGAGGGCCACCGTGATGTATGGATTTTATCCAAACCGTCCATTCAGTTTCCCATATCATTTTAGGACACAATACCAAAATGAGGAAGATTTAAGGTTTAAGTGGGCCACAGCACAGTAAGCATCGATACTAATTTTTTACCGTTGAAACCTTCATGGCCCACTGTGATGATTATTTCTCATCCAATCTGTTCATAAGATCATCGAGACCTGGATGAAGGTAAAACACAAATATCAGCTTGATCCAAAACTTCCCGTGGCACCCAAGAAGTTTTCAACGGTCAGCCTTTAATCCCCATTTCATGGTCCAATTGAGCTTGAATCTATCCCATTTCAGGGCTCATGACCTGAAATGACATGAAAAACTGAATGGACGGTGTGGATAAAATCCATACATCACGGTGGCCCTCAGAGCCCTAGCCTGTCTCGAGCTCGGGACAGGCGGGGGAAGTACCTAATCCGCGCCCACACAATGGTGACTCCAACCTAAACCTACAATTGGCAACTCATCCCGTGGAGTTGAGGACAGAATCTGATAGATATAAACCATTTTTACATGTACCTATGCTGGATCAATTGCAGGAAAAAAAAAAGTGTTGTAGAGGATTCCTGTCTTGCTCCTTTCTCAAGGCCGGACAAACAACCTGGCCTGTTATTTCAATTCTGGTATCATTGAAAATTAGTTGAGAGCACATGTATAATTCATAGCCATTCAAAAGGTAGTCGCCCTCTTCTGAGGCCACTTTTTAACCAAAGAAATTTTTGTGCTCCAGATAAAGCACACGTCCTAAAATCAATAACAATAATAATAATTAGGGATAGAGAGAGAGAGAGAGAGAGAGAGAGAGAGAGAGAGAGAGAGAGAGAAATGGGGCCAAGAGTGATAGAGGGAGAGGAAGACTGAAAATGAGGTCGGGAGTGACAGGCGACACATGACAGCATGGGGTTTGGATTCGGTTATTGTGTGCAGCCTCTTGCTAGCTAGTATTTTGAAAATCATCTGTCATTATTGAAAATCTTAATTTAAGGCACAAGAATCAATGACCGAATTTGCTAAAATAATCTTCATAGGCCTTTTTGTTGCTGTATTTTTCATTTTCAACCGTCAGTCTTCTCCCTTCGTTCCCACCAGATCTCCTTCAACCCTCTGCTCTTGTCTGACTCTTCTTATTTCTTCTCTAATATCTATGAAATGGAGCCTGCTCCAAACAAAGTTCCTGCTCCCTTTCTGGTATCTCCCATTATTGAGTGTTTTCAGGCTTCCATTTTTCTTTAGGTACTATCCACCCCTGAGACCTCTTCTTCCGAATCTTCTGGTCAGGAAAAGGTCCTCGGACTTGCGTTTCTACCTTCCTTTTTCGGTGACCTGTCCTCCCCTTCTCTGTTCTTCCCTTCTTATTAAGATGAGAGGCTTCTGCTCGAGGCTAGCTCTCTTGATTGGTTGTTGTGGAAATTGGTTGCCCTAAAATACAAACTTTGGCCACATCTCCACACTGATGACTGAATCAATCGGCTGAACTAGGGAAAGACTCCTTCTGCAATCTATGAAAATCCATTGGGATACATTGCATTCAGCTTATGAACTTTGGTCTTTTCATTCTACTATTTTAGCATCGACCATTTGTTTCTGCAGTCGTTCCTCCAATGTCTTCTAGTTTAGATGTGGGTCAATGAGCCCTAGCTACTGTTTTAGACATTTGTGTCATTAGTGGCCTCCTGGCCATCAGTGAAATCATGCATGCTGACCTTTGACAGTCTTCTCCTCCTTTCTTTAACAACCATAGCATATTTATTTATTATGGCATTTTCATAAAAAATAAAAAAAGGTGGCTAAGGAAACAGGAAAAGTTTTCAACCAGGAGCACTATGCCTTCCTCCTCGTGTGAATTTTTTACTCCTTTTCTACCTCAAGTACGATAAGATAATGAAAGAATAGCAATAGCTTCCAGTTGTAAATTATCCCTTGCTCCTTTTATTCTTTCTCATCTTTATCAGAATCTTTGCAACCTTTATGGTAAAGGTATATTCATAAAAGGTAAAGGTATATTCATCTAGTTGGGGGTCTGTTCGCTTCCCCAAGTGTAGGGTTGTGATGTAGTAATAATCTCGGTAAGACCAAGGTCGATCCACAGGGACTTATGTAGGAATCCACAAAATGCTTCCAATAGTTCTACTGAAAAGCCAACAAATAGATTTGTAGAAGATTGATGTAAATAGTAATTTTGAATTAAACTGAAGGTAATCAATTAATTAAAAGGCACTAGGGGTTCAAGGATCCACTTGTAGCAATCCTTGATGCTCAATTCGCTGTGGTTTTTCATTTTCTCAACTAGAATCGAAATTAAGATCTATCTAGTCGGATGATAGAGCAGTTAAACCAAACAATCTGTCATATGTAAGATCAATGTATATGATTCACTCAATGCAAGCTAGGACGAGCATTCTCAATTGCATAGGTCAGTCCCAATTCCAATAGGCTAAGATCATAGTCATAACCATCATTAAATCCTATCATAAGACAAAACTAGATCATAATTTGAACTTTATTCAAATCACACACACAGTCTTACATAAACCAGAATTTTCAGAAAGGTAGACTTTTGGTAAGAAGTTCCCACATGAAGCTCATAAATCTAGAGCGTATTCCAATTCCTCAGATCATACAGGTCTAGACTAGTTCACCAAAATTAAGAACTCAAGCAATCCTTCTAAACATCAATGAGTCATCATAAGACTAAGAAAAACTACTTAGTACTTGAATTAAACTTCAAACCATTGTTCTTAAACATGAAATCCAACTTAAAACCAAATCAAACGAATTGAAATATCTTAGATTCACTATAAGCTTCACCTCTTAGCCCTAGCTAAGAGGTTTAGCCGTTCATGATCCAAGGAAACATGAAACAACTAAATAAAACATAAAACTAGAAAGCAAATTAGGAAGAGTTGTAGAACTCCAAATCCGACTTCCGCTATCTCCCACCGTGCTCAATCCCTTCTAAGATACCCTAGAAACGATCCCTAGGTGTCCTTTATAGTGGGGAAGCTCCGCAGCATCATAATCATTCAGAAGATGCATAAGAATACGCAGTGCGCAGAGAAATCCAGAACTTATAGAACACGCCCAGTTACGTAGACGACCGGTCGCACGACCGGTCTGAGCTCCTAAACAACCGGTCGCAAAAGCGCAAAAAACGTCCAGGGAGTTTTGAAAAATTTTGAGACCGCAATTTTACTTCAAGGACCCGTCGCACGATCAATCTAAGCAGTGGACGACCGGTCGTACGACCGGTCTTGAACAGTCCAGTGAGTTGAGGCCGCAAGGCCCCTCTGTTGACTGATCGGACCGGTCGGACGACCGGTCCTGGGCTATGGACGACCGGTCGGACGACCGATCTTAGGCACATTCTTCTGCTTTCTTTCTTCTTTTCTCTCACTTCTTTCTTTCAACCTTCGACGCTTAGTCCTTTGATCTTCTTTGCTTATAAATGGCGTCTTTAAGTCTCCAATTGATGAATCCTCTCTCTCATCCATACAGTCACAAATCCATCCATTAGATTAGTCTATAAATCATGAAAACCTTGGATAATGAGTGATGAATTGGGGTTAGAATATGCACAATTAAGAGCCCAACAGGGTCTACTTTGGATTCTCCAACTTTGGCTGCATGAATATTTCTTTGCTACATTTTGTGAACCATTACCCACCTCTACCTCCTTGTTCTCCAACCTACGACCATTTCGTCTATCTCATTGAAAGTAAAATTGTGTGGGGCAGTCTAAGGAGATAGTGAGCTTGTTTGTTCATGGGCAAACCATACAATCCTTAATATACATCTAAACATGCATTCATGTAATTCAAACAATTAAACTCATAAGCATTCATAAAAAATCATGTGCCAATAACAATCACATACACAAGCATGTATAGTGTTCGGTTTTCCAACTCCACTCCCAGGCGACACGCTCTTCCCTCAAGTGTACTAGATTTCACTATTTAGGAATTTCAATAGGTTTCTTCTAACCTTTACACTTGGTGTTTAGTAGGTTCACCAAAAACTTCGGTCCTACATAAGAACTAGCTTCTACGGAGTCTTACTTAGTTTTCTGTCTGCTAATCAACAACCACTACACGTACACTCCCGTCGGAGGCTTATACAAGGACTTAGTTTAGGTCATACACAAGACCAAGGTCCTACAGAAGAACCTAATCGACTTTGAAAATCAAACTCTACATTGAATCCTACACAAAGAAGGAGTATGAATGAACTCTATAAATTGACAACCTTACTTGTCAGATTAAGCCCCTTTTGATGTGCTTTTTTTAGATACTTGATCGATACTCTTCCGTACTTCAATCTTTTTCTCATTGCTCATCCAAACATTGATGACGAATGCTTCAGCTCCTTTGACCAGTTACCTTACATTTGATGCTCCTTTGAGGTGACCAAGATAATGGGAGTGAGCTTGAATCTTCTACAACTAATGGAAAGTATTTTGCAACTAGGGATTCAACTAGATAGGTCTCTTAGAGGTTTAAGATAAGGTTTTATCTATATACTTAGTATTTAAACTCTAGAGAATGAGAGGGATCAAATTCATCTTTATTTGAGCTTGGAATGCTCTAACATGTGATGAATCACAAGAAGGATGACTTGAATCTCTTAGGATTAGAGCCTCTATGGATATAAAATTGTAATGGCTTCTAATGCACTAAAAACCCATCAATTTTTTCAAGAACCGAATGCCCATTTTATAGAAAAAAATGTTCCAATGGTTAGTTCAATGGCCCGTCGATAGGATCGGAAGGCTACTCGATGGGATCGAACTCTTATCAAAATAGTTCAATTTGATTGTTGAGCAGGATGTTCGATGGAATCGAAGAGTCTTAGATGGGATCGAAGAGCTATCCAGAGAGTTTAGGAGGTTGCTAGACAGACTATTTGATGACATCGACCAGAGAGTTTGATGTGATCAAAATCCTATTGATGGACTTTTGATCGGATTGAAGTCCACTCGAAGACTGTTGTTTGGTTTGTTTGGTTAACAATCGCTTGGTGCCTCTAAAGCCTTACATAATGTGATCTTTTATGGAACTTAAGGCTAATGAATGACCAACTAAAAGTTTATCTATAAAGCTCTAATCATTTATAAGCTAGGTTGTTTGGTTCTAAGGTTAGGGTCACTAACGTATCTTTGATTTAACTATTTCTTCACTCATTGATGCTTCTAGTTTGCATGTGTCTTCGGTCTTTACCTTCTAAGGGCTCAACCGACTCATTGATACATAAACTCATGTGATTAACAAATAGGTGCACAAATCAGTGCACTAACAATCTCCCCATTTATTAATTATGTGACAAAATCATAACCTAGTCCATGTCATGGTCCATACCAATGATATAAAAAAAACAACAAAAAAGATTATATGTCAAAATAAAAAATTTACAACTCAAATAGACTAAGAAATGTAACTATTCTTGCATTGCTCCCCCTAACTCTATCAATTCCCAACAACAACAAATATGCCCTGCAAAATAGAATATAACTTGTTTTAATGGGACTTGATCTTTCTCCCCATTTTGTCGGTATTTGACAAAGAGACAATCCCATACATATATCAATAAATTCAGGTAATGGAAAGCTTTATAAAGTCATAGATTTAACTATAAGCTTATAGTAATAAGGGAATATAAAGGGTGCATATATTCAATAAAAATATGTAGCATGCAACATATGATCATTCAAATAATATATCTATCTAGCAAGAATGATCAAGCATAATCTAGCGAATTAAAGATATCAAAATTTATACCAATGCTAAACTATAAATTAGGCTAATAAGGCTAACTCCTTGGATTTGCTATAATTTCAAATTCAATTGCGCTTACTAAGATTTTCTTCATTTGTTCTTCTTAAGGGTCAATTTATTTTTATAACTCCCTCATGTGGTAGATTAACTAGAGAGGGGTTGGGAACTCCTTCTTTAGAAGGTGATATGATCAAGATCCTCTCTCAAATCACTAAGGAGAGAGGTAGTGGTGGAGGCCCTTAGAATACACAGTGGCCTTTGGTTTCCATCACTAGGGGAGTCACTAGATTTAGATGCGGACTCCTCCGTATTAGCCCATATTATTGTGGCTTTATATTTGATTGAACAGTCTTTGGTAACATGACCATATCCCTTATAATCGTAACATTGGACTTCTTTTGGTTGTCTAGATTATTTGACTTTATATTTCTCAATGGTATTTCCCTTCTTATCACAACTCTTCTATCTATTCAACTTAAGGAATTTCTTAAACTTTCTATTAAATTTCTCTTTCTCATCCTCATTGTTACTATCATCTTCTTCAGATTCAATTTTCCTATGTGGGGGCCTAATTGAAGATTTTAAGATAGCGTTTTTCTCTTTCTAGAGGGGGTCTTAAAATATAGTTCATAAGTTTGTACGGAGCCTATTAGTTCTTCTACTTTCATAGTGTTTATGTCTTTACACTCTTCTATTAAAGTTATCTTAGGAGTGAACCTATTCGAAAGGGATCTAAGAATTTTTCTACAAATACATCCCTCCGGTACATGTTATCCTAAACCCCACATATAGTTGTAAATATCGTACAATTTAGTATAGAACTCAATGAAAGTTTCAGACTCTTTCATTTTAGATTTTCAAATTATATCACACACTTCCTTTGCTGTTGTATACATACATATGCGTTTAAATTCATCATGGGATACCGCATAGTAAATCGCATTAAGAGCCTTTGCATCACTAATAAACCGGGCTCTCTCATTAACACTCTATTTGAAATCATCTTTGGGGAATGCTAATGGCTCTATCATAAACTAAGACTTGTTCCACGAGCATATGATAACCTTGTTGAACACTAGCCCACACCATATGATCAAGGGATCTTAAAAATATGTTCATTCTTGCCTTCCAATAGGCTTAGTTAAACCTATCGAAATATGGTGGTCAGGTGACGGTGCTCCCCTCTTGGGTAGACATCATTCTAAAACTCCTTTGGATCAACTCTAGGCAATTATGTCATCCAAGAGCAACTCACAGTTGCTCTATCAGAGTTACCCTCTCTTATACTAATTGAAATTGTGTATAGTAATCTAACACGACACCTAACATGTTATAACTTGCAGAAGCTTGATGGAGCTTAGAATCACGGCTAAGTCTTAGAAAGGGGAGGGGGTGAATAAGACCACTTAAAAAAATTTCTTAATTAAAACTAATTTACCATTTTAAGACAATTAACCAATTAACACTTAGGATTCCAAGCTAAGTGGATCTAATCACATAGACTACAAAAGATTCAACAATCTAAGCAACTATTTTATAAGGAAATAATGAGTTTGCGTGTGTTCACCTGTAAACCATATAATCCTTGGCATACATCTAAACATGCATTCATGTAATTCAAACAATTGAACTCATAAGCATACTAAGAAAATCATGCGCTAATAACGATCATAAACACAAGCATGTATAGTGGTTCGATTTCCCTACTCCACTTTCGGCCGATGCACTCATCCTTCGAGTGTACTGAATTTCACTATTTAAGAGTTGTAATTGTTCGCTTCCCCAAGTGTAGGGTTGCGATGTAGGAATAAACTCGGTAAGACCGAGGTCGATCCACAAGGGAATTCACAAACACATCCAATAGTTTCTACTGAGAAGCTAACAACCAAATTTGTAGGAGATTGATGTAAGTAACAACTTTGAACTTAAACTGAAGTAAACAATTATAAAAAGGCACTAGGGGTTCAAGGATCCACTTGTAGCAATCCGTGATGCTCAATTCGCTGTGATTTCTCACTTTCTCAACTAGAATCGAAATTAAGATCTATCTAATCGGATGATATAACAGTTAAACCAACAATCTGTCATATGTATAAATAATGTATATGATTCACTCAATGCAAGCTAGGATGAGCATACTCAATTGCATAGGTCACTCCCAATCAAAATAAGCTAAGTTCACAATCATAACCATCCTTAAGTCCTGTCATAAGACAAAGCTAGATTATGATTTGAACTTGATTCAAATCATATACACAGTCCCATACATACTACAGAAATCCAGAAAAGTAGAACTTTGGTAGGAAGTTCCCACATGAATATCATAGTACTAGAGCGTACTCCAATTCCTCGGATCATACAGGTCTAGATTAGCACACAACCATTAAGAACTCAAGTAATTCTCCCAAACATCCATGAGTCATCATAAGACTAAGAAAAACTACTTAGAACTTGTATTAACTTCAAACCATTGTTCTTAAACATGAAATCCAACTTGAAAACCAACTTAAACGAATTGAAACATCTTAGATTCACTACAAGCTTCACCTCTTAGCCCTAGCTAAGAGGTTTAGCCGTTCATGATCCAAGGAAACATGAAACAACTAAGGAAAAGCATAAAAACAGTAAACAAACTAGGAGGAGTTGTGGAACTCTGAAATCCACTTCCGCCGCCTCCCACCTTGCTCAAACCCTCCTCAAATACCCTAGGAACGATCCCTAGGTGTCCTTTTATAGTGGGGAGGCTCCGCAGCATCAGAATCTTCTAGAAATTACGTAAGAGTACATAGTGCGTAGAGAATTTCGGGACTTGTAGAACACGCCTCATTATGCAGACGACCGGTCGCACGACCGGTCTGACCTACTGGACGACCAGTCTCAAAAACACCAAAATCGTCCAGAGAGTTCTAGGAATTTTCAACCTAGAAAAATTAATTCAAGGACCGGTCGCAGCAGTGGACGATCGGTCGCACGACCGGTCGTGAACAGTCCAGAGAGTTGTAGCCTCTGGGTCCCCTCTGTTGAGTGATCGGACCGGTCGGACGACCGGTCCTTGACCTTGGACGACCGGTCGTGGGTACCTTCTTCTGCTTTCGTTCTTCTTTTCTCTGACTTCTTTCTTTCATTCTTTGACGCTTAGCCCCTTTGATCTTCTATACTTGTAAACGGCTTCTTTAAGTCTCCATTTAATGAAACCTCTCTCTCATCCTACAATCACAATTTCATGCATTAGATTAGTCTATAAATCGTGAAAACCTTGCATAATGAGTGATGAATTGGGGTTAGAATATGCACAATTAAGAGCTCAACACACCCCCCAACCAGCATTTTTCTAGTCCCGAGCAAAACATGCGTGAAACCAATTTCATTCTCCAAACCCAACTCTCCTTTAGAAACCATTCTTCTATACATCCCAAGCTATACAAGTGTAAGAGTTAGAGAAATTAGGTGATAGAGGTTGAAACCGTAAACTCTCAAAACGTAATAAATATCCATATGAAATTCCCGCTGATTGTTTGGCAAATAGAAGAACTTGAACAAATTCAACCTAGTGTGCATTGTGAAGGTTCATCTCATGAGTTTCCAGGATTATCTTCTTCACAGATCAACTAGACTATAGATCTTAAGATATATAAAGCAACAACAAGCCAATGACAGGAATTTGCCTTACTGTCCTTCCGACGACTTTCACACTACGTCCCATTTTCGGCTTTGGTTACGGGTAGACCATCCCCTGGTTGGTAATAGGTAGCCCTAATCAGAATTTTCCACCATTTTTCCATCATTCCCAATTTCATCCTTCCTTTTCCTTTTTCTTTTAAATTAAATAGGATTTTTAGAAATCCATATCTTTCGTTATTTTCCCATGGACAAGGATAGACAAACTACCCCGACTTGGTTTCTTAACACTTTAAATCAAAGTCTAGCTAATCCGCAAATCACATAATTGTTTCAACTCATGAAAATCGTGTAATGTGAACTAGGTGTGAAGGTGTTCGAATTTTCTATCAATCACATAACTAGGAGAATTCACATATAAAACCATTATGCTATGAGAAGTTCAAAACTTACAACCTCATACACTTCATATCTCCTCCTCTTATGCTCATATCATCTTGAATGCAAAAAAACAAAGTTTTCCAAAGGAGTTCTGTATTTTAGAAAAATTAAAAAATTTCTACGTAAGTGCTTGAAATGTTACAAAACGCTGGATTCATCCAAGTGATCCTACACCCCCCAACCAAATTTTGCATTGTCCTCAATGTAAAAGATGTGCACTGAGCAAAACATGAGAGCAAATTGAAAATCAAAGGGAGTGAGGAATGATAGTACCTAAGAGAGTGAAAAGTAGAATTCTTCCTCCTTCTAACAAACCTATGAAAAATAAACAAAAGCAACCAAATCCTAATTCTAACTACTCTATACCTCCATCAGACTTGGAGATCAATCATCCTGATACACAGGATCAGTCAGAGGTATGGACATACCTTCTGAAGGAAACTTCTCAAAGAACGGCTTTAATCGCTGACCATTCGCTTTAAAAATGTTGTCGTTCCTTGGATTTAGACGGTCCCATATGGGTAGACAGTTTGCACAATGTAGGGACCGGTCCATCGAGATCTCAATTTTCCCGAAAATGAATGGAGGCGAGAATTATACAAAAGGACTTTTTGATTGATCGTGAATGTCTTACGAAGAATGTTCTTATCATGGAATATCTTCGTCTTGTCCTTGTAAATTCTCGCATTCTCATAAGCTTCGTTCCGGATTTCTGCAAGTTCATTCAATTGAAGTTTGCGCAATGAGCTCGCCTTGTCAGAATCAAAATTCATCTTCTTAATTGCCCAATATGCCCTATGTTCCAACTCCACAGGCAAGTGACAAGCCTTCCCATAGACAAGTCTATAGGGAGACATTCCAATAAGGGTCTTAAAAGCAGTACGGTAGGCCCAAAGCGCATTGGTAAGTCGAAGTGACCAACCCTTGCGATCGGGGTTCACCGTTTTCTCTAAAATGTGTTTAATCTCCCTATTGGATATCTCAGCTTGTCCACTAGTTTGCGGGTGATAGGGAGTGCTCACTTTGTGTGTGATGCCATATTTCTTCATTAAGGTTTCAAATGGGCGCTTACAAAAGTGAGACCCTCCATCACTAATGATGACTCGAGGTGTTCCAAACCGGGAAAGAATATTTTCTTTTAAGAAGCGAATGACCGTTTTATGGTCATTATTCCGGCAAGGGATGGCCTCGACCCATTTGGATACATAGTCAACGGCAAGCAAGATGTATGTGTTTCTAAAAGAAGATGGGAATGGACCTATGAAATCAATGCCCCAACAATAAAAAATTTCGATTATTAAGATGGAATTGAGTGGCATCATATTTCTACGGGAGATTCCTCCTAATTTCTGACAAGGTTCACATGTTTTGCAAAACTCATGTGTGTCTTTGAACATAGTGGGCCAATAAAACCCACATTGCAGAATTTTTGCTGTGGTCTTTTTAGTCGAAAAGTGGCCACCACATGCCTGAGAATGACAGAAGGAGATGATCTTTGTTGTTCATCATCTGGCACACATCTCCTTATGATTTAATCGGGACAATACTTGAATAAGTAGGGATCATCCCATAGGAATTTTCGCACCTCAGTGAAGAATTTATCCTTATATTGCTTTTTTCAATGTGTAGGAATTGTACCTGTAGCAAGATAGTTAGCAATGTCCGCATACCATGGCAATTGGGAAACAGCAAAAGTTGTTCATCAGGGAACATGTCATTGATCGCGGTTGTTTCAGGGGAATCAGTGAGGATAAGTCGAGAGAGATGGTCAGCCACTACATTTTCTACTCCTTTCTTATCACGTATCTCTATGTCAAATTCCTGGAGTAGAAGGATCCATCTTAATAACCGTGGTTTAGCATCCTTCTTAGAGAGAAGGTACTTAAGCGCGGCATGGTCAGTGAATATGATGATCTTGGATCCAATCAAGTAGGACCTAAACTTGTCTAAGGCAAAAACTACGGCTAAAAGCTCTTTTTCTATAGTAGTGTAGTTTGCTTGGGCTGAGTTTAAGGTTCTACTTGTATAGTAGATAACACATGGCTTCTTCTCTTTTCTTTGGCCTAGCACGGCCCCAATAGCATAGTCGCTTGCATCGCACATAATTTCAAAAGGAAGGCTCCAATCAGGTGGTTGCATTATGGGAGCATAGGTCAACATACATTTAAGTGTGGTAAAGGCCTTTTGACATTCTTCATTCCACTCGAATGAGTTTTCCTTTTGAAGTAGGTTACATAAAGGACGAGAGAGTGAACTGAAGTCCTTTATAAACCTTCTATAAAATCCTGCGTGTCCCAAAAAGGACCGCACATCTCGAATGCTCTTGGGTGGTGGAAGGTTAGAGATATGATCGATTTTCACTTTGTCCACTCGATTCCATTTTGTGAAACGATGTGACCAAGTACAATTCCCTTTTGAACCATAAAGTGACACTTTTCCCAATTCAGCACAAGGTTCTTCTCTTCACATCTCTTCAACACAGATTTTAAGTGCACAAGGCACTCATTAAAGCTACAACCAAATACTGAAAAGTCATCCATGAAGACTTCGAGAATTATCCCCACCATATCAAAAAAGATACTCATCATACATTGCTGAAAAGTGGCAGGGGCATTGCATAGCCCAAACGACATCCGTCGATAGGCGAAAGTGCCGAATGGACATGTGAATATAGTCTTTTCTTGGTCTCCAAGGGCGATCTTTATTTGATTGTATCCTGAATAGCCATCAAGAAAGCAAAAATGGGAATAACCTGCCAACCTTTCTAAAATTTGATCAACAAAAGGTAGGGGGAAGTGGTCTTTCCTCGTGACAGTGTTTAGCTTCCTGTAGTCAATGCACATTCTTCAACCGGTAGTGACTCTGGTTGGTACAAGTTCATTATTGCCATTGGCTACGATGGTTATTTTGGATTTCTTAGGCACCACTTGAGTTGGACTCACCCATTGACTATCGGATATTGGGTAAATAATACCCACATCCAATAGTTTTACCACTTCGGCCTTAACCACTTCCTTCATATTTGGATTGAGTCGTCTTTGTGGTTGCCTAGATGTCTTCGCATTCTCCTCAAGGTGTATGCGATAAGTACAAATCAGTGGGTCTATGCCTTTGAGATCCGCAATCGACCACCCAATGCCACTATTGTGCTCTAATAGAGTGGCCATTAGCCTACTCTCTTGTTCCTCATCCAAGTGGGAAGAAATCACCACCGGATATGTCTCATCTTGACCTAAATAGACATATTTCAGCTCGCTTAGTAATGGTTTTAGGTCGAGTGTTGGTGCCTTGATATTGGATGGGAGGGCTTTGTTCTCGTTTACGGGCAAAGGATCAAATAGGGGCCCTCCATCTTTTGTTATCAAGCACCGACATCGCTTCTAAAATGGCATCCATCTATCTCTCGTATTGTGTCATCATTTATCTCATGAGAGTGGGCCACACATGCCTCCAAAGGGTCGGAATATAATATTGAAGGGAAAGTTTCCTCCACGAATGATTCAATCAAGTTTATCTCGTGGATCTCCTCATCAACCTCCCGTGGTTGTTTGCATAAATCAAATATATTAAGCTCACGAGTCATATTTCCAAAGGACATTTGTACAAGCCCATTTCTACAATTGATAATTACATTGGAAGTAGCTATTTAAGGGCGGCCAAGTATGACGGGAATTTGAGCACCGGTACCTATCACGGGATGTGTATCCAAGACAATAAAGTCTACTGGGTAGTAGAATTTATCAACTTGGACTAGAACACCCTCAATCATTCTTCTCGGTATACGAACGAACTAGCAGCAAGTTGGAGTGTGGTTTTGGTGGGTTTTAATTCACCTAACCCAAGTTGTTCGTAAACTGAGTATGGAATGAGGTTCACACTTGCCCTCAAATCGAGTAAGGCTTGTTTAATCCAGTAGTCTCCTATAATACATGAGATGGTTGGACTACCCGGATCCTTGTATTTTTTAGGCACCTCTTGTTTGATAATAGCGCTCAAATTCTCAGTCAAAAGTACTTTGTTATGAACATTGTGTTTCCTTTTGACCGTACACAATTCCTTTAGAAATTTGGCATATGATAGTATTTGTTTTATGGCATCCAACAACGGAATGTTGATCTTCACCTGCTTGAAAACCTCTAAAATTTTCAGATTTTTGTCTAAAGGTTTGGGTGAAATCAACCTTTGGGGAAATGGGGCAACTGGCTTGTATTGCCTTTCCGGTTCTTTCTCTTGTGGAGTGTTGTTTAAGCTATCATCCTCTTTGAAAATTTTCAGATCCTTAAGCTTTGGGGCCTTCACCGGATTAGATTTATCAACTATTTTCCCACTTCTCAAAGTGGTGATAGCTTGAACATGCTCCGTGTGTTGGGAGGATGAGCCTGAGTCTTGTATCTCAAATTGGGTTCTTGGGTTAGGAAGAGGTTGGGCAGGAAGTGTGCCTTTCTCCCTAACACTGAGGTGAGATTCAACTCTAGCTATTGAAGTCTTCAATTCATTGGTGGCTTGAGTTGACTTTTGATTGAATTTCAATTGCTCTTGCATGAACCCATCTATTTTCAGAGAATTAGTCTTGTTATACTCAGCTTGAACCAATACAAATGCACCCAACATCTCCTCTAGCGTGACTTTTGGAGTGATGACTAGAGATGGACCTAGTATAGGTTAAGCTTGAGGGATATTGGTTGCATTCGCAGTGGGTCCATTCCTCCAACTGAAGTTGGGATGGTTCTTCCAATTAGCATTAAACATGTTTGAGTTTGGAGCACCAAATTGCCGTTGATAACTGTTTATGGCATTTGATTGTTCTTGTAAGATGTCTTGAACTGTTGAAATTGTGGGATAATCTTGTGTTACATGTTGATTTCTGGCACAAATTCCACAAACAGTTTCCACGTCATTGGAGTTAATCGTCTCTCCTTTCCTTAATTCCATGGCCTCGACTTTTCTTATGAGGCTAGCCACCCGTGCACTTATACTATCCTCTTCCGATAGGACATAAATTCCTCATTTCTCCCTTTGTTGGCTAGTCTTAGAATTTGCTGGTTTAGATGTATTCCAAGACTGTGCATTCTCAGTCACTTCCTCCAAATAGTTCCATGCTTCATCGGCTTCCTTATTCATGAACTCCCCATTACACATCATCTCTACGAATTGGCGCATGGGTGAAGTCAGTCTGTCATAAAAAAAGCTTATAACCCGCCAAATTTCATAGCCATGATGTGGGCATGCATTTAACAAGTCCTTAAACCTCTCCCAACATTAGAAGAAGGTCTCATCTTCCTTTTGGGCAAAGTTCATGATAAGGCATCTCAACATGTTCATTTTGTGAGTAGGGAAGAATTTTTTAATGAATTCCCTATGCATATCAGTCCATGCACCAATTGATCTTGGCCTTAATGCATGAAGCCAACCTTTAGCTTTATCTTTAAGGGTAAAAGGAAATAATTTCAGTCTTACCACATCATCAGTAACATTCGCAAAGTGCATGGTGGTTATTACCTCATCAGACTCCTTAAGGTGTTGATAGGCACTTTCACTGTCTAGTCCATGGAATTTTGGGAGGAGTTGGATCACTCCCGGTTTCAAATCTACATTCCCTGCATTTTGTGGAAAGATTATGCATGAGGGAGTGCTCGCTCTTCCTGGTTGCAAGTAATCACGTAATGTTCTTGGTCGGGGAACATTCTCAACCACATTCTCTCCCGTTTCGGTTTGGTTTTAGCCTAGATTAGGATTGGTCATCAGATTAGGTTGATTTACAGCCATATTTTCAGACAAAATTGCAGAAGTTAGATGTCTCCTAGCACGTGGTTCTCTGTCAATTCCTTCTACTATTCCTCCTTCACTAATGAGTCGATTATTGGAATCTCGAGCCCAATGTGGCATGCAAAATCCTAAAAGACTGAAACAAAAAGGAAAAAGAATCCTTCCTTCCTTTCTTTACTCTTCTCTAAGACTGAAGCACAAGGTGTCTTGCAATGGCTAAGCCAGAAGCAAGGATAGAGACCGATTTCTCCTGGTCAATAGGGATTCAGAAAACTCCCCACCTACTCTTTGAATCTTTTGAGAAAAGTGCAGAAAAAGAAGAAAGAGGAGTAGAGGTGAGAAGAGAAATCTCTGAGCACAAGGTGATCCAAGACGGCAGAGCCGACCAATAAGAATCCAGGTGGCACAAGTCCTACCTTTCAGAGATCCAAAAAGGAGTCTCCACCCACTCTACAAGAGATGAATGCGATAGGAGCGAATAGGAGAAGAAGAAGAGTAAGGTTTAGAAAGATAGAACCTGATTCAGTACTTGAGATCCTTATGTCTTCTTCAGCTTCCTAAAAATTCCTGAAAAAGAAAAATCAAACAAACCAAATTACGTTAGTCCTAGAATCCTAAAAATCCTAAATAGATACTATTTTCAGAAATTTGTGAAAAACCATCAAAGTCCCCGGCAGCGGCGCCAAAAACTTGTTCACTACCCCAAGTGTAGGGTTGCGATGTAGTAATAAACTCGGTAAGACCGAAGTCGATCCACAAGGACTTATGTAGGAATTCACAAACATATCCAATAGTTTCTATTGAGAAGCTAACAACCAGATTTGTAGGAGATTGATGTAAGTAACAACTTTAAACTTAAACTAAAGTAAACAATTATAAAAAGGCACTAGGGGTTCAAGGATCCACTTGTAGCAATCCTTGATGCTCAGTTCGCTGTGATTTCTCACTTTCTCAACTAGAATCGAAATTAAGATCTATCTAATCGGATGATATAATAGTTAAACCAACAATCTGTCATATGTATAAATAATGTATATGATTCACTCAATGCAAGCTAGGATGAGCATACTCAATTGCATAGGTCACTCCCAATCAAAATAAGCTAAGTTCACAATCATAACCATCCTTAAGTCCTGTCACAAGACAAAGCTAGATTATGATTTGAACTTGATTCAAATCATATACACAATCCCATACATATTACAGAAATCCAGAAAAGTAGAACTTTGGTAGGAAGTTCCCACATGAAGATCATAGTACTAGAGCTTACTCCAATTCCTCGGATCATACCGGTCTAGACTAGCACACAACCATTAAGAATTCAAGTAATTCTCCCAAACATCCATGAGCCATCATAAGACTAAGAAAAACTACTTAGAACTTGTATTAACTTCAAACCATTGTTCTTAAACATGAAATCCAACTTGAAAACCAACTTAAACGAATTAAAACATCTTAGATTCACTACAAGCTTCACCTCTTAGCCCTAGCTAAGAGGTTTAGCCGTTCATGATCCAAGGAAACATGAAACAACTAAGGAAAAACATAAAAACAGTAAACAATCTAGGAGGAGTTGTGGAACTCCGAAATCCACTTCCGCCACCTCCCACCTTGCTCAAACCCTCCTCAAATACCCTAGGAACGATCCCTAGGTTTCCTTTTATAGTGAGGAGGCTCCGCAGCATCAGAATCGTTCAGAAATTGCGTAAGAGTACGCAGTGCGTAGAGAATTTTGGGACTTGTAGAACACGCCTCATTACGCAGACGATCGGTCGCACGACCGGTCTCAAAAACGCCAAAATCGTCCAGAGAGTTCTGCGAATTTTCAACCCAGAAAAATTAATTCAAGGACCGGTCGCATGACCGATCGCAGTAGTGGACGACCGGTCGCACGACCGGTCGTGAACAATCTAGAGACTTGTGGCCTCTGGGTCCCCTCTGTTGAGTGATCGGACCGGTCGGACGACCGGTCCTTGACCTTGAACGACCGGTCGGACGACCGGTCGTGGGCACCTTCTTCTACTTTCTTTCTTCTTTTCTCTAACTTCTTTCTTTCATCCTTTGACGCTTATCCCCTGTGATCTTCTATGCTTGTAAACGGCTTCTTTAAGTCTCCATTTAATGAAACCTCTCTCTCATCCTACAATCACAATTTCATGCATTAGATTAATCTATAAATCGTGAAAACCTTTAATAATGAGTGATGAATTGGGGTTAGAAAATGCACAATTAAGAGTTCAACAGTAATAGGTTCCTCCTAACCTTTACACTTGGTTTTTAATATATTCACTAAAAATCTTGGTCCTATAAAAGAACCGGCTCCCATAAAGTCTTAGTTGGTTTTTTATTAGCTAACCAACAACCACTACATGTACTCTCCCATTGGAGGCCTATACAAGGACTTTGTTTAGGTCCTACATAAGAACTAAAGTCCTACATAAGAACCTAATTGACTTTAAAAATTAAACTCTACATTGAATCCTACACAAGGAATGAGTGTGAATGAACTCTATAAATTGACAACCTTACTTGTCGGATTAAACCCCTTTTGATGTGCTTTCTTGAGATGCTTGATCGATACTCTCTCGTATATCAATTAACTTCTCATTTCTCCCCCAAACATTGATAATAAATGCTTCAGTTTCTTTGATCAGCTACCTTGCATTTGATACTCTTTTGAGGTGGCCAAGGTAATGGGAGTGAGGTTGAATCTCCGACAACTAATAGGAAGTATATTGCGACTAGAGATTCAACTAGATGGGTCTTCTAGAAGTTTTAGACAAGTTTTTATATATATACTTAGTATCTAAACTCTAAAGAATTAGAGAGATCAAGTTCATCTTCATTTAAGCTTGGAATACTTTAACATATGATAAATCATAAGGAGGATGGCTTAAATCTCTTAGGATTAGAGCATTTATGGATTTGAAATTATAATGGATTTTAGTATAATAAAAACCCATCAGTTTGGCTAAGAACCAAATGCCCATTTTATAGAGAAAAATATTCTAGCCAATGGCTTTATTGATGAATCGAACTACCCTTCAATGGGATTGAAAGACTGCTTGATAGGATCAAACTCTAGTCAAAACAATTTAATTTGGTTGCCGGACATGATATTCGATGGCATTGAACAATCTTCGATGGGGTTGAAGAACTGTCCAGAGAGTTCAGGAGGTTGCTGGATAGAATGTTCGATGACATTGACCAGATAGTTCGATGGTATCGAACTTCTATCAATGAACTTTTGATGAGATCAAAGTTCACTCGAAAACTGTTGTGGTCTTAGATGGCTTAGATGGGTTAGGATTAGAGCTTTTAATAGTCTCTAACAATGGTGGCTTCTAAATCACTAAACTCCATTTCTTAAGCCCAAAAAGAACTCCCCCGCTTTTATAAATAAATCTTCAATGGTAAAAAAAAGGCAGATTTGCAAATCTTCGATGACATCGAACTAAGCTTCGATGGCATTGAAGTATCTTCGATGGGGTTGACTGTCCAAAGAGTTTCTTCAGTTTGCTAGACATTCAGTTCGATTGTATCGAACACTCTTCAATGACATCGAACAAGCCATTTTGATGAAATTGAAAGGTTGTTCGATAGCCTCAAAGACTCGTCCAAAGAGTTCACATTATTGCTGGACATATGTTCGATGGAATTGAATTGGTCTTCAATGACATCAAAGTGCAATCGAAAATTATTGTCTGGGCCAGTTTGTCTACAACAGTTAACACCTCATTAATTAGCCTAACTTATCATGTTTTTCTATATGATCTAAGGCTAATGATAATGACTAAGGATTTTCCTATTTGGTCCAAGTCATCTAGAGGTTTTGGTTGTTTTGGTTCTAAGGATTAGGGTTACCAAGGCATCTCTTTTACTTGTTCTTCTTCTTTGGTGCTTCTTATCTACTTGAATCTTCGCTCTTCAGCTTACAAAGGCTCAACTGCTATTACAACATATGAACGCACGTGATTGACAAATTAAGTGCACTAGTATGCCACAGAAAAGTGTACTAACAATCTCCCCCTTTGTCAATTACGTGACAAAAACCTAACTTGGACCGTGTCATGGTCCATACCAATGACACTACCAAAATAACAAATAAATTACATGTCAAATTAAAATATTACAACTCGAAATACATTAGGACATGTAATAATAGGAATGGTCCTCTTGATTGCTCCCCCATAGCCCGTCAATCTCTACAACACAAAACACAAACAACTTATTTTGGTAGAGCTTGATGATCTCCTCCTTTTTTTTCAGCAATTGACAAACCAATCTCTCCCCCTTAATGGTACACCAATTAAGTAAAGGGAAGTAGAGATTTGAGTGTCTCAATTATAACTATAAAAATATACTAACTAAGAGAGTATAGAAGTGCATGAACATTAAAACATGGAGCATGCATAGAGCACGATCAATAAGAAAATTTACTTATCTAAGCATAAGTGATCATGCGTAATTGGTCATTCTAAGATAAACATGTATTGTAAATGACAAAAGCATTCATTGGCATACAATAAAGCTCAAAATTCAGCAAGATTATGCTAATCTAAGCAAGATGATAGTCTAATATTAAAAGATACAAAAAATAAGCAACAAATGTTAAACTAACAAAGGCTAATGAGGCTTAAATTCTTTAATATGCCTATATGCACAGAAATGAGGCTAAAATTCTCAGATTTACCTATTATGCTCAAATTGACCTCGTGATGTCACCTATCGTACTTCACAACCCCCTTGTGTGTGATTTTCTAAGACTCAGACTAAGTTTAGGAGAGAATGTTTCTTCTCTAAGTGTATCTCTCTTAGGTGAGCTCTTACTTAGAGATCTATGTTTGGTAGGAGATCTAACTATTTGAGTCCTACCTATATCAGTATTACTCCTACTTAATAGATACTCTGTTTTCAAATTCATTAGGGCAATCTTTTTAATTAACTCCCTCATATGAAATGTCATTTTAGGAGGGATGAAAATCTTCTCTTTTTCTTTGGTGATCTTTTATGAAGACTCTTCATGCATTATGACATTCTCCCGATCACAACATATTTAGATATACGGTTTGGGATCGAAGTGGATTGGAGCCTTTTCAATTTACACATTCAAATTTAAAGTGCCCAACACCTCCACATGAGTGGCACATGAGAGAGGATTTAGATTTACTCCCCGACGCATTAGAGTAGACATAGTGTTAAAACTCATTTGGATCAACTTCAGACGGTTAAGTCCTTCAAGAACAACTCACACCCCGCTCTGATACCAATTAAAAATTGAGTATCATGAATTGGTACTCGAAGAGTCACTCTATCAAAGTTATTTGGCTTTGATACAAATTGAAATTGCGTCGGATCGTCTAACACGACACCCTACACTATGCGCGGAAACTTGGTGGAGAAACTAGAATTATGGCTAAGTCCTAGACGGAGAGAGAGAAGGGGGGGGGGGGGGGGTGATTTGGACCTTTTTCTTTTCGCCTACTTAAATTATTCTACAATTTAAGTTAAGTAAGCATGAACACTTCAGCCTCCAAGCCTAAGTGTGTCCAATCATATAGACTAGCAAATGAACACTCAGTTAAGCAACCTAGTCTAATAAGCATAGATTAACATATAATTTAACTAATCAAGCATTCAAAATTAAGCAATTAAATATACAATGCTAAATTAACAATGTGCTTAAATACATCACAAACACAAGCATGTATAGTGGTTCGACTACGTGTCTACTCTACCCCCGGTTTAAGTACTCACCCATTGAGAACAACAAATTTTACTAGGGAGTTTAAATCAGGTTCCTACCAACCTAGGTGTTTTAAATCAGTTCCACCCTATCGAGGTGTTTACAGGTTCCACCCAACCCAGGTGTTTACAAGTTCCACCCAACCTTACTATCCTACATAAGAACCTATCTTTAGGCTCAACACTTCAGCCAAGGTCCTACAACCGAACCTGAATTTAGGCTTACTCAAGCCAAGGTCCTACAACTGAACCTAGTATACTCCCGCTGGAGGCTCCTTACTTGAAGATTTGATTCGGCCCTACAACCGATCCTAGGTTTTACAACTGAACCCATTGAATTTGGCAGTCAAACTCTACACTCAATTCCTCACGGGAAGAGAGTGGTTAGACTCAACACAAAGGACAACCTTACTTTCAAATTTAAACCCTGTTGATGCGCCACTTGGGTTGCTTGATCTCAACTTTCATATGCTTCAATCAACTCATGTTTCCTTCCCTGATGTTGTTGCTAATGCATCTTCAATACTCTAACTCCAAAGATCAAACACCTTACATGAGATGCTTTGTAGAGATGCCCACGGTGCTAGGAGATAATGAATCCTTTACAGCTAGTAAGAAATAAATTTCTTAGAGGAATACACCTAATTGGATTTCTAGGTGGTGTTTAGACAAGGGTTCCACCTATGATCAAAGTGTTTGAACTCCTAGAAATTAAGAGAGAACAAGTCCATTCTCATTCGAGCTTTGAATGCTCAATGCTTGGGATGAATAACAAGGAGAATAACTTAGATAGGTTAGGATTATAGCTTCTAATATTCTCTAACAATAGTGGCTTCTAAATCACTAAACTCTCACTCTTAAGCTCAAAAAGAACTCCCCCACTTTTATAGATAAATCTTTAATGGTAAAAAAAAAAAAGCAGATTCACAAATCATTAATAGTATCGAACTAAGCTTCGATGGAATCAAAGCATCTTCAATGGGGTCGAAACCCAATTTCGATGGGTTTAAAGATTGTCGAGAGAGTTTCTTCAGTTTGCTGGACATTCAGTTTGATGGCATTGAACACTCTTCGATGGCATCGAATAAGCCATTTCGATGGAATCAAAAGGTTGTTCGATGGCCTCAAAGACTTGTCCAGAGAGTTCACATTGTTGATGGACATATGTTTGATGGAATTAAACTGGTCTTCGATGGCATCGAAGACCCATCAAAATATATTTTGACGGCATCGAAGTGCAATTGAAAACTGTTATCTTGGCCAATTTGTTTACAGCAGTTAACACCTCTTTAATGAGCCTAACTTATCATGTTTTTTTATATGATCTAAGGCTAATTATGATGAGGAAGGGTTTTCATATTTAGTCTAAGTCATCTAGAGGTTTTGGTTGTTTTGGTTCTAAAGGCATCTCTTACATGTTCTTCTTTCTTAATGCTTCTTCTCCACTTGAATCTTTGGTCTTCATCTTGCAAAGGCTCAACCGACATTATAACACATAGACACATGTAATTGACAAATAAGGTGCACTAGTATGCCATAGAAAAGTGCACTAACACTACTTTGAACAATTGACACATAATGTGGGTTAGACAGACAAATTTATTGCAGGGGCATTGGCCTTACCGTTCTATTGGGGCCCTTGCCCCCACTGTCATGCCCTGAAATTTTAAACTCGTGTACACTGACCCAAATCTAGAGTTCTAGGATGTAAATTAAAATTTAAACATTTATTCTTGTAATTTTATTCCACACATCGCATATTTACACTAAATCTATATGAAAGCCATTAATTATAATTTAACTCAAATTTAAACTCATAATACATGACTAACTAAACTATTACCACTAAATTCTCTACTAAAGTAATGTTTCACTAAGTGTCTTATTATATTTAATTCATTAAATAAAATGAATTCACATAATCTATACATGATGCGTCAGTAAAAATAACCATCTAGGTACTCCGCTTTGCTTGTGTCTTTTTCTTCTTGAAAACCTATATGTGATATTTAATTGAGTAAGCTATAAACCTAGTGAGATCGTGTTCATTACAATTGAATTCCAATGGAGGTACAAATAGTTCAATAAATGTGCAAGCTAAATGGAAGATTAGTAGGATAGATATATACCAATGTTTACACTAAGGTACAATACATGACTATATGTTTCAAATGTCATGAATGTGTGATGTAGAAAGTTAGTTGTTTCAATTTGATTAATTTAGCAGAGCAATTTTCCACGACTCATATGCCACTGACATTAGGAACCTTTTACAATCCTGATATGTTCACTTAAATGGTCTAGGAATGCTTGTTCTTATATCTAAGATCTCGTATGGAACTAACATTAGGAACATTTCACAATCCTTACATGCTCACTTAACCGATCCGATGTTGCCGCAATTTTGACATGCTCATAGATCAGAACATTGAGATCTCACATGATACTAATATTAGGAATCTTTTACAATCTCTACATACTTACCTAACTGGTCCGGCGAAGCGACAATCCTAACATACACACAGATAAGCAATCCTAGCATGCTCACTATCTGTCGCCCAAAAGGAAAAATCAAATCAATTTTAAGTTTTGTTATTTTTTCCAGTTATATCATGATCATGCAATTCATTCATTACTCAAGAAATCATAATGCAGTGAATAACATGATTTCAAGCACACAATGGTCATAATGTATGTAATGTTCACAAATAGACAACCTTTAATGAGTAAATCATGGTATGGCCCAATCTATAAGCCATATTCTATCATTATGAAACAGTACTAGCTAAAATATTATTTTAGGAATAACATACAATTTAAAGATGTTCCCAACCCTTGAAGATTGGATATAGATGATTGTAATAATTCCGAAGACAAGAAAGGAAAGTAATAGGACTTTCCTTAAAGGAGGGAGAATTATCCTGAGGCAAAAAGGGTTAAACCTGTAATGCATAAGACTTTATTAAACTAATAATTTTATTATCTTGAGTAGTGTGGAGTCCCTTACCTACAATTATGAAGAATTAATTTAGGAATAGGGAAAGATAGAAGACAAGTTAAATGAAAACAATTATAATAAAAATGGATGAATCACTCACTGGTTTTGCGATGTTTCACAGCCTGGATTCACTTGAGTCCGACTCAATTCGAATTAACTCAGTTACTCGATTCACTTTGCTTCCTTTCTTTCTTCACTCATTTTCTTTCCTTCTTCTTCTTTCTCTCTTCCAATTTACATCCAGGAACCCTCCTGGAACCAACCAAACCCAACCTAACTCAACAAGGTGCGTGAGTTAACCGATATTTCTCCCTCTCTCTCTTTTCTTCCTCTTGTCTTCTCTCTCTCTCTCTCTTGATTATGTTGTGTTATTCCTCATGGTGAAAGGGAGTCTTTATAGAATTCTCAACTCCTTCTATAGGCTTTTGGACTTCTCATATAACCAACTTAATGTCGTGTCGATGCAGATTGTATGCATGTGATTTTCACATAGGTTTAGTTCTGATTTTAAATTTTCATTCATGTGAAAAGATTTTATTTGAATTCTATTGGTTGAATGCTTGTTTAGTAGCCCATTAGATGAATGCTTTTTTTTTTTTTAATCTTGGAATCATGCCTTTATAAGAGTACGCAATTACTATTTTAGTTAGGAAGAAAACCTAAACTTTAAGGGTGGATTGTCGATTGGGGATCGTTTCTTCGAAACGATTGCCCTAGACAGTCCTAATGGGTTCTACAATGCTTATGGGATAGACAAATCAAGGTTAAGAGTGATTTTCCAAAATGTTCATGTTAGGAAGCTTTTAGATTTCACTACAAGTTGCCAATGAAATCACTAGAGAAACTAGAGTTTTCGCTTATTGCTTCGATGGATGGTAGTTATGTCCCAAAATTGATAACGTATGACTCAATTAGAGCAACTAAACATTGTCTAAAATTTCATCGCAATGAGGTTCTTAAAAATAAATTTTCTGAGACTCAGTGTTGAGTATGAACACATACACCATGGAAAACTTAAAACGATCAATGGTACGTATGTGACCATTAGGATTAGATTTTAATGGTGTAAAACACTCTTAAATTTTATTAGGATCATGATGTAAAATTCAAATTCATTGATGATCAATTTAGATTGGCTTAAATAGTTTATCTATTTCATGATGATGTAAGTGTCCAGATTGAAATCAAATGGTTAGATAACTTAATCTGTCCATGGAGAGATATCTCGATGGTTGGATGAATGATTGATCAATTAGGATTAGATATGTAAGCTTAGGATGTGTAAAAGAATGTACATGCAGATGTACACGTAATTAGGGTACTTAATCATGATCTTGACAATATGTTAACCATATATAAGGGTGACGAGCAAGATGAGTGGATTAGAATCTAGATTCAATATGTGTATGGATAGATGGGATGATCTCAAAGTTGATTTACGATGATCAGGTGCTCCAAAATCAAAGCGAACGATTAGATATTTTTATCTAATTATGAATAGTTATTTTAATGGTGGATTTGATGAACAAGCTAGAATACTAGGGTAAGATAAGATTTAAAGTTTATTAAAGTGTGTATGTTAGTATAAGGAGAATTTTTTTTGTTAAATTACACACATGGAAAAGCACTCGTATACATATTTGTGCGCGAAATTTTTTAAGATATTATACCTCTAAAGGCTTCACGGCTAGATTCGAGGATGAACCGCTTGGCTTGTCAGCAAGCAAGGATAGCTTCTTGGCAAGCTGGAGTGCCACTACCATATGCTTTTTCAGAAGTCGGCCTAGTGTCTTCAACTCCGCTAAGACGACGTCATCTTCGATTGTCTTTGGGAAAGGACCTTTGTCATCCCATTGCCTCATTCTTCTCTAAAAATGATAATATGGTAAAGAAGAACATCGACACTCCTCATTTGAGAAGTTGATCAAAGATCTTAGATTTCGAGCGTACTCTGGATGAACTAAACCACTAGGATTGTTTGGGTTGATACCTTAAATGGGATTGATGACGAAGATAAGGTGAGGTGGCTGGTTTAAGTAAGATAAATGGGATAGATGAGATTGCCTAAGAGTGTACCCCCGGCGGTGTGTGTGTGTGTGTGTAGAAGTAGAGAATCTCTCCCTCTAGATTTAGATGGATGGCTTGGATGGAGTTAGAGTATTGCTAGGGAGGCTATATTAAGGCTAGGGCTATAGTTAGGGAGAAGGGGCGTTGTTTTGGGAAAAAAACCTTGTTTAAAATGAGGGATGAGGTATTTATAGTTGAGCCAATGACATATTTACAAATAGTGAGATGTTGTCCCACAAAAATACCGCATGGAATGCTTTGATTGGTTGTTAGACCCCTCGTGGATACATCGTACTCGAGGATTTGTTGAGCATTGGTAAATCTTGTAACTTAAAAAAAATAGCCAAGGACATAGATATGTCTAATCACCTGCTAGGTCAGCTTGGATCTTAATGCCTCTTGGCTTAGGGATTCGTGAACCGCAACACTATAACATAGTTGATTTATGAGATAGTAGCCAAAATTGGATTTCCACTACATGGCTATCCCCAAATCCTCATTCACCATTGTTTTGCCCCTACCTCGAGTGCCATGTGGCATCTTTTGATTGACAAAAATGCCGTCCTAACAGATTTTGAATTTCTGCTGGTGTATATACATTAGTCATTTTTAGCCTTATTTTAGTGTTCTCTTTGTCCCAATAGGACTGTCAATGATTTTGGATTTAGTTGGGGAGCTTTTAGTGTGCTTTCAAGGACTTTTATGCACTTGGACAATGTTTTACGAATGCTTGTTTCCTAAGGTTTCAAGTTCAATTGATTGTAGATTTTTAGACTCCAGGCTCTAAGATTCAAGTTAGATCTCGTGCACTTTATCATTTATTATAGGAGTGGGGTGTCTACAAATAATAGCTTATTATCTCAAAATGTATTAAACTTATTCGGTTGAAAGTGTTATTTTAAATTTTATTTTCCAAACTTCCCTTCAAATGTACCCAAAATGGGACTAAAACTTTAGTCCAATAATGAAAAAGGATGAGAAAGTAAGAACATGTAGGATATATGGTTTCCATCTCCCAATAGAAACAAGCTCGTCTTGAGCAATAGAGTACCTAAAATGGGGATTGTGCACCTCACACTCGTGCACGCGTACCAACAAGGGTAGTTGAGGCTCACTTTACACAAGCAGACTTGCCATAAGCCCTTCAACCATTCCTTAGATGGACTTAGGTCTAGGTCGAGAGATAATGCAAAATATATATATCGATACGATGCTAGATGGACATTGATTAAATTTACTTCAGGGTGATGTGCAAAACATATATGGTGGTTAATAGACCATTGGATAGAATATTGGCAGTTTTGGAGTGTTGCTTATGTAAATCAATGGGAATTTAGATGTGGCATAATGACTAGATTATATGACCAGTGGTCAAAATAGATGCCTTGGGGGGAATGTGCCCCGAACAGTCTCAGGACTATTTGAAAAATCAAGCTAACATATATTCCAAGACAAAGGAGATTGACTGGTGAATATAATCTCCCAAACACTGTATGTGTTCATCTATTTTCATGTAGTTTAGGCTACCTGACTAGTGGAATAGCTTAAACTTTGGGCAAGAGCATCTACTAGGTGGGACGCAACTGATGAATGGGTTAGATCTTTAACATATGTGTGATAGCAGCATGGGTATTGGTGTATAATGGGGCTACCTTGTGCCACGGTATTCACATCCGATTTAGCCACAGAGAGAGGGAGACGATGAGAGGTGAGAGGGAGAGGCTCTACCTTCATTATTAATAAATTATTTTATTTGAAAATTGGCAGCCAAACATACAACTAATGCTCCCTCATGAACGGAAATGGGCTGAAATATATATATTTCCAGGCATCACCCAAACCGGCCCATTGTTATTAATAGCTGGAAACCAAGTTACACACTTAGTAAAGGTAAATACCATCTCAGAGAATGTGACTTTGTAAAAAAACTTCATTTACTAGATGTTCATCGTTAACACTCTTAAGTTTTATTCTTCTTATAATTTCTTATTACTTTCAGTTTTTGTAATTAATCGAAATTATATTGTAGGCTATCTATAAATAATAATTAAAAAAACAAACAAAACAAAATGGAATGCATTTTAAAGCTTTATTAGCTAGTCATTCAATTTTAAAATTTTCTTTAAAATTTATTTTTAAATATCATCTACAAGTTTCCAAAATTGAACTGAAATCTTAGCTCCACATTTCAAATGGATATGATAGAAAATATCCCACATAAATATTATGTGAAGGAAGACTAAGGATCAAGTCTCTTTAGTTGAGGCTTTCCAAAAGTTAGAGAACATGCCGGAAAGAATTATAGGAGTTCTTTTAAAATAATGCTGTTTTTTACAACCCATTTTCCCAATTATTGTATCCTTGAAAATTTTAAATAATTCTATTTTTAAGGGCATACTTACGTGGAGCAAAATTTTAGGAATAAAAGATTGTCTCGCACATTATAACTAGGTTTATCATTCTACTTTTAGGGCTCATTTGGATACCACCCAATAATTAACTTTTTAACTAATTTAAGTTAACAACTTACTTTTTTAACGGAGTCTAATTTGACAAGCACAATTTCAAAAGCTACTTATGTGATGAAAGTTACCTATGCCTATGAGTTTTTATTTTTTCCTTATAACTTTTATACTCCTCTCTCTCTCTCTCTCTCTCTCTCTCTCTCTAACTGATGTAGGGAGAGAACCACATTGTGAAGGAAGGGGATCGAGCACGTTTCTGGAGGAAATGGACCGAAAAAAATTCTAGGAAAAAGTGGTAGAAAATCAGGAGTTTTGGATTCCCGACGACTCGAAACTGTCACAAGACAAATTTTCACAAATTTTCATATTCCTTTCCAAATTGATTAGGATTATTCTCTATTATGTTTTTAGGGTTTTTTTAGGATTAGTTTACTTTATAAATAGTAGCTTAAACTTGTTATTCATCTTTTGATTAATCCAGCTTAAACTTTATAAACTTGTTATTACTCTTCTTCTCGTGGATTCGAGAGTTTTCACTCGTGGATTCGAGGAAGTCTGGTTGAGAAGTCCCAAAGGTCTTCTGGATTCAAGGTATTTATCTGTGAGAGATACGATGATCGATCTTAACACTTCTACGCCTGCACCAAGTTGGTAACAAAGTGAGGAATACCCTTGACCCAATTGCAACTAATGAAGGTACAAACAAAATCCTGTGGACAGTGATCTAGGGATTCATTATCCTTCGGAGAGAATAGAAGCTCTCCACCGGGCGAGATAGAGGATAATGCAAGGGTTACAAGTTTCCCTCGGACGTTTTGTGGATGCGCCAATTCCGCAACGTAATCAAGTATAGCGAGAGTATCATCAAGCCATGTAAGAGATGCTGGTTGGATTCGACCGTACAAACAAGAGGCTAGATCGACTTCTTATTTGTAGTGGAATCCCGATTCCGAGATCCGCTAAATCTTACAATTGGGAGGATCAGATCAATCGTTCCTACAACACGCTGGATCTCCCAAATTTTGATGGTCAGCGTTGCATCAATGAATGACTCTCTGAAGTCGAGTACCACTTCTACTACATGCAAATTCCTGAAGAGAGAAAAGCTTCAATCGTGGCATACCACTTGAATGATGACGCTTGAGATTGGTGGTTACATGTTCAGTACTACTAGAAGCAAGGGATGAAACCACCAATTCACTCGTGACAGCGGATGAAACGACAATTGCTGGCCCATTTCCTAGGCGACCAAGAAGATCTGGTTGTGACGGTGTCACCACAGGTCTCCAACCACGTCAACAACGCATATATCGTCCCTGTAAAATCAGAAAGTCCACCCAAAACTTTTAAAGTGGAGGAGCAACCTTCCATGACTACACGGGATTTCACAACAGAATTTGTGAATGATGTGCTAGTTTTAGATGGTTGTATAGCAAATTCTGATGAGATCCTTGAGATACAACCCACTATCATCTTAGTGATTATACAAAATCCTAAGAAGATCAAAGAGATCAACACCTTCGTCATAAAGGACAAGGAGGTAGAGCCTGTAAACCTCACCGAAGTTAAGGCCATAGAAGGGGAGGATGAAGTACCGCTCCCTATTGGCTCTGAGGTTTATTAAACTCCTGAGACAGCAGAGGAGGTCACTACTTCGGATGTAAAGAAAAGCAAAGAAGAATGGCTTGTAGATGTCCCAGAAATTGTGGATCCAGTTTTGCAGGAATCCATAAACATTCCAGAGGTTACGGAACTAGTTTTGTAAGAATCCATGAGCATCCTAAATGATGCTTTGATGAATTTTACTTTGAAAAATCGAAAAGCGTTGCAGGTTGACATGAAAGAAGATGCGCTCAAGGAAAGCGACCCAGTTGAAGAACCTTATCTCTTATACAAGATGGAGCAGCAGCCAAGAAAGGCTAGAAAATGCCGACCCCCAAAGTTATGTTGTGTTGTAGATCAAATCCGAGGCAAAACTTGTGGACGAGTTTATTTGAAGTCGAGGGGTTGGATGTAGGGAGATAATTCCATAGTGAAGAGGATCAAGCATATTTCTTGAGCAAATGGACCGAAAAAGGATCTAGGAAAAAGTGACAGAAAATCAAGACTTTTAGATTCGTAAAGGCTCAGAATTATCATAAGACAAATTTTTGCGATTTTTCAGATTTCTTTCCAAATTGATTAGGATTCTTCTCTATTACATTTTTAGGGTTTTTTTTAAGGTCAGTTTACTTTATAAATAGTAGCTGAAACTCATTGTTATTCATCTTTTAATTAATCTAAAATAATATTTGAGTTTTACTCTTCTTTCTCATGGATTTGAGAGTTTTTCTTAGTAGATTCGTGGAAGTCCGGTTGAGGAATCATGGAGGCGTTGTGGATTTAAGGTATTTATCTGTGAGAGAGGCAGTGATCGATCTCACCACGTTTACGCCTGCACCACTCTCCCACGTCATAGATGGTTCATAGAAAAAGAGACCATACATGATGGGAAGTCCACATCAAAGGTAGGACCCACACGATGGATGGTCCACATAAAAGGTAGGCCCCAAATTATGGATGATGTACATTAAGGTGAGCCCACATAAAGAATTGTCCACATCAAAGGTAAGCCGCTAATGATGAATGGCCCACATCTAAAGCGAGCCCTACATTATAGATGATCCACATTGAAGGTGGGGCCCACATGATGGATGGTCCATATTAAAGGTGGCCTCCACATGAGGGGCGGTGGATATTGAAGGTGGCCCCACATGATGGACAACAACATTGAAGTTGGGCCCCACATGATGGATGACCCACATGAAAGTGGGCCCTACAAAATGGACGGTCCACATCAAAGGTTGGCCTGAAATGATGAATGGCCCATATATCCAAGGCAATGTCCCGCATGATGGACAACACACATCAAAGGTGGGGCCCAGATGATGGACAATTAACATCAAAGGTGGGCTACACATTATGGGCACGACTTCGGTGAATCCCTGAATGCGGGGTCCAACTTGATGTGTGTGACTTACATCCATGCCGCCCATCCATTTTGACAACTCATTTTAGGTCATGATCCAAAAAATGAAGAAGATTTAAATCTAAGGTGGGCCAAACCACAAAAAAGTGGTAATTGGATATTCACCATTAAAAACATATTGGGGACCACCAGAATGTTTATTTGCCATTCAACCTATTGATAGGGTCAAGGACTTGGAAGAAGTGACCACAGAAATGTAAGCTTGATCTAAAACTTTTGTGGCCCACACTTAGATTTGGATTTGCTTCATTGTTTCGATCGTGCCCTAAAGTGAGCTGTCAAAATGGATGAATGGTGTGGACATAAGTCACATACCCACCTTCAGGAATCCACCAACCAAAGTCACACCTCCACATGGTGGGAAGCAATCAAAGGTGGGCTCCACATGAGGGGTGGTGGACATTGAAAGTAGGCCCCACATGGTGGACAATTTATTTTGATGGTGGCCCCACATGATGGATGACTCAGATTAAGGTGGGCCTCATATAATGGGTAGTCCACATCAAAGGTGTCGATGATGGATGACCCACATCCAAGGTGGGCTCCACATGATGGATGACCCACATCGAAGGTGGGGCCCACATGATGGATGGTCAACATTAAATGTGGGCTCCACCTGATGGCTGGTGGATATTAAAGGTGGGCCCCACATGCACATAGTTCACATCGAAGATCGGCCCCTAATGATGAATTACCCACATCCAAGGTAGGCCCCGCTTGATGGACGGCCCACTTCGAAGTTAGGCCTTGCATGGTCCAAATTAAAGGTGAGCCTACATGATGGACAACTCACATTCAAGGTGAGCCTTACAATGTAGATGGTCTATATAGGCCTCACACAATGAATGGCTCACATGGAAGACATGGCTAAGGTGGCCTAACATAATAAATGGTCTACATCAAAGGTTGGGTCCACATGATAGATGGTGGATATTAAGGTTAGACCTATCAAACTTGAGGGAGAAGTAATTATATAATTGATGCGGACATCAGGCCCTTTAGGGTTTATCAACGTAGGAGGTGAGTGACACCTATATTTATATGGCTCGATGATGACGGGCATGGATCGTTCTTGACGACTTGAGGAGCATTGGAGACCTTACACATGTAATCTGAGACATTTGAGAAGACCCCACCTTGGGAAGAAATGTGTAAGTTGCTTGGAGGAGATGATCGGACCGTTGGTTCGTCGTGGCTCACTTTCATCACACCATCATCGGAGCTCATCAGACATCTTAGATTTGAGTTTATTTTATGCATTTTTTACTTATTTGAGTTTTGGGTTAGTGTGCGCACATTTTTTTCATGCAAATGTCTTTTTTTTTTGAAATTTTATTAGTAGGGATATTTTGGTAATTATGTTAATTTTGAATTTGATAAGGGTGTTGCCCTAAACCATTTTCATTAGTTGTTGATTAATGAAAAGAAAGCCTTTTGGGTTGCCTCCTTCCTCTCTCCCTCTCATGGAACTTCATCTTCTTCTCCAATCCTCTTCTTCTCTTTTCTTCTTATGCCCCTTCAACATTTTTCTAAGGTAAGCTATTCTTCTTTTTTCTCTATTTCCATTATTTCACAATCGTCGAGCCCTAAATTTGAGAATTGATCCAAAATCTCAATTCCTCAAATTTTCAATTCCTTAATCCGAGAAATCCTTTAATCTCCTGGACTAGTGAACCCCATTGTTCGATTAGGTTATGACCATGCAAGATCGGGAGGTTCCATTCCTTGCCAGATCTAACCTATTTTGAATTTCTTACTTCGTGGTTGTGATAATAGCCCGCTGCATTACATGTCTCCTTGTGATTTTCTTAGTTTATGATGGTTGATGTTGAATTTTTAGATTATTATTGTCTTTTACTTCTGCTGGATTATATGTGTTTATGAGCATGGATCACAATTAGGGCGTCCTACATCAAATTTGGTATCAGAGATTAAGGTTTGCATGGTTATGTTTAGATCGAGTTATCAAATTAGAGTTTTAATTTTAGGTCAGTTTTAGAAATTTTCAGATTTAGAAAGTTTCTAAAAATAGAAAGTTTCCATTTTTAGAAAGTTTTCAGATTTGAAAAGTTTTTAGATTTGGATCGTAGTGTCCGGATTTCATGTTTTCAGACTTAGAAAGTTTAATTTTCGAAATTTGCTATTTTTAGAAATTTTTCCATTTTTAGAAAGTTTCCAAACTTAGAAAAATTTTTGAATTAAAAAATTCTGATTTGGTGAGCCTAAGGTTAGGAAGTTTGTCAGTTCATACATCATCATAGGATTAGATTCATATCATTCACATTGTGAGTTATCCAGTCCATAGAGTCGAGTTTATGAAGAACCTAGGACAAGTCCTCTGTTGTGTGCCCATTCATTTTAGTCATGGTTTTGGATTACGCATTATTATCATGAATCAGGATCAGATTCTGGAGGCTTTGGTCGCCATATCTTGATGTCTGGACAACATTGAAAATCATTTTAGAAAATCCTTCCAGAATCTCAATGACAAATTAGAGGCATTCAACCAGACTAGCCTTAATTATGGAAAAGATGATCAACATTATACCTTGGTGGACGACAAGTTTGATGGGTTCAAACATGATGTTTATGAAGTGGAAGAGTACGTGCCTAACGTCAGTCCTGAGGAAATGGAAGAAATTGAGGCATCACTCATCATCTTTGATGATGCAGAAGTGTGTGCTAGTGATGAAATGATTGAAGAGTTTGAGACCGCACCACTTCTAGGTGTCATGTGTGATTTAATTGATGTAAAGTCCCAATTTACGTCTCTTACCGTGGTGAACACAAATGAAATTGAAGAAGAGACTAATGAGGATATGATGGTAGACACCCACATGACTTGTGATATCCCACCAGATGATTTATGGGATAAATTTTCACCCAAATGGGACATTCAACACACAATCGATCTTGTCCCTGAATCAATCCTGTCAAGCTTTCCTCCATACTAGCGAACCTCGCAGATAATACAGAAATGCAGCGTCAATTTGATAAACTTCTCGGGGAAGAATTCAATAAGGAAAGTTTGAGCTGGAGTTTTGTTTCGTGTGCCATGCCTACCCTTTTCACTTTCAAGAACTATGGCATATGGTGCAAATGTGGGCATATCCTGGCCGTCCATAAAGCTTCAGTTAAGTGTCACACCACCTTGCGATGTATTCACTTCATGGTGGATATGATGGTCAGAGCCCTTATCCCGCATCTTGATGACATTTTGGACATAATGGCTGATGCCAAGATCTACTCAAGACTTGATATCAATAGTATGTGTTCTCAAGTATTGGGATACTTGAACATCATCCTTGTTTATAACACTTATAATGAGGATCAACACCTCTATCAGTTAGAGCGGACCCATGGAATCCTAAAGAATAATAAATTATGTGTCACCCACGAAAAGAGTCCTTTTGATAGGGTTGTTTATTTCAAGTCTGTTGTTTCACTAGAGAGTTCATTAATTTCATTCATGTCCGTCTCCTATAAATTGTTAGAGTCAACCGATGTATTTTCTCGACACATTCGTGGGTAGCATATATATATTAGACAACGAATAAATAAGAGCAATAATAGTTATAAACATTCAGTTGACTTGCATCATAAGTTACAAGAAATTCAGGAAGGAGATTATGTAATGGTGATGATAAAGCCAGAGCGGTTTCCTCGGGGTACCGCTAAGAAATTACAAGCTCGCAGTACTGGACTATGCAAAAGTTTGCGAAGAGTTGGGTCCAATGTGTATAGGATAGACCTTCCACCTGAAATGAGCATTAATCTAACGTTTAATGTGGAAAATCTAGTCCAGTCCCCTAATCCTACCACTGATCATTCTTCCCTTTTGTGGCCACTTTATGATTTTGCTTCACAACCCACTACACCCCTTCCCCCACCTATTGATCGCAAAGAGGAAATTGAGGAAGTTATGGATGAAGAGAGAGCTTCCACAAGAGGAGGAGGTTTCCAAAGGTATCTTATCAAATGGAAGAATAGACCATCGTCAGAATCTACGTGGTTTACTGAAGTGGAGTTGCAGAATGTTGATCCGAATTTGTTAGAGCGCCACAAGAGTTTTAACTCGTCGGAGTCGAGTTCTTTTCAGACGAGGAGAATAATGCGGACATCAGGCCCTTTACGATTTATCAGCGTAGGAGGCGAGTGACACCTATATCTTTATGGCTCGATGATAACGGGCCTGGATCATTCGTGACGATTTGAGTAGCATTAAAGACCTTACACATGTAGTCCGAGACATTTGAGAAGACCCCACCTTGGGAAGACATGTGTAAGTTGCTTAGAGGAGATGATCGGACCGTTGGATTGCGATGATGATATGATCAAACCGTTAGTTCGTCGTGGCCCAACTTTCATCACACCATCATCAGAGCTCATCGGACATTTTAGATTTGAGTTTATTTTATGCATTTTTTACTTATTTGAGTTTTGGGTTTGTGTGAGAACGTTTTTTTTAGCAAATGTCTTTTTTTTTAAAATTTTGTTAACAGGGGTATTTTGGTAATTATTTTAATTACGAATTTTATAAGGGTGTTGCCCTAAACCATTTTCATTAGTTGTTGATTAATGAAAAGAAAGCCTTTTGGGTTGCCTCCTTCCTCTCTCCCTCTCATGGAACTTCATCTTCTTTTCCAATCCTCTTCTTCGTTTTTCTTCTTATGCCCCTCAAACATTCTTTTAATATAAGTTATTCTTCCTTCTTCTCTATTTCCATTATTTCACAATCGTCGAGCCTTAAATTTGCGAATTGATCCAAAATCCCAATTCCTCAAATTTTCGATTTCCTAATCCGAGAAATCCTTTTATCTCCCGGACTAATAAACCCCATTGTTCGATTGTGTTATGACCATGAAAGATTGGAAGGTTCCATCCCTTGCCGGATCCAACCTATGCATTATTTGAATTTCTTACTTCGTGGTTGTGATGATAGCCCACTGCATTGCATGTCTCTTTGTGATTTTCTTAGTTTATGATGGTTGATGTTTAATTTTTAGATTATTATTATCTTTTACTTCCGCTAGATTATATGTGTTCATGAGCATTCATCATAGTTAGGGCGTCTTGCATCAGTAATGTTGGAAACCAAATATACTTTTCCACTTTTTGGCTAATAAGTATGATGTTTACCAAGTATGTTTATCTATTGAATAAGTTGAAACTTAAAAAACTACTTAATGCATAAGTGCTTATGTAAAGTAACTTACGATCCGAACGCCACTTTTATGTTTTTAATGGTGGATGACATGTTTTTGTAGGAGAAAAAAAAAGGACAAGTTATCTTAAAAGAATCTTTGATACTTTACTTAAAGGTATTATAAAATAAAACAATTAATTAAATATATTATAGCCACTTTTGAGTCGGGCCACAGGAAAATAATTTGTGTTTTTTCGTACTCTTAGTAGAAGTTCCTAAATCACCAATACGACCATGACAGAATGGCAAAGTGGAACAGCATTCCAGCAGCCAACTTTATTAGTTGAGATAAGTCTTAAATGATGATGATGATCAGTATTACAATTTTTCTGTTTTGTTTTTATTACCATTAATAAAATTCAGGCGGTGTGTTGCCAAAAAAAAAAAAGTGTGTATGCAATAGAGTTACTCCTTTCAATAGTAATACAAGAAAACACACTTAATCGATGTTTGGCAATTTTAATCAGAATAGAAATTAAAAAATTACAAGGTACTTTTCTTGATCATTGAACCGGCCATGAGCCAAACATATGCTAAGATTGTCGGGCAAATGAGGTTTAGCGTTGGTAAGCTTCTTCATGGGCCTCAGTTTTCCTTTATTTATTTTTTATTATTATTTTGGCTTCATGAAGGCCATAACAGCTTACAAATGGATCTGACCAACCTAACAGGTCTCAGACACAACCCATTAAGAAATGTGTCTCCATCCGAGTCTTGACTCGATTGGTCGGATCAGGGTTCAAAACACCATCCTAATTATTCATTTTTTTATTTTTATTTTTTTATTTTTTATGTGCTACCTGGCAAATCCATTTGGAGTGAAACGCCCATTGCTATGGTAGGTGAACTAAATCATTCAGTAAATAGCTCAAATGGCAGACTGAGTGAAGATAGCCTCGTTTTAGCACTGAGGTCATGGTATCAATTTCCATAGTGGGGGTGGCTAACATTGTGATGTGACTATCAGGGTTGGGTGAGTGTACTAACAATGGGGTGTATGAAACTAACCCATAATAATAAATAAAAAAAGAAAAAGAAAAGGTAGGTAGTGATTGCAACTGTGGCCCACTTGATCCACAAACCTCATCATCATCAACATCTAAGCCTTCTCTGGGCTTGGGAACGACAATGATAAGGGTTGAATGAAGGTGGGCCACTTGCGGTTAGGTTGAATGATGCATACAGAGCCATGAGGAAACACTAATAATTAGCTTCCCTTTTCAGGTTTTCACCTTAGTTGAACGCTCATAATTATGTACGCAATTGTAATTTTCAGGTCCATACATCACTAGTGGGGACAGATCACATGAGAGTTTCATGGATCACCGACGATCACAGTGCACCATCTTCAGTGGAATATGGAAAAATATCTGGACAATATGATGCTTCAGCCACCGGCGAACATACATCATACCGCTTCTTTTTCTACCGTTCTGGGCAGATCCATCATGTTAAAATCGGACCGTTGGAACCCAACACAATTTATTATTACAGATGTGGGGGAATCAGCAAGGAGTTCGAATTCAAGACACCACCAGCAACATTCCCCATTGAATTTGCGGTAGCAGGTTGGCTTCTTACTCCATGAAAGCACCAAAAAAATGTTTTTGAACATGATGATTGCTTGCTTGCTTGTAAGAAGCAATCATTTCTTTATTTTACTTTACTTGGGAGTTAAAAACAACGAAAGATACTAAGACGCTTGCGTGCCGTGTTGGCGTGACTATGGGTTATGTGGATGGAGGATTTCCATCTTATGTAGATGCACCTCGTCCATGAGGTCCCCTGACCTTTTTTATGGACTGGGACCCAAAATTCAGGTGCTCCACATTGCGGGGAATAGTTGAGATGGAATAAAATCATACAAATTGCGAGTGGCGTCTACCATGTTGTATGCCATACAATCCACTCATCTGACATGGCACACAAGAACGAATGGATTCTTTGAAAATCAGGACCTTACCAGACAAATGTGAATTTAGAGTTTTTAGGCATGACTTCACAATGTTCCCGGCCGTGGTGTGTCCCTCTTTTTAAGTCTTGCATTTGACTGATTTCTAAGATCAATGGTGAAAATGTGGCGGCTCACATGATGGACGGAGTACATCCGATGCACATGCATTCTCCGGTACATGCTTTCCAAATTAGTCTTGCCTGCTAGCACAGCTGGAAGACGCCCAGTTGTTTCAGCAGTAGGTCTCGGGTTCGAAATGCTGAGGAGACGCACTAACCCACTGATGGGTGGGTGCATCGTGTGACTAACTGTGTGGGTGCGTTGTATGACTAAAAAAAATAAAATAAATAAAGGCCATCCATACATGTGTGTGTGTGTGTGTGTGTGTGTGTGATTAAGCATAGTCAGGCTAGCTCCTTCCATGAAAGATACAGGTGTGGCTCACCTTTTGGTTATCTAAACTCTTGCTCTAGTGGAGTCGGTACTGGCATATGCCATGCCTCAATGATCCCCTATCAGATGATCATAGCCATCTAATGAAAGTGGACAAGTACCATTAATGATCCAACTTAAATGGTGGCTAATTGGATGACTAATTAAATTCATACTAGAAGGAAGATTGTTAGGGCCCAGTACTATGCTTCTTATCATATGAGAGGCCAAAGTTAGGGCTATTCAAAAAACCGACAAAACCGATAAAACCGATCGAACCGGACTGAACTGATCGATTTCGGTCGGTTTTCCAATCTACTTTGGGTCGGGTCGATTTTTTAATATAAAAAGCCGAGAGTGTCGGTTCGGTTGTCGGTTTGTGAAAATTATAAACCGTTTTCAACCGAATCGAACCGATCTCTCTGTGTGTGTGTAACAAGTTGAGGTTGGCCCCACTTCAATATTTACGTGAAATCCACTCTAACCAGTAAGGGTGCCACCCCAAGTTAGGCCCAAGACTAAAATATCATCTTTATCTCTAATTCAAGTGGGCCACACCAAGAAAATTAAAAGAGTTTGGAGGGTAATGTGGCCTGTACACTATTTCCAATCGTGCGGTCAGCCTATATCAAAGACGACATTGGTTTCTCATCTTTAGGCCTAAAATTGGGTTAGTCACTTGTTAGTTGGAGTGGATTTTTAAAATGCATAATAGTTGGACCCATTTAAACTACATTAGCAATTACCTCATGTCAAGTAAATGAATTTTACGTTGACACGTACTCTGCAGCACAGTAAGGGAGCGAATTAGGGTAACAGTTCAGTGGATGTTATCCTAACTGTGTGGAGCCTACCTTGTTGTATGTTTTGTATATCCATTCCGTTCATCTGTTTTCGTCTATCATTTTAGGACATGATTCCAAACCTTGAGAAAATCCAAATCAAGTAAACAATACCATTGGAAACAATGATGAATAACCATTAGAAGCATTTAATGGGCCATAAAAGTTTTGGATTGAGGCACAAACCGATAAACCGACAAAACCAAACCGACCCGAATTTATCCGGTTCGGCTCGGTTGGTGATAGTTCATCGGTTCGATTCGGTTGTTACATATTCAAAACCGACTAAGTCGGTTTGGTTAGATATTTTCCCTCAAAACTGAACCGACCGAACCGTGCACAGCCCTAGCCAAAGTCCCCAAAAGTTGGGCTTTCCATCTACAATTTTATTGGACTGAGTAAATGCTTGATGGGGGCACGTATGCTTTTTATTTTTTTTATTCTGTTATTATTTATTTAATGATTTATTTAATTTTTGGGAGGGAAGCAATAGGATACATTTCGAGTAGGTATAGCTGCTAATGCTTTACGTTCAACTCGCCCAGATAATAGTTTTAAGTTAAGGGAGTTGCGAATGACACTTGATACGCAGGCATTAAGAAATTACACGTGGCTTGTATTAACTCAAGTTAATTAAATCGATCAAATTGTGGAAACCAATATCACTAATTCACAATTTAAGCAAATCAGATTGGTTGAATTAGGAAAATAGGATATTTTTCATTTTTAACCATCCAATAAATGTTAACGAATCCTCTATATTCTTATAGTTGTTTGCAATTATTCAAATGACTTTCTGTTTTTTTTTCACTTCAGGAGACTTGGGCCAAACCGAATGGACGGCATCGACACTGAAGCACATCAATAGTTCTAACTACGACGTTCTTTTGCTACCTGGTGATTTATCTTATGCGGACAATCAGCAGCCCCTATGGGATACCTTTGGCCGCTTGGTCGAGCCACTTGCGAGCCGCCGCCCTTGGATGGTCACAGAAGGCAACCACGAGATTGAGAAGATCCCCATAATCGGACCCAGTGCATTTAAATCCTACAATGCTAGGTGGCATATGCCATTCGAGGAGAGTGGTTCTGACTCGAATCTCTATTACTCATTTGATGTTGCTGGGGTCCATGTCGTCATGTTAGGGTCCTACACAGACTTTGACATGGACTCAGCACAGTATAAGTGGCTCCAAGCAGACTTGGCTAAGGTTGATAGGAAGAGGACACCATGGCTTGTTGCACTTTTGCATGCACCGTGGTACAATACCAATACTGCCCATCAAGGGGAGGGAGAGAGCATGAGAGAAGCCATGGAGGAATTGCTCTATAATGCTCGAACTGACATTGTTTTCGCAGGACACGTCCATGCATATGAGCGCTTCGTAAGTCTTTTTTCTATCTTGTAACAAACAGGAGTAACAAGGGCTTGGTTGTGCCAGTACTCCATTAAGCCATTTTTCTTACGGGCCTGCAAAATCATCCAGGACTCGGATCATTTTACTGGCCCTTGAAAAAAACCTGGGCCCAGTCAATCGGATCTTAAAATGGACATGGACATGATCTTGGGCTGGGCCTCAAAAGAAATTTTTAACAACCTGGGGAAGCCTGAAATTCAGACTGGGCAGAACTATGGACTTGGGGATAAAACGTCGATGTCCTAGCTAGCCCACCAGGGTTGCAGCTTAGGTGGGTTGGATCAGTTTGAGGGTCAACTGAGACCAACCTCACCTCAAAAGGACCCTAGCCAAACACGACTCGAATTCAGGTTGGACCAATTGGGTTCGGGTTATTGTGGTTGTTCCTAACCCAAGTTGCAGCCCTGCTGCTCTCCTGCTGATATTTGACCTTCAAGGGCTTATCAACCGGATCTAATGTCGACATTGTCCATATTGTTATTGTGGTCTCTACGACCCTGTGTATTAGTTGTACACTGAGAGTTGGTGTATATTTTATTTGTAGTGTGCATATTGACGCAGTCCACCCAATTGAGGGGGGTCACCGCTTGGATCGTTTATGCGCCAAAAAAAAAAAAAAAACCACCAAATAGGAAGATCTTAACCTTGTGTCCTTTTATACCTCCCAAAGCCCATCCAAGATATGGCCCATTTCTTGGAGCCATTGGACGGCCCGTTAATTGGGCACGCCCACCAATCCGAATAAAGCTAGCTTATACAGATTTTCAGTGTATATATATATATATATATATATATATATATATATATATATATATATATATATATATATATATATATATAATTTTTATTTGCTTATTTATTTATTTTTGCATTATGCGGCAGAGGAGGGTGTACAACAACAGCGCCAACCATTGCGGTCCCATGCATTTGACCATTGGTGATGGAGGGAACAGAGAGGGCCTTGCTTTGTTGTAAGTAGTACTTTGTTGCTTCACTTGAAAGTTTTGATCAGGGCCTGGCTTGTTGGCTATTGCATGAGTCGGCACAATTGAATCAACCAGGACAACTGCAACTGCAACTTACAAACTTAGCCTATGAAATTTATTAAATTTATAAAATCATTAGACAATATTGATGAATAATAGAATACATTTTATTACATCTTTTTTTATTTTTATTTTTATGTGAAGGTTTAAGACACCCACTTCTCCACTCTCATTGTTTCGGGAAGCAAGCTTTGGACATGGGCGGCTAAGGATGCATAACCAAACACATGCCCATTGGTCATGGCACCGCAACGACGACCCTTCTTCAACTATCCGTGATGAGGTGTGGCTAGAGAACCTAATTGCATCATCTGTGTGCGAGGTTTTACATGCCCAAGTCTCCTCAACTTCTACTAAAGATGAACTGTAGCTAATAAGATCTTTCCTTAGAGATAAACATTATAATATTTGTATGTTGGATAAACAATTCATTAATCACTATCCTAATTATCATTTTATTTCTGGTAGTTATAGAATTATATTTAAAATTCATACTAATGCATTTGAATGGTATACTTGTGTTATCATTATCATCAACTAATTGGGTTCCATGTGTCTTTGCATCGTCAAGTGCAAATTGTTATCTCAATAATTCATTTTACTTGTAGTTCTCTTAATGGACTGTTTCACTCAATGGATGGGTAAATCCCATATCCATCAATCTCAAGATTTGGCTTAAATATAATGTTTGGGGCTTCTATGAAAATGCTAGGATTAACAATCCAACCACAACTCCCAAGTTCCCAAGGCGGGATTGATGATTCTCAAAATAGTGAGACTTGTGAGTCCCCTTATGTTGCCCCCTTATTCCCTCAAGATTCACTTCAAATAAGATCAAAGGCTCTAAGGAGGTTGTTTGGATGCTCGAAATTGGATGTCCTAATGAGAAATTCACAGCCAACTACACCACGCTCCTTTTGACGTCTCATACTGTTGGCCTCATAGAGGACCAAATACGTGTGGAGCCTTTGCTCATCATACTTTAGCTTTATCATGTTGTAGTTGTCATTAAATCTACCGTACATAGGTGTTAAAGACAAGATTATGGCATTAACAACAAACTCATCCTTGACATGTCCAATCATCTCTAATTCATTGGTAAATTCAAGCATTTTCAGGACATGCTCACTGATTGATGTGCCTTCATCAAGTATCATTGTGTAAAGTTGCCTCTCGGGGTCTAAGCACGGGCATTTATCTGAGCATCAAATATTCCCTTCAAGTGCAGGTATATGTCTTTGGCCTTAATCATGTTCTGCAGGTAGTTGCCAAGCGCATTAGAGATGGAGGCCAATATGTACACTTTGGCCACCTCATTGTCTCTATCCCATTTGAAATACTTGTCGAGCCCGTCGGGGCTCTTTATCAAACTTTGGGTTGAGTTCAAGTAAAGAGGGCTTGTGTATTACATATAGTACTCATTGTAGGGTGAATATTAACTAGAGCTTCTAGGATCAATTAATAAAATTCTTCCCAGCGACCTTCTTGGTGGTAATAATTTCATAAATGCATTTATTTTTGTAATATTTGTGTAACCGCAAATATTAGATTTAGTGTTCTTTTGTCTTGTTCCAAGGAATGTAACTTTTTAGGCACACAAAAGTAGAGTCTATCCTATTGTGTTCTTAGCACAAGTAATGCATGATAGGGTGTTGATCTAAGATAGGGTGTTGATCATCCATGCATAATAGGGTGTTGATCTAAGAATAGAACATGGTTAGGCCTCCCACTGCATAATTTGAATCCTTAAATGTGTTCAACACATCAAACTTGGGCTATTTGTCAAGTTTTAGCTCGAATTAATTTCTAGCGTATGAGATCCATCCCCTAGATGATCTAACGATCTAGAGACCAGAATCCATCTTAGACATATTTGATCATCAAAGGTCAAATCTTAACTATCCAGAAGCTTCCCCATGAGGAACAACACTTCCCTATGGAATTTAAGGACAATTGGCCCACCAGTAGGCGAGAAACGGTTCGATCAATTATAAGAGCATAATAGACATCCATCACTTAAGGTTCATAGGAGAGAAAACATGTGATTTAATGACCACACCATGTAGTGTCCAGGGTCAAATCATCAATCCATTAATCACCCAATGTGGCCATGCCTATAACCATGAGATGGATGGAAATCTAACCGTACAAATGGCTTATATGATGGCATGGGCAGGCTCATTGAAATTAGGGCCTCACATGACCATCAGAGGAGAATATAAGGTGTTACCATCCATCAATGGTGGATGTGCCCCACATATGCCACACCTATGGTCAACTAATTGAAGATCAACATGGATCACAATAAACATGCACACGATCAACAATATAGCATGAATCAACTGCCCAAAATTAACCAAGAAAGGTTTATGGACTAATATGATCGTATCTTCATAACTAAGCACTTCAATAATTAATCTGAGTCGACGAATGTTTTCAGACCGTGCCAGTTGGGCTCAAGATTAAGTTTGAGCCCAATCAGATGACAGATCTAACCAATTTAATCAAAACAGTCAATTTTTAAGCAATATAAACAACTTATTGTCTAGGATTTTTCAGATAGACCTTGACAAAAAGTGTTTGATCTAATTTGTTCATCTCAATTTACATATTCATAACATCACTCATAAAGATTTTCATCACAATTTGATTACTAGATCTTAAGATATGGCCCACCCAATCTAGGACATCTAATAATGTCGTGATCTGAAAGTGGCCAAAAGAGACCATCAAATGGCCCAAAAGTGGGCCGCAAGACAGAAAACATCATCAAGGATAGTGGGATGCATATACCTAAATAATCCAACTTGATTTAGCTGGATCTCAGCCATCAAATGTCCATTTGGGCCATAAAACTTACCAACATCGGAGTGCGCAAGGCACCTATATGTGATATGATATAATGCAATGACATATGATGACAATGACGTGATGCAATGCAACGGAAATGCCAAATGCAATCATGTATAACACCCTCCAAGGCCAAATATCCAACACATCTTAGTATGATTACCCTCTGGAATCACCGGGGTTAGTACCCAAATCAACCATGGTGCATGGTCATGTATAACCAACCTCGACGATAGGGGCTCAAATTAATCATGGCCCGTAGGTCAACTCCACCTAGCTTGATGGTAGCGGACCCTTTTGCAAGATCAACCATGCCAACAGTCCGACCTAGATCCATTTTCTTCAAATCAACCATGTTAAGGTGGTGAAACCTAAACTCATTTTACAAATCAACCATGCAGGCTGGTCGAACCCTTTCCCATCTGACCTCGGTAATGGGGGCTGTCGGAGCTCAAATTCGCACTTATAATAAAAAAAAAAAACATGTGGTGGTCATCTACAATAATTCAGATTAATTTCAGGGTTGGAAAATACTCGAAAAACATCAGCGCAGACCTAACCCTAAGCGACTTGCGCAATCATAATCAAAACCTACGAATATCATTTCAAAGTGGAACTTGGACATGTATATTACCGCCAAATAATCCAGAATACCCGAAAACCCTTAACTACCAAGTTTAAATGCCGCGCGACGCATATCTTTACTGGCGCACCTCGAAATGTGTTTTGACCCTGTTTGGAACTAACTGAAAGGATCCGAAAGCCTACAAATACTATTTCAGAGCGAAACTAGACATGCATATTGCCGTCAAATGATCCAAAATGCCCAAAAACCCTTAACTAGCAAGTTTGAATGTTATGCGGTGCGTATTTTCATGTGCGTGCTTCCCGGAGCAAAGTTCCTATACGAAGAGCCGACTCGAAGGTTTTAAATTAAAAAACAACTACCAAAGTTTCCAACATCTGGTCCTCCACACCTGTGGACCCTCGCCGATTTTTACGCGCTCCTACACGACGTCGTTCTCTTCCTTTCCCCTTTCGGGAAAAGAAGGAGAGGATGATGCGTGGGTGCGAAATCGCCGTTTGTGCCACTGGCTTGCCTCGTTCTCGAGGGCTTTGTTTGGTAGTCGTGTTAAACTGGATGTGTTTAAATGAGTTTATATAAGACCAGAGTCGCCACTAGCCAGTTACTTCGAATCTACAGTCGGCTAGACCCCGTAGAAACGTTAGAGAAGGGGATCTGAAGATCCTTTCCTCTAAAATGACTCCTGTTGATCTGCAGCCAGAGATTCAAGGTAAGGGATCACGGTTACAGGGTGGGAAGAGGTTAAGCACCCCACACACTGCCCGTACCGAAGTACGGTCTCTACTTCACAGAATCGATCGGATACTTGAAAGTCTAGTTTAATCCTCGTATATTCTCATGGATGACATGATACATGAATACGGGTCTGAACAGTAAGAGTTTCTGATGGGCAGGTTCCAACAACGGGCAAGCCCAGAGCGTACGCTCGAACTGACAGGTGCTTTATGCGAGATGATGCATGCTGTGTGCTTGAATATTCAAAGTGCTTATAGTGATATGTACGTGAATGCAGGTCTGAACAGTAAGAGTTTCTGATGGGCAGGTTCCAACAACGGGCAAGCCCAGAGCATACGCTCGAACTGACAGGTGCTTTATGCGAGATGCATGCGTTGTGTTTGAATAATCAAAGTGTTTGCGGTGAAGCAGGGGGGTTGGAAGAAAAGTAAATGTTGCACTTATGCTAGATGCAAATGAGATGATGCTGGAAAAGAGTAACTGAGTGGACGGAGGTGTCGCAAGGGTTGGCTTCGAGTGGCTGGATCAAGACTTGGATGGCTTGGGAGGCTTGGACCAGTGGTCAGGCTGGGCTGGACCAGGGCTAGACTCTCCTCACTCGGGCTCTCCTTGGTGGAAAAATGGGATAAGTGGTGGATGAGGACTCGGAGCTCTCGGGCTGAAATGGACTTGAAGGGATGTTGAAATGAGAATGGGAGGGGGGTATTTATAGCAGCGAGGAGTGGCAGTTTGCGTAATTTTGTCCGGGCGGCCTGCTATGGGCCGCCCGTACGGCCGCTCCTCGGTTTCCAGCGAGTACGGTCGCTCCCTCGGGGCTGTTGTTGGACTCGCTGGTCGACTCAGTGAGTTGACTCAGCGGGTTGACTCGGTGGTTTGACTCGACGAGTTGACTCGACGGGTTGACTCGGTGTTTTGACTCGACGGGTTGACTCGACGGGTTGACTCAGCGGGTTGACTCAGCGGGTTAACTCAGCGGGTTGATTGACTTTTTTAGGATTTTTTGACTGGCCTTTTTTATGGGGGTTTTTTCAGGGTGGTGTTTAGGACTGGGTCGACTGGGTTCAGGCTTGAACTGGGCTATGGAATGGGGCTTACAAGGGTGAGTTTGGCTGAGTTTGGACTTGGGATTTGGGGGTATGGTCCTCCATTCATCCAGCTATCTCTACCAACAGCGTAGCCGAAGGTGGGGTGTCTACAGATGGCCCTCTTTGGCAGAGGTTGCATGCAACCGAATGCCAAAGCGAGTGGACACCCCACTTCTGACCTGGTCATTCATAGATCATGTTCTGAAATCTTTGCTTGCTTTTGCATCTGTGTCAGTTGATCGTTTGGAAACCGATCACTCGCACATACCGTGGGAGTTTGGAGAAAACGTTGCGATTGTCCCTGCATGCGCTGCAACCTGGGTACCCAATCGCAACCCTTCCATTCCCGATCGGTACTAACATCGGAAAGGTACAGCAGAGCCTCTGCGTCGACAGTCTTACGAGGATGCTGACCCTGAGACTGATTGTGTGATGTTTGATGTTTTCCCAGATCACTCCAGGAGTACTTGTTTCGCTTTACTGTCAAAGTGGTTAGACGCCCTGCGTCAGATAGTCTTACGGGATTCTACTACGCCGACTTGGACTCAGTCAAGGTACTTCAGGCATCCACGCCTAGGTATGTGCGGGTGGGCTTTTTCCACCCGATCTGCTGGCTTCGATGCTTGGTTAGCAATTCATTCTTTCCTTGATTGTGGTCTGGAGTCTTTGCCATCCTTTGTATCTGAGTCAGTTGATTGTCTGGAAGTTGATAACTCGCACATACCGCGAGAGTTTGGAGAAAACGTTGCGATTGTCCCTGCAGTTTGCTGCAACCTGGGTACCCAATCGCAACCCTTCCATTCCCGATCGGTGCTAACATCGGAAAGGTACAGCAGAGCCTCTGCGTCTGCTAGTCTTACGAGGATACTGACCCTGAGACTGATTGTGTGATGTTTGATGTTTTCCCAGATCACTCCAGGAGTACTTGTTTCGCTTGACTGTCAAAGTGGTTAGACGCCCTGCGTCAGATAGTCTTACGGGATTCTACTAGGCCGACTTGGACTCAGTCAAGGTACTTCAGGCATCCACGCCTAGGTATGTGCGGGTGAACTCTTTCCACCCAATCTGCTGATTTTGATACTTGGGTTACAATTCATCGTTTCCACCTGTTCAAATGGTTTCTCTGACCGAGCCTTTTGGCTTTCATCTTTTTTATATCTTGGCATGTGGTACGACCGCACTGACACTGGAGTTCAGTTCGACCGTACTTTGAGTGCATTGGATCCAATGGTCTCCGGGAAAACCGCGAGACATCGGATCTTATTTGATTTTTACGTCGGCTCCTACCCAGAGATACGGAAGATCTCCTGGTGTTTTGGAGGCAGAACGCTCTACTGGAAAATATTTTTTGGATTTTTGAAAAGATGCCCACTCTGGGGAGTGATACTCCGTGGGGTTTTTATTTGCAAATAGAAATATTTTTTTCGTCTTTTTGAAATGGAAATCTGGTTTACACGTGCCTCCACTAGGGATGCCTGTGGGGCTTTTGGCTAACCGACTTTTATTTTGAAAGCAGGTAAACATGATGATTGATGTGATGGATGCTGATGCTGGGAGATGCATGATGAATGCATGATTTGGCTCATTCTCTTCTCGTTTGATGATTTTGCTTTTGCTGTGGGTGCAGAGAATTTTGAGCTTATTGCTTGCCGGGTTGTGCTTCCCTGGGGTTTTTCTTTTTGTACGGGCGTTTGGTCAGCGGGTTGGTCAAGATCCCGACCCGTGATCAATCAGGTCCATCGTCCCAAGATGTTGTTTCTTTACTTAATGAGAATGTACGAGGATGTTATCCGACTTCAAGATGTTCTTCTGGGCATGCGTGTGATTGAGATGGTGTTTGGTTGCCCGTTTTGGTCAAGATTCCAATTTGCGGGCAATTGGATCCGTCATCCCATACTGTGAAGTGAGCGGAGTTCAAGACTCCTGAAGTGTAGTGCTGGGGGTTAGTGACAATTTTTGTGATTTTTGCAAATATGTAATTTGAAAGCAAGGGACATATTTTTTTTTTTGTGATTTTTGCAAATATTTGATTTGGAAGCAAGGGAAATATTTTTATGTTTTTTGACAATATTTTGATTGAAAGGAAGGGAAATATTTTTGTGATTTTTACAAATTTTTTTGATTGAAAGCAAGGGAAATATTTTTGTGATTTTTGAAGAGGTGATTTTGTAATGTTTTTGTATTTTGGTGATTTTTCTGAAATGCAGGGAAAAGTGTGGAATTTTCATCCACTTCCAGCTTCTACTGCTGGTAAGGCACCCGATCCATTTTACGTCAGCGAGCAAGACGAGTCTCACACAGTTAAGTGCCGTAGTTTTACATCTTCGGATGAAGGGATCTTGAGGGTTTTCAGTCAACACACCCACAAAGTTGCCTGTTCCTCATGTGCAATGCACATAGACCACATATCGTCCGACGGACTCCTTCGGCCACAAGATGAGCCACATCCTCACATTTCCCTTAGTCAATCCAGTTTGGGGTCTTACGTTGCTCACAATTCCGTGAGGGTGAGCTTCACCTCCCAACAGCCTTAATCCCCTTCATGAGTTCTAGGAACAGGGAACATCCGTCAGCTTCAACAGCGACTTCCAAATCAAGGTTGCCTATCACGGTGCGTTCAACACGAACAGGATTGCGGAGTTCTGCCCGCCTCAGCCCTTACCTGTTTAGAAGATTCCAGACACCCGTACGATCAAGTGTCAGCCATGTCTGGAACAGGTTAGGAAAGAAAGCCCCCGAGAAGTTAATCCCAGTGTAGTTTTAGGTCTTCGGACCACTGGGTATGAATTTGTGCAGTTGAAATTTTTGGTGAATCATTTTTTTGTGTTTTTTTGGAAAGAGTTCCAGATTTCAGCTCGAATGATCGAGATTGATGCTAGTTTTTGTGGAAAGCTTTAAAATATTTTTGGTATTTTTGAAATGATCGGGGTTATCGAACCTTGATCAAGGCTGATGCCGGTTTTTGGTTGAAAGCAAGAAAAGGTCCCCCGAGAAATTAATCCCAGTGTAGTTTAAGGTCTTCGGACCATAAAACTTTGTGTTCATGCTGAAAGTACATTCTTTTTTGTGATTTTTCGAAAACTGTTACAGGTCATAAAATCTCAATTTTGAACGGTCAGGATTGACACTGGTTTTTATTAGAAATCTCTCAGGATTTTGTTCCCGACGTAGTTTAAGGTCTTCGGACCAAAAACTGTACAAAAGGGGGGCAAACACATTTTTTTTTTTTTTTTGAAAAATGTCCGGTGTCAGCGGATCTTGATCAAGACCTACACCGGCTTTTATTGAAAATCCCTCGGGATATTGATCCCGACGTAGTTTAAGGTCTTCGGACCAAAAAACTTTAAAAGAGGGGCTGGTGATATATTTTTTTTTGTGAAATGATCCAGATCATCCGATCTTGGTCTTAAAGACTGGGATCGATGCTGGTTTTTATTAAAATCCCTCGGGATGTTGATCCCGACGTAGTTTAAGGTCTTCGGACCCAAAACTGTATAAGAGAGTGCTGGTAATGCATATATATATATATATATATATATATATATATATATATATATATATATATATATATATATATATATATTTTTTGTTTTTTAGAAAATGTCCGGAGCCACCAGATCTTGAAGAAGACCGATGCCGGTTTTATTGACAATCCCTCGGGATCTTGATCCCGACGTAGTTTAAGGTCTTCGGACCAAAACTGTTCAAGCGAGTGCTGGAAATCACATTTTTTTTTTTTTTTTAGAAAATGTCCGGAGCCACCAGATCTTGAAGAAGACCGATGCCGGTTTTTATTGAAATCCCTCGGGATCTTGATCCCGACGTAGTTTAAGGTCTTCGGACCAAAAATATGTACATGAGAGCAGCAATCCAGGTTGGAGATTATGGGAATTCTTCTTGGAATGGTTCGGATCATCAGGTCATATCCTTGGATGGTTGAGATCATTGTTTGACCAAGTCAAATTTTCCTTTCTTTTTCTTGAAAATTCCATGGAACTTTTCCACATCATCAAGCCAATTTCCCACCAATTTCTCACAAGATGAGATTTTGGTGAGATCTCTTCTTTTTTCTCACCATTCTCTTCCATCACTTCATTCTTACATGGAGGTACAAGATTCACTTGCAACCACCCTTCCCAAGGAGGAGTTCTTCCCAAGGAGAGGGGGAGGGAAGTCGTTTCATGTAGGTAGGGGCTAGGACGGCCTCCCATGGGCCGCCCGGACGGTCTCTGACCCCTGGACTCTTCAGTGGGCTGGGTAAAAGGGTGCCCTCCCCTTTTCTATATAACATGGGGCACCCTTGCCCCCTCCATCGTGCAATTTCTCTCTTTTCTCTCTCATACTCTCTCTTTTTTCAAGTTTTCTCTCTCTTCTTTGGTGGTCCTTTGCTTCTCTCAAGTGGTGGCCCTTAGAGACATTTTGGGACAGCAAGGTGGTCCCCCTTTGGTGAGTGGTAAAGGTATGGACCACTTCCTTTCTCTTTCTTGTCCTTTTCCTTCTTCATTGTCTCTTCATGACTCTTTTCTTTTTCCATGTAGCTATTCCAAGAGGTGTGAAGGTGGGCCCAAGCATTTTTGGCCATTTTCTAGATCTCAAGTCTCTTTCAAAGGTGGTGCATGGAGAAGGACATTGCAAGCTTTCCACTTCATTTTTCTTTCTTCTTTTCACACTCCCTTCATGTGTATGTAAAGGGTGATTTTGCCATGTCATCAAGTGTGCATGGCAAAATACTCTATCTTTTTCATGGGAGTTGGGCCTCTTTTCATATGTATCAAATGGGCTCAAAGTGAAGTCATGGCCCTTGGTGTATTTGGTGGGCCCAACGCTTCATTTTGGGCTCTTTCTTACTTTCTTTCTCTTGTCATTTCCCTTGGAATTCTCTTTTCTTTTCATCTTTTTTCCAAGACTTGGGCCCATGGGCATGGTAGGGCCCATCTCAAGTTTTGAACTCATGGGGCTCACTTTAGGTGACCCCATCTTTCTTCACATGTGTATGGACCAAGATGACTAGCCCATTCTTCATTTGGATCTCAAGTGGGCTAGATTTCCTAGTTGGGCCTTTATGGATAAGTGGCTCAAGTCCTCCACTATCTCTTGATTATGATGTACATCCTTGTACAAGGTGTAATGGGTTTTTGGAGTTTTTCATGTGGATGGGCTTTTGGGCCTTCATTGAAACTTGGGCACTTCTTTAAACCATGTGTGCCCCACTACACTTTGTTCATGTAGGATTTTTCTTTTCATGCTTTTTCATTTGATGGATGGAGGACTTGAGTAACTTGACCATCTACAAGTCCCATGATTGAGTTGTTCCCACAATCTCACTAAGTTCAAATGTTTTCCTTGTGGTAGGAATGTGGTTCTCAAGAGTTTCCCTCTTTTATGTTATCAACCTCAAATGGATGATCCTCAAGTGAGCTATCCATACAACTATGGCTCCTTGATCTTTTCTTTCGGGGTTTGGTGGGTCATCCACCATCATTCTCAAGTATGAGTGATTTTTTCTTCAATTTGTGAGAAAGAATGATACCCATAAGTTGCCCATTTTTGTCCCATGCTTAGGGACATTTTGGATTTTGATCTTCAAGTGGGCTATGTGTATCATTCTTATCCATTTTCATGATGGTTGGGTGAATCATCAAGCCATGCCCTTGTGTGCTCAAATGGTCTTCCTTTTTAGTAAAGAAATTGATGCACATAAGTTGCCCAAACTTACCCTTTCATGGGCATTTTCAACTTGGTTCCTCATGTGGGCTATGTGCAAATTTTTTTTTTACCATTGGCCTCTTTGATCCATATGTTTGTGGGTAGACCGCCATGTTGTACTCATGGTCAATACCTTCCTCAAGATGAGGCACATAAGGTTGCCCATGGTTAACCCATGAATGGGTCCTCATGCTTTTCAAGTGGGCTATGTGCTTCCTTCCATCCATTGAGATGAGGCATTTGCGTTGCTCTTAGGAGCCCACTTCCCTCCTATTCTCCCCTTGTCCATGTAGATATGTAAAAAGATGGAAACATCTTAAGTGAGAATCATGGCCTTGGCATAAAAGTGGATCAATCTTTTGGCCACACATGGACTTTGAAGAGGGGCTTCATGTGAATTAAGATCCTTTGTTGATCTCATGGCACTTGAGTGCATTTGTTGTCCAAAATGTGTCCTTGGATGATAGACTTTTCTTGCCCAAGGCATGCCATGCCACCTTCTTTAAGGTGGGCCTTACTTTTTCCAATGGGCCCAACACATATCCTAAGTGACACATGGAGTTGGACTTTAGATTTTGCATTTGAATGTGAGTCCAATCCCATGGGTTTCTTGGATGATAGTTTGGATTTTAACGGGTAAAGGGATAGGGACTTACCTTGCCAAGCTTGTAGGATTCAATGGCGGAGGGTACCAGAGGTCATCGAGTGATTGATGAAGATGACCCTGCCTTCATCGTCCGCCCACATGTGTTCCTTAGCTATGGAGCATCAACCTCTTCCTGCTATCAAGGGTCGAGGTACCAGGGATCGCTGGGACGACTGGATGAAGGATCCACAACCCTTGCTTGAACGAGTACTGGATGGTACTCCTTTTGCTGGCCTCCTCACCTTACGTTTCCACAATAACGATGCTAACCGCATGATGCTCGCGGCCCTTTGCGAGAGGTGGCGGGATGAGACCCACACCTTTCAACTCCCTTGTGGAGAATGGGGAATAACCCCTTTGGACATTTACATACAGATAGGCTTCCCGTTTCATGGGACAATTGTTCCTCAAGTCAGCTCTCTAGCTCCTCTCACTTCCACCGACTGGCTACGGCTTGTCGGTGACGTCCCACCCGAGGGCGAATTCCAAGGCCATCAAGTGAAGATGCGATGGTTCTACAACAGTTTTGCCTCCGTCATCCCCACCACTGAGCGAGAGGCCCTCCACAAAGCGCGGGCCATGATCACCTATGCTTTCGGATCCTTTCTTTTCTGCCATGCGAATGAGAGAGTTGATCCCAAATTTCTTCGTTTAGTCGAGGATCTTCATCACCCCTATAACTGGAATGGGGCTATCTTGACCCGTATCTTTCAGGGTCTGGACAAGACCTGTCGGCATAACCGGTCCTTCACAGGTTTCTGGCCTGTTGTTGAGGTATTTCTTCTTTCCCCTTCCTTGAAGGGCTTTCGCCTTCTTTCCCTCTCTGATCATTAGATGTGCTTTTGTCCAGACTTGCTTTTATGACCATTTTCCCCATCTCGCGCCGAGGATGAGGGCTGATGTGGAGCCCTCTCAGTATCGTCACATGTACTGGCACCAGCAAAACCGTCAGCGGAACTCCCGAGTTCCCAGGGACAATTGGCGTGCTGACATAGATGGGCTGACTGTTGAGGACGTAAGTATCTTGCTTGTCTTTGCCCTCGTGCTGTACTGTAACTGATCGTGTTGACTTTATTTGCTGCAGCTTGCTCGGATGTCGTATGCCAGTTTCCCTCTCTATTACACCCCCCAGCGCGTGGAGGCATATGATGCTTCATGTCTCCGTATCATGCTTTCGGACGCTGAATCTTTTCAGTGGTACCTGGGGGAGAGGTTGCTTCGGCAAGTCACTGGGGTGGCTCAGGTCCCTTGTTCTGCACCTCCTCCAGCTGCTCGGATGCCGGTTGATGAGAGAGTTGAGGCTCTCGTGGGCCAGCCCGGATTCCGTTTCACGATCCCGGATCGTGATTATGATGAGTGGTATCTGCTGTTCGGCCAGGGGCCTCTGCTTCCTTCGCTTTATGTTCCAGGTGGCCGTCGCAGGTATGCTGTGAAATTGCGGTTTTACCGCTTGTAGAGATACTCGGAGATATGTCTAAGGACCTAGAGGGGGTGATATGGACCTTTTTCAAATTCTTTTTGCCTACTTATGCAATTCAACAAGTTTAAGCTAGGTAAGCAAGAACACCTTGGCTTCCAAGCCTTGGTGGGTCCAATCACAAGACTAGCAAGAGTTAAGCAATAACCAACCCTAGTCTAAGCATGCATAGGTAAGAAAATGATTCAACTAATTAAGCTACTAACCTATGCACCTTGTGTAGACTTATGAGATTGGATCAATGAGCTCAAGTCTACACAAGTAGTGAAGGTACATCTTGTGTGGGGATGCCTATAAAATGCCTAGCATGCATTCCTATCAATCATTCATAATTAAACAATTAAACAAACAATGCAAAGATAGAATGTGCTCAAGAACAATCACAAACACAAGGATGTATAGTGGTTCGACTACTTGTCTACTCCACTCCCGGTTCAAGTACTCAACCCCTTTGAGCACACCGGCATTCACTATCGGAGGTTTTAAATGAGGTTCACCTCTCAACCTTTACACGGAGGTTTTATCGGTTCACCTCTCAACCGTATCCGGAGTTTTAGACATAGGTTAACTCTCAACCTTATCGCACGTTTACTCCCGTGTCGGAGGCTCCCCCTTGGAGACTTAGTTTAGGCCCGGCTGACGGGCCAAGGAACAGCTAACGTCCCTAAGGCGAGTTGACAAACAAACTCTAAAATGGACTCTCAAATGAGACAACTTACTTGTCGGATGAGCCCCTTGTTTAGCGCCGTAATGGGTTGCTTGATCTCCGCTCTCCCGTGCTTCAATCAGCGTCCCTTTGCTCCCTTGATCGTGCCGCCGTTGCGTTGCCAATGCCTCAGCCACATTCGATCAAACACCTTGTATGTGATGCCTTGAAATGCCCAAGGTGCTAGGAGGATGGGTGAATCTCATACATGGGATGTGTAGGTTGTTCCAACTAGGAGATTCACCTAGAGAGTCTTCTAGAGGTCTTGGACAAAGGATATACCTATGTGGAATAGTGTCACACCTCTAGATTTGAGAGAGGAATCAAGTCATCTCTTGATAGCATTTGAATGCCCATACTTGTGTTTGAAACACAAGGGATATGACTTGAAAACCTCCTCTTTGAGGCCCCAAATGATGTACAAGATAAGTGTGGAATGGGCTCTCAAAAACTTCTCTCTTGTTGCCCAAGAGTGGAGCACCATATATATAGAAAAGAGGGCTCCAACGGCTCTAAAACGGGCAGAAAACGGTCATAAACGACCTGTCCCGACCGGTCACGACCGGTCGGACCCCTCTGCTGTAGGATGAAAACAGCCTAGGCCAAATACACACTGGCCGACCGGTCATGACCGGTCGGCCACCCTCACTGGACTGCCTTAACATGCCAGGCCGACCGGTCATGACCGGTCGGCCCCTCTTGCTGGAGGGCTGGACGCCAATAACTGGCCGACCGGTCATGACCGGTCGGCCCACCTTGCTGTTTCCCTTCTATTGTGAAGGCCGACCGGTCATGACCGGTCGGCTGGTCTTTGTAATTCCAGCAGGAATGCTGGCCGACCGGTCTTGACCGGTCGGACCAGCCTGGGTCCCCTCTATGTTGAGCTGAGATCTACTTTCTCCAGCTGGTTCATATAGACCTAGGTAGAGTTGATCAAATGGGACACCTAGGGCCTATCTATGATGACTAAAGGGTTCTAAATATGGTCAAGGTCATCAAGGATACAAAGGGGATAGGTTTTGGTCGCGGTTAAGGCACCAAGGCATCTCATATACCTGAATCTTCTTCCTTGATGCGGCTGGACGTCTTGAGTCTTCGGTCTTCGTCTTCTTTGGGCTCAACCGACTCTAGACTCACCGCTGTAAGTGATTGACAAACAAGGTGCACTAGTATGCCACAGAAAAGTGCACTAACAATCTCCCCCTTTGTCAATTACTTACAAAAACTTAACCTACCAAAACAAATTACATGAGCAAGAGATTACATAGATAAAACATAAAATACAGGACTCTTGACATGCCTAAACTAAGCTGCTCCTCTTCAGTTTGCTCCCCCACAACCTGTCAATCCCTGCATCACAAAACATAGCAAACTAGTTTTGGTGGGATTTGAACATTCTCCCCCTTTTTGTTAGCAATTGACAAACTATTCTCTCCCCCTTAATGATATACCAATAAGGTTAAGGTAAGAGAAGATAGTGTGTCGCAGTTATAACTATAAGCACATGCTAAAACGGAGAGTATAGGGTGCATGAATCATAAATACATGGAGCAAGCTAAGAAACATGATTAACAAGAAATGTGACTATTCAGGCAAGATTAATCATGCAATTGGTCAAGGATATACATTTGCAATGAAGCACAAAGGGCTTATAGCCCAATCAACCATCCTCCCCTAATGGTATATCAAGACCAATACTAAGCAAAGATTAGCATACATGAAGCATAAAACTCAAGATGGTTAGCTAATCTAAGCAGGATGATAATCTAGCAAGCAAATGTATCAATAAAAGCAAAGCTAAATCATCAAAATTTGGGCGAATGAGGCTGGAATCCTCTGATTTGCCCATTAAAACATAAATGAGGCTGAAATCCTCAGATTTACCAATAAAAGCATAACTAACTACCCTCTCTAACCATGTTCAGTTTAAAAAGCCAAAGGGTAGCAAAAAATTCCACAACACCCTCATAAAATGTAGCATGAGGTGAGGGGTTGGGAACTCTACCTTCACTTAGAAGGGATAGCGGTTGGGATCCCCTCTTAGATAATCTGGTAAAGGGGTCGTGATGGAGGCCGAGAGAGCAAGATCATTATGTTGGCTCTCATCATCAGATTCGGACTCCTCCGTATCATCCCAAGTGGCAGCCATTGCCTTTTTACCTTTTGGTTTAGGCCCTTCCGGACATTCCGGGGCAATATGGCCACGACGACCGCAACCGTAACAACGGACGGAAGAAGGTATGGATGATTTTCCTGTACGTTTATCACCCTTCTTGTCCTTCTTGTCACGGCTATTCCCTCTATCAAATTTGAGGAATCTCTTGAATTTTTTGTTCAATTGTTCTTCCTCATCATCCTCATCATCGCTATCATCCTCCGTCTCACTTTTGATTTTCTTGTGTCTGTGAGAGGACTTGAAGGCGATGTTTTTCCTTCTAGAGGGGGCTTTAAAGCCTAGCTCAAAGGTTTGTAGGGAACCTATGAGTTCTTCAACTTTCATGGTATTAAGATCCCTACACTCTTCAATGGTGGTGACTTTAGAAGAGAACCGATCCGGAAGAGATCTCAGGATTTTCCTACAAAGCCTATGTTCCGGAACCGGATCCCCTAAGCCCCACATATCATTAGTGATTTTGTTCAGTTTGGTATAAAATTCAGTAAACGTTTCATCCTCCTCCATAATAATATTTTCAAAGAGAGTGGAGAGGCGCTGGAGTTTAGAATTTTTAACAACATTTGTTCCTTCATGGGTAACTTCCAGAATATCCCATGCTTGTTTACTGGTAGTGCAATTTTGGATCCGACCAAATTCTTCTCTTGATACTGAACAAAATATGGCATTCAGGCCTTTGGCATTATTAATACGTTGAGCTTTTTCATGAGCAGTCCACAATGCCTTGTCTTTTGGCCTGAGAACATCCGGCTCACCCTCCTTAGAAATAGTAACCATTGGGGGTTCATATCCAAAATCAACCATGTCCCTCACATCCGAATCAATAGATTCCAAGAAGATGCGCATTCGGGCTTTCCAATATGGATAATTTGACCCATCAAAGAAAGGAGGCTTAGAGACGGATGAAGAGTCCTCTCTAGACATATTTTCAAGTTTCTCTTTAGGATCTACCTCTAGGCAATTAAGCCCTTAAAGAGGAACCCTCTCTGATACCAATTGAAATTGCGGTTTTACCGCTTGTAGAGATACTCGGAGATATGTCTAAGGACCTAGAGGGGGTGATATGGACCTTTTTCAAATTCTTTTTGCCTACTTATGCAATTCAACAAGTTTAAGCTAGGTAAGCAAGAACACCTTGGCTTCCAAGCCTTGGTGGGTCCAATCACAAGACTAGCAAGAGTTAAGCAATAACCAACCCTAGTCTAAGCATGCATAGGTAAGAAAATGATTCAACTAATTAAGCTACTAACCTATGCACCTTGTGTAGACTTATGAGATTGGATCAATGAGCTCAAGTCTACACAAGTAGTGAAGGTACATCTTGTGTGGGGATGCCTATAAAATGCCTAGCATGCATTCCTATCAATCATTCATAATTAAACAATTAAACAAACAATGCAAAGATAGAATGTGCTCAAGAACAATCACAAACACAAGGATGTATAGTGGTTCGACTACTTGTCTACTCCACTCCCGGTTCAAGTACTCAACCCCTTTGAGCACACCGGCATTCACTATCGGAGGTTTTAAATGAGGTTCACCTCTCAACCTTTACACGGAGGTTTTATCGGTTCACCTCTCAACCGTATCCGGAGTTTTAGACATAGGTTAACTCTCAACCTTATCGCACGTTTACTCCCGTGTCGGAGGCTCCCCCTTGGAGACTTAGTTTAGGCCCGGCTGACGGGCCAAGGAACAGCTAACGTCCCTAAGGCGAGTTGACAAACAAACTCTAAAATGGACTCTCAAATGAGACAACTTACTTGTCGGATGAGCCCCTTGTTTAGCGCCGTAATGGGTTGCTTGATCTCCGCTCTCCCGTGCTTCAATCAGCGTCCCTTTGCTCCCTTGATCGTGCCGCCGTTGCGTTGCCAATGCCTCAGCCACATTCGATCAAACACCTTGTATGTGATGCCTTGAAATGCCCAAGGTGCTAGGAGGATGGGTGAATCTCATACATGGGATGTGTAGGTTGTTCCAACTAGGAGATTCACCTAGAGAGTCTTCTAGAGGTCTTGGACAAAGGATATACCTATGTGGAATAGTGTCACACCTCTAGATTTGAGAGAGGAATCAAGTCATCTCTTGATAGCATTTGAATGCCCATACTTGTGTTTGAAACACAAGGGATATGACTTGAAAACCTCCTCTTTGAGGCCCCAAATGATGTACAAGATAAGTGTGGAATGGGCTCTCAAAAACTTCTCTCTTGTTGCCCAAGAGTGGAGCACCATATATATAGAAAAGAGGGCTCCAACGGCTCTAAAACGGGCAGAAAACGGTCATAAACGACCTGTCCCGACCGGTCACGACCGGTCGGACCCCTCTGCTGTAGGATGAAAACAGCCTAGGCCAAATACACACTGGCCGACCGGTCATGACCGGTCGGCCACCCTCACTGGACTGCCTTAACATGCCAGGCCGACCGGTCATGACCGGTCGGCCCCTCTTGCTGGAGGGCTGGACGCCAATAACTGGCCGACCGGTCATGACCGGTCGGCCCACCTTGCTGTTTCCCTTCTATTGCGAAGGCCGACCGGTCATGACCGGTCGGCTGGTCTTTGTAATTCCAGCAGGAATGCTGGCCGACCGGTCTTGACCGGTCGGACCAGCCTGGGTCCCCTCTATGTTGAGCTGAGATCTACTTTCTCCAGCTGGTTCATATAGACCTAGGTAGAGTTGATCAAATGGGACACCTAGGGCCTATCTATGATGACTAAAGGGTTCTAAATATGGTCAAGGTCATCAAGGATACAAAGGGGATAGGTTTTGGTCGCGGTTAAGGCACCAAGGCATCTCATATACCTGAATCTTCTTCCTTGATGCGGCTGGACGTCTTGAGTCTTCGGTCTTCGTCTTCTTTGGGCTCAACCGACTCTAGACTCACCGCTGTAAGTGATTGACAAACAAGGTGCACTAGTATGCCACAGAAAAGTGCACTAACATGCTGGAGGTTCGGTGACTGCTCCTTTGATGGATCTTTATCGTCGGGAGCGGGACGCGAGGAGGGACGATGATGATTATGTTGGCGACTTGTAGCCTGCTCGGGTGCTCTGCTTTGTATGGCCTTGTACTTTTGCTTTTATCTTCTTTTGTATCAAGCTCTTTTTTGAATGAATATACAGTCTTTGACTTGTTTCAAATTCTTTGATGATGTCTGGACGCTTTGATCTTTGACTTGTTCTTTCATGATTTGAGACTTCTTAGCCGCATGGACGATGACTTGAACGGTTCGGATTGCTTGTTTAGGCCTTGTGGGCCCACTTGATGATTAGATCTTGGATTTTAGCCCTTCTTTTGATGATTGAACCTTTGATCTTGCTGCTCCATGACTCGTATAAACTTTCCAATGGTTTGGATCCTGGTGATCTAGCCCTTGAATGGTTCAGATCGCTAGATTTGTCCTTGTGGGCCCACTTGAGACCTTGGCTTTACTTTGGGGCACCTCTTTTGATGATTTGTGAGGCTAAAAAGGCTTCTCATGGTGTGGATGACGGCTTGAACATCTCAGATCACTTAACTTGGCTTTGTGGGCCCACTTGATGATTAGATCTTGGATTCTAGCCCTTCTTTTGATGATCAGACCTTTGATCTTGTTGTTTGATGGCTCATGTAGGCCCTTCAATGGTTTAGATCATGATGATCTAGTCTTTGAATGGCTTGGATTGCTTGTGGCCCCCACTTGATCACCTTTCCTTCTCTTTGACTTGATCAGCCATGTTCTGGCCGCATTGCTCCGTGATTGGACCGGTGGGGCACCTTTTATATGATCTTGATCAGCCTCAGTCGAAATCTGGAGTGGACCGGAGCCTTGGGCGGCCCATGGAGCGCCATCTGCTAACGTGGACTGTCAGCCTCACCTACCAAGAACCCTGGAGCCAATCCCGCGGAGAGAGAAGGAGCGCGTCCGTACGGGCGGCCCAGGGCAGGCCGCCCAAGGCTCGCCTCTTGAGCGGCCTGGGCTGGCTCTGGTTCGGACATTCTCTGCTGTCCCCTTCTCCTGTCCCCCACATTCTCTGTTCTGGGTTATTCGATTCAGCCATGAATCTTCTTTTCCCCTTGTCTTTTCTCTTCATTTTGTCCTCTTCCCATTTTGTCCTTTCTTGGGCAGCTTTAGATGATGATTTATGGGCCATAGTGGGAGAGGTTGGTGGGTCCCACACTCCAGCATTTGGTGAGGGCTTTAATGGTGGAGGGATTCCTTTAATGGAGGGTGTAGATGGTGCATTGAATGGAGGCATTGATGAGGGGTTAGGGATGGTGGTTGATGGAGCTTTGAATGGCTCCATTAATGGTGGGATGGCTGGATTTTCTGATTTGAATGGGCCCCTCGTTATGGGAGGAATGGATGGTATAGATAGGATGATGGGATGGGACATAGGTGAAGCTATGCATCCCTTGAGTGTGGGCCCCATGGATGATGTGATGGATGGTGATGATGGGACCATGAGGGACAAAGATGGGCTGATCTCATGCTTGGATGGGATAGATGGTTCAGATGGTATTTTTGACGGTTTGGATGCTCTTGATGAGGGCCAGGATGTGCGGTATACTTCTTTGGGTGGACTTGATGTGATCATTGATGATGTTCCCCTGATGATGGACGGTGTGGATGCCTCGATGATCCCTTTGATCGGCCAGGATGATGACTGGATTCATGATTTCCTACTGGAGAGGGCCGCAGGTCCGGATCTGGCCGTTGATTCTTCGATCGGGGTAGCCGGGACCCTTTTGGATGGTTCAGATGCATTCTTTGACAGTCAGATTAGCCAGGGTGTCACGATGTGCGGTGTGATCTTCACTGATAGTCCTTTTGATGGGGAGCATTGTCCTTCCCTTGGTCATCGGTCCTTTGCGCACTCTGTTCATGAGGTGGGCGAGTCTTCTCATGCGGCTGAGATTATGACAGTTTCAGACAGCGATGCGACTATATCAGACATAGCCATCACTGAGGGCAGGTCAGAGGCTGTCGAGTCTGCAGAGGTTCCAGCTTTTCCTTCTTCTTCGCCCGTTGACCTTCCGATCCTTGATGAGTCATCGTTGATTTCTGGGCCTTTTGTGCTGGAGGGGGTACCAGTGAGGACTTGTCAGCTGCTTCCTCGTTCTTCCTGCTCGCCACGACTGCTTGCTTGGCTTGACAGCTTGTCAGTTTATGAGATTCGAGATTTGGAGTCTTATGGCTTCGGTGGTCTGATCCATATGGCCAGAGTTGATATTGACTGGAGGATGCTCGGAGCTGCCTTGATTGACTGGGTCCCTTCGTTGAACTTGTTTGCGTTCAACGATATGGAGATGGGGCCTTCTTTGGAGGAGCTTGCACGCTTGACAGGCTTACCCTTGGATTATACTCAGTACTTCTCGCCGAAGACTGCTACACCGCAGAACTGGTTCGGGATCCCCTATCTTGTTCGGCCTGCAGCCGGTGGCCAGGATGCTGTGGTGTTCTCCTTGGACTTGCTGTATGATCTTTTTTCGGGTCTTCAGAGTACGGCCGGCTCTACCTTTGCTCGGAACGCACTGATGTTCTGCTTGATTGCTGAGGTGCTGTTCTCGGGATGGCGCAGATCCTAGACTCCTTTGCTTTTTGAGGTGATGAGCCGAGCTATCCGTCGGCAAGGGATCATTTCTCTCATCTTGGCCGAGCTATTCGATGGGCTGACCGACTGCGCCTTGGGCCGCACTCGTGTCCTTCGCGGCTGCTGTGCATTTCTTCAGGTATTTCTCCTACACCTTTTTTTCCTTCTTGCTTTGTTGGGGATTGCTTTGCTTTAGCTAAACTTCTTTTCCTCTCTGTGATCAGGTCTGGCTATGGGAGCGTCTTTCGCTGACTGTTCCTGTACCTTTTCCTGACACTCGTCGCCCAGACCTTATGCGGTACATTATGGAGTTTCTTCCGCATACAGCTAGGATGAGTGAGCCCTTGTATCGCAGGATGTTTGCTGAACTTCGTGACTAGAACGTTCGTTGGGAGTCATCTTGGCTTTCACTTCCTCCAGTGCTTTGCGATGCACATCGCCATCTTCTGATGTTGGTAGGCTTTCGATCCTACTTTTCTTACCATCCCATCCGGTTCCTGCGGCAGTTTGGTTATGAGCAGGATGTTCCTCTTTTCGCTTTCACGGGTATCGGGCATCGAGCACTTCCCTCTAGATCTTCTGACTTCAGGACCCGGATTGATTGTTCTTGGGCGAGTTACCTGATTGCTGATTTGCTGGGTTTTGAGCTGCGGACTTTTCCGATGGCGACCGCCCCATATCAGTACTGGGTTGCTGAGCAGTCTTTGTACCGATGTATCCCTTGCTGGCACCAGACTGCTGATGAGGATGAGCAGGATATCCTTGGAGATGCAGGCTCTTCATCTGGTTCATATGAACCCTTTGAGGAGCGCCCGTTTATCGATCCTGGCTTCCTTTTGGCCACTCATGGCCATCCGTTGTCTGAGATCTCTGCACTTCGGTATCATTGTGAGATGATGTCGAGGAGATTGGCTGCCGATCAGAGGTTGTCTGACGAGGAGATAGCGATCCGTACCCTTGAGCGCGATGAGGCGCATTACCTGTGTATGGAGGTGAGCAGGTTGAGAACGAGACTATCTTTTTATGAGTCAGAGGACTCACCTGATGTGGCCGAGGAGGAGGGTAGAGATTGATTGTGTTGGCCACCTGCACATTCTTTTTTGCATATATGATTGATGATGATGCATTTTTTTTTGTATTTTTTGAAAAAGATGATATGATATGTGTAAAAGAAATATGATGCATTTAATTGAAAAGAGAAAACTGTTTTGAAAATCTATTATGCCATTAGTTGTCTTGTGAGCATGTCTGGATTTTGTGTCGGGATATAGGAATCAGAACTAGGGCTCGGCCAATGCCTTGACCGATGTCTTGAGATTTGACTTGTGTGATCCTTTGGTTCCTTAGAGATGTAGGCAATGGAAACTCTTGCTTCCTGAGATTGTCAGAGTTTGTAGAGCTCTTCGCTTCTAACTGCACTTCTTCTCGTTCTTGCACTTTCACTGCTTGAACCTATCTGGATCGTCTGACTTCTTGGTACCTGCACTTTTTTTTTCTTTTTCCTTTTGAGCCATTTTTGCCTGCAGTGCTCTTTCGAGTTTTCACCACAGCCGGCTTTTCCCGTCATTTTTGCCCGTGGCGCCCTTTCGGGTTTTCACCACGTCCCGGGTGTTTGATCTTGCCTGCCCCTTGGCAGCTATGCTGTTTTTACCCTTGGCGCCCTTTCAGGTTTTCACCAAGTCCGCTGTATGCCCACTGTTTTTACTCGGAGCGCCCTTTAGGGTTTTCACTCCGCCCTCTTTGTTTAGGCACACATTTTCTTTTTCTCTTTTTTTTTTTTTTTTTTGGATCTCTGGATAACTGCGGCGGCTAGAAGTCGGGAATCCGTCGTTGTCGGCCGATGGCAGTCTTTCAGCCCTTATCCTGAGTTACGATAATAGAGCTGTCGGTCTTTGTTAAAGACCCTTCTGAGGTGGATGGATGGATGGATGTGTTTTTTCTTAGACTGATTTTTTTTCTCTTGGGTGCCTTGCTTTGGCTTCCCTTTTTCTTTCTCTTTTCTTCTCTTTTTTTTTTCTTTTATATTCTTTTCTCTCCTTTTTTTTTGTCTTTTCCTTTTGAATTCCCCCCTTTTTTTTGTATTTTCCTCTTTTTGAATCCCCTTATTTGAAACACTTGTTGGTGGACGGAAATGATTTCTCAGAGATCTTAGCTTTGACCTCTTGACTTCAGCTCTATTAAAGTAACCTTTGATAAGGTCAGAATAACTTACCCGTGAAAGATCTTCACGTTGTCGGCGTTGGTTGGCTCAGGAAGATCCACCCCTCTCATGCTGGTGAGTCTGAGGGCGCCTCCGGGAAGTACTTCTCTGACGATCAGTGGCCCGTCCCACGAGGGTTTGAACTTTCCTCTGGGATCTGGAAGGTGCGACGGTAGAATCTTCTTCATGACCATGTCGCCTACCTTGAAACTTCTTTTTTCGGACTCTCTTGTTGTAAGCCCGAGCGATCCTTTTCTGATAGTATTGTGAATGACTTAGTGCACGCATGCGCTTTTCATCTGCTAGCTGCAACTGATCGAATCTGGCCCGTTGCCATTCTCCTTCTTCAATTCCGCTTTCTAGTAATACCCGTAATGATGGTATTTCCACCTCGACTGGTAGGACTGCTTCCATTCCGTAAGTAAGCTCGAAAGGAGTAACGCCCGTAGCAGACCGTACAGACGTTCGATAGGCCCAAAGTGCATATGGGAGCATATCTGACCAATCTCGATAGGTCACGACCATCTTCTCAAGTATCCTGACGATTGTCTTGTTTGCGGCTTCTACCCCACCGTTCATCTGGGGACGGTAGGGGCTTGATCGATGACGTTGGATCTTGAACTTGCTGAGGAAGCCATCCATCTTCTTGTTGACGAACGGGGTCCCATTATCTGTGATGATAGCATTGGGGATTCCGTACCGGCATATGATGTTGTTCTTCATGAATTTGATCACCTGAGATGCTGCAATTGTGGTGTAGGAGGCTGCAAGAACCCACTTGGTGAAGTAGTCGACTGCCACAAGTATGTACTCATGACCATTTGATGCTTTGGGACTGATCTTGCCTATGATGTCGAGTCCCCACATGGAGAAGGGCCAGGGGGTGGTCAGGTTGTATAACTCTGATGATGGGGCATGGATTTGATTTGCATGCTCCTGACACTTGAAGCATTTTCTGACGTGCTGGCAACAGTCTGTCTCCATGGTGAGCCAATAGTAGCCGAGTCGTAGAATCTTCTTTGCCATCATGTGCCCATTCATGTGTGGGCCACAGATTCCTTCGTGTATTTCTTTCATGATCTTTGCAGCTTCTGTTTCATCAACGCATCGAAGGAGGATGTGATTATAGGATCGCTTGTAAAGAACTTCGCCACTGATGGTGAACTGACCGGCCAAATGCTGAATGGTTCGGCGATCTGTCGCTGTTGCTGACTCTGGATACTCCTGGGTTTCGAGATATTGCTTGATGTCGGCATACCAGGGTTTGTCAGGGACAGCTTCGGCTTCTTCTATTTGCAGGCAAAAAGCAGGTTCTTCTTGAATTTCGACTGTGAGCTCCCATTCTGAAGCTCCTTTCGGGATCTCGAGCATTGATGCAAGCGTGGCGAGAGCATCTGCAAACTGGTTCTTGGCTCTGGGCATGTATGAGAAGGTGATTTCCTTGAATTCTTCGATCAGATTGTCAAGATACACATGATATGGTATCAACTTCTCGTCTTTGGTCTTCCATTCGCCATTGGTCTGATTGATGATAAGCTGTGAGTCTCCAAACACTCGTAGCTTCTTGACGCCCAAGATTATGGCTTCCCTTAAGCCAGCGATGCATGCTTCATACTCTGCCATGTTGTTGGTGCACTCGAATGCGATGCGCCTCGAGATAGGAATAGGGACATCGTCTGGAGAGTAGAGGATTGCTCCAATACCACTCCCTTTAGAATTCGCTGCGCCGTCGAAGAATAATGTCCATTCATCTTTCTTTTTCTTTTCATCCTCTTCAATGAGCAAGAGATCTTCATCAGGAAAGAACGTCTTGAGCGGCTGATAGTCCAGGAGAGAGTGAGCCGCAAGATGATCGGCAAGGGCCTGCCCCTTGATTGCCTTTTGAGTGACATAGGTGATGTCAAACTCAGACAAGAGTAGCTGCCATTTAGCTATCCTTCCAGTGAGTGCCGGCTTCTTGAACAGGTACTTGAGCGGATCCATGTGAGCGAGGAGGAGAATAGGGAATGCAATCATGTATTGACGGAGTCGCTGAGTTGCCCAGACTAGGGCGAGGCAAGTCTTCTCGATCGGGGAATACCTGGTCTCATAGTCGGTGAACTTTCGACTCAAATAGTATATTGCTTGTTCTTTCTTTCCGGTCTCGTCGTGCTGGCCGAGGACACAGCCAATGGCTTCTGCTGCTACCGAGATGTATAACAATAGTGGTCGTCCAGGAGTGGGCGGCACTAGGACTGGAGGATTCATGAGATACTTCTTGATGCGGTCGAAGGAGACTTGGCAATCATCATTCCATTCTTTTGGGACGTTCTTCCGAAGGAGCTTGAATATGGGCTCAAAGATAGGTGTGAGCTGTGCGATGAAGCGACTGATGTATTGAATTCTGCCGAGGAAGCCACGAATTTCTTTCTCTGTTTTAGGAGGGGGCATCTCGATGATTGCTCTGGTTTTGGTCTCGTCGACCCTGATGCCATCCTCGCTCACCATAAAGCCGAGGAGCTTACCTCCCATTGCACCGAAGACACATTTCTGAGGGTTGAGACGGAGCTTGTACTTTTCTAATCTGTTGAATAACTTCTTCAGATCTTCAAAGTGTCCTTCAATTGTGCGAGATTTGACGATCATGTCGTCCACATATACTTCGAGCTCCTTGTTCATCATGTCGTGGAATAGTGCTGTCATTGCTCGCTGATATGTTGCTCCTGCGTTCTTCAGACTGAACGGCATTACCCTGTAACAGAAGGTTCCCCAGGGAGTGATGAACGATGTCTTCTCGCGATCTTCGACGGCCATCTTAATCTGATTGTAACCTGAGAACCCGTCCATGAATGAGAAGATCTTGTATCCAGCAGTGTTGTCGACCAGAGTGTCGATATGTGGCAAAGGGAAGTCATCTTTTGGACTGGCTTTGTTGAGATCTCGGAAGTCGATGCACATTCGAACCTTGCCATCCTTCTTCGGTACTGGTACGATGTTGGCGAGCCATTCAGGGTAATTGGAGACTACCAAGAATCCCGCGTTGTATTGTTTGATGACTTCATCTCGGACTTTTAGGGCCCATTCTGGCTTCATTCTTCGGACTTTCTGCTTTACTGGCCTCATATCTGCCTTGGTTGGCAGATGGTGTACAACGAGCTCTTCATCGAGCCCCGGCATGTCTTCATATGAGAACGCGAAGTTGGACAATCTTGGAGCTAGGAACTCTATCATTTTCTGTTTCATCTCAGGTGGCAACGATTTTCCAATGCGTACTTCCCTAGGGATCTCAGGCGTCCCCAAGTTTACTATCTCGAAATCATCGGCTACAACATTGGCTTTAGATTCAAACTTTTTGAGGAGATCCTCTAGTTCGGGAGCTGGATCATCATCTTCCTCATCCCGAGCTTCGTCCAGACCCATGAGCTCGAAGTCTAATTCGATGTCGAAATCATATGATTCGACTTCAAACTCATGTGACTCTTTAGACGAACTTGGCACACTATTGAATGCAGGAAAAGAAATATTTTTTGGTTTTTGAGATTTTTCTGAAATTGAAATGCTAGATGTTTTTAGCTTTTGAAAGTTTTTTATTTTTTTGGGTTTTCGAAATTCACGAGACTTTGAACAAGTGGGCATTGCAGACCATGATTGAGCCCAACTTGTTCTAAAGTTCCGGTCGCTGCTTAAACAGGCATTTTTTTTGGAAGCCAGAGCCCTCAAATGGCTCTTTGGCTGATTCAAAAGTTAGGGGAACAGATGACCATTCAGGACCCCACACTTCCTCCCCTGACGAGGTGGGGGTTGATGATTTGGGCGAAGAGTCACGATCTGGCCCAATGACCATGACTTCTTGCTGGTCAGGTTCGAGATCTGAGTTGTACTCAGTCCCTCCCGGATCACTTACCTCGCATTGCAGTTCGTCTGGTTCCACAGTGAGACACAAGTTTGGAACCTGGACATCAGACCAATCTAGGGCTGGCCACTTCCCTTTCTTGGTCCAATGGATGGGCTGCTTCTGCCCCTGGCTGATGATTGATGATGTTGACTTTTCAGAGATGGGCAAGTCGTGCCCCTTGCTAATTGGTGCTGAGATGGGCAAGTTGTGCCCCTGACTGGCTGAAATTGAAGCGGGCAGGTTGTGCCCCTGGTTGATTGATGCTGAAGTGGGCAGGTTGTGCCCTTGACTGGGAGCAGGTATCAGGGTAACCTGGTCCTGAAGCTGCTGTATTTGACTTCCTTCTTCGTCTTCATCATTTCCTTCTTCTTCTGGAGGCTTAGATGGTTCGAGAATTTGATCCCATCGAATGGGGGGCCACGTGGCCCAAACTAGGCTCATTGGGAGGCCTTTGTGTAGTGCAGTCGGTTGATTCCCTCCTGGATCTTTGCAAGGTTCTCTTGCCTTGACGAACTGGATGGGTGAGCACCGAAATCCCTTCCTTCTTTTGTCCATGAAGGTTGCCTTGTATCCGAGTCCCCATTTGCGTTGGTTATATATCAGCGGTACCTTTCTGGACTTGAAGTGATTCTTCATTCGGTATTTGAAGCTCAGACGCTCTGCCGGTGAAAAGACACGGTCCAACCTTATCGGTTCTGGATTGGCGATAGAATTCACAGTCTCGAATTCGAAACTGTGAAACGGGATGTCTTCTTCAGAGTGCTGGATATCGATGACCGGGATGTCTGGTTCAGTGGCAGTAGCATTGGAGGGAATGATGAGCTCCTTCTCTGCATGGATAGAGATCACTTGATTTCCACAGATGTACTTCACCCGTTGATGCAGGGTTGATGGCATAGCTCCAACCTTGTGCAGCCAAGGTCGTCCGAGCAACATGTTGAAAGAGGCTGATATATCCAGGATTTGGAATGTGATGGTGGAGACTTCCGGACCTATCTGTACCTCTATGTCGACTTCCCCTTCTACTGATCGGCGGGTGTTGTCAAATGCTCTGACACATATGGTGCTTGGTCGAAATGAAGAAGGACTGATTCCTAGTCATTCCGCGGTCTTGAGTGGGCAGATATTTAAGCTTAAGCCATTATCGATAAGGACCAGTGGGACGCAGAGGTCTTTATATCGTAAGGCTATGTTGAGGGATCGCCCATGATCACGTCCCTCTGGTGGCAACTCATTATCTGTGAAGGTGATGGCGCGCGGAGTCAGGAGTTGTCCAATCATCAAAGCTATCATTTCTGGTGCCGTATCGGAGGAGACATGAGCATCGCTCAAGGTTTTGGTAAACATTTCTCGGTGTATGCGAGATGTGCAGAGTAGCTCCCATACTGAGATTTGTGCAGGGATTGACTTGAGCTGAGTTGCCACATCGTATGCGGCTTCATTTTTGTTGCCGAGGCCTGAGAGAGCGCCTTTGGGATCCCCTCTGTTCTGATTATCTCTTCGAATGCAACGCCCATTGGGATTCATGTTCCCCACTTCCGCACATTCTGGATAGTGCCATGGAACCTCTTTGTAGTTTTCCTCCCTTTTGCCTTCTAGGACCACCGGTTCTTGCAATGGTGCTGGTGTGGGTACCAGATCTTCCTCGTATGGAGCTTTTGCCTTGAGAACTACATTGTTGCCTGTGCTGAAGGGGTAACATCGAGGCTTGTCTTCGTAGACCACATAAGGTCGTGGTCCTGGCTTGACTGTTCCTGGGGCAGGAGGCTCCCATGGAATGAATACTGGTCCTCTTGATATGGCAGGAGGTTTCTCTGTTCGTCCCAGCTGCCGTAATGTGATTGATACGCCTCCGGGGTTTGCCCCTTGCAATACGACTGGCTCGACTGGAAGAGCTCCTTCCAATACAACGGGTTCTTGTTGTTGATGAGTATAATCCTTCCATTGTGGATTGGATTGTTCTTGAGTTGCCCCTTGCAAGATGACAGGTTCGTATGTGGGCTCGATGTATGATTGTGCTCCTTCTAGGACGACTGGTTCCCAACATTAGGGGCCGTAAGGCGCCCCTGGCACATCGTATGGAAGTGCTCCTTCGAGTACTACTGCCTCGAGGACTGAAGGAGGGAAGGGACTTGCCCCTTGCATGATCGGAGGAGGACTTGTCGGCCTATAAGTGTAAGCATGAATGGACTGGATAGGGGAGAAGAAGCGATCGAGATGGTCTCCTTCTTCTATACTATTGACTGCAGGGCCACGAGACGAACTGGGGTCCGTCGGATGTTGAGGCAGAGGATTCTGAAGGATGTTGGTGGAAGCTGCTGGAGAAGTTCCAGGGACCGAGATGACGATCTTGCGGTCATCAATCAGGTCTTGTATGGCATTCTTCAAAGTATAGCATCGATCAGTGGCGTGGCCACGTCCTTGATGATAGGCGCAATACTCATTTTCTCGGTAGTTTGGTGGTAGAGGATGAGGAGGAGGCCTAGGTGCCATTAGAGTAAGTAATTGCTTTTGTACCAGCGTAGTCATGATTTGACTAAGTGGTTGACTGAGTGGAGTGAACTTCCTGGACTCCTTGTAATTCTGCCTGTTCTGGTATGAGTATTGGCCGTTTCCTCTGAACTGCTGCTGTTGTCGAGGTGGTTGTGGCTGAGGATTTGGTTGTGGCTGATACCGCTGAGGGTGATGCTGAACTTGATTCTGCTGATACTGTTGACGTCCCTGTAGGGGAGCATGTTGATTTCCTTGAGCAGTGGTGTTGATGTTGTTTACCTCTGTTGGGCGGGGAGGAGAACCACTGCGGTTTCCATTCCCGTGCCCGATAGGTCTTCCTTCCACTCTGTTCCTCTTGACTGGAGTGGCTTGATGAGGCCATGGGGAAATCGTCCCGGCACGGATTCCTGCTTCGACTTGCTCTCCAGCACGGATTAGCTGCGAGAAGTTCGCATATGGATGCGAGATGAGATACCCGGATATGCCTGGATATGTTGAATGAACAATCATGGAGATTTGTTCTTCATCGTCGATAGGCGTTCGCATTCGAGCTGCCATAGCTCGCCAACGTCCCACATAAGCTGATAGTGTTTCATCACTCCTTTGCCTGAGAGCTGCGAGGTCGGCTCTTCTGGGTGCCATGTTGAGATTGTATGCGAATCTGTCGACGAAAGCCTGGGAAAGCTGTTCCCATGTTCTGATGCGGTGGCAGTCCAATGAAGTGTACCAATCTAGGGCATCGCCCTTCAGAGATTTTTGGAACAAATGAATGAGGGCCCCTTCATTTCCTGAGATTGCACTCAGCTCTCCACAGAAGGCCTTGAGATGTGCTGTGGGACAACCGCTGCCGTCGTATCTTTTGAATTTTGGTACCTCAAAGTTTTGAGGTACTTGAGCATCTGGGAAAGGACACAAGTCTCTGAACTTGGTCGAAGGTAAGTCGATTCCTTGTTGTCGCTGAAGCTGATTTTGCAAGATCTGGAACTGCTCCTGCAACTCGTCCAGTCCTGAGTGATTTGTTCGAGCGACTGGTGCCTCTTGGAGTAAGGCACGTTCTTCTTCGGCATAGTGGTCGATGTCTTCGACCCTATGGGCTTGCTGACAAGCAACCGCGGGTTGCTGAAGTTGATTTGATGATTGGACTGGATTCTGATGAACTTGTGCTTGAAATGATGGTAACTGAACTGGAGACTGTACTGAAGGTTGAACTGGCTGGAAATTGACTGGATTTTGCTGAATTAACGATTGATGAAAATTAACTGGATTTTGCTGAATTGAAGATTGCTGGAAATTAACTGGAATCCCATCGGCGGGGATGTGCTGGAATTGAAAAGTGCTCCTGTTTGAAGTGACCCCCTTGTTGGGTATTCGCCACTGTCCGCTGATTGATGTGGGCTTGACACTGACCCCCATTGTGGGCATTCGCCAGTGCTGTCCCTGTTGCTGGAATTGAATTGAAATCTCATCGGCGGGGATGTGCTAAAATTGAAAAGGTGTCCCATCGGCGGGGACGTGCTGAGATCTACTGAGATTGTTGTTTGCAAGATTGAATGGAAGCTGACTGGAAGTCCCTGCGACCGGGATGCTCTGAGATGGCCCCGTTGTTGCAGGAAGGTATTGAGAAGGATGCCCCATAGCAAAGGGCTGAGAAGGCTGCTGTCGGTAGTCTTGGGCAGACTCCGATGGTTGTGCTTGATTTGAACTGGAGGCCGGAGGGATCCGGCATGGTTGTTGAGATTGCTGAACTGGGCCAACCTGATTGTTGGCTGCTGCGGTGGTTTGTGCTTGCATGAATTGCAAGAGCATTTCTTGCATTGCTCTCATTCCTTGTGCCAATTCTTGTATGATTGGCGTATTGTCAACGGGCTGTTGCGCTGGAGGTTGCGCTTCGGTCATTTCAAGAGCAGGGAAGTGATGAGTTTCTTCTTCGTGGTCGGACATGGCTTGCTGAGCCCGAATGCGGATTATGCTGCGGAAGGGAAGTTGTCTCCGCGTACGTTGAGCCCGAGGAGGCGCAATGGTGAGGACTGTACTCTACTCTTTTTGGGTTTTGGGATTTTTTTTTGTTTTTTTTGTTTTGGGTAGAATGCGATGCAGATGAGATTGTATGAGGATTAGTGACTTTCAAGTACGGGAAGGATTCTGTTTTTCAAGTCGGATCACGACTAGTGGGACTAATTCATCCCCAGTGGAGTCGCCATTGTGTGGACCCTCGTCGATTTTTCCGCGCTCCTACACGACGTCGTTCTCTTCCTTTCCCCTTTGGGGAAAAGAAGGAGAGGATGATGCGTGGGTGCGAAATCGCCGTTTGTGCCACTGGCTTGCCTCGTTCTCGAGGGCTTTGTTTGGTAGTCGTGTTAAACTGGATATGTTTAAATGAGTTTATATAAGACCAGAGTCGCCACTAGCCAGTTACTTCGAATCTACAGTCGGCTAGACCCCGTAGAAACGTTAGAGAAGGGGATCTGAAGATCCTTTCCTCTAAAATGACTCCTGTTGATCTGCGGCCAGAGATTTAAGGTAAGGGATCACGGTTACAGGGTGGGAAGAGGTTAAGCACCCCACACACTGCCCGTACCGAAGTACGGTCTCTACTTCACAGAATCGATCGGATACTTGAAAGTCTAGTTTAATCCTCGTATATTCTCATGGATGACATGATGCATGAATGCGGGTCTGAACAGTAAGAGTTTCTGATGGGCAGGTTCCAACAACGGGCAAGCCCAGAGCGTACGCTCGAACTGACAGGTGCTTTATGCGAGATGATGCATGCTGTGTGCTTGAATATTCAAAGTGCTTATAGTGATATGTACGTGAATGCAGGTCTGAACAGTAAGAGTTTCTGATGGGTAGGTTCCAACAATGGGCAAGCCCAGAGCATACGCTCGAACTGACAGGTGCTTTATGTGAGATGCATGCGGTGTGTTTGAATAATCAAAGTGTTTGCGGTGAAGCAGGGGGGTTGGAAGAAAAGTAAATGTTGCACTTATGCTAGATGCAAATGAGATGATGCTGGAAAAGAGTAACTGAGTGGACGGAGGTGTCGCAAGGGTTGGCTTCGAGTGACTGGATCAAGACTTGGATGGCTTGGGAGGCTTGGACCAGTGGTCAGGCTGGGCTGGACCAGGCCTAGACTCTCCTCACTCGGGCTCTCCTTGGTGGAAAAATGGGATAAGGGGTGGATGAGGACTCGGAGCTCTCGGGCTGAAATGGACTTAAAGGGATGTTGAAATGAGAAGGGGAGGGGGGTATTTATAGCAGCGAGGAGTGGCAGTTTGCGTAATTTTGTCCGGGCGGCCTGCTATGGGCCGCCCGTACGGCCGCTCCTCGGTTTCCAGCTAGTACGGTCGCTCCCTCGGGGCTGCTGTTGGACTCGCTGGTTGACTCGGTGGTTTGACTCAGCGGGTTGACTCGGTGGTTTGACTCGACGGGTTGACTCGACGGGTTGACTCAGCGGGTTGACTCAGCGGGTTGACTAAGTGAGTTTGACTTTTTTAGGATTTTTTGACTGGCCATTTTTATGGGGGTTTTTTCAGGGTGGTGTTTAGGACTGGGTCGACTGGGTTCAGGCTTGAACTGGGCTATGGAATGGGGCTTACAAGGGTGAGTTTGGCTGAGTTTGGACTTGGGATTTGGGGGTATGGTCCTCCATTCATCCAGCTATCTCTACCAACAGCGTAGCCGAAGGTGGGGTGTCTACAACACCCTATCCCGTTCATTTGATAGGTCAATAAGAGCTTAAAAGCGGCTTGACGTCAGTGACTTCGGTCCCCGAAAGGGTACCTGTCTTTAGAAGGGTTGCCCGTCGGAGCCTGAAATCCTAAAATATTCTAAATCTGTAAGCCATTTCTCTCTTGCAGAGTGCATAATCCTAAAATATTCTAAGTAGTGAAGAAATTGCATTTTCAAGAGGGACATGCGGGAGCTCCAAAACCACATGCGCCAGCTACATGCACTCGGAACAATCCTTCTCGAAAAATCTCCCGAAAATTGTTCGAAAAAAATCCGATTTGGAGACATGCGCCCGGCCTGAAATGACATGTGCCTGGCTTGAAATGACATGCGTCCAGCAACATGCAATAGCCATATTCGCCCGGCATATGCGCCAGAAAATCCTTCCAGAATCACATGCGCTCGTAATATCCATTTGTCCGGACTCAAACCCGATTATACCACTATAAATAGTAGGTCGACCTGATAACCATAGGCAACATCACTCACGGACGACATCAGAGCGACGCAAGAGGTAACATGCGCTCGCTCCGTCTTCCCTTGCCAGATCCCCTCGTTGGAAAATGATTTCTTTCATGAAATCCTTCGTCGGAAAGGGATTTTCCCGCCTGCAATACCCTGAATTTTCAAAACTCGGGTTTAAAAAAATAATAATAATCAAATAAATAATTAAATAATTAAATAAAAATTTATTCTTAAGTTTGGAAAGAGTATAAAGTTCCCTTTTAATGTCAAATCATTATTTAAAAACCATTGTTGGTTTTAATTGTGAATAAATAATAATAATAATAATGATATTAGGATAATGTAAATAATTTTAAAATACAAATAAATATAAATTATTTTGCTAATGACTTGATTTTTGTGTGGATAGTAAAATAAATACATTAATTATAATTTTATAGAAGTAAATAATAATAGTAGTAATATAGATGATGATAATAATGTTATTATTATGTATGAAGTAGGATATTAATGCTAGTTATTGATGCGACACTCTATAAGTATGGACCATATTGGTCCCTTGACTTTTGAGCCATCCAAATCTGATTTGGAGTCAATCCAACCGCTGGATTGTGTAAAACACCGTGTTTATTGGCCAAATCATTGTGTATGGCCCACCTGGTTGATGGATCACTCTCATATGTGGTCCATCAACTCAAATTCAGTCAATATAAACAAATTGTCGGAGTGGATTTACCAAAAACACCACGGTGGGCCCCACATGAGGTCGTGTGTGCATCAAGAGGTGTGCTCCCGTGGAGCACTGAACTCATACTGTGGTCAAACAGTGTTTGACCAAGGGAAAACCCAAAGAAGGAGGTTTCCTTCTTCCTTTTTCCCTCGAGAGTCCGTTTGAAACGGAATGTGTGAGTGCATTGAGTTCGGGCCCATCATCAAAGCGCACTCTAATAATCTGATCCGTCCATCGTATGCGGGCGGTGATTTAGACCAAATCTCGGTAAAAGTCACATGTTAACATCCTTATACGAATGCGCCAGTTTGTGTGTACCATAATCCATCAAACCCAAGAATTCACTTGGCGTGACCCACTTGAACATTAGATCTACCTTGTATTTGAAATTATATCCTATTGAAGCCAATAGAAACGTTCTGGACGGTGTGGACCATACCACAGAACGTTGTGGGCCCTACCTTCACGACTTGCCTGTGAACAATGCACGCACACCCGCAGTGCACTGCTCCGGGGATCCCAGCTAATCGGGATAGCCCGATTTCCTTCTCAAAGAGGAAGGATTTCTTCCTCCTTTCCAGCGGACGAGCGGACAATGTCCATTTTGTGAGCGGTCGTGGCCCACCTTGATCATCCTTCTGGGTGATCCGAACTGTCCATAATGTTCATACAATGTGCTCGACCAAACCCCAACACTTCTCCCGTGTTGTGACAACCATGCGTGCGCACAATATCAGGCGCAAACTGAGCTGCGCGAGTGTAGTTTTCCAAAAATGGAACCTGTTCTACGCTGAGTTGGCGATCCACTTAGTGCTGGTTTGGGCACATCTCGACCGTCGTTTCCAAGCGATCTAAGCCCTCCATTCAACTGCAGGCTAGGGTTCTCCATAGAGAATCAGCAGCCGGTTTTTCCATTACTCGCGGTTTTGGTGTCGATGGATACCATTGCAATCCAAACCGTCTATCCTTCATCCGACGGTCCTGGGGGGCTAGGGGCGGCTATAAATAGCCCCTTGCCATTTTCGGAAAGCCATCTTCCAGCCCGAAACCCTAGGAAGAGAGAGAGAGAGAGAGAGAGAGAGAGAGAGAGAGAGAGAGAGAGAGACCCGACCTGGGTTTTGGTGAGTCTCGCCCAACCCATCCCTTCATCTTCACCCCTTTTTCTTCTTTCCCTTTACTTCCTGTTTGAATGGATGTGGGACCCACTTTGATGCATGATTCTTCATGTTGGCCATCCATTTGGGCCGTAGGACTCACCCTATATTTGGCCCACTCTAGGCGTGTAGGTGGCTTGCACCCAAACAGGGCAGCAATGGTCTGCATGGGCAGCCCATTGTCTGTGTCATGTGTGGCACAACTAGATGGGTCCTACTGTGATCACTAAAGGCTGATAAGTTGGGACAGACCCATTTCAGAAAATTTTGTTAAGACTGATTTTTGGAGCTTTAGGCTATCTTTGGGTATCCACGGTGGCCCCACATGAGAGCGATTTGGGGGCCACCACTTGGAAATTTTACCCAGTTTATGTGGCTATAAGAATGGCATTTTACCTTGGCCATGGCAGGCCCTACGTGATCGGGAAGTTGATCCCAAGATGGGGCTGAGAAATGTTGTGCAGAAAGTTCTGTGCAGAAATTCCAAGTGGCCATGTTTGGCCATACGCCAAAACTTGTCTGTGCGCATCCACCACGTCTCATAATGTGGTTTTTAGATACCATACATTGGTCTCTCAGGGGAACTTGATGACATATGCCAAAAGGTGGCCCCATCGGATTGTGGGACATGCCCAAAAGTGGTCAAAAATCATTTCTGCATAGTTTCCTGCACATCTCTCCCAAGCACCCATGTTTGGGCCTTCACCATAAATTGTATATACATGGTCAAGGAGGTTCACCTTATGGATTTTGATGCCCATGTATAGGGCTACCAAGTGACGATTTTATTTCACCAGAAGTGGTCCTCATGTGACCGTTAATTGGACCAAAACTTAGCACAAATACCCTTTCTGCATGGAAACAAAATCTGTCTAACTTGAAATTGTGTAGGGCCGCATCTGAGGGGTCCACCTTTTCCAAGCATCTGATGAACCAATTGGAGCCTGGAAATGAACACCCAGGTTGTGGTGGGCTTAAAATTCCAAGTGGGCTATCTTATATGGGCTACACCCTTGTCTAATGAGGCCTACTTGGTATGTGGTGTGAACTTCATATTTCTTGATCTTGTGGCCCAGTTGGATGGTACCCACTCTGATGTATGCATGGTGTCTCTTATTTTACTAGTGTTGCTATCCATTAGATAAAGTTGGGTCAAGTTTGAGTTGGAGCCGAGTCAACTCAAGTAGTTGAGGTGAGTTGGATCCTAAAGCCTCTATTATGAATTTAAGTGATTTGATTTAGGGTGATTAGTTTTAGAGTCTTAATTAATATGTGGAATGCTTAATCTCATCTCTAGATTTACGCTTACACGGGTGCATTTGGACCGGATTACACCTCCTAAGCCACAAGTAAGCATAACCCAATTTAGATGTGAGGACTTACCCTTCAAGCTTTCCTCCTTTGTGATAGTTTGGCATGGTTTCCTTTTCTAATTGAATTTGATTAATCTACATTAAATTACAAATGTGGAGTTTCATTTGAGTGTTGATACTTATATACACTTGATAAATTCATGTTCACATTTTAGACTGTTGGTAACTTGTGATTAGACCCTTAAAATGAATTCCATTGAAATATGCTTAGGTCATTATGTGCAATTCACATGTGTATGATTCTTTTATCAGCAAATCTTAATATTTGTAGATTTTGACATGTTTAATCTATTCTAAGTTGGGTGGAACTAGTTTTCTCTAATTTATTTAATTGTGATTTGGTAATGATGATGAAGCTATGGGTTATATGTATATTGGAGATTGTTAGATTAGTGTTGTGGGATTTTCTTTCGGTGGCTAATCACTGTGAGCACGTACCTTTGGTATTTTTGTTGGTGATTAGTCACAGTTGTATGGTGGAATTTCACCCGTCGTACGTCATTGTGATTTTCGGTTCATGTTCTGTTATATGTCACTTTGTGATTTTTGGACCGTGTTACCGTTGTACGTCACACAGATTTTTGGGTTATTTTGTTGGACTCGCCAATTAATACCGTTGCACGTCACACTATGATTTTCGGTTCGTGATCCATCGTACATCACTTGGTGATTTTCGGACCATGACACCGTTGTACGTCACTTTGTGATTTTTGGATTACCGAGCGATTGTTCTTGTGTATCTGTGAGCTTACCCAAAGTTTCTAATTGGATATTTATGTGTGGATAAATCAAACTAAATTGTAACAAGAAATTGGATACCACATCGTCTGTTTTTCATTGAAATACTAATATTGGAAAATGGTAATCTGTTGTGTTTGTATGGGTTGAATATCATATGTTCTTGTGTTACATGTTTAGAAACTATTCATGTCTATTATAATGGTTGTAAATCTTGAGGGTTACTCCTCACTGCGATAGCCATTGACGCTATTAAAACAAACAGTTGATGCAGGTGTAGACCCCGTGGTGGCTAAAGAGTATCAGGGAGCTAAGGAGCTATATGCGAGCCCAGTGAAGCACATTGGGTTTCATTTGTAGTCAATAGTTCTCTATTTTTAGTTTTAAACTTACATTTGGGATTTAGTTCGTATAAGTTCTTTTTAGGCAACACCATTGGATTTGTATGGATTTATGGATTGTAAGCATTTACTCAATGCATGGTTTACTCTGCCATTATTTTAATGACAACTTTGATTTTGATGAGATTACATTAAATAAAACTATAAACTCTAAGGTTAACGTTCGAAATTTTGAAAACGAGTACTAAGCTCGAGTTGCGAAATTCGGGGCGTGACACCGCCAGAGTCTGAATGCAGAGGGAGAGAGAGGGAGAAAATTTGAAAAATGTTCTAAGTAGTGGAGTTTTTCCACTTTGCAGAGGGACATGCGCCCACCTCTTCTTGGTCGAAAAATTCAAAAAAATGTTCTAAGTAGTGGAGTTTTCCCACTTTGCAAAGAGACATGCGCCCACCTTCTTTTGCCTAGAGAAGCCGGAAAACGACTAAGTAATGAGATTTCCCACTAAATGCAGAGGGAAATGCACCCACTCCCTATGGCCTGAAAAAGATGAAAAAACGGCCAAGTCCTCAGTGGACATGTGCCAGATCCACCCCTGGCGCATGTGCTATGCCACATGCGCCTGGGAGCTAGAATCTCTCTCTCTCTCTCTCTCTCTCTCTCTCTCTCTCTCTCTCTCTCCGATTTGGACACATGCGCCCGGGAGGGGTGCACATGCACCCACCACAATCCCCACATGCTCCCAGATGGTCTTCCCGTGCCCGGGAGTTCTGTGGCGTGGCTCGCTTTCAATGTGGTCCACCTCTCCATCGTATTATCACTCTTAGACACACATCGTCAATCTCTACCCATCCCCCGGTTTAGATTTTCCAACGGTCGACGTTAAATGACCCGACTCAATGATTTAATAAAAAATGACCAACACTTAGCCAAATTCGTAGACTCGAAAATCCTTCCGTAAGAGCATAAAATAGCCGAAATCGAGAAGAATCGAATAGAATTTGACCGACTCCAAGAGGGAGACTTCGTTTCTCCATGGTATGAAGCACTGTAATAATGCACCACAATGACGTTATTCGCTCTCCTAATCATAGAATACCCTAATTAAGAGGTAAACAAGTCCAGTACTTAGTCATTTTCAGCCCTGGGAAGTGCCCTGTTGGCTCGAAAATCGACTGACACCAAGTAGAATGAAATGCGATCTCACTGACGCCAAAGTGGATCTAGCATCATGACAACTCTAATGAATACAATCCATCACTACTCAAAGATAACTATCGCTAGTATTCACCGAATACCCTAATTAAGCGACAAACTGACCAATACTTCGTCATTTTCAGCCTTGGGAAATGCCATGTTGGCTCGAAGATCGACTAATGCCAACTAAAACTAAATGCGATCTCACTGATGCAAATACAAATTTAACATTTTCATGCTACAAGGAAATTAAATCAGGTATTTATGGGATACCGATCCCCATCGTTTATCAAATATTGGCATAAAACGGGCATTTATCAGGCCTGATACTTAACCATTTATCGGCCTAAAAAATATGCGATCTAGTCTGTCGGACTTGAATCCTCGAAGGAGTCTGACTCGATACAACTTATTCAATCCCGTATTGTTTATCAGAAGTATACAGAAGAAGGAATGTTCCCAAAGACGAGTCGTTGAACTTCAAGATTGAACATATTTACTTTGTATTCATATATTGTGCAAGCTCTATTAATCCCGGATAAAGGTTTGAGGTTAAAAATAAGGGACTATGGTTACCACGAGAAACCAAAATCAAAAGAGTTCCAACAACACTTGAAATGTTTTTCTATGGACTGCCATTACAAAAGCTAGTCGATGCCCTACCCATCCACAACGAGATCTGCTGGTTGAGTTGATCGGGCAGTTGTGATGCGTCTTCTCACAGTCACCCGTCATAAAATATGGGAAGAAGGCTCTGAGTCGTACCATCTCGAGGTCACCCGTCATAAAAATACGAGAAGAAGGCCTTGGGTTGTGCTTACCAATAGTCGATGTTCATGTACTCTAGTGATCACCCGTCATAAAAATACAGGAAGAGGGCCCAGCATTGCACCACTCGATTAAAAATCCTGACAGTCCTTCAACTCGGATAACTCGGAAGAAAATGGGACATAGATATCCGACTTGTCTAAAAACGTGGTTCAGTCCATCGCAAGAAAATAAATAGGTCTCTACGACCGTAAACTCAAGACTATAATCCCTGGCGGGTTAGTCTTTTGCCTTTCAATCAAGGGTGATTAACCATTGATGTAATTAAGGGCTCGTGAGAAATTTCACAACCTGAAATGTAAAAGATCTCAAAATCTCTGGAATAAAATTCACTTTGTAATATCTCTTCTCATGTATACTTTGTGAATGCTTATAATTGTCTATGAATGTCTTTATACTCAGAAACTCCCCAGAACAAGGAAACACAAGAAAACTGCCTTGTGCATTTTCTAGTTTTAATAGGGGCTTAAATCAACCATGGACCATGTCAGCCACTTAGCCCGACCATGAGGCACTCGATTAGTACCAATGAGGTTTAGGAATTTTCACCCATGGGACTGTGTATTAATTTTGAGTATAAACAACATTCCTAATATTCCGAAAAACTATGAATGAGTTTATGGTATCAAATCCATCATAATATGCTATAACGCCCGATCATGCATAAATATGTTGTAATGTCTCGAAAATTTAATGCAGACGAGTATGTACACAAGTACTTACTCACACGTGTAAATGTGTGTAATGTGACATCTATCTTTTTTCTTGGACCCACACACTATAATAAACTTAAGATCTTCGTATACTCTTCTATACTTGATCATTCATCAAATCAACCATCCAAACACCTCATCATCATTAACTAAAAATATATGATCGTCCACTTTGATTTTGGACAACCCGATCATGCTAAATCAATCATGAGATCATCATATCTGTCCATACACACCTTAATTTAAGAATTTGATCCATTCACTATGCTCGTTACCGCATTATAGGCTTAACCTACAATCAAAATCACTAAGGATCCTACTTACATATACACATACATATACATGCTTTTACAAATCTTGAGCAAATTTATCCCAATCCACTTGAGTAATCATCACTCCAACCGTTAAGATAACTTCTCATATACCTTTTTAGATATTTAACCATTCGATTTCAATCTGAACCCTTACATCATTATTAAATAGACAAATAGTCCATCTTAGTCTTTAATATCCGATCATTAACGAATCTAGAGTTTACATCATGATCCTGATATACTTAGGAATGCTTTACACTATTAAAATTTTGATCCAATGATTAGAAAGATGTCATTGATCATCCTAATCTTTCTATGGTGTACATGTACCTATCATACTTTAATCCACAGAAAACCTATTTCTAAGAGCTCAATCGCAATGAAATTTTAGACAAAGCTCAGTTGGTTCAATTGAGTTGTACACTATAAAATATGGGACCTAACTCATAAGATCCACCATCCATCGGATTTTATATCATGTCTGCTAGATGGCCTATTTAAAAATTTCACAATGATCATTTGTACGATCCATAAAAGATCTCCAATGAATCCACTACTTAACCCTAATGGCCATGCCAGGACTGAGTTTTAAAGGTCCCAAGCTATCTAGGAAGAATCTTACAATATCTACATATTCTAAAACAAAAAACATTATGATAAATGCATGTACATACTATGTCATACACCCTCGTCCAACAAAATCATGATCAGAGCATCGATTGGACGATTGATCGCGTAATTACACCTTGACACCCTAAACAAACCCTAAAGCCCCTAGATATGTGAATTTAACATGATCCAACCATTAAAACTCATGCTAAGTGCCCTCCAATTATTGGACAAAGAATAACTGCTTAAAACAAATCAAAGCCACCCATTGGATATGCCATTACACATTAGGACCTATTATCAACATCTGACACATTCATGGTGGTATACAAGTGTAAACCTAAGCTTTCAAATGGGCTAGTGCACACACACAAACAAGTTACAAACCGACATCCAGTTTTTTGCACGAAAACTGTTTGAAATAGAAAACTTCTTCCAAATCAAAGAAGAATTTGATCTTGAATCCAGGAGAAAGATTATCTACAAATATGAACCATATATTGCATCAACCAAGGCTGTCGGATCTAACCAACTTCAAACGACACCAGCGAAAGCTTCCAAATGCAGTATTAACCAAGTCTACACCCGAGTTTGACTCGAACTATCGACATCACTTTCGGATCTTCATATATCTTTCCATCAAGCAACAATCAATCATATCCATCTAAAACTTAATAGAAGGATTCCAGGAATCCTATTCATGCTGTAAGAAGAACCAATGAGCCATTTCGATTGCATGACATCCTAATTTTCTTGAGATTTTGCAACAGCGGAAGAAATCAGATCGAACGTGAACCCATCGACCTAATTATCTTAGAGCTTCAGAAACGTGCATCTACAATCTAGGTAGGATAGATCTAGACCATCTAGTGATCTCAAAATGAAGATAGGAGTGTCAGGTAAGAATTTAGCATTAAAAGGCATTGTCTCCTTCAACAAAGAACTAAAACTATATGATCTTGATCAACTTCTGTTTTAGGATCGAAAATGACCCGTCAATGGGCCATCTGATCAGTGAAAGATCAACAACAACTTAGCCATGATCATTGCATCATATAGAGCCCAATAAAGTCTAGAAACCAAATAAAAAAAGCATGCCTTCATTGACATGGTCTAACGACAAGAAATATTGTTGTAGCGGCAGACTTAAACCTTCAATCATATCATGAATTCATCATCTGAGAGGATTCCTGAATCTCCAATCAAATCTAACAAATCATGGAAATCAGTCACATGTAGTTTCTTATCGCTTTTCACGGCGTCGAGCGAAAATTGGTTGAAACACTCTAAACTGAAAACTCATCACGTAAATTTGTATGGACCTTCAATTTTCCTTTCTCTTTAGAATGAATCCAAATCGTTTAGTGGAGTTAGAATGGAGAAACATGCAATAAGATGAAAATCTTCTTGGAGTTGATCCTCTTCTTCACCACAAAACCTTTAGCCTGAACATAATTTATCATGGTTTCTGAAACTAATACGACCATTTTGTGGCCCCTGTGATCGACATGAGATCACCAAACTCCCATCAACATCCAGCACACCGATTAAATTTAGTAGATAAACCAAATTAACATCAACTGCAAGCAATTAGACTAGCTCTATGTAAATTCAATATAACCTGGTCGGAAACTCCTTAGCCAACAAGGATTATAAAATCTCTAAGATGTTTTAGAGATTATATAAACCCTACCAAATGTAATGAACAAACCATGTAAATAGATTATCAAGAGAACAAATCCCACAAAAAAAAGTGTAATTTGTTTTATAAGTTCTCTTTGTTGCAAAGATTTAATAGATTTAGGGGGAGCAATTGAGGGGGAGCATTATAAGTGTTTGCATGCTGAGTCCTGTATTTATGTTGTATATCATTATAATCTTGATGTGTAATATTTTTAGTTGTTTTGGTTTGTTATTGGTATAGACCATGACAATGCCTAAGTTAGGGTTTGTCACGTAATTAACAAATGATGAGATTGTAAGCGTACATATCTGTCAATCATGCGTGTCAGTGTATCGGTGAGTCAGTTAAGATCTTGGAAGTTGAAGATCGAAGACAAATGAAGAATTGGAGCATTAAGGAGTGAAGAAACAGAAAAATTGAGGTGCAAACCTTAGCCTCTAGATAATCCATTCCATTATTGGTAAACCTTTGTTTAATCATCTCATAGCCTTAGGATCTTTTATTGATCATAATTAGATAAGCTTAAGAGGTTTAGAGCTATTGTAAATTAATTGCCGTAAACGGTAGAATTCTTGGCTTTCTCAATAAAATCTTGATCCTATCCATTACGTGAAAAAGCCCTGAATTTGATAGTCGAATACTAGAAAATACGACAGCCCTTAGCGCCGATTTTGTTCATCGAATTTTCGATCATTGAAAACGCTTTTTGTCGGTCCAAACTCGACGAATTATAATCGATGAAAGAAAAAAAAATGTCAAATAATCTGGATCGATTTCCAAGCTAACTCAACCATTATTCCTCTGCCTGACTCGTCGAATTTTAGAAATATGACGGCTCAGGGTAGTCATATTTAAAAAAAAAAAAAAAAAAACGATGACCCATTATCGTCGGCTATGTCTGCCGAATTACAATAATAACGGCTTAAGCCAACGAATGGTGAATTTTAGTCGTCGGCTCAGGCCGTCGAATACATAAAAATTCAACGAGCATGGCCGTCGAATTTGGGAGTCAAATTTTAAAAAAAAAATCCATTTAGTGGTGCCTTAGAGCATCTAATTGACTCCGAAACTTACATATACACATCCATTCTCATTTATATACATATAAATCCAACCATACATGCCCATTCACACACATTTAAATCAAATCACCATTCTCATTTATATACATCCAAATAATCTAAATCAAACCACATGCATTCACATTCACATACATTGAAATCCAGTCACTATTTCCATTCATATTGTTTTACATTCATTCCATAATATATATCAATCAATAATATAACCATAAATATTCATAATCATCCAAGTAAACTATTCATAAAATATACAACCATTCCACAACCAATGTAAAATAAAGTTAAAAAAAAATCATCCATCCCAAATAAAATTAACGTATCATAATCTTCAGGGAGTATATCCGTCATATGTTTAGGTCATCTAATAACCGATCTAATTTCAATATTTAGAAATGTCTTTTTGGGTTTGTCTTGATTCGCTAGCTGGGTAGATCAATCAAATATCTCCTCTATGCATATATAATAAAAAAATGGATTATGGTCCTCGCTCGGAACTAGTACTCCACTGGCCAAGGTTTTAATACACCGAATGTTCCTCAAATAACATCTACAACCATTTAAATTAGGGGAGGGAGAGCATGTTGGCTGTTTTAACCTTATGGGGTCTTTCCTATTAATAAGAAACAATTAAATATTAGGATCTAAATCTGCATATGACTCGGATCCAATATCGTAGAAAACCAAATGTGACCTTAATCTAAATCTGACGATACTGCATTGAAATTAAATATGACTCGATCGGACACATTTAAAGACCTCGCAGTCAGATAATAATGTATTGAACTTACACACACACACACACACACACACACACACACACACACACACACACACACACACACCTGAGAAGGGCGTGTAGTCGGTTAAGAGGTAAACCCTGATTGTTGTTGGCTCATGTTTACCATCTGCTCCATTATCATCTTCATTGTTGGGACATATGAAACATTTGTCCCTCTACCTCATTAATACGAGTCTAGTAAGGAACTGATGTACACAAACTAGTTTTGCTTATTCCCCCTCTTATGCCTCATATCCTTTCCTTTCTATCTTTTTTACACACCTATGTAACAAATTATATTTTTATTACAATATACTATAATATGAAATGAAAATTAAAATAAATGTCTCAAAGACAATGTATTTACCATTACAACATGATCATTATCAAAATTCCTTTGTCCAAGTGTGGGATCCATTGCAATAATATTCCTAATTTGGGACTAGAAAATAAAATGATTAGTACAAATATATAGAATTGTAATAAAATGAAATTAAATAAGTAAAATTTTTATTGCTCACAATGTATTGGTTCGCTTTAAGGGTGAGGGCGGAACCATCAGCTCTAGTATGGCTACTGATAAATAGTTGTCTTAATAATCGTACGACCATCATTTTTTTAATTTTTTCTGTAACATGAAAACTAAATAAGTAACCAATTTCTATTAATTGTATTTTAAGCAAAATAAGGAACATAGATATTACTAATTCCTCGACTTTATTAACCACACCCCTCCTACCCATTGTGTGCTAGATCTTCATTTTGGCACGCAGTTCTTTGAACTTAATACTTTGCTTTTGCTCTTCCTTCGTTAACTTCAAGTCGATGAACTTCTCAAAATCTTTCTACTTGACTCATTTATTCAATTTATTTACATTCATCACTGCGTCCATCTCACCACATTTCTTATAGTCCTTTGCTAATCTGTATTTTAGTCTTTTCAGGCTTTATCTGCACTTTTTAAGCAATAATCTCAATGTTCCTCTATAAATCAAATTGGGCCTATGAAGGAGATTATAAGATAAGTCAAAATAAATATCATGACATGTTTTAAGATATTAACATTAATTTAACTAAAAATTAGAATATTTGGACATTACCTGAATAAGACTCGAAAGCATCTGGAGCACCTCTGTTGGAACTTTTTCTAAGAAGGGTAAAGAGGTGACACGTGGCTCACAGTTAGGCGACTCAACTTTGTCGCAAGCTTAATCGAGTAATCATCGATTGATTTTCCCACTTATTTGAATTCAAGAGAGATACATGATTGTTCTGATGATGAAGATGGTACGTGGTCTTGTTAGTGTACTTTTCTATGGCATACTAGTGCACCTTGTTTGTCAATCACTTAGCTCAGTGAGTCTAGTGTCGGTTGAGTTTAATGAAGATGAAGACCGAAGACTCAAGACGGACCAGCTACATCAAGGAAGAAGAAACAAGTAAAAGATATGTCTTATTGTGCCTTAACCTTGAACCTAACCAAAACCATAACCTCTAGATGACCGTAACCATTAGGATACCCTTAGTCATCTTAGATTGGCCCTAAGTGTCCCAAAAGATCAGCTAAAGAATGGCCTCAAAGGTCACATGAACTGCTACAAAACACAATTGACAAAATGCAGTTCTTATGCTCAGACTGGTCGTCCGACCGGTCGCCTGACCGGTCTGTAACAGGCCCAAAATGGACAATAAGCATTCATTGAAAAATATGTTTGGGTGTGTAATTTGATTGGTCGTCTGACCATCAGATGGTCTAACCGACCGATCCTCCGACTGGTCTGTGACCTGTTAATTTGAGACAGCAAGTTTTTCTATCCAGGCTATGAAATACGACCAGTCGCCCGAGAGAGCCATTCTATAGCCGTTGGGGCTTTATGTATTTAAATGCTTGGCTCGTTTTTAGGGTTAAGGAGAAGGATTTTGAGAGGATTGAAGCCATTGTTGGAAATCATTAGAGGCTCAATCTCTAACCATTGCAAGGCATCTTCCTTGTGATTTCACACAAGAATGAAGCATTCCAAGCTCATGTAGAAGATGACCTTCAACCCCTCTTGATCTTTAGAGTTTCGATCTTACTTGATAGTCATATCCTTATCCAAAGCCCTAAGATGAGATCGTTGTAGGTGAGCAACCCTAGGCAACACATTCCTTTTAGTTGTAGTGTTAGACCCGTACCCTGATTTGCCCTCCGTACGCTTAGTTTTTGGCATCAGTACATCCTGAACCAACCAGATTAGAGAATCCCAATCGAACACCCTATTTTAGCACCACATTGACCTAAGACCTATACATCGGCGACTGCGTAGGCGTTGCGATTCCAACGCTGCGCGGCACGCCCCATTATGATAATCGGTGTGAAAGTTACGATCATTTGCGCAATTTGAGGCGGGCTGCGCAATGCACGTGTGGTGTGGGCCCCACTTACACAAATCCCTAAAAAGTCTAATCAATCACTCAATCACTCGATCTATCAATCAATCAATCCCCACCTACCCCCATCACCTTTTTGAATCAATCCATCATCTCTCATGCCAAAACCCTAAAATGCCCCTATTAAAGTACTACATAATCTCTACAACTCCCCATTTTAGCACTATGTTTTTCCATTTCCTATGCAAGAAGAACCCTAAAGTCAACACCTACCCTACTTATAGCTATTAACCATCATTCTCCTCACTTTTTTCCTTCCCTACCTACCCGTCTCTCCCCTTTTAATCCCTCCTCTATCCCCAAAATCTCTACTCTATAAAGCCTCCAACGTATGAACCCCCCATTTTGTTTTGTTGTTACTAAGGTTTGAGAAAAAGAGATAAGAGAGAGAAGAGAGAGAGAGAGAGAGAGAGAGAGAGAGAGAGAGAGAGAGATGAAATTGCAGTTTTACCACTTATAGAGATACTCGGAGATATGTCTAAGGACCTAGAGGGGGGGTGATTAGGACCTTATCAAATCTTTTCGCCTACTAACATATATTATTAAATAAAACAAAGTAAGCAAGAACACTTCGGCTTCCAAGCCTAAGTGGGTCCAATCACAAGACTAGCATATGATTAAGTAATAAAGAACCTAGTCTAAAGCATGCATAGGTAATCAAAAGATTTAACCAATCAAGCTCCTAACCTATGCAACCTATGTAGACTTATGAGAATGGATCAATGAGCTCAAGTCTACACAACTAGTGAAAGTACATCTTGTGTGTGGATGTGCCTAATTAGTACCTAGCATACATTCCTATCAAGCATTCATAATTAGACAATTAAACTAACAATGCTAAGATATTAATGTGCTCAATTCAATCACAAACACAAGCATGTATAGTGGTTCGACTTTGAGTCTACTCCACTCCCGGTTCAAGTACTCAACTCCTTTGAGCACACCGGCATTCACTAACGGAGGTTTTAAATGAGGTTCACCTCTCAACCTTTACATGGAGGTTTTACCGGTTCACCTCTCAACCATGACCGGAGTTTTGGACAAAGGGCTAACTCTCAACCCAAACAGAGTTTTGGACATAGGCTAACTCTCAACCCGTCTCACGTTCACTCCCGTGACGGAGGCTCCCCCTTGGAGACTTAGTTTAGACCCGACAAACGGGCCAAGGAACGGCTAACGTCCATAGATCGAGTTTGACAAACAAACTCTAAATGGACTCTAAAAAAGGACAACCTTACTTGTCGGATGAGCCCCTTGTTTAGCGCCGGTTCGGGTTGCTTGATCTCCAATCTCCCGTGCTTCAATCAGCTTCCCTTGCTCCCACGATCGTGTCGCCGTTGCGTCGCCAATGCCTCAGCTACACTCGATCAAACACCTTGCATGTGATGCCTTTTGAGATGCCCAAGGTGATAGGAGGATGGTTGAATCTCCTACATGTGATATGTAGTTTGTTCTAACTAGGAGATTCACCTAGAGGGTCTTCTAGAGGTCTTGGACAAAGGATATGCCTATATGGAATTGTGTCTCACCTCTAGATTAGAGAGAGGAATCAAGTCATCTCTAGATTGCATTTGAATGCCCACACTTGTGTTTAAAACACAAGGGATATGACTTGAAACCCTCCTCTTTGAGGCCTTATATGATGTACAAAAGGTGTGGGGAATAGGCTCTCAAAATCCTCTCACTAATGCCCAAAAACCGAACTCCATATATAAGAAAGGTGGGCTCCAACGGTCATAAAACAGGCAGAAAATGGCTCTGCCGACCTGTCCCGACCGGTCGGCCAAAATACGAGCAAGACAGAGTGCAATCTATCAAACAATAAGGTTTGTCCTTAGTCTGCACAACATAGCAACCTTGCTGTTTAGATGGGGACCCAGTTCAACCGGTCGAGACCGGTCGGTCAGGCTTGGGTTTAGCTTGTAGTTTGCAGTCCCAATCTCATCTCAACCCTCATGCATTGGCCAAGTTTTGGGTGTACTTTTGGAACACCAAGGGCCATCCTATGATGACAAAAGGTTTCTTAAACATGGTTAAGGTCATCAAACAATCAAGGGGTTGGGTTTTGGTCAAGGTTAAGGCACCAAGGCATCACTTTTACCTGATTCTTCTTCCTTGATGCAGCCGGTCTGTCTTGAGTCTTCGGTCTTCGTCTTCATTGGGCTCAACCGACACTGGACTCATTGACGTAAGTGATTGACAAACAAGGTGCACTAGTATGCCACAGAAAAGTGCACTAACAATCTCCCCCTTTGTCAATTACTTACAAAAAAGCTAACCTACCAAAACATATTACATGAACAAGATATTACAATGATAAAGAATTAAATTACAGGACTCTTGACATGCCTAAACTAAGCTGCTCCTCTTCAGTTTTCTCCCCCATAACCTGTCAATCCCTGAATCACAAAACATAGCAAACTAGTTTTGGTGGGACTTGATCTTTCTCCCCCTTTTTGTTAGCAATTGACAAATTATTCTCTCCCCCTTAATGATATATCAATAAGGCTAAGGTAAGAGAAGATAGTATGTCGCAGTTATAACTATAAGCTTATGCTAACAAGGAGAGTATAGGGTGCATGAATTTAACACATGGAGCATGCTATGGGAACATGATTAACAAGAAAATGTAACTATCTAAGCATAGTTAATCATGCATAATTGGTCAAAGATATACATTTGCAATAAAAGAACAAAGGGCTTATAGCCCAATCAACCATCCTCCCCTATTGGTATATCAAGACCAATACAAAGCAAAGATTAGCATACAATGAAGCATAAAACTCAAGATGATAAGCTAATCTAAGCCGGATGATAGTCTAGCAAGAAAATATTCAAATTAAAGCTAAACTACCGAATTTGGGCTAATGAGGCTTAAATCCTCTGATTTGCCCATAAGTTCAAACATGAGGCTAAAATCCAAAGATTTTCTTATAGATCCAAAGAGGCTAAATTCCTCAAGTTCATCAATTTGCTCAAAATGAGGCTAGATCCTCAAATATTCATTTGAGCTCAATATGGTCTCCTAAGGTCACCTAACCTAGATCACAACCCCCTTGGGTATGATTAATAGGACCCAACAGGCTTGTTTGGGAGGGAATTCATCTATCCTAGAATTTTCTCCCTTAGGTTCATTCCAAGTTGGAGAGCAATGTTCGGTAGGGGATATGACAATAGATCCTACCCTAGTTAATGTTAACCTCAACTAATCATTTTACTTATAGTTCAACATGAGGCAACATAGATTCTCCTTTTTGGTTAGACATGATACTAGTGCTCCGGTACCGGATCTTACTCTAGATGGTTACGTCCTTGAAGAGCAACCCGCTCTGATACCAATTGGAATTGCGGTTTTACCGCTTATAGAGATACTCAGAGATATGTCTAAGGACCTAGAGGGGGGGTGATTAGGACCTTATTAAATCTTTTCGCCTACTAACATATATTATTAAATAAAACAAAGTAAGCAAGAACACTTCGGCTTCCAAGCCTAAGTGGGTCAAATCACAAGACTAGCATATGATTAAGCAATAAAGAACCTAGTCTCAAGCATGCATAGGTAATCAAGAGATTTAACTAATCATGCTCCTAACCTATGCAACCTATGTAGACTTATGAGAATGGATCGATGAGCTCAAGTCTACACAACTAGTGAAAGTACATCTTGTGTGTGGATGTGCCTAATTAGTACCTAGCATACATTCCTATCAAGCATTCATAATTAGACAATTAAACTAACAATGCTAAGATATTAATGTGCTCAATTCAATCACAAACACAAGCATGTATAGTGGTTCGACTTTGGGTCTACTCCACTCCCGGTTCAAGTACTCAACTCCTTTGAGCACACCGACATTCACTAACGGAGGTTTTAAATGAGGTTCACCTCTTAACCTTTACACGGAGGTTTTACCGGTTCACCTCTCAACCATGACCGGAGTTTTGGACAAAGGGCTAACTCTCAACCCAAACGGAGTTTTGGACATAGGCTAACTCTCAACCCGTCTCACGTTCACTCCCGTGACGGAGGCTCCCCCTTGGAGACTTAGTTTAGGCCCGGCAAACGGGCCAAGGAACTGCTAACGTCCCTAGATCGAGTTTGACAAACAAACTCTAAATGGACTCTAAAAAAGGACAACCTTACTTGTCGGATGAGCCCCTTGTTTAGCGCCGGTTCGGGTTGCTTGATCTCCGCTCTCCCGTGCTTCAATCAGCTTCCCTTGCTCCCACGATCGTGTCGCCGTTGCGTCGCCAATGCCTCAGCTACACTCGATCAAACACCTTGCATGTGATGCCTTTTGAGATGCCCAAGGTGATAGGAGGATGGTTGAATCTCCTACATGTGATATGTAGCTTGTTCTAACTAGGAGATTCACCTAGAGGGTCTTCTAGAGGTCTTGGACGAAGGATATGCCTATATGGAATTGTGTCTCACCTCTAGATTAGAAAGAGGAATCAAGTCATCTCTAGATTGCATTTGAATGCCCACACTTGTGTTTAAAACACAAGGGATATGACTTGAAACCCTCCTCTTTGAGGCCTCATATGATGTACAAAAGGTGTGGGGAATAGGCTCTCAAAACCCTCTCACTAATGCCCAAAAACCTAGCTCCATATATAAGAAAGGTGGGCTCCAACGGTCATAAAATGGGCAGAAAACGGCTCTGCCGACCTGTCCCGACCGGTCGGCCAAAAGCCGAGCAAGACAGAGTGCAATCTGTCAAACAATAGGGTCTATCCGACCGGTCGTGACCGGTCGGCCCAGCCCAGCTGACCGGTCACGACCGGTCGGTCCTTAGTCTGTACAACACAGCAACCTTGCTGTTTAGATGGGGACCCAGTCCGACCGGTCGGTCAGGCTTGGGTTTAGCCTGTAGTTTGCAAACCCAATCTCATCTCAACCCTCATGCATTGGCCAAGTTTTGAGTGTACTTTTGGGACACCAAGGGCCATCCTATGATGACAAAAGGTTTCCTAAACATGGTCAAGGTCATCAAACAATCAAGGGGTTGGGTTTTGGTCAAGGTTAAGGCACCAAGGCATCACTTTTACCTGATTCTTCTTCCTTGATGCAACCGGTCTGTCTTGAGTCTTCGGTCTTCGTCTTCATTGGGCTCAACCGACACTGGACTCACTGACGTAAGCGATTGACAAACAAGGTGCACTAGTATGCCACAGAAAAGTGCACTAACAATCTCCCCCTTTGTCAATTACTTACAAAAAAGCTAACCTACCAAAACATATTACATGAACAAGATATTACAATGATAAAGAATTAAATTACAGGACTCTTGACATGCCTAAACTAAGCTGCTCCTCTTCAGTCTGCTCCCCCATAAACTGTCAATCCCTGCATCACAAAACATAGCAAACTAGTTTTGGTGGGACTTGATCTTTCTCCCCCTTTTTGTTAGCAATTGACAAACTATTCTCTCCCCCTTAATGATATATCAATAAGGCTAAGGTAAGAGAAGATAGAATGTTGCAGCTATAACTATAAGCTTATGCTAACAAGGAGAGTATAGGGTGCATGAATTTAAAACATGGAGCATGCTATGGGAACATGATTAAGAAGAAAATGTAACTATCTACGCATAGTTAATCATGCATAATTGGTCAAAGATATACATTTGCAATAAAAGCACAAAGGGCTTATAGCCCAATCAACTATCCTCCCCTATTGATATATCAAGACCAATACAAAGCAAAGATTAGCATACAATGAAGCATAAAACTCAAGATGATAAGCTAATCTAAACCGGATGATAGTCTAGCAAGAAAATATTCAAATTAAAGCTAAACTACCGAATTTGGGCTAATGAGGCTTGAATCCACTGATTTGCCCATAAGTTCAAACATGAGGCTAAAATCCTCAGATTTTCTTATAGATCCAAAGAGCCTAAATTCCTCAGATTTTCTTATAGATTCAAAGAGGCTAAATTCCTCAAGTTCATCAATTTGCTCAAAATGAGGCTAGATCCTCAAATATTCATTTGAGCTCAATATGGTCTCCTAAGGTCACCTAACCTAGATCACAACCCCCTTGGGTATGATTAATAGGACCCATCATGCTTGTTTGGGAGGGAATTCATCTATCCTAGATTTTTCTCCCTTAGGTTCATTCCAAGTTGGAGAGCAATGTTCGGTAGGGGATATGACAATAGATCCTACCCTAGTTAGTGTTGACCTCAACTAATCATTTTACATATAGTTAAACATGAGGCAACATAGATTCTCCTTTTTGGTTAGACATGATACTAGTGCTCCGGTACCGGATCTTACTCTAGACTGTTACGTCCTTGAAGAGCAACCCGCTCTGATACCAATTGGAATTGCGGTTTTACCACTTATAGAGATACTCGGAGATATGTCTAAGGACCTAGAGGGGGGGTGATTAGGACCTTATCAAATCTTTTTGCCTACTAACATATTAAATCAAATAAAACAAAGTAAGCAAGAACACTTCGGCTTCTAAGCCTAAGTGGGTCCAATCACAAGACTAGCATATGATTAAGCAATAAAGAACCTAGTCTAAAGCATGCATAGGTAATCAAAAGATTTAACTAATCAAGCTCCTAACCTATGCAACCTATGTAGACTTATGAGAATGGATCAATGAGCTCAAGTCTACACAACTAGTGAAAGTACATCTTGTGTGTGGATGTGCCTAATTAGTACCTAGCATACATTCCTATCAAGCATTCATAATTAGACAATTAAACTAACAATGCTAAGATATTAATGTGCTCAATTCAATCAGAAACACAAGCATGTATAGTGGTTCGACTTTCGGTCTACTCCACTCCCAGTTCAAGTACTCAACTCCTTTGAGCACACCGGCATTCACTAACGGAGGTTTTAAATGAGGTTCACCTCTCAACCTTTACACGGAGGTTTTACCGGTTCACCTCTCAACCATGACCGGAGTTTTGGACAAAGGGATAACTCTCAACCCAAACGGAGTTTTGGACATAGGCTAACTCTCAACCCGTCTCACGTTCACTCCCGTGATGGAGGCTCCCCCTTGGAGACTTAGTTTAGGCCCGACAAACGGGCCAAGGAACGGCTAACGTCCATAGATTGAGTTTGACAAACAAACTCTAAATGGACTCTCAAAAAGGACAACCTTACTTGTCGGATGAGCCCCTTGTTTAGCGCCGGTTCGGGTTGCTTGATCTACGCTCTCCCATGCTTCAATCAGCTTCCCTTGCTCCCACGATCGTGTCGCTGTTGCGTCGCCAATGCCTCAGCTATACTCGATCAAACACCTTGCATGTGATGCCTTTTGAGATGCCCAAGGTGATAGGAGGATGGTTGAATCTCCTACATGTTATATGTAGCTTGTTCTAACTAGGAGATTCACCTAAAGGGTCTTCTAGAGGTCTTGGACAAAGGATATGCCTATATGGAATAGTGTCTCACCTCTAAATTAGAGAGAGGAATCAAGTCATCTCTAGATTGCATTTGAATGCCCACACTTGTGTTTAAAACACAAGGGATATGACTTGAAACCCTCCTCTTTGAGGCCTCATATGATGTACAAAAGGTGTGGGGAATAGGCTCTCAAAACCCTCTCACTAATGCCCAAAAATCGAGCTCCATATGTAAGAAAGGTGGGCTCCAACGGTCATAAAACGGGCAGAAAACGGCTCTGCCGACCTGTCCCGACCGGTCGGCCAAAAGCCGAGCAAGACAGAGTGCAATCTGTCAAACAATAGGGTCTGTCCGACCGATCGTGACCGGTCGGCCCAGCCCAGCCGACCGGTCACGACCGGTCGGTCCTTAGTCTGCACAACACAGCAACCTTGCTGTATAGATGGGGACCCAGTCCGACCGGTCAAGACCGGTCGCTCAGGCTTGGGTTTAGCCTGTAGTTTGGAGACCCAATCTCATCTCAACCCTCATGCATTGGCCAAGTTTTGGGTGTACTTTTGGGACACCAAGGGCCATCCTATGATGACAAAAGGTTTCCTAAACATGGTCAAGGTCATCAAACAATCAAGGGGTTGGGTTTTGGTCAAGGTTAAGGCACCTAGACATCACTTTTACCTGATTCTTCTTCCTTGATGCAGCCGGTCTGTCTTGAGTCTTCTGTCTTCGTCTTCATTGGGCTCAACCGACACTGGACTCACTGACATAAGTGATTGACAAACAAGGTGCACTAGTATGCCACAGAAAAGTGCACTAACAATCTCCCCCTTTGTCAATTACTTACAAAAAAGCTAACCTACCAAAACATATTACATGAACAAGATATTACAATGATAAATAATTAAATTACAGGACTCTTGACATGCCTAAACTAAGATGCTCCTCTTCAGTTTGCTCCCCCATAACCTGTCAATCCCTGCATCACAAAACATAGCAAACTAGTTTTGGTGGGACTTGAACTTTCTCCCCCTTTTTGTTAGCAATTGACAAACTATTCTCTCCCCCTTAATGATATATCAATAAGGCTAAGATAAGAGAAGATAGTATGTCGCAGTTATAACTATAAGCTTATGCTAACAAGGAGAGTATAGGGTGCATGAATTTAAAACATGGAGCATGCTATGGGAACATGATTAACAAGAAAATGTAACTATCTAAGCATAGTTAATCATGCATAATTGGTCAAAGATATACATTTGCAATAAAAGCACAAAGGGCTTATAGCCCAATCAACCATCCTCCCCTATTGGTATATCAAGACCAATACAAAGCAAAGATTAGCATACAATGAAGCATAAAACTCAAGATGATAAGCTAATCTAAGCCGGATGATAGTCTAGCAAGAAAATATTCAAATTAAAGCTAAACTACCGAATTTGGGCTAATGAGGCTTGAATCCTCTGATTTGCCCATAAATTCAAACATGAGGCTAAAATCCTCAGATTTTCTTATAGATTCAAAGAGGCTAAATTCCTCAAGTTCATCAATTTGCTCAAAATGAGGCTAGATCCTCAAATATTCATTTGAGCGAGAATATGGTCTCCTAAGGTCACCTAACCAAGATCACAACCCCCTTGGGTATGATTAATAGGACCCAACAGGCTTGTTTGGGAGGGAATTCATCTATCCTAGATTTTTCTCCCTTAGGTTCATTCCAAGTTGGAGAGCAATGTTCGGTAGGGGATATGACAATAGATCCTACCCTAGTTAGTGTTGACCTCAACTAATCATTTTACTTATAGTCCAACATGAGGCTACATAGATTCTCCATTTTGGTTAGACATGATACTAGTGCTCCGGTACCGGATCTTACTCTAGACGGTTACGTCCTTGAAGAGCAACCCGCTCTGATACCAATTAGAATTGCGGTTTTACCGCTTATAGAGATACTCGGAGATATGTCTAAGGACCTAGAGGGGGGGTGATTAGTTCCTTATCAAATCTTTTCGCCTACTAACATATATTATCAAATAAAACAAAGTAAGCAAAAACACTTCGGCTTCCAAGCCTAAGTGGGTCCAATCACAAGACTAGCATATGATTAAGCAATAAAGAACCTAGTCTAAAGCATGCATATGTAATCAAAAGATTTAACTAATCAAGCTCCTAACCTATGCAACCTATGTAGACTTATGAGAATGGATAGATGTGCTCAAGTCTACACAACTAGTGAAAGTACATCTTGTGTGTGGATGTGCCTAATTAGTACCTAGCATACATTCCTATCAAGCATTCATAATTAGACAATTAAACTAACAATGCTAAGATATTAATGTGCTCAATTCAATCAGAAACACAAGCATGTATAGTGGTTCGACTTTGGGTCTACTCCACTCCCAGTTCAAGTACTCAACTCCTTTGAGCACACCGGCATTCACTAACGGAGGTTTTAAATGAGGTTCACCTCTCAACCTTTACACGAAGGTTTTACCGGTTCACCTCTCAACCATGACCGGAGTTTTGGACAAAGGGCTAACTCTCAACCCAAACAGAGTTTTGGACATAGGCTAACTCTCAACCCGTCTCACGTTCACTCCCGTGATGGAGGCTCCCCCTTGGAGACTTAGTTTAGGCCCGACAAACGGGCCAAGGAACGGCTAACGTCCATAGATTGAGTTTGACAAACAAACTCTAAATGGACTCTCAAAAAGGACAACCTTACTTGTCGGATGAGCCCCTTGTTTAGCGCCGGTTCGGGTTGCTTGATCTATGCTCTCCCATGCTTCAATCAGCTTCCCTTGCTCCCACGATCGTGTCGCTGTTGCGTCGCCAATGCCTCAGCTATACTCGATCAAACACCTTGCATGTGATGCCTTTTGAGATGCCCAAGGTGATAGGAGGATGGTTGAATCTCCTACATGTTATATGTAGCTTGTTCTAACTAGGAGATTCACCTAGAGGGTCTTCTAGAGGTCTTGGACAAAGGATATGCCTATATGGAATAGTGTCTCACCTCTAGATTAGAGAGAGGAATCAAGTCATCTCTAGATTGCATTTGAATGCCCACACTTGTGTTTAAAACACAAGGGATATGACTTGAAACCCTCCTCTTTGAGGCCTCATATGATGTACAAAAGGTGTGGGGAATAGGCTCTCAAAACCCTCTCACTAATGCCCAAAAATCGAGCTCCATATATAAGAAAGGTGGGCTCCAACGGTCATAAAACGGGCAGAAAACGGCTCTGCCGACCTGTCCCGACCGGTCGGCCAAAAGCCGAGCAAGACAGAGTGCAATCTGTCAAACAATAGGGTCTGTCCGACCGATCGTGACCGGTCGGCCCAGCCTAGCCGACCGGTCACAACCGGTCGGTCCTTAGTCTGCACAACACAGCAACCTTGCTGGTTAGATGGGGACCCAGTCCGACCGGTCAAGACCGGTCGGTCCAGTCCATCCGACCGGTCGCGACCGGTCGGTCAGGCTTGGGTTTAGCCTGTAGTTTGCAGACCCAATCTCATCTCAACCCTCATGCATTGGCCAAGTTTTGAGTGTACTTTTGGGACACCAAGGGCCATCCTATGATGACAAAAGGTTTCCTAAACTTGGTCAAGGTCATCAAACAATCAAGGGGTTGGGTTTTGGTCAAGGTTAAGGCACCAAGGCATCACTTTTACCTGATTCTTCTTCCTTGATGCAGCCGGTCTGTCTTGATACTTCGGTCTTCGTCTTCATTGGGCTCAACCGACACTAGACTCACTGACGTAAGTGATTGACAAACAAGGTGCACTAGTATGCCACAGAAAAGTGCACTAACAAGAGAGAGTGGAAAGAATGAGAGATTAGGAAAGTGATTAGAGAGATAAGAGTGAGAGTTCTTGAAAGAAATAGAGTTTAAGAGAGGGATTAAGGGAGAGCTTAGGGGGTTGGGAGAGTTAGAGGAATTAGGACTGAAAAGGAGGTCATTCGGACCGTTCGATCGACGATTCAACCCGATCCGACCGTCCATTCTTTAAGTGAGTGCAAGGGAGGATGAAAATCCTCTTTTCCATTGTTTTTTCATTTTAGTGGGCCCACAAAGATGGGGACCCATCTTATTTATGCATCAAATGAATGGTGGACCCCATCGTAGCGGGGTCTATCTCGGATTTTCCTCTTTTCTTCCCTTTTTCCTTCCTTTCCCTTTTTCTTTTTCTTTGTGAATTGTGGTAGGGCCCACAAGTGGGCCACGCTGTGAGACAGCATGCCCCACACGCTGTCACAGCATTGGCCACCAGGTGTGGCCCACCTAGATATTTATCAACCATTCAACTTGTTCGTTAGATCACAAAGATCTGGATGAAGGAAAAATACAAAGATCATCTTGATCCAAAGCTTTTGGACTCCACATATGGACAACCAGATGGATGGATTAGATCGCCCACATATGGACCCCACATAAATTTTAAAATAATAATAATAATAAAAAAGGGGAGAGAGAGTCCAGACACTAGACGTTCTTAGCGTCAGAGACGCTGGAACTGTCCAGCGTCAGACTTGTAAGGGGCGTGAATGGGATCCCCACTCGTGGGACCCACCTTGATGTTTTTGTTTAATCCCCACCGTTCATCTGTTTCTCCAGATTATGTTATGTCTGGAGCTAAAATATGAAGCAGGTCCAGATTAAGTGGATCACACCACATGAAAAAGTAGAAATAATGATATCTACTGTTGAAACCTTCTTAGGCCCACTGTGGTATTTATATGCCATGTAACCCACCCAATATAGGACTCATTGGGTCCCCCATGAGATATGAAACCTGATAGACGGAGTTGATCATCCTCATGTGGGCCCCACTTAAAAAATAAGGGGAAAGAAGAAAAAAAAGAAGTAGCGTATGAACGCTGGCCACTCACAGTGTCAGAGACGCTGGGAGTAACTAGCGTCCATGGACGCTAGACTCCTTGGGCGTCAGTAAGGTAGCCAATTTGTGGGACCCGCTATGATGAGTATGTTTTATCCACGCCGCCCATCCTTTTTGCCACATCATTTTAGGCCTCAGGCCCAATTTTGGATCGGATCCACTTCCCAGGTGGGCCGCATCATAGGACACAGTGGGGATAGTGACCTCCACTGTTGAAATCTTTCCTGGCCCACCTTGATGTTTTCTTGCCATCCAAACCTATTAATAAGGTCGCATATATGTACGAAGGACCCACACAATATCAGCTTGATCTAGAAACTATGTGGGCCCCACTGTCAGGAAACAGTGGAGATTGAACAGCTACCGTTGAAGCCTTGCTAAGGTTCACTGTAATGTTTAAATGCCATCCAGACCTGTGGCACAGGTTCAGATGGAGGGGAAAACACAAATACTAGCTTGATTCAAAACTCATGTGACCCCAGGGGGGTCCCACGCTGCAGACAGTGTGCATGTGCACGCTGCCCAGCAGGTGGCCCACCCTGTGGGTCCCACCTTGATGTATTTGTTTTGTCTATGCTACTCATCTATTTCTCCATATCATTTTAAGTTGTGGGCCAAAAAATAAGGCAAATCCAAATGTTAGGTGGGCCACACCACAAGAAACAGTGGTCACCGATGCCCACCATTGGAAACTTTCTTGGGGCCACTATAATGATGAGATTTTCATCCAACCAGAGGTTATGGGGCCATCTTGAGGTCCCACATTGATGGATGTGTTATATACCTTGCCTCCCATCTTGGCAAGGGTGTGGAGCCGACCCAGTTTTGGATGGGCCACTCATAGTAAATGGTGGTGATTGAATGCCTACTACCGAAACTTCCTAAAGCCTAGAGTAATGTTTATTTGCTATCCAACCTATTGGTAAGGCCACTGTGGACCCCACCTTGGTGTTTATGTTCTATCCAGGCCCTCCCAAGTGGGACCCACTTGATGTGTGTGTTTCATCCTACCGTACATTTATTTCGTTAGCCCATTTTGTATGTGTAGGCCCAAGTATGGGGCTAATGTAGTCTCAAGTGGACCATGCACGAAGACCTCTACATTTCCAATGGGGCCCACAGTCTGGGTCCCACTCTCTATATATATTGGGCCATATAAGGCCAACATCACATGATATGTTTGATAACATGCTAGTGTACTTAGCTTGATAGGTCACACTGATAATATGCTTATTATGATGGATATCATGCTCATTCATATGCCCATACGCATCATTTGTTTGCCTGTTATGGATCACGATTAATCATAGCATGCGTCATTTTGGCATGTTATACTTAGGGGACCCGTGCAAGACAGGGTTGCCCCACATGATTGCGCGATATGCGTAGGTTTGGTGCATGACTTGGATTGTATGACTCATGCATCTCGCATTATGTATTTCACGATCGCCTTCACACCCTAGCGGCATCGAGCAGGTGGCCACCACAGTTATATCGTGGTTGGCGGGAATGGACACCGGAAACATGTTTTAGCACGTGGGCGCTATGGATGTCCTTGGGTGAAAGTCCTTAAACCCTGTGGTACCAGTAGGATGCTCTAACATTAAGACCAAGTGGATAACATGAGCGCCCGAGTGCCAAATACCAGTAGGCCGCATCTCCCACTGTGTCGAGGTCGGTTGGAAAGGGGTGTGACCTTATCCGCCCAGGTGTAGAGGGCTATAAGCTAGGTTGAGTCTAACCAGCTCACGAAATGGGTCCGCTATCGGTGAGCCGGGTGGGCATTGGCATACGACTGATGAGGCGGATAGTGAGGTCTTTTCTACTCGCTTGGTCATGCGCGCGATGTGCGGCTGCCAGTGTCAGAATGTACTAGACCCCGGTGATGTCCCATATGAGAACCATTTTGATATTGCAGATTAGTTGAGGATTGGCATGCTTGCGTTGCATCTCTAGCATATAATACTCGGCCATGTAGGCCCTTGCATTGCAAGCCTTGGGATGGCTGATAGCATTCATGAACTTGGTAACTTAGCCCTCCATCACTTTCGCTTACTCTGATATTTGTATACTTGTCATATGCATCACACGCACACACACGCACTCTACTAGTTTCGTAGGAGGCATATGTGCGTTTGTTTACACTACAGGTACTAGGGCGTATAACAGCGTTGAGCCCGGATCATGTGCTTGATATTTTGGACTTTTGCTACATTTTTGTATTTTCCCTTTTCAGCACTGTACTCAACAGACTATATAGCGGATATGTGACGATGTTTTGTGGTTTTGGCTATGCTCCCTTAAAAAAATTTATCCTGAAAATCCTCCTGGTGGGATCCCAAGATCGGAAGCTGGCATATGAGAGTTAGGAACCGAGAATGGGGGTACTACGGAGGCTATTGGCACTAAGGTCAGCGATTGAAAATTTAGTGAGCCCGGTCCCCGGGTTTGGGGCGTGACATGTAAAGTTCTCAAACCTACCCTCATATAACCTGGGGCATCTCAAAAGCATCACAAGCAAGGTGATTGATCAAGTGTAGCTGAGGCAATGACGATGTAGTGGTAAAACGATCGGAGGAGCAAGGGAAGCTGATTGAAGCATGGGAGAGCGGAGATCAAGCAACCCAAAGTGGCGACGCTGAACAAGGGGCTCATTCGACAAGTAAGGTTGTCTTTATTGAGAGTCCATCCACTCAATTCCCTATAGGAGTCGAGTGTAGAGTTTGTTTGTTAAACTTAAACTAGGGTCATTTGCTGATCCTTGGCTTGTTTGTTGCGCCTAAAATACTAGGGACGTTGGTCGTTCATTGGCTCACTTTTCGGCCTAAAGACTAGGGGTTGTTTGGTGCTCCTTGGCTCATTTGTTAGGCCTAAACAAAGACTCCAAGGGGAGCCTCCGACACGGGAGTGAACGTACGTTTGGGTTGAGAATTAGACTTGTCCAAAACTCCATTTATGGTTAGAGGTGAACTGGTAAAACCTCCATGTAAAGGTTGAGAGGTGAACCTCATTTAAAACCTCCGATAGTGAATGCCGATGTGCTCAATGCGGTTGAGTACTTGAACCTGGAGTGGAGTAGACCCAAAGTCGAACCAGTATACATGCTTGTGTTTGTGATTGATTTAAGCACATTATTATCTTAGCATTGTATGTTTAATTGTTAATTATGAATGGTTGATAGGAATGTATGTTAGACACTAGATAGGCTCATCTACACACAAGATGTACTTTCACTAGTTGTGTAGAGTTGAGCTCATTGATCCATTCTCATAAGTCTACATAGGTTGCATAGATTAGGAGCTTGATTTGTTTAATCATTTGAATATCTATGCATGCTTAAACTAGATTGCTTATTGCTTAAACAATATGCTAGTCTTGTTATTGGACCCACTTAGGCTTGGAAGCCGAAGTGATCTTGCTTACTTCATTTTATTTGTTAAATTGTGTAAGTAGGTGCAAAGAATTTCAAAAGGTCCTAATCACCCCTTGTTAGGGCTCAAATCTCACCCACGATAACATATGACGGTCCATCTACGACGATTTGGATCGATTCCAAAATCGAAAAACACCCGAAAAATGCGATCAAATGCCAGTGCAGTCCTAACTCATGCAGTTGTGACCAAAACCTACAAATATCATTTCGGAGTAGAACTGGACGTGCGTATTGTCACCAAATGATCCGGAATGCCCGAAAAACCTTAACTTGCAAGTTTGAATGTCGGGCGGCGCGTATTATTACCTGCGCGCTTCCAAATACGTTTTGCCCCGTATGAATCCGACTAAAAGGGACTAAAAGCCTATAAAAGCTATTTTTGAAGGGAACTGGACATTGGTATTGCAGTGAAATGATCTGAGATGTCCAAAAACCCTTAAATACCAAGTTTAAACGTCATGCGGTGCATATCTTTACCCACGCACCCCGAAATGCATTTCGCCCCTATCTAGATCCAACTGTAAGAATCTGAAAGCCCACGAATGTCATTTCAGAGTGGAATTGGACGTGCATATTTCTGCCAAATGGTTCGAAATGCCCAAAAACCCTTAACTAGCAAGTTTGAATGTCTTACGATGCGTATTTTTGTGTGTGCGCTTCCCAAAGTGAATTCCTATACGAAGAGCCGACCTAGAGGTTCCAAATTAGGAAGGAACTACCAAAGTTTGTGACATCTAGTCCTTTATGCCCCATCCCGTTTATTTGATAGTCCGATGAGAGGCTTAAAGTGCTTTAGTGTCAGTGACTTCGGTCTCCAAAAAGGTACCTGTCCTCTAAACAGTCGGAGCTTGAAGTTTGAAAAATAATCTATCTAAGCCTATATGCGGGAGCCTACATGCGGAGACATTTCTTCCCAAAAAACTCCCGAAAAACCCAAGTTAGAGATATGCACCCGGAGTAGGGACACATGGGCCAGCCACATGCGCCAGCTACGGTCGAGAGGGTACCATGTGCCTAGAAATCCTCCTGGAAATACATGCGCTTGAAGTATCCATTGGTCCGAACTCATACCCGTTTAGAATACTATAAATAGTAAGCCCCTAATGATAGAAAGAGAGATCATCTTCAAACAGCATCAAAACGACGAAAGAGGTAACATGCGCTCGCTCTATCTTCCCTCGTCGGATCCCCTCGTCGGAGTGGATTTCCCCGTCAGAATCCCTCGCCGGAAAGGGATTTCTCCCACCGGAAAAGGATACAGTCGGAGCCTGAAATCCAGAAAACCTTTTAAGTTTAGAACAGTCAGAGGTAACATGCGGGAGCCTACATGCGAAGGCCACATGCGGAGCCCACATGCGCCCACTCCCTTGGGCCCCCAAAAACTTGAAAATTCACTAAGTTGAAAAGCAACACACGCTCACCATTATGGTCCAGGCACATGTGTAATGACACATGCACCTAGGAACAAATGCTCTCTCCTTCTTTCTCACCATTTCGGGACCTGCGCTTGGGAGGGGGGCACATGCGCCCACCTCCATGCCACATGCGCCTGTCCCATGTATACATGCTCCCGGACGGTCATAGGGACTTGGGAAATTCCATGGTGTGACCCGCTTTCGATCTGGTCCGCCTCTCCATCGCAATGTTGCTTCTAGACACACATCGGCGATATCTATCTATCTATCAGATCAAATTCACCAACGGTCAATGATAAATGACCCAGATCAATGATTTAATCCAAAATGACCAACACTTAACCAAATTCACAAACCCAAAAATCCTTCTTAAGGAAACAGTAAATGGCCGAAATCAAGAAGAATCAGGCGAAATTCGACCGACACCGAGAGAGAGACTTAGTTTCTCCATGACATGACGTATCATAATAATGCACCACAACAAGGTTATTTGCCCTCAGAATCCTTAAATACTCTAATTAAGCGGTAAACAGGCCCAGTAAGTCATTTTCAACCCTGGGAAGTGCCCTGTTGGCTCAGAAATCGACCGAAGTGAAATAAAATGAGATCGCATTGACGCTAAAGTGAATCCAGCATCATTGCGATCCTAATGGACATGATCCATCGCTGTTCGAAGATGATTGCTACCGGTATTCACCAAATACCCCGATTAAACTGTAAACAGGTCAAGGACTTAGTCATTTTCAGCCCTGGGAGGTGCCTTGTTGGCTTAAAGATAATGCCAAGTAAAACTAATCACAATCTCATCAACGCCAAGGAAATTCGATAATCTCATGTTACAAAACAGCTGAGTCAAGCATTTACAAGGTACCGATCCCTATCATTTATCAGAAATTGTCATAAACGGGCGTTTATCAGACCCGATACTTAGCCATTTGCAAGCATCAGAAATGGTGATCCAGTCCATCAAACTTAAACTTTTCAAAGAAATATAGCTCGATATAACTTCTCCCAATGACCCAATCGTTCGAAATATCGATTATCAATAATGACGTGGTCAAATTAAAGATAAGCATAAAGCAGATTAACTAAATCAAGTGCATAATTCACCTAGTGCACTAAATATCAAGCATAAGTGCAATCTTCTCTCGAGCATGCAATCAAGAAAATTTACTTTTTGCTCCTTATATCCATTACATGAATTTTATTAATCCCAGATCGAGATATAAAACTAAATCAAAGGGACTATGGTTATCATCGAGAACCGTAATTGAATAGTTCCAAAACATCTGAAATACTTCATTATGAACTATCATCGCTAAGACCAGTTGATGTATGTCCCATCCAAAATGACATCTGTCAATTGAGTAGCTAAGGTAATAGTGGTGTGTCTTCCTAATAGTCACTCATCGACATAAATGGTTAGTGATATTGTGTTGTACCACCCAATAGTCATAAATGTGTCTTCCTGAAGTTAGTCATTGACAGAAACGGTCAGTGACACTGTGTCGTACCATTTGGTAGCTATAATGCGTCTTCTTGAAAGTCACTCATCGACAGAAATGGTCAGTGACACTGTGTTGTACGATTTAGCAACCATGATGTATCCTGAAAGTCAATCATCGACAGAAACAGTCAGTGACATTGTGCTGTACCATTTAGCAGCCATGATGTATCCTGAAAGTCACTCATCGACAGAAACAGTCAGTGACACTGTGTTATATCATATGGTAGCCGTAATATGCCTTCTGATGGTCACCCGTTCACAATAACGGATACTGACACTGTGTTACGCACGGCAACCATGGCGTGTCTTCCTAAAAGTCACTCGTCGACAGAAATGGTCAGTGACACTGTGAGGCACTACATGGAAATCGTGGCATGTCTTCCTGAAAGTCATTCCGTCCACAGAGACAATCAATGACACTATGATACATGACTCGATTAAAATCCCGGTTGCTACTCCACTAGGAACACCCAAAAGAACATGGGACAAGTATTTAACTTATCTAAACGATGGTTCAGTCCATAAGAAACCCGAAACTTGGTCTCTACGACCGTGAACTCAAGATCATAGTCCCTGATGATTTAAATCACTTGCTCGATCTATCCGGGTTTTCTCTCTAATATTCCATCTATTGTATAACTGCATTCATAGTGGAATCTTGTCACTTTGGGCCGTAGTTTTCTCCCGTAAGGGTTATGCTCTTTTAATGCTTTATTTAATCCACTTATGATGCATGCATATATTTACTTTTGCCTTCTAATTAAGGGTGATCATCCATTGATGTAATTAACGGTTCGTGACTAGTTCACAACCTGGAATGTAAAAGATCTCGGAATCTCTATAATGAAATTCATCTTGCGATATCTTTTCTAGTATGTACTTTGTGATTACTTATGATTGTCTATGAACGTCTCTATTGTTAGAATTCCTTAAACCAATGAAACATAAGAAAACTGCCTTTGAGCATTTTTCTAGTTTTAACACCCCCCTATAGGACTTAGCCATAATACTAGTTGCTCTTTAAGCTTCCACACATACGAATGTGTCGTGCTAGACTACCGACGTAATTTCAATTAGTATCAAAGCGGGTTGCTCTTCAAGGACTTAACAGTCTAGAGTAAGATCTGGTACCAGAGCACTAGCATCATGTCTAACTGAGATGGGGGTACCACCAACCATCCACCATTCTTTGACAGATCCAACTACGCTTATTGGAAGGCTAGAATGAGGATTTTCTTACAATCCATGGACCGTTCAGTGTGGTTAAGCATACAACGTGGATATGCGTTGCCCACCGAACAAGTGGAGGTTGATGGTAAATACATTGTCATTCTCAAAGATGATGAAAAATGGAATGACAGTGAGAGAGCTCAATACATGGCAAATGTCAAAGCTGTCAATGCGATTTGCTGTGCAGTTTTTTCAAAAGAATTTCAGCGCATTCTCACATGCGCAACCTCCAAAGAAGTGTGGGACATACTTGAGGTTACCCACGAGGGAAGTAGCGTAGTAAGACGCTCGAAGATTCAGCTCTTAACCACCAAATTTGAAAATATTAAAATGAAAGAGTCTGAAACTCTTATGAAGCTTTATACACAACTGTCTGATATTTGTAATTCCATGTTTGCCTTGGGGAAACGGGTTCCGAAATGACGTATATGTAGAAAATACTTAGGTCTCTCATTGAGAGATTTAACACCAAGGTAGTAGCCTTAAAGGACTGTAGGACATAAACAACATGAAAATAGAGGAACTCATAGGTTCGTTACAAATTCATGAACTACACTTTAAGGACCTCTCTAGAAAGAAAAGCATCACTTTAAAGCCCCCTCACAAACATAAGAAAATTAAGAGTGAGTCGGAAGAAGCTAGTGATGATGAGGAAGATGGGGAAGATAAGTTAAATAGAAAATTTAGACGGTTTCTCAAATTTGATAAAGGGAGTAGCCATGACAAGAAGGATAAGCATAATGAAAAATACAAAAGAAAATCATCCAAACCTAAATCCGTCCAATGTTACGGTTGCGATCATCGTGGCCATATTGCCTAAGAATGTCCGAAAGGGCCTAACCGAAGGTAAAAAGGCAATGGCTGCCCCTTGGGATGATACGAAAGAGTCTGAATTCAAATCTAGTGACTCCACAAGTGATGGGAGCCAAAATATAGTGAGAGCTCTCATGTCTTCCACCACTACCTCTCTTCCCCCTAATCTAAGAGAGGATCCCAACCACTATCCCTTCTAGGAGAATGAGTTCCCAACCCCTCACCTCATACTACATTTTATGAGGGTGTTGAGGAAATTAGTTACCTTAAGCCTTTCAAACTAAACATAGTTAGTTAGGGTAGCTAGAAAGTGATTTTATAGGAATATCTGAGGATTTCAATCTCATTTTTGTGTGTATGGGTAAATCAGAGGATTCAAGCCTCATTAGCCCAAATTTGATAGTTTTGCCTTACTTTTATTTTGTATATTGGTTGTTAGACTATCTCTTTGCTTAGATTAGCTAATATTAATGAATTGCATGCTTCATTGTATGCTAATCTTCGCTTAGGATTGGTCTTGATATACCATTAGGGGAGATTGGTTGATCAGGCTATAAGCCCTAGTGCTTTTATTGCAAAATGTATATCTTTGACCAATTATGCATGATTAACGATGCTTAACTAAAAACATTTTCTTATTAATCGTGTTCCATAGCATGCTCCATGTTTTAAAATCCATGCACCCTATACTCTCCTTGTTAACATGTGCTTATAGTTATAACTGCGACATACTATCTACTCTTACCTTAACCTTAATTGTTGTATCATTAAGGGGGAGAGAATAGTTTATCAATTGCTGACAAAAGGGGGGAGAAAGATCAAGTCCCGCCAAAACTAGTTTGCTATGTTTTGTGATACAGGGATTGACAGGTTATGGGGGAGCAAATTGAAGAGGAGCTGCTTAGTTAGGCATGTTAAGAGTCCTATATTTATTTCATTATCAATGTAATCTTTTGTACATGTAATTTATTTTGGTAGGTTAGGTTTTTGTATGTAATTGATAAAGGGAGAGATTGTTAGTGCACTTTTCTGTGGTATACTAGTTGTTCGCTCCCCAAGTGTAGGGTTGAGATGTAGTAATAATTCGGTAGAGACTGAGATCGTCCTCAGGGACTAACTCCGGAATTCACAGAATTTCTTTAAACAATTTCTAACTGAAATCAAACTAAAGCAAACTCAATCTGGAAATAAGATGTGTATGAGCAATCTGTAATTTTAAGATGAGTTTAACAATCTAAAAGAAGAACCAGAGCACCAAGGATCCACTTGTAGCTATCCTTGATGCATAATTCGTTTTGGTTTCTCAATTACTTAACTAGAATCGAAATCAAATCCTATCTAACCGAATTATAGAGCGGTTAATTCAACAAAACAATCTGACACATGTGTTGTCCATCAACATGATTCCCTCAATTCAAGTTAGGACTTGGGCACACTCAATTGCATAAGCCAATCCTAATTCCAATAGATTAAGATTACAACTATAATAATCATCAAACCATGTCACTAGGCTTAACTAATATCATCGTTTGAACTTGATTTAAATCACATAAACAAGCAACACATATTTTAGAATTTACATAAAAGATAAAACTTTGGTTTGAAGTTCCCGCATGAAGAACCAAGTTCTATAGCGTATTGAATCCGATTCCTCGGAGCGTACATGTCTAAATCTTGTAAAACAACAAAGAACTAAGCATAGTTCTTCTAAACATCTATGAGTCATCATAAGATTAAGAAAAACTATGGCTTAATATTGACAACAACAAATTGGCCGATGAAATGCAAGAAGTGAAAGGAGAAAACAACAGATTTCACTTTCAGATATGTGACTTGGAAAGGAAAAATAAAGCAGCTCAAGACAAAATTAATACCCTAGAAGATGAGCTGAAAAAGGCAAAATCTACGAATCAATGTTTAATCTTGCAGCTTAATCAAGAACGTCAACTCAATGAAAGATTTGCTCAGAGTAGAGAAAAACTAGACGATATCCTTAAATCAGGTAGGCCTTGTAGGAATACAAGAGGGCTAGGCTATGGTGAGCAAACTAAGGTTAGTAACCCAGAACCTGAAAAAATTAGGAATGCATCAGGAAGCAATAAGAAGAATTCACCAATATGCCATGCATGCGGAGATGTTGGACATTTGAAGTTTGAATGCTTGATCTATAAGAATCCAGTTTGGAACTTGAAAGGTAAATTTGTACCTACCGGAAAAATGATGAATCATATGTGGAGTCCTCCAAAACAAACACCATACAAACATGGAAATATGAGGAGAAATTATCCCACTCCACCTAAGAAAGACAAAAGAATGGAAGAGCTCCTTGAAATGGTAAAACAGTTAAACAAAAGAACCATGGAGCTGATGCAAGAGAAATCAAGCAAAGGAAAGAACTCAACACCTCATCCTCAAACGATGACATCTCTAGAATCAACCAAGAAGCCTGGTTCTCCAAAAAGGGTAGTATCTAAATGGGTAGTAAAGAACAAATGCTTAGTTATCCATACAGCCCTTAGAGCCAGCAGAAACACTAGGTGGTATCTTGATAGTCGATGCTCCCGACACATGACAGGTGATAGGACTCAGTACTGTGATTATGCTGAGTTTGATGGTGGGTCTGTTACCTTTAAAGATGGGAGCATTGCCAAAATTGTTGGAAAGGGAACCATCACCAGGCCAGGATTGCCCAAAATTGAGGATGTACTGTGTGTTGACGGTTTGAAACATAATCTATTAAGCATCTCTCAAATATGTGATGAACAGCATTCCGTAAAATTCTCCAAAGATATGTGCGAAATTATTGACCAAACTGGAAAATTGATACTAAAAGGGCTTCGCACTGGAGATAATTGCTATGTTATTGAAAACAAGGGTGATGAGGGACCATCTGCCGTATGCCACATGGCCATTAATGATGAAACTAAGTTATGGCATCAATGGCTTAGTCATGTCCATTATAGGAACCTTGCTAGGTTGAGTAGAAAGAAATTAGTTAGAGGATTACCTAAGATAGGGAAGAAACCAAAAGAAGTATGTGCAGAGTGCTTGAAAGGTAAACAAATTAAATTTGCACATAAGAAAACATCCATCATTGCTACATCAAAACCCCTTGATCTACTCCACATGGATCTCGTAGGTCCCACAAGAGTGATGAGTCAAGGTGGTAAGAGGTACTTCTTTGTTATCGTTGACGACTACTCCCGCTACACTTAGGTTGTATTTTTAAAAGAAAAGTCTGATACATTTGAGGAATTTGAGAAACTCATGAAATGACTCCACAATGAGAAGGAATGTACAGTGAAACGTATTAGGAGTGATCAGGGGGGGGGGGGGGGGGGGGGGGGGGGGGGGGAGGGAATTTGAGGACCGGCGATTTGAACAATTCTGCGAAAATCTAGGCATCAAACATGAGTTCTCAGCCTAAAAAATTCCTCAACAGAATGGAGTAGCAGAGAGGAAAAACAGAGTTCTACTTGACATGGCCACAGTTATGATGACCAGCAGAAGTATTGTAAAAAATATGTGGGCCGAAGCAGTGAATACAGCTTGTCACATCATTAATTGAGTTTATTTGAGAGCTGGCCTAGATAAAACCCCATATGAGCTGTGAAATATAAAAGTTCCAAATATCAAGTACTTTAGGGTCTTTGGTAGCAAATACCACATCCTTCGTGATCGAGAAAATCTAGGAAAATTTGACTCTAAGAGCGATGAGGGAATATTTCTAGGATATGCTTCTGATAGTCATGCCTATAGAGTTTATAACACAAGGACTAAAATAACTCAAGAATCCATAAATGTTATCATTGATGACCAATCCAAAGAAGATACAAGACTTGATGATGATGAAGTGGGAGAACCATGCCACATAGGTAAACCTGTTGAAAAATCTCCCACTCCCAATGCCTCAATAGCTTCTGGAAATGTTCCACATCTCAAGGATCATCCCCTCAATCAAATCATTGGAGATCCAGATGTTGGAGTCAAGACTAGGAGACAACTTGAGGCCATCAATAATCATGTGTGCTTCACCTTAAAAATTGAACCAAAAAATATAAATGAGGCTCTCAATGATGAGTTTTGGATACTTGCAATGCAAGAGGATCTTCAACAGTTCACCAGAAATGAAGTTTGGTTTCTGGTTGAAAGACCATATGAGAAGAATGTCATTGGAACTAAATGGATCTTCAAGAACAACACAGATGAATCTGGCAATGTGATTCGAAACAAAGCACGTCTTGTAGCTCTCAAATCGAGGGAATTGATTTTGATGAAACTTTTACCTCGGTTGCTAGACTAGAATCCATCCAAATTCTCATTTCCATAGCATGTGCACTCAAATTCAAATTATTTCAAATGGACGTGAAGAGTGCCTTTCTAAATGGTATACTTGATGAGGAAATTTATGTTGAATAACCTATAGGGTTTGTGGACCCTAGTTATCCTCAAAGAGTCTACCAATTGAAAAAGGCTCTCTATGGGTTAAAACAAGCCCCCCGAGCATGGTATGAACGTCTTACTCAATTTCTAATTGCTCACAAGTTTGTTAGGGGGAGTGTTGACAAAACCCTATTTGTTAAAAGGACGACTGATTCATTTCTCATTGCCCATATTTATGTGGATGATATTGTATTTGGCTCAAACTGTGAAGAATTTTCTGGCTTATTTGCTGAATTAATGAAATCTGAATTTGAGATGAGTTTGGTAAGCGAACTGAATGTTTTCCTAGGATTGCAAGTTAAACAACTGAAAAATGGAATCTTCATCAACCAAACTAAGTATGCAAAAGATTTAGTCAAGAGGTTTGGCCTAGACTCGGGTCGATCACACACCACGCCTATGGCCACTACCATTAAACTTTTCAAAGACTTGTCAGGCAAAAGTGTTGACCAACATTTATATAGAAGTATGATTGGGAGTCTTCTCTACCTCACAGCAAGTAGACCCAATATTACTTTTAGCGTAGGGGCATGTGCTAGATTTCAAGCCGATCCTAGGGAATCACATCTCATTGCTGTAAAAAGAGTGATCAGATATGTGGCCTGCACTACTGAATATGGCTTGTGGTACCCCTTTGACACCTCATCCATCATTGCGGGGTACTCCAATGCCGATTGGGCCAGAAATATGGATGATCGAAAATCCACAAGCGGTGGCTGTTTTTACATCGGAAACTGCTTAGTTGCTTGGCATAGCAAAAAGCAAAACTCCATCTCATTGTCCACTGCTGAAGCTGAATATATTACCGCCGGTAGTTGCTGTGCCCAACTACTTTGGATGAAGCAAATGTTGAAGTATTATGGTATTAATAAGGACGAAATGACGCTCTTTTGTGACAACACAAGCGCCATTAATATTTCAAAAAATCCTGTTCAACATTTTCGAACCAAGCATATCGACATCCGGCACCATTTAGTTGAAGAAAAAGTGGTCAATCTTGAATACATGCAAATCGAGCGGCAATTGGCTGACATTCTTACGAAACCGTTAGATTCCACAAGGTTTTTACACCTTCGGAAGTCTATCGGGGTATGCTCACTCTAGTCGGTTTGAAAAATCATGTGCATATAGGTATATCTGAGGAATAAGCCTCATATAATTGAATGATGGTCAATATTTTCAAGCATACATCCTTCCAAAATAGGCTGACTCATCATTTGTAGCATGCTGAAAGGATTTATCTGTCAAAATTTCCTGGACACATTTTCGATTGATCAGAGACTTCTCCAATCAATCGGAAATATCAGGGATCCGATGCTATATACGCGCGCTCTGTTCATTCTGCCCTATTTTGCTGTCTCTTTCCAAGCTCCTCTGGTAGGGTCTTTTCTTGTGATCGGACTGTAGCTCGGCCAGCCCTCCAACTATCCTCATTTGTAGATACAGTGGTTTCATATCTCTCCTAGGTAAGGATTCTAGGTTTATCAGTTCGATTTCTACTTCCCCCTTTCTTCTATTGGCTCATCATTATTAGGGATTTGGAGATCTTCCTGCTAGATCATTTCTTTTCTGTCAGTCTTGCTCTGATTATTGTTCCCACTGTTCCTACAATCTCCAAAAACGATGCTTAAAGACCCTAAAGGGAAATCCAAGATGGTTGCGAGGCCATCCACCACTTCCAGGACTAAGAAGCTCCCAACTACTCGACCATCTCAGGGTTCTTCACCTCCTACTGCACCTCCAGCTTAACCTGAGAGTCCATCTACACTATCCTGCTTTTAGTCCCGCACCATCATCTATGAGCGGGAGGTAGTCCTGTCGTGCGTCGAGCCGTTTGGCATTCCAGCACTCCTCGCACAGATCGGTTGGGAGGGTGTGCTACGGTTTGGAGGCGTGGCACATCCAGAGGTTGTATATGTCTTCTTGTCCAAAATTATCAACCCTATTGGAAATCCTCCATCGTGCGAGGTCATTGTTGGAGGTCGTGTTGTGAAGATCACAGCCCAAACAATAGCAGACCTCATTGGGATTCCCATGTCCACAGCCCCCCAACCTAATGATAATCTTCTTGATTCTTCTCTACGAGCTAATTGGACACGTTATTTGTGTCGAGGTCACAATCCCGAATGGATAGATGGTAGTGCACTCCGCGCGTCCGAAATGTCCAATAGATTTCGAGTGCTTCACCAAATTTTCAGAACCAATGTTTACCCACGTAGCACCAATAAATCAGATCTCACAGCTAATATGATAAATTTACTCTATCACGTTGGTCACGGGACGCGTCTATGTCTTCCATCCATCATTCTGCATCACATACTGGATTCACTGCCTAACACCCGCAACACCATCCCCTTTGGCTGGATCATTACTCTTCTGGGCCATGGCTGCGGGTTCACCAATATTGTGGTTCATCCCATTCCTCGAAGTACCTTCAAGGACCTCAATATAAAAAAGATGGCTCTACCCAGAGAGGTTGACGTGGAAGACCGGGACTTCTCCCATACTCCCACACAGGTGTCTTCTGGCACCCATAGCGAGTCTTCAGCCCCCGCCCCGACGCCGGCCCCAGCTCGACGATCGGTCAAGCGGCGACTTCAGTCTGACTCCTCTTCCACACCTCCTCCTCCTCACTCGGAGCAGATCATTGCTCAATTGGATCGCGTGGAGGGTGCCCTAGCACAGCACGGTGAACGGTTGACCCGACTTGAGGGCCTGATGCAGATCGTACACGATGTCGTTCAGCGCCTCACCTCAGCTCTCTCATGTCGACGTGATGACATTTTTGGCCCTGCTCCGTAGCTGTCCATATTTCTGGCTAGGATCATTGACCGTCTATGGCATATGTGCTGCATTATCATTTCACTAACCTTTGTCAATCATTGACAAAAGGGGGGAGAAGTTATCCCACCAAAAGGTCCAGGTTATTTTTTGTTGATCTTTTGTGTGCAGGGACTTAGGGGAAGCTTAAGTGAAGCCTAGTCTGTACATTGAGTCTGTACATTTTGTATGTAATGAGTCATGTCTATGTGTAAAGCATTTATTTTCTACGACATGTTCAATGTATGTATGTAATTTGGTTTTGGTGTCTAGGAAAAGTCTGTGGTATGGACCAAGACTTTTATAGGTTTGGTTTTGTTTGGTAATTGACAAAGGGGGAGATTGTTAATGCAAAGATTTGTCAATTACCATGGTTAGTGTGTCGTCAAGTCTGCTTGCGGCTGAAGACAGAAGCTACTCATGAAGATCGCTCATCCAGTCAAGCTTCAAGCCTCTTCATCCAAACCTTTGATCCCGAAACCCCTCTATAGATGGCTCAATCCTTCCTAGTTGCATCCTTAGCCCAATCTATAGTCCACCTTCCATTAAGATCAGCTATGGAAGTGTCTATTATGGCAGTTGTTGCTTAAAACATGAAAAAATAGTATATCTGCTGTCTCCGATAGGTGTCTGATCCATCGGAGCTGTTTCCAATAGGTGTCCGATCAATCGGAAGTCATGTCCGATCAATCGGAGATTTGTCCAGCAACTTTGAAAATCTATCTGGACGTTTTTTCGATCACTCGGAGGACTGTCCGATCAATCAGACAAGGTGCTCCGATCAATCGGAGAATGATCCGATCCATCGGACGAAAATCCAGAAAATCACATAAACTCTTGGGAAGAAATTACGATCAATCGAACCATCTGTCCGATCAATCGGACAGGGTCCTCTGATCAATCGGAACTAAGTCCGATCAATCGGAGAACCTGTTTTTTAGCAAAAATTCAAAATGAGTTGATACTTATGTTCGATCGATCAGATCCTATCGAGGTGACTGTTTTCTAACCGTTGAAAGTCATCTCTATATATGGAACTCGGTTGGATCTTGAGAGAACCACCTTGAGCATCATCTAGGGTTTGTTTGTGCTTCCTCCTTGAGATCCCTTTCTTTCATTCCCTTTGATTTGCTGATTTCATACTTCAATCCATGTTGATTTGACCAACATTAAAGAGCATTCAAAGCTTGGATTGAATCATGAACTCAACCCCTCTTTAATGGCATCTTGACCTACCTCTTAAAGTTATATTCTTGTCATCAATGCCATTAATGGTGTTTTAGGTAGAAGCTACTCCTCATATAAAAGCCATATCCCAATATAGCCTCAACCAAACCCTAATCCCTCACCTTGGAATCTACAAGAAGTCATCCGTAGCAAGGTTGCTGATTGAGGGAGCTGAAGAAGGTATCTTCCGTGCAAGCCGAAGCTTCTTCAACAAAGGCATCATCAAGGGGCTCAATCAGCTAAGTATATTTAGTCTTTCGAGTCCAAGAAACCTCCTCATAGTTGAGATTTGGGTTTTAGAGTTTGAAGACCCAAACTCAGTAGAGTCCTTGCGTAGGACAAGTCCTTGAGTAGGACAAGCCCTTGTGTAGGACAAAGTGGTTCATGGATTAGTCTTATGGAAGGATGAATCCATGTGTTGAGGTCTAAGTCCTTTTGTAGGCTGTTAAGGTTTATGGTTAACCTCATTTAAAACCATAGAGATAGTGAAATCCGGCCACTCAAGGAGTGAGTGGATCAGCCGGGAGTGGAGTAGGTACATAACCGAACCACTATAAAAATCTCTTGTTGTGTGATGAGTGGTTGAACTGCTTTACTTCCTTCACTTGCGTTTTTATTGATTAATATTCTGCATATCTTATGTTTGAAGTAAGTTCTCTAAGAATACTTCGCATGTTTGCAAGTGTGTAATTTGGTAATTTTAAAAAGTGTCCTATTCACCCCCCTCTAGGACAAAGAAACCTGTTTCTTGCTTCTACAAAAGTGGTAATCAAACTTATATCGCATTTTCAGAATGTTCATCATTCAATGCACCAGGCGCATGTGCAATCTGACATGCGCCCGACTCAAAAGAACGAAATGAACAAGTCTAAAATTCAAGTTCCAGGCGCATGTGGCAGCTTCACATACGCCACCTCTGAAACCTGAAAAACACAAGTTCACGGCAGTGCCCTGGGCGCATGCCCAGAACAACATGCGCTTGGGACATGCGCCCACTTCTTCATGGGCGTTTGACATGCGCCTAGAGGGAAGTTCCTTCTTCGGAAAAGTGATGGTAGGCCACATGCGCCCACAAGGGGACCACATGCGCCTGTACCCTGAGGGTGAGCTCTCTCACCTTGGGAAAATTGGATTTTCTAACTCAAAAAATGTTAGAATGACTTAGTGAGTCAACTATTTATACTTGAGCCTAAGGGACCGGTGCACTGCACTAGCATGACGTAAGCTTCTAGCGCAGCACACTGGGGGGGCACTTGTTGGGGCTCAAATTTGTACCCATTGTAAAGCAACATCCCGTAGTCTATTGACAATGATTTGAATCAGTTTTGAGATTGAAAAAGCCCGAAAAATGCCAGTGCAACCCTAATCGCTTGGTAGCGACCAAAATCCGTAAACAGCATTTCAGAGCAGAACTGGACATGCGCCTCACTGCCAAATGATCCGGAACATCCTCAAACCCCTAACCTACAAGTTTTGAAGTCATTCGGTGCATATATTTACCTGCGCACCTCGAAATGTGTTTCATCCCTGCCCGGAGCTGACCAAAAAGGGTCTGTAAGCCTACAGCTACCATTTCAGAGCGGAACTGGACATGCGCTTCACCTCCAAATGATCCGGAGCACCCCAAAATCCTTAAATAGCAAGTTTGAAGTCATTATGGTGAGTATTTCCATGCGTGCGCTCCCCGAAACAACGTTCCTATACGACAAGCCAACCCGGAGGCTCCAAATTAGGAAGTACTAAAATTGGCAACATCTGGACTTCCACACCCCATATCGTTCATTCAGGAGGTCAATCCTAGCCTAGAAGTGTCTTGGCAACAGTGAGTACATGTCTAGAAAAGGTAGCTGTCCTTTGGAGGTCTCTCGTTGGAGTTGAAATCCTGAAATTTTCTAAGTGCTGGAATCCTGAAAATCTGGCTAAGTAGTGGGAAAAGCACCGGCAAAGGACATGCGCCTAGCCTCTCACCACATGCACCTACACCCTATTGATGAAAGGAAGTGAATTGAATACTTTTTCGGAAAGCACCAGGAAATGCGCCGGAAAAGGACATGCGCCCGGATCCACCACATGCGCTTGACTTTTTTCTGCCACATGCGCCTGACCTGTTTTCTGCCACATGTGCCAGGAAATACAGCCAGGCCGGACCCAAACCCGATTGCCTCCCTATAAATAGCGATGTCACTTCACTCCATCAGCACGAGATCATCCCCTGCCGACCTTAGAGCGATGTAAGCACAACATGCGCCTGGTTTGTTTCCCCTCGTCGGATGCCTTGGCCGGAGTGGATTCCCTCGACGGAAAGGGATTTCCTCGCCGGAAGCCCAAATTCAGAGAGAAATCCTGAATTTTTTCTAAGTGCTGGGAACATGCGCCAGCTTTTCCCCCACATGCGCCGGCTTTTCGCCACATGCGCTGGCTTTTCTGGCCGAAAAATCCTGAAATCCACTAAGTCCAAGAGGGACATGTGCCCACTATTTGGGGCCAGGGCCATGTGCACCACCACATGCGCCGGGATTGCTTCCCGTTTCTCATTTTTTTCATGAAAAATAAGGGCACATGCGCCCACCTCCTAACCACATGCGCTTGCCAGCTGGTGCAGCATCACATGCGCCTGTACCACCTCCACATGGGCCTGTACCATCCCCTCCATGCGCCTGGACACTGGTTGGAGGGGTGGGCCTTCTGTCGTATGGCCCGTCTTCGTCCGGAATCGAATTTTGATCAAACTGCCTCTCCTAGATGCATCCCGATGAGATCTATCCATCCCCCAGATCAGATTCTCCAACGGTCAATGATAAATGGCCCAAATCAGTGTTTTGATCCAAAACGACCAACACTTAGCCAATTTGGCAGCTCCGAAAATCCCTCCGAAAGAGTCGAAGACGGCCGAAATTGGGAAGAATCGGGCGGAATTGGACCGAGCCCGAGAGGGAAGCTTTTCTTCTACATGACATGATACACCATAATCATACACCGCGACGAGGTTATCCAATCACAAGACCCTCAAATACCCTACAAGTGGTCGGCAGGCCCGCTACTTAGTCATTTTCAGCCTTGGGAAGTGCCCTGTTGGCCCGAAAATTGACCTATGCTAAGCGAATCAAAATGCGATCGCACCACGATCCTCGTGGACATAATCCACCCCTATTCAAAGACGGTTATCAATGATATTCACTGACTTCTCTGATTAGACCGCAAACAGGTCCACTATTCAGTCATTTTCAGCCCTGGGAAATGCCCTGTTGGCTTGGAAATCGACTTATGTTAAACGAATCGAAACGCGATCACAACGCGATCCTCATGGACATAATCCACCCCTGTTCAAAGATGGTCATCAATGATATTCACCAATTTCCCTGATCAGACAGTAAACAAGTCTACTACTCAGTCATTTTCAGCCCTGAGAAATGCCCTGTTAGCCCGAAAATTGACTTATGCTAAGCGAATCGAAACGCGATCGCACCATGATCCTCGTGGACATAATCCACCCCTGTTCAAAGACGGTTATTGGTAATATTCACCGCATACCCTGATTAGACCGTAAACAGGTCCACTACTTAGTCATTTTCAGCCCTGGAAAGTGCCTTATTGGCTTGAAAATTGACTGATGCTAGATGAAATCAACCGCGATCTCAAAGACGCCGAGGCAAAGCTGAAGTGCTCAAGGCATCCAACAGCCGAGTTAAGCATTTACGGGGCACCGATCCCCATTATTCATAAGAAATTAGCATATGTGGGTACCCATCGGACTCTATACTAGCCATTTGCAGGCATCAGAAATAGCCGATCCAGCCTATTAAATATTGAAACCCTCAAAAGATCTTGACTCGATAAAGCCTATTTGATCCCAAACAGATCATTGAGAAATACTCGGAAGAATGTTCTCGAAGACGAGTCGCCCTACTCCAGAAGAAATACATTTACTTTACTATACAAAGCTTCATTCATCCTGGATCAAGGTCCGATGCTAAACCTAAACAAAAGAGTTCTAACTAAGCTTGAAACATCCTGCTATGGATTGCCACTATGAAAAAGATAGTCGATGCCCTACCCATCAACAACGGGTCCGTCGGTTAAGCTGATGAGGCAGTTGCGGATTGCTTTCCTAAGGTCACCTATTCACAGTAACAGGCGCGGGCTTTAGGCTATGTCGACCAACATTTCGATGTTCGTGTATTCCAGTGGTCACCTGTTCACAGTAACAGGCGCGGGCTTTAGGCTATGTCGACCAACATTTTGATGTTCGTGTATTCTAGTGGTCACCTATTCACAGTAACAGGTGCGGGCCCAGAGTTGCACCACTCGATTAAAAACCTTGTTCGGGAACGTTGCGGAGTGCTCTCGTAAGGTCATCCGTCATAAAAATACGGGCGTGGGCCTTGGGTTATGCCGACCAACATTCGAGGATCATGTATTCCAGCGGTCGCCTGTTCACGGTAACAGGCACGGGCCCAGAGTTGCACCACTTGAATACTGACAGTCTCTCAACCCGGACAATCCGAAAGAAAATGGGACATAGACATCCGGCTTGTCTAATAAATGTGGCTCAGTCCATAACAAGAAAACAAAGGTCTATACGATCATGAACTCAAGACCATAATCCCCGGCGGATTAGTCTTTTGCCTTCCAATCAAGGGTGATCAATCGTTGATGTAATTAAAGGCTCGTGACCAATATCACAACATGGAATGTAAAAGATCTCAGAATCTTTGGAATAAAATTCGCCTTGCGATATCTCTCTCTTGTGTACACTTTGTGATTGCTTATGATTGTCTATGAATGTCTCTATACTCAGAATTCCCCCAGAATAAAAGAAACACAGGAAAAAAGGACTGCTGACGAGCAGTTGACTATTTCTAAGTTATAACAAGTGGATTCTTTACTATTTTCACCAATACTTCTATTAATTCTGAATTTTAGATTTAATAATAGATTTAGTTCTTAATCCAATTTTAGTTTTAACTTGTCTTGGAAAGAATACCATATCCGTATAAATCCCTGAGGACAATCTCGATGTCAACCGAATTATTACTACATCACGACCCTACACTTAGGGTTGTAAACAGTGTCCCTAATGTTGTAGGATAAAGTTGGTCGTCGAAGAAACTCAAAGCCTACAAACCTCGAACGTCTTTATGGTCACGTATATACGACCAGCGAGCGCCTCCGGTTTCCATAAGTCACGAGCAGATAAGTCGTCTAGCGAGCCAAAGCGGTCACATCTCATATATTAGAGGAGCCTGATCATTCACTAGTGACCACCGTTATCCGAGCAGTCCTATTCTCTAGTCATTGAGTGGGGACACCTCCGTTATCCGAGCAGCCCTGGTCTCTAGTCGTCTAGTAGGGACGTCCCTCATCTCATAGTCTCAGTAGCCCATATAAGCCGGTCTAGGCTTATTTCTACTTGTAGCTCTGAATCACAGGGGATCTCCTCAAGGAACGTAATCAGCTAGATGTCTAATTCGATCATGCTAACGCCTTATCTAAAGATTAATGGGATAAACACCTTATGCCCTGAAGTCAGGAGTGATCTTAGCAGCTTACGTAATAAACTGGATCACCTAGATCTGCATAAATAGATGGTCCCACAGATGATAAAGGTACACAACCTCTAATCCCACATTTCACACTTCATCGTACTCTCAAGCCATCTCTGACTTAGTAATCTTCGGAGGGCCAACGGCCAAGCGTCGACCACCCTTAGTTATCCTCTTTGGCTTTCAGGTGAGGAGAGGAGCTAGCTTCAAGAAGGTCTTATAGTTGGGAGGGAACCTGTTACCAAAATCTGACGTTAACAGATTGGCGCCATCTGTGGGAACGAGTATTTAATTCGTTCTCATTATTAATTGTTACCTCCCACTATGTCTCCTAAGAAGACGAATCATCATTCCACCTCAAAGTAGATGCTGCATCCAGCAGATATCCCTGAGCAAAATCCCATCCTCCCTCAAGCTGCACCGCCAGGAATTCCTCTAGGGTAGCCCAACCCACCTGATTCCGTACCCCAAAATCCATTCCAAGATATATCTGATGGTTTCGACGGTATTATACGCTTTGTAGGGGATACGCTCTTTACTCTCTAGGCTAGATTTCAAACCCTCTCTAATTAGTTTGATCAACACTTTCCTCAATCGAAGCAAGCTACGGAGGACCGCCATTACAACCTGCACCTGCGACTTTTAGACACTCTCTAGACGAACCGCAAGATCAGACAAATCCGCCTCCAAACCGTATCTCTCGCGGCAATCAAATTCCTAATCAACGCTCGCAATCTGTCTGCTCTAGTTCTTCTCGATAACATCAACCTGAAGAACAACCTGATGTCGAAACATCCAGTTATACTTTACCTTAAAAAGGAGATCTCAAGAGAATTGAGGACTGTTGCGCTGATATCGAACAGCAATATCAGTCTAACCTCCCGACTTCCACTCTGGCATCAATCGATTGATCTTAACCTCCTTTTACTCACGAGGTAATGGAGGCTCCTTTGCCTAAAAAGTATTGAACGCCCAGCGTTGTTCCATATATCGGTATCGATGATCCCCTCGAACATCTGGAGACGTACAGATCTCTCATGGAGCTAGAAGGATATAGCTCGAAAATTATGTGCAGGGCCTTTTCTTTAACTCTAAAGGATGCAGCACATACTTGGTTTTGTGGTCTGAAGCCTCGGTCCGCAGAGTCTTTTTCTCAATTATCAGATCTTTTCCTTTCTCAGTTCATGGGAAGTATCCATACTAAAAAACCTGCTTCTCATCTATCAGATCTGAAGCAGGAGCATGGAGAGACAATTAAAGAATTCACAATTCGATTTACAGCAGACGCAGTCCAAACAAAGGGTTATACTAAAGATAAAGGTGTCACTGCACTTATAGCAGGCATTACGAGCAAAAAATTTCGATTCGCCTTGGATAAAAATCCTCCTAAAACCATGATCAAGTTTTAGGACAAAGCTCAAAAATATATTAACGCTAAAGAAGTAGCCATGGCTCGTCTGCTATTCAGGGAAAGAAGCGAAAGTTTGAGGAAATTTCTCCAATGGACAGAAAGTATCGGCGTGATCGACGAGATCGGTCTCCTAAGAAGTCTTATCTCGAAAAATATCGCAATTATACGCCTCTCAATCAGTCTCTAAAAAAGGTACTGATGGAGATCAAACATAAGTCATATGTTAAATGGCCTCTAAGGATCAAATCGGATCCCAAAAAAAGAGACAAGAGGAAGTTATGTTACTTCTATAAAGACCATGGGCATAATATACAAGATTGTATATCTCTTAAAGATCATATTGAAGCCCTCATTTGAAAGGGACATCTCCGAGACTACGTCGCACGACAAGATCGTTCACCCAAAGGATATGATGCCCCAACGCATCGTGAGCATCAAGCGCGAAGGAAAAAGTCACCACAACATTATCCTTCACAGGAAGATGCCGAACTTGCGAGCGAAATTTGAACCATTGTAGGTGGTCCGGCTTGTAGAGGAGATTCCCAAGCCTCAAGAAAAGCATATACTCGAAAGGCACTCCAAAAGCCTCAGCACATTTACTAGGTGGAGAAAGCATCCAACACATCAAGTTTGAGCGATCATCCAATCTCTTTCTCTAATGAAGATGCTGAAGGAATTCATTTCCCTCATGAGGACTCCATCATAGTAGCGTTAAAGATATCAAATTATTTAACTCACCATATTATGTTGGATACAGGTAGCTCTGCAGACATCCTTTATCTTGAAGCTTTTAACAAGATAACTCTCGCCAGAAATCTACTCAAACCAGTCTCAACCCCCCTCGTCGGTTTTGGGGGTGAGGTGGTAACAATAGAGGGGAGTATTGACCTTCCGTCACTTTCAGAGAAGCTCTGACCAAAGTCACTGTTTTCATCAACTTCCTTGTGGTCGATCGAAAGTCGGCATACAATGCCATTTTAGGCCGACCCTCGCTCACCAAGATAGGGGTAGCTCTACATCCCCTCTACTTATGCATTAAGTTCCCCACTCCAAACGGAGTACGGGTAATTCGAGGGAACCAGAAAGAAGCTTGGACATGCTATGAAATCGTGGTACAAGATCGAAAGAATGTCCAAGCAGCTCCTATTATGGCGATCTTGGGAGATTCAGTGAATTCTTTGATGACAACAAACCTGAACCCAAGGGAGGATACATATCAGGCAAGAGCACCTGAAGAAGAAACAGTCGAAATTCAGTTATCTGAGGATGATCCTTCCAGGAAGGTCCATGTCAGATCATCTCTGGATCACATCTTCCGGGCCCACCTAACCGATTTTTTGGTCAAATATCAAGACTTGTTCACCTGGTCTCATATGGATATGTTAGGTATCGACCCCGTCGTCGCGGTTCACCACTTGAATGTTGATCCAAAATTTAAATCCATCCATCAGCGTCGACAAGCGTTCACAGTTGAAAGGCAGATGGTCATAAGAACCGAGGTCAAAAAATTACTGGTCGTTGATTTTATTGAAGAGGTCGATTACCCGGAGTGGGTCACAAACGTCGTTCTCTTGCGCAAGGCAAACAGTAAATGGAGGATGTGCGTAGATTATTTTGATCTAAACAAGGCGTGCTCGAAAGATAACTTCCCAACTCCTCGCATCGACCAACTAGTCGATTTAACAGCAGGACACACCTTACTCACCTTTATGGATGCCTATTCTGGCTACAACCAAATCATGATGCATCCACCTAATCGTGAGAATACCGCCTTTATCATTGATCGAGGTTTATATTGTTACAAAGTGATCCCTTTGGTCCCAAAAATGCCGGGGCCACCTATCAACGCCTAGTCAACAAAATGGTCGCTGCACAGATTGGCAGGAACATGGAAGTGTAAGTTGATGATATGCTCATAAAAAGTGTTGTAGCCAATGATCATCTTGTGAATCTCCGAGAAGCCTTCGATCTGATGAGGAAGTACCAGATGAAGTTGAATTCAGAAAAATGTGCTTTTAGGGTTTCTGCTGGAAAATTTCTCGGGTTCATGGTTGGTCAGCAGGGGATCGAAGCAAACCCCGAAAAGATTAAGGCCTTGATTGAAATGCAATCTCCTTCCACTCTCAAAGAAGTCCAACGACTGGCCGGTCGCATTGCATCCTTAAACAAGTTTATTTCACGTGCCTCTGATAAATGCCTTCCTTTCTTCAAGCTACTCCATACGATTGCAAAATCAGACTGGGCATGGACCCAACAATGTGAAGAAGCGTTTCAGCAACTGAAATAGTATATGAGTACACCTCTCATCTTATCAAAGCCTATTCCACATGAGCAGCTCTTTCTGTATTTATCTGTATCTTCCACGGCCATTAGTGCCGCCTTAATAAGAGAAGACTCCGAGGTACAGAGACCCATTTATTATGTTAGTCGAGCAGTGGTGGATGCTAAACCCGATACTATGATATGGAGAAACTCGTTCTGGCATTGGTGACCGCAACACGGAAGTTACAGCCTTATTTTCAGGCCCATTCTATAATAGTACCTACCAATCATCCATTGAGGCAAGTCCTTCAAAAACCTGAAGTATCTGGGCGATTAACTAAATGGGCGATCGAACTTGACGAACACGATATTACCTTCTACTCACGAACCGCCGTAAAGGCCTAAGACGTAGCAGACTTCATTACTGAATTTACATATTCGATCCCTACTATTCCTACTTTCAATGACGACCCACTGGAGAGCGAGCTAGCATCTTGGTCGCTTTACGTAGATGGATTATCATATTCCTCTGGAAGTGGAGCCGGATTAATCCTAATCGCTCCTTATGGATCAAAATTCCAATATGCTTTGCGCTTCGGCTTTCGTGCCTTAAATAACGAAGCAAAATATGAAGCCTTAATTGTCGGTCTCGAATTAGCAGATATACTCGTGATAAGGAACCTGCTCATTCACAACGACTCTCAGCTTATCGTAAATTAAGTGCTCAACGAATTTGAGGCGAAAGAAGAGTTGATGGCTTCATACAAATCCCAAGTACTTATCCTACTCGTGAAATTGAACTAGTATGAAATAATTAATATTCCTCGAGAGGAGAATAAGCTCACGAATTCTTTAGCAAAATTAGCTTTTGCACTTGAGTCTGATCTGACGCGAGTTGTTCCCATCTAGCATCTCTCTATCCCGAGTATCGATCAAGTCACTCTAGAGCAAGTCACCACGATACAATTATCTTCATGTTGGATGGATCCCATCATTTTTTACCTCCAGTGTGGACAACTTCCAGATGATAAAAAATCAGCTCGACAAATTCGCTATCGTGCTACCAGGTACATCTTACAAAATGGAAAATTATTGCATAAAAGTTTTCCTTTACCATATTTAAGGTGTCTCCATCAAGAAGAAGCACACCGTGTTCTAGATAAAATACACCAGGGGGCATGCGGTAATCATCCTAAAGGACGGTCTCTAGCGTACAAAGCAATGAGGCAAGGTTACTATTGGCCCACTATGAAAGCAGATGCCATCGAATTCTCAAAGAAATGTGACAAATGTCAACGATATTCTCTAGTCCCTCATTTACCGTCTGAGCAAATGATGCCGATGAATGGCCCTTGGCCTTTCGCTCAAAGGGAAGTCGATATAATAGGACCACTACCTATGAGAAAAGGATAAAATAGGTTCGCAATTGTGGCAGTCAATTATTTCACCAAATGGGTCAAGGCGGAACCTCTGGCAACCATCACCAAAAAGTAAACTACTAAATTCATATGGAGGAATATTATATGCTGTTATGGACTCCCTCATACCATAATTTCTAACAATGAAAGACAGTTTGATAATGCCGCATTCTTCAAGTTTTGCATGAAATGGAAGATACATAATATTCGAACTTCCTCATATCATCCTCAGGCTAACGGTCAAGTAGAAGCGGTTAATAAAATTATCAAGCACCATTTGAAGACCAAGCTTGATGAACGTAAAGGTATGTGGCCAGAACTCCTACCAGAAGTCTTATGGGCTTACATGACGACAACTCGCACTTCAACAAGAGAAACACCTTTCTCACGCACCGAAGCAGTCGTCCCCGTGGAAGTTGAAGTACCCACTCATCGAGTAGAACATTATGAAACAACACATAATGGAGAAGTTTAAAACTTCACCTCGATCTCCTAGAAGAAAAAAGGGACATGTCTCGTCTTCGAGCAGCGGCCTATCAACAACGTATAGCCCGTTACCACAATTCAAAGATTAAGTCCAGGGCTTTTCTGCTCGGTGACTTGGTGCTTAGACAAAACATTAGAACAGTCACTCGGTCGCTAGATCCTAATTGGGAAGGCCTGTATCGAGTCATCAAGGTTGTTTGACCAGGTACATATTATCTGGAAGACATGCGAGGAAGACCCTATGTCTCCCTTGGCACGTGGAACATTTACTCTGATATTTTCCATAAAGCATTCATGATGTGAATATTGAATCATATCTAAATAAAGACAATCTCTTTCATTCTATCTATTCAGCTATGGAACCTATAACTTGGTCGCTACTCAATTTTTTGGACCTAAATAGCCCTAAAGAGAATACAAACATTCTCTTGACTAAGTCTTCTGCTCACGGCAGAGCCAAAGACTAAATTGATAGGCTAGCCTATCTCCATGCAGACATGGTCACCAAGACCTCCCTGATTGAGCCCAACTCATTTTCATGAGTTACGTAAACATTCAAGCATGCATTCATTCCCATGAATCTAGAAAAAGAAGACAAAATATTTCCTTTCGATTAAAAAATTATCCAAATTACAAAAAAAGACATTGAACTGTTTTTTATCAAAGGACACAAGAGAGATCAAGATCAACTCATAATCGCTCATTCTTGAGCATCTCATGGAGGAGGTGCTCTACACTGCACTTCAGGTTCCGTCTCAGGAACTCCCGCAGCTTCGGTAGCCTCCGTGACTTCATTTTCAGCAGCTGCTCTTTCCTCAACAGCGACGACGACAGCGATCTTGTCAATTCCTCTAGGTTGAATGCTGGAGAAATTCATTGCATTACCCTAATCGCAAACTCGTGATCAACGTTGTATGATTCGTACCGCTCGTCTTCATAAAGCTGCAGAGTCCGGAACTCCAAAACTGCAACTCCAAAACCGCACGGGGGCCTTCTTCAGATACCATCTTGACATAAGCCACCCTCTCCTATTCCCAGTGGATGGAGTTGACCTTCAGTTCCACGAGGGTCGTCTTCTCCTTCTCCAAGTTTTTGCTGACCTCCTTAAGGCGCGACTTGCACTCTGTGAGCTGCTCTTCGAGAGAGATCTTATCTTAGCGAAAGATCTCCTTTTCCTTCTCGATCTTCTACTTCACCTCAGTAAGTCTCGCAAACTTGAGATCCAGCGATTGATACCTTTCGGTCAAAGCTTGGATCTTGTCGATGAGGATCTTCTTCTCCATATTTATTTTGGCAATCAGAGTCTCGCGAGCTTTTATTACTTGATCCCTCCCTTGGATCGCACTCTCTTTTCTTCACCCTTATTTATAATACGGCGAGCAGCAACAATGTCGCATCTCGTCCGTAGGGTAAGGTCCAGACTTCGTTTAAAAATTAAAAAAAGCGTCACTAAAGGTACAGGAGCTTCCTTAAGACAAAAGAAACGATGAAGTGTTTCATACATACCTGGACTAACCTCACCCCTGTATTTAGGGAGAGATCCTCCGGACCGGGCTCAGGAAGAGCACCGAAGGATTGTGGAGTAATATTGTCAAATAAAAACTTGCAAATAGGGTGCAAGTGACCTGGAATGGTGAAAACCCCAACCCCTGAAGGCTGGGTTACTACCATCTCAGAAGCACTTTTCTCACGAGTGAAAGATGGCTCCTAAGCAGGAGCCGACTCCTGAGCAGGAGCCAACTCTCAAGCAGGAACTGACTCCTGAGCAGGAGCCAATTCGTGAGCAACAGCAGGCCCACAACTCCCTTCACCCGAAGGATGACTTGGTCCCGCCTCATCACCCCTCAGGGAATTATCAATTATATTAATCATCGGCTGGTCATGAGGACCAACCGGAGGGGTCACTACAACTTCAGCTCGGGGAGGGTTGTGTGGCTGTGAGCCATGAGCAGGCTCATCTACTCGTGCGGGCGAATTAGAGGGACCAGCCGCCGTCCTCTTCTGCCTCTTCAAGGCAATGCCCTTCAGACGGGGTAGCACTCCCCTCTTCTCTCCAACAGTCACCATCACTTCCTCTTAGGAGATAAGGCCGGAAGCGGCTAGTCGTAAGGGAGAGGCTAATATCTCTGTCGTCCTCCGACAGCTTGAAGACTTTAACAATCTTCTTGTTAATTCCTCCTCTCAAGCTGGGTTTCCTTCCAGCTGGAATACCTATAAACACGAGAAAAATTGAATAAGTAAGAGAGATAGAACCTTGTCCATACTCGTGCAGAAGTGAAGATTCACCCACCTTCACTAAAGAAGCGACTGATGTTATGACCCCTAGGGTGTGACCCCACGTCAGATTCCCAGTTACCAGAGACATAAAACCACTGTCTCCTCCACTTGGGATAGTTCGAAGAGGGATTCCCCAAAATAAAATTCTCTCAGTGCCAGTAATATAGGTAGTACCAACCCTCACTGGATGGGGCCTTCTTAAGTTGGAATATCTTCAAAAACTCATCGGCCGTTAAGTCCTCGTTGCCAGCTTGCTTTCAAAGGACATAGGCACTTAGCACAACTCTCCAGACATTTACAATGAGTTTTTCAGGGGCTATCTTATAAATGTGGAGCACGTCTCGGATAAAAGGATGAAGAGGGAGACGTATCGCAAGCTTAAAAAAGAATTCATACAAGGCCACGCAGCCCGGCGATGGAGAATTCAGAGTTTCTCCCTCTTCGGGTAATCGGAGAATGACGGAATCGGGTATCTGGTACCTTTCTTGTAAACCATTCAACTATTCCTCCATCATTATAGAGGGATACCCAGACACATAATACCTCCCTGCTAGTACCCTTGTGTTGTTCGATCCAGAGGAATCCGGAGTTTCATCTCCCAGGGGAACAACTTCATTATCTGAATCCACCATCATGAAAAGGAAGAAAGAAGAAAAGAAGAAAGGGAATACCTCAGCAACGACGTCACGCCAGAGACAGAAAAAGGAAGGAGGGACTTTCAAAAATCTCCAGCAAACTTCGAAGTAAGAAACCCTCCGCAGGCTCCGGATATTTATATGTAATCATTCTATCAAGATTTGAATGACACGTGGTAACTCTCCGTCTGGCACGACAGTTAAACGGGCACGAGCATTAACTCCTGAGACACGTGGCGAGTACCGCTTCATTTCTTTCGACCGAAAAGCTGGGGCTTACTAATACAGGCTTAATCATGTACGACTTCTTCTTCAAAAAACATGCTAGGCGGTTACATACACAGTCAAGTCCTTCGCTTAGCTATTCAACACAAAGGACTTAGGGGCATCTGTTGTAGGATAAAGTTGGTCGTGGAAGGAACTCGAAGCCTACAGACCTCGAACGTCTTTATGGTCACGTATATATGACCCGCGAGTGCCCCCAGTTTCCATAAGTCACGAGTAGATAAGTCGTCTAACGAGCTGAAGTGGTCGCATCTCATATATTAGAGGAGCATGCTCATTCACTGGTGACCACCGTTATCCGAGCAGCCCTTGTCTTTGGTCGTCTAGTAGGGATGCCCCTCGTCTCATAGTCTCAGCAGCCCATATGGGCCGGTCTAGGCTTATTTCTGCTTGTAGCTTTGAACCACAGGAGATCTCCTCAAAGAATGTAATCAGCAAGATTTCTAATTCGATCACGCTAGCGCTTTATCTGAAGATTAATGGGATAAGCACCTTATCACCTGAAGTCAGGAGTGATCTTAGCAGCTTACGTAACAAACTGGATCACCCAGATTTGCATAAGTAAATGGTCCCACAGATGATAAAAGTACACAATCTCTAATCTCACGTTTCACACTTCATCTTACTCTCAAGCCATCTCTGACTTAATAAACTTCAGAGGGCCAACTGCCAAGCGCCGGCCACCCTTAGTTTTCCTCTTTGGCTTTCAAGTGAGGAGAGGAGGTAGCTTCGAGAAGGTCTTATAGTTGGGAGGAACCTGTTACCAGAATCTGACGTTAACACCTAACACTGATCTTGAAGGTCGTTATAGCTTTAAATGATACCCCTAAATTTTGTGTTATATCTTTATTTCTCTCAGGTCTAATCGAACTTTACAACCATCTTTGGATTTATTCTTCATGCTCATGGTGGTTGCAATGAAGTTTTCTGCCACATTTTTCTCAACGTGCATGACATCGATACTATGGTCAATAGACAGATCTTATAATATTATGAGTATACATGCAATACATTAGTTTTTAAGATAAAATGAAACTTGTACAATATGTAAACTGTTTACTTACGTATCGTCCAGTATGTGAAGTCAAAGAAGATTGATTTCTTTGTCCATGGTGTTTCGTCATTCGTAGTCCTCTTCCTCTTCCTACCTGGTACTTTTCCAAATTCTGTATGAATAGTTTTCATTTTTTTTTATAGTAATTGTAATGCCCTGAATTTTTTGAAATTTATTTGAAAATTTTTAAAAATCTTATTTTGATTAAATAATGTACATTAACTTTGATTTGCGAATAGTGGAACATCCGCAGGAAATCTGATAGGGGACCCTTTACAAAAGTTACTTAGAATAAATCCATGAACGACATAGAATGGTTATAGTTCTCAAAACTCGCATTTTTTTTATAATTACGATAATGACCTTGGATCCCCGAATTCATGATTTCTGTCAATCAGATAGGTAGTGTTCGAATCCGTCCGAAAGGTAAGCGTAATTTTAGGTGTATAACAACGCCGTGTAGATAGATTTTCAAATAGACCCCGCGATCATGAAAATCTTAACCTAGGAGCATTCGTAGCCATTGATCGAGGAATGTAGTTGGGAAAATAACCATACCAAACTGATTATCTTAGTGGTAAACCCTTATCCTAGAATTTTTGTGATTATCCAATGTGTATAAATATGAAATCTTGAGTGCCCAAAATGTGAATGGCTCACCTTAACCTAAATCCTTGATTTCTAGTTCACATGGTTCACATGATGCGTTTGACTTGAAATTTTATCTCATGCATATCCATCATAAATTAACCATACACGTCGATTTTCAGCCCTTAGATCATAGTATAAATTGCCTAATTAGCAAATCAACTCCTTAACCCTTCATTTTAATGTCCATTGAATGAGGAAAGTGGATGGTTAGTCGTACTCGAATATTTTCTTTTATGTGAGTGACTTGAATCGTCTTTATCATGGACCAATAGTGTGATTTCAATGCCCCACTTTGATAAGCCTCTTTCTTAAACGCGAAGTTATCCCATTTTAGGAATTAATGAGTTACCAACTCTTCTCAATTATGGACTTTTCAATTTACCCACTTCCCACCATCAATCGCTTCTCAAATTTGGATCACCCATTGTCCTCATATGACTACGAGTTTACACAAAATTTGGCCCCCGATCTATAATCCTACACCATTGAACCACAAAGTCAGCCCCTTCATTTTTCGTCAAAAGTTAAAATTTCACATTTAGACCATTCCCACCATCAATCAACCACCAAACTTTGTACAATTGTTTGCCTATCATGACTACATATTTTTCCAAAATGTGGGCCCTGATCATCAAGCATGGACAGTTAATTGAGATCAAGCCCATTTTAGCACCTGTCAGGCCATTTTCAAAGATCGGCCAATCTAGAATGTGGATCACCAAGAAATTTACATATTGTGACTCTAATCTCCGAGCTTGATAAGATGAACGGATTGGAATTGATCAAAAATCACCTGAATATTGAGATTTGAGAAACCCACCTCGAGATTATGTTACACAAGACCTCACACCCATACTTTATTGCCCCATGAACGCACTCCCTTCTTTTCTCTCCCCATATGCGCACGTCCCTCTTCATACTCCTACTACATACGTCCAAGCCCTTCTCCTAACCCTAGCCTCCACGCCCTAGAGAAAGAGAGAAGAGAGAGAGAGAGAGGGAGAGAGAGAGAGAGAGAGCTCATTCCTTCCATCCTAGTCATTCACCTTAAGGATCCAACGTGTGGGACTCGTTCTACCAAGCTCGTATGGTTCGTGTTTTATTCAAATGCCATCTTTCTTGAGATTCTACACCTAGGGTTTCACGTTTAAGCTAAGGTGATGATTAATCCCTTCAAGTCATTCATCCATGTTGTGTAAATGTGTAGATACTTTAAGATCTTCTAACATAGTTTATGATAGTATTGAATGGTATTATTGGCTTATGTAATATGGTGATAATCATAGGATTTACATTGTAGTTTTGATATATTATCTTATGATTTATACTTCTGAATGTTTGGATGAGAAATTATAATTATTTTTACGGGAGAACCATGTGAAGATTTATCTTAATTCGTACTTTTCTTATGGTGATGATGGTTATTTCATGTATTGTATAAATGAGATCATTGATGTGAATAATGCATTAATGTGCACCCATTGTCCCTTATTGATGAAATTACATGACGTAAAGAGATGGAGCCATGAGAGATGTCCATGATTGGAATGGTGATCTTGGTATGATCATGATTGTATATTGGATGGTTATCAATGGATCCTCGCATTATGATTGAGATGGATCCATGTGTCATACTAATGTGATTGATGATTTTGGCGGTGATGAATATTATTGATTATTGGAAACATGATTGGATGGTAAAACGGGACAAGGAGTGAACTTCGATAACATGTAAATTCTCATAAGCCGAGTTGGTGCTATGGAGACTAAGCCCAAGCTGTTGGCCTATGCTAGGTTGTTTACAACTCCCCATAGTGACCATTAAGTTCTTTCAATACGAGTGGATGTAAAATTACTTAACTAAAGGTGAAATTAATTTCATACATCCACTTGGCTCCATGTGAGTATACGGAATTAGAAATAGGCTTGAGTGTCCTACTTTTCTCGTACATTGTCGCGTGTAGATTTGGGTTATAAGCCTCCCATTTCTCACATGATTGGGCAAAACTATTAGCTTGTGTGTCCCAGGAACCTCTAGTGACTAGTGGCTAGCGTGAAGTCGTAATAAGGAGTCTCCCGCTTCATATATTATGATTTCTAGCTAGGTTACCTTAGCTAGAGCATGCATATCATGCATAGCATTAATAAGATTTATCTTGAATGTTTTGGTCGATTATAATTATCATGCTTGCGCTATCTTTATGTTATTATTATCATGATTGTCTTAGAGGGATATTCCCCACTATGATAGTGTTTAACGTTATCCAACCACATCTCAGATAATCCAGGTGAAGATCTAGTAAGTGAAGCGAGCACTACAACGAGGTGTTCGAAGGTTCGCGGTACATATGACGGATAACGAAGTTTGAGTGGTTTATTGAAAATTTTATTTGATTATATATTTTTAGGATAGTTTATCGTTTATTTCAAAATTGTAATAAGTTTTCTTAATGAAGACAATGATTTTTTTTTTATGTTTAGTTTCAAGAACTTTATGATGATAACGTAGATTAGAATTTCATTAAATAACATGTTTATCTTTCGTCACTGTGCCCGAATGACATTAAATTCCAAATATATGGAAAAATAGTAATATGTCAAGCATTCCACCCTAGAAACGTCTTATATAACACCTGAGAATTTGTCTTATCGTGGAATCCACGAAAGCCGAAATCTCGGGGCATTATAGTAATTTTATGCCGCTCAAATGGAAACACGGTTTTTCATGTTCTTCTTCTCTATTAAATTGAGATTTTTGAGTTCTGAATGGATGTCTTCAATTTGTTAGGAATTTTCTGTGCCCCATGTAGGTAAACTTCCCTCCATGTTTTAGCTAAACTGAATATGTCCCTTTGCTACAAACAGGACAACCATACTTTCTTACAATCTTACAACTCGACAAATGGGTATATGCGGGGAAATCATGTATAGCCCATAAGAAAATTACTTTCATTGTAAACTTACACTTAGTGGTAGAGTCATAAGTTTCAATTTCATTCAACCACAATTCATTCGGCTCTGCAATCAGTGGCTCCAAGTATAAGTCAATGTCATTTCCTGGACCATTTTTGCTAGGAATCAATAGTGTTAACTGTTCGCTAGCCTCAAGTGTAAGGCTGCGATGTAGTAATAATTCTCGGTAAGACCGAGGTCGATCCTCAAGGATTGTTGTAAAAAATCTAAGTTTTTTAACTAGGATGGGCTAAATTCCGATTTGTAATAATGGATAAAAATTAAGAACATAAAACTATCTATTTTATAACTAAATCAAGGAAATAAACACTAGAGCGCCAATGATCCACTTATAATCATTCACAATGCCAATTCAAATCATTCAAACCAATAACTCAATTGGAATGGGAGTTCTATCCTTATCCAATCGGAATATAGAGCAATCAAATCATCATAATGCATCAAACATAGATGGATCATCCACTGAGATGGTTCTCTCATAAACAACTAAGGCATTGGGTGTATTCAATCACACAACCCAATCCTTCACAAAACAAGCAAGATCACATTCGTGATTCTTTCTCAAGCATTGTCACTAGACTTAATTTAGAAGCATGACTCGAACTTCTATTGAACCAAAATCAATATATAAACACCTATCTCAGATTAATCTAAAAGATAAGAACTTCTTATAGTTTAGTTCTAGATAAACACTTAGGAAACTTAGTTTATAAGATCCCCTAGCATCCAACATATCATAATGGATCTAAGATCTCTACAACCCAAAATCATATTAATCAACACCCTCATTAAGAAATCTCACTAATCAAAACATGACATGTAAGAGTAATCACAAGAGATAGAAGATTAACTAAAAATACTAACTTTATTTCAAACTAGAACTAGAAGTGTTCTTCATAAAACCCAAAAGTACTTGAACTAATTCGAATTAAGCATTGTAAACAACTAAAAGCTTCACCTTTTAGCCTTAGCTAAGAGGTTTAGCTAACCATTAATAGGTTAAATTAAAACTCAAAAGAAAACTAATGGAAAACATAGAAAAACCGACTTTGGAGGAGTTGTAGATGCTCCACTGCAATCTCCTTCACCTCCCACGACTTTCCAATCTCTCTATGATCAGTTTAAATCCACCCCTAGGTGTCCTTTTATAGATTTAGAGAAGCTCCACCAACTCAAAAACTTCCAAAATTGTGAAATAGGTCGCGCAGCGCATGATTTTTCGGAGCTTGCTGAGCAAGCTTCTGGAATTTCTCAAAATTACACATGGCCGACCGATCTTGACCGGTCTAGCCCATTAAAATTTCTTTTTTCTTTCTTTCTTTCTTTCTCTCTTCTCCTTGCTTCTTTCTTCTTCTTCGGCCCACCTTCAATCTTCATCAATTGGCTTTTAAAGTGGCATTATAGTCTTCAAATAGGTGAAGTCTCTCTCTCTCTCTCTCTCTCTCTCTCTCTCTCTCTCTCTCATTCCTACAATCACAAAACATGCATTAGATTAGACTTTTAAACATGCAACCATGCATAATGAGTGATGAAATGGGGTTAAAATATGCACAATTCAGAGCTCAACACACCCCCTAATCAGCATTTTTCTAGTCCTGAGCAAAACAAGCATGAAACAAATCACTTCTCAAAAAACTCAACTCTCTCTCAGAAACTATACTTCTATAAACTAGAGACACACAAGCACAAAATTCGAAGGGAATTAGTGATAAGAACTTGAAATCTTAACTCCCTAAACATAATAAGTATCTCACATAGAATCCCCACCAATTGATTGACAAATAGAGGAATCTAAACAAGTGCGGTCTAGTGTGCATAGTGAATCTTCATCTCATAAATTTTCAGAATTATCTTCTTTATAAATCAACGAAACTAAAGATCTAAAAGTGTACAGATGAACCAAATGCCTATGACAAGAATTTTCCTTACTGTTCCTTCAACAACTTTCACTCTACTTCCCATTTCCAGCTTTGGTTACGGGTAGACCATCCCCTGGTTAGTAATAAGTAGCCCTTTTCAGAATTTTTCAACAAGCATTCAATAATAATCATTTTTTTTCTTTTTCACATACATTAAATAGGATTTTTTGAATTCCATATCTTTCGTTCTTTTCTCTTTACTTCACATGAACAAGGATGGACAAAGTTCCCCAACTTAGTTCCTTAACGCCTTCGATCTCAGTCTAGCCAATCTACAAATCTACATAATCCTTTCAAACCATGAGAATCGTGTAATGTGAACTAGACTCAAAAGTGTTCAAACATTCTATCGATCATATAAATAGGAGAATTCATATAGAAAGCTATTATATTACGGGCTTTAAAGAGCTTCAAAATTAATCACTTCATCTCTCTTCTTTTCATACTCATAACATCCCAAGTGCATAGAAACAAAATTTTCCAAAAGAGTTTTGAATTTTCAAAAATTAAATTTTTTTCTACATAATTGTTCGAAATGTCACAAAATACTAAATTCATCTAGGAATCCCCCCCCCCCCCCCCCCCCCCCCAACCAAAATCTTGCATTGTCTTCAATGTAAAAAGATATGTAATAAGCAATGACATGAAAGCAATGATATAAATAAAGGAGAGTGAGAACGAGAGTACCTGAGAGAGTCGATTATGAAAGTCTATAACTACAAACAACTTTATAATTAAAATAAATAATACTACACTATACCTTTCTCGGACTAGGAGGTCAATCTTGATACACAAGATCATCCAAAGGAATGAAATTGTAATACCCTAGTCTTCCAATACTCGGGTGTTTTCTTAAATTCTTCTTTCCTTTGAATAAATCGTGAAATCACATATTCACACTCTGATTGAAGCCCAAAAATTTTAAAGGTTATACATGAGGTAATGTTTTTGAAATCCAAACCTGAATGAAACTTTTGGTAGATTGTGAGGCCCCGGTCCTTTCTAATACAACCTGAGCATTCACACGTCTCGATCAACACCTTCAATGTCTTGTACACGGCACCCTTGAACATTTACTATCGAACCTAATGATTTATATCAGATGACCTTGAAAATAATGGCATATCAACCGCATCGTCGCTGTGGTTATAACGGCGAAAACCGTGCGTCAATCCGATACCCGAACTCAAAGATATAGGCATTTGATCAAAATAATTGAAAACGCAAATTCCCCACACCTATGTGGGGCCCACCTAAAATGGGGCCCACTGCACGTTATCCCAAGTAGCCATTTTTTCCCTCTTTTATAATGATTACAATCATTTATTTCTCTTTAAAAGGAATAGTCCCCAAATCATTACATGTACATAAAATAATAATAAAAAATAATAATAAATAAATAAAACAAATGAGTTAAATAGTAAATGAGTGGGTGCATTAAATGGCAAGCCATCAACCCCTCTCCTCCTACGTCACCCCCTCCCTTCCCCTCCATTCCTTCATTTATTGCAACAAAATAAAATAATAATAAAAATAATATATTTTATAGTATATAGAGTGGCCTTGTGGGAGGGAGTGGACGATTCACATCCCCTCTTCCCTTGTACCCTCACTTCCTCCACTCCTCTCCTCCATCCATCCATTCATCCATTAGAAGTGTTTGGGAGATCTAGGCCGTCGATCACAATCAGGTGAGCACTTTCGTCCTATTTTTATTCTCCTTCGATGTCCTTGTTCACTTCTAGATCTGATCCCCAAAGATCAGGTTGATCCATTCATTAGGTGGGCCACATCATCAGATGAAGGGAGATGATTGTATTTTTGTTATGTGAATCTCATGGGATACATGATATATAGTTGAGGTCAACCCCGTTCATCAGATTCAGCAGACTGTCTTATGGCACAACCCAAAATTTCAGGTCGAACCAAGTTTCTGATGGGCCACATTGTTGGAATTAGTGGTGGCCATTAATTTGTTTAAAAAGCTTAAATGAGATGTGTTTATTTTCACCTAACCATGTACCAGGGATCATTGGGCCCACAAAGATGTGCCCAACCCAATGGATGGATTAGATTTCCCAAGGGGACCTCATCTTGTCGGAAAACAAGAAAAAAAAAAGTCACTGGACAGTCAGCGTCCAGAGGACGGTGCTGCCCAACTACGTGAGGGCGGAAGCCCTTTGAGCGTTAACCTGTGTGCCCCACTCGGGGACCCCACCATAACGTATTTGCGTAATCCACGCCATCCATCCGCTTCTCCAGCCCGTTTTATGGCTGGAGACAAAAACTGAACCGGATTTAAAACTCCAGTGGGCCATCTAGACGGGAATAATACCCACCATTGAAACATCGTGGATGTTGATGTCCCTGCATGAAAAAATACAAATGTTAGTTGATTCAAAAGCCACACGGGTATTATTTACCTTTATGTATATCTTGGATCTAGACCGTCCAACTGCTTTGTCCAGTCATTCTAACTATTAGGCTCGAAAATCAGCCATATCCAAATCTTAGGTGGGTCGTACTACAAGAAATAGTGAGATTGAACGACCATACTTAAAACCTTTCTGCGGCCCACCATGATACTTAATTTCCATTCAAATTTGGATGTCAGCCAGGTGGGACTTGCCTCGAGACCCTGTGCGGTCAGAATGAAGGAAAAACACAAATATTAGCCTGACATAGAACTTGTGGGGCCATGTGAGTGGACGCTGCCTGGCAGCGTGCCGTTGTCCAAGCAGGGCCTAAATCGTGGGGTCCAACTTGATGTATGTGTTTAATCCTCGTCGTCCATCTGTTCCTCCAGCTTATTCTAGGGCAGGGGCCGAAAAATGAAGAAGATCCAGATCTCAAGTGGGCCGTGCCGGAAGAAACAATACAAACCGTTGAATTTTAGTGTTTTGGGCCATGTTTGGCTGTCCTTGGTGAGCCCCACGTGGGAGCAATGTAGAGACCACCATTTGGACCTTGAATACTGTATGTGTGGCTACAACGATGACGTTTTACCTGGGCCAATGCGGACCCCACATGATTAGAAATTAAGTTCCAAAATGGGTTGGGCGAAGCTGTGCAGGAATTTCCGTGCAAAAATTCCAAGTGCTCATGTTTGGCCCCGTACCAAAAAATATTTATACATATCCAACAGGCCCTACCTTATGGGTTTTAGAGATCATGCATGGGTCTACCAGGGAGACTTGACAACACACCAAAAGGTGATCCCGTTTGATGGTGGGACGTGCCTAAAGTTGGGCCAAAATCATTTCTGCACTACCATTTCTGCACAACTCTAAGTACCCATGTTTGGGCCTTTGTTAAAAATTGTAGACACGCAAACAAAGGGATCCGTCTTATGAGTTTTGAAGGCCATACATTGGTCTGTGAAGTGGTCATTTTATTTCTCCAGAAGATAGCCCCTTGTGATTACAAATTGGACCCAAACTTAGCCCAAAACCATTTGTGCATGTAAAGTCTGTTTAATTAAAAATCTACGTGGGGTCACATCTATGGAATCCACCACCTTCCTAAAGTATTAATAGGTCATTTAAACCCTAAAACTTGAATTTAGAGCCACCACCATCGAGTTGATCTTAACCGTATAAATTGTGGATATGACAATCTAACCGCATAAATGGTCTAAAATATGGTAGGGTCGAGTTCTAGCGAGCGTGTACATGTTTCAAGTAACATTAGAAGACGCTTTGATTCTTAAGGTGATGATTCCTCCCCTTGAGCTTTCCGCCTTCATGTTAATTAAGTAATAAATTTACTTATATATGACTGAAAATTTTACTCTGTCTCATGATTACCTCTGTTGTTTGATTTTGTCATAAATCATATGTTTAATCTTGCTATACGTGAATTTCTTTATAACTGTGAATTATTTACGAATTTTGAAATTGTCATTTTCATTCTTCATGTTTGGAATATGAAAGTGGAATGTGAATTTGAATGGTTGCGATTACCTATATTTGATGGGACCTTAAACTGGTGGCCTTTGGAAGCGATTTATTGGAAAGATTCCTGATGGTGTCCTTAGATGGAAGTGTTGGACTAAATGTTAAATGAAATGAGATCTTGATTATGCCCCTAGCTGGACTAGTATGGAAATATTTTTTATGACGTCCTTATATGGACTTGTTGGGCTGAATGTCCAATTGAGATGAGTTGTTGGGATTCCCGATGGACTTGATGGACCAATGGTCCTGTGACATAAATTATTAATTATGTCCCTGGTTGGACTCGTGTGGAAATATTTTGGAGAATTATTGTGATGAAAGGCCACTAGTTGTAAGGGAATGTCATAATTGGTTTAGTTGTAAATTGGAATAATAATGGTTGGTTTAATCATGCATATCATGGCACAGACGGGACGTGTGGTGACGAGCCATATTACCGTCGGGGGGTCTGGTTGCTGAGAGCACGTACCCTCGAGGTATTTTCACTGGCTCTAGACCACCATAGAGTGTGTCATTCACTGAGAGCATGTACCTTTGGTATTTTCGCTGGTGATGACCACTCGTGATATTGTGGGGCTGATGTGTGTCCTTAGTGACTTCTAGACCACTAGGTGAGGCCGATGTGTGTCCTTAGTGACTTCCGGATCACCAATTGATGGATTTGCATTGTGGGGCTAATGTGTGTCCTTAGTGACTTCCAGACCACATTTTCCAGCTGGATGTGCATCCCCAAGCTGAGGGACATGTGCATGCATTCATGCATTTAAGAAAGATTGCATCATGGATGTTTTGTATATTTTTTTATTATTCTTGATTAATGTGTTAGTGTGTAATCTTGAGGGGACCTCACACTGAGCTGGCCACTCATGTTGTTAAATTTCAACCGTACAGTTGGTGCAAGTGATTTGAATAATGTACAGGTTGTACTGGAATGGAGTAGGATGCTCAGGTTATGCTGATGTCATGGATCAAAGAGCCGTGTTTAATGGTTGCTGCTTTAAATTTTGTATATAATTGTAATTGTTTATTAGTGTATTCTGAACTAAATTTGAGATATTCGGTTTGTATAAGCCTTATGGGCACCACTCTGCGATATTTGTTATATCTTTCCTATATGCATGGTTCGTTTTCTTCCGCGGTGAATACCCTTCTTGGAATGACAGTTGAAAATGGACTAAAATGTGGGTTTTCTTCATAGGCTAACGCCCGGGTCTTAAAAACACAGGTCTAGAACTCGGGTTGCAAAAATCCGGGGCGTTACAGAAATTTGGCAGGATTATGAGGTGGAGTAAAAGATTTTTCAGTAATACCATCCACCATCCTGCTTCAAAATACACATGGGTGATGTTTGTCGTTCTAATCCATTAAAAATCCTGCTGAAAAAGTTCAGCGAGTTTCTCAAAGTTATCACCCCATGTGTTGGGAAAGGAGAATTTCTTTGGTTGGAATTCATCAAATATGAATCTCCTTTCCAACTTGTCTGGGAAGAAATTATTCAAGGGTCATCCTAGAGATAGTGCACTTCAGTTTGAACAAACCAAAGTGATGTGGAGACTTGGAATTCTTCTTCACAAGTCGTTATGGTCTCCACATTTTCAAATTCTACTGGTACTTCCACACTTGATACTTTGGTGTTACACTCCATAGAAGGGGTCTTTGTGGGCACTGGTGAAGTTTCCCTTAAGACATTGATAATGTCACAGATCATAGGATCATCTCAATCCTCAAAATATGTCAAACACTCTTCTAGAGTGTAGGAAACTTTAAGCTTCTCGGTCATTTGTGTAGGTTGGAATACATCCTCAACCACTACACTTTCAGAAATCGGCCTCTCCATAGGCAAATCAAGCACCAATCCATTAAATTCCTGCACAACAAAATTGTTCAAGTCATTGATTGGTGTCTTGTCAATCAAATTTTCAAAATTTGGCTCTTCCAAGGCCTTATCAATATTTAAAATTACTTCTTCCTTGGAATGAGTTAAGCAAACTTATGAGGTTTTGGAAAATTTAGTCGAGGGTGGCTCATCGTCATCCACAATTGTATCTATGAAATTAATCACATGGATCTCATCTTCATCCTCATCCTCATCCTCTTATTATTTCTGCAAATGAAACACATTCAGCTTCATTGTCATGTTTCCAAAGGATATCTTCATGACTCCATTCCTACAATTGATTATAGCATTGGCGGTTGCTAGGAATGGTCGGCCTAGAATGATGAGAACTTGAGTACATACATTTATAACCGCTTGTGTATCCAAAACAATAAAGTCTACTGAGTAGTAAAACTTATCGATCTGGACTAACACATCTTTAATCACTCCTCTTGGTATTCTAACGGAGAGATCCGCAAGTTATAAAGTTATCTTGGTGGGTTTTAATTCACCAAGTCCAAGTTGCTCATATACTGAGTATGGAATCAAGTTAATACTCGCCCCTAAATCGAGAAGTTCTCTATTGATATGGAAGTTACCTATCATGCAAGAGATTGTAGGGCTTCCGGGATCTTTGAATTTGGGGGGGAGTGTTTTGTTGTATGATGGCACTCACTTGTTCCGTTAAAAATGCCTTCGTGTGCACGTTTTGCTTACGCTTTACGGCACATAGATCCTTTAGAAATTTGGCGTATGAAGCAATTTTCTTAATTGCATCCAACAAGGGAATGTTGATTTTAACTTGTTGGAAGACTTCTTGGATGTCCTGATTTTCACTTGGCTTTTTGGTTGAGATAAGACATTGGGGGAATGGGGCTACAAGTTTATACACAAGCTCTGACTCTTCATCTTATGTAGCATTGTTCAATTCACCTTCACTCTTAGAATCAGCCGGATCATTAGGCTTTACGACCTTCACCGGTTCAGATTTCTCAATTGTTTTACCACTTCTAAGAGTGATGATGGCTTGAACATGTTCCACTTGAATGGTTGAAGAATTGGAATTCAATTTGAGTTGTTCCTTGGGGTTAGGATGAGATTAGGTCAAAACGGTCCCTTTCTCCCTAACTCTTAGGTGTGTCTCAATTCTTTTAACCAAGATTTTAAGTTCATTAATGGCTTGCATGTGGACTGATTTATTTGAGTTTGTCCAATCATGAATGCATTCAATGTATCCTTAAGAGTGCTCTTTTGAGGAGGCCCTTAGGAAGCATTATTTGTATTTACCATAGGTCCATTTCTCCCACTAAACTTTGGTTCACACCGCCAATCAGGATTATGCGAGTTAGAATTTGGTGCGCTAAAGGGGCGTTGATAAGCATTTGTAGCATTCGATTGAGTATGCAAAATATCTTAAAATGCAGAGATTGTTAAACAATCCTTTGTTAAGTGAACATCACTCTCACAAATACCACATATACTCTTAACGACCTCACCAGTGGTTATCATGTTAACACTCCTCAATTTTATGGCCTCAACCTTCTTTGTGAGACCCGCCACCTTTGTATTTAAATCATCATCCCCATTTAATACATGTACTCCTTTCTCTCTTGGGGCTCACTTGGGATTATTAGTCGGAGTGGAGATGTCCCAAGATTAGGCATTCTCGGCTAGCATATCAAATTAATCCCAAGCCTCATCAAGCGCTTTATTCAAAAATTTACCATTACACATTATTTTTAACAAATTGGCACATGTTTGAACTTAATCCATTATGGAAGAAGTCAATCAAGCGTCACTTTTCATAACCATGATATGGGCACTCTAATAAAAGGTCTCTGAACCTCTCCCAACATTGAAAAAATGTTTCATCTAATTTTTGGGAGAAAATCATGATGGTCTGCCTTAGTGCATTGGTTTTATGAACCAAAAAGTACTTTTTAAAGAACTCCCGGATCATCTCAACCCATGTCCCGATGCTTCTATGTTTAAGAGATTGAAGCCATGATTTGGCTTTGTCCTTTAAAGAGAAGGGAAACAATTTCAGTTTGATTACATCTTGGGAGACATCATTAAATTGAAAAGTGTTGACAATCTCCTCAAATTCGCTTAAGTGCGCATATGGATTTTCAGAATTGAGCTCATGGAATTTTGGAAGTAATTTGATAATTCCTGGTATAAGGTCCACGTTTCCTGCATTACTTAGAAAAACAATGCAGGAAGATGTGGTTGTTCTCTCCGGTTATAAATAATCTCGCAATGTTTTAACCAAAAGAACATAGCGTTCTTCATTCTCATTATGTTCCGTCATATTTGGTGGTGCATCATGCTCAACATTCTCAATATTGTGCGGTTCATTATGAGCCATAATTTCAGACGATTCAAAAATTCCTAAACGGTTTCTAATTCGTCTGTGGTTAACTAGACCTTCAACTAAACCTCCCTCACTTAGAAGTCGCAATGTATGATCACGCTCCCAATGGGGCATAAACCACATAAAAACTAAACTAAATCTAAAAATCAAAAAAAAAAAATTAAAAAAAAATAAAAGAATACTTTAAGTTAGAATGATGTTACCGAATGGAAGAACTATGTTAAAGAAGAAAAATCTTACAAAACAAACAAATTTTGTTAGTAGAAAAATTCTGAGAAAAACCTACAAAAACAATAATCCTAACCAAACCTATTTAACCTAACTATACCCTAATTACAAAATTCAGAACTGTTAACCTAATCCCAGATAATGGCGTCAAAAACTTATTCGTCGCCTCAAGTACAAGGCTGCGATGTAGTGATAATTCTTGGTAAGACCAAGGTCGATCCTCGGGGATTGTTGTAAAAATTCTAAGTTTTATAACTAGGATGGGCTAAATTTGGATTTGTAATGATGTATGGAAATTAAAAACATAAAAATATCTATTTTATAACTAAATCAGGGAAATAAACACTAAAGTGCCAAGGATCCACTTATAATCATTCACAATGCCAATTTAAATCATTCAAACCAATAACTCAATTGGAATAAGAGTTTTATCCCTATCTAACTGGAATATAGAGCAATCAAATCATCATAATGCATCTAACATAGATGGATCATCCGCTGAGATGGTTCTCTCATAAACAACTAAGGCATTGGGTGTATTCAATCACACAACCCAATCCTTCACAAAACAAGCAAGATCACATTCAGAATTCTTCCTCAAGCCTTGTCACTAGACTTGATTTAGAAGCATGAATTGAACTTCTATTAAATCAAAATCAATACATAAACACCTATCTCAGATTAATCTCAAAGATAAGAACTTCTTCTAGTTTAGTTCTAGATAAGCTCTTAGGAAACTTAGTTTGTAAGATCCCCTAGCATCCAACATATCATGATGGATCTAAGATCTCTATAACCCAAAATCCTATCAATTAACACCCCCATTAAGCAATCTTAGTAATCAAAATATCCCATGTAAGAGCAATCACAAAAGATAGAAGATTAACTAAAAATACTAACTTTATTTCAAACTAGAACTAGAAGTCTTCTTCATAAAACCCAAAAGTACTTAAACTAATTCGAATTAAGCATTGTAAACAACTAAAAGCTTCACCTCTTAGCCCTAGCTAAGAGATTTAGCCAACCATTAATAGGTTAAACTAAAACTCAAAAGAAAACTAATGAAAAACATAGAAAATCGAGTTTGAAGGAGTCGTAGACGCTCCACAACTATCTCCTTCACCTCCCATGACTTTCCAAGCCTTTTATGATCGATTTAGATCTACCTCTAGGTGTCCATTTATAGATTTGGAGAAGCTCTACCAACTCAGAAACTTCCAGAATTGCGAAATAGGTCGCGTAGCGCATGATTTTTCGGAACTTGCTGAGCAAGCTTCTGGAATTTCTCAAAATTACACATGGCCGACCGGTCTAGCCCATTGAAATTTCTTTTTTGTTTCTTTCTCTCTTCTCCTTGCTTCTTTCTTCTTCTTCAGCCCACCTTCGATCTTTATCAATTACCTTCTAAAGTGGCCTTTTAGTCTTCAAATAGGTGAAGTCTCTCTCTTATTCCTACAATCACAAAACATGCATTAAATTAGTCTTTTAAACATGCAACCTATGCATAATGAGTGATGAAATGGGGTTAGAATATGCACAATTCAGAGCTCAACATTAACATCGTAAACTCTTTACACATGCATAAGGAATTAGGTAGATTGTACGGAACTATTATAACAGGTCAACAACTGTATGAATTATTCTTGTTCCCAAAATGATTGAATCCATCAGTTGTAAGTCCTAACGGAATGTTACATGGCTCAGCGACAAAGTCTTCCCAGCTTAGATCCACACCTCTCCAAGATGTAAAATGCATCGAATGATGCATGTGTGTCCCACTTCCTCCTTGGTCCACAATAGCATGCCATTTCATCTTCTTCGTAATCTACAGTGCACTGTATATTCATTTCAACCTCGATGTTATACAAAAATATCTAAGTATTTTTTGTGGTAGACGTTTTCTCTTTAGCTTCCTTTTATTAACCTGTTTCCACCTGCTCTCACCACATTTAAGACAACTCTCCCTATGTTCATGCCCCTCCAGTACAATATGCAATCATTATGACATGAATGAATAATCTGACACTCCATTCACAAACCTTTGATCATCTTCTACACATTATAAGTATTTTTTTTGTAAAGTGTTCTCATTTGGCTGTATTCTTTTCTTAAATTGCAATAACTCATCGAAGCTCTTGTGCGACCACTGATGTCTATTCTTCATGCTTAGCGACTCAACTATGATCAAGAATTTTGTATCCTCTACTCAACACGACGGATATATGGGTTATATCGCATCCTTCATCATCTTTCTGTATTGAATATCATCTGTCATAAAAAACTTGAACACCATTTGTATCATTACATCTATCCATGCATGTGGGTTCAGCATCTTTCTCCTCAAAATAATGTCCATCAGCTTCATTGACCATATCAGTCATCCTTTAAAACATATTTTCATTATGATTGATAGCAGACATACTGATCTTAGTTGTACTTACACGTTGTACGTGTTGGAGTTGTCTTCAATCTTGGACACTTAGAGAGGGCTTCGGGTGACCAATGGGATTAGGTCGCGCGCCCGACACTGCCCCGAAAATTGACTTCTAGAATCTAAACTCCATGTCTGTTTTTGGGTCTTTTGGGGGGCTCGAAATTGTGTCAGGCACCCGAAATTGTGTCGGGCGCCCGATAAATTTTATTGGGGAGCCCAAAAATCCCTGAATTTTTTTATGGAACTCTCTGGATAGATGTTTATTCTGTTGGGAGACCGATGCCCAATAGTGTGCTAACTGTAAGTCAGTTGCTCATTTTTTCAAAGAATTTATTTTTAATCTTAGTTTATTCCTATTTAAAGGGGCGTAATGCGAGAATAGGGTTGCCACTAAAGGGGCCAAGGTATCCTAGAGGGATTGAGAGAGTTATAGGGTAAGAGAAAGATCTAGGGGAAAGCTTGGAGTTCTCTGGGATGAGGAAAAGGGTTGTGTTTGTCCTTCTCATGTGAGCATTAACTTTGTTAGTTTGAGATTTCTCTCGTGAGCTGTGATCCGAGTAAGGATTCTTCTGTAATCTGTTGTAACTTCTGATTCATAGTGGATTGTTCTCTTTGTGCCGTGATTGTTTACCTGTTGGGGCTCAAATTCGCACCCATTATAAAAGAGTATCCAACGGTCCATCTACAATGATTTGGACCATTTTTTAGATCAGGAATACCCAGAAAATGCCAGTGCAACTCTAACATGCGCGATCGTGACCAAAACCTACAAATATCATTTTGGAGAGAAATCAGTCATGCAGACAGCCGTCAAATGATTCGGAACGCCCCCAAAACCCTTAACCTACAAGTTTCAAAGTCGCGCGATGCGTATTATTACCCGCGCACTTCCAAATGTGTTTTGCCCTGATCGTATTGGACTGTAGGGGCCTGGAAGCTTATAAATGCTATTTTTAAAGGGAACTGGACTTGCGGATGGCTGCCAAATGATCTGAAATGTCTAGAAACCCTTAAGTTCTGAATTTGAATGCCATACAATGTACACTTTTACCTGAGCGAACCGAAGTGCATTTTGCCCCTGTATGGAGCCGATCAGGAGGGTCCAAATTGGCAAGGAACTACCGAAATTCACAGCAGATGAACATCCATACCCCACCCTGTTCATTTGATGGGTCGCTCACGGCTTAAAAGTGGCTTGACATCAGTGACTTTGGTCTCTGAAAAGGTAGCCCTCCTCTGGAGGTCGCCCGTCAGAGCCTAAAACTTGAAATTAGTGTTGGAAAATGCATACACCACTCTCTCTCCACATGTGGATGCCATGAGGAGACATGTGCCCATGCCTTCACCACATGCGCATGGGAGTATTTCTCTCTCTCTTTCAAAAATTCAAAAATTATGCTAAGTGTGGCCACATGCACCCACACCATGGGGCACATGCGCCCACCACAGTGGGACATGCGCCCACACCAGAGCACATGCGCCTGGTGTATGGCAACATGCACCTACACCCCCAGCATATGCACATGGCTCCCCTCTTGCTTTCACATGCACCCAGTCAATTTCGGACTCGATTGGATACCCGATAAACCTTGCTATAAATACCCCATGCATTCGTTGATAGCACGACGACATCATCACTCCCAGAGCACTCTTCTTGCAGAGGTAAAATCCTCGCCGGAAAGGGTTTTCCTTGCTGGAATCCTCGCCGGAAAGGGATTTCTCCCACCAGAGCTAAAATAAAAAAAAAATGCACCAAGTGTAGGGGGACATGCGCCCACCCTGCTTAGCCTGAAAACCCCAAAATTTCCTAAGTCCCATAAGAACATGCGCCTAGAGGAGGTGGAGCAAGAGTATGTGCAAAGACATCTCTCTATCTTCTCTCTCTCCTCTCTCTCTCTCTGCATGCACCTGAGGGGAAGAGTACATGCACCCACTTCCTTATTCGAGGGGAGAAAACTAAAATTCCCTAAGTACCATGAGCACATGCACCCATCTCCTTGGTCTGGGCGCATGTGCAAAAGCACATGCACCTAGAGCACCTTCTCTCTCTCTCTCTCTCTCTCTCTCTCTCTCATGCAGATAGGGCACATGCACCCACCTCCAAGCACACAGCTCCTACATGCGCCCACTCACCCAAGGTGTGCCCAGACGCTAGTTGGAGTGTGGGATCTCCCATGATGTGGCCCGCCTTCAATCCAAATCGGTTTTCGATCAAACCAATTCCCATGGACACACACTGATGTTACCCATCCATCCCCCAGACCGGATTCGTAAACGGTCGATGTTAAACGAGCCAAATCACAGATTTAATAAAAAAGACCAACACTTAGTCAAAATTGCAAACCCCGGGAATCCCTCTGAAAGAGCCGAAAATGACCGAAAACAAGAGGAATTGGGCGAAATTTGACTGATACCAAGAGAGAGACTTCTCTTTGCCATAACATGATACACCGTGATTATGCACCGCAGCAAGGTTATTAGATCTCAAGATCCTCGAGAACCCTAATTAAGCGGTAAACAGGTCCAGTACTTAGTCATTTCATCCCTGGGAAGTGCCTTGTTGGCTCGAAAATCGACTTAATTCGAGCGAAACCGGTCACAATCTCGAAAGCTAAAGTAAAGTTAATACCCTCATGCTATAAAACAACTAAGTTAAATACTTGTAGAATACTTGCAGGGTATCGATCCCTATCATATATCAAAAATTGAAATAATTTGGTGTTCATCAGACCTGATACTTGGCCATTCGCAGGCATCAGAAATAGCTAATCAATCCATCGAACTTGAACTTCTCGAAGAAATATAGCTCGACATAGCTTCTCTCAATGACCCGATCGTTCAAAATATCGATTATTAACGATAACATGATCGAATTAAAGATATGCACAACACAGATTAACCGAATCAAATGCATAATTCATCTGATACACTAAACATCAATGTGATCCTCTCTTGAGCATGCATCAAGCATATTTACTTTGTATTCATTTGCATCCATAGCATGAATTTTATTCATCCCAGATCGAGATACGAAACTAAATCAAAGGGACTATGGTTATCATCGAAAATCATAATCAAAAGAGTTCCGAGACATCTGAAATACTTCATTGTTAAGACCAGTTGATGTGCGTCCCCTCCAAAGTGGGATCCGTCAGTTGAGAAGCTAAGGTAATAGCGGTGCATCTCTAGCAGGTCACCCATCCCAAACTGAGACGATCAATGGCACTGGTTGCGTTGAGAAATCATGGAAGGCCCTCCAGCAGGTCACCCGTCCCAAACTGAGACGGTCAATGACACTGGTTGCTCTAAGAAACCATGGAAGGCCCTCCAGCAGGTCACTCGTCCCAAACTGAGACGGTCAATGGCACTAGTTGCTCTAAGGAACCATGGATGGCCCTCCAGCAGGTCACCCGTCCCAAACTAAGATGGTCAACGGCACTGGTTGCGCTGAGAAACCATGGAAGGCCCTCTAGCAGGTCACCTGTCCCAAACTGAGACGGTCAATAGCACTGGTTGCGCTGAGAAACCATAGGGTGTCTTCCAGCAAGTCACCCGTCCCAAACTGAGATGGTCAATGGCACTGGTTGCACTAAATGAAAACTGTGGAGTGTATTCCTGAAAGTCATTTTGTCCACAGAGACGCCTGATGACACTGAAATACATGACTCAGTTAAAATCCTGGTTGCTACTCAACTAGGAATGCCCGAAAGAGCATGGGACCAACATCTAACTGGTTTTAGCAATGGCTTAATCCATAAGAGATCCTAAACTTAGTCTTTACGACCATGAACTCAAAACTATAATCCCTGATGATTTAAATTACTTGCTTGATTTATCCGAGCTCCATCCCTAATATTCAATCTATTGTATAAATACAATTCATAGTGGAATCTTGTCACTTTGTTGTTGAGCTCTGAATTGTGTATAATCTAACCCCAATTCATCACACATTATGCATGGTTTTCATGATTTAAAGAATAATGTAATGCATGGTTTCTGATTGTAGGAATGAGAGAGAGACTTTTTGAATCAAATGCTAAAAGACCGCTTTAGGACACCTTGAGGATCAAAGGAAGAAAGCCCAAGAATGAAAGAAAGAAGCTATGGAAGATGGAGTTGAAAAACAAAGAAAAACACTGAAGAAATCATGTTAAAAGATCTGGCAAGGCCAGAAAAACCAAAGTGCAGAGCTGCAGGGCCATAAAAGTAAAATACAGAAAGTTGCAGTTTCTAAAGATTGATCCAGAGATTGATCCGTCAATTGATCGCTCAGCCTGAGCGATTGATCGACAGACTTGAGCGATTGATCACTCACAACAGAAATTGACAAAATTGTTGCTGGAGTGAAGTGAAGAATTACGATTGATCGCTCAACCTAAGCGATTGATCGCCCATCCCATAGATCAATCGCCAGAATGCAGATTTTTAAGAAATTTGGAAAAAAAAACTCTCTGGACACTTTTTGTACCCTCTGATTGATTGTTGGACACTAATTGATTGATCGCCAGAAGTGACCGATTGATCTCTCAGCCAATCAATTAATTGCCAGATCCGAAAAAGGCAGTTTTTACAGTTATTTGAACTAGCAATTAATCGCCCAGACTGAGTGATCAATCGACAATACGCCCAGTTTAGAAATTTCCAAGTCTAGCTCCGATTTTCTCTACGCAGTGCGTAAATTCTACGTAAATTCTCGAAGATTCTTCATTTGTGGGGTGTGAAAGCTATAAAAGGAGACCTCCACTTCATTCCTAGGGCATCTAGCAACGCTGGGAGCAAAGGATTCAAGACCTAAGAGGCTTCCTAGCCTCCTACAACTAGTTTTCTTCTTTTTCTTCTCGTTCTAGTTTGTTTTTATGTTTTTCATTAGTTAACCTCTTAGCTAGGGCTAAGAGGTGAAGCTTGTAGTAGATCTAAGATGCTTTAATTCGTTTTTATTGGTTTCAAGTTAGATTTTGATTGAAGAACAATGGTTTGTTGAATTTGAATAAAGTTCTAAGTAGTTTTTCTTAATCTCATGATGACTCATGGATGTTTGGAAGAATTGCTTTAGTTCTTAGTTGTTTTGCATAGATCTAGACTGTACGCTCCGAGGAATTAGATTCAAGATGCTCTAGACTTGGTTCTTCATGTGGGAACTTCAAACCAAAGTTCTACTTTTTATGAGAAGTTTGAAACATGTATTACTTATTTATATGATTTGGATGAAGTTCAAATCATAATATAGTTAAGCCTAGTGACAGGGTTTGATGATTATTATGATTGTGATCTTAACCCATTGGAACTAGGATTGACCTATACATTGAGTGTGCTCAAGTCCTAACTTGAGTTGAGTGAATCATGTTGATTAACAACACATGGGACAGACTATTTTACTGAATTAACTGCTCCATATTCCGGCTAGATATGATTTGATTTCGATTCTAGTTGTATAATTGAGAAACCAATGCGAGTTATGCATCAAGGATCGCTACAAGTGGATCCTCGACACCCTAGTGCTTCTTTAGATTGTTAATTTCATCTCAAAGTACAGATTATTCTCTTACATTCACAATTACAAATTATTGTAGTTTGATTTCAATTAGAGATTATTAGAAGAAAGTCTGAGAATTCCTATATTAGTCCCTGAGAACGATCTCGGTCTCTACCGAATTATTACTACTTCGCAACCCTACACTTGGGGAGCGAACATTTGTGCCGTAGTTTTCTCCCGCAAGGGTTTCCACGTAAAAATCTTTGTGTTTATGGTTTGTTTCATTAACATCTATGCTCTTTTAATGCTTTGTTCAACCTATCTGTGATGTATGCATACATTTACTTTTGCCTTTTAATCAAGGGTGACCATTCATTGATATAATTAAGGGTTCGTGACCATTTCACAGCCTGGAATATAAAAGATCTCGGAATCACTGGAATAAAATTTGCTTTGCGATATCTCTCTTGTACACTTTGTGATTGCTTATGATTGTCTATGAATGTATCTATACTCAAAATTCCTCCAGAATAATGAAACACAAGAAAAACTGCCAACGAGCATTTTTGTAATTTTAACAAACTGGTGACTCTGTTGGGGATTGAACCCAGAATCTCTGGTTATCTCTAAGTAAAGAAATATCTTAAGATAAATTCATTTACAAATATAGATGTATACGTGAGAAAGGTTACTGCAAGGAGAAATGTTCAGCGCCTTCGTGGGCGTCAAACTGGCGACTCTCAACGGGAACATTCTTCCCTTCATCTTCAAGGCAAAAGAATTTCAAAAAGTTTTCTAAAAGAATTTCAAAATTTCATATGGCATGCATATGATTCGTATTTATATATTATTTCGATCATTGAACCATATCGCGATTGGTAAGGTCGCATCTGCTCTCCTTTTCAAGGGTGTCGGGTGTTTTAATGCGTGTATGACCATGCAAAGAGAGAGAGAGAGAGAGAGAGAGAGAGAGAGAGGAGACAAAAAATACAGAAAATAACCAACCGTCAAGATTTCACATGGCATCCACTATGATTTTCCTAGCTTCTGGAGGGTTTTACTTCCCTCACCTCATAACAGCAAGAGCAGCGATTCCCGAAGCCGATTAACAACTTGTCCAGAAACGCCAATCACCAAAGAAGGCTAAAGACAAGTAGGTGACTCTAGTCAGAGCGAAGACAGTAAAGACACAGAGCAGTGTGAAATGGCCAGAAAAATCATAGTACAGAAAGGTGTCATGGATTTGTTGTTAATTTAAAGGATTTGGAGTGACTAGAAGACCGAGCTTTGATGAGCCAAAGAAGTGAAGAAAAAGCCCCAGAGAAATCAAGTTAACGACCTGAAATGGCTAGAAAAATCATAGTGCAGAAATGTAGGGCCAGAAAATTAAATTGCAGAAAGTTCAGAAAATGGCCCTGAAATATTGCTGGAGTGAAATTCCAGTGGATCAGAAATTAGTTCTAATCGATCAAAAAATCAAAATTCAAGACTAAAAACTTCTGCACTCCCCGGATAGAATTTCTGATTGATCGGAACATCAATTAGAACTGTTTACAGCTGCATAAGTAATACGCGGATTCTGGAAGTTTCTAAGTCGATGGAGCTTCATTATTATCAAATGTTATAGGCAAAATAATGGAGATCAACTCAGCTATTAAGGTTGTACACGGACGCCCATTAGACTCTCGAGATCATATGCTCAAGAGTCGCAGATCGGGTAAGTACGGAAGTACCCACTCGACTCTCGAGATAAGCTGATCGAGAGTCGTAGATGGAAAAATATGGAGCACCTATTCGCAAGGCCTCGAGCTCCCATAGCCGATAGTCAGATAAAGCAAAGCAGAGGTTCTCTTCTCGATCTGCTAGCAGACCTTCTCACAAGTCATTGAAAAGGGTTACATCCAAATGAGCGAGCACTAGGACTCGCGACCATATTCCAACATACGAACAGCTTTTTCTATGGCGACACCATTTAGCCTTCAGTACCAGCACCCGATTCCCGTCGAGCAGCTTGTCCAATCCCTCTGCGACACCAAGCAGGGCTACACCCGGTTAGTTGGTTTCCGTCCCGTCGGCGTCTCCTTCCTTTTCCCCGGCTATGACTCCAACTACGGCTTCCAGCTCAACATGAGCGATCAGCGCTACTACTACGCCTACCAGCAGCCTGTATAGGTTAATTTTGGGCGTGGTTCCGAATCTCAAGGGATTGCTATCAAGAACGAAATTCTTAGAGACGGATACAATCATCCCCATGCTGGATGGATCCCATGATCCTGTATCTCAGAGACGGATACCTACCAGAGGACAAAAAAGCTGCAAGACAAATTCGCCTTCGGGCTGCCAGGTATACCTTGCAAGACGGAATATTATTGTGCAAGAGCTTTTCCTTGCCCTATTTAAGGTGTCTTCATCCAGAAGAAGCCCTTCGTGTTCTCGACGAAGTACACCAGGGGGCATGTGGTAATCACCCCAGGGGGCGATCCCTAGCATATAAGGCGATGCGGCAAGGATATTATTGGCCCACTATGAAAGCAGACGCAATTGAATTTTCTAAAAAATGTGATAAGTGCCAACGATATTCACCTATACCTCATGTACCGTCCGAGCGGATGACTCCAGTTGATAGCCCTTGGCCTTTCGCTCAGTGGGGGGTCGATATCATCAGGCCCTTTCCCATGGGAAAGGGACAAAATAAGTTCGCGATTGTAGCGGTTGATTACTTCACCAAATGGGCCGCGGCAGAACCACTAGCCAAGATTACTGAGAAACAAACTACCAAGTTTATATGGAGAAATATTATATGCCGTTATGGACTCCCCCACACTATAATCACTGACAATGGAACGCAATTCGACAACGCAGCCTTTGACGAATTCTGTGAAAAGTGGAAGATACGTAATCTCCGCACTTCTCCATATCATCCTCAGGCGAATGGGCAGGTCGAGGCAGTGAATAAAATCATCAAACACCACTTAAAGACTAAATTAGGCGAATGTAAAGGTATGTGGCCAGAACTTCTGCCAGAAGTATTATGGGCATATAGAACCACGGCTTGTACATCAACAGGTGAAACCCCTTTTTCCTTAGCATTTGGTGTCGACGCAGTGGTACCAGTGGAAATTCAAGTGCCCTCATATCGGATCGAGCAGTATGACCCCGCGAGTAATCAGGAAAATCTCCGACTTCATCTCGATCTCTTGGAAGAACGAAGAAATGCCTCCCAAGTACGAGTGGCAGCATATCAACAACGTATTACTCGTTATCGAAATGCTAAGATCCGACCTAGATCCTTCCAGCCTGGAGATTTGGTCCTGAGGCAGCGACTCGGAGTTTCCGCTCGTTCGCTGGATCCAAATTGGGAAGGCCCGTATCGGGTTATCAGGATTGTGCGACCCGGTACTTACTACCTTGAAGACATGCAGGGAAAGCCCGTACGTCGCCCTTGGCATGTGGAACACTTGCTACGATACTATCCCTAGATTTGATGTAGTTCATAACAACATTTTATGAATAAAGTGGAAGATATCTTTTAGTCGCTACTCCATTTACTTGGACCTGAATAGCCCTGAAGAGGATGCATACAATCCCTTGGCCAATTGCCTACCTTTGGTAGGGTTGAATTCACCTAGGATGGTCGCATTTCCATTTTATGGATGACCATCCTTCTACCCTTGGTAGACTTAGTCTCAATCGATAGATCAGTCTATCTCCATGAGGGTATGGTCATCACGACCCCCCGGATTGAGCACAATTCGTTTCTCAATCGATAGATCAGTCTATCTCCACGAGGGTATGGTCATCACGACCCCCCGGATTGAGTACAATTCATTTCTCAATTGATAGATCAATCTATCACCACGAGGGTATGGTCATCACGACCCCCCGGATTGAGTACAATTCATTTCTCAATCGATAGATCAATCTATCACCACGAGGGAATGGTCATTACGACCCCCCAGGTTGAGCATAACTCATTGAAACAAGAAAGCATTCAGTGCACAAAGGAAACGAAAGTAAACAAGAACGAACACTTCCAAAAGTATATTTTCATTAATGTCAAATGATTACAAATATATATGCTCGCAAGTGCAAGAGGAGAAAACAAAAAGGAAAGTCAATCCCTTGGAGGAGGAGCCGTGCTCTCGACTTCAGGGCCCATTTCTGGAGCCCCTCCAGCCTGCGTGGCTTCGGTCACCTCGTTCTCAGCAGCAGCTTGCTCCTCTGCAGCTATGATGGTCGCGACTCGCCCAAATTCCCCCATATCGAAGGATGGGTTCATTCGTTGCACAACTCTTAGCGCAAAGTCGCGACCAGCATCATATGACTCATATCTTTCATCGTCATAAAGCTGCGAAGTCCGGAACTCAGAAATTGCCCGAGGACCTTCCTCCGAGAGCATTTTTACAAGGGCGACTTTCTCCTCGTCCCAGTGGATCGAGTCGTCCTTGAGCTGTGCGAGAGCGGAGCGCTCTTTCTCCAGGATCTCGTTGGCTTCTTCGAGCTGCGACCTGGCCTCCGCAAGCCGCTCCTCCAACGAGATCTTGTCTTGGCGGAAGATCTCCTTCTCTCTCTCTGCCTTCTCCTTCAAATCGGCGAGCTTCGCAAACTTCGAGTCCAAAGCTTGATATCTCTCGGTCAAAACTTGGACTTTCTCTATGAGGATCTTGATCTCCTCATCTCTCTTGGAGATCACTGCCTCACGGGACTTGAGGAGTTGATCCCTTCCTTGAACTGCCTTCTCCAAGGCAGTTCTCTTCCCCTCGGCTTCATCTATCACGCGACGGGCGGCAACGATATCACGCCTCGTTCGCAGGATAAGATCTAAGCCCTGCAAAAGTTACGGAGAATGTGAGAAAGTATTCTGGAACATAACAACAGATTAAAGCAGGGCCTTGACAAGGTCTTACCTGAACCATCCTCACCCCCGCTTCGAGGAAAAGGTTCTCAGGGCTTGGCTCGGGAAGAGAGCCGAAGGCTTGGGGGGGAACGTTCTCGAACAAGAATTTACAAATTGGATGGAGGTGGCGGGGGATAGAATATGTCCCACTCCCGGACGGTTGGGCAACGACCAACCTAGCCGGCTCGCGAGGTGGGGGCATCGACTCGCGAGCAGGTCCCTGCTCGGCAGCAGGGATCAGTTCGCGAGCAGGAGCCGGCTCTCGAGACTCTATTTGCTCTCGAGCCTCATCCGCTGGGGGGCAGCCGGACCCCGCCCCATCCGGGGAATTGTCAGCAATGTTAATCACTGGCGGTCCAGGTGCGACCACCAATGAGGGAATATTGGGCCCAGCCGGAGCCCCCGCCGTGCTCGCGAGAGGGTCAGGTTGATCGCTACCCTGGCGGACGGGTGGCTGAGATGGTTCGGCAGGTGTTCTCTTCTGCCTTTTGGAGTTCATGCCCTTCAGTCGGGGCAGCAGACCCCTCTTCTCCCCTGCCTTCGTCATCTCGGCTTCTCCTCTGGATATTAGGACCGCTGCTGCAAGTCGGGAGGGAGACAGGCAAGCCTCGATGTGCCTATCACCAACAGGCACCTTGTACACCTTGACTATCTTCTCGTTGATCCCTCCCTTCAAACTTGGTTTTCTCAAGGCCGGGATACCTGCGAGCACAAAACAAGGGTCAAAGAATGAAGGGAAACCCTAAAAACTTAAACTGGAGAAAACTGCACAATGTGGGATTGTGCCTACCTTCACAGAAAAAGCGGTTTACTCCTGGGCACCTTGTACACCTTGACTATCTTCTCGTTGATCCCTCCCTTCAAACTGCATAAAACCAACGTTTTCTCCAGCCGGGATAGTTCGAGGAGGGTTTCCCCAACACGAAGTTATCCCGGTGCCAGTAGCACAGGTAATACCAGCCTTCGCTGGAAGGTGCTTTCTTCAGACGGAACATACGGAGGAACTCCTCCGCCGTAAGCTCCCCATTGCCGGCCTGAGCCCAGAGGGCGAAGGAGCCCAGAACTACCCTCCATCCATTCACGATGAGTTGCCCGGGGGCAATCTTGTAACACCGGAGAACATCGCGTATGAAAGGATGGAGTGGGAGGCGTACCCCCAGGATGAGCTGGTACTCATAAAAAGCTACACATTCTTGGGGGGGGGGGGGGGGGGGGGGGGAGTCTGGTGTCTCTCCATCTCCGGGCAACCGAAGAACGACTGAGTCGGGGATCAGGTATCTCTCCCGTAACTCAGCCAGTCGGTCCTCCGATAGAACAGAAGGATATCCGACTGCTGTATATCTCCCTGCCGGAACCCTCGCACTGCTAGAAGCAGAGGATTCCGGGGTGGCATCGCCTAGAGGAACGGTGGTCTCGTCAGAGTTCCCAGCCATGAAGAGGTTTTAAGAAGATTAAGAAAAAGAAAAGAACCAAGGCCTATACCCAGAAAAGAAAGAAAGGAAGAGAAGGAGCGCCGGAGGAAGGAGACTGAGAAAAGACTGCAAAAAATTCCTTTCGAAGAGCTTTTATAGAAAACCAGAGAAATGGCGGATTCCGTATATTTATAAGCAATCATTCCGCCGCATCGGATGGTACGTGACAGTCCCTCCTTCGGCGCAGCACTCGAACAGGATGCCCATTAACTCCTCAAACACGTGGCGAGCGCCCCTTCATTTTCTGTCTGCGGAAAGGCTGCGGAAAGCTGGCGCTCATTAATTCCAGCCCATCATGTGAGGTTCCGTTCTCGATGAAGGCAGCGGGCGGTTACGTGTGGTAGTGAGCTAAGTCCTTCCCTTAAAAATTCTTGGCGGCAAGGACTTGGAGGGCATCTGTTATAGGCAAAATAATGGAGATCAACTCAGCTATTAAGGTTGTACACGGACGCCCATTAGACTCTCGAGATCATATGCTCGAGAGTAGCAGATCGGGTAAGTACGGAAGTACCCACTCGACTCTCGAGGTAAGCTGATCGAGAGTCGCAGATGGACAAATACGGAGCACCTATTCGCAAGGCCTCGAGCTCCCATAGCCGATAGTCAGATAAAGCAAAGCAGAGGTTCTCTTCTCGATCTGCGAGCAGACCTTCTCACAAGTCATTGAAAAGGGTTACATCCAAATGAGCGAGCACTAGGACTCGCGACCATATTCCAACATACGAACAGCTTTTTCTGTGGCGACACCATTTAGCCTTCAGTACCAGCACCCGATTCCCGTCGAGCAGCTTGTCCAATCCCTCTGCGACACCAAGCAGGGCTACACCCGGTTAGGTGGTTTCCGTCCCGTCGGCGTCTCCTTCCTTTTCGCCGGCTATGACTCCAACTACGGCTTCCAGCTCAACATGAGCGATCAGCGCTACTACTACGCCTACCAGCAGCCTGTATAGGTTGATTTTGGGCGTGGTTCCGAATCTCAAGGGATTGCTATCAAGAACGTGATTGCCGAAATAAGTAAATGGGTTAGATCTCGCCTCTAAGGATAAGGATCTTATCCCATGAAATCAGCAGGATCTCATATCGTACACGAAATCAGCGGGATTTTGATATCTTACGTAACAGATTGGATCGCTTCAGATCTATATAAAGGGATGACTCCATTAAGAGAAAGGTACACACAATATTCAATCTCTGGCCTGTTTTCGCTTGGTTATTCTTCTTCTTGCTTTGGCCTGACTTAAGCATCGGAGGGCTAACGGCTGGACGCCAGCCACCCTTAGTTGCTTTTTGTCTTCTTTCAGGGCCGGCGAAGGAAAGTATCCATTGGAGAGAAGGTGAACGTCCGGAGGATCCAGTTACAAAATCTGACGTTAACAATTTGGCGCCGTCTGTGGGAACGACTTGATCATCAAAATCAATCGTTCTAACCATCGATAAAAATCCTTCGGCGATGCCTCCTAAAAAGGCTGTTCATCCTTCGACTTCAAGGCAGGCACCACCTCCGCCCGATGAGACGGAATCCATACCTACCCTTCCACCTGCCTCGACGAACATCCCTCAAGGAGCCCCAAATATGCCATCAGCAAGCCCATTATTGGAAGCTTCTCGAAATCAAGACGATGTCCTGCGTTTCCTCGGAAACACTCTCCTAACTCTAAATGCCGGAGTTCAGGCCCTGTCGAATCGGCTTGATCAGCATTTCCCCGAACCGCAGAGACAAGCCTCAGAAGGGTTACCACCGCAGCCCATACCAGTGGCATCCAGACATTCTATGGACGAACCACAGGTCCCACCACTTGGCAGCCATCTCCCTGTGCCGTCTCCACATTCTATACATTCTAGTTCGTCTCGACAACCTCAACCTCAGGGCTCCACTGCCAAAACATCAAGCTATACCCTACCATGGGATGGAGATCTCAAAAGAATCCATGATCGTTTTGATGTCATGGAACAGCGATACCAGGCAAATCGGCCATCTACCATCATGGCGGCGATACATCAATCCAAGTCTCCCTTTACTAGCGAGGTTATGGAGGCACCGTTACCTAAAAAGTATCGAACGCCCGTTATCACCCCGTATACAGGTATTGGTGATCCTCTTGAACACCTGGAAACATACAGGTCCCTCATGGAGTTGGAAGGACATGGTTCGGAAATCATGTGTAGGGCTTTTTCCCTAACATTGAAAGAAGCAGCTCGTACGTGGTTCCAGGGATTAAAGCCTCGTTCCATCAGCTCCTTTTCCTAGTTATCAGAGATATTCCTTTCTCAATTCATGGGAAGCATTCGCATTAAGAAGCCAGCCTCCCATCTAATGAATTTAAAACAGCAGCATGGGGAGACAACAAAGGAGTTCACAGTACGGTTCACCGCTGAAGCCGTTCAAACTAAAGGTTATACTGAAGAAAAAGGGCTCGCAGCCCTCATAGCAGGAATAACGAGCGAGAAATTCAGGTTTGCCTTGGATAAAAGCCCGCCGAAAACTATGGCAGAATTTCAAGCCAAAGCCCAGAAATATATCAATGCAGAAGAAGTCGCATTGACGCGTCATGGAATGCAAGGTAAGAAACGCAAGCCAGAGGGAACCTCTACTGCAGATAGAATCGTCGTGATCAGCGCGACCGTTCTCCCAAGAAGCCTTATTCTGGTAAATATCATAACTACACTCCCCTCAATCGATCTCATGAAAAGGTTTTAATGGAGATTAAACACAAGCCATATGTGAAGTGGCCTGCAAAGATCAAATCCAATCTCGAGAAGAGAGACAAGAGCAAATTCTGTTACTTCCACAAAGATCACGGGCATAGAACCCAAGACTGCATCTCTCTACGAGATCATATTGAAGCCCTTATTCGAAAAGGCCATCTCCAGGATTATGTTGCTCGTAAAAATCGATCACCAGAAAGGGCGAACACCTTGTCTCGCCAAAAGGAACAATCTCATCATCAAACTGACCAAGAGGACGCTGAGCCTACGGGAGAAATCCGCACCATCATCGGAGGACCAGCTTGCGGGGGCGATTCTCAAGCTTCAAGAAAAGCATATGCTCGAAAGGCGTCTAAAGAACCCCAGCAAATCTACTGGCTGGAACAGACGTCTAGCTCGTCAAAAACCAGCCATCCTCCAATTTCCTTCACTCTCGAAGATGTAAAGGGAATTCATTTCCCTCACGAAGACTCCATCGTAGTCACATTGAATGTATCAAATTATCTGACACATCGAATTATGGTGGATACAGGTAGCTCAGCCGATATTCTATACTTGGAGGCTTTCAACAAAATGGCACTTGCCAGAAGCCTTCTCAAACCAGTATCGACCCCCCTCGTCGGCTTCGGAGGTGAGGTAGTAACGCTTGAAGGAAGCATCAATCTCCCAGTTACTTTTGAAGAAAGTCCAGCGAAGACCACCGTCTTCATAAACTTCCTCGTGGTGGACCGAAAATCAGCGTATAACGCCATTTTGGGGCGGCCGTCTCTTACTAAGGTCGGGGCAGCCTTGCACCCTTCATATCTGTGTGTCAAATTTCCTACCCCAAATGGTATCGGGGTCGTGCGAGGAAGTCAACAGGAGGCACGGTCTTGCTATCAGATAGCCCTACAGGATCGGAAGAAGGCTCAAGCAACACCCGTTATGGAGATAGCACAAGGTTCACCCAACCTTCCCACCAACACCTCGTTGGATCCGAGAGAGAATGCTCTTAAATCAGGAACTCCTGGGGAAGAAACAGTGGCGATTCACTTAACCAAAGGTGACCCATCCAGGGTCGTATACATTGGATCCTCTTTAACCAATGTCCATCATGAAGATCTGGTCCGTTTCCTCACCGAATACCAGGATGTGTTCGCTTGGTCTCATAAAGATATGCCAGGCATCGACCCCAATGTCATTGTACATCGCCTCAATATCGACCCGAAACATAAGCCCGTACACCAGCATCGACGTGCCTTCACTGCAGAAAGACAAATGGCGATCAAGGCTGAAGTCGAGAAGCTACTCATGGTCAATTTCATAAAAGAAGTAGACTACCCAGAGTGGGTCGCGAACGTGGTCCTCGTCCGGAAAGCTAATGGTAAATGGAGAATGTGCGTCGACTATTCAGATTTAAACAAAGCATGCCCCAAAGATAGCTTCCCGACCCCGCGGATTGACCAGTTGGTCGATTCAACAGCTGGACACGCTCTGCTCAGTTTTATGGATGCTTCTTCTGGTTACAATCAGATCATGATGCATCCACCTGATAGCCAGCATACCGCTTTCATCACAGATCGGGGATTATATTGCTACCAGGTAATGTCGTTCGGCCTTAAAAATGCAGGGGCCACTTATCAACGTCTCGTCAATGTTGAACCTCCAATTTATACATTGCATTGCCCATTACACTACATAGTTTGCATGATTTTCATGGTTTAAAGGTCCACCTAACACGTGTTTCTGTGATTGTAGGGATGAGAGTGGATTTCATCAAATTGGAGCTAAAAGAATGTATTTGAAGACATTGCATGAAGTCCTAGGATGGATCAAAGAAAGAAGAAGAAAAAGGGAGAAAAGAGAATGAAGAAAAGAAGAAAAAGTGGAAGAAAAACCAAGGCTGACCGGTCGTCCGACCGGTCAGCCACATAAAAGATGTAAATGGAAGGAGGCCGACCGGTCTTGACCGGTCGGCCAGGAAGGCTGGACACATTGCATTGGGGCCGACCGGTCATGACCGGTCGGCCATAGGCACTGGATGAAGGATAAAAAGCCCGACCGGTCATGACCGGTCGGGCATGCACGCTGGAACAATGGACAATCCACGCCGACCGGTCATGACCGGTCGGCTGAGCTCTCTGGAGTATTTGAAAAGCCAGGCCGACCGGTCACGACCGGTCGGCCCTGCGTAAGAAGGAGTCCTTTCTAATTCGGGACTCCGAAAATTGTTGCGCAAGGCGTAGGATTTCGCAGAATCCGACGCAAGGGAGGATTGTTGCTATAAAAGGCCACCTAGGGGCTCTCCCTAAGATATGAGAGAGGAGAAGGAACGTGAGTTTGGAGGCTGAAGGCGACTGTGGAGCGTCTGCAACATCTATTTTCGGGTTTTTCTAGTTTTATGCTTTATTTTTGAGTTTTTAGTTGTAGCATGACTATGCTCGGCTAAAACCTCTCAGCTAAGGCTGAGAGGTGAAGCTTGTAGCCAGTTCTATGTTAATTTCAGTTTGATTCAAGTATTTTTTAATTCAAGGTTAGAATTTTCTTATGTTCAGTCCAAAAGATGGTAGTTTGAGATGTCTTATCTGAGTTCATGTGCTCCGGACATGAATTCCTTTTAATTCTCTGAGATTATCACAGGTTGCTTGTTTAGATTCGAATTATAGTAATCCTTGAGCAGGCCATAGTCCATAGGCATGGCTGTTACTCCGCAGGCTATGAATTTGAATTCTACATTGATTGAATGGACTTGAACTTGGAAGTTCAACTTGAATTGGATGAATGTGTGTGAATGCTTTACTTTCCAACTAGATGAGAGATAGGACTTCAACTCTAGTTGTGTTCTATACTTGGATTGACTGAATTGACATAGGATTGCTACAAGTGGATCCTTGGAAGCCTTAGTACATTATATCTCTGATTTTTTCATTAAGTTACCGTTTTAATTAAATATCCCATTGAAATTGAATTTATTTTATTAAACTGAGTTGCTGGAGTATTTAGGAAGCTGTTACTCTTTCCCTGAGGATCGACCTCGGTCTTACCGAGTTTTATTACTACATCGCAGCCTTACACTTGAGGCGAGCGAACAGTCAACAAAATATTCGCTGCTCAAATCGGTAGGAATATGGAAGTTTATGTTGATGATATGCTCGTGAAAAGCACCGTAGAAGATGATCATATTTCTGATCTTCGAGAAGCCTTCGACCTAATGAGGAAGTATCAAATGAAATTGAACCCAGAAAAATGTGCGTTTGGAGTGTCTGCAGGAAAGTTTCTTGGGTTCATGGTCGGCCAGCGCGGAATCGAGGCAAATCCTGAAAAGATAAAAGCATTGATAGAGATGAAATCCCCCACCACTCTGAAGGACGTCAAGCGTCTGGCTGGTCGCATCGCATCATTGAACAGGTTCATCTCGCGAGCATCTGACAAGTGCTTACCATTCTTCAAACTCCTTCGTGCAACGGCCAAGTCTGATTGGAAATGGACACCACAGTGTGAAGAGGCTTTTCAACAATTGAAGCTATACATGAGCACACCCCCCATTTTATCTAAACTTGTAGCACATGAGCAACTCATTCTTTATCTCTCTGTGTCCACCACGGCCGTTAGCGCCGCTTTAATAAGAGAAGATTCCGGGGTACAAAGGCCCGTTTATTATATCAGTCGAGCAATGGTTGATGCAGAAACTAGGTATTCTGATATGGAGAAGCTGGCCCTGGCTTTAGTTACGGCAGCTCGAAAACTGCGACCATACTTTCAAGCCCACGCTATTTTAGTACCAACGAATCATCCACTGCGGCAAGTCCTTCAAAAGCCTGAGGCTTCCGGACGCTTAACTAAATGGGCAGTCGAGATCAGCGAGCACGATATCTCATTCTGCCCTAGGACCGCGGTAAAGGGCCAGGCCGTGGCTGACTTCATCGCCGAATTCACATACTCTCCTGATGATAATACCATGATCAGCGACCTGCCTCCTTGGTCACTCTTCGTGGACGGGTCGTCGAGGGCCAGTGGCAGTGGAGCGGGCCTGATTTTAGTGGCTCCCGACGGGTCGCATTTCCAATATGCTCTGCGTTTCGATTCTCGTGTCTCAAATAATGAAGCAGAATATGAAGCCCTGATCGTCGGCCTCGAATTAGCCATTGTCCTTGCAATTCAGAATCTGTCAATTCATAGCGACTCTCAGCTCATTGTCAACCAAGTCCTTGGTGAATTCGAGGCCAAAGAAGAAAGGATGGCCTTCTACAAGTCTCGTGTCCTCATCCTGCTCGCAAAACTAAAGACTTATGAAATAATTCATATTCCTCGCGAGAAGAACCAACTTGCCGATTCCCTGGCAAAGCTCGCCTCTGCATCAGAATCTGAGTTATCACATTCGGTCCCCATTGAGCATCGTCAGAACCTAAGTATCGACCACACAATATTCAATCTCTGGCCTGTTTTTGCTTGGTTATTCTTCTTCTTGCTTCGGCCTGACTTAAGCATCGGAGGGCTAACGGCTGGACGCCAGCCACCCTTAGTTGCTTTCTGTCTTCTTTCAGGGCCGGCGGAGGAAAGTATTCGTTGGAGAGAAGGTGAACGTCCGGAGGATCCAGTTACAAAATCTGACGTTAACATCAAAGGACACCTAGATTTCATTCCTAAGGCATCATAGAAGGCCATTGAAGATGTGGGAGGTGGAGAGGAGCGTCGTGGCGCTTTCGTAACTCTTCCAACTAGAGTTTTTATGGTTTTTCTATGCTTTAGTAGTTTTTCTTTTGAGTTTTAGTTTAACCTATTAATAGTTGGCTAAACCTCTTAGTTAGGGCTAAGAGGTGAAGCTTATAGTTGTTTGCAATGCTTAATTCGAATTAGTTCAAGTAATTTTGAGTTTTATGAAGAACACTTCTAGTTCTAGTTTGAAATAAAGTTAGTATTTTTAGTTAATTATCTATCTCTTGTGATTTCTCTTACATGGGATGTTTTTATTACTGAGATTGCTTAATGGGGTGTTTATTGATAGGATTTTGGGTTGTAGAGATCTTAGATCCATTATGATGTGTTGGATGCTAGGGGATCTTACAAACTAAGTTTTCCAAGTGCTTATCTAGAACTAAACTAGAAAAAGTTCTCATCTTTGGGATTAATCTGAGACAGATGTTTATGTGGTGATATTGGTTCAATAAAAGTTCAATTCATGCTTCTAAATCAAGACTAGTGATAAGGCTTGAGGAAGAATCATGAATGTGATCTTAATTGTTTTGTGAAGGATTAGGCTGTGTGATTGAATACCTTAGTGGATGATCCATCTATGTTAGATATTTATGATGACTTGATTACTCTATATTCCAATTGGATAGGGATAGAACTCCGATTCCAATTAAGTGATTGGCTTGAATGGTTTAAATTGGCATTGTAAATGATTATAAGTGGATCATTGGTGCTCGAGTGCATATTTTTCTGATTTAATAAATAGTTTCATGTTCTTAATTTCTATCCATCGATACAAATTTGAATTTAGCCCATCCTAGTTATAAAGTTTAGAATTATTACGACAATCCCTGATGATCGACCTCGGTCTTACCGAGAATTATTATTACATCGTAGCCTTGCACTTGAGGCGAGTGAACAACTACATAACACCAGCGATGCTAAAGAATACCAACAACCATTTGCAAGAGCTCCTGCTACGACAAAGCAAGAAACTCTTACCCCACAGCACCCATGGAGCTAGGCAACACAACTGTCGACAACCTGTATGCCAAGAAACCCGTCAGTTCACAAGTCGGCGTAAGCTCATTCGGATTACAAAACTTATGTTCAAAACATTCCCTCATTGAGGCCTGATTTTCTAACAAGATCTCATATTCTTTATAGTCAATGCTTCAAGGAGAAAAAAGTATCTCATGTCAGAATAAGAGAAGTTAAAAACATGCAAAACGCAAAATAAAAAGAAGGTATTGGAAGAAATGTTACTTCATCCTCTAGCTGAAGTAGATCAACTAGTCGTCGTAATGAATCTTTGTAATATTGTCGAACTGCGATAACTCAGCGAATAGCACCAGACAAGCCTCCGAATGGTAAGCATCCCCAGGACTTTTAAGCCGAGACGAAGACAGCTCTTCATCAGTTGGGATGTATTCCCGATAATATTCTCCTATTACAGATAAGCTAGCCACTATCCAGAGATCCCATAAGGTTATTGTTGGGGCTCAAATTCGTACCCATTGTAGGACAACATCCCGCGGTCCATCAACAACAATTTGAATCAATTTTGAGACCGAAAAAATCCAGAAAATGCTAGTGTAACCCTAACCACTCAGTAGCGACCAAAATCTATAAACAGCATTTCAGAGCAGAATCGAATATGCGGGTCACCGCCAAATGATCCAGAACATCCTAGAACCCTTAGCTTACAAATTTTGAAGTCATGCGGCACGTATCTTTACCTTCGCACCTCGAAATGCGTTTCATCCCTGCTTGGAGCTGACCAAAAAGGGTCTGTAAGCTTACAGCTACCATTTTAGAGTGGAACCGAATGTTTGTACTATGGCCAAATGATCCGGAGCACCCCAAAACCCTTAAATAGCAAGTTTGAAGTCCCTACGAGGTGTATTTCTATGTGCGCGCTCCTCGGAACAACGTTCCTATACGACGAGCTGACCCGAAGGCTCCAAATTAGGAAGTACCAAAATTTGCAACATCTGAACTTCCACACCCCATCCCATTCATTCAGGAGGTCCATCCCAGCCTAGAAGTGGCTTGGTGACAATGACCGCAATCCTACAAAAGGTAGCTGTCCTCTGGAGGTCTCCCGTCGGAGCCTAAAATCCTGAAATATTCTAAGTCTGGGAATTTTCTCTCTCACAAAAGTACAAAAATCCAAAATTTGGGTAAGTAGTGGAAATTTCAAAGAGGGAGATGCACCCAGCCTTCCACCATATGCGCCCGCACCCTATATCCAAAAGAAACCGATTCAGACACTTTCCTGGAAACCGCCCGAAAAATCCGCCGAAAATGGCATGCGCCTGGCTTGAAAACACATGCGCCTGGCCTGAAATGACATGCGCCCGAACCCTTGCACCCAACACTTTCGCCCAGCACATGCACCAGGGAACGCTACAGAAATGCATGCGCCAGGAAATACCCGCCGGGTCGGACCCGAACCCAATTGCACTGCTATAAATAGCTGGTTCTCCTGATGGCATTAAGGCGACATCACCCTCTTCTGACCTCATTTTAAATGTGTATATTCTAACCCCATTTTATCACTAACTATGCTTGAAATACATGATCAAAGACCTAACTAATGCATGGTTTTGTGGTTGTAGGAATGAGAGAGAGAATTCATCAATCGGAGGTTTAGAGACGCTGTTTACAAGCATTGAAGATCAAAAGACCAAGCGCCAAAAGGTGGAAGAAAGAAAGCAAAGGAGAAAAGAAAGAAGTGCAGAAAATAGCACTGAACGACCGGTCGTCCATAGCCTAGGAGGGATCATCTGACCGGTCCAAACACTCAACAGGAGGAACCTGATGCCAAACACTGCTGGACCAATCACAATCGGTCATCCACTGCTCAGACCGGTCTTCCGACCAGTCGAATTGGACCGAGCCCGAGAGGGAAAATTTTCTTCTTTATGACGTGATATGCCATAATCATGCACCGCGACGAGGTTATCCAATCTCAGGACCCTCGAATACCCTAATCAAGCGGTCAGCAGGCCCAGTACTTAGTCATTTTCAGCCCTGGGAAGTGCCCCATCGGCTAAGAAATCGACCTATGCTAAGTAAATTAAAATGTGATCGCACTGTGACCCTCGTGGAGATAATCCACCCCTGTTCAAAGATGATTATCGATGATGTTCACCAAACGCCCTGATTAGACTGCAAACAAGTCCACTACTTAGTCATTTTCAGCCCTGGAAAGTGTCATGTTGGCTCGAAAACTGACTAATGCCAAATGAAATCAATCACTTTCTCAAAGACGCTGAGGCAAAGCTAAAGTGCTCAGGCTATAAAACAACCGAGTTAAAGCATCTACGAGGCGCAGATCCTCATCATTCATTAAAAATTGGCATACGCGGGCATCCATCGGACCCGACACTTAGCTACTTGCAGGCATTAAAAATGACAAATCCATCCCATTGGATTTGAATCCTCAAAGGATCTCAGCTCTATATAGCCTATTCGATCTCAAATAGATCATTGAAAAATATTCAGAAGAAAGAGTGTTCTCGATTCCAAGAAGAAACACATTTACTTTACTGTACAAAGCTCAATTCATCCTGGATAAAGGTCTGAGGCTAAACCTAAGGGATTATGGTTATCACAAGAAACCACAAACAAAATAGTTCTAACAAAGCTTGAAACATCCTGTTATGGATTGCCATTATGAAAAAGACAGTCGATGCCCTACCCATCGACAATGGGTCCGTCGGTTGAGCTGATGAGGCAGTTGTGGAGTGCTTTCCTAAGGTCACCCGTCATAAAAATATGGGTGCGAGTCTTGGGTTATGCTGACCAACATTTCGATGCTCGTGTATTCCAGAGGTCAATGATCCAGAGTTGCACCACTCGATTAAAAACCTCACTCAGGAAGTTACGGAGTGCCTACCTAAGGTCACCCATCATAAAATATGGGTGCGGGCCTTAGGTCGTGCCGACCAATGTTCGATGCTCGTGTATTCCAGAGGCCAACGGCCCAAAGTTGCACCACTCGAATCCTGACAATCCTTCAACCCGGACAATCAAAAAGAAAATAGGACATAGATATCCGACTTGTTTAAGAAACGTGGCTTAGTCCATAACAAGAAAACAAATAGGTCTATACGACCATGAACTCAAGACCATAATCCCCGGCGGATTAGTCTTTTACCTTTTAATCAAGGTGATCAACCATTGATGTAATTAAGGGCTCGTGACCAGTAACACATACTAAAATGTAAAAGATCTCAGAATCTCTGGAATAAAATTCGACTTGCGATATCTCTCTTGTGTACACTTAGTGATTGCTTATGATTGTCTATGAATATCTCTATACTCAGAATTCCCCCCCAGAATAATGAAACACAGGAAAAACTGCTGACGAGCATTTTTTTTCTAGTTTTAACAGTTATGCTCATCTCCCCATACAAAAAGTGGAATGAATTAGTGACAAAAGACCAGTAGTTTAAGAAGCTTCGAATGATTGTTGGATCTCGAAAGAAATGCCCAAAGGTTGCATCAATAGCCTGATATAAGCCGACTTGCTTCAAAACCCTCTCGTGACAGACCAAAATCTCTTTTTCCCACGACTCATAACCAACTCGCCGATTTAGATGGCCTCACGTACAGAAGTTCTTCGTTGCCCACATCATCGTCTTGTCCATATGCTGAAACCTTTACTGAACTGTCTCGAAATAATGGATTGGATAAAGAGCATGAGGATCACTTGGGAGACCTACCCGCTGCTCTCACCCATCGTCAACTAGTAAGGTAGTCAACAACTGCTCAAGAGCAGATGTCCACCTTTTAACGCCAAAGAACTGAAAAGGGCCTTGAACGTTGGATGGCTCGATGCTCGGGAGGGGTCGGTGCCTCATAAGAGATTTTTCATGTGTGATGACTCGATCGTTGTAAGGGTTTACGATGAAGAAACCGCACGTCGTGACGATTTTGTTTCTATCCCAGCCGATTTCATCTGGTCATTCTTCATATTGACAAGCTGTGTCAATCAGTCCGCCTTGTGTCAATCGGTCCGCCTAGAAGACTTCCTCAGCCGGTCGCTTACCTCGACTCCTTCTCTTCCTCTTCTTCTGATCTTCTTAATTATCCTCTTAATGTTGGACGAGCAAACTAGAAGGACCCACCTCGACGACACTCTGAGCACCAATAAGCCAACAATATCAAGTGGACCATTCTTGTTCAGTCCCTTAAGTCGGAGGCTCGGATGCGGTCTTATCCACATAAATACGCAGTAATACCTCATGGGAAAGCTACTTAATACGATCGGAGAAATCCTTCACTTCAGATGAAGGACCAGAAACTTGCGACTCGGAAGCTTCACCAGAAGATCTTGCTGCTGTCACCATGATTCACTGCAACACATATGTTGGGGTCCCAAAAGTCAGTACCCTCTAAAACAAGTCAACTGGGCACGTGCTTCGAGGAAACTCCCTAAAATACCATCCGACACACCCAAATATCCAGACTTGCAAAGGATCCAGTACTTAGCCATTTTCTCCGGCAGGCCCCACGAATCACCGTGATCAAAACCGTCAAGAATCAGGCAGACACCTTCTTTATGAATTATGATAAGCAGTGCATGATGATTCGCCAAGAAGCGGGCCACGCAAGCCCTTCGTTTCGCAAAACCCAATTTTGCAAAACACGAGTACGTCAAGCCACCCATTTATTCAGCCCAACGCACTCTTAAATTCATGAAAATTCGAGAAGTGTTTCAGGATGTATTTCACCTCTGACGCACCCAAAAAACAGCTTGACCCATCCGAAAAATACCTTTGACGCGTCCATAAATTCAGAAAATACGAAACTACAATTTATGGGTGCATTGGACCTTGACGCATCCAAAAAATCGTCCAGCGCATCCATAAAATAGCTCGACGCACCCATCAAAACACTAAGAACCAGCATAGCACTTTTCGGATGCATTGGACACTAACGCACTCAAAAAATAGCTCGACGCACCCAGAAAATCAGCACATTTCAGAATATCATTTTGGGGTGCGTCGGAGCTCCCACGCGCCTATTTGAGGATGCGTCAAAGGCTTTTGGGGGTGTGTCATACGTGGCAACCCCTCATTGGTCCCTGTCCGGTATTTTCGGGTATAAATACCCCTCCCACTGTTCATTTGTACAGATTAAGAGAGAGAGAGAGAGCCATTATCCCCTGAGTATTTGGGATTTACCGTCGGAAACCCTCACCGGAATCCTTCTCCGACTGCCGAAAAACTTTTTCGGTCACCGGAATCCTTTTCCGATCACCGTTATCATTCACCGGGAAATCACTCCGACCAATACCACTGAGGTCCAGGTTATAAAAAATCATAAGTGTAGGCGCGCACCCGAAAATAGTTCGACGCACCTGAAAATTCAACATAATTCGGACTTGTATTTTTAGGGTGTATTGGACTCCCGCGCACCCGAAAATAGCTCGACGCACCCGAAAATTCAACATAATTCATACTTGTATTTTCAGGGTGCATTGGACTCCAACGCACCCGAAAATTGTCCCACGCATCCGTAAATACAACAAAAATCGACAGTTTAATTTAAAGGTGCGTTGGAGCCCACGCACTCATAAATTAAGTCCTACGCACCCAAAAAATCAGCCAATTGTAGAACACGTTTACAGGTGTACCAGACTCAATTTAAAGTATTTTCAAGTTCCGTTTGAGCCTGTTTTGGGTATTTCGAGCGTTCCGGACGCAATGGAACGGTCAAATGGACTTTTCGGGATCTCTAAAGCAGTGGAACTGCGCATTTTTGAGGTTCGACCCGGTTCGATGCATTGAATGAAATGACTTCTCAAAAAGGAGCTGCCAGCATCTAGAACTATGTAAATAGGTCATCATTTATATCTATTGTAAAGATGTGACCCGATTTGGGTTGAAAGCTAGACAAACGGGACTATGGTTATCACAATAAACCATACCACGGAGTTTCAATTCACTACAAAGCAATTCTTATGAACTGCCACAACACAACAGTCGATGCCCTACCCATTCAAACAGCATCCGTTGGTTGGGCTACGCAGGTACACACAACTGCAGATTAGACTTCCCGAGGTCACCTGTCCATACATGATAGGCGCGGGCCCAGAGTCGTCCTTCTCAGTCATATACCCTGATAGTCTCAACCCGAATCTCCGGTCAAAACACGGGATATAGACATCTGGCTAATACAAAGATGGTTCAGTCCATAACAAAATAAATACAGGTCTCTACGACCGCAAACTCTAAGACCATAGTCCCTGCTGACTAGTCTTTTACCTTTTAATCAAGGGCCATCGATCATTCGATGTAATTAAGGGCTCGTGCCAGATCACGGCCTGGAATGTACAAGATCTCAGGATCTCTGGAATAAAATTCGCATTGCGATATCTCTTCTTGTGTACCTTTTGTGAATGCTTGTGACTGTCTATGAATGTTTCTATTACTCAGAACCCCAGAGCAATGAAACACCATATCCAGAAAATGTCCGTCGTGATCCATTTTCTAGTTCTAACAAACTAGCGACTCCATTGGGGATTGAACCCAGAATCTCTGGTTAGCTCTGAGTATAGAAACACTCTAAGATCAATCATTCGTGGACACGAATGTGCACACAGGAGATTTATCGCGAGGCACAATGTTTCAGCGCCCTCGGACGCCAAACTGGCGACTCTCAACGGAAACGTTCTTCCCTTCATCTTTAAGGCAATAGATGGTAAAGTAAAAGGTTTTCGAACCTACAAACTTCCACAACTACACGTATTTGTCTTCTTCTTGCGTATTCCTATTAGTTTATGCACTGTGATCGATGGGTTCACGCTCCCGGCCACATTTATGAACTGTTCTAACGATTTCTTAACACCGCAGAATTAGCAAGATAGTAATGTAGACAGAAGAAATGGCGTGCTCAATGACGAATTCGTGCACCTTTCTTACGGTCGGAGGCTTCAGCTTTCCCCGTTTCACCGCAACCGTAAATCTAAGCTCAGAATGGCAATTGGTTGAGACCCAAAGCCAGAAGAAGGAACAAAAGAAAGCTTACATCGTAGCAGCATATAAGAAGGCGAACGTTGCAAGACCTCGCCCCGTGATCAAGAAACAGCGGCAGCCGAAGCAGGGGCAGAAGATCCCTATCGACGGCCAGGTCATATCAGCCAAACCCGCAGTGCCTAAAATGACAGCCGAGCAGTTTTCGCCATTGTCCAAGGTCGCCCGCACCCCTCGGAAACCTATCAGGCCTGCGCATGTAAAGAAAGTCAAGCCCATGACAACCCTTGAACTGAAGCAGAGATCAGCTCAGAAAATCTCGTTAGCACAAGTGGTGATGGTCCAAGTGGCCGAAGGAGAATAAGAAGGACCGTATGAAGCAGAAGAACTACCCCCATTTCAGGATCAAATCGATAGACTGGTCCAGGCTAACCGTGAGACGAATGATCGGATGAGGGCTATTCAAGAAGCCCTGAACCACCCTGATAGCACAAAATGCCACCAGAAGTATCGCGCCGCTCACCCGTCAGTCGGCAGAAGAATCCCAAGGGGCAGTGGAAGGTCCGGCTGAGCCTGAACCGCCCGTCCAACTCAAGGTCACACCAATAGAGCGCGCACCGCTTTCCGCATCTCACGTATCGCGAGAAGAGTTATCCCAGACGATAGCCCACATGATGCAGCAAGAAAAAGAGAAAGAAAGGAGGGGCAGCTATAAATATCGGGTCCCGTACCCGCCAGAGGTGGAAGAGGTACCATTTTCAGCCAATTTCAGATGCCCAGACTTCGGAAAGTTCGACGGCAAAGGATCGCCGGAAGAGCACATCACCCACTTCTTGACTACGTTAGGAAATTGGTCCGCGGTCCCACAGTATTGCATGCGGCTATTCGGATCTACCCTGACAGGGAAGGCCTTTCAATGGTACATGTCGCTACCGGCCGGCTCTATAAGGACATGGGAGCAAATGCAGGACGCTTTCATCTCAAAATTCTTTGCGATCGAGAGGGAGATCTCGTTAACAGACCTAACAATGGTTAGACAGAGGAATGGTGAACTAGTCGAGAAATTCATTGACCGATGGGGAACTACAGCGGCCCAATGTCGTGAATTACCCAGTGAAGGCGAGCAGATGAAGATGTGCCTAAGGGCTCTAGACCCTATGATCTCGTACGGACTGTCAGGTAACACCTTCAACTCGTTTCGCGAACTAGCGACGAAAGCCCATCTGGTGGAAGAAGCAGCCCATCTGGTAAACTTCAGACCCGAGAGACAGAAGAGAGAGACAGGAAGAGTGGTAGAAACCCACTAGGTCAACAAGAGCAGGGAACAGAAAGACCGAAAACGTCCCGCTGCCGATCATAGGCCGGAGATGAAGACGGCAGTCATACAAGACAAGGGTAAGAGACCCTATGTACCTAAATGCGTATCAATAGCCAAAAGAGAAAGGGCTAATGGCCCATATACATTCGATATGGCCAATCTAGTTCCGATCATGGAACAATTGATAGAGGAAGGCTTAATGCGTCTACCAGAGCCCGTCTGTCCCCATGAAGTTGGACGAGTAAACGATCCCAAATATTGCAAATATCACCAATGTGTCAGCCACAAGATAGAAGATTGCTTCTCCTTGAAAGGAAGGATACAATGGTTGATCAATCAAGGGGTCATCAGCATGAAGGTACCCGAGACAGCAAGGGAGATAGCCAGGGCAATTTCAGCAATCCCAATAAAAGGTGGCACCCACCGAACGACTTCATTCCCTGAACCGAAGGAACCATGGACTCTAGTCAGTAGCAAGAAAAGACTCGAGAACAGACGGAGGCTCGTTAACCGAGGAGGGAACAGGGGGAGGGGAAGGAGAGAAATATTACAGAAACGACCCATGACGAGCTTGGCATATTGCGGAATGGTGTCGTTCGCCAAACAAGCACCATCCGAAGCTACCCCACAAGCGGATGAGGGAGAAGTTAACGCGGTCATCTTACGATCAGGAAAGCAAATGCCTGACTGTACCCCTCCAAGACCAGATGACCCAATGCAAGAAGAAGATGTCCCTGACAGGCCGCAAGAGAGACCTCGCATGCAAAAGTTGAAAGAGAAGGTTGGTGAAGCCACGGCTAGTCGGCCAAGCCCGAGACCAGTAGCGTATGATGTTGTGTCGCACTTACGGAAGGTTCCTGCCCGACTAAGTATATACAATGCTTTATGTCTCTCGAAAGTGTACAGAGAAATGTTAATCAATGCCTTACTTGACAGTGAAGTCAGGGAGGTCATAATGATAGAGATAAAAGAAGAAATGAATAATACAGACAAGTTTTGGGAGGGGTATATGCCAGTGTCACAAGTCATGCATGTCAACCATCCTTCAACAAGCACTTTCTCAGAAGAAGACCGCACAATCGAATTAATAGACCACAATCGCCCGTTGATGGTCACAGGAACAATCAGGGACACCGAGGTTAAAAGGAGCATGTTAGATGATGGGTCTGTCGTGAACATCATGCCATTGAAGACATTACAGAAGCTGGGTTATAAGCAATCGGCACTACGCCCGAGTCTCATGATGATTCAAGGGTTCAATCAAGACAATCAACGCACACTTGGATCAATCACGGTGATGTTAGAGATCGAAGAACTGATGACGAAAGTAACATGTCAGGTGATCGACGCGGTGACAACATACAACCTCCTTTTAAGAAGGCCCTAGCTCCATCAGAATCGCATAATCCCTTCGACGTATCACCAGTGTTTCAAATATAAAAGAGATGGTGTCCAATACAGGATAGCGGCAGATCCGAAGCCATACACGATAGCTAAGTCATTTTTGGCCGATGCAAAATATTACAACCCGTCCGAAAGCGATAGAACCAGCAAGAAGCTTGATGTAATGAAGAAAGGGCGAGGCGCAAAACCTCGAATTGAGAAGTTCGTGCAGAAGAACAAACCTTAGCTCGTTACTCAGGGGAGGTCCCAACATCATTCGAAAAATCAACCTCAGCCGGTCACGAAGAAGTTTTATGTGGTACCTCAACATCTGCGTCAGCCAGGGCAGTCTGTGTTAAAGCTGATCTCAGATCAACACATGAGTGTACTCAAATCCAACTTCAATATGCTGATACACAAGATAGGAAGAACCAAGCCATTTCCAAAAGATATCAAGTTCCACTCAGGGCCAAGTCAGCTAGTACCATCAGAAGAGAGAGAAGAGGGAAGAAGATCTACCCAACCTCGACCGATAAAAGAGAAGAGATATAGCAGAGCCAGCCGGAAGATTATGAGGAATATGGGATTCTTCGGTCAAGGCTCAGACACAAAGAACAGATTACTTGCTCCATTTGAAGAACATAAACAAGTATACAGAAACGGAGAAGGTTTAGGAGCCAAGGCAAGCGTAAACATGGTAACCATTAGCCCAGTAGAAGAAATTCAGTTGCAAGATTCCATCGATGTTATCCAACCAGGTGTCGCACCCGTGCAACTAGAAGACGGCGGACAACCGACGATTGATGAACTTGAAGAGGTGAATCTAGGAACCCTAAAAGAACCTAGGAAACATATTTGAGCAGAAATGTTCCAGAAGATGAAAGGGAGAGATACATACAGTTGTTGAAGGAGACTAAGGACATATTCGCCTGGACGTATTCAGAAATGCCCGGGCTCAGTCCGACAATCGCCATGCACAAGCTAAGCATCATGAAGGAAAGGAAGCCAGTGAAGCAACCTCAACGACGATTCCATCCCGATATTGTACCCAAGATCGAGGAAGAAATCAAGAAGCTGATCCAGGCCGGGTTCGTTCGAGAGGTCAAGTACCCCCGCTGGATTTCAAACATCGTGCCTGTCAAGAAGAAGAGTGGACAGATCCGAGTTTGTGTCGACTTTCGAAATCTTAACGAAGCTTGCCCGAAGGACGATTTTCCTCTGTCGATCCCAGAATTATTGATTGACAGTACAATAGGATATGCAGTAATGTTCTTCATGGACAGGTATTCGGGATATAATCAGATTCGCATGGCCCCGGAAGATGAAGAAGCTTCGGCCTTCCGTACAACTCTCGGCATCTACTGTTATCGCGTAATGCCCTTCGGATTAAAGAACGCAGGGGCAACGTATCAGCGCGCAATGCACGTTATATTCCAAGATATGATGCACGAACACGTTGAATGCTATGTGGATGATTTAGTCGTAAGGTCAGCCGATCACGAACAGCACAGAGAACACTTAAAGCAAGTGTTCCAACGGTTGCACAAGAAGAGTCTCCGTATGAATCCACTAAAATGAGCGTTCGGAGTTGCGTCTGGCAAATTTTTAGGCTTCGTGGTCAGACACAGGGGCATAGAAATTGACCCCGCGAAGATCAAGGCATCATAGAAATGCCTCCTCCGAAGAACCTGAAGCAGTTGAAGAGTTTCCAAGGCCGCGTAGCATATCTGAGGAGATTCATTTCAAACCTGGCTAGTCGTTGTCAGCCGTTCTACCGCCTCAACAAGAAAGATGTTAAGTTTGAATGGGATGTCGCCTGTCAGAAAGCTATTGATTCACTAAAAGAGATGCTTGGGAATTCGCCAGTCCTTGCCGCCCCAATTAAGGGAAAGCCACTGATTCTATACATCGTAGTAGGTGATAACTCACTGGAGGCACTCCTGGCACAGAGGAACGAAGAAGTGAAGGAGAACGCGCTAGATTATTTGAGCCGCATGCTGGTGGGGGCCGAATTCAACTATTCAGCAATTGAAAAGATATGTCTCGCTCTCATTTTCACCGTAAAGAAGCTTAGGCATTACTGCCTCTCGCACCAAATAACATTGATATCCAAGGAGGACCCGATCAAGTTCCTTATGAACTGGCCTATGTTATCCGGACGCTTAACAAAATGGGCCCTTCTCCTCTCTGAATTTGACATTACATACGTCCCGACCCGAGCTATTAAAGGGCAGGCCATTGCGGATTTTCTCGCTGCACATCCGGTCCCGAGCAGCGAAGAAATGGAATGTGATCTCCCAGATGATCAGGTTATGATGATCGGAGAACCACGACTCTGGCAGATTGTTGAGCTCTTAATTGTGCATATTCTAACCCCAATTCATCACTCATTGTGCAAGGTTTGTATGGTTTGTAAGCTAATTCAATGCATGTTTTGTGACTACAGGATTGAGGGTGGACTCTACTCAATTGAAGACATAAAGAGCTCACTTGGGATCATTCTGATGAAGAATGTTTGAGGACCAAAGAAGAAAAGAAAGAAAGAACTAAAGAAGAGAAGAAAGCAGATGAAAGAAAGGAAGAAAATAAGAAGAAAATGAAGCTGACTGGTCGTGACCGGTCGGCCAAGGAAGCCAGACTGGTCAGTGACCGGTTAGCCATGTATGTTGGGCACTACTGAAGAGGACCGACCGGTCATGACCGGTCGGTCATTGTTGCTGGAAAATTACTGAAGAGGTCCGACTGGTCATGACCGGTCGGACATGCTTGCTGGACCAAGGATGAATAGGCCCGACCGGTCACCGGTCGGGCATACTTGCTGGAATGACTCTCTATTGAGGCCGACCGGTCATGACCGGTCGGCCATGCGTATGAACTTAGAAACTTCTAATTTCTTCCCGATTTTCTCTGCGCTGCGTAAGAGTTTCGCAAATTCCCGATTATTCCGACGTTGTGGAGCCTCCAGACTATAAGAGGACACCTAGGGATCGTTCCTAGGGTATCCTAGAAGGGTTCAAGCGAGGTTGGAGGCTGTGGAAGTGAAGATTGGAGTTTCACAACTCCTTTTGGTTTGCTTTGCTGTTTTCATGCTTTTTGTAGTTGTTTCATGTTTCTTTGGATCATGAGCAGCTAAACCTCTTAGCTAGGGCTAAGAGGTGAAGCTTGTAGTGAATCCAAGATGTTTTAATTCGTAGTTAAGTGGTTTTAGTTTGGAATTCATGATTATGAACTAAGGTTTGAAGTTTATACAAGTTTTTAAGTAATTTTTCTTAGTCTTGTGATGACTCATGGATGTTTGGACGAATTACTTATCTTCTTAATTTGTTTGTAACGGTATAGACCTGTATGATCCGAGGAATCGGAGTGCGCTCTAGTACTAAGTTCTTCATAAAGGGACTTCAGGCCAAAGTTCTATTTTAGTTGATTTTCTGGAATATGTAAGGACTGTGCTGGTGATTTGAATCTAGTTCAAATCCTAATCTAGCCTTGTCTTGTGAGAGGACTTGGGGATGGTTATGATTGAGAACTGGACCTATAGAAAAGGGGAATGACCTATGCAAGTGAGCATGCTCAGCTCAGCCTAGAGTGAGTGAATCTTATGCATAGAACTTACATATTACAGACTGTTTGGTTTAACAGTTCTATCATCCGACTAGACAGACAGGAATGTCGGTTCTAGTTGAGAGAATAAGAAACCACAGCGGATTGAACATTAAGGATTGCTACAAGTGGATCCTTGAAACCCTAGTATCCTCTTATAATTACTTACTCTCGATTTAATTCAGCTTTTGTTACTTATATCAACTTTATACATCAATCGGATTAGTAGACTTCAATAGACACTTGTGGATGAATTTGTGAGATCCTACATAGTTCCTGTGGATCGACCTCGGTCTTACCGAGATTATTACTACATCGCAACCCTACACTTGGGGAAGCAAACACAGATGTACTTTGACGGAGCCTCCAGGTCAACAGGGACAGGAGCGGGGGTTATATTTATCAGCCCACAGGGAGATTTGCTGCCCTAATCGTTCACAATCGTGCCAGCTTGCACCAACAACGAAGCAGAATATCAAGCCCTCATCATTGGGCTACAGCTCGCATTAGAGATGCGAATCAAGGCGATACAGATCTATGGTGACTCCAAGCTAGTCATCAGACAGTTGACGACAGAATATGAGGTCCGCAAACCTGAGTTGTCACCTTTCTACCAACTAGCGCAGTCACTATTCGACTAGTTTCGTAACAGTAACATTTCACATATACCAAGGCAGGAGAACGTACAGGCCGACACATTGGCCAGCCTGGCCGCTGCTTTGGCTAACCTTGGAGGCAGCCCACTTCAAGTAACAATCGAAGAAAGAAGGATCCTACCGACAACCGTACTGCGTGGTAGTGAAGCAAGCGTAAACCCCATCTGTTGCTTTGAAATCATTGAAGAAAATGACTGGAAAAGGCCATTCATCGACTACTTGAAATATGGATTCTTACCAGAAGAGCCCAAGATGCGCACGCAGGTCAGAAGGCGCGCTGGGTCATTTATACTACAGAACGACGTCCTTTACAAGCACTCGTGTGAGGGAGTATTGTTACGCTGCTTGGACCAGAATGAAGCATATACTACATTGAAGGAAACCCATGGAGGAGAATGCGGTGCCCACCAAGGAGGCAAGAATCTACATCACCATGTTCGACACATGGGATATTATTGGCCCACGATGACGAAAGATGCGATAGAATTTGTCAAGAAATGTCATCAGTGCCAGATCCATGCAGATATCATACACTCGCCATCGGAAGAGTTGCATCAATCAGTGATGTCCTGGCCTTTTGCAGCCTGGGGCATGGACGTGATTGGACCGATCAGCCCACCCTCTTCCCAAGGGCACCAATACATCTTGGCTGCGACGGATTACTTTTCCAAGTGGGCCGAGGCAGTGGCGCTTAGGAGCGTGAAGGCTAAACATGTCGAAAGTTTCATCCGCCACACCATACTATACCGACATGGTATTCCCAAGAAAATCAACACCGACAATGGAACACCCTTCAAGAACGCTACCATTAACAAGTTGTGCACAATGTTCAAGATCAAGCACTGCTATTCAACACCTTACTATCCTCCCGCAAACGGACTGGCTGAAGCTTTTAACAAGACTATTGTGAAGACTTTAAAGAAGACAGTAGCTGAAAGTAAGAAAGATTGGGACAAGCGTCTGCCCGAAGCATTATGGGCATATCAAACCACACACCGCACAGCCATGCGAGCCACACCCTACTCGTTGGTGTACGGCACGGAGGCGGTGGTCTCGATGGAGATACAGGTTGAGTCATTACGGGTCGCACTTCGCACTACAAGAAAACGGTGTTTTACCGACGAAATTATTACCGACGAAATTGTTTTCGTCGGTAAAAAGCCATTTCCCTGACGAAATGAGGTATTCGTCGGTAAAATACATACCAGCACACCCTTTTACCGATGAAATCATGATTTCATCGGTAAAAAGTTTATTACCGACGAAATTACCCGTCGCTAAAGAAAAAAGTAAGAAATTTAGCTTTTACCGACGAACATTTTCGTCGGTATAAGTCTTTTTTTGGCGACGATTATTGTCTGTCGGTAATAATGTGTGGTATCTGTGTAAGGTAAGGAAGATGACTTTTACCGACGAAATTTTTCGTCGGCAAAAGTCATTTTTACCGACGAAAATGTTCGTCGGTAATAATATTGATGTTTCCCGCCCAAGTGAAAAAGAGGACTTTTACCGACGAAAACTATGCTTTTACCGACGAAAATTTTCGTCGGTAAAAGTCTTTTATTTCACTTACCCGATCGGCCTCCCTCATTTCTCTCCTCTCTCTCACTCTCGCTCTGTTCTCTCTCCTCTCTCTCTCGCGCGCGCTTCCGGCCGGCCCACCCATCTCGGCTCTCCCTCATCTCCGACCGCCGGCCGTCGACGTCACCGGCGGCCCACCGCCTCAGCCGACCACCCCCCCCCCCCCCAGCCGACCAGTGTCGCCGGTCGCCCCTCGCCTCCACTGACCTCCGTGCGCCGCCGCCTCCTCCGGTAAGCCTCTCCCCCTTTCTTCTTGCTCCATTTCCCCTCGCTCCCTCTCTCCTCGTTGTTGATTGTGGGGCCCACTCCCAAAATCCAATGCATGTGGGTCCCACCATCGCTGTCCGTCCAATGCATGTTGGTGGGTCCCACCGTCGCTTTCTATTTGCATGTGGGTCCCACTGTCGCTTTCCATAGTGCATTGCATGTGGGGTCCACCTTAGCTGTCTACAATTTGGTGGGGCCCACTGATTTATTAAATCCCTAATTAGGGATTTCGAAATTAAAATTCCCTAATTAGGGATTTCAAAATTAAAATCCCTAATTAGGGATTTAAAAATTGAAAATCCAAAATTTTGTTTTACAAATTAAAAAAAAATGAAATACGTAATTGTGGGGCCCACCATTGCTGTCCACTGGCTGTGGGGCCCATGTCGCTGTCCACTGGCTGTGGGGCCCATGGTCGCTGTCCACTGGCTGTGGGGCCCACGGTCGCTGTCCACTGCCTGTGGGGCCCACGTCGCTGTCCAGTGCCTGTGGGGCCCACTATCGCTGTCCACTGGCTGTGGGGCCCCCGAAGATGGGAACCGCTGGTGCCAAAAAATGAAGCATATCAAAATCTAAAGTGGACCACAGCACAAGTGTGAACTGAATGTCTATCATTGAAAAATTGTTAGAGGACACAGAAGTTTTGGATCAAGCTGATATTTGTGTTTTCCCTTCATCCATATCCATGTGATCTTATGAACAGGTTGGATGACAAATAATGATCACTGTAGGTCCTGGGAATGGTGGAAATCATTATTCCCACGATTTTCCATGGCATGGTCCACTTGAGATTTGGATATGCTTAAATTTTGGGCTCAACCACTAAAATGAGCTGAAAAAACATAAGGACGGAATAGATAAATCACATACATTCTAGGTGGGCCCAACTGAATTTACTCTACATGATAAGAGCGTGCAGAGTAACTCTGCACGCAATCCGATTCCCATGGTGGGCCCCATACATACTTATTTGTTGAGAAAGTAGCAGTCATTACGTATTTGATTAGACTTGATTCATGGTGTTGATGATTCTGTCATTTTATGTGCTTGTGTATCTGGAATTGATGGAGCAAACCCGGGATGTGCGTTGGAGCTACCCGTGGTTGATTTATGTGGATGTATGTTGTGGATGTATTTGGCTTATTATTAATAGTTATTTTTTGTCCACAAATGGTAGTATAATAGAATCAGTTAGCCCATTTGGAGATTTCTATATTGCCGAGAATAAATAAAGTGTGTTTTGGAGGTATAGAAATCTGCCAAATTGTCCTGTTGGACAGTCCAAGGTTGGATAGATTGGAATGTTATCGTTGTTTGTCATTTACATGCTCTGTCATTAGTTTCGTGCGGTAACTCTCCTATTCTCTCTGGATATGTTTCTTATGTTTAATTCCATTGTCAATTTAATCCACACAATGTGTGGATAGTTGACGTGGAAATTAAATGTAAGATAAATATATCTGGAGAGATAGGGGGAGATGCTGTCGAAATTTAGGCTTGGGCATTTAAATGGAAATAGTGATAGCATTTCAATCTATCCATCCTTGGATGGGCGACTGATTTTATTATATTATCATTTAGTGGCAAATTAGATGACGAACATGATACTTGTGATTAAGAGTAGTTGATTGATGTTGATGTTGAGCGGGGGTCCCTGGAAGGTGGGAACCGCGGTTTAGACCATGATGATGAAGCTGTCCATTTCCTATGGACAGCAATATGGGTGGCCTGACCATTTGGACAGGCCCGTGTTTATGTATTAGCTCGAAATTAATGGAGCAGACCCGGATGTGCGTCGGAGCTATCCGGGTGTTGAGCGGGGGTCCCTGGAAGGTGGGAACCGCTGTTATGACCATGATGATGAAGCTGTCCATTTCCTATGGACAGCAATATGGGTGGCCTGGCCATTTGGACAGGCCCGTGTTTATGTATTAGCTCGAAATTAATGGAGCAGACCCGGATGTGCGTCGGAGCTATCCGGGTGTTGAGCGGGGGTCCCTGGAAGGTGGGAACCGCTGTTATGACCATGATGATGAAGCTGTCCATTTCCTATGGACAGCAATATGGGTGGCCTGGCCATTTGGACAGGCCCGTGTTTATGTATTAGCTCGAAATTAATGGAGCAGACCCGGATGTGCGTCGGAGCTATCCGGGTGTTGAGCGGGGGTCCCTGGAAGGTGGGAACCGCTGTTATGACCATGATGATGAAGCTGTCCATTTCCTATGGACAGCAATATGGGTGGCCTGGCCATTTGGACAGGCCCGTGTTTATGTATTAGCTCGAAATTAATGGAGCAGACCCGGATGTGCGTCGGAGCTATCCGGTTGTTGAGCGGGGGTCCCTAGAAGGTGGGAACCGCTGTTATGACCATGATGATGAAGCTGTCCATTTCCTATGGACAGCAATATGGGTGGCCTGGCCATTTGGACAGGCCCGTGTTTATGTATTAGCTCGAAATTAATGGAGCAGACCCGGATGTGCGTCGAAGCTATCCGGTTGTTGAGCGGGGGTCCCTGGAAGGTGGGAACCGCTGTTATGACCATGATGAAGCTGTCCATTTCCTATAACTAAAACCTGAAACCATAAACCTAAAACTAAAACCTATAAGCTATACCTAAACCGAAACCTAAACTCAATTCATCTAACTCTTAACCGGGGCCCTATAAGCTACGAAAATGCGTCCCTAAACCCGATCCCGAACCTGCAAATCCAAACCTATGCCCTAAACCTAATCTCATGTCACCTAACCTAAACCTACACCTATTCCTAAATCCATTCACCTAACCTAAACCTAGACCCAAACACGAGAACCAAACCCGAAACCCGATCCCGAACCCGCAAATCCAAACCTACGCCCTAAACCTAATCCTAAACTCATGTCATCTAACCTAAACCTACACCTATTCCTAAATCCATTCACCTAACCTGAACCTTGACCCAAACACGAAAATGCGACCCTAAACCCGATCCCGAACCCGCAAATACAAACCTATGCCCTAAACCAAATCCTAAACTCAAATCGACTAAACTAAACCTACACCTATTCCTAAATCCATTCACCTAACCTAAACTTAGACCCAAACACGAAAATGCGACCCTAAACCCGATCCCGTACCCAAAAATCTCAACCTATGCCTAAACCTAATCCTAAACTCAAATCTCCTATACTAAACCTACACCTATTCCTAAATCCATTCACCTAACCTAAACTTAGACCCAAACATGAAAATGCGACCCTAAACCCGATCCCGTACCCAAAAATCTCAACCTATGCCTAAACCTAATCCTAAACTCAAATCTCCTATACTAAACCTACACCTATTCCTAAGTCCATTCACCTAACCTAAACTTAGACCCAAACACGAAAATGCGACCCTAAACCCGATCCCGAACCCGCAAATCCAAACCTATGCCCTAAACCTAATCCTAAACTCAAATCTCCTAAACTAAACCTACACCTATTCCTAAATCCATTCACCTAACCTAAACTTAGACCCAAACACGAAAATGCGACCCTAAACCCGATCCCGTACCCAAAAATCTCAACCTATGCCTAAACCTAATCCTAAACTCAAATCTCCTAAACTAAACCTACACCTATTCCTAAATCCATTCACCTAACCTAAACTTAGACCCAAACACGAAAATGCGACCCTAAACCCGATCCCGTACCCAAAAATCTCAACCTATGCCTAAACCTAATCCTAAACTCAAATCTCCTATACTAAACCTACACCTATTCCTAAATCCATTCACCTAACCTAAACTTAGACCCAAACATGAAAATGCGACCCTAAACCCGATCCCGTACCCAAAAATCTCAACCTATGCCTAAACCTAATCCTAAACTCAAATCTCCTATACTAAACCTACACCTATTCCTAAATCCATTCACCTAACCTAAACTTAGACCCGAACACGAAAATGCGACCCTAAACCCGATCCCGTACCCGACTATCTCAACGTATGCCTAAACCTAATCCTAAACTCAAATTACCTAAACTAAACCTACACCTATTCCTAAATCCATTCGCCTAACCTAAACTTTAACCCAAACACGAAAACCTAACCCGAAACCCGATCCCGAACCCGAAAATCTCAACCTATACCTAAGCCTAATCCTATATTCAAATCACTTAAACTAAACCTACACCTATTCCTAAATCCATTCACCTAACCTAAACTTAGACCCAAACACGAAAATGCGACCCTAAACCCGATCCCGTACCCAAAAATCTCAACCTATGCCTAAACCTAATCCTAAACTCAAATCTCCTATACTAAACCTACACCTATTCCTAAATCCATTCACCTAACCTAAACTTAGACCCAAACACGAAAATGCGACCCTAAACCCGATCCCGTACCCAAAAATCTCAACCTATGCCTAAACCTAATCCTAAACTCAAATCTCCTAAACTAAACCTACACCTATTCCTAAATCCATTCACCTAACCTAAACTTAGACCCAAACATGAAAACCTAACCCGAAATCCAATCCCGTACCCGACTATCTCAACCTATGCCTAAACCTAATCCTAAACTCAAATTACCTAAACTAAACCTACACCTATTCCTAAATCCATTCGCCTAACCTAAACTTTAACCCAAACACGAAAACCTAACCCGAAACCCGATCCCGAACCCGAAAATCTCAACCTATACCTAAGCCTAATCCTATATTCAAATCACTTAAACTAAACCTACACCTATTCCTAAATCCATTCACCTAACCTAAACTTAGACCCAAACACGAAAATGCGACCCTCAACCCGATCCCGTACCCAAAAATCTCAACCTATGCCTAAACCTAATCCTAAACTCAAATCTCCTATACTAAACCTACACCTATTCCTAAATCCATTCACCTAACCTAAACTTAGACCCAAACACGAAAATGCGACCCTAAACCCGATCCCGTACCCAAAAATCTCAACCTATGCCTAAACCTAATCCTAAACTCAAATCTCCTAAACTAAACCTACACCTATTCCTAAATCCATTCACCTAACCTAAACTTAGACCCAAACGTGAAAACCTAACCCGAAATCCAATCCCGTACCCGACTATCTCAACCTATGCCTAAACCTAATCCTAAACTCAAATTACCTAAACTAAACCTACACCTATTCCTAAATCCATTCGCCTAACCTAAACTTTAACCCAAACACGAAAACCTAACCCGAAACCCGATCCCGAACCCGAAAATCTCAACCTATACCTAAGCCTAATCCTATATTCAAATCACTTAAACTAAACCTACACCTATTCCTAAATCCATTCGCCTAACCTAAACTTTAACCCAACACGAAAACCTAACCCGAAACCCGATCCCGAACCCAAAAATCTCAACTTATACCTAAGCCTAATCCTATATTCAAATCACTTAAACTAAACCTACACCTATTCCTGAATCCATTCACTTAACATAAACCTAGACCCAAATATGAAAACCTAACCCGAAATCCAATCCCGAACCCGAAAATCTCAACCTATGACTAAACCTAATCCTAAACTCATGTCACTTAAACTAAACCTGACTCTAATCTTTGCATTGTAGATATGGATAAGAGTTGGATGCAAGCTAAGAATCGGTTTGGCCCAGAGTATAAAGAAGGTGTTAAGGAGTTCATGGAATTTGCAAGAGATCGGGCAGATTCAGGTAATAGAATTAGGTGTCCATGCCGAAAATGCAAGAACATGATTCACAAGACATTGGACAAAGTGGAAGATGATTTGTTCATAGTTGGGATTGACCAGGGTTACACTTGGTGGATTCATCATGGTGAAGACTTCCACCAAAGAGTTGAGGCCACTGAAGTCCTTGCTGACCCAATTGTGCGTAATGATGAGGATGAAGATATTGACGATATGTAAGATATCATTGGGGATGTGTTAAGGGGAACAATTGCGGATACTGATTTTGCAGCGACAAGTACTAGCCAGGATATTCCTCCTATGGGTGATGCCGAATCAGAAAAGTTTAGTAGGTTGTTGAGGGATGCGCAACGTCCACTCTATCCGGGGTGTTGGAACTTCTCCAAGTTGAATTTTCTTACAAGGTTACTTCATTTAAAGACAATAAATCGTTGGAGTAACAAATCGTTCGACATGTTACTTGGCTTGTTGAAAGAAGTATTACCTGAAGGTGAGACATTACCTAAGTCTCATTACGAGGCAAAATCGTTAATGCGAGACTTGGGCCTTAGTTACATCCTCATACATGCATGTATAAATGATTGTGTATTGTATTGGAAAGAACATGAAAATGTTGAGGAGTGTCCACAATGTGGAGAGTCTAGGTGGAAATATGACGAAGCTAAGCGTAAGAAAATTCCACAAAAGGTGTTAAGGTACTTTCCATTGAAACCCAGATTACAAAGATTGTTTACGTCAAGCAAGACGGCTGAAGATATGAGGTGGCATAAGGAGAAACGCCTTCATGATGATAATACATTGAGGCATCCCGCTGACTCTGAAGCCTGGCAACATTTTGATAAGCAATATGACTGGTTTGCAGAGGATTCTCGCAATGTTCGGCTAGGTCTTGCAAGTGATGGTTTTAATCCATTTGGTAATATGAGTAGCTCGTAAGTATGTGGCCAGTGATACTTATGCCCTACAATTTACCTCCTTGGTTGTGTATGAAGGAATCATTTTTTATGATGTCGTTGCTTATTCCTGGACCCAAGTCACCGGGGAATGACATTGATGTGTATCTCCGACCGTTAGTAGATGAGTTAAACGAGTTGTGGAGTCAAGGTGTCCAGACGTATGACACTTTTGCAGAACAGACGTTTCGATTGCACGCAGCGGTTTTGTGGACAATAAATGACTTCCCTGCATATGGAAATTTGTCTGGGTGGAGCACGAAGGGAAAGTTGGCTTGTCCTACATGTAGTACTGAGACTTGTTCATTGTCATTGAAGCATGGTAAGAAAACGTGTTATATGGGCCATCGTCGCTTCCTTCCGAGGGATCATAATTGGCGCAGGAAGACAGTAATCTTTGATGGCAAACAAGATCATAGGCCACCACCGAAAGAACTATCTGCAGAAGATGTGTTACAACAGCTGAGTAACATTGAAGAAGTTAGATTTGGTAAGGCACCGCACTTGAAGAAGAGAAAACGTACAGTATTGGAGTACAACTGGAGAAAGAAGAGCATTTTTTTTGAGTTGCCTTATTGGAGTCATCTGAAATTACGACACAACTTGGATGTCATGCATATTGAGAAGAATATATGTGACAATGTCTTTGGAACATTGATGAACATAGAGAAGAAAACAAAAGACAGTTTTAAGGCTCGATTGGATCTACAAGCAATGGGTTTAAGGAAAGAGTTGCACTTGCAACCACATGGAAATTCATATACTATACCAGCAGCATGCTACACATTAACAAAACTAGAGAAAAAACGTGTATGTGAATGGTTGAACAAGGTGAAATTTCCAGACTGGTATGCATCGAATATCTCTCGGCGCGTCAACATTACGGACTGTAAGGTAACAGGAATGAAAAGTCATGACTGTCACGTCCTTCTTCAACGCCTACTACCGGTTGCGATTCGTGGATTCCTCAACAAGGATGTCAGTGCTACGCTGATTGAGTTGGGGATATTCTTTAAGGATTTGTGTTCGAAATCTTTAAATGTAGAGGTTATTAAACGACTGGAGAAGGATATTGTCGTAATCCTTTGCAAACTTGAAAGAATTTTTCCACCTGCGTTTTTCGATGTCATGGTACACCTAGCAATTCACTTACCGCACGAAGCGAAGCTTGCAGGCCCAGTACAATATCGTTGGATGTATCCGATCGAAAGGTGATAGAACAATGATCATAATTTTTTTTTCATTCCATAAACTACGTATATCCATGTTTTCATGTCTTAAACATATTGATTTTGTGTACAGATACCTTCACACATTAAAACAATATGTGAGGAATAAGGCACGTCCAGAGGGATCCATTGGTGAGGCGTACATTGATAATGAGTGCCTGACATTTTGCTCCATGTATCTTCGTGGCATAGAAACTAGATTCAACCGAGAAGATCGTAATGCCGATGCAGGGCAGGAGCATGAACAAGGACTCATATCTGTATTCGCACATAACGTCCGTCCTTTAGGATCGCCGACGTTTCAGGATATGGACCCTCGGGATCTTGCGAAGGTGCGGTGGTATGTGTTGCATAACTGTGAAGAAATAGAGTCGTACTTGGAGTAAGTCTTCGCACATAATTATTGTATATCTACAGACAGTTTTAATCTCAAAATTTCTTGCTTACAACGTACCAATTGTGTATAGCGAACACATCGAGGAGATGAAGTCCCAATACCCTACAAATTATGATCGAATGCATCAGGATTTGTTTCCAGAATGGTTTGCAAAACGTGTAAGCTTAATTTACCTTCTATCTCACCACACTTACAATATTGTTGTATTGCACAATATTTACACGTAATTTTAAATGCCTAAACGTACATTTATATTCTGTACGTGATGATAGATGAAGATGTTGCGCGCTAGCAACTCTGCGGATGCATCTGATGCGCTCTACTCACTGGCGTGTGGCCCTGATAGACGTGTATCTAGATATACAGGTTGTATTGTAAACGGGATTCGGTTCCACACTGAGGAGCGTGAGAAATATAGGACCACACAAAATAGTGGTGTGGTTGTGAAGGGAACACATGAGGAGGTCGAAATTGATTTTTATGGCGTTTTGACGGATATTATTGAGCTGAGTTATTGTATGAGAAAGCGGGTGTACTTATTTAAATGCAATTGGTGGGACATTGGAAATAAAAAGTTGGGAATACAGACTGATAATTACTTCACGAGCGTAAATTTATCTCGGAAGTGGTTTAAAGATGACCCATTTATCATAGCCGGCCAAGCCGAACAAGTATTCTACCTCGCTGACACCAAGTTAGGCGACTCTTGGCACGTGGTGCAGAAAATAAAGCCCAGGAACATATTTGACGTTCCCGAAGTAGACGTTGAAGATAATGATGAAGGGAGTAATAGAACGTCGTCAGTTGAACAAGCATACCAAGAAGACATGCCATCTTGGGATAGAGGGAATGATCCAAATGTTGATATTGATGTGGTGCAATTGAATAGAGATAATGTGCCACCTGATCATGTTGATGCCTCAATCATAAATGACATTGTTAGAGATGATAGCGCTTTCATCGATGACAACGTTGCAGACGATGAAGAGGAAATTCTGATCAACGATAGTGATGGTGAAGAAGAAAGAGTCCTAAGCGATAATGATTCAGACGACGATTATTAAATGTATACAAGATTTACATGTAATTTTTCAATTCGATTAATTTGATTATTACATGTATATATGTTTTACAAGTCATGATTTTTTTCCTGAATTGACTTGTTGATAATCTACATTTACAGTTAAGTCACTTTTTGATCATGTCCTCCACAAACTGGAGCGTAGCGGAAGCACGCAGCATACTTCATCAGCTGTTGCGGATGGACTTTCCGGCCCTATATTCTTCTGGTAGGGCCAGAGAGATACCCGGTCTGGTCGAGAAATGTAGGGAGGAAGACGATGACTCAGATGAAAGATTATACAATCTCAAAGAAATTTCGGACCTGATTGAGGAATATAATCGCTGAAAACTTCGTATGGAAGATGCGACATTATCACTTGCACATCTGAATGGAGTCCCGAGAGATCAGATTTCTCCTATTGTGACTGGCATGTTGGCTATAACAATGTCGAGTGCTTCATACAGCATCGAATATACATCTGCAGCGTACGATAACTTACGCAGGGAGTATTTTGGATAGTTGATCCGAAGTTGATTTGTATTACAATGAGATATATGTATTTAATATAGAATGACAATGTGTAATGGATTTTTCAACTTTTATATTTTGTTTACGGTTTTATTATATTCTGTTTACGGTTTTATTATATTCTGCTTGCATTATAGTGTAATGGTCTAATCATATTTTTATCATTTCTCTAAGCATAAGCACAAATTCACTCTGCAATGATGTTCATAAACTTGCATTGACATTGTTTAAATTTATAAGTTTGTATTTCAGATATATTCAGTCATGGCACCAGGTGGGAGATCAGGTCGTTCGCGCACTGGATCTACCCCTTCCACCCGTGATGCGACGCAGACAGCATCGACGTCGCACGGTGCATCACAGTCATCTGATCCTTCGGTTCAGCATACACCGGGCACTGCATGTAAGTCTAGACATTTATTTAGTGATTTCTGTTTATATTGTTACTTACATATATCTTTTCGCAGCAGCATCTTCTACCAGCCGACGAGGACGTGGACCCACGCGTGGGTTAGTTTTAGAGCGACTTACGCGTGAGGGTAGGGTGGCAGTAGAGTTCCCACAGGACTGCCTTAGACCTGTTGGGGACAGTGCCAGATTGTTTACGTCTGAGGTCGGTGTCCTATGCCGATCTCTGATCCCCGCCACCACCCCCCGTTGGACTGACGTGACAGATGATGTGCGACAGCTCATCCGTCAGCGCCTTCAGGTAAAGTTTAGTAAATTGAAATTTTCTTTTGTGAAAGTTCATTTACGGTTAAGTCCTATTGTTAATAAGTTTATTCCCTTAATTTATTATTTACGAAACTGCAGGATAAATTTGAATTCGATTTGAATGTTCCCTACATTTCTCATGCCGTCGACGACATGATTAGGGAGCGGTTCAAGGAGTACCGCGGAGAGTTGCACCAGCGGTACAAGCGGTGCAGGACACACGATGAGGCCGTACAGTCTGCATCGCCACACGTTAGTACAGACGACTGGCGGATACTCTGCAAGAGATTTTTGTCGGAGGCTTTTCAGGTAATATTTACATGTACGATATCTTACGGTAACAATTAAATTCGTAATTAATTTCGCAATTAATAGAAATGTATTTTGTATAATGTGTTCAGAAGAGGAGCAGAATAAATTCTGCGAACAGGAAAAAGTTACAAGTGAACCACGTAGCTGGTTCAAAGTCATTTGTACGACATCGTTACGACATGGTAAGAAATTATTGATGATTATTAAGTTAATATATTATTTTGATTGGCATTTATTATAAGTCTTTTTTCCTTTCGATTGCGCAGCGGGATTCCGTCACCGGCCAGGAGCCTGGACCAGTAGACCTCTACAGAGGGACTCACTGTCGGCAGGCGACGGGATCTTGGGTTCATCCTAGAGCCAGTGAGCATTGGGTAAAAATCTTTACTTTGTTAAATTTAATTGCGCATTGATTGATAATAATGTCATTCATGTCATTTTTTATGAAATTTCATATCTTTTCATTACAGGCGGCGATGGACACCATACGCAGTCAGCCCACTCCCGATGGTAGTCAGCGGAGTGAGCCAGAAATCCTGAGCGAGGTGCTTGGCACCCGTTCTGGATATGTGCGTGGGCTTGGCCATGGTGCTAAGCTCATGGCACAAACTAGAGCTGGCTCCAGCCGATCCGTAGCTGGTGAGAGCGCTCAACGCCAAGCTGACATCGCAGAGAGAGAGGTTCAGCAGCTACGGGTCGTCTTCGATGGGATTCGGGAGCAACTGGAGAGGCAGAGGGAGGAGGAGGAGAGGCGACGGGAGGAGCAGGAGAGGAGGATCGAGGAGTTGCGGCAGGAGCATGAGCGACGGATGCAGGAGATGTTTCAGGCTCTCGCTGCACGCCTTGGCGCCGATGCCCCGCCACCTCCCCCACCTCCGCCTTCATCTTCCTGATTATTTTTTTTTAATATACGACTTTTAACTTGTATATATTTGTGTGTGGATGAATATTGTTTGTTTGTGGATGTGGAATGGATTATTTGTGTATGGATGATGTACTTTTTGTTTGTTTGTATGTTTGTGGATGTGAGTAGGATTCAAAATGTATAGGTTTTTTTACAGGTGTATATCAGAAATTTTCCTGAATTTTTGAAAACAAATGGAACCGAGAAAGGAAAAACTTTTACCGACGAAATATTTCATCGGTAAAAGAAAGCAAAAACTTTTACCGACGGAATATTTCGTCGGTAAAAAGCTCTGAGATGCTTTTACCGACGAATTATTCCGTCGGTAAAAGTTTTATCATGTTTTTACCTACGCATTATTTCGTCGGTAAAAAGTTTTTCCTTTCTTTTACCGACGAAATATTTCGTCGGTAAAAGTTTTAACGTGTTTTTACCTACGCATTATTTCGTCGGTAAAAGTTTTTTCACCGACGTATCATTTTCAATCCCGACAAAATTCATATGTTTGGCCGACGAATAATTTCGTCGGTAATGGTTAATTATTACCTACGAAAAAATTATTTCGTCGGTAAAAACCTTTACCGACGGCCTTTCTGCGACGATGTTAGCGGCGAAAAATTTCGTCGGGAAAAACATTTCCTGACGAAATTTTACTGATTACCGACGAAATCATTCGTCGGTAAAAATGGAATTTTTTGTAGTGTCGCCATTCCCTAACAATCGAGCACAATGCCGAGATCAGAATGACCGAGTTAGATGATCTAAATGAAAAGAGACTGGTCGCTCAGCAAAGGCTCGAAATGTATCAGAAACAAATCTCAGCCTCATACGATAAACGAGTTCGCGGTAGGTCATTCAAAAGAGGCGACCTGGTGCTAATGATGAAATGCCCGATGCTAGCTCAAGGCCCGAAAAGTAAATTCGACCCAAAGTGGGATCCAGTGTGCATCGTCGATGAAGTATACTCCAATGCAGCTTATCAAGTGATCGATTGCAAGGGGCAAGGCATCAGCTCGTTGGTGAATGGCCGATTTTTGAAAAGATATTATACTTGACATAGAATACTACTGTGATTTGTAAACACCCCGTTAGAGGGAAAGTGTAATAGACAAACATAAAAAGAAATGATATCATGTGGCAATCAATGTTTACAATTATAGATATCAATCATTTATTCCGTGTGTTTACACGGGCATCAGGAAATTCATTGAAACCCGAGACGTATCAGGCATCGCCACCCCGCCCGATCCGAGGTTATCAAGAATCGGAATGAAAAGATGAACCTTAAGATCAAGGCTCGGTCACACCCAGTCTGCATAAATATAGGTTTGAGTCCTGACAGGGGGTCATTCATTCCAAAATAATCTACGTTATATTCAAATCCAAACTCAAATGAAAGAAGCATCAAGTAGATAAAACACATAGCACGATCACATGAATAGTATACATATCATTACAACATTATCGTCACAACGTATCTCCACAAATTACAGAATGAAACAATCACAAAGCTTAACCGCTCAAATTTCTTAAACATTGTTCTAGCAAATGAATTACAGACTCCTGGGTTGCCCTCTGTGATGCCTCCGCTGCGGCTAAGACCTGTGCAGGATCGGGAACGCTTTGAAGGAACTCTCTCAATTTCGCGACCTGATTTCGTATAGTATTACGTTTGGCCTCGCGCTTTTCGACAGATAATTACAGACAAGCTTTCTGATTGCCAAATTTTGAGAGATGAGGTGAACAACGGAGTGCTCAGCTTGCAGCCGTGCTATCTCATTGTATATATCTGCAGCCGATCCATGGCTCCCTGATGCCTGACAGTGGCAGCTTGCCAGTCCCGCCTCATCGTGGCTATGTCTGCCTCGCACAACTCGAGCTTCGGCAGGAGGGACTGCAAATGACCGCGCCTCTCCTCAACAAAAGGATCGACTCTGAAATGTCTCGCCTTGCTGAGTTGTGCCATGCCTTCCCTAAACGAGACTACATGGTTGATCATCAAGGAGACGTCAATCCCAAGCCAGGCAGCATTGCATTCAAGCGCTTGCAGCCCTTCATCCAAAATGGACCATTCATCCATATTCTTCAGAGAGGCGGCGATGTTCGTTAAAAGACTCTTCAAAAGGTCCGCCTTCACCTTTGACTGTCCTCGGAGAGAAGAAATGAATGCCTCGGGCAAGGCGACAAGGACTAAAGCATGAGCAGGAACGGTTGCTGATAAAAGAAATGGTAAAGTCAGTATGAAAAGGCCTCAGTAAGGAAAAAGATAGTCGAAATGATGAAGACAAGTAATATACTGGTGGCTTCAGGAATGTCAACAGCAGGCGCGTTAGTCGAGGCAGTAGGCGTAGGCAATACTGGGGCAGGTTCAGCAATCCCCTCAGTCGACGGCTCAGGTAGTTCCGGAGAAGATAGCACTACGACCTCAAGAATGTTGGTGTCAGACGTTGGCATGGCAACAGGAAGGGGTTCCGCAACAGGTTCAACTGACGACAGTACAACAATAGGAGGATTTTTCGTGGCACGTTCCGATACACTTGTTCCTATACCAAAAACTTCAACCCCATGGGAAGCCTCCCCGATAGGTTCAGCTAATGACGGTCCAACGATGGGAACAACTTCCACAATAGGCTCAGATGATGATGGTTCGACAGACGGAGATGCTTCCAAGGTAAGTTTAGGTACACTCGATTCAGCGACAGAAATCGGAGCGCCCCGAGAAGCTAAATCAACATCCCTAACCCCAATATCTCCAGCACGGGAAAGGGTCGGGGAAGGCACAACCTCCACCGCGGAAATGGTTGTCATTTCATGAACAGGACCTTGGTCATCTACAGCTTCAGTCATGGGGATATCGGAGATAAGAACAGTATCAGTGGGCACCTCGTCATCCAAGTCCATGAAAATAGCTCCAACATCCGCCTCAGGGACAAGCTTGTCATATATCGGTTCATCATCATTGCCTTCTCCAGTATGACGATCCCAGCTCAAATTCTCCTGAAGGCTCAGCTCACCATCTTCCCTGACTGCACCCACGTCACCGATCGGAGTGCCACCAACAGCCTCAGAAAGTCATTTCTGTAATCTCTCTTCATCATACCTCTTACACATCTCGGCAATGTTCTTCCCTCCATCAACTACCGAAGTACGATGATCAGTTTTCACCCGAGGACCAGTCCGCTCAAGTGGCATCTCATCATCACCACCATCATCATCACCATCGTCTCCACCATCATCACCACCATTATCCCCGTCATCTCCACCACCAGCACCACCATCACCACCCTCACTGCCATTGTTATCATCACCGTCCCCATCATTTTGATCGTGGTTACCCTTGGGAGCATCACCTCCCTGATGCACCTTATCAATAGGCCCGAGAGATGGGAACTCTGGCCCCTCCTGCACGATACTCCTTTCCCCGTAGGCAACCCAACCTTTCAGGGTATGCTCAGGCTTCTCGTGATCAATTATCACATTCAACGAAGTCATTAACCTCTGAGTACCCGGCACAGCGGGCTGATGAAGATGCTCTGCCACGTACCCTAATCTATCGGCGAGAGCTGGGCTAACGATCGGAGGCGTAACAAAGACGGGGTCAGTAACATGATGACCATTCCGGATCAGCGTATACTGATGAGCCCACTCATCCACCCGAAAGAGGCACCAGTGACACTCTTCGTACCAGGGATGGCAAAAGAGCAACCGATCCCAGTTAACAGAAGCTGCCGCCACATCCATTTTCAATGGATAGGCCCGATACCATATGCCCGCTGCTCACGAGTCACCGGCTCCAATGTTGCAGGTACTCCTTGATCATATCCAAATTAACGAGCGAAACGGTTGGGGTAGTACGGCTCTCTCTAGAACTCCAACCCTTCACGTAAAGGAAGCGAGGATGGGCGGATGGCTATCAGGAATGAGCGTTCATTGTGGTCTATGCTGTCATTGTCTGTGCACAATATAGAATCTTTGCTCCGGGTGCCCGAAAAGTGGAAAAAGTGGACATCGTCGTATCTAGCAATTCTTTCCTTGACGGTGTTCAAGTTTTGCCCTACCATCTTCCACTTTTGAAAAAAGTATAACGAGACCACCCCTCGCTGAATATAATCCCCGGATTCGATACCATATACCTAGGGGAAATAAACTCCGAGCCATCCGGACAGGAAATGCCATCTGCAGTAAGCCGAATTCATACCGAAGGCAGCACGGTCCTTATTACTGATAACGTAACCAAAAGCCCGATAAAGAGAACACAATACAGCAGGAGCTATTGCATAACAGTGGCCATTAGCCAAGGCCCCTGCGACGGCAAAACAAGATACCCTCACACTGTCGGCCTGTTTTGAGCTCGGCAAGACCACACAACTCAACCAATACGCCAAGAAGCCGGCCAGCTCACAGGTCGGGGATAACTCGTTAGGACGGGGGACGTTTTCCTTCATTCGATTCTCTAAAAAGGCCTTATCCCCGCGGTCTTCGTCATAAGCCGCATAGTCCAGACTGAAATGAAGAAAACAAAGCATTAACGGAAGAGAGAAAGACGGAACAAAATAATGACGTACAGCTCACAGTTAAGTGCTTACTCTAAGCCATGGCTGAAATAAACCAACCAGTCTTCAAAAGGAAGTTTATCCTTGAAAGCCCAGAATTGCGGAAGCTCTGCAAATAGCTCGTAACAAGCCGGGGAAAAGAAGCCCTCATTCACTCCTTTCTTTTTTCAAGACAGTTCCTCGTCGCTCGGAACCCATTCTTCATATATTCTCTCGCGAATCGGGAGATCGGCAATGCGATTCAAGTCCCATAGTGAGATGCTCATCTCTCCATAGGGCAAGTGAAAGGTATTGGAGATAGAACACCAGTGGTTCAGAAACCCCTTGTAGACCCACGGTTCGTGGCAAAAGTAACTCGAGGTCGCCGCAATGGCCTTAAAGAGGCCCACCGCTTTCAAGGCCTCCCTATGACGTTTCAGAATTCGGTTCGCCCACGCCTCATATCCGGGATGAGCGATCAGATGACCCCGGGTCTGGAATGGACCCGATAACCAGATTTCTGTATCTCCCAAGTGATGAAACCTTTGCCGAAGGGTCTCGAAGTAGTGCGTAGGGAAGGGCCGATGGGGGTCCTGATTCGGCTCTAAAAATATCATAATCTTTGGGTCCAAGATAGCCTGACGTCTGCCATTCTCAGACAGAGAACAGTTGAGGAACGGCGCAGGGGTAGATGTCCATGTCTCCACGCTAAAAAAGGAATTTGCGCAACTGTTAATGTCAAATTTTGTAACAGGATCCTCCGGACGTTCACCTTCTCTCCGACAGGGATCTTCTCCGCCAAACCTGAAAGAAGATAGAAAGCAACTAAGGGTGGCTGGGGTCCAGCCGTTAGCCCTCTGATGTGTAAGTCAGGCCAAAGCAAGAAGAAGAGTAGCCAGGCAAAACGGGACCGAGATTGAATATTGTGTATACCTTTCCCTTAATGGAGTCGTCCCTTTATATAGATCTGAAGCGGTTCAATCTGTTACGCAAGATATCGAGATCCCGCTGATCTCGTGTACGATACTGAGATCTTGCTGACTTCGTGGGATAAGATCCTCATCTTTGGAGACGAGATCCAACCCAATGACTTATTTCGGCAATCAAATCCCTTGATGGCAATCCCTTGAGATCCAGAACCACCAGAGAAGATAAGCCCAAAAACCGACCTATAAGGGCTGCCGGTAGGCGTAGTAATAGCGCTGATCGCTCATGTAGAGCTGGAAACCGTAGTTGGAGTCATAGCCAGCGAAAAGGAAGGAGACGCCGACAAGACGGAAACCACCGAACTGGGTGTAGCTCTGCCTGGCATCGCAGAGGGATTGGACAAGCTGCTCGACGGGAATCAGGTGCTGGTACTGAAGGTTAAGAGGTGTAACCGCAGAAAAGCTGTTCGCATGTTGGAACCTGGTCGCGAGTCCAAGTGCTCGCTCATTTTGACGTAACACCTTTCAACGACTTGTGAGAAGGTCTGCTCGTTGTTCAGGAAGGGAATCTTTGCTTCGCTTTATCTGACCATCGACTAGGGGAGCTCGAAGCCTTGCGAATAGGTGCTCCGTATTTATCCATCCTACGACTCTCGAGCTTATGATCTCGAGAGTCGAATGGGCATCCCGCACTTACCCGATCAGCGACTCTCGATTAGATGATCTCGAGAGTCTGATGGGTACTTCCGTACTTTCCCGATCTGCGACTCTCGATCAGATGATCTCGCGGGTCGAATGGGCGCCCGTGTACAATCTTTAATAGCTGAGCTGGTCTCCATTATTTTGTCTATAACAGATGCCCCCAAGTCCTTGCCGCCAAGAATTTTTTAAGGGAAGGACTTAGCTCACTATCACACGTAACCGCCCGCTGCCTTCATCGAGAACGGAACCTCACATGATGGGCTGGAATTAATGAGCGCCAGCTTTCCGCAGCCTTTCCGCGGACAGAAAATGAAGGGGCGCTCGCCACGTGTTTGAGGAGTTAATGGGCGTGCCTGCTCGAGTGCTGTGCCGAAGGAGGGACTGCCACGTGCCATCAGATGCGGCGGAATGATTGCCTATAAATATACGGAGTTCGCCATTTCTCTGGTTTTCTACAGAAGCTCTTCGAAAGGAATTTTTCTGCAGTCAAATCTTTTCTCAGTCTCCTTCCTCCGGCGCTCCTTCTTTTCCTTTCTTTCTTTTCTGGGTATAGGCTTCGGTTCTCTTCTTTTTCATTATCTTCTTAAAAACTCCATGGCTGGGAACTCTGACGAGACCACCGTTCCTCTAGGAGATGCCACTCCGGAATCCTCTGCTTCTAGCAGTGCGAGGGTTCCAGCAGGGAGATATACAGCTGCCGGATATCCTTCTGTTCTATCGGAGGACCGGCTGGCTGAGTTATGGGAGAGATACCTGATCCCCGACTCAGTCGCTCTCCGTTTGCCCGGAGATGGAGAGACACCAGACTCCCCCCCTAGGATGTGTAGCTTTTTACGAGTACCAGCTCATCCTGGGGGTACGCCTCCCCCTCCATCCTTTTATACGCGATGTTCTCCGGTGTTACAAGATTGCCCCCGGGCAACTCATCGTGAACGGATGGAGGGTAGTTCTAGGCTCCTTTGCCCTCTGGGCTCAGGCCGGCAACGGGGAGCTCACGACGGAGGAATTCCTCCGTATGTTCCGTCTAAAAAAGGCTCCCTCCAGCGAAGGCTGGTATTATTTATGTTACTGGCACCGGGATAACTTCGTGCTGGGGAAACCCTCCTCGAATTATCCCGGCTGGAGGAAACGGTGGTTCTACGCTTCCGGGAACTGGGAGTCTGCTTCCTCCAGAGGTCCAGGGGTTACCCGTTTTTTCTGCGAAGGTAGGAACAATCCCGCATTGTGCAGTTGGTTCTCCAGTTAAGATTTTAAAGTTTTTACTTCATTCTTTGACCTCTGTTTGTGCTCGCAGGTATCCTTACCTTGAGAAAACCAAATCTGAAGGGAGGAATCAACGAGAAGATTGTCAAGGTGTACAAGGTGCCTGTTGGAGATAGGCACATCGAGGCTTGCTTGTCTCCTTCGCGACTTGCAACAGCGGGCCTAATATCCAGAAGAGAGGTTGAGATGACGAAGGCCGGAGAGAAGAGGGGTCTGCTGCCCCAACTAAAGGGCATAAGCTCCAAGAGGCAGAAGAGAACACCTGCCGAACCATCTCAATCATCCATCCGCACGGGTAGCGATCAGCCTGCCCCTCCCGCGAGCATGGCGGGGGCCCCGGCTGGGCCCACTATTCCCTCACTGGTGGTCGCACCTGGACCGCCAGTGATTAACATTGCGGACAATTCCCCGGATGGGGCGGGGTCCGGCTGCCCCCCAGCTGAAGAGGCTCGAGAGCAGGTAGAGCCTCAAGAGCTGGCTCCTGCTCGCGAACTGATCCCTGCTGCCGAGCAGGGACCTTCTCGCGAGTCGATGCCTCCACCTCGCGAGCAGGCCGGGTTGGTCGTTGCCCAACCGTAAGGGAGCGGGACGTATTCTATTCCCCGCCACCTCCATCCAGTATGTAAATTTTTATTTGAGAACATCCCTCCTCATGCCTTCGGCTCTCTTCCTGAGCCAAGCCCTGAAAACCTTTTCCTCGAAGCGGGGGTGAGGATGGTTCAGGTAAGACCTTGTCAAGACCTGTTTCAATCTGTTATTATGTTCCAGAATTCTCTCACATTTTTCATCACTTTACAGGGCTTGGATCTTATCCTGCGAACGAGGCGTGATATCGTTGCCGCCCGTCGCACGATAGATGAGGCTGAGGGGAAGAGGACTACCTTGGAGAAGGCAGTTCAAGGAAGAGATCAGCTGCTCAAGGCCCGTGAGGCGGTGATCGCGAAGAGAGATGAGGAGAAGAAGATCCTCATCGAGAAAATTCAAGTCCTGACTGACAGGTATCAGGCCTTGGACTCAGACTTCGTGAAGCTCACGGGTTTGAAGGAGAAGGCTGAGAGAGAGAGGGAGATCTTCCGCCAAGACAAGATCTCGTTGGAGGAGCAGTTCGCGGAGGCCAGGTCGCAGCTCAAAGAGGCCTACGACAACCTGACCAAGGAGCGCTCCGCTCTTGCACAGCTCAAGGACGACTCGATCCACTGGGACGAGGAGAAAGTCGCCCTTGTAAAAATGCTCTCGGAGGAAGGTCCTCGGGCAATTTTTGAGTTCCGAACTTCGCAGCTATATGACGACGAAAGATACGAGTCATATGATGCTGGTCGCGACTTTGCGCTAAGAGTAGAGCAACGAATGATCCCATCCTTTGATATGGGGGAATTTGGTCGAGTCGCGACCATCATAGCTGCAGAAGAGCAAGCTGCTGCTGAGAACGAGGTGACTGAAGCCACGCAAGCTGAAAGGGCTCCAGAAATGGGCCCTGAAGTCGAGAGCACGGCTACTCCAAGAGATTGATCTTTTTGTTTTCCTCTCTTGTACTCGCGAGCAGAAATTTTGTAAATATTTTATCATCAATGGAAATATTTCTTTTTTGGAAGTGTTGTTTTTCTTGTTTACTCTTTCCCTTTCATGCAATGAATGCCTTCTCGTTCTTGTTTTACTTTCTTTTCGTGCACTGAATGCCCTCCTGTTGCAATGAGTTATGCTCAACCCGGGGGGTCGTAGCGACCATGCCCTCGTGGAGATAGACTGATCTATCGATTGAGAGAATGTGCTCAATCCGGGGGGTCGTAGCGACCAAACCCTCGTGGAGATAGACTGATCTATCGATTGAGACTCCAAGTTTGCCTCTAGGTTTACCAAGGGTATGAAGGTCATCCAAAAAATGGAAATGCGACCATCCTGGGTGAATTTAACCCTACCAAAGGTAGGCGATTGGCCAAGGGATTGTATGCATCCTCTTCAGGGCTATTCAGATCCAAACTAATGGAGTAGAGACCAAAAGATATCTTTCGCTTTATTCATAAAAAGTTGTTTATGAACTACATCAAATCTAGGGGTAGTATCGTAGCAAATGCTCCACGTGCCAAGGGCGACGTACGGGCTTCCCTTGCATGTCTTCAAGATAATAAGTACCGGGTCGCACAATCCTAATAACCCGATATGGGCCTTCCTAATTTGGATCCAACGAACGAGCGGGAACTCCAAGTTTTTGCCTCAGGACCAAATCTACGGGCTGGAAGGATCTAGGCCGAACCCTAGCATTTCGATAACGAGCAATACGTTGTTGATATGCTGCCACTCGTACTTGGGAAGCATTTCTTTGCTCCTCCAAGAGATCGAGATGAAGCCGGAGGTTTTCCTGATTACTCGCGGGGTCATACTGCTCGATCCGATATGAGGGCACTTGAATCTCCACTGGTACCACTGCGTCGACACCAAAAGCTAAGGAGAAAGGGGTTTCTCCTGTTGATGTACAAGCCGTGGTTCTATACGCCCATAATACTTTCGGCAGAAGTTCTGGCGACACTCCTTTACATTCCCCTAGCTTGGTCTTTAAATGGTGCTTGATGATCTTATTCACTGCCTCGACCTGCCCATTCGCCTGAGGATGATATGGAGAAGTGCGGAGATTACGTATCTTCCATTTTTCACAAAATTCATCAAAAGCTGCGTTGTCGAACTGTGTCCCGTTATCGGTAATTATAGTGTGAGGAAGTCCGAAACGGCATATAATATTTCTCCATACAAACTTAGTAGTCTGTTTCTCAGTAATCTTGGCTAATGGTTCTGCCTCGGCCCATTTGGTGAAATAATCAACTGCCACGATCGCGAACCTATTTTGTCCCTTTCCCATGGGTAAGGGGCCGATGATATCGACCCCCCATTGAGCAAAAGGCCAAGGGCTATCAACTGGGGTCATCCGCTCGGATGGTACATGAGGTATAGGTAAATATCGTTGACACTTGTCACATTTCTTAGAAAACTCAATTGCATCTGCTTTCATAGTGGGCCAATAATATCCTTGCCTCATCGCTTTATATGCTAGGGATCGTCCCCTGGGATGGTTACCACATGCCCCCTGGTGTACTTCATCTAGAACACGAAGTGCTTCTTCTGGATGAAGACACCTTAAATAAGGCAAGGAAATGCTTTTGCGCAACAATATTTCGTCCTGTAAAGTATACCTGGCAGCCCGGAGATGAATTTGCCTTGCAGCTTTCTTGTCCTCTGGTAGATGTCTGTCTCTGAGATAAAGGATGATAGGATCCATCCAGCATGGAGATGATTGTACAGATATTACATGCTCGAGAGTCGCTTGGTCGATACTCAGGTTCTGACGATGCTCGATGGGGATCGAATGTGATAACTCATATTCTAGTGCAGAAGCGAGCTTTGCCAAGGAATCAGCAAGTTGGTTCTTCTCGCGAGAAATATGAATTATTTCATAAGTCTTCAGTTTTGCGAGTAGGATGAGGACACGAGACTTGTAGAAGGCCATCCTTTCTTCTTTGGTCTCGAATTCACCAAGGACTTGGTTAACAATGAGCTGGGAGTCGCTATGAATTAACAGATTCTGAACTACAAGGACAATGGCCAGTTCGAGGCCAACGATCAGGGCCTCATATTCTGCTTCATTATTTGAGACGCGAGATTCGAAACGCAGAGCATATTGAAAATGTGACCCGTCGGGAGCCACTAAAATCAGGCCCGCTCTGCTACCAGTAACCCGCGACGACCCGTCCACGAAGAGTGACCAAGGAGGCTGGTCGCTGGTCATGGTATTATCATCAGGAGAGTACGCGAATTCGGCGATGAAATCAGCCACGGCCTGGCCCTTTACCGCAGTCCTAGGGCAGAATGAGATATCATATTCGCTGATCTCGACTGCCCATTTAGTCAAGCGTCCGGAAGCCTCAGGTCTCTGAAGGACTTGCCGTAGCGGATGATTTGTTGGTACTAGAATAGCGTGGGCTTGAAAGTATGGTCGCAGTTTTCGAGCTGCCATGACTAAGGCCAGGGCTAGCTTTTCCATATCAGAATACCGAGTTTCTGCATCAACCATTGCTCGACTAACATAATAAACGGGCCTTTGCACCCCGGAATCCTCTCTTATTAATGCGGCGCTAATGGCCGTAGCGGACACAGATAAATAAAGAATGAGTTGCTCGTGTGCTATAGGTTTAGATAAAATGGGGGGTGTGCTCATGTATAGCTTCAATTGTTGAAAAGCCTCTTCACACTGTGGTGTCCATTTCCAATCAGACTTGGCCGTTGCATGAAGGAGTTTGAAGAATGGTAAGCACTTGTCAGATGCTCGCGAGATGAACCTATTCAATGATGCGATGCGACCAGCCAGACGCTGGACGTCTTTTAGAGTGGTGGGGGATTTCATCTCTACCAATGCTTTTATCTTTTCGGAATTTGCTTCGATTCCGCGCTGGCCGACCATGAACCCAAGAAACTTTCCTGCAGACACTCCAAACGCACATTTTTCTGGGTTCAATTTCATTTGATACTTCCTCATTAGGTCGAAGGCTTCTCGAAGATCAGAAATATGATCATCTTCTACGGTGCTTTTCACGAGCATATCATCAACATAAACTTCCATATTCCTACCGATTTGAGCAGCGAATATTTTGTTGACGAGACGTTGATAAGTGGCTCCTGCATTTTTAAGACCAAACGGCATTACCTGGTAGCAATATAATCCTCGATCCGTGATGAAGGCAGTATGCTGGCTATCGGGTGGATGCATCATAATCTGGTTGTAACCAGAGTAAGCATCCATAAAACTGAGCAGAGCGTGTCCAGCTGTTGAATCGACCAGCTGGTCTATCCGTGGTGTTGGAAAACTATCTTTGGGGCATGCTTTGTTCAGATCTGAATAATCGATGCACATTCTCCACTTGCCATTAGCTTTTCGGACGAGAACTACGTTCGCGACCCACTCTGGGTAGTCGACTTCTTTTATGAAATTGACCGTAAGTAGCTTCTCGACTTCAGCTTTGATCGCCATTTGCCTTTCTGCAGTGAAGGCACGTCGACGCTGGTGTACGGGTTTGTGCTTTGGGTCAATATTGAGACGATGTGCGATGACACTGGGGTCGATGCTTGGCATATTTTTTTGAGACCAAGCGAACACGTCCTGATATTCGGTAAGGAAAAGGACCAGACCTTCACGATGGACGCTGGTTAAAGATGATCCAATGTGTACGACTCTGGACAAGTCGTCTTTGGCTAAGTGAATCGCCACTGTATCTTCCCCTGGAGTTCCCGATTTAAGAGCACTTTCTCTCGGATCCAACGAGGTGTTGGAGGGTAAGTTGGGTGGACCTGGTGCTATCTCCATGACGGGTATTGCTTGAGCCTTCTTTCGATCTTGGAGGGCAATCTGGTAGCAAGACCGTGCCTCCTATTGACTTCCTCGCACGACCCCGATGCCATTCAGGGTAGGAAATTTGACACACAGATACGAAGGGTGCAAGGCGGCCCTGACCTTAGTAAGAGACGGCCGCCCCAAAATGGCGTTATACGCTGATTTTCGGTCCACTACGAGGAAGTTTATGAAGACGGTGGTCTTCGCTGGACTTTCTCCGAAAGTAACTGGGAGATCGATGCTTCCTTCAGGCGTCACTACCTCACCTCCGAAGCCGACGAGGGGGGTCGATACTGGCTTGAGAAGGCTTCTGGCAAGTGCCATTTTGTTGAAAGCCTCCAAGTATAGAATATCAGCTGAGCTACCTGTATCCACCATAATTCGATGAGTCAAATAATTCGATACCTTCAATGTGACTATGATGGAGTCTTCGTGAGGGAAGTGAATTCCCTTTGCATCTTTGAGAGTGAAGGAAATTGGAGGATGGCTGGTTTTTTACGAGCTAGACGTCTCTTCCAGCCAATAGATTTGCTGGGGTTCTCTGGATGCCTTTCGGGCGTATGCTTTTCTTGAAGCTTGAGAGTCACCCCCGCAAGCTGGTCCTCCAACGATGGTGCGGATTTCTCCCGTGGGCTCAGCGTCCTCTTGGTCAGTTTGATGATGAGGTGGTTCATTTTGGCGAGATGAGGTCTTCGCCCTTTCTGGTGATTGATTTTTACGAGCAACATAATCCTGGAGATGGCCTTTTCGAATAAGGGCTTCGATATGGTCTCGTAGAGAGATGCAGTCCTGGGTCCTATGCCCGTGATCTTTGTGGAAGTAACAGAACTTGCTCTTGTCTCTCTTCTCGGGATCGGATTTGATCTTTGCAGGCCACTTTACATATGGCTTGTGTTTAATCTCCATTAGAACCTTTTCATGAGACCGATTAAGAGGAGTGTAGTTATGATATTTACCGGAGTAAGGCTTCTTAGGAGAACGATCGCGTTGATCACGACGATATTTTTTATCTGCAGAAGAGGTTCCCTCTAGCTTGCGTTTCTTACCCTGTACCCCATGGCGTGTCAATGTGACTTCTTCTGCATTGATGTACTTCTGAGCTTTGGCTTGGAATTCTGCCATAGTTTTTGGTGGGCTTTTATCCAAGGCAAACCTGAATTTCTCGCTCGTTATGCCTGCTACGAGAGCTGCGAGCCCTTTTTCCTCAGTGTAACCTTCAGTTTGAACGGCTTCAGCGGTGAATCGTACTGTGAACTCTTTTATCGTTTCCCCATGCTGCTGTTTTAGATTCATTAGATGGGAAGCTGGCTTCTTGACGCGGATGCTTCCCATGAATTGAGAAAGGAATATCTCTGATAACTGAGAAAAGGAGCTGATGGAACGAGGCTTTAATCCTCGGAACCATGTACGAGCTGCCTCCTTCAATGTTAGGGAAAAAGCCCTACACATGATTTCTGAACCATGTCCCTCCAACTCCATGAGGGACCTGTATGTTTCCAGATGTTCAAGAGGGTCGCCAATACCTGTGTACGGGGTGATAACAGGCGTTCGATACTTTCTGGGTAACGGGGCTTCCATCACTTCGCTGGTGAAGGGGGACTCGGATTGATGTATCGCCGCCATGACTGCAGATGGCCGATTTGCCTGGTATCGCTGTTCCATGACATCAAAACGATCATGGATTCTTTTGAGATCTCCTTCCCATGGTAGGGTATAGCTTGATGTTTCGGCGGTGGAGCCCTGCAGTTGAGGTTGTCGAGACGAACTAGAATGTATAGAATGTGGAGACGGCACAGGGAGATGGCTGCCAAGTGGTGGGACCTGTGGTTCGTCCATAGAATGTCTAGATGCCACTGGTATGGGCTGCGGTGGTAACCCTTCGGAGGCTTGCCTCTGCGGTTCGGGGAAATGTTGATCAAGACGATTTAACAGCGCCTGAACTCCGGCGTTTAGAGTTAGGAGAGTGTTTCCGAGGAAACGTAGGACATCGTCTTGATTTCCAGAGGCCTCCAATAATGGATTTGTTGATGGCATATCCGGGGCTCCTTGAGGGATATTGGTCGACGTGGGTGGAAGAGCAGGTACGGATTCCGTCTCATCGGGCGGAGGTGGTGCCTGCCTTGAAGTCGAAGGATGAACAGCCTTTTTAGGAGGCATCGCGGAAGGATTTTGATCGGTAGAACGATTGATTTTGATGATCAAGTCGTTCCCACAGACGGCGCCAAACTGTTAATGTCAAATTTTGTAACAGGATCCTCCGGACGTTCAACTTCTCTCCGACAGGGGTCTTCTCCGCCAAACCTGAAAGAAGACAGAAAGCAACTAAGGGTGGCTGGGGTCCAGCCGTTAGCCCTCCGATGCTTAAGTCAGGCCAAAGCAAGAAGAAGAGTAGCCAGGCAAAACGGGACCGAGATTGAATATTGTGTGTACCTTTCCCTTAATGGAGTCGTCCCTTTATATAGATCTGAAGCGGTTCAATCTGTTATGCAAGATATCGAGATCCCGCTGATCTCGTGTACGATACTGAGATCTTGCTGACTTCGTGGGATAAGATCCTCATCTTTGGAGACGAGATCCAACCCAATGACTTATTTCGGCAATCAAATCCCTTGATGGCAATCCCTTGAGATCCAGAACCACCAGAGAAGATAAGCCCAAAAACCGACCTATATGGGCTGCCGGTAGGCGTAGTAATAGCGCTGATCGCTCATGTAGAGCTGGAATCCGTAGTTGGAGTCATAGCCAGCGAAAAGGAAGGAGACGCCGACAAGACGGAAACCACTGAACTGGGTGTAGCTCTGCCTGGCATCGCAGAGGGATTGGACAAGCTGCTCGACGGGAATCAGGTGCTGGTACTGAAGGTTAAGAGGTGTAACCGCAGAAAAGCTGTTCGCATGTTGGAACCTGGTCGCGAGTCCAAGTGCTCGCTCATTTTGACGTAACACCTTTCAACGACTTGTGAGAAGGTCTGCTCGCTGTTCAGGAAGGGAATCTTTGCTTCGCTTTATCTGACCATCGACTAGGGGAGCTCGAAGCCTTGCGAATAGGTGCTCCGTATTTATCCATCCTACGACTCTCGAGCTTATGATCTCGAGAGTCGAATGGGCATCCCGCACTTACCCGATCAGTGACTCTCGATCAGATGATCTCGAGAGTCTGATGGGTACTTCCGTACTTTCCCGATCTGCGACTCTCGATCAGATGATCTCGCGGGTCGAATGGGAGCCCATGTACAATCTTTAATAGCTGAGCTGGTCTCCATTATTTTGTCTATAACAGCAACATACGTCTGAAGGCTCAATACTGGGAAGAGAGCGGTGCCGTTGGAAACTTCTGGTGGACCTAATGTACCCTCGCGTATAAGGGTTCTAAACGGCAAGAGGAGAAGTGACTAGCTTCACAGTTGACCAAACGATCTTCATTTTATCGGACTTGGACCTGGTCTGCTTCTCCAGGTATACCTGCTTCGCGCCCTTGCCGGCCCTCTTTGGACGACCGCTCCTGGCAGATTGGGCAGGGGCCAACGGACTCGCTCACCTTCTTCGGAACCTGTTGTCCCGTCGCTTCGGAAACCCCGCAAAGGAGCAAACCAGGCGTCCCATTATTCCAGTGTACCCCTGTCTAGAGGGGGTGGCACAACCCGATCACAGAGAATCTTCTTTTGCATGTCCTTGGACAGCGTCAGTATGTGTTCATAGAAGTTGAAAGTTTCAGGAGGCAGGAACCACTGGGGGTTCTGATCAGACAGGCGAATAACGTTCTTCAAAGCCGCCCGTTTGCGCTTTGATGGAGTCAGTGGAGGACCTGAAGGACCAGCCTCAGAAGGGTCACTAGCCATCATGATCTGCGACGGCACACGAAAAGCTTAGATATAGCTCAAAGCAAGAGAAAATGCACACAAAAGAAATCGACATTCTCAAACTTCAAGAGAATGCAAAGCAGCAGTCAAGGGAGGCACAAGCACTAATAAACGAATCAAGGTCACAGTGAAATACGTCCGAACTAATAAAGAAGGAAATAACACGACAGCATTCACAACCACCACATCATCATCACGTACAAACAAGAACGGATAAAAGAAAGAGAAAAATGATATAATCATGATTCATTAACTAAGACAGGCCCAAATGTTCGGACTGTCATATCAATTGTTTAAATGTCAAAATTAAAGTTTGTCACAAGATGACACAAAATTGGGGGGTTCCTCCCCCATGGCCAGAGCAACATTTCAATTCTGCAGCAGTGGAAGAATTTGAGCCTTCAATTCATCCACTTTCGCTGGACCCAGGGCTTCCTTAGAGATCAGGTCCATTAAGTAGGAGATGCATTGCTGCACAAAATCGAAGTTCAGATATTCGGAGTTGGCCCAGTTCTTCAAGATAGAGATGTCAATCGCGAGTCTATCATGTTCTCTCAAGGCCTCTCTGATCATTCTCCAGATTCTGGCGCGACGATCTAAAAACTCAGCCTCCGCCAGCGGGACCGCTCAAACAAGGAATCGACTATTCTTCCTCTTCTCCTTCTTTAAGTAGTGAAGAAGGCTCAGCAAAGCCAAGAAAGAATCAGCGAAGGGAGGCTCCGCTACCTCAAGGAACGCCAGCTCTTCTGGGAAGGAGGAGTTGCCAATGAAATCAAGAATGGCTTCTCTGTGCTCATAAAAAATGGAGGCCATAAGTGAAACATTCCGGATAGCCTGTAGTATGGGACGAGAATCTACACCAAGTTTGGATAAAGCCTCGGACACCTCATCATACTAAACATGGAGGGATGACCAAGCTTCCAGACGATTGAGGGAGTTAAAGAGCCGTTGTAAGTAGTCATGAGCCGCGCGTAAGGAGGCACGAGTTACAACCATTGTCTGCTGGAAAAACAAGACTAACAACCCGATTTGAGAACCGCGGCAATTCGATAAAAAAGAGTAAAGAAAGGAAGCATATGAAGATTATTTACATCAGATCCAAAGTCAATGGAGGCATGCGCAGGTACGTCTAAACTCTATCTAAATCAATCATTATAATTCCTAGAAAATGCCATTTTTGGCCAGGCATAGCCCAAAATTTAATGTATATGAGACCCGACACATCTTCCGGATAACAATGAATGCACATGAGAATTTAAGATAGAAGTGCGGGACCCCATATCCTTTAAAGTAACGATCCCTGTCACCACGAGAATAGCTTTGCCCACCCAAAATGTGGATATGATGGGCAGTGTTGGGCCAAATTTACACATGAAAGAGCCCCAGAAACAAGAAAATTCCAAGTCCTGGAAATTGGGTGCGTCGGACCCAACGCACCCCCAAAATAATCTAAAATTTTACAAAAAGATACAAAGTTGAATATCTGGGTGCGCCAGGCCCAACGCACCCCCAAATACCAAAAACGTTATGACTGAATATCTAGGTGCGTCGGACCCAACGCACCCTAGAACATTAATATTGGTCTAAGTCCAACACATAGGTGCGTCACGCCCGACGCACCTCGAAATTCGGTCATTTTCACCAAGTACAATATTTGGGTGCGTCAAGCGTGGCGCACCCTTAAAATTTAAGGGTTTCCCCCAACTTACGACGAAGGATGCATTAAGCCCAACGCACCCTTAAAATCCTAAAATTCAACCAAGTTAGAATACTTGGGTGTGTTGAACGCAACGCACCCTTAAAATTGAGAATTCCACGAAGTCATTATTTGGGTGCGTCACGCTTGACGCACCCCACAAATCCAAATATCTGAAATAAAAGGGTGTGCTTGACCTTTTTGGGGTGCGTTGGCGACAATAAAAGGGTGCGCTTGACCTTTTTGGGGTGCGTTGGCGACAATAAAAGGGTGCGCTTGACCTTTTTTGGGTGCGTCGGTGAATATTTGGGTGCGTCGGCGAATATTTGGATGCGTCAGAGGCAGAGCGAATGCACAGTAAAAACAAGGAATGAACGAAAATCAGGCTATCTTATCTACTTATAGTGTGGACCCGAAAATCCGATGCGTTGCGTTGAACGGTCGTCGGTCCATCGCAACGCACCGGAGGGGCATTTGTTGGGGTCCCAAAAGTCAGTACCCTCTAAAACAAGTCAACTGGGCACATGCTTTGAGGAAACTTCCCAAAATACCATCCGACGCACCCAAATATCCAGACTTGCAAAGGATCCAGTACTTAGCCATTTTCTCCGGCGAGCCCCACGAATCTGTTAGTGCACTTTTCCGTGGCATACTAGTGCACCTTGTTTGTCAATCACTTACGTCAGTGAGTCTAGTGTCGGTTGAGCCCAATGAAGACGAAGACCGAAGACTCAAGACGGACCGGCTGCATCAAGGAAGAAGATTCAGATAAAAGTGATGCCTTGGTGCCTTAACCTTGACCAAAACCCAACCCCTTTGCTTCTTTGATGACCTTGACCATATTAAGGATCATTTCGTCATCATAGATTGGCCCTAGGTGTCCAAATTGAACACCCAAACCTTGGCCAAAATGGAAAGGCTGAAGTATGAGAAGTTCAGCAAAATGCTGAGCTGAACCAGGCTGGTCCGACCGGTCAAGACCGGTCGGCCAGACCAACAGCACTTGCTGTAATGAAAGAGGCTGGGCAGCCGACCGATCAAGACCGGTCGGCCAGCTATGTCCAGCAGCCTTGCTGTATGCTGCAATGGGCAGCCGACCGGTCAAGACCGGTCGGCCTTCACATATCAGGGGAGTTCAGCAGGCATTGCCGACCGGTCTTGACTGGTCGGCCTGAAGATCTCGAGCGTCCAGCAAGCAGTACCGACCGGTCAAGACCGGTCGGCCTGGATCATCAGGACTGTCCAGCAAGGTGTGTCGACCGGTCTTGACCGGTCGGCCTGTATATCTTTGATAGCCTTCAACAAGGGGATCCGACCGGTCGGGACCGGTCGGGACAGGTCGGCCAGAGCCGTTTTCTGCCCGTTTTATGACCGTTGGAGCTCTCCTTTCTTACATATAGAGCTCGATTTTTGGGGCATTGTATGAGCCATTTTTGAGGAGTGAAGCCACCATTGTAGGAGACCATTTGAGGCTCATTCCCAACCTATGCAAGGCATCTTCCTTGTGCTTTAACACAAGATTAGAGCATTCCAAGCTCATGAAGAAGATGACCTTCATCCCCTCTTGATCTCTAGAGTTTGGTAGCTTCTTGATTGGCAAATCCTTGTCCAAAACTCTAAGATGAGATCGTTGTAGGAAAGAGACTCTAGGCAACCCATTCTCATTAGTTGTAGAGTTCTCAAACCTATCATCCTAGCACCTTGGGCATCTCAAAGGCATTGCATGCAAGGTGTTTGATCAAGTGTGGCTGAGGCATTGGCGACGCAACGGCAACACGATCGTGGGAGCAAGGGAAGCTGATTGAAGCACGGGAGAGCAGAGATCAAGCTACCCAATCCAGCGCTAAACAAGGGGCTCATCCGACAAGTAGGTTGTCTTTATTGAGAGTCCATTTAGAGTTTGTTTGTCGAACTCGACCTAGGGACGTTAACCGTTCGTTGGCCCGTTAGCCGGGCCTAAACTAAGTCTCCAAGGGGGAGCCTCCGACACGGGAGCAAACGTGCGTTGGGTTGAGAGTTAGCCTATGTCTAAAACTCCGGTTATGGTTGAGAGGTGAACCAGTAAAACCTCCGTGTAAAGGTTGAGAGGTGAACCTCATTTAAAACCTCTGATAGTGAATGCCGGTGTGCTCAAAGGGGTTGAGTACTTGAACCGGGAGTGGAGTAGAAAAGTAGTCGAACCACTATACATCCTTGTGTTTGTGATTGTTCTTAAGCACATTTATATCTTAGCATTGTTAGTTTAATTGTTTAATTATGAATGCTTGATAGGAATGTATACTAGGCACTTATTAGGCTCATCCACACACAAGATGTACCTTCACTAGTTGTGTAGACTTGAGCTCATTGATCCACTCTCATAAGTCTACACAAGTTGCATAGGTTAGGATCTTGATTAGTTGAATCTTTTATTTACCTATGCATGTTTTAGACTAGGATTGCTTATTGTTTAACTTTATGCTAGTCTTGTGATTGGACCCACTTTGGCTTGGAAGCCTAAGTGTTATTGCTTACTTTGTTCTATTTGATAAAATATGTTAGTAGGCGAAAAGATTTTGAAAAGGTCCTAATCCCCCCCCTCTAGGTCCTTAGACATATCTCCGAGTATCTCCACAAGTGGTAAAACCGCAATTTCAGAATCACCATGATCAAAACCGTCCAGAATCAGGCAAACACCTTCTTTATGAATTATGATAAGCAATGCATAACGATTCGCCAAGAAGCGGGCCCCGCAAGCCCTTCGTTTCGAAAACCCAATTTTGCAAAACACGAGTAAGTCAAGCGCACCCATTTATTCAGCCCAACACACCCTTAAATTCATGAAAATTCGAGAAGTGTTTCAGGATGTATTTCACCTTTGACGCACCCCCAAAAAATAGCTTGACACATCCGAAAAATACCTTCGACGCGTCCATAAATTCAGAAAATACGGAACTGCAATTTCAGGGTGCATTGGACCTTGACGCATCCAAAAAATCATCCACCGCATCCATAAAATAGATCGACGCACCCATCAAAACACCAAGAACCAGCATAGCACTTTTCAGATGCATTGGACACCAACGCACCCAAAAAATAGCTCGACGCACCCAGAAAATCAACACATTTCATAATATCATTTTGGGATGCGTCGGAGCTCCCACGCGCCTATTTGACGATGCATCGAAGGCTTTTGGGGGTGCGTCATACGTGGCAGCCCCTCATTGGTCCCTGTCCGGTATTTTCGGGTATAAATACCCCTCCCACTGTTCATTTGTACAGATTAAGAGAGAGAGAGAGAGCCATTATCCCCTGAGTATTTGGGATTTATCGTCGGAAACCCTCGCTGGAATCCTTCTCTGACTGCCGAAAAACTTTTCCGGTCACCGGAATCCTTTTCCGATCACTGTTATCATTCACCGGGAAATCACTCCGACCAATACCACCGCAGGTCCGGGTTATAAAAAATCATAAGTGTGGGCGCGCACCCGAAAATAGTTCGACACACCTGAAAATTCAACATAATTCGGACATGTATTTTCAGGGTGCATTGGACTTCCGCGCACCCGAAAATAGCTCGACGCACCCGAAAATTCAACATAATTCATACTTGTATTTTCAGGGTGCATTGGACTCCAAGGCACCCGAAAATTGTCCCACGCATCCGTAAATTCAACAAAAATCGACCGTTTAATTTAAAGGTGCGTTAGAGCCCACGCACCAATAAATTAAGTCCCACGCACTTAAAAAATCAGCCAATTGCAGAACACGTTTACAGGTGTACTGGACTCAATTTAAAGTGTTTTCAAGTTCCTTTTGAGCCTGTTTTGGGTATTTCAAGCGTTCTGGATGCAATGAAACGGTCAAATGGATGTTTCGGGATCTCTAAACGAGCGGAACTGTGCATTTTTGAGGTTCGACCCCGTTCGACGCATTGAATGAAATAACTTCTCGAAAAGGAACTGCCAGCATCCAGAACTATGCAAATAGGTCATCATTTATATCTATTGTAAAGATGTGACCTGATTTGGGTCGAAAGCTAGACAAATGGGACTATGGTTATCACAATAAACCATGTTGTAGACAAATTTGGCTTTAAAGAGAAGTGAGGAATCGCGGACGCATCTCCAAAATGCGACCAGCCCGTCTCGTGCTCGACGAAAGGGGTCGCATCTCCAAAATGCGACCAGCCCGGTTCGTGCTCGACGAAAGGGGTCGCATCTACAAAATGCGACCAGCCCGGCTCGTGCTCGACGAAAGGGGTCGCATCTCCAAAATGAGACCAGCTCGGCTCGTGATCGTCGAAAGGGGTCGCACCCCAGAACGCAAGCACTCTTGATATGAGCAGCTCCCGATATATGAGCGGTCGTGGTTTCTGGTCTCTGGCATAGATGGCCCTCATCTCATAGTACCAGCAGCCCATATAGGCCGATTTTGGTTTATATCTATTCATAGTTCCGAATATCTAGAGACGTAATCAGCTAGACGTCTAGAATGTTTTGTGTTGAACCTCCAATTTCTACATTGCATTGCTCATTACACAACAAGGTTTGCATGATTTTCATGGTTTAAAGGCCCACCTAACACATGTTTTTGTGATTGTAGGGATGAGAGCAGATTTCATCCAATTGGAGCCTAACAAAGGTTATTTGAAGACATTGGAGGAAGTCCTAAGATGGACCAAAGAAAGAAGAAGAAAGAGGGAGAAAAGAGAATGAAGAAAATAAGAAAAGTTGAAGTGAAGACAAGGCAGACCGGTCGTCCGACCGGTCAGCCACATCAAAGGGGCAACAAAGGAAGAAGGCCGACCGGCCATGAAAACTGCTCACATGTATGAAGGGCCGACCGGTCATGACCGGTCGGCCAGGCTCTCTGGACAAGATGGAAACAAAGCCCGACCGGTCATGACCGGTCGGGCATGCACGCTGGACTGTGGACAGGTCTGTCCGACCGGTCTTGACCAGTCGGCAGCACTCCCTGGACTGTTTTTAGAAGCTAGTCCAACCGGTCACGACCGGTCGGCTCTGCGTATCATGATTCCTTTCTAAATCAGGACTCCGAAAATTGTTGCGCAATGCGTAATCTTTCGCAGAATCCGACGCAAGGGAGGTTGTTTTGCTATAAAAGGACACCTAGGGGTTCTTCCTAGGGTATCAGAGAGGCTAAGGAACGTGGGTTTGGAAAGCGAAGGCGATCGTGGAGCGGCTGCAACTCTCCTATTCGGGTTTTCCTGTTTTTATGCTTTATTTCAGAGTTTTTAGTTGTAGCATGACTATGCTCGGCTAAAACCTCTCAGCTAAGGCTGAGAGGTGAAGCTTGTAGCTAATTCTATGTTGGTTTCAGTTTAATTCAAGTAATTTACATTCAAGTTTGGATTTTTACATGATTTAGTTCCAAAAAGTGGTAGTTTGAGACGTCTTATCTGAGTTTATGTGCTCCGGACATGAATTTCTTTTAATTCTCTAAGATTACCATGTTTGTTTATCTAAATTCGGATTATAGTAATCCTTAAGCAGGCCATAGTCCAGAGGCATGGCTGTTACTCCGCAGGCTATAGTTTTGAGTTTTGTATTGATTGAATGGAACTAGAACTTGGAAGTTTAACTTGAATGTGATGGAATGTGTGTGAATGTTTTATTTTCCAACTAGATGAGAGATAGGACTTCGATTCTAGTTGTGTTTTCTACTTGGATTGACTGAATTGACATAGGATTGCTACAAGTGGATCCTTGAAAGCCTTAGTACTTATTATCTCTGATTTTCCATTAAGTTCCTGTTTTAAGTAAACATTCTTAAATCTGATTCCTTTTTAAAAACTGAGTTGCTGGGGTGATTTGGTAGCTTTTACTATTTCCCTGTGGATCGACCTCGGTCTTACCGAGTTTTATTACTACATCGCAGCCTTACACTTGAGGCGAGCGAACATTTTGACTACTTCCTTATCCAAGGATTAACAAGATAAGCTTCTTATCCCATGAAATCAGTACTAATCTTAACAGCTTCCGTAGCAGGTTGGATCATTTAGATCTGTATAAATAGATGACTCTATTGATGATAAAGGTACACAATACTCAATCTCTAACCCCCGTCTTTTATTTGTTCTCTTTTCAACCTCACCCTATCTAACTTAGGCATCGGAGGGCCAACGGCTGGATGTCGGCCACCCTTAGTTATTTTCTGTCTCCTTTCAAGCCCAAGGAGGAAATCGCTTGGAGAGAAGGTGAACGTCCGGAGGACCCTGTTACAAAATTCGACGTAAACAGTTTGGCGCCGTCTGTGGGATCGATTTGATCATCAAAGTCAGTCGTTCTTACCACTGATCAAAATCCTTCTACAATGCCTCCTAACAAGACTGTTCATCCTTCCACATCAAGGCAGACATTACCTCCGCCTGACGTTACGGAATCAGTGCCTGTTCCTCAAACCACTTCAATAGACATCCCTCAAAGAGCTCCAAACGTGCCATCAGTGAACCCGTTATTTGAGGTTTCTGGAAGTCAAGAGGACGTCATGCGTTTCCTCGAAAATACCCTTCTAACGCTCAACGCTGGAGTTCAAGCCCTGTCTAATCGGCTTGATCAGCATTTCCTGGAGCCGCAGAGACAACCTTCCGAAGGCTTGCCAGCGCAACCCATACCGGTGGCTTCCAGACATTCTGTGGACAAGCCACAGGTCCAACCAAATCATCCTCCATCAAATCGAATGCCGCTTGGCAACCAACCCCCCGTGCTACCCCTACATTCCATACATTCTAGTGCTTCTCATCAACATCAATCTCAGGGGTCCACCGTTGAAACGTCAGGTTATACTTTACCATGGGAAGGAGACCTCAAAAGAATCCATGATCGTTTTGATGTCATGGAGCAGCGATATCAGGCAAATCGACCATCAGCTGTGGTGGCGTCGATACATCGATTCGAGTCTCCTTTCACTAGCGAGGTCATGGGAGCACCTTTACCTAGAAAATATCATACACCTGTCATCACTCCATATACAGGTATAGGCGATCCTCTCGAACACTTGGAAACTTATAGGTCTCTTATGGAGCTGGAGGGACATGGGTCGGAAATCATGTGTAGAGCTTTTTCCCTAACCTTAAAGGAAGCAGCTCGTACGTGGTTCCGAGGGCTGAAGCCTCGATCTATCGGCTCCTTTTCACAATTATCGAAGCTTTTCCTTTCTCAATTCATGGTAAGCATCCGCACCAAGAAGCCAGCGTCCCACCTAATGGATTTGAAACAGCAGCATGGGGAGACGATAAAGGAGTTCACAGTACGGTTCACTGCCAAAGCCGTCCAAACTGAAGGATATACCGAAGAAAAAGGCCTCACCGCCCTCACAGCCGGAATTACGAGCGAAAAATTCAGATTTGCTTTAGATAAAAACCCTCCAAAAACCATGGCAAAATTTCAAGCTAAAGCTCAGAAGTATATCAATGCAGAAGAAGTTGCTCTGGCACGTCATGGTATACAGGGTAAGAAGCGCAAGCCGGAGGAAATCTCGCCCCCAGATAAAAAATATCGACTTGATCAACGAGACCACTCTCCCAAGAAGCCTTATTCTGGTAAATATCATAACTACACTCCTCTCAACCGATCCTATGAAAAGGTGTTAATGGAGATTAAACATAAACCATATGTAAAATGGCCGGCCAAGATCAAATCTGATCCTGAAAAGAGAGATAAGGGCAAGTTTTATTACTTCCACAAAGATCATGGGCATAGAACCCAAGACTGCATATCTCTGAGAGATCATATCGAAGCTCTCATTCGAAAGGGCCATCTCCAAGATTATGTTGCTCGTCGAGGTCGATCACCAGAAAGGGCAAAAGCCTCACCCCACCAGAAGAAGTCGCCTCACCATCATACTTCACAAGAAGACGTTGAACCTACTGGCGAAATTTGTACCATCGTCGGGGGACCAGCTTGCGGTGGTGATTCTCAAGCTTCAAGAAAAGCATACACTCGTAAGGCGTCCAAGAAGCCCCAGCATATCTACTGGCTGGAACAGACGCCCAACGCGTCAAAAACCAGTCATCCTCCAATTTCCTTCTCCCTCGAAGATGCAAAGGGAATTCACTCCCCTCATGAAGACTCCATCGTAGTCGCACTAAAAGTATCAAACTATTTGACTCATCGTATTATGGTGGATACAGGTAGATTTGCTGATATTCTATACCTGGAGGCTTTCAACAAAATGGCACTCGCCAGAAGCCTACTCAAGCCAGTCTCAACTCCCCTCATCGGCTTCGGGGGCGAAGTGGTGACACCTGAAGGAAGCATTGACCTTCCAGTCACCTTTGGGGAGAGTCCAGCGAAGCCGACTATCTTCATAAATTTCCTCGTGGTGGACCAAAGATCAGCATACAATGCCATTTTGGGGCGGCCATCTCTTAATAAGGTTGGGGCAGCTTTACATCCTTTGTATTTGTGCTTCAAATTTTCTACCCCGAATGGTGTTGGGGTTATACGAGGAAACCAAAAAGAGGCCCGGTCTTGTTATGAGATAGCCCTACAAGATCGAAAGAAAGCACAAGTGACACCAGTTATGATGGTAGCACAAGGTTCATCCAATTCCCCAGCGGATACCTCGTTGGACCCAAGAGAGGATGCTCTCCAATCAGGAACTCCCGGGGAAGAGACAGTAGTGATTCATTTAAATGAAGATGACCCATCTGAAATTGCGGTTTTACCGCCTATAGAGATACTTGGAGATATGCCTAATGTCCTAGAGGGGAGGTGAATAGGACTTTTTAAATTCCAATTACAATTAAAAACTAACCAAGTCAATCTTATCAAATAAGATAATCACAATAGCATTCAAGGCATTTATATGAGCAGTTTGTAAGCAAGGACTATCATAGGCATTTCATCAAACAGTTAGCATTCATGATTGACTAAACCATTCAACACATAGCAATCATTCAATCTCACAATGCACAGTGATTTATAGTGGTTCGGTTTCCCTACTCCACTCCCGGTTCACGATCTCAACCTATGAGACCACCGAATTTCACTATAGTCTTGGTTTTAAATCAGGTTAACCATCAACCTTGACATCCTTTGATCTAGGACCGCGTTTACCATCCGCCGATGGCCCAATCCAGGGACTTGACGAGTTTGGATCTCAAACTCTCACCAATCCTAATCCAAGGATGGTCACGTACCCTCCCGCCGGAGTTTCCCAATCCAGGAAATAGAGAATGAATAAATGGACTTTCAAAAACTAGACATACCTAGACGATTGAGCCCCGATTCGATGCCTTTGATGAGTAGCTTCAGCTCCACGTGCTTCAGCTTCTCCTTGTGCTCCCAAGATCAGCTACCGATGCAAATGATGAGGATATGTTGATGCCGGGTAGTTGGGAGAGAGTTGGTTTAGTTCCTCTTGCCTATTCAATGCAATGGTAATGAGGGAACTACCAAACTTCAAGCATTCAATGGCTATAAATGACCTGATAGATATATTCCGAAGGTAGGTCAGCCATGAATGAAAGTCTTGAGTTCATACTTCAAACCGAGCTTTGAATACTCAGTGAAAAGCCATTAATGGTTAGGTTTGAATGATGAATTCAAGGGGAACAAGAGCAAAGAGGGTAGGAGGATGTGAGTAAAAGCTCTCTCTCTTAGCTCTTGAAGGGTGTTGAATGCATAACATAAAAGACCTCAAGTCCTGGCTATATAGAGCCCCAAATGATGGCCCCAACGGATCTAAAACGGTCACGACCGACCTGTCAGAGAAGTATCTCAACCGGTCGGACGGACCGGTCAGTCATTTGAAATCCAAGCCACATCTGAGACTGGCCGACCAGTTAAGACCGGTCGGACCCCCTTGCTGTAGAAGTTTAGAATACTGGCCGACCAGTCTTGACCGGTCGGACCCCCTTGCTGGATGAAGTTCAGAATACTGGCCGACCGGTCTTGACCGGTCGGACCCCCTTGCTGGATGATTTCCATAATACAGGCCGACCGGTCTTGACCGGTCGGCTGTGCTTGCTGGACAGAGTTAGCTTGAGAAGGCCGACCGGTCTTGACCGGTCGGCTACCTTTCTAAGAATGCAGCAAAAGCTGTTGGAGTGTTTGAATATAGCTGGCCGACCGGTCAAGACCGGTCGGCTGTCCATTTGAAGGCCTTCCAGCAGGGATCTGATGATCTTTGAATATACTGGCCGACCGGTCAAGACCGGTCGGCTGCCCATTTGCTTCACTACAGCAAGCTGCTGTTGTGTTGAGAAGCCTGGCCTGACCGGTCAAGACCGATCGGCTTGTCTAGATGGATTGCTGTGACAAAGTTCTTCAACACATCAGCAGATTACTTCAAGTTATGAAGTGATGAGGTGCATAGGGTCCAATGTATGGACATATCTTCAATATGTTTCGCACCGGCCATGGACCACAAGTTTGATCAACTCGTGTAAGGGTCAAGAGGGTAAAATGTGTGAGTCTTTACGCCATTCTTTGATGTTTTGGGTTTCCTATGGTCGATCTATATGCAACTTACCTGGGATCTTATTTCAGCATGAGCTTGAGCAATGGACGAAGCGTAATCTTCAGGTCTTGATTCTTCAATTCTTCGACCGGGGCTCACACGACAAGACGCGACCAACCAACACGCCAATTGACAACAAAAGATGTACTAACAATCTCCCCCTTTGTCAATTGCGTGACAAAACATCTAACCTAGACAAATCATGACTCCTTATCATGATTGACCCTTTAACAGAAAGAAATATACACCCATTTACATGTCTATACAGATATACAACATAATCTTTACAAAAGGACATGTACAGACTCGATTTTCTTCAAAATCTCCTCCTCAATGCCTGCACCTACAAAGTCCTGCAAAAAGATATAATCGAACCTTCTAGGTGGGATGATTCTTCCCCTTTTTGTTAGTAATTGACAAGGGTTAGCCAGCAAAAAGATATGCCTAATAAAGCTGCAAGGCTAGCGCCGAAAATATGTCAATCACATAAGATAGGGAAGAGATATACAAATTTAAGTCCTGAGGAGATTTAAAGAACAACACATGCCAGATATACAAGTAAACACGAAAGCACAGAGGGCTTATAGCCCAATCAACGAACCACCCCTCCAGATGTATATCTAGACACAAAATAGAACACAAAGCATGAGCTAAAATGGGCAAATATGCCCAAACCATCCAACCTCCCAAGGATATTCAATAAAAGAACAACAAGCTCATATAAAAAGATATAACTGTAGCATCCACATATATACCAAAATGGGCAAGCAGCCCAATGTAAAGATGTATCAATCCGTGCAAAATATACAGATAACCCATAAAAGATAGTGCATGAAATCCAGACAATGTCGTTGGTCATACAAAAAGGAACTGTGACCAAGACATAAGACTAATAATCTGTTCCATCTCCCAGATCAGGGGGTGGAACGTCCCCACACGCCGTGCGCTCCCATCGCTCTATCCGCCTCTCTATCTATGCCTGGCGCATGACAAGGGCCTCCTGCTGTACCAGTATGGTGGCCTGACCCTGCAAAATCTGGTCCCCAGTCTGCTCGAGCCTGTCAAGCCGCTGAAATATATCCGCCCTAAGCTGGTGAAGCTCCGTAATGTAGGAAGGTGGATCCACGGAAGGAGAGTGCCGACGAGAAAAAGCTCGAGGAGGCGTGCTGAATCGACCTGGAGCGTCACGAGGATCGAGGGATGGATCTGAGGACGGAGCTGAAGTGTGTGAAGGGCCAGTAGAGACAGGTGGAGCCTCAAGCTGGGACGGCTCGGCCTAATCCTGCTGCTGCTCCTGCAGATGACGACACTGGATAACTTCTCTGGTAAGCTCCATACGAGCAATGATGGTACGGTTGATAATGACCGGTTTGTGAATTTTATCAGTACCAACAATGCCAATACGCTCAGCCATTGTGCATATAAGATGCCCAAAAGGTAGACTAGTGGAGCTCCCATCGTCGCGCAGGATGACCTGGTGAATGATATTCATGATCCGAGTGGGAAGGCAGAGCGGATGACCCTTACCAACACGATACAGCAACCGAAACATAGTTTCGGTGACATCCGCTTTGTTACTCATCCGTGGGTATACATTGCGGAAGAAGAGATTGTGCAAAATGCGAAAATCCCATGTCATAGAGGATGCTCGAAGTGCACCTCCCACCCATTTGGGTGTCCCCTCACCACATAGGAATTAGCGATAACAAGGTTGGGTTTGGGACCCAAGGAGGAAAAATCGAAAGAAGGCTCCTCAACAATTGGAACGCCAACAAAATCTGCTATGGACTTCAAAGTAAACAGGCAATCCCGATCACCAACCTCGACGTTGAAAGAGGGGGGGGGGGGGGAGGAAGTGACATGGACACAGGATGCATAAAATTTCCTAACAACATCAAATTGGACCGGGCCCCCCATGTGGAGTACGGGGCCCCAATTGATGGCATCCAACATGGAACGCACGTTGTAGTCAGACAAGTCACCCAAATGGACTGATTTTTCACAGACGACCTCCTTATCTTGAAATCATCCCAATGGGTGGAATGGGATGAAACATTTTTCCCCAAAGATTTAGATTTAAGGGAACAAAAGAGGAGGCAGCCCCTTTCCCTTTGAAAGCTGCTTTCTTGGACTTTAAAGGGCGAGGAGGAGGAGGCTTAGGTTTTGCCTTGGGACGATCACTTCTCCTCAAAGGGAGCTCATCCTCACTCTCTTGGGACGACATGGAAGCACCAAGAAGATCTCTAAAGCACTCCAAGAGATGAAGGAAAGGGATGAACCAAAGAAGATAGAGAGTGAAGGGAAGGAATCCCTTACCAAATGAGTGAAAGTGAAGAGGAGTGAAGAAGAGGAGGTTAGAACCTCGAATCTTGCAACGAATCAGCGTGAAATCAGCTTGGAGAGCAAGAGGGGAAGCTGGAGCAGCAAGTGGAGGTGAAAAAAATGGAAGGGGCTGACCTAAAATGAGCTCCAACTAGTTTTAAATACCCCCCATTCGGACGCCTCACGCGCGGGCAGGCTGGACTAGACACGCACGACCGATCGTGACCGGTCGTGGGATGAAAAGAAATTACTCCGGCAGCTGAGTCTTCAAAGCCCGATCGGTCTTGACCGGTTGGATGGTACTAGAATCGTGAGTCCAGATGCTTTTTACTAATGGCCGACCGGTCCTGACCGGTCGGCTAGCAAGATTTTAGCATAAGTGATGAGTCCAGACAGTTTTTTACTGAAGGCCGACCGGTCCGGACCGGTCGGCTGGCAAGATTTTATCATAGCAGAGAATTTCTGCACTTTGGACAGACCATTTCTGCAATTTCTGCACTTTGGCTGGAGAAGAAAGTCTGTCCTTTGGACATACCATTTTCTTTTAAAAACAAGTACCCTTACCAAGGATACAACACCCATGGTCATGGTGTACCACGGTACACCTTAACACAAAATGAAGGACCCTTAAGGTCCAGATTTATCGATAAGGGGCAAGAATTTGGGACTATGATCCCGGATTTTTATGGAAAGCAATGAAAAGAGGCAAAGATCCTCAGATATACCTATAAAGATCAGAAAGAGAGGCTTAATCCTCAGATTTTTCCTGCAAAACATACACTTGTTAGATAAACTAGATACATCCAACACCAATGGACTTTAGAGGTTCGCAAAGCGAACCGAGTCCAAAGGTTTCGTTAGGATGTCAGCTAGCTGATTCTCAGTAGGCACATGATCGAGAGATATTATGTGATCTTCAACCAATTCTCAAATAAAATGGTGCCTAATGTCTATGTGCTTAGTGCGCGAGTGCTAAACAGGATTTTTCGATATATTTATGGCACTAGTATTGTCGCAAAATAGAGTCATTGTGCCTTGGTTGATCCCATAATCGGTCAAGGTTTGTTTCATCCATAATAATTGTGCACAACAACTACCAGCGGCAATGTATTCTGCTTCGGCTGTGGATAAAGAGATGGAGTTTTGTTTCTTACTATGCCACGCCACAAGGCAATTTCCAACATAAAAACACCCACCGCTGGTTGATTTATGATCATCCATGTTACCAGCCCAGTCGGCATCTGAATACCCTGCAATATCTGTAGATGAATCAAAGGGGTACCAAAGGCCGTATTCGGTGGTGCATCCAACAAACTGAATGATCCGCTTAACAGCGGTAAGGTGAGATTCTTTAGGATCATCCTGAAACCGAGCACAAGCACCTACACTAAAAAGCAATATCTGGTCTACTAGCAGTGAGATAAAGAAGACTACCAATCATGCTTCTATAAAGATGTTGATCTACACTTTTCCCTGCAAGGTCCTTTGATAGTTTAACAGTGGTGCTCATAGGTGTAGTGTAGGAACGACCAGAGTCTAAGCCAAATCTCTTAACAAGGTCTTTAGCATATTTGGCTTGAGTAATGAATATACCTGATGCAAGTTGTTTTACTTGAAGCCCTAGGAACATGTTCAGTTCTCCTACCATACTCATCTCAAATTCAGATGTCATTAATTCAGCAAAGGAGATGGACATTTTCTCACAAGTGGATCCAAAAACAATGTCATCCACATAAATCTGGGCAATCAACACAAAATTCTCGGCTTCTCTAATAAATAGAGTTTTGTCAACGCTCCCCCTAACAAAATCATGGTCTATAAGAAAATGAGTTAAGCGTTCATACCATGCACGAGGTGCTTGCTTGAGTCCGTAAAGCGCCTTTTTCAACCGGTACACTTTGTGAGGATACTTAGGATCAATGAATCCTTTTGGTTGTTCAACATACACTTCCTCATTAAGAATACCATTCAAGAAGGCGCTCTTTACATCCATTTAAAATAGTTTGAATTTTAACGCACAAGCAACAGCCATAAGAATTCTAATAGACTCGAGTCTAGCTACAGGGGCAAATGTTTCATCAAAATCAATGCCTTCAATTTGTGAATAACCCTGAGCCACTAACCGAGCCTTATTTCGTATCACATTCCCAGATTCATCGGATTTATTCTTGAAAATCCATTTGGTTCCATAACATTTTTCTTTTTCGGCCTGTCGACCAGATACCACACTTCATTTCTAATGAATTGTTGAAGCTCTTCCTGCATTGCAAGGATCCAGAATTCATCATTTAGAGCTTCATCAGCATTTTTTAGTTCTATTTTGGATGTGAAACACAGGTGACTGTTGACTGCCTCCAACTGTCTCCTGGTTTTGACACCAATGCTAGGATCCCCAATGATCTGATTGAGGGGGTGATCCTTGACGATTTGTACATCACCAGGAGCAGTGGGGGCATTTGGAGATGAGGGTGGTTTATCAGATTTACCTATCTCGTATATGCCCTCATCTTCTTCTTCATCACCTGGAGACAGTTTTATCCAAGCTATCATCCACAGTCACATTGATTGACTCTTGAACTGATGAGGTTCGAAGGTTGTAGACACGAAAAGCTCTACTATTTAATGAGTATCCTAAGAAGATACCCTCATCACTTTTGGATTCAAACTTTCCCAAATTTTCTCAGTCTCTCAGAATATAGCATGTACTACCAAAGACCTTAAAGTATTTTACATTTGGTGTCTTTCCACACCACAGTTCATAAGCTGTTTTGTTTAGACCTGCCCTTAAATGAACTCGATTAATAATATAGCAGGCAGTGTTAACAGCTTCGGCCCACAGATTTTGAGCAAGTTTTTTTATTATTAAGCATAGCTGTAGCCATATCCAACAACACTCTATTTTTCCTTTCAGCAACCGCATTTTGTTGAGGTGTTTTAGGTGCTGAGAACTCATGACGAATGCCCAATTCATCACATAATGCCTTCAAACGATGATCTTCAAATTCACCGCTGTGATCACTCCTGATTCTTGCTACCATGTATCCTTTCTCATTGTGAAGTCGCTTCACTAGTTTTTGGAATTCACCAAAAGTGTCAGATTTTTCTCTTAGGAAGGTGACCCATGTGAATCTAGAGTAATCATCAACGACTATAAAGAAGTATCGTTTTCCACCTTGGCTAAGTACCCTGGTAGGACCAACTAGGTCCATGTGTAGCATTTCAAACGGTTTTGATGTGACCAGGATAGAGGTTCTCTTGTGTGCAACCTTGATTTGTTTACCTTTTTGGCATGCGGCACATACAGCATTTGGTCTTTTACCCATCTTGGGTAGACCTCTCACCAAATTTTTCTGACTCAATTTAAACAGATTTCTATAATGTACATGACCAAGTCGATGGTGCCATAGTTCTGTTTCATCCTGAACTGCCACATGACACATGGTGGAGGAGCTTGAATTGTTGTGATTTTCAATGACATAGCAGTTGTCTCCTGTGCGTAGACCTTTCATGACTAATTTTCCTGTAGAGTTCAAGATCTTGCACATATCTTTGGAGAAGCTTACTGAGTGCTCTTCATCACAAATCTGTGAGATACTCAGTAAGTTGTGTTTAAGGCCATCAACATACAACACATTTTCAATTTTGGGCAAACCTGGCCCTGTGATGGTTCCTTTACCAATGATTTTAGCCATGCTCCCATCACCAAATGTGACAGACCCACCATCAAATTCGTCATATGCACAAAATTGAGATCTATCACCTGTCATGTGTCTAGAGCAACCACTATCCAAGTACCATCTAGGGGTATTCCCAGCTTTTAAGGCAGTATGAATGACCAAGCACTTGCTCTTTACAACCCATTTAGTTGTTGTCCTTTTATGAGAGGTGTTCTTATGGTGAGATTCTCTAGTTTTCTTTGGATAATCAGATTTTTCTTTTTCACGCAAGAGAAGAGCAGTTTTCAAATTCAGTATTTTAATTTGCTCCAACAGTTTATCCATCCTCTTGTCCTTCCTAGGAAGAGCAGGATAATTCTTTCGAATGTTTCCCCTCTTCGGTGAAACTGCATGGGAGGATTCCAATTAGCTTGGACATTTTTCCCGGTCGGTACAAATTTACCTTTCAAGTTTCTGACCGGATTTTTGAATACCAAGCACTCAAATTTTAAGTGGCCAATGTCTCCACAAGCATGGCAGACAGGAGATGCTCTAGTTTTACTCCCTGATGCACCATGATCTTTTCTTACAATCAGATGGACTGAGGTAGTTTTTGAAGTGTGACTGTCATAGCCCAAACCTCTTTTGTCCCTTGGTGATCTTACAACACCTAGGAGTTTTTCAAGGTTTTCTTCTCCTTGGGCGAACCGTCTTCTAGAGTCAACTACTTGACACTTAAGATGATCAATTTCAGTGTTCGCTTCTTTGAGTTCTTTCTCAAGTCTAGCATGCTTGTCTAGAGATTCACCACTTATGAGCTTTTTCTTTTCTTGTTCAAGCTCATCATTCTTCCTTTTCAACTCTTCTAGATCTTGACCCAACTTTTGATTCTCTATTTTTAATCCGTCAAGATTTTTTATCAGTTTGTCGTTTTCAGCCTTCATTTGGCCCAACTTGTTGATGGTATTTATATTTTCAATGTATAGTTGGTTATATACCTCCTGAAGGCCTTCCTCCTCATTCTCATCATCACTCAAGGAGTCATTTTCAGTGTTAGAGGATTCATGATCATCAATGTCTCCGGTGATCTTTGCAATTGGCTCAATTTGAGGCACAATATCAGTAATGGAGGCCATTAAAATTCTGATTGAACCTTGCTCCTCCTCACTTTGATATATGACCGATTCTGATTCAGATTCTTCAGTCTCATCCCATGTAGTCGCCATTGCCTTTTTCTTGGCTTTGTTATTGGTGCACTCGGATGCAATGTGACCAAATCCTCTACACTTGTAGCATTAAGGATCTTTTGACTTAACAAATTTTCCTTTGTTGTTCTTAGAATCAAAAGGTTTACCCTTCTGGTAGGGTTTCCTTCTAGAAGTATTTCCCTTAGTTTTGAAGAATTTTTGAAATTTCTTGGCCATGAGTGCCATTTCTTCTAAGTCTGGATCTTCCTCACTTCCACATTTAGATTCTTATTTTTTGTGAGAAGATTTCAGGGCTGTACTTTTGGATTTGGAGGGAGTTTTGAAACCTAGCTCATAGGTTTGAAGGGACCCGAGAAGTTCTTCAACTTTCATGGTATTTAGGTCCCTACATTCTTCGATGGTAGTAACTTTGGAAGAGAACCGTTCCGGTAGGGATCTCAGAATTTTCCTACATAGTCTATGCTCCGGAACGGGATCCCCCAAGCCCCACATTTCATTTGTAATCTTGTTCAGCTTGGTATAGAAATCAGTAAATGTTTCATGCTCCTCTATAGTAATATTTTCAAATTGTGTGGAGAGGCGCTTAAGTTTTGAGTTTTTAACAATGCTTGTTCCTTCATGAGTAACTTCAAGGATGTCCCATGCCTGCTTACTGGTTGTGCAATTTTGAATCTGACCAAATTCATCTTTAGACACTGAACAAAAGATGGCATTCATCCCTTCGGCATTATGGACCCATTGAGCTTTATCATAATCGGTCCACATCACCTTATCTTTTGGCTTGAGGACATCCTATTCACCTTCCTTACATATAGTGACCATTGGGGGTTTATATCCAATATCAATCATATCCCTAACGTCCGAATCAATAGATTCCAAAAAGATGCGCATTCGGGCTTTCCAATATGGATAGTTAGACCCATCAAAGAAGGGAGGCTTAGTAACGGATGAAGAGTCCTCTCTAGACATATTTTCAAGCTCTCTTAGGATCTCACTCTGGGTTTTTAAACCTGAACAGAGGAACCCGCTCTGATACCAATTGAAATTGTGGTTTTACTGCCTATAGAGATACTTGGAGATATGCCTAATGTCCTAGAGGGGGGGTGAATAGGACTTTTTAAATTCCAATTACAATTAAAAACTAACCAAGTCAATCTTATCAAATAAGATAATCACAATAGCATTCAAGGCATTTATATGAGCAGTTTGTAAGCAAGGACTATCATAGGCATTTCATCAAACAGTTAGCATTCATGATTGACTAAACCATTCAACACATAGCAATCATTCAATCTCACAATGCACAGCGATTTAGAGTGGTTCGGTTTCCCTACTCCACTCTCGGTTCACGATCTCAACCTATGAGACCACCGGATTTCACTATAGTCTTGGTTTTAAATCAGGTTAACCATCAACCTTGACATCCTTTGATCTAGGACCGCGTTTACCATCCGCCGATGGCCCAATCCAAGGACTTGACGAGTTTGGATCTCAAACTCTCACCAATCCTAATCCAAGGATGGTCACGTACCCTCCCGCCGGAGTTTTCCAATCTAGGGAATAGAGAATGAATAAATGGACTTTCAAAAACTCGACATACCTAGACGATTGAGCCCCGATTCGATGCCTTTGATGAGTAGCTTCAGCTCCACGTGCTTCAGCTTCTCTTTGTGCTCCCAAGATCAGCTACCGATGCAAATGATGAGGATATGTTGATGCCGGGTAGTTGGGAGAGAGTTGGTTTAGTTCCTCTTGCCTATTCAATGCAATGGTAATGAGGGAACTACCAAACTTCAAGCATTCAATGGCTATAAATGACCTGATAGATATATTCCGAAGGTAGGTCAGCCATGAATGAAAGTCTTGAGTTCATACTTCAAACCGAGCTTTGAATACTCAGTGAAAAGCCATTAATGGTTAGGTTTGAATGATGAACTCAAGGGGAACAAGAGCAAAGAGGGTAGGAGGATGTGAGTAAAAGCTCTCTCTCTTAGCTCTTGAAGGGTGTTGAATGCATAACATAAAAGACCTCAAGTCCTGGCTATATAGAGCCCCAAATGATGGCCCCAATGGATCTAAAACGGTCACGACCGACCTGTCAAAGAAGTATCTCAACCGGTCGGACGAACCGGTCGTCATTTGAAATCCAAGCCACATCTGAGACTGGCCGACCGGTCAAGACCGGTCGGACCCCCTTGCTGTAGAAGTTCAGAATACTGGCCGACCGGTCTTGACCGGTCGGACCCCCTTGCTGGATGAAGTTCAGAATACTGGCCGACCGGTCTTGACCGGTCGGACCCCCTTGCTGGATGATTTCCATAATACAGGCCGACCTCTTGATCGGTCGGCTGTGCTTGCTGGACAGAGTCAGCTTGAGAAGGCCGACCGGTCTTTACCGGTCGGCTACCTTTCTAAGAATGCAGCAAAAGCTGTTGGAGTGTTTGAATATAGCTGGCCAACCGGTCAAGACCTATCGGCTGTCCATTTGAAGGCCTTCCAGCAGGGATCTGATGATCTTTGAATATACTGGCCGACCGGTCAAGACCGGTCGGCTGCCCATTTGCTTCTCTACAGCAAGCTGCTGTTGTGTTGAGAAGCCTGGCCTGACCGGTCAAGACCGATTGGCTTGTCTAGATGGATTGCAGTGACAAAGTTCTTCAACACATCAGCGGATTACTTCAAGTTATGAAGTGATGAGGTGCATAGGGTCTAATGTATGGACATATCCTCAATATGTTTCGCACCAGCGATGGACCACAAGTCTGATCAACTCGTGTAAGGGTCAAGAGGGTAAAATGTGTGAGTCTTTACGCCATTCTTTGATGTTTTGGGTTTCCTATGGTCGATCTATATGCAACTTACCTGGGATCTTATTTCAGCATGAGCTTGAGCAATGGACGAAGCGTAATCTTCAGGTCTTGATTCTTCAATTCTTCGACCGGGGCTCACACGACAAGACGCGACCAACCAACACGCCAATTGACAACAAAAGATGTACTAATACCATCCAAAGTTGTTTGTGTGGGATCCTCTTTGAGGAATGTCTTTCGAGCAAATTTGATCTGCCACCTCACTGAATATCAAGATGTGTTTGCCTGGTCTCACCAAGACATGCCTGGCATTGACCCTAGTGTCATCGCACACCGTCTGAACATCGACCCAAAGTATATACCCATCCACCAGCGCCGCCGTGCCTTAACTGCAAAAAGGCAAATGGCGATCAAGGCTGAAGTCGAGAAGCTGCTTATGGTCAATTTCATAAAAGAAGTTGACTACCCAGAATGGGTCGCGAATGTAGTTCTCGTTCAAAAATCTAATGGCAAATGGAGAATGTGTGTCGACTATTCAGATTTGAACAAAGCGTGCCCCAAAGATAGCTTCTCGACCCCGTGAATCGACCAGTTGGTCGATTCAACAACTGGGCATGCTCTGCTCAGTTTTATGGATGCTTATTCTAGTTATAACCAGATCATAATGCATCCGCCCGATAGCCAACATACTGCCTTCATCACTGACCGAGGTCTATATTGCGACCAGGTAATGTCGTTTGTTCTTAAAAATGCAGGGGTCACCTATCAGCGTCTCGTCAATAAGATATTCGCCGCGCAAATTGGCAAGAATATGGAAGTCTATGTTGATGACATGCTCGTGAAAAGTGTCGTAGAAGACGATCACCTTTCAGATCTTCAAGAAGCCTTCGACCTGATGAGAATATCAGATGAAGCTAAACCCAGAAAAAATGTGCGTTCGGAGTGTCTGCTGGAAAATTTCTTGGATTTATGGTCGGCCAGCAAGGAATTGAGGCAAATCCTGAAAAAATAAAAGCATTGATAGAGATGAAATCCCCAACCACTCTTAAGGACGTCCAACGTCTGGCTGGTCGCATTGCATCACTAAATAGGTTCATTTCACGGGCATCTGACAAGTGCTTACCCTTCTTTAAGCTCCTCCGTGCCACAGCCAAATCTGATTGGGAGTGGACACCACAGTGCGAAGAAGCTTTTCAACAACTGAAGCAATATATGAGCACACCCCCTATTTTATCTAAACCTGTGGCGCACGAGCAACTCATCCTTTATTTATCTATGTCCTCCACGGCCGTTAGCGTCGCTTTAATAAGAGAAGATTCCTTGATACAAAGGCCCGTTTATTATATCAGTCGAGCAATGGTGGACACTGAAACTCGATATTCTGACATGGAGAAACTAGCCCTTGCTTTAGTCACGGCAGCCCGAAAACTGCGACCATACTTTCAAGCCCACGCTATTTTAGTACCAACAAATCATCCACTACGACAAGTCCTTAAAAAACCTGAGGCTTCCGGACGATTAACTAAATGGGCGGTCGAGATCAGTGAGAATGACATATCGTTCTGCCCCAGGACCGCAATCAAGGGCCAGGCCGTAGCTGACTTCATCGCCGAATTCACATACTCCTCTTCCGATGATAATGCCACGATCAGCGACCAGCCCACCTGGTCACTCTTCGTGGACGGGTCTTCAAGGGCCACCGGCAGTGGAGCGGGCCTAATTTTAGTCGGCCCAGACGGGTAGCATTTCCAATACGCTTTACATTTCGATTCTCGCATCTCGAATAATGAAGCAGAATATGAGGCCTTGATCGTTGGTCTCGAACTAGCAAACGTCCTCTCAATTCAGAATTTACTCATTCACAGTGATTCTCAGCTCATAGTTAATCAGGTACTCAGTGAATTCGAAGCAAAAGAAGAAAGGATGGCCTTATACAAATCTCGAGTACTCATCCTGCTCGCAAAGCTAAAGAATTATGAAATAATCCACATCCCTCGCGAGAAGAATAAACTCGCTGATTCTTTGGCAAAACTCGCCTCTACACCAGAATCTGAGTTATCATATTCAATTCCCATCGAGCACCTTCAGAACTCGAGTATCGACCAAGTAACTCTCGAGCAGGTGATTGCGGTACATCCGTCTCCATGTTGGATGGACCCCATACTCCTTTATCTCAGAGACGGATACCTCCCAAACGATAAGAAAGTCGCCCGACAAATTCGTCATCGAGCCGCCAGGTATACATTACAAGATGGAATATTGTTACGTAAGAGTTTTTCCTTGCCCTATTTAAGGTGTCTTCACCCAGAAGAAGCACATCGTGTTCTAGATTAAATACACCAGGGGGCATGTGGTAACCACCCAAGGGGGCGATCCCTAGCGTATAAGGCGATGAGGCAAGGATACTATTGGCCCACTATGAAGGCAGACGCAATTGAATTCTCTAAAAAATGTGACAAGTGCCAGCGATACTCTCCTATACCTCATGTACCGTCCGAGGAAATGACTCCAATTGATAGCCCTTGGCCCTTCGCTCAATGGGGTGTCGATATCATCAGGCCCTTGCCTACTGGAAAAGGACAAAATAGGTTCGCGATAGTGGGGGTCGATTACTTCACCAAATGGGCCGAGGCGGAGCCACTAGCCAGAATTACTGAGAAACAGACCACTAAGTTCGTATGGAGAAACATCATATGCTGTTATGGACTCCCCCATACTATAATCACCGACAATGGAAAGCAATTCGACAACACCGCTTTCGATGAATTTTGCGAAACATGGAAGATACGCAATATCCGCACTTCTCCCTATCATCCTCAGGCAAATGGGAAAGTTGAAGCAGTGAATAAAATCATCAAGCATCATTTGAAGACCAAGCTCGATGAGTGTAAAGGCATGTGGCCAGAACTCCTGCCAGAAGTCTTATGGGCGTATAGGACTATGACTCGCACGTCTACAGGCGAAACTCCCTTCTCCTTGGCATTCGGTACCGACGCGGTAGTACCAGTTGAAATTCAAGTACCCTCGTATCGGATCGAGCAGTACGATCCCACTTGTAATCAGGAAAGTCTTCGACTTCACCTCGATCTCTTGGAAGAACGGAGAATTTCTTCCCAGATGCGAGCAGCAGCGCATTGCTCGCTACCGTAACACTAAAGTTCGGCCTAGAGCTTTCCAGCTCGGCGATTTAGTCCTCAGACAGAACCTCGGAGCTCCTACTCGTTCGTTTGATCCGAATTGGGAAGGTCCGTATCGAGTCATCAAAATTGTGCGACCCGGTACTTATTATCTTGAAGACATGCAGGGAAGACCCGTACGTCGCCCTTGGCACGTGGAACACTTATTACGGTATTTCCCTTAATTCGATGTAATTCCGAATGACATTCTGAATGAATAAGAATTAAAATCATTCCTTTTGGTCGCTACTCCATTTAATTGGACTCGAATAGCCCCGAAGAGAATACATACATTCTCTTGGCCAATTGCCTACCCTTGGTAGGGTTAAGATCATTCTTGTTGGTTGCTTCTCCATTTTATGGATCAAAAATAGCCTTGAAGAGAACATACGTGTTCTCTTGACCAATCTTCTACCCTTGGTGAAATCAAAACCTCAATCGATAAACCAGTCTATCTCAACGCGGACATGGTCATACGACCCCCAGATTGAGCCTAATTCACTTTTTCATGAGTTAGTTATGCGAGCAGTCAGTATACGATCAACACAGGGCGAAAAAGCTAGGGAAAGTACACAACATTGAAGAAATGGATGTTTCATTATAATTAACCAAAAAGTCAAGTCAGTTACATACACAAATTCTTCTCAAAGGTGTAAAAAAAATAGAGGAAGGCAGACAACACTTTAAGATTGGTCATCCCCATCTGGAGCAGGCTCGCGGCTCTCAGCCTCAGGGCCGATCTCAGGAGCAGGCGCGGCATCTGTGGCTTCGGTGACCTCATTCTCAGCCGCGGCTCGCTCCCTAGCCGCGACCTCGAAAGCCACCCTCTCAAACTCCTCAATGTTGAAAGACGGAGCAATCTGCTGCATAACCCTGACCGCAAAATCGCAACCAGCGATATACGCTTCATAGCACTCCTCGTCGTAGAGTTGAGAGGTTCGGAACTCTCAGACTGCACGAGGGCCTTCGTCAGATACCATCTGAACAAGAGCCACTCGCTCCTCCCAGTGAATGGAGTCATCCTTCAGCTGGTCGAGTCTCTTCATGGCCTCCTCGAGCTTAGTCCGAGAATCCTTGAACTGCTCCTCGAGGCGGATCTTGTCTTCGCGGAAAATCTCCTTCTCCCTCTCGCTCTTAGTATGGAGTTCTTGGAGCTTCGCAAGTTGAAGGTCCACTGACTGAAAACGATCAGTCGGGGCCTGAATCTTGACAAGGAGGATTTGCTTTTCCTAATCCAGTTTGGCGATCTGGGCTTCCAATGCCTTCACCAGGTGGTCCCTTCCCTGGACTTCGGCCTCCATCGTCTTTTTCTTCTTTTCCGCATCTTCAACAGTGCGGCGGGCAGCTTCAATGTCACGTCTGACACGAAGCGTGAGATCCAAACTCTGATGTAAACAAAGAAAGAAGGATTAGATTGGCTCGCTACATTATTAATCCATAGACAGAACGGTAGAGGGGAAAGGAGCTGTTACCTGAATTAATCTCACCCCTATATCAGTAGAGAGAGCCTCTGGGCTTGGCTCAGGGAGGCTCCCGAAGGAGTTGGGGGAAATGTTATCGAACATAAACTTGCATATTGGGTGCAAGTACGATGGGATAACAAAGACTCCCGACCCAGAGGGTTGGGCCACAACCATCTCGTTGGAGCCCGTCTCGCGGGCATTCGCAGCACCCAAGGAAAGTGTCACGGACTCGCGAGCAGCAAAAGGCTCGCATACTGTCTCATTCAGAGGGAGGCCTCCCTCCCTTCGATCGCCTTTCGGCGAATTATCAGCGACTTCAATTACCGGCTGGCCACGAGCGCCAGACGGAGGAGTCGCAGCAACCGGAGGGGTCGTAGTCGCATGAGGAGTCCGGGCGGCCCCCCCTTTTCCAGCAGCATGCGGCTGTTTGCCGCGAGCAAATCCTTCTGCCGGATCGGGCGCAGCTGAAGGACCGGCCATAGTTTTCTTTTGCCTCTTCAAGACTGTACCCTTCAAACGAGGGAGCACCCCTAGCGCACCCCTCTTATCTCCTACGTTCGTCATCTCTTCCTGTGAAATTAGGCCCGCTGCACAGAGGCAACGTGGCTCTAAGGCGACGTTAACGTGGCGCGCGGCCGCTGAGAGCTTGTAAACCTTTACTAGCTTTTTGTGAAGTCCTCCCCAGAGGTTCAGTTTTACACCAGTCGAAATGCCTGCAAGAAGTATAGGAAAGGTACATCAATCACCATAAGTGAAATTATTGTTCCCTTTCAGACAGACGGGTAGAAACTCAACCCACCTTCGCCAAAATAGCGACTAACGTTATGGCCTTTGGGGTCAGAGCCCGCTTTGGACTCCCAGTTGCCGGAGACGTAAAACCATTTTTTCCTCCATCCAGGGCAATTAGAGTAGGGGTTCCCCAGAATGAAGTTATTCCGGTGGAGAAGCAAAGGTAATACCAACCCTCGGTAGATGGGGCCCATTTTAACTGGAATAACCTCAAAAATTCCCCAGCAATTAACTCATCATTACCCTCTTATTTCCAGAGGACGAAGGTACTTATAAGCACCCGCCAGCCGTTTACGATAAGCTGGCCAGGGGCAATCTTATAAATATGCAGAAAATTTTGGATGAATGGATGGAGGGGAAGACGCACGCCAACTTTGAAAAAATATTCATAAAAGGCCACATAGCTTGGTGGTGGTGCATCGACTGTCTCCCCTCTCCCAGGTAATCTAAAAGTAACGGAATCTGGGACCCGATATCTCTCCCGAAGGCTAGAGAGCCATTCTTCTGTTAGTATTGAGGAGTAACCGGCGGCAGAATACCTTCCTACCGGTACCCTGGCAGTGTTAGATTCAGATGAATCGGGGGTGTGATCTCCCAGGGGAACGATCTCTTCATCGGAAGACTACGCCATTGCAAAAGAAAAAACAAGATAGAAAAAGAAAAGATGAAGGAGGACTACCTCTGCAAGAGGTTTGCACCGAAAGCAAAGGAGAAGAAGAAAGAAGAATACCCTGCGGCCGAAAATTCGAAAATGAAGAAAATTTTGCAGGATCTGATATTTATACGCAATCATTTCTTTGATTTGGTTGACACGCGGCAGCCTCTCATCCGGCACGACAGACGAACGGGCACAAGCATTAAATACGAAGACACGTGGCGACCGACGCCTCATTTCTTGCGGCAGGAAAAGCTGCGTAAAGCTGGCCATCATAAATGCAGAATCATGTTAAATGAATCATGCGCGATTCTCTCCCAGCAGTCAGCTACGCATAAAAACAAAACGCTTGGCATAGTTCCTCAACGCAAGGGTTTGGGGGGCACTTATTGTAGACAAATTTGGCTTTAAAGAGAAGTGAGGAATCGCGGTCGCATCTCCAAAATGCGACCAGCCCGGCTCGTGCTCGACGAAAGGGGTCGCATCTCCAAAATGCGACCAGCTCGGCTCGTGATCGTCGAAAGGGGTCGCACCCCAGAATGCGAGCACTCTTGATATGAGCAGCTCCTGACACATGAGCGGTCGTGGTTTCTGGTCTCTAGCATGGATGACCCTCATCTTATAGTACCAGCAGCCCGTATAGGCCGATTTTGGTTTATATCTATTCATAGTTCCAAATATCTAGAGACGTAATCAGCTAGACGTCTAGAATGTTTTGACTACTTCCTTATCCAAGGATTAACAAGATAAGCTTATTATCCCATGAAATCAGTACTAATCTTAACAGCTTGCATAGCAGGTTGGATCATTTAGATCTGTATAAATAGATGACTCTATTGATGATAAAGGTACACAATACTCAATCTCTAACCCCCGTCGTTTATTTGTTCTCTTTTCAACCTCACCCATCTAACTTAGGCATCGGAGGGCCAATGGCTGGACGCCGGCCACCCTTAGTTATTTTCTGTCTCCTTTCAGGCCCAAGGAGGAAATCGCTTGGAGAGAAGGTTAACGTCCGGAGGACCCTGTTACAAAATTCGACGTAAACAAACCATACCAAGGAGTTTCAATTCACTACAAAGCAATTGTTATGAACTGCCACAACACAACAGTCGATGCCCTACCCATTCAAACAGCATTCGTCGGTTGGGCTACGCAGGTACACACAACTGCAGATTGGACTTCCTGAGGTCACCTGTCCATACATGATAGGCGCGGGCCCAGAGTCGTCCTTCTCAGTCATAAACCTTGATAGTCTCAGCCCGGATCTCCGGTCAAAACACGGGACATAGACATCTGGCTAATACAAAGATGGTTCAGTCCATAACAAAATAAATACAGGTCTCTACGACCGCAAACTCTAAGACCATAGTCCCTGCTAACTAGTCTTTTGCCTTTTAATCAAAGGCCATCAATCATTCGATGTAATTAAGGGCTCGTGCCAGATCACGGCCTGGAATGTACAAGATCTCAGGATCTCTGGAATAAAATCCACCTTACGATATCTCTTCATGTGTACCTTTTGTGAATGCTTGTGACTGTCTATGAATGTTTTTATTACTCGAAACCCCAGAGCAACGAAACACCACATCCAGAAAATGTCCGTCGTGATCCATTTTCTAGTTCTAACAACATAAACGAAAGAACATCAGACAAAAGCCCAACGCATGTGACAGGCAACATAATAAGGTATGCATCACAAGAAACGAGATCGCATCATCTAATCATGGATTTCACACACAAAACAAGTCACATCGATAAACACATGCATAAAATCATGACTCATAGGAGCATGGGAGCAGTGAAATTCAAGCACACATCAAACGAACAAGCACGCACATGTCATAGTGCAACAAATACAATAACAATCCCACATATACGTTCGGAGCGCGTACAAATTCGCATTAACCCCAAGTCATACGTATGCGTCCACTCGAAAGTGCACATCATAGAAACGTTTAAATGAGTGATTACAGGCCGTAAAAGACCAAGATATGCAGTATATTATGAGCACAAAGCACTAAGTTACAATCATGTTCGAACACTAAGTACAATGGTTGCGAACGTCATCAGATTCAGCTAAGTATAAAGCCAAGTGCATGCACTCTTTACCATAGGCAAAAGGGATGCCAAAATTCAGAAAATTGACCAAGTAGTGGGCTAACATGCGCCCAAGGTGATGCCACAGGCGCATGAACACTCTAACATGTGCACACCTTATAATTGATGAAAATAGGAGTTTTGAGAAAGACTCCAGGCGCAAGCCATATACCAAATGCACCCAGAGTGATTCCGCATGCGCCTGGGAGTGGGAGAGGTGGACATGGGCCCACCACCATCTGGAGGGGCACATGCACCCATACAAGTGCAACATGCGCCCATGCCCAGAAGAACATGTGCCCATACTTTCAAAAAATTCCACATGCGGCTGGGAGCAAAGTCCCATGCGCCCATTACCATTTGGAAGGGCAACATGTGCCTATGCCTAGGCCACATGCGCCCATAGCTTCATGGAGAGCTCTCTCACCTCAAATTTTTTTTACTTTTCTTGACTCAGAAATGAAGAAATGACTCTCAGTGAGTCCCATATTTATACTTGAGCCTGGGAACCGGTGCACCGCACTGACATGTGCAGCACACCGGGGGGGCACTTGTTGGGGCTCAAATTCACACCTATGATAAAACAACATATAACGGGCCATATTTGACTATTCGAATCGATTCCAAGAGTGGAAAACACCCAAAAAATGTGATCAGACGTTAGTGCAGCCTTAACCCGCGCATCATGACCAAAACTTATAAACAATATTTCGGAGTGGAACTAGACATGCGTATTACTGCCAAATGATTTGGAATACCCGAAAACCCTTAATTAACAAATTTGAATGTCGCGCGGCACATATCTTTACCTGCGCACCTCGTAATGCGTTTTACCTTGTTTGGAGCCGACTGAAAGGGTCAGAAGGCCAAAAAATGTTATTTCAAAAGGGAATTGGACATGTGTATTGCCGCCAAATGATCCAAAATGTCAAAAAACCCTTAACTCCCGAATTCGAATGTCATACGATGCATACTTTTACCTGTGCTCCGTGAAGTATGTTCTGACCCTATTAGGAGCTAACCGAAAAGGTCTGAAACATACAAATGATATCTCGGAGTGTAACTGGACATGCGTATTGCAGCCAAATGATCTGGAATGCCCAAAAACCTATAACCCCTGAATTCAAATGCTGTGTCATGAATACTTTTACCTGCGCACCTCGAAGCGTATTTTGCCGCTGTTTGGAGCCAACGGGAGGGTCCAAATTGGTAAGGAACTAACAAAATTCACAACAGTTGATCATCCATACCCCGACTTGTTCATTCAATAGCCCGATGAGATGCTTAAAGTGCTTTGGCGTCAGTTGCTTTGGTCTCCAAAAAGGTACCTGTCCTTTGGACAGTCGAAGCCTAAAGTTTGTAAAACATTCCATGTGTGGATACATGCATACACCACAAGGGGGACATGCGTTTACCATAAGGAGACATGCGCCCATGCCCCTACCACATGCGCATGGGAGCCCACCTCTCCTTCTTCCAAATCACCAAATATCAAAAAATGGTTAAGTATGGCCACATGCACCCATCACAGGGGGCACATGTGCCCACACTCTCTCCACATGCGCATGATCCCTCTCCCCAAACACATGCGCTCAGCAGTTTTTTATTTTGGTTGAAACTGAGACCCAATTAACATACTATAAATAGCACTCACCCGATGAATTAGGGACTTCTTCATTCGAGAGGACGCTAGACTGCCGCAAGAGGTAGAATCCTCGCCAAAATCCCTTGCTAGAATCCTCGCCGGAGAGGGTAACATGCGCCCATCACCCTTGCTGGAATACCTCGCCAGAAAGGGTTACATGTGCTCATCTCTTCGGAGCCGGAGGAACCAAACTTAGCTAAGTCCAAAACCACATGTGCCCATTCCCTTTTTCTAGTAAAAAAGTCATGAAATTTGGTGAGTGCCAAAGCCACATGCACCCACCAAATCAGTCCAAGTGCATGTGATATATCACATGCGCTCGAAAGGGAGGTCCTCACTCTCTCTCTTCACTCTCTCTCTCACATGCGCCTGAGGGGGGGCTACATGCACCCACCTCAGGGCACATGTGCCCATCATTCAGCCCACAGTCACCCGATGGTCATTGTAACCGATGGGATTCTGTGGTGTGGCCCGCTTCTCTATCACAATATACCTCTTGGATACACATCGATGCCCTCTATCCATCCCCCAGACCGAATTTCCCAACGGTCAATGTTAAGTTAACCAAATCAGTGATTTAATAAAAAAAGAAATGGCCAACACTTAGTCAATTTGCAAGTCTGAAAAACCCCTTTACAAAAGTATAAACTGACCGATATTCATTGAAACTAAGCAGAATTTGACCAACAACAAGAGGGAGACTTAGTTTCTCCATGATATGAAGCAACATAGTAATGCATTACATCGACATTATTTGTTATCCTAATCGCTGAATGCTATAATTAAGCAGTAAACAAGTTCAATACTTAGTCATTTTCAGCCTTGGGAAGTGTCATGTTGGCTCGAAGATCGACTGACGCCATTTGAACATTCTTGAGTCTAGTTCACATTACACGATTCTCATGGTTTAAAGGGATTAGTAGATTTATAGATTGGTTAAACTGAAGATTTGAAGTGTTTAGGAACCAAGCCGAGGAACTTGGTCCATCCTTGTTCATGTGCAAACAGAGAAAAGAATGAAAGATATGGATTTCTAAAAATCCTATCTAATGTTATGAAAAAGAATGAGGGTATGGTATTCTTTGAATGTTTGTGAAAATTTTCGAAAAGGGCTACCTATTAATTAACCAGGGGATGGTCTACCCATAACCAAAGCTGAAAATGGGAAGTAGTGTGAAAGTTGTCAAAGGCACGGTAAGGCAAATTCTTATCATAGGCAATTGGTTGATTCTGTACACTTTTAGATCTTTTATTTAACTGATTTATGAAGAAGGTAATCCTAGAAAGCTATGAGATGTATATGCACAATGCACATTAGACCTTACATGTTTGGATTCATCTATTTATCAATAAATCGGTGGAGATTCTATGCGAACACTTATTATATTTGGAAAGCTTAGGACTTCAATTTCTTATCATTTAGTTTTTCTAAATGTTACACTTATATGTCTTAAAGTTTATAGAAGCATAGTTTCCAAGAGAGTTGAGTTTTAGAAAGGTGGATTGTTTCACGCTTGTTTTACTTGGGACTAGCAAAATGCTGGTTGGGGTGTGTGTTGAGCTTCAAATTTATACATATTCTAACCCTTATCATCGCACGTTATGCATGTTTTACGTGTTTAAAGTCTAAACTAATACATGTTTTTGTGTTTACAAGAATGAGAGAAGGACTTCACCAAGATGATGCTTAAAGACACTTCTTAATATACATCGAAGACTAAAGGAAAGAAGCAAGGAGAAGAGGAAAAGAAAAGAAGAAGACTCACCCTGGTCGATTAATCGGTTAGCCTGACTGATTGATCGCCAGGGTGGTCGATTGATCCACTGGCCAAGCCGATTGATTGGCCACTGTGCATGTGCTACTGGACTTAATGATGGATGGTCGATTGATCGGTTTCCTAAACCGATTGATCACACATAATGCTGTAATTCTAGAATGTTGCTAGACAGAAAAAAGCCCTACCAATTGATCGCTCAGCTCGGGCAATCAATCGCTCGAGCCATCAGAAGTCTGAATTTTTGAAAATTTATTGCTGAACTCTCTAGACACTTTTTGGACCGGGCGATCAATCACTGGCCACCTACAATCAATTTCTCAGCACCTGTGATCAATCGCCCAGCCCAATAGATCAATCGCCTGTGCGCCCAGTCCAGAAACTTCTAAATCTGATCCGATTTTCTCTGTGCAAGTGCGTAAGTTTTACGTAAATTCTCGAATATTCTGTGATGCCGAGGTTTGAAGGCTATAAAAGGACTCCTCTAATTCGATCTAAAGGCATCCTAGAAGAGATTGAAAGTCGTAGAAGGTGAAGGAAAGCTTCGTGGAGCATTTGCTGCAACTCCGGTTTTTCTAGTTTTCATGTTTTTCTTTAGTTTCTCTTTTAATTCTAGTTATAGTATGACAATGCTCAACTAGAACCTCTTAGCTAAGGCTAAGAGGTGAAGCTTGTGGCTAATTTCATGTTTAATTTGTTTTGATTCAAGTACCTTTACCTTAAGTTTGAATTTTGAATGTTCTAGTTTGAATAAAGTTAGTATTTTTAGAAGTTTTATGAGAGTTCATGTACTCCAGACATGAGTTCCTTGCAATTCTCTAAGATTGCCATGTTGGGATTGATTTGATTCGAATTGTGGTAACCCTTGAGCATGCCATAGTCTCTTGGCATGATTGTTACTCCGAAGGCTACATATTTGAAGTCTATGTGCTCAAATAGGACTAGAACTTGATTTCTTAACTTAAGTGGGATTGTATGTGCTTGAATGCTTTATCTTCTAACTAGATTCGAGATAGAACTTCGAATCTAGTTGTGTTTTATGCTTGATGAATGAATTAACATGGGATTGTTACAAGTGGATCCTTAAAAGCCATAGTTTTCTTTCTCATATTATCAGATTTCCCTTTTTAAGTTACCGTTTAGTCCTAGTTCTTATGATTGAAATCCTAAAGTGTTCTGAATTGAAGTTGCTGGAATTAATTAGAATTGTTTACCTAATTCCCTGTGGATCGACCTCGGTCTTACCGAGATTATTACTACATCGCAGCCTTGCATTTGAGGTGAGCGAACAGTGCATGACCGGCTATGATGCATTTTCTTTTATATTTTGAAATAATGATATGATACATGTAAAGGAAATGCGATGCATTAATGAAAAGAGAAAAACTTTTTGAGAATTTATTGTGCCATGAGTTGTCTTATGAGTATGTGTTCAGATTTTGTGTCGGGATGTAGGAATCAGAACTGAGGCTCAACCAATGTTTTGACCAATATTTCGAAGTTGACTTCTAGGGGATTCCTTTAGTTCCCTAAAGGTGTAGGCAGTTGAAACTGCTGTTGTCTGAGAATTTTGTCAGAGTTTGTAGAGCCTCTATCCCTAACTGTACTTCTTCTTGCTCTTGACCTAGGACTGCCTGTACTGATCCAGATTGTCTTACCTCTTGATACTTGCACTTTTTTCTTTTTCTTTTTCTTTTTCGGCCATTTTTGCCTGTAGCGCCCTTTGGGTTTTCACCAAAACCGACTTTTCCCGTCATTTTTTCTTATGGTGCCCTTTTAGATTTTCACCACTTCCCAGGTATTTGATATTGCCTACCCCTTGGCAGCTATGCTGTTTTTACCCCCAGCACGCTTTCGGGTTTTCACCAAGTCCGCTGTGTACCCACTATTTTTACTCAGAGCACCCTTTCAGGTTTTCACTCTGCCCTTTTTGTTTAGGCACATATCTCTTTTTCTTTTTTCTTTTTCTTTATTTTTATAGATAACTTTGGCAGCCAGAGGTCGGGAATCCGTCGTTGTTGACCGATGGCAGCCTTTCAGGCCTCATCCTGAGTTACGATGGTAGAGTTATCGGTTTTAGCTATAGGTCTTTCTAAGGTGGATGGATAAATGAATGTATTTCTTTTTTTTTTGTCGATTTTTCTTGGGTTGCGTACCTTGTTTTGACTCCCTTATCTTTTCTTTCTCTTGTGTTGTTCTTTTGTTTTTCTTTTTGTTCTTTTTTTCCTCTTAAGACCCCTTTATTGGAATACTTATTGGTGGACAGAATGGATTTCTCAGAGGTCCTAGCTTTGACCCTTTGGCTTCATCTCTACTAATGTAACTCTTGATAAAGTTAGATTAGCTTACCCGTGAAAGATCTTCACTTTGTCGGCGTTAATTGGCTCAAGAAAATCCACCCCTCTCATGTTGGTGAGCCTGAGGGTGCCTCCCAGAAGTACTTCTCGGATGATCAGTGGTTTGTCCCATGATGGTTTGAACTTTCCTCTGGGATCCGAAAAGTGCGACGGTAAAATCTTTTTCATGACCATGTCACCCACCTTGAAACTTCTTTTTCAGACTCTCTTGTTATAAGCCCGAGCGATCCTTTTCTGATAACACTGGGAATGACTTAGCACACGCATGCACTTCTCATCTGCTAGCTGTAACTGATCGAATATGGCCCATTGTTATTCTCCTTCAATTTTGCTTTCCAGTAACACTCATAGTGACAGTATTTCCACCTCAACTGGTAGAACTGCCTCCATTTCGTAAGTAAGTTCGAAAGGAGCAGCGCCTATAGCAGACCGTACAGACGTTCGATAGGCCCAAAGTATAGATGGGAGCATATCTGACCAATCTCGATAAGTCCTGACCATTTTCTCGAGTATCCTGATGATCGTCTTATTGAAGGCTTCTACTTCACCATTCATCCGAGGACGGTAGGGATTTGATTGATGACGTTGAATCCTGAACTTACTGAGGAAGTCATCCATTTTCTTGTTGATGAACGGGGTCCCGTTATATGTGATGACAACATTTAGAATTCTATACCAGCATATGATGTTGTTCTTTATAAATTTGATCACCTAGGACGCTGCTATCGTGGTGTAGGAGGCTGCTTCTACCCACTTGGTGAAGTAGTCGACTGCCACAAGTATATACTAATGACCGTTTGATGCTTTTGGATTTACCTTCCCAATGATGTCGAATCCCCACATAGAGAAAGGCCAAGGAGTTGTCAGGTTGTACAATTCTGATGAGGAGGCATGGATTTGATTCGCATGCTCCTGACACTTGAAGCATTTTCTGACGTGTTGGCAGCAGTCTGTCTCCATGGTGAGCCAATAGTAGCCGAGTCGTAGAATCTTCTTCGCCATCATGTTCCCGTTTATGTGCGGGTCATAGATTCCTTCGTGTATTTCTTTCATGATCTTAACAGCTTCTGCTTCGTCGACGCATCGAAGGAGGACTTGATTGTAGGATCGCTTGTAGAGAATTTCACAACTGATAGTGAACTGACCCACTAAACGCTGAATGGTTTAGTGGTCTGTTGTTATTGCCGCTTCTAGATATCCCTAGGTTTCAAGATATTACTTGATGTCGGCATATCAAGGTTTGTCAGGGGCGGCTTCGGCCTCTTCTATCTGCAAGCAGAAGGCAGGCTCATCTTGAGTTTCGACTATGAGCTTCCATTCTGAACCTCCTTTCCGGATCTCGAGCATTGATACAAAAGTATCGAGAGCATCCGCAAACTGATTTTTTACCCTGGGCATGTATGAGAAGGTGATTTCTTTGAACTCTTCGACCATATTTTCAAGGTACACATGATATGGTATCAACTTCTTGTCCTTGGTCTTTCATTCGCCATTGGTCTGATTGATGATAAGCTGTGAGTCTCCAAATACTCGTAGCTTCTTGATGCCCAAGATTATGGCTTCCCTTAGACCAGCGATGCATGCTTCATACTCTGCCATGTTGTTTGTGCACTCGAATGGTATACGCCTTGAGATAGGAATTGGGACATCATTTGGAGAGTAGAGGATTGCTCTGATTCCACTTCCTTTTGAGTTAGTAGTGTCATCGAAGAATAATGTCCACTCATCTTTCTTCTTCTTCTCTTCATCTTTGATGAGCAAGAGATCTTCATCAGGGAAGAACGTCTCGAGCGGTTGATAGTCAAGGAGAGAGTGAGCGGCGAGATAATCAGTGAGGGCTTGCCCCTTGATTGCCTTCTAAGTGACATAGGTGATGTCGAACTCAGACAGGAGTAGCTACCACTTGGCTATCCTTTTAGTGAGTGTTGGCTTCTTGAATAGGTACTTGAGCGGATCCATGCGAGCGAGGAATAGAATAGGGAATGCAATCATGTATTGTTAGAGTCGCTGAGTTGCCCAGACTTGGGCGAGGCAAGTCTTCTCGATTAGGGAATACCTGGTCTCATAGTCGGTGAACTTTCGGCTCAAATAGTAACAGTATATTGGTCGTTCTTTCTTCTCGGTCTCATCGTGCTAGCCGAGGACACAGCCAATGGCTTCTGCCGCTACCGAGATGTATAACAACAACGGTCGTCTAGGAGTAGGTGGCACTAGAACTGAAGGATTTATGAGATACTTTTTGAAGCAATCAAAGGCGACTTGGCAATCATCATTCCATTCTTTCAGTACATTCTTCTGAAGGAGCTTGAATATGGGCTCACAGATAGGTGTGAGCTGCGCGATTAAGCGACTGATGTATTGGATTCTGCCAAGGAAGCCGCGGATTTCTTTCTCGATCCTGGGAGGGGGCTGTTGAGCTCTTAATTGTGCATATTCTAACCCCAATTCATCACTCATTATGCATGGTTTTCATGATTTAAAGGCTAATCTAATGCATAGTTTTGTGGTTGTAGGAATGAGAGTTGCTTTGCTCAATTGATGACCAAAAGGGCACATTTAGGAACCTTGGATGAAGACCCAAGGTGGGCCAAAGAAAGAAGAAAGCAAGGAGAGAGAAGAGAGAAGAAAGAAAGAAGAAAACAATGCAGAAAATTGGGCTAGACCGGTCAAGACCGGTCGGCCAGGAGACCCACGACCGGTCAAGACCGGTCGGCCATGGGTAAAGAGTCTTCACATGTTGCTGGACTGCCATCCAGACAGGCTAGACCGGTCTTGACCGGTCGGCCAGCCCTGTCCGACCGGTCTTGACCGGTCGGCTATGTAAATTTCAGCTTCCAGATTCCAGACAGCAGGCCATTCCCGTTTCTGATTTTTCGAACCAGTTTTCTGGGCCCATATTAATGATATTTAGAAATCCAACACATCCTTGTCGAAGAGGAGCTCGACGCCGAACTAACCCAAGTGGTTTCGTGTCGATCGGAGCTACGGATTGATCGTGGTGGCCAAAACAATACGAACTGTCCAGAAAGTTTCAGATTTCGCTGTTCCACTCTGGGCCGGTCCAGGTGACCCATCATTGATGATATGAAGAATCTACTTTGACCATCTTTTAGACCATATCCATATATGAATAACCACAAAAGTTTCAGATCAAAAGGATGTGTGGTTTGATCATACCGGTTGAAGAAAGATGGACCATCCAGAAAGATCCAACTGTCCAGAGTTTATAAAAGCCCTAAGTGTTCTAATTTTCGAACCACATTCTGGGATTGTTTTGGACAATCTAATCCATCTATCATGTAGAGGAGGAAGTTTTCTACCAATGTTCAAAATTTGGGATCAATTCGACATCTGTACACTCCGGACCGTTGAAAGCAAGATGACTGGTTCTGAAGGTACCTGAAGTGTGCGATTTTGAGAAGCGGTCGGTGATGTGATTGGTGGGCCCATTCAGAGGATAATCTTGGAAATCTAAATCATCTATGAGGAATATCACATTACAAGGAAGCTACAAATCAAATTTGAAGGCAATCCGACCATTGGTTAAGCCGTACTAAGCGAAACAAATTCTGCTATGTTGTTGTATTATTGCTGCACTATAAAAGGAGGTGCTTTCTTCTATTCCAAGGCAACCAAGGACGTGGGGAGCAAGGAGTTCAAGTCATAGGAGGCTTCCTAGCCTCCTCCAGCTAGTTTTTCTTCCTTTTCTTAGTTCTAGTTTTATTTTTAATATGCTTTTCATTAGCTAATCTCTTAGCTAGAGCTAAGAGGTGAACCTTATAGTTTTCTTAGATTGTTTAATTCGTTTTATTGGTTTTAAAGTTGGAATTCATGATTATGAACTATGGTTTGAAGTTTATACAAGCTTTAAGTAGTTTTTCTTAGTCTTATGATAACTCATGGATGTTTGGGAGAATTACTTAAATTCTTAATTGGTTTGCATCAGTCTAGACCTGTATGATCCGAGGAATTGGAGTGCGCTCTAGTACTATGATCTTCATGTGGGGACTTCCTACCAAAGTTCTACTTTTCTGAATTTCTGTAATATGTATGGATTGTGCATGTGATTTGAATCAAGTTCAAATCATGATCTAGCCTTGTCTTGTGACAGGACTTGAGGATGGTTATGATTGTGAACTGAACCTTTTGGAATGGGGAATGACCTATGCAATTGAGCATGCTCAGCTCAGCCTACATTGAGTGAATCCTATGCATTGAACTTACATATGACAGATTGTTTGGTTTAACAGCTCTATCATCCGACTAGATAGATCTTAATATCAATTCTAGTTGAGAAAGTGAGAAACCATAGCGAATTATGCATCTAAGGAGAGCTATAAGTAGATCCTTGATGCTCTAGTTATCTTTCCATTATCAGATTTTCTATTTTATGTTCAAAACCAATTTCACAAACCTCTTTGATTCTAGTTATTAGGATAGTTGGAATTGTTTACTTCCTTCCCTGTGGATCGACCTCGGTCTTACCGAGTTTATTACTACATCGCAACCCTACACTTGGGGAAGCGAACAGGGGCATCTCAATGATTGCTCTTGTTTTGGTCTCTCCGACCCTGATGTCATCCTTGTTTACCATAAAGCCAAGGAGTTTACCTCCAGTTACACCAAAGACACATTTCTGAGGGTTGAGGCGGAGCTTGTACTTTTCTAACATATTGAACAGCTTCTTTAGATCTTCAAAGTGTCCTTTAATTGTGCGAGATTTGACGATCATATCGTCTACATATACTTTGATCTCTTTGTTCATCATGTCGTGGAATAATGCTGTCATTTCTCGTTAATATTTTGCTCCTGCGTTCTTCAGACCGAACAGCATTACCCTGTAACAGAAGGTTCCCCATGAAGTAATAAACAATGTCTTCTCACGATCTTCGACGGCCATTTTGATCTTATTGTAACCTGAGAATCCGTCCATGAATGAGAAGATCTTGTACCCTGCATTGTTGTCGACCAAAGTGTCAATATGCAGTAGAGGAAAGTCATATTTAGGGCTGGCTTTATTGAGATCTTGGAAGTCGATGCACATTCGAACTTTACCATTCTTCTTTGGTACCGATACGATGTTAGCGAGCCATTCAGGGTAGTTGGAGACTACCAAGAATCCCGCATTGTATTGCTTGATGACTTCATCGTGAACTTTCGGATCCCATTCTGGCTTCATTCTTCACAGCTTTTGCTTAACTGGCTTCATATCCGACTTGGTTGGCAAATGGTGTACAATGAGCTCTTCATCGAGCCCAGGCATGTCTTCATATGAGAACGCAAAGTTGGACAGTCTTGGAGCTAAGAACTCTATCATTCTCTGCTTGAATTCTGGCGACAGTGATTTCCCGATGCGTACTTCTTTGGGGATCTCTAGTGTCCCCAAGTTTACTATCTCAAAATCATTGGCTACAACATTGGCTTTGGATTCGAACTTTTTGAGAAGGTCCTCTAGTTCGGGAGTCGGGTCATCATCTTCCCCATCCCGAGCTTCATCCAGACCCATGAGCTCAAAGTCTAATTCGATGTCAAAGTCATATGATTTGACTTCAAACTCAGGTGACTCTTCAAACGAGCTTGGCACATTATTAAATGCATGAGAAGATATGATTTTTGGTTTTTGAGAATTTTCTAGAATTGAAATGCTACGTATTTTTATTTTTTAAAAGTTTTTTTTATTTTTTTAGATTTTTTTTATTCCAAGGGACCCTGAGCAAGCGAGCATTGCAAACCATGATTGATCCCAACTTGCTCAAGGATGCCGAACGTTACTTAAATCAGCATTTTTTTTTTAAGTCAGAGCCCTTGGATGACCTTCTGGCTGATTCAGAAGTTAGGGGAATATATGACCATTTGGGACCCCACGCTCCTTCCCCTGGAGAGGTGGGGGTTGATGATTCAGGCGGAGAATCACGGTCTGGCCCTATGATCATGATCTCCCGCTGGTTGGGTTCGAGATCTGAGTCGTACTCAGTCCCTCCCGAATCACTTACTTCGCATTAAAGTTCTTCTGATTCCACGATGAGATATTGGCTTGGAGTTTGGACATCGAACCAATCCATGGCTGGCCATTTTCCTTTCTTGGTCCAATGGGCGAGCTGTTTCTGCCCCTAGCTGTTAGTTGACCCTTGTTGACTGATGCTGAGATGGGCAAGTTATGACCCTTGTTGACTGATGCTGAGACGGGCAAGTTATGACCCTTGTTGACTGATGTTGAGATGGGCAAGTTGTGCCCTTGGCTGAGTAGAATTGAAGCGGGCAAGTTGTGCCCCCGGTTTATTGGTGATGATGCGATGAGAGGTATCAGGGTATCGTGGTCCTGAAGCTACTATATTTGATCTTTTTCTTCATCTGTATCCTCCTCTTCTTCTTCCGGAGGCTTAGATGGTTCAAGAATCCAGTCCCATCAAATGGGAGGCCACATGGGCCAAGCTAGGCTCATCAGGAGACCTTTATGCAGTGTGGTCGGCAGGTTTCTTCTTGGATCTCTGCAAGGTTCTCTAGGCTTGATGAATTGAATGGGTAAGCACCAAAACTTTTTTTTCTTTTGTCCATGATGACTGACCTGTACCCGAGTCCCCATTTGCGTTAATTATATACCAGTGGCATCTTTCTGAACTTGAAATAATTCTTCATGCGGTACTTGAGACTCAGATGTTCTGCTGGCGAAAAAACATGGTGTACACCCATCGGCTCTGGATTAGCGATAGCATTCACAATCTCAAACTTGAAACTATGATACAGGACGTCTTCTTCAGAGTGTTAGATGTCGATGATGGGGATATCCGGTTCAGTAGTAGCAATATTGGAAGGAATGATGAACTATTTTCTGCATGGACAGAGATCACTCGGTTCCCACAGATATATTTCACCCGTTGATGTAAAGTTGACGGTACTGCTCCGACCTTATGCAGCCAAGGTCGTCCGAGCAACATGTTGAAAGAGGCTGATATGTCCAAGATCTAAAATGTGATAGTGGAGACTTCTAGGCCTATCTGTACCTCTACGTCGACTTCTCCCTCCATTGATCGGCGGGTGTTGTCGAATGCTCTAATGTACATGGTGTTGGGTCAAAATGAGGAGGGATTAATTCCCAAGCGTTCCGCAGTCTTGAGTGGGCAGACATCTAAGCTCAAGCCATTATTGATAAGGACCAATGGGACACAGAGGTCTTTATATCATAGGGCTATGTCAAGGGACCCCTCATAGTTACGTCCTTCTGGTGGCAGCTCATTATCAGTGAAGGTGATGGCGCGCAGAGCCAAAAGTTGTCCAATCATCAATGTTATCATTTCGGGTGCCGTGTCTAAGGAGATGTCAGCATCGCTCAGTGTCTTGACAAACATTTCTCGGTGTATGCGAGATGTGCAAAGTAGCTCCCATACAGAGATTTAGGCAAGGATTGACTTGAGTTGCGACATCGTACGTGGCTTCATTTTTGTTGCCAAGGCCTGCGAGAGTGCTCTTGGTATCTCCTTTGTTCTAACTATCTCTTCGGATGCAACGCCCATTGGGATTCATATTTCCGACCTCTGCACATTCCGGGTAGTGTCATGGGACCTCTTTGTAACTTTCTTCCTCTGCCTTCCAAGACTATTGGTTCTTGCAGCTGTGCTGATGGGGGTATCAGATCTTCCTCATATGGAGCTCTTGCCTTGAGGACTACATTGTTGCCTATACTGAAGTGATAATATCGAGGCTTGTCTTCATAGATCACATAAGGTTAGGGCCCTAGTTTGACTGTCCCTGGAACGGGAGGTTCCCACGGGATGAACATTGGTCCTCTCGATACACTGAGGGGTCTTTCTGTCCGACCTAGCTGATTGTGACTCGGGAACAGGGGTTGCCCCTTGCAATATGACTGGCTCGACTGGGGGAGTCCCTTCTAAGATGAAAGGCTCCTAATGCTGATAAGTGTAATCCCTCCACTGGGGATTGAATTGCTCATGAGTTGAAGCTGCCCCTTGTAAGATGACAGGCTCGTATGCGAGCTCAGTGTATGATTGTGCTCCTTTTAGGATTATTAGTTCCCAATATGGGTGATTGTAGGGTGCCCCTTGCAAAAGGACAGGCCCCTAAGCTGGCATTCTCTGTGGCTGGACGACTGACATGTCATATGGAGGTGCTCCCTCGAGTACTAGCGGCTTAAAGACTGAGGGAGGGAGAGAGCTTGCCCCTTGCAAGATTGGAGGCAGATTTGTTGACCCATAAGTATAGGCATGAATGAACTAGATGGGGGAGAAAGAAGCGATCAATACGCTCTCCTTCTTCTATGTTGTTGACGGCAGGACTACTAGACGAACTGGGGTCCGTCGAATGTTGATGCGGTGGATTCTGAAGGATGTTGGTGGGAGCGGCTGGAGAAGTTCCCGGGACTGAGATGACAATCTTGCGATGGTCGATCAGATTTTGGATAGCATTCTTCAATGTCATGCATCAATCAGTGGTATGGTCGCGCCCTTGATGGTAGTCAAAATACTCATTTTCATGGTCGTTCGGAGGCAAAGGATTTGGAGGAGGCCTAGATGCCATTGGAATGAGTAACTACTTTTGTATCAGCATAGTCATAAATTGACTGAGTGGCTAAGTGAGTGGGGTGAATTTCCTGAACTCCCTATAAGTTTACCTGTTCTGATATGGGTATTGGCCATTTCCTCTAAATGCCGCTACTATCGAGGTGGTTGTGGTTGTGGTTGTGGGTGAGGATTCGGTTACAGTTGGTACCTCTGATGTTGATGTTAAGGTTGATTCTGTTGATATGGCTGACGTCCCTGTGGGGGTGCATACTGATTGCCCTGAGTAGTGGCGATAACATTGTTTACCTCTATTGGGCGAGGGGGAGAACTATTGTGATTCCCATTCCCGTTCCTATGGGCCTTCCTTCCACTCTGTTCCGTTTGACTAGAGCAGCCTGGTAGGCCATGGGGAGATCGTCCACGGGTGGATTCTTGCTTCGACTTGCTCTTCAGCACGGATTAACTGAGAGAAATTTGCATAAGGGTGTGAGATGAGATACCTTGATATGCCGAGGTATGTTGAGTGAACAATCATGGAGATTTGTTCATCATCGTCGATGGGTGTTCGCATTATGGCTGCCATAGCTCACTAACGCCCCACATACGCTGACAATGTTTCATCATTCCTTTGCCTGAGAGCTGCTAGGTCTGCTCTCTTGGGTGCTATGTTGAGATTATATGCGAATCTGTCAACGAAAGCCTGGTAAAGATGCTCCCAAGTCTTAACACGGTTGCAATCCAATGATGTATACCAGTCTAGGGCATCGCCCTTCGGAGATTTTTGAAACAGGTGGATGAGTGCCCCTTCATTTCCTGCGATTACGCTTAGCTCTCTGCAGAAGGCCTTGAGATGTGTTGTGGGGCAGCCGCTGCCGTCGTATCTCTTGAATTTTGGTACCTCAAAGTTTTGAGATATCTGAGCATCTAGAAAGGGACATAAGTCCCTGAATTTGGTTGAGGGTAGATCGATCCCCTGTTGCCGCTGTAGTTGATTTTACAAGGTCTGGAACTGCTCCCACAACTCATCCAGTCTCGTATGATCTACTGAAGCAATGGTGCCTCTTTGTGGACCCTCGCCGATTTTCCCCGCGCTCCCACACGACGTCGTTCTCCCTTTCCCTTCGGAAGAAGAAGAAGAAGAGGTGCGTGAGTGCGAAATCACCGTTTGTGCCACTGGTTTGCCTCGTTCTCGAGGGCTTTGTTTGGTTGTCGTATTGAGCTGGATGTGCTTAAATGAATTTATATAAGACCAGAGTCGCCACTAGCCAGTTACTTCGAATCTACAGTCGGCTAGACCCCGTAGAAACGTTAGAGAAGGGGATCTGAAGATCCTTTCCTCTAAAATGACTCCTGTTGATCTGCGGTCAGAGATTCAAGGTAAGGGATCACGGTTACAGGGTGGGAAGAGGTTAAGCACCCCACACACTGCCCGTACCGAAGTACGGTCTCTACTTCACAGAATCGATCGAATATTTGAAAGTCTAGTTTAATCCTCGTATATTCTCATGAATGACATGATGCATGAATGCGGGTCTGAACAGTAAGAGTTTCTGATGGGCAGGTTCCAACAACGGGCAAGCCCAGAGCATACGCTCGAACTGACAGGTGCTTAATATAAAGACATATGCATGTGTGCTTGAGTAATCAAGGTGTTTTATGGTGAAGCATGAATGCAGGTCTGAACAGTAAGAGTTTCTGATGGGCAGGTTCCAACAACGGGCAAGCCCAGAGCATACGCTCGAACTGACAGGTGCTTAATATAAAGACATATGCATGTGTGTTTGAGTAATCAAGGTGCTTGTAGTAAAGCAGGGGGGTTGGAAGAAAAGTAAATGTTGCACTTATGCTAGATGCGAATGAGATGATGCTGGAAAAAGAGTAGCTGGGTGGACGGAGGTGTCGCAAGGATTGGCTTCGAATGGCTGGATTAGGACTTAGATGGCTTGAGAGGCTTGGACCAGTGGTCAGGCTGGGCTGGACCAAGGTTAGACTCTCCTCACTCGGGCTCTCCTTGGTGGAAAAATGGGCTAAGGGTGGAGAAGGATGACTCTAATGGACGGACTCTCTCTCTGGCCGGTTGGTTGTTTTGAAATGAGAAGGGGAGGGGGTATTTATAGCAGCGAGCAGTGGCAGAAGTCGTAATTTTATCCGGGCGGCCTGCCATGGGCCGCCCGTACGGCCGCTCCTCGGTTTTCGGCGAGTACGGCCGTTCCCTCGGGGCTGCTGTTGGACTCGCTGGTCGACTCAGTGAGTTGACTCAGCGGGTCGACTCGGTGGTTTGACTCGACGGGTTGACTCGACGGGTTGACTCGGTGTTTTGACTCGACGGGTTGACTCGACGGGTTGACTCAGCGGGTTAACTCAGCGAGTTGACTCAGTGAGTTTGACTTTTTTTGGGATTTTTTTACTGGACTTTTTTATGGGGGGTTTTTCAGGGTGGTGTTTAGGACTGGGTTGACTGGGTTCAGGCTTGAACTGGGCTATGGAATGGAGCTTACAAGGGTGAGTTTGGCTGAGTTTGGACTTGGGATTTGGGGGTATGGTCCTCCGTTCAACCAGCTAACTCTACCAACAGTGTAGCCGAAGGTGGGGTGTCTACAGATGCCCCTCTTTGGCAGAGGTTGCATGCAACCGAATGCCAAAGCGAGTGGACACCCCACTTCTGACCCGGTCATTCATAGATCATGGTCTGAAATCTTTGCTTGCTTTTGCATCTGTGCCAGTTGATTGTTTGGAGATCGCTCACTTGCACATACCGCGAGAGTTTGGAGAAAACGTTGCGATTGTCCCTGCAGTTTGCTGCAACCTGGGTACCCAATCGCAACCCTTCCATTCCCGACCGGTACTAACATCGGAAAGGTACAGCAGAGCCTCTGCGTCGACAGTCTTACGAGGTTACTGACCCTGTGATTGATTGTATGTTTGATGTTTTCCCAGATCACTCCAGGAGTACTTGTTTCGCTTGACTGTCAAAGTGGTTAGACGCCCTGCGTCCGATAGTCTTACGGGATTCTACTACGCCGACTTGGACTCAGTCAAGGTACTTCAGGCATCCACGCCTAGGTATGTGCGGGTGGGCTTTTCCACCCGATCTGCTGGTTTTGATGCTTGGTTTGCAATTCATTCTTTCCTTGATTGTGGTTTGGAATCTTTGTTGTCCTTTGTATCTGAGTCAGTTGATTGTCTGGAAATTGATAACTCGCACATACCGCGAGAGTTTGGAGAAAACGTTGCGATTGTCCCTGCAGTTTGCTGCAACCTGGGTACCCAATCGCAACCCTTCCATTCCCGATCGGTACTAACATCGGAAAGGTACAGCAGAGCCTCTGCGTCCGTTAGTCTTACGAGGATGCTGACCCTGAGACTGATTGTGTGATGTTTGATGTTTTCCCATATCACTCCAAGAGTACTTGTTTCGCTTGACTGTCAAAGTGGTTAGACGCCCTGCGTCCGATAGTCTTACGGGATTCTACTACGCCGACTTGGACTCAGTCAAGGTACTTCAGGCATCCACGCCTAGGTATGTGCGGGTGAACTCTTTCCACCCAATCTGCTGATTTGGATACTTGGGTTACAATTCATCGTTTCCACCTGTTCAAATGGTTTCTGTGACCGAGCCTTTTGGCTTTCATCTTTTTGTATCTTGGCATGTGGCACGACCGCACTGACACTGGAGTTCAGTTAGATCATACTTTGAGTGCATTGGATCCGATGGTCTCCGGGGAAACCGCGAGACATCGGATCTTATTTGATTTTTGCGTCGGCTCCTACCCAGAGATATGGAAGATCTCCTGGCGTGTTGGAGGCAGAACGCTCTACTGGAAAAATATTTTTTGATTTTTGAAAAGATACCCACTCTGGGGAGTGATACTCCGTGGGGGTTTTTATTTGCAAATAGAAATATTTTTTTTTTTGTCTTTTTGAAATGAAAATCTGGTTCGCATGTGCCTCCACTAGGGATGCCAGTGGGGTCTTTGGCTAACCGGCCTTTATTTTGAAAGCAGGTAAACATGATGATTGATGCGATGGATGCTGATGCATGGAGATGCATGATGAATGCATGGCTTTGGCTCATTCTCTTTCAGTTTGAAGGTTTTGCTTTTGCTGGAGATGCAGAGAATTTTGAGCTTATTGCTTGCAGGGTTGTACTCCCTTGGGGATTTTTCTTTTTGATACGGAGGTTTGGACAGCGGGTTGGTCAAGATCCCGACCCGTGGTCGATCAGGTCCATCGTCCCAAGATGCTGGTTCTTTGCTAATGAGAATGTACGAGGATATCATCCGACTTCAAGATGTTCTTCTGGGCATACATGTGATTGAGATGGTGTTTGGTTGCCCGTTTTGGTCAAGATTCCAATTTGCGGGCGATTGGATCTGTCATCCCATACTGTGAAGTGAGCGGAGTTCAAGACTCCTGAATTGTAGTGCTGGGGATGCTAATTTTTGTGATTTTTTGTAAATATGTGGATCCGAATCTTTACCTGAGCGGTCAGGGTAGAGATCAGTTTATTGAAAACACAGGAAATATTTTTGTGATTTTTGAAATATTTTGATTGAAAGCAAGGGAAATATTTTTGTGATTTTTGCAGATATTTGATGGAAATATTTTTGTGATTTTTGAAGAGATGATTTTGCAATGTTTTTGTATTTTGTGATTTTTCTGAAATGCAGGGAAAAGATATGGAATTTCCATCCACTTCCAGCTTCTACTGCTGGTAAGGCACCCGATCCATTTTACGTCAGCGAGCAAGACGAGTCTCACACAGTTAAGTGCCGTAGTTTTACATCTTCGGATGAGGGGATTTTGAGGGTTTTCAGTCAACACACCCACAAAGTTGCCTGTTCCTCATGTGCAATGCACATAGACCACGTATCGTCCGACGGACTCCTTCGGCCACAAGATGAGCCACATCCTCACATTTCCCTTAGTCAATCCAGTTTGGGGTCTTACGTTGCTCACAATTCCGTGAGGGTGAGCTCCACCTCCCAACAGCCTTAATCCCCTTCATGAGTTCTAGGAACAGGGAACATCCGTCAGCTTCAACAGCGACTTCCAAATCAAGGTTGTCTATCACGGTGCGTTCAACACGAACAGGATTGCGGAGTTCTGCCCGCCACAGCCCTTACCTGTTTAAGAGATTCCAGACACCCGTACGATCAAGTGTCAGCCATGTCTGGAACAGGTTAGGAAAGAAAGCCCCCGAGAAGTTAATCCCAGTGTAGTTTTAGGTCTTCGGACCGCTGGGGATGAATTTGTGCAGTTTGAAATTCTTGGTGAATCATTTTTTTTGTTTTATATTGTATCTATATTTTTTTTGTTTTGAAAAGGTTCCAGACTTCAACTCGGGTGATCAAGGTTGATACTGGTTTTTATGGAAAGCTTTAAAATATTTTTGGTATTTTTGAAATGATCCGGGTTATCGAACCATGATCCCCACGGTCGAGGCCGATGCCGGTTTTTAGTTGAAAGCGAGAAAGGTCCCCCGAGAAATTAATCCCAGTGTAGTTTAAGGTCTTCGGACCATGAAACTGTACAAAAGAAGGGCAAACATGTTTTTTTTTTTTGTTTTTGGGAAAATGTCCGGTGTCAGCGGATGGACAATCCAGACTGATGCCGGTTTTTATTGAAAATCTCTCGGGATGTCGATCCCGACGTAGTTTAAGGTCTTCGGACCAAAACTTTAAAAGCGGGGCTGGTAATATATTTTTATGATTTTTGAAAATGTCCGGAGTCATTGATCTTGATGTGAGCAAACAAGACCAACGCCGGCTTTTATTGAAAATCTCTCGGGATGTTAATCCCGACGTAGTTTAAGGTCTTCGGACCCAGACTTAGTAAAAGGGGGGCAAACACATTTTTTTTTTTTCGAAATGATCCAGATCATCAGATCTTGGCCTGAAAGGCTGGGATCGATGTTGGTTTTTATTAAGAATCTCTCGGGACGTTGATCCCGACGTAGTTTAAGGTCTTCGGACCCAAAACTTTAAAAGAGGAAAGACATTTTTTTGTTTTCTTTTTTTGAAAAAAATTCTGGGTCATCGATTCTGATTTTGATGGTCGAGATCGATACCCATTTTTATTAAAAATCCCTCGGGATCTTGATCCCGACGTAGTTTAAGGTCTTCGGACCAGAAACTGTACAAGTGATGTATATATTTTTTTGATTTTCTGAAAATATCCGGAGCCACCAGATCTTGAAGAAGACTGATGCCGGTTTTATTGACAATCCCTCGGGACCTTGGTCCCGACGTAGTTTAAGGTCTTCGGACCATAAACTGTACAAGTGATGTATATATTTTTTGGTTTTCTGAAAATATCCGGAGCCACCAGATCTTGAAGAAGACTGATGCCGGTTTTATTGACAATCCCTCGGGACCTTGGTCCCGACGTAGTTTAAGGTCTTCGGACCATAACTCATACATGTGAACAGTAATCAAGGGCGGAGATTCTTGGGATTCTTCTTGGAATGGTTTGGATCATCTGGTCATGCCTTTGGATGGTTGAGATCATCGTTTGACCAAGTCAAATTTTCCTTTCTTTTTCTTGGAAATTCCATGGAACTTTTCCACATCATCCACCCAATTTCTCACCCATTTCTCATGAGATGAGATTTTGGTGAGATTTTCTCTTTTTTCTCACCATTCTCTTCCATCACTTCATTCTTACATGGAGGTACAAGATTCACTTGCAACCACCCTTCCCAAGGAGGAGTTCTTCCCAAGGAGAGGGAGAGGGAGGTCGTTTCAAGTAGGTGGAGTCTAGGACGGCCTCCCATGGGCCGCCCGCCCGGTCTCTGCCTCCTGGTCTCTTCAGGGGGCTGGGTAAAAGGGTGCCTTCCCCTTTTCTATATAACATGGGGCACCCTTCCCCCCTCAAACGTGCAATCTCTCTCTTCTCTCTCTCATACTCTTTCTTTCTTCAAGTTTCCTCTCTCTTCTTTGGTGATCCTTTGCTCTTTTCAAGTGGTGGGCCTTAGAGAAATCTTGGGACAGCAAGGTGGTCCTTCTTTGGTGAGTGGTAAAGGTATGGACCACTTCCTTTCTCTTTCTTGTCCTTTTCCATCTTCATTGTTTCTTCTCATGATCCTTTTCCTTTTTCATGTAGCTATTCAAAGGGGTGTGAAGGTGGGCCCAAGCATTCTTGATCTTTTCTTAGATCTCAAGTCTTTCAAAGGTGGTGCATGGAGAAGGACATTGCAAGCTCTCCACTTCCTCATTTTTTTTTCTTTTTCACACTCCCTCCATGTGCATGTAAGGAGTAATTTTGCCATGTCATTAAGTGTGCATGGCAAAATACTCTATCTTTTTCATGGGAGTTGGGCCTCTTTTCATGTGTATCAAATGGACTCAAAGTGAAGTCATGGCCCTTGGTGCATTTGATGGGCCCAATGCTTCATTTTGGGCTCCCTCATGCTTTCTTGCCTTTGTCATTTTTCCTTTGGAACTATCCTTTCTTTTCCCTCTTCTTTTCAAGATTTGGGCCCATGGGCATGGTAGGGCCCATCTCAAGTTTTGAGCTCATGGGGCTTACTTTGGGTGACCCCATCTTTCTTCACATGTGTATGGATCAAGGTGGCTAACCCATTCTTCATTTTGGATCTCAAGTGGGCTAGTTTTCCTAGGTGGGCTTATATGGACAAGTAGCCCAAGTCTTCCACTATTTCTTTGATTATGATGTACATCTTTGCACAAAGTGTGGTGGGCTCCTTGGAGTTTTTCATGTGGATGGGCTTTTGGGCCTTCATTGAAACTTGGGCACTTCTTTGGACCATGTGTGCCACACTACACTTTGTTCATGTAGGCTTTTTCTTTTCATGCTTTCTCTCTTGATGGATGGAGGACTTGAGTTACTTGACCATCTACAAATCCCATGAGTGAGTTGTTCCCACAATCTCACTAAGTTCAAATGGCTTCCTTTGTGGTAGGATTGTGGTTCTCAAGAGTTTCCCTTAGATGTTATCAATCTCAAATGGATGATTCTCAAGTGAGCTATCCATACAACCATGGGTCCTTGATCTTTTCTTTGGGGACTTGGTGGGTCATCCATTATCATTCTCAAGTATGAGTGGTTTTTCTTTCCATTTGTGGGAAAGAATGATACCCATAGGTTGCCCATTTTTGTCCCATGCCTTGGGACATTTTGGATTTTGATATTCAAGTGGGCTATGTGTACCATTCTTATCCATTTTCATGATGGTTGGGTGACTCCTCAAGCCATGCTCTTTTGTGCTCAAATGGTCTCCCTTTTGGTGAAAAAGTTGGTGCACATAAGTTGCCCAAACTTGCCTTTTTCATGGGCATTTTCAACCTTGATTCTTCATGTGGGCTATGTGCATCAACTTTCTACCCTTAGCTTCTTTGATTCATATGTTTGTGGGTAGACCTCCGTGTTGTATTCTCATGGTCAAAACTTTCATCGAGATGAGGCACATAAGGTTGCCCATGGTTAACCCATGAATGGGTCCTCATGTTCTCCAAAGTGGGCTATGTGCTCTCTTCAACCCATTGAGATGAGGTATTTGGGTTGCTCTTGGAAACCCGTTTCCTTTCTATTCCCCACTTGTCCATGCGTATGTGTGAAAAGATGGAGACATCCTAAGTGAGAATCATGACCTTGGCATAAAAGTGAGTCAATCCTTGGTCACATGTGGACTTTGAAGAGGAACTTCTCATGTGCTGTAGGACTCTCATCCTTAGTTGATTTCATGGCACTTGAGTGCATTTGTTGTCCAAAATGTGTCCTTGGATGATGGACTTTTCTTACCTGAGGCATGCCATGCCACCTTCTTTAAGGCAGGCCTTACTTTTTCCAATGGGTCCAACACATATCCTAAGTGACACATGGAGTTGGACTTTAGATTTTGCATTTGAATGTGAGTCCAATCCCATGGGTTTCTTGGATGAGAATTTGGATGTTAGTGGGTAAAGGATAGGGACTTACCTTGCCAAGCTTGTAGGATTCCATGGCGGATGGTACCAGGGGCCACCAAGTAGTTGACGAGGATGATCCTGCTTTCATTGTCCGCCGGGGGGACCACATGTGTTCCCTAGCTATGGAGCATCAACCTCTTCCTGCCATCAAGGGTCGAGGTACCAGGGATCGCTGGGACAATTGGATGAAGGAGCCACAGCCCTTGCTTGAGCGAGTACTAGATGGTACTCCTTTTGCTGGCCTCCTCACCCTACGCTTCCATAATAACGACGCCAACCGCATGATGCTTGCGGCCCTTTGTGAGAGGTGGCGGGATGAGACCCACACCTTCCAGCTTCCTTGTGGAGAATGGGGGATAACCCCTTTGGACATTTACATGCAGATAGGTTTCCCATTTCATGGGGCAATTGTCCCTCAAGTTAGCTCTTTAGCTCCCCTCTCTTCCACTGATTGGCTGCGGCTTGTCGGTGACGTCCCTCCTGAGGGTGAATTCCAAGGCCATCAGGTGAAGATGCGATGGTTTTACAACAATTTTGCTTCCGTCGTCCCTACCACCGAGCGAGAGGCCCTCCACAAGGCGCGGGCCATGATCACTTATGCTTTTGGATCCTTTCTTTTTTGCCATGCGAATGAGAGAGTTGATCCTAAATTTCTTCGTTTAGTCGAGGATCTTCATCACCCCTATAACTGGAATGGGGCCATCCTGACCCGTCTCTTTCAAGGTCTGGACAAGACCTGTCGGCATAGCCGGTCCTTCACAGGCTTCTGGCCTGTTGTTGAGGTACCTCTTCTTTCATCCTCCTTGGAGCCATTTGCCTCCTTTCTCTCTCTGATCTTTAAATGTACTTTCATCCAGACCTGCTTTTATGACCATTTTCCGCATCTTGCGCCGAGGATGCGAGATGACATTGAACCCGCTCAGTATCGCCACATGTACTGGCATCAGCAGAATCGTCAGCGGAACTCCCGAGTTCCCGGGGACAATTGGCGTGCTGATATAGACGGGCTGACCGTTGAGGACGTAAGTATCTTGCTTGTCTTTGTCCTTGTGCTGTACTTGTAACTGATCGTGGTAACCTCTTTTGCTGTAGTTTGCCCGGATGCCGTACGCTAGTTTCCCTCTTTACTACACACCCCAGCGCGTGGAGGCATACGATGCTTCATGTCTCCGTATTATGCTTTCTGACGCTGAGTCCTTCCAATGGTACTTGGGAGAGAGATTGCTTCGGCAAGTCACTGGGGTAGCTCGGGTCCCCTGTTCTGCACCTCCTCCAGCTGCTCGGATGCCAGCTGATGAGAGAGTTGAGGCTCTGGTGGGCCAGCCTGGCTTCCGTTTCACGATCCCGGATCGTGATTATGACGAGTGGTATCTGCTATTTGGCCAGGGGCCTTTGCTTCCTTCGCTTTACGTTCCAGGTGGCCGTCGCAGGTATGCTGGAGGTTCAGTGACTGCTCATTTGATGGATCTTTATCGTCGGGAGCGGGACGCGAGGAGGGGCGATGATGATTATGTTGGTGACTTGTAGCTGGCTCTGCTTTATATGGCCTTGTATTTTTGTTTTTGTCCCTTTTTGTATCAAGCCCTTTTGGATGAATATACAGGCTTTGATTTCTCCCAAATTCCTTGGTGATGTCTGGATGCTTTGATTCTTGACTCATTCCTTCATGATTTGTGATTTCTCAACTGCATGGATAATGACTTGAACGGTTCAGATTGCTTGTTTAGGCCCTGCGGGGCCCACTTGATGATTGGATCTTGGATTTTAGCCCTTCTTTTGATGATTGGTCTTTTGATCTCGCCACTCCATGACTTGTGTAAGCTTCCCAATGGTTTGGATCTTGATGATTTGGCCCTTGAATGGTTCAGATTGATGGATTTGGCCCTGTGGGCCCACTTGAGACCTTAGCTTTACTTTGGGGCACTTCTTTTGATGATTTGTGAGGTTAGGAATGCTTCTCATGGCGTGGATGATGGCTTGAACGTCTCTGATCGCTTGATTTGGCTTTGTGGGCCCACTTGATGATTAGATCTTGGATTTTGGCCCTTCTTTTGATGATCGAACCTTTGATCTTGTTGTTTCATGGTTCATGTAGGTTCTTCAATGGTTTAGATCGTGATGATCTAGTCTTTGAATGGCTTGGATTGCTTGTGGCCCCCACTTGATCACCTTTCCTTCTCTTTGGCTTGATCAGCCCTTTTCCGGTCATATTGCTTCATGATTGGACCAGTGGGGCACCTTTTGTATGATCTTGATCATCTTCAGTCGAAATCGGGAGTGGACCGGAGCCTTGGGCGGCCCACGGAGCGCCATCTGCTGACGTGGACTGTCAGCCTCACCTACCAAAAGCCCCGGAGCCAATCCCGCGGAGAGAGGGGATCTGCGTCCGTACGGGCGGCCCAGGGCAGGCCGCCCAAGGCTCGCCTCTTGAGCGGCCTGGGCTGGCCCTGGTTCGGACATCCTCTGCTGTCCCTTTTTCCTGTCCCCCACATTCTCTGCATCCGATTCTTCGATTCATCCATGAATCACTTCCTTGTCTCTTCTTTCATTCTCCTTTTGTCTTTTTCTTGGTTTGTCCTTTCTTGGGCAATGGATGGTGGAGATTTATGGGCTGTGGGGGCTGTCCAAGATGGGTCCCACACTTCAGATCTTCAACTGAGCTTTGATAATGGGGAAATGCCTTTAATGGATGGGGTAGATGGGGCATTAAGAGGGGGCATTGATGAGGGGCTAGGGATGGTGGTTGGTGGAGCTTTGAATGGCTCCATTAATGGTGGGATGGCTGGATTTTCTGATTTGAATGGGACCTTCATCATGGGAGGAATGGATGGTATAGATGGGATGATGGGATGGGACATAGGTGAGGCTATGCATCCCTTGAGTGTGGGCCCCATGGATGATGTGATGGATGGTGGTGATGGGACCATGATGGACATAGATGGGCTGATCTCATGTTTAGATGGTATGGATGGCTCAGATGGTACCTTTGACGGTTTGGATGCTCTGGATGAGGGCCAGGATGTGCGGCACACTTGTTTGGGTGGTCTTGATGTGATCATTGATGATGTCCCCTTGATGATGGACGGTGTGGATGCCTCGATGATCCCTTTGATCGGCCAGGATGATGACTGGATTCATGATTTTCTGCTGGAGGGGGCCGCAGGTCCAGATCTGACCGTTGATTCTTTGATCGGGGTTGCCGGGACCCCTTTGGATGGTTCAGATGCATTCTTTGACGGTCGGATTAGCCAGGGTGCCACGATGTGCGGTGTGATCTTCACTGATAGCTCTTTTGGTGGAGAGCATTGTCCTTCCCTTGGTCGTCGGTCTTTTGCGCACTCTGTTCATGAGGTGGGCGAGTCTTCTCATACGGCTGAGGTTATGACAGTTTCAGACAGTGATGCGACTATATCAGACATTGCCATTACTGGGGACAGGTCAGGGGCTGTCGAGTCTGCAGAGGTTCCAGCTTTTCCTTCTCCTTCGCCCGTTGACCTTCCGATCCTTGATGAGTTGTCCTCGATTTCTGGGCCTTTTGTGCTGGAGGGGATACCGGTGAGGACTTGTCAGCTGTTTCCTCGTTCTTCTTGCTCGCCACGACTGCTTGCTTGGCTTGATAGCTTGTCAGCTTATGAGATTCGAGATTTGGAGTCTTATGGCTTTGGCAGTCTGATTCATATGGCTAGAGTTGACATTGACTGGAGGATGCTCGGAGCTGCCTTGATTGACTGGGTCCCTTCGTTGAACTTGTTTGCGTTCAATGATATGGAGATGGGGCCTTCTTTGGAGGAGCTTGCACGCTTGACAGGCTTACCCTTGGATTATACTCAGTACTTTTCACCGAAGACATCGCCGAAGACTGCTACACCGCAGAACTGGTTTGGGATCCCTTATCTTGTTCGACCTGCAGCTAGTGGCCAGGATGCTGTAGTGTTCTCTTTGGACTTGCTGTATGATCTTTTTTCGGGTCCTCAGAGTACGGCTGGTTCCACCTTTGCTCGGAACGCACTGATGTTCTGTTTGATTGCTGAGGTGCTGTTCTCGGGATGGCGCAGGTCCCAGACTCCTTTGCTTTTTGAGGTGATGAGCCGAGCTGTCCGTCGTCAGGGGATCATTTCTCTCATCTTGGCCGAGCTATTTGATGGGCTGACCGACTGTGCCCTAGGCCGCACTCGTGTCCTTCGCGGCTGTTGTGCTTTCCTTCAGGTATCTTTTCTACACCTTTTTTCTTCTTGCTTTGCTAGGAATTATTTTGCTCTAGCTGAACTTCTTTTGCTTTCTGTGATCAGGTATGGCTATGGGAGCGTCTTTCTCTGACCGTTCCTGTACCTCTTTCTGGCATCCCTAGCTCTGACATTATGCGTTATATCATCGAGTTCCTTCCGCATACGGCTAGGATGAGCGAGCCCTTGTATCGCAGGATGTTTGCTGAACTTCGTGACTGGAACGTTCGTTGGGAGTCATCTTGGCTTTCACTTCCTCCAGTGCTTTGCGATGCACACCGCCATCCTCTGATGTTGGTAGGCTTTCGATCCTACTTTTCTTATCATCCGATCCGGTTTCTGCGGCAGTTTGGGTATGAGCAGGATGTTCCTCATTTTGCTTTCACGGGTATCGGGCGTCGAGTACTCCCCTCTAGATCTTCTGACTTCAGGACCCGGATTGATTGTTCCTGGGCGAGTTATTTGACAGCTGATTTGTTGGGATTTGAGCTGCGGACTTTTCCGATGGCGACCGCCCCATATCAGTACTGGGCTGCTGAGCAGTCTTTGTATCGACGTATCCCTTGTTGGCACCAGACTGCTGATGAGGATGAGCAAGATATTCTTGGAGATGCTGGCTCTTCATCTGGTTCATATGAACCTTTTGAGGAGCGCCCTTTTGTCGATCCTGGCTTCCTCTTGGCCACTCATGGTCATCTGCTGTCTGAGATCTCTGCACTTCGGTATCATTGTGAGATGATGTCGAGGAGATTGACTGCCGATCGGAGGTTGTCTGATGAGGAGACAGCGATCCGTACCCTTGAGCGCGATGAGGCGCATTACCTGCGTATGGAGGTGAGCAGGTTGAGAGCGAGACTATCTTTTTATGAGTCAAAGGACTCACCTGATGTGGCCGAGGAGGAGGGTAGAGATTGATTGTGTTGGCCACCTGCACATTCTTTTTTGCATATATGATTGATGATGATGAAAATTTTTTGTATTTTTTTGAAAAAGATGGTATGATATGTGTAAAAGAAATATGATGCATCTAATTAAAAAGAGAAAACTGTTTGAAAATCTACTGTGCCATGAGTTTTCTTGTGAGTGTTTCTGGACTTTGTGTCGGGATATAGGAATCAGAACTGGGGCTCGGTCAATGCTTTGACCGATGTCTCGAGATTTGACTTGCTTGATCCTTTGGTTCCCTAGAGATGTAGGCAATGGAAACTCTTGCTTCCTGAGATTGTCAGAGTCTGTAGAGTTCTTCGCTCCTGACTGTACTTCCTCTTGTTCTTGCACTTTCACTGCTTGAACTGATCTGGACTGTCTGATTTCTTGGTACCTGCACTTTTATTTTTTCTTTCTTTTTCATTTGAGCCATTTTTGCCTGCAGTGCTCTTTCGAGTTTTCACCACAGCCGGCTTTTTCCCGTCATTTTTGCCCGTGGCGCCCTTTCGGGTTTTCACCACGTCCCGGGTATTTGGTCTTGCCTGCCCCTTGGCAGCTGTGCTGTTTTTACCCTCAGTGCCCTTTCGGGTTTTCACCAAGTCCGCTGTATGCCCACTGTTTTTACTCGGAGCGCCCTTTCGGGTTTTCACTCCGCCCTCCTTGTTTAGGCACACATTTTTTTTTTCTTTTCTTTTTTTTTTCTTTTTCTTTTCTTTCTGGATCTCTGGATAACTGTGGCGGCTAGAGGTCGGGATTCCGTCGTTGCCGGCCGATGGCAGTCTTTCAGCCCTTATCCTAAGTTACGATGATAGAGCTGTCGGTCTTTGCTAAAGACTCCTCTGAGATAAATGGATGGATGACTGTGTTTCTTTTTGGGTTGATTTTTTCTTGGGTGCCTTGCTTTGGCTTCCCTTTTTCTTTCTCTTTTCTCTTTTTTTTTTTCTTCTGTATTCTTTTTCTCTCTTTTTTTTCTTTTCTTTTTGAATCCCCCCCCTTTTTTTGTATTTTTCTCTTTTGGAATCCCCTTATTTGAAACACTTGTTGGTGGACGGGATGATTTCTCAGAGGTCTTAGCTTCGACCTCTTGACTTCAGCTCTATTAAAGTAACTCTTGATAAGGTCAGAATGACTTACCCGTGAAAGATTTTCACATTGTCGGCGTTGGTTGGCTCAGGAAGATCCACTCCTCTCATGCTGGTGAGTCTGAGGGCGCCTCCGGGAAGTACTTCTCTGACGATCAGCGGCCCGTCCCACAAGGGTTTGAACTTTCCTCTGGGATCTGGAAGGTGCGACGGTAGAATCTTCTTCATGACCATGTCGCCTACCTTGAAACTTCTTTTCCGGACTCTCTTGTTGTAAGCCCGAGCGATCCTTTTCTGATAACATTGTGAATGACTTAGTGCACGCATGCGCTTCTCATCTGCTAGCTGCAACTGATCGAATCTGGCCCGTTGCCATTCTCCTTCTTCAATTCCGCTTTCTAATAACACCCGAAGTGATGGTATTTCCACTTCGACTGGTAGAACTGCTTCCATTCCATAAGTAAGCTCGAAAGGAGTAACGCCCGTAGCAGACCGTACAGACGTTCGATAGGCCCAAAGTGCATATGGGAGCATATCTGACCAATCTCGATAGGTCACGACCATCTTCTCGAGTATCCTGACGATTGTCTTGTTTGCGGCTTCTACCCCACCATTCATCTGGGGACGGTAGGGGCTTGATCGATGACGTTGGATCTTGAACTTGCTGAGGAAGTCATCCATCTTCTTGTTGACGAACGGGGTCCCATTATCTGTGATGATGGCATTAGGGATTCCATACCGGCATATGATGTTGTTCTTCATGAATTTGATCACTTGAGATGCTGCAATCGTGGTGTAGGAGGCTGCCTCTACCCACTTGGTGAAGTAGTCGACTGCCACAAGTATGTACTCGTGACCATTTGATGCTTTGGGACTGATCTTGCCGATGATGTCGAGCCCCCACATGGAGAAGGGCCAGGGGGTGGTCAGATTGTATAACTCTGATGATGGGGCATGGATTTGATTTGCATGCTCTTGACACTTGAAGCATTTTCTGACGTGCTTGCAACAGTCTGTCTCCATGGTGAGCCAGTAGTAGCCGAGTCGTAGAATCTTCTTTGCCATCATGTGCCCATTCATGTGTGGGCCACAGATTCCTTCGTGTATTTCTTTCATGATCTTTGCAGCTTCTGTTTCATCGACGCATCGGAGGAGGATGTGATTATAGGATTGCTTGTAGAGAACTTCGCCACTGATGGTGAACTGGCCGGCCAAACGTTGGATGGTTCGGCGATCTGTTGCTGTTGCTGATTCTGGATACTCCTGGGTTTCGAGATATTGCTTGATGTCGGCATACCAGGGTTTGTCAGGGACAGCTTCGGCTTCTTCTATTTGCAGGCAAAAAGCAGGTTCTTCTTGAATTTCGACTGTGAGCTCCCATTCTGAAGCTCCTTTTGGGATCTCGAGCATTGATGCGAGCGTGGCGAGAGCATCTGCAAACTGGTTCTTGGCTCTGGGCATGTATGAGAAGGTGATTTCCTTGAATTCTTCGATCAGATTGTCAAGATACACATGATATGGTATCAACTTCTCGTCTTTGGTCTTCCATTCGCCATTGGTCTGATTGATGATAAGCTGTGAGTCTCCAAATACTCGTAGCTTCTTGACGCCCAAGATTATGGCTTCCCTTAAGCCAGCGATGCATGCTTCGTACTCTGCCATGTTGTTGGTGCACTCGAATGCGATGCGCCTCGAGATAGGAATAGGGACATCATCTGGCGAGTAGAGGATTGCTCCAATACCACTCCCTTTAGAATTTGCTGCGCCGTCGAAGAATAACGTCCATTCATCTTTTTTCTTCTTTTCTTCCTCTTCAATGAGCAAGAGATCTTCATCAGGGAAGAATGTCTTGAGCGGCTGATAGTCCAGGAGAGAGTGAGCCGCAAGATGATCGGCGAGGGCCTGTCCCTTGATTGCCCTTTGAGTGACATAGGTGATGTCGAACTCCGACAGGAGTAGCTGCCATTTAGCTATCCTTCCAGTGAGTGCCGGTTTCTCGAACAGGTACTTGAGCGGATCCATGTGAGCGAGAAGGAGAATAGGGAATGCAATCATGTATTGACGGAGTCGCTGAGTTGCCCAGACTAGGGCGAGGCAAGTCTTCTCGATCGGGGAATACCTGGTCTCGTAGTCGGTGAACTTTCGACTCAAATAGTATATTGCTTGTTCTTTCTTCCCGGTCTCGTCGTGCTGGCCGAGGACACAGCCGATGGCTTCTGCTGCTACCGAGATGTATAACAATAGTGGTCGTCCAGGAGTGGGCGGCACTAGGACTGGAGGATTCATGAGATACTTCTTGATGCGGTCGAAGGCGACTTGGCAATCATCATTCCATTCTTTTGGGACGTTCTTCCGAAGGAGCTTGAATATGGGCTCACAGATAGGTGTGAGCTGTGCGATGAAGCGACTGATGTATTGAATTCTGCCGAGGAAGCCACGAATTTCTTTCTCTGTTCTAGGAGGGGGCATCTCGATGATTGCTCTGGTTTTGGTCTCGTCGACCCTGATGCCATCTTCGCTCACCATAAAGCCGAGGAGCTTACCTCCCATTGCACCGAAGACACATTTCTGAGGGTTGAGGCGGAGCTTGTACTTTTCTAATCTGTTGAATAACTTCTTCAGATCTTCAAAGTGTCCTTCAATTGTGCGAGATTTGACGATCATGTCGTCCACATATACTTCGAGCTCTTTGTTCATCATGTCGTGGAATAGTGCTGTCATTGCTCGCTGATATGTTGCTCCTGCGTTCTTCAGACCGAACGGCATTACCCTGTAACAGAAGGTTCCCCAGGGAGTGATAAATGCTGTCTTCTCACGATCTTCGACGGCCATCTTGATCTGATTGTAACCTGAGAACCCGTCCATGAATGAGAAGATCTTGTATCCAGCGGTGTTGTCGACCAGAGTGTCGATATGTGGCAAAGGGAAGTCATCTTTTGGACTGGCTTTGTTGAGATCTCGGAAGTCGATGCACATTCGAACCTTGCCGTCCTTCTTCGGTACTGGTACGATGTTGGCGAGCCATTCAGGGTAGTTGGAGACTACCAAGAATCCCGCGTTGTACTGCTTGATGACTTCATCTCGGACTTTCAGAGCCCATTCTGGCTTCATTCTTCGGAGTTTTTGCTTCACTGGCTTCATATCTGCCTTGGTTGGCAGATGGTGTACAACGAGCTCTTCATCGAGCCCCGGCATGTCTTCATATGAGAACGCGAAGTTGGACAATCTTGGAGCTAAGAACTCTATCATTTTCTGTTTCATCTCAGGTGGCAACGATTTTCCAATGCGTACTTCCCTAGGGATCTCAGGCGTCCCCAAGTTTACTATCTCGAAATCATCGGCTACCACATTGGCTTTAGATTCGAACTTTTTGAGGAGATCCTCTAGTTCGGGAGCTGGATCATCATCTTCCTTGTCCCGAGCTTCGTCCAGACCCATGAGCTCGAAGTCTAATTCGATGTCGAAATCATATGATTCGACTTCAAACTCATGCGACTCTTTAGACGAACTTGGCACACTATTGAATGCAGGAAAAGAAATATTTTTTGGTTTTTGAGATTTTTCTGAAATGGAAATACTAGATGTTTTTGGCTTTTGAAAGTTTTTGATTTTTTTGGATTTTCGAAATTCATGGGACTTTGAACAAGCGGGCATTGCAGACCATGATTGAGCCCAACTTGTTCCAAAGTTCCGGTTGCTGCTTAAACAGGCATTTTTTTTTGGAAGCGAGAGCCCTCAGATGGCTCTTTGGCTGATTCAAAAGTGAGGGGAACAGATGACCATTCAGGACCCCACACTTCCTCCCCTGGAGATGTGGGGGTTGATGTTTTGGGCGAAGAATCATGGTCTGGCCCAATGACCATGACTTCTTGCTGGTCAGGTTCGAGATCTGAGTCGTACTCAGTCCCTCCCGGATCACTTACTTCGCATTGCAGTTCGTCTGGTTCCACAGTGAGACACAAGTTTCGAACCTGGACATCAGACCAATCTAGGGCTGGCCACTTCCCTTTCTTGGTCCAATGGATGGGCTGCTTCTGCCCCTGGCTGATGATTGATGATGTTGACCTTGCAGAGATGGGCAAGTCGTGCCCCTTGCTAATTGGTGATGAGATGGGCGAGTCGTGCCCCTTGCTGATTGAAGTGGGCAGGTTGTGCCCCTGGTTGAGAGAAGTGGGCAAGTTGTGCCCCTGGTTGATTGAAGTGGGCAAGTTGTGCCCCTGGTTGGGAGCAGGTGTCAGAGTAACCTGGTCCTGAAGCTGCTGTATTTGTCTTCCTTCTTCGTCTTTATCATTTTCTCCTTCTTCTAGAGGCTTAGATGGTTCGAGAATCTGATCCCATCGAATGGGGGGCCACGTGGCCCAAGCTAGGCTCATCGGAAGGCCTTTGTGTAGTGCAGTCGGTTGATTCCCTCCTGGATCTTTGCAAGGTTCTCCTGGCTTGACGAATTGGATGGGTGAGCACCGAAATTTCTTCCTTCTCTTGTCTATGAAGGTTGCCCTGTATCCGAGTCCCCACTTGCGTTGGTTATGTACTAGCGATACCTTTCTGGACTTGAAGTGATTCTTCATTCGGTATTTGAGGCTCAGACGCTCTGCCGGTGAAAAGACACGGTCCACCCTTATCGGTTCTGGATTGGCGATAGAGTTCACAGTCTCGAATTCGAAACTGTGAAACGGGATGTCTTCTTCAGAGTGCTGGATATCGATGACCGGGATGTCTGGTTCAGTGGCAGTAGCATTGGAAGGAATGATGAGCTCCTTCTCTGCATGGATAGAGATCACTTGATTTCCACAGATATACTTCACTCGTTGATGCAGGGTTGATGGCACAGCTCCAACCTTGTGCAGCCACGGTCGTCCGAGCAGCATGTTGAAAGAGGCTGATATATCCAGGATTTGGAATGTGATGGTAGAAACTTCTGGACCTATCTGTACCTCTATGTCGACCTCCCCTTCCACTGATCGGCGGGTGTTGTCAAATGCTCTGACGCATATGGTGCTGGGTCGGAATGAAGAAGGACTGATTCCCAGGCGTTCCGCGGTCTTGAGTGGGCAGACATTTAAGCTTGAGCCATTATCGATAAGGACCAGCGGAACACAGAGGTCTTTGTATCGTAAGGCTATGTTGAGGGATCGCCCATGATCTCGTCCCTCTGGTGGCAACTCATTATCGGTGAAGGTGATGGCGCGCGGAGCCAGTAGCTGTCCAATCATCAATGCAATCATCTCTGGTGCCGTATCGGAGGAGACATGAGCATCATTCAAGGTCTTGGCAAACATTTCTCGGTGTATGCGAGATGTGCAGAGTAGCTCCCATACTGAGATTTGTGCAGGGATTGACTTGAGCTGAGTTGCCACATCGTATGCGGCTTCATTTTTGCTGCCGAGGCCTGAGAGGACGCCTTTGGGATCTCCTCTGTTTTGATTATCTCTTCGGATGCAACGCCCGTTGGGATTCATGTTTCCCACTTCCGCACATTCTGGATAGTGCCATGGAACCTCTTTGTAGTTTTCCTCCCTTTTGCCTTCTAGGACCACCGGTTCTTGCAACGGTGCTGTTGTGGGTACCAGATCTTCCTCATATGGAGCTTTTGCCTTGAGGACTACATTGTTGCCTGTGCTGAAGGGGTAGTATCGAGGCTTGTCTTCATAGACCACATAAGGTCGTGGTCCTGGCTTAACTGTTCCTGGGGTAGGAGGCTCCCATGGAATGAATACTGGTCCTCTTGATATGGCAGGAGGTTTCTCTGTTCGTCTGAGCTGCCGTAGCGTGATTGATATGCCTCCGGGACTTGCCCCTTGCAATATGACAGGCTTGACTGGAAGAGATCCTTCCAAGACAACGGGCTCTTGCTGCTGATGAGTATAATCCTTCCATTGCGGATTGGATTGTTCTGGAGTTGCCCCTTGCAAGATGACAGGTTCGTATGTGGGCTCAATGTATGATTGTGCTCCTTCCAAGACGACTGGTTCCCAGCTTGAATGGTTGTAAGGTGCCCCTTGAACAACTGGTATATCATATGGAGGTGCTCCTTCAAGAACTACTGGCTCGGAGATTGAAGGAAGAAAGGGACTTGCCCCTTGCAAGACTGGAGGAGGATTTGTTGGCTCATAAGTGTAGGCATGAATGGACTGAATAGGGGAGAAGAAGCGATCGATATGGTCCCCTTCTTCTATACTATTGACTGCAGGGCCACGAGACGAACTGGGGTCCGTTGGATGCTGAGGCAGAGGATTCTGAAGGATGTTGGTGGAAGCTGCTGGAGAAGTTCCAGGGACCGAGATGACGATCTTGCGGTCATCAATCAGGTCTTGTATGGCATTTTTCAAAGTATAGCATCGATCAGTGGCGTGGCCACGTCCTTGATGGTAGGCACAGTACTCATTTTCTCTGTAATTTGGAGGCAGAGGATGAGGCGGAGGCCTAGGTGTCATCAGAGTGAGTAACTGCTTTTGTACCAGCGTAGTCATGATTTGACTAAGTGGTTGACTGAGTGGAGTGAACTTCCTGAACTCCCTGTAATTCTGCCTGTTCTGGTATGAGTATTGGCCATTTCCCCTGAACTGCTGCTGTTGTCGAGGTGGCTGTGGCTGAGGATTCGGTTGTGGCTGGTATCGCTGAGGCTGATGCTGAACTTGATTCTGCTGATACTGTTGACGTCCCTGTGGGGGAGCACGTTGATTTCCTTGAGCAGCGGTGTTGATGTTGTTTACCTCTGTTGGGCGGGGAGGAGAACCATTGCGGTTTCCATTCCCGTGCCCGATAGGTCTTCCTTCCACTCTGTTCCTCTTGACTGGAGTGGCTTGATAAGGCCATGGGGAGATCGTCCCGGCCCGGATTCCTGCTTCGACTTGCTCTCCAGCACGGATTAGCTGCGAGAAGTTCGCGTACGGATGCGAGATGAGATACCCGGATATGCCTGGGTATGTTGAATGAACAATCATGGAGATTTGTTCTTCATCGTCGATGGGTGTCCGCATTCTGGCTGCCATAGCTCGCCAACGTCCCACATAAGCTGATAGTGTTTCATCACTCCTTTGCCTGAGTGCTGCGAGGTCGGCTCTTCTGGGTGCCATGTTGAGATTGTACGCGAATCTGTCGACGAAAGCCTGGGAAAGCTGTTCCCATGTCCTGATGCGGTGGCAATCCAATGAAGTGTACCAATCTAGGGCATCGCCCTTCAGAGATTTTTGGAACAATCGAATGAGGGCCCCTTCGTTTCCTGAGATTGCACTCAGCTCTCCACAGAAGGCCTTGAGATGTGCTGTGGGACAACCGCTGCCGTCGTATCTTTTGAACTTTGGAACCTCAAAGTTTTGAGGTACCTGAGCATCTGGGAAAGGACACAAGTCTCTGAACTTGGTCGAAGGTAAGTCGATTCCTTGCTGTCGCTGAAGCTGATTTTGCAAGATCTGGAACTGCTCCCGCAACTCGTCCAGTCCTGAGTGATCTGTTCGAGCGACTGGTGCCTCCTGGAATAAGGCACGTTCTTCTTCGGCATAGTGGTCGATGTCTTCGACCCTATGGGCTTGCTGAAAAGCAACCGCGGGTTGCTGAAATTGGTTTGACGATTGAACTGGATTCTGATGAACTTGAGCTTGAACTGATGGTAACTGAACTGGAGACTGTACTGAAGGTTGAACTGGAACTTGCTGGAAATTAACTGGATTTTGCTGAATTGAAGATTGTTGGAAATTAACTGGATTTTGCTGAATTGAAGATTGCTGGAAATTAACTGGAATCCCATCGGCGGGGATGTGCTGGAATTGAAAAGTGCTCCTGTTTGCAGGAGGCTGAGATGCTGGGAAGTGACCCCCTTGTTGGGTATTCGCCACTGTCCGCTGATTGATGTGGGCTTGACACTGACCCCCATTGTGGGCATTCGCCAGTGCTGTCCCTGTTGCTGGAAATTGAATTGAAATCCCATCGGCGGGGATGTGCTGGAATTGAAAAGGTATCCCATCGGCGGGGACATGCTGAGATCTACTGAGATTGTTGTTTGCAAGATTGACTGGAAGCTGACTGGATGTTCCTGCAACGGAGGTGCTCTGAGATGGCCTTGTCGTCGCAGGAAGATATTGAGAAGGATGCCCCACAGCGAAGGGCTGAGATGGATGCTGTCGGTAGTCTTGGGCAGACTCCGATGGTTGTGCTTGATTTGAACTGGAGGCCGGGAGGACCCGGCATGGCTGCTGAGATTGCTGAACTGGGCCAACTTGATTGTTGGCTGCTGCGGTGGCCTGTGCTTGCATGAATTGCAAGAGCATTTCTTGCATTGCTCTCATTCCTTGTGCCAATTCTTGTATGATTGGCGTATTGTCAACGGGCTGTTGCGCTGGAGGTTGCGCTTCGGCTATTTCGAGAGCAGGGAAGTGATGAGTTTCTTCTTCGTGGTCGGACATGGCTTGCTGAGCCCGAGTGCGGATTATGCTGCGGAAGGGAAGTTGTCTCCGCGTACGTTGAGCCCGAGGTGGCGCAATGGTGAGGACTATACTCTTTTTGGGTTTTGGGATTTTCTATTTTTTTTTTTTTTTTGGGTTTTCTATTTTTTGTTCGTTTTGGGTTTTGGGTAGAGTGCTATGCAGATGAGATTGTATGAGGATTAATGACTTTCAAGTACGAGAAGGATTCTGTTTTTCAAGTCGGATCACGACTAGTGGGACTAGCTTATCCCCAGCGGAGTCGCCATTCTGTGGACCCTCGCAGATTTTCCCCGCGCTCCCACACGACGTCGTTCTCCCTTTCCCTTCGGAAGAAGAAGAAGAAGAGGTGCGTGAGTGCGAAATCGCCGTTTGTGCCACTGGTTTGCCTCGTTCTCGAGGGCTTTGTTTGGTTGTCGTATTGAGCTGGATGTGCTTAAATGAATTTATATAAGACCAGAGTCGCCACTAGCCAGTTACTTCGAATCTACAGTCGGCTAGACCCCGTAGAAACGTTAGAGAAGGGGATCTGAAGATCCTTTCCTCTAAAATGACTCCTGTTGATCTGCGGTCAGAGATTCAAGGTAAGGGATCACGGTTACAGGGTGGGAAGAGGTTAAGCACCCCACACACTGCCCGTACCGAAGTACGGTCTCTACTTCACAGAATCGATCGAATATTTGAAAGTCTAGTTTAATCCTCGTATATTCTCATGAATGACATGATGCATGAATGCGGGTCTGAACAGTAAGAGTTTCTGATGGGCAGGTTCCAACAACGGGCAAGCCCAGAGCATACGCTCGAACTGACAGGTGCTTAATATAAAGACATATGCATGTGTGCTTGAGTAATCAAGGTGTTTTATGGTGAAGCATGAATGCAGGTCTGAACAGTAAGAGTTTCTGATGGGCAGGTTCCAACAACGGGCAAGCCCAGAGCATACGCTCGAACTGACAGGTGCTTAATATAAAGACATATGCATGTGTGTTTGAGTAATCAAGGTGCTTGTAGTAAAGCAGGGGGGTTGGAAGAAAAGTAAATGTTGCACTTATGCTAGATGCGAATGAGATGATGCTGGAAAAAGAGTAGCTGGGTGGACGGAGGTGTCGCAAGGATTGGCTTCGAATGGCTGGATTAGGACTTAGATGGCTTGAGAGGCTTGGACCAGTGGTCAGGCTGGGCTGGACCAGGGTTAGACTCTCCTCACTCGGGCTCTCCTTGGTGGAAAAATGGGCTAAGGGTGGAGAAGGATGACTCTAATGGACGGACTCTCTCTCTGGCCGGTTGGTTGTTTTGAAATGAGAAGGGGAGGGGGTATTTATAGCAGCGAGCAGTGGCAGAAGTCGTAATTTTATCCGGGCGGCCTGCCATGGGCCGCCCGTACGGCCGCTCCTCGGTTTTCGGCGAGTACAGCCGTTCCCTCGGGGCTGCTGTTGGACTCGCTGGTCGACTCAGTGAGTTGACTCAGCGGGTCGACTCGGTGGTTTGACTCGACGGGTTGACTCGACGGGTTGACTCGGTGTTTTGACTCGACGGGTTGACTCGACGGGTTGACTCAGCGGGTTAACTCAGCGAGTTGACTCAGTGAGTTTGACTTTTTTTGGGATTTTTTTACTGGACTTTTTTATGGGGGGTTTTTCAGGGTGGTGATTAGGACTGGGTTGACTGGGTTCAGGCTTGAACTGGGCTATGGAATGGAGCTTACAAGGGTGAGTTTGGCTGAGTTTGGACTTGGGATTTGGGGGTATGGTCCTCCGTTCAACCAGCTAACTCTACCAACAGTGTAGCCGAAGGTGGGGTGTCTACACTCTTGTAGCAGGGCACGTTCTTCTTCGACATAGTAGTCAATGTCTTCGACCCTATGAGCTTGCTGGAAAGCAACTATGGGTTGCTGAATTTGACTTGATGATTGAACTAAATTTTGATGAACTTGTGATCGAAATGACTGTAATTGAGTTGGAGATTGAACTAGATTTTGCTGGAAATTAACTGAAGATTGAACTGGAATTGCTGAAAATTAACTAGAGATTGAACTGAAATTTGCTGGAAATTAACTGGAATCCCATCGGCAGGGATATGCTAGAATTGAAAAGTGCTCTTGTTCGTAGGAGGCTGAGATGTTGGGAAGTGACCCCTTGTTGGGTATTTGCCATTGTTCGTTGATTGATGTGGGCTTGACACTGACCCCCCATTGTGGGCATTTGCCAGTGTTGTCCCTGCTGCTAGAAATTGAATTGAAATCCCATCTGCAGGGATGTACTGAAATTGAGTAAAGCTCCCATCGGCGAGGACATGCTGAGAAAGGAAAAGGGTCCCATCGGCGGGGATTTGCTGGAATCTATTGAGATCATTGCTTGCGAGATTGATTGGAAGTTGACTGGAAGTCCCTACAGCGGGAATGCTCTGAGACGGTCTCACCACAGCAAGAAGGTACTAAGAAGGATGTACCATAATAGAGGGCTGAGATAACTGTTGTTAATAGTCCTGGGCAGACTCCGATGGTTGTGCTTGATTCGAACTGGAGGCCGGGAGGGCCTTGAATAGCTGTTGTGGTTATTGAACTAGGCCAGCTTGACTATTACCTGCTGCTGTAGCTTGTGCTTGCATGAATTGTAAGAGAATTTCTTGCATTGCTCTCATTGCTTGTGCCAATTCTTGCATGATTGGCGTGTTCTCAATTTGTGGTTGTTGTGCTGGAGGTTGTGCTTTGGTCATATCAAGGACAGGGAAGAGGTGTCCTTCCGATTCATGGTCCGACATGGCTTGCTGAGCTCTGGTGCGGATTATGCTATGGTAGAGAAGCTGTTTCCAAGGACATTGAGCCCGAGGAGGCGCAATGATGAGGAATATGTTCTACTCTTTTTTGGGTTCTGAAATTTTCCTTTTTTTTGTTTATGAATGAAATGTAATGCAAATGAGATTGTATGAGGATTATTGACTTTCAAGTACAAGAAGGATTTTATTTTTCAAGTTAGATTACGACTAGTGGGACTAGCTTATCCCCAACAGAGTCGTCATTCTATGGACGCTCGCCTTTCCACGCTTCCCCCTTTTCAAAGGTGCGCGAATCGCCATTGTCACGGTCTCGCCTCTTTCTCGATGGATTTTTTCTTGTCATATTATCGTTGGATTTCACTGGATATGTTTGGATATATTTGTATAAGACCAAAGTCGTCACTAACCAGTTACTTCGAATCTACAGTCGGCTAGACCCCGTAAAAACGTTAGAGAAGGGAATCCGAAGATTCCTTCCTCTAAAATGACTCGTTTTTATCTGCGGTCAGAGATTCAAGGTAAGGGATCATGATTACAGGGTGGGAAGGTGTTAGGCACCTACTTTGCCCGTACCGAAGTACAATCTTTACTTCACAAAATCTAACTAATACTTGAAAGTCAGGACTATTCCTCGTACATTCTCATGAATGATATAATGCATGAATATGAGTCTGAACAGTAAGAGTTTCTGTGGGCAGGTTCCAATCAGACAGGCAAGCCCAAAGCATACGTTCGAATTGACAAAGGTGCTTTTATGTGATACGCATGATATATGTTTGACCGGTCAGAGTTTATGATGGGTAAGTTCCGGGCGAGCCAGCAAACCTCAGAGCATATGCTAAGACCTGATCAAGTGTTTGTAGTGGAATGATAAGCAGGGGGGTTAGAAGAATAATAAATGTTGCACTTATGCTAGATGCGAATGAGATGATGCTGACATAAGTATAGCTGGATAAACGGAGGTATCGCAAGGGTTTGCTTCGAGCGGCTAAGATTGGGACTTATGTAGCTTGAGAGGCTTGAACCAGGGTCAGGCTGGCCTAGACCACAGCTAGACTCTGCTCACTTCGGCTCTCCTTGGTGGAGGAATGGGCTAAAGGGAGTGGAGATAGACTCGGAGATCTCGGGTTAGCGAGAGGGGAAGTGGATGCTGTAAATGAGAAGGAGTGGGGGTATTTATACATACGGAGAGTGGCAACTCCCGTAAATAAATTTGGGCGGCCCCGTACGGCCACTTTGCTTCAGCTTCATAACGTACGAACTCCAAACCTGAAGTAAAAAAACTACAGGTTCGAGGTTCGAAGTTGCTCCAAAGCTATGGATTGAAACTAAGTGAGTTGAATGGGTTTAAAGGATGGGTTGATAAGGTGAGTCAACTGGGTGCAAGGACTAGGCTGACCCAGTGAGTTGACTCGGTGATTTGACTCAGCGGGTTGACTCACCAAATTTGACTTTTTCAGAAATTTTGTACTGGCTTTTTTCTATGGATGATTTTTCGGACTAATGTTTAGGGGTGAGTAGATAGGGTTTAGGCTTGAATTTGGGCTATGGATTGGGGCTTGTAAGGGTGAGTTTGACTAAGTTTGGATATAGGGTTTAGGGGTATGGACCTCCATTCATTCAGTCATCTCAACCAGCTTTGTAGCCGAAGGTGGGGGTGTCTACAGAAAGAATTCTGAAAAATCCGTGCAGATTTGCGCAACCTATCGACCGGTCGGCCCAACCCGTCGACCGATCGAAGTTGGAGGTCGGTTGGTCGAAATATGCCCAAATTGTCTAGTGAGTTAGAAGGAATTTCCGGCCGGTAGATACAGGCTCGATGGCCCAAATCCGTTGGGAATCCAAAAGTAGCTGAATTTCTGCCACTTTTCCTCGATCTTTTTCTAGTCCATTTCTGATAGGAATGTGCTCGATCCTCATCCTTCATAGGGGGTCTTCTCCCTACATCATTAAGACGATAGAGGCCATGATAGTTTTAGCCATTGTGTTGGCCTTGTCTGGGAGAGGAGCCTTCACCATTATGGTGGCCTAGGCCCGAATGATCATGGCGGTTGCTGGTGCAGGTGGTGCGGTGACACAACAAGTACCGCAAATCCTCATATAAGGAGGATAAAAGGAACAACTTGAATGTTAAAGAGGCCATTTCATAGAGATGGTTGATGAAAGTTCCTACAAAGCACACTATCAACAAAAATATTCCCTTTGAAGTATGGGTGAATGTACATATTTATAGATGTGGAGATGATAGTTTAAAGATTAAGAGAGGAATGTTCCCCAGTAGAGCCGTCAATTTTGTCCGTAACAAAGTATGCATCTGTTAATGAGGTTTGACTGGAGGCATCATAGCATTTCGCATAGCCATTGGGCATCATGCATCTTGTATAGCCATTCAGCATTAAGCGTCTCATATAGCCGAAGGCCATCACGGATTTGTCCAGAGAGTCAATGGCCATGTAGCCAATGAAGCATCAGATAGCCGATGTTGGCAAAGCCCTTGAGCTCTTGAGTTGTGGAGCTGGAGGGTTTGAAAGTCCATTCACAAAGATAAGTGAGGTATAAATTTTGTGCATCCAAGAAATATGTGTTGGTGGAGTGGATTTTATTAATGTTTAGAAGTTGTAATCCGACACAAGTCTTTAATTACATTTCAATGCTTGTTGAGGCAGTTCTTTCATAGGGGATGTTTAGCTTTTGTTATTAAAAAAAATAGGTTATCCTGATGACATACTTTAAGGGGTTATTTTCTCTATTGCAGAGAGATGTCTGCTGCCGTTGAGATATGGTTTTATGCTACAGAGAAGAGAAGAAGACGAAGATGATCCTTGATCGATGGCAGATCCATGGAGTTTGTTTTACTAAATGTTATAATTTCCATATCAACACACCCTTGTCTTCCAGCTGGACATCTTGTGAGCAAGTTGTCTTCAAGCTGCTTAGAAGACAGCCGAGTTGGAATATTCGGTATCAGACGTCTCCCTTGACGCATCCCATCGTAGGGCATATTATATGCTTAGATCGCTCCTCACAACTATAAAATTCAGGGCCCTACTTATCGTTGAAGCACCTACCACGTGCAAGTGCAACTCAACTGAATTTGGCTAGTATTATAAATAAGCATCTGGTACATGCTAGTTTAAATAACTGTCACCTTCCATGCAAGCAGTTAGCTAGTGATCATGATTAAAAAAGAATTATGAGAAAATTCTAGCATTCCTCGGGATCATGATTTAAAAAAAAAAAAAAAAAAAACACTATGAGCATCTCGGGCGGGCACATGAGCCTTGAGTTGGCATGTGGATTGAACCAAAAAAGTGCACTCCCTCAGATTTCATTTGGTCGCTGTTCACGTGCGCAACTGAATTTTTAACCACGCTGCTGGTCTGACTATATGTGTTGTCAGAACGGGCGTGCCTACTGCTAATCAACTCCGTTCATCAGGTGCATGGAACCCTAAAATCAGGCTGGTTCAAAATTCCATAGGAATGATCTGAGATGAGATGCCATCCAATCCAATCATTAATTTGACACGAATCACTTCACACCACGATGAAGTAAAATCCCAAATTTACACTGATCTGAAATTTCAGGTGGGCCACTCCCACTCTAGCTCTTAGGCAAAAGTGAGGCCCGTCTGAGTTTTGGGTCGGTGTGACATTCTTGGTCAAAGGCTAAAAGTTAGGTAGCGCACCTAACGGTTGCATATGAAGTCGGCCCAGAAGAGCGGTATGAACGCCCCAGTAAGCTTCCTTCCTGCCCAGTCATGCCTGCGTTTTCCGAATTTTCAACTGAACCTTAGTTCCATGGGCACGTGAGTTTTGAATAAAGGACGAGGTTTCTAGGATTTGGAGGATATCTAAGGTCCGCCTTTCTCTTTCAACTCATTTTTTGGTCAAAATACTCAAAATCGTTCTGGTGATAGGGTTCAAGATTGTCATCAAAAGGTGGCTTAATGAGGCAAAAGTAAACGAACATGATTTTTATCAAAATGGAAAAACAAATCACCATGGCCCACTTATGAAAAGAAGCCATTGTTTACAAGATCCCATTGTTTTACAACGGACCGGAATCCTCTTGCAAAACATGTTTCACCAAGCGCATAAAACACCCATAGCCTGTGGGGCCATGTTGCACATGTAACATCCATTCTGTTTACTCAATATTTCCAGGCCATGGAGGAAGAAATCAGCTTAGATCCACTGGTCAGGCGGGTAAAACCCACAGGCGATTGTTTGACGCAATTCATTGTTTGATGCAGGGAGGATGTGGTGAGGTCAATCACCGTCTTCCTCACGGGATAACTACCTTGAATCCACAAAAAATCTCAAATCCACGATAGAAAATTGATAAAAATCAGAATTTTATTGAGTAATAATATGAAAATTAACATTAAAAATAAATTTAACATCCTTATATATCCCGAAATAAACCATAATTCGTATTTACTAAATATAGTAAGTTTTCCAAAATAAAAGGTTACTAAAAATAGTTAAATCCTAATTAAACACTAATACTAAGTAGACTCATTCTAAAACTCATTGCTTAACAAAAATAGAAACTCCTAAATAAACAAAAACTTTAAAAAGAAAAAACAAACAAAAATTCGGAATTACTAAAAATAGCAGGTTTTTCTAAAATTTCATTTTTCTGCTGTAACCGCGCATCTTCTGGCAAAAAGGACGAACGCGAATTGGTTCACCTCAAAATAAAATTTCAGTTGGAATTCATATGTTGTGCATCTCGTAACTCCTCCCGGATCAAAAGTTATGTCTGATTTACTATCCGCTTTCTTCTGGTCCATCTATGCGAAAATTGTCGATTTTGTCGACTTTTCCTTGATCTTTGTCTGGTCCATGTGCGATAGAAATGTGCTTGATCCATGCCCTTCATCAAGGGTTTCTTGTCCTACATCATTGTTATGGTGTGCATCTTTCATCAAAATGATTGGTCAGGTGTAGAGCTGAACACGAATCGAGTAAACTAGGAAAACTCGCTTGACTTGGTTCGAAAATGCTCAACTTGTCTCGCTTCGAAAGTGGGTTTGAGCCAAATCGAGTCATTTTTTTTGTGCTTGAATGAGTTTAAATCAAGCACCAAGCATGGCCCTGCTCAACTCGACTCGGCTCGGCTCGACTTAAACTCGTCTTAATATGACTCGTTTAGGCTCGGTCGTTTAAAACCAGGGCATAAATACCTAAACCTAAAAAAAAAAAACCTAAATCTATCCCGCTCGAGCGCCCTTTCCCCCCTTTAAAAACTCTAACCCCCTCTCTCTCTGAGCTCGACATCCAGTGGCCACCCACACCAATATTCCCTCCCTCCCTCTCTCTTTAAGCTTGACGACTAGCGGAAACCCACATTTCCTCTCTCTCTCTCTCTCTCTCTCTCTCTCTCAGCTCAACGTCCGACCGACGACCACCCACACATTCCCTCCCTCTCTCTTTGAGGTCGACGTCCAGCGAGCTGCCCTGTCTGCTAGCTGTCCGATAATCCCCTTCCCACCTCCATTTTTTCTTTTATGGATTATATATATATATATATATATATATATATATATATATATATATATATATATATATATATATAATTTGTGTGGATGGATGGATGTGTGGATGGATGAATGAATGGATATGTGGATGGATGGATGTGTGGATGAATGAATGATATTGATACTTGTTACATGTTGCTTGTTAATTTGTTTGATTAATAATATTGTTACTTGTTAGTTGTTACATGTTGCTTGTTAAATTATTGTTACTTGGTACATGTTGCGTCGACACAAGAAAGTTCGCATCTTGTTATGTATTTCTTATGAGTGGAGGAGCTGTGTTTTGAAAAAGGTGTGAAGCAATCTACGACAACACCATCCACTATGGAGGCAAAATTCATTGCATGTCACAAAGCTACAAATTAGGCAGTGTGGCTACAGATTTTTTTCACTGGTTTATGAATCTTGGAGCATATCCTGAAACATATGAGAATATTTTGTGATAGCTCAGCTACGATGAGTTTCTCGAACAACAACAAGCAATCATTAAGGTCGAGACATATCGACATAAAGTATCATGTTGTAAAAGAAAGAGTGCGGAATCATCAAGTATCTATTCAGCTTATCAGTACTAAAAAGATGATAGCAGATTCTCTCACCAAAGGGCTTCCTATGACGCCATTTTAAAAACATGTTGTGTCTATAAGAGTTATTGACCTTGTGGATACATTTAGTTAGTGGGAGTTTTCATATTCAGTTTTAATCTATTTTGTTCAGACATTCATAGAGATCTCATTTACTTTTATGATTATATCTTTTGGTTTATACTATTTCTCTCTTTTGGTGTGCACAATATATATTTTGAAAAAAGTAGAATTACAATGTTGTTTCACTGATCTTAAGAAGCTCCAAGGACCTCTTAAAGGTAGGCACTTTAGATCACACTTGAGTGTAGCCTTTATACCACATGACCATATGTACAATCTATGTCATTAAGATTGGTGATACCAGCGACCGTGATTCATCTCACTTCGTCTCAATTAATGTTGTGTAGACTACCACGATTTAGTATTAGTAGTCTTGATGGACTAGAATGAAAAAGACATTGTCCACAGAATCTGACATATCGGTTAACCACTTTAGTAATTTTTTTCAAATCCATACATTGAACAGTATGGCTTAAGTGGGAGAATGTAAGTTTCTATACAGTGGCCTAACTAATCAATGGCTCAGATTTAATATAGATGTGAGAAATATGTGTGGACTGATCAGTAGACCTTACTACAGTTGTGATCTCGGAAATGATAAAAGGAGTGGTGCGTCTAAACTGTACTGTTGTAGTGTTATAGTAGAATATGGACTCTGATGAAACCAAATTCATGTGGAGCAGAGGGGTTGCAATGTTGTGATGGGTTTTAAACACTACAACACCCCATATAAAGATTCCTACAAAATGAATGCTAAATTCGGAACACACATAAAATTCGTATTCCCATCTCCAAGTTTTCTCTACAAAAGTTCCAAGTGTGGAAAATTGTATTCCCATCTCCATACTCGATTCATTGCACGATCCTCTCAATTCTGCAAATTAATTCTAACAAATTATCCTTTATGTTTCGTAGCATAACCAGTCATTTATGTTCATTAGTATAATCAGTAGTCTAATCCTACATTAGGAGTAGCAGTAATCAAGTAACTATAATCCTTAGTTGTAATCCAAGTCTATACTCATACATTGGACAAGATACCATTTCAATACAAGCAGTTTTTTTTTTTTTGGAAAAGTGTTTTGCAGTTTTTTCCTGCAATCAACTGTAAGTATTTCGTTTTGGTCTATTATTGTATTTTGAAAAGTCCTTTCAATTGAAAGGCAATGTATGACCCATTTACGGAGGACGAACCCTACCCTCTAATAATCGCCGAATTATCTTAAACAACATCTTGTGAGTGGCTGAATAAGCAGTTAATCTTCTCAGATCTCGATTATATGTGGTCGATTTCAACGTATCTGCCTATCTTGGTGCTTGAGGTCAAAGTTGTTCGGTTGGAATCGAGCTGCACAGTCGATTTTGGCACTCCCACATACATCACACATGGCCGAATTTAAAAACAACAGGCAACAATATCCAAACATGCCTTCTTATTAAGTGGCTTCTTAGCAAATGATGAAGACAACCCTCTGTCTGAGATACCAACAACCTTTTCCTCTTAGGGTTTTGACAGGTATTAAGTACAATATGGGGCCAGTTTTCACCCTTATAATGCAAATTACATCGATTAATCTAAGCATTCAGATTCTCAATACTACCAATTGAGTCTAAGGTCCAATAAGCATGCTTCATTGATGAGCTTGACCTTTGAATCATGGCTTTGAAAGTAACCAATTTAGTATTTATTTTCATATACAATCACTCTCGTTCAACAAATGTTATTTATTACTATAGCCCAATAGCACAGAATTCAGACCAAGAATAGTCCATCTAATCATTTAAGATGCACCTTAAGGTTAAAATGGGCGGCCACCGTAGAGCGTACTGGGTAGAGGACACCTTACCATGCTAAAACCCCTTCTTTTATAAATAAAAAGGCACATATGATGGCTGCTTTTAGGGAGTATAGGGGTTCTTGGCAAGAAAGAGATGACTGGGCCCACCTATTTTAGACGCTTATATTTGCATTATCAAGCATTCAGCCACGGGAGCGGATTAGGTGCGGCCCGCCTCACCTAAAATGGTTTGGGCCCTGACCGTGTGGCCCACCTTGATGTATTTATTGTGCATCCATGCTGTCCATCTGTTTTTCCAGCTCATTTTAGGTATGTACCCAAAACAATGAAGTAGATCCGAATCTTAGGTGGAACACACCATATGAAACAGTGGCGTTTAACCGTTCAAAACTTCTTAGGTCACATACCTGGATGGAAAATAAACATTATGGTTGGCATTAAGGTGGAGCATAGGAAATTTTCAATGAGAGACGTGCAATCACCACTGCATGTGTCCTATGGTGTGGTCCACCTGAGACTTGGATTCTGCTTCATTTTTGGGCTCCTGCCCTGAAATGAGCCGAAGTGGATACACCAAGGTGGACCCCACAGTGTTGGGTGAAGTGGGGCCACACCTAATCCGCTTCCCTCAGCCACTGTACACGTGGCACATACATAACTACTATGTTGTTGTGCCTTATCAGGACTGTTAAATCATGGCTCCAATTTCAGAAATTAAAAACTCAAATCCTACTATGGATGTTCTTTGGATCACACATTGTATGATACCTTTTGAAATTACCACCAAATTTTCAGAAAAACCGACTTTGTACTAAATAATTGGTGAATTAATGAATAATAATTTACTAAATAGTTATTTTTTGTGACACATTGGTGATTAATCGGCAATTAATTCAGCTATTTTAGAAAAAAAAAATATTTGAAAGTATTCCCTTTCTCAGCCAGAAAAAAAGTTATACGTAAAGTTTCGTGAATCTCGACTGATTACGTTGTCTAGGCATTACCAAATCAGATTTCTTATATTACGGTATATTCTCTTCGAGTTCTTTTGCTCCATAGTTATCTTCCTTTGAAAACCCAGTCATCCTGATCTATGTTCAGGACAAACAACTTAGCAAAAACCGTGCAGCACTGCCCAATCATAGAAAGCCACGTTGCAATCGCTGATTCACGCGAATTCCCGACTCCCCTGCTCAATATTGGGCGTAGATTGGGGTATAGTTACCCCCCTCCACCTGTCTTCATCTCGGGATAGGCTGGGCCCTAAGGGTCCACTTAACTTATGGGTTTTATATACACTGTTCATCCATTTTTCCATGTCATTTTAAATTAAGAGCCAAAAAATTAAACATATGTAGCTGTGGACCACTAAATGGGGATTAAACGCTTACCATTGAATAAAATCATGAAGGCCACAGAAGTTTTGGATCAAGGCTATATTTGCTTTTATCCTTCATCCAGGTCTATATGACCTTATGAACAGGTTGGATTGTAAAATAAACATCACCGTGGGTTCTAAGAAGTTTTCAATGGTGGACATCATTAGCAAAGCTTCTTCCTTTAGTGTGGCCCACTTGAACCTTGGAATTTCCTCAATTTTGAAATCATGATCCAAAACGACATGGAAAAATGAATGGACCGTGTGGATAAAATACTTACATTATAGTGGCCCCTCAGAGGCCCCGCCTGTCCCGAGCTCCGGACAGGCGGGAGAAGTACCCAAACCGCGCGCGTCAATATTAACGGTCCAAACCCGTATGAGGCTCGCTCCCAAGGAAGCTCGCGCTGTGCTTATCCCCTTCCTGACTCCACTAATGACCCAAACCGTTCATTTAAATCGTGTCATCATAGATGGACCAGACGGAGAAACCAAAGGACGCGGCTACGGTGGATCCCCGGATCCACCTAGGTGGGTATCCTTGAGTGTGGGTCCCACCGTTATATATGTGCCTTACATCCACCATATCCATCCGTTTTCAAAGCTCACTTTAGATTATGATCCAAAAATGAAGCGATCCAAATCTCAGGTTGACCCACCACAGGAAATGGTGGTGATTGATAATTTAAAACTTCTTGTGGGCCAGATAAGTTTTGGATTGAGCTGATTTTTCTGTGGTCCCTTCATTTAAGTCTTTGTGACCGTATCAACAGGTCGGATGGTAAATAAACATGTGGTCAACCCCAAGAAGTCTTTAATGATGGGTATTCAATTACCACTTTTCCTGTGGTGTGGTCTAATTAAAATTTGGATCTGCGTCATTTTCTCTCGGTTATACTTTAAAATGAGCTGTAAAAAGGATGGACAGCATGGATCCATAGAACACACACACAAGGTGGGCTATCCACTGGTCAAACCGTCTATAGAAAACACAAAATAACGGAAGCGGATTATGCGCGGCCCCAGCGTCACCAAGACGATGCGGCACTTACTGTGAGGCCACCTTGATGTATGTAATCAATATCCATGCCGTTCATCTGTTTTGTGATATCCTTTTAGGGTAGCGGATCCAATTCTTAGGTAGACCATACCATAGGAAAAAGTGGTGATTGTCCATTAATGGACCACAAATATTTTGGATCAATCTGATATTTGTTTGTTCCTATCATCCAAGTTTATGTGACCTTATAAACAGGTTAAATGGCAAATAAATATTATAAAACATCACAGGTGGCCTTAAGAAGTTTTGAATGGAAGGCGGTCAATCAGTACTCTCCCATAGTATAGTATGGTCCACTTGAGATGAGATTTGTATCTTTATAAATTTTTGCGCTGATGCTTAAATGATCCGGAAAATGGATGGATCATGCGGATATAGAATAAATACATCCTATATGGTGGGCCCATGGCAAAGGCAGCATCATGGTGGGTGAGGCCCGGACGCACCCACCTAATCTGCTCCCCAAAGTGACTGAATCACTTTTGTAGGACTCGGATTGGGTGCTGCCCCTAATACACAGTGGTACAGGACCTAATAACATGATCTTGGGAAAAAGATGGATTGATGGATTTCTCACAAACATCATAATGAGTCCTTTTAACTTGTCCATGAAAACTTCTTACTGGGGAAAGGGTTTCGCAACAGGTCGTGACCGCCCACCATCCAAGTCCTATTTTTGTAACGAAAGTAATCTGATTGGTCAGAATTTCTTTTAAAGTGGGCGAGTCTTCTTCGTTTAAGTTTAACCTCTCTTACTGTATGTGGATGCAGACAGAGATGCTAATTTTGTCTTATGATCCACCTTGGGACTCTTTTGATGGGACGCGGATTCGGTGGATCACCGGTTCCCCACAAGTAGGTGGATCCTTAACTTTGGGCCCACCGTGATGTGTACTTTACATTCCTATCATCTATCCATTTTGACAACTCATTTTAGAAAATTATAGAAAAAAATGAAGCAAATCCAAATCTTAAATGGACCACATCACAGGAATAATGATGATTGAATACCCACCATTAAAAACTTCTTATGGTCCATCGAATGATTTATTTTCCATCCAACTCATTGATAATGTCAAAAAGATCTGAATTAAGGGACCACACAAACATCAGCTTGATCTCAATCTTTTGTGGCCCACAATAAATTTTTAACCGTGAATTACTATTGTTTCTTGTGGTATGGTATACCTTCGATTTGGATTTGTTTCATTTTTTAAATCAGGCTCTAAAATGAGCTCTCAAAATAGATGGATGATCCGTGAGAATGTAAGGTAAATACATCATGGTGCGCTCCACGTTGGGAGATCCACCGACCTCAGTGGATCAGGGTATCCACCCAAACCGTGTCTGATTGATCTACCTACGCTCACCTCCCTTGCGTACCTACCCTTAACCGGGCTCCATGCGGGTGGAACTTTTCTGGATCCACACCGTCTATTAGGTACCCTGTCTCATGTTCACTGTCCAGTTAAAAAATCATGATAATTGAATATATATATATATATATATATATATATATATATATATATATATATATATATATATATATATATATATATGAGGGATGCTCACCTGGGCACTTTTCGTGAGAGAGACTCATGAGCACTTTTTCATGGTTCATCGCAAGTGATGTGAGCCCAAAATCTGAGCCGTCCATGTGATGCAGCACTCCAAAAAAACCCCTAGGGCCCATCTTTCAACCTGATCCAAAACGCTGGTGGGCCGCAACAGAAAGCTAGAGGCAAATCAAAGGAGAAAACTGTTTCCTTCTTTCATGGCCCACCAAAGTTCTGGAATAAGTTGAAAGATGGGCCCTAGGGGTTTTTTGAAGTGCTGCATCACATGGATGGCTCAGATTTTGGGCTCACATCATGTATGATGAGCCAAGAAAAAGTGCTCACGAGTTCTCTCACTAGAAGTGCGCAGGTGAGCATTCCTCTCTCTCTCTCTCTCTCTCTCTCTCTCTCTCTCTCTCTCTATATATATATATATATATATATATATATATATATATATATATATATATATATGCGATTCCATAGGCAATGAGTTGAGAAAGGGGATGTGTACGGTTAGTTTGTGTAGGGTTTATTGTGAGTAGAGGTGGGCAATGATCCAGCCGAGCCGAGTTAGCTCTAGTTTGGTTTGGCTTGTTTTTGTTCCACCTTAGTTTGTAGATTGGCTTGGTTTGGGTTTCAAGCCGACTAATGCCGCATGAGTTTGGTTTGCTCCAGAAAAATTTGGTTTAAGCTGGGATTAGTTTGGTTGAAAATTTTTGCCGACTTCAAATAGGTGGCGGCTCTTATTTTGCCTATTTATTTAAATAGAAAAGAATTTAAAAAATTAGAAAAAAAAATACAAACATATCTTCCTATATAATGTTTAACTAGGGCTGTAAATGGGTCAGCGGACCCGATGGGGTATTGGGTCCGCTGACCCAATCCATTTAGACTTGACCCATTTGTTTAAATGGTATGGGTCTGGGTTCAAGAATAAACCTAGCTGCTAAACGGGTCTAGGTCTGCTTTCCTTCATATTAGGCCTGGTCCGACTCGACTCGACCTGAACCCATTTAGTAAGTGGGCAGGTCTGGTCTATGTTTTAAGAGACCCATCCAACCCAGACCTAGTTTTAAGCCTTGTAAAAATGCTTGCATACTAGATCCAGACCTAAACCCAATAGACCTGACCCATTTATAAATTGGTCTGGGTGGATCTCCCTCTACCAGACCCGAACCCATTTATAAATGGGTTTGATGGGTTGATTTGAACCCGACTCAGACTCGCCCATTTAGTAAAAGGGTCTGGGTATAAAATTTGGACCCAGACCCATTTAGTAAATGGGCGGGTTTGGTTTTGGCTAAATCTACCCTAAATTCGACCATTTACAGCCCTATACTTAACCTCCTCCACAGAAGTGCAGCTTCAAAATAATAGCATTTTCCAAACAAAAGTACATGAGTATAATTTTACAAGCCCAAGGAAACAATGTGCGTTCATGCATATGTATTATGTATTATCCATGTTATCATGTATATGTATTATCCACACTATCCATCTGTTTTACAAATCATTTTACGACATGATCCCTAAATGGAATCATATCCAAACCTCAAGTGGATCACACCATAGGAAACAATGTGCTTATAATCTATGAACTGAATTAAACCGAGCTGAATCAAATCAAGCTTTGAGCTAAGCTGAACCGGTACTGCCCTAGTTTGATCTTGGTTTGATTTTCCAAACGAGCTCAGCTCTGAGGCTTGGTTTTGTTTGAAATTCCATTCAAACGAATCAAAGTTGAGCTTTTTCAAACCAATCCAAGCGGAGCTTCTTGGTTTGTGCCCAGCCCTAATTGTGAGTTTATCTATCATCAAATCCATTTAACTAGTTTTCTCCTTCAGGATGAAAGTATTACTAAAAAATATAGTATTCCAAAACACAAAGGACGTAAAATTGAAATTGGGTGAGTTGTATGGGCCTAATTTTCAGGATCAAAGCCACATAAGCGACGGACAGGGTAGATTCCATGCACGTTGAATCACTGCGCCAGAAAGTTACCGCGAGGCTGTTCCTTTGATGGGTATCATATTACGTGGTGATTGGTAGAAGAGGCAAGCCTTGCGAGGGATCTAGATGGGGCCCACCGTGATGTTTGTGAGAAATCCACGCTATCCATCCGTTTTGTGATATCATTTTAGGTCATACAAAAAACAATAGGCCGGATCCAAGACTCAAGTGGGCCGAAATAAAAAGGAAAAGGTGGGTAGGAAAATTCCCACCGTTGAAACCTCCCAATGGTCCACGGTGATGTTTATATGCCATTCATGTCCTTCATAATGTCATTCTTACTGGGATGAACTGAAAACACAAATATTACCTGATTAAAAATTTCTGTGGCCCATGAATATTTTAACTGTGAAAGTTCAATCCTCACTTCTTCAGCTTACTTGAGTATTGGATTCGGCTCACTTTTTGGTCGTACAACCTTAAATTATCTAACAGAACGGATGGATGGTGTGGATTTCTCACAAAGATCACAGTGGGCCCCTCCTGAATTCCCAGTGCAGGAACTTCCCGGTAAAGGCTTTGCAGGAAATCCGCGTCCGCTTGCTAGCATAGCACAGCCGTTTTCATCTATGTACAACGGCTTACTTTCGTACGAACGGTGTGGAATCCCTGATCTACGGTGTAATCGGTGATCCTCTTGCCAAGTGCCACATCTACAATGTCACCCTTACCGATGAACGGTAGGAAAGCCCATGCGTAGGAACACAGGAATCGAGGTGGGGCCCACCGTGATCTGAGAAATCCACTCCGCCCATCCGTTTTTTCTTTTACAGATCATCTTACAACGTGGCGCCAAAAATGAGGCATATCTGAAACTAAGTGGGCCGTACGACAGGAAAAAAGTGGAAGCGGGTAGGAAAATGGCTATCGTTGAAGGGCGCGGCTTCGCTGGATCCCCGGATCCACTGAGGTGGGTGGATCCCTTACCGTGGGTGAAAAGGCCGTACGGTCCACTTGAGTTTCTGATCTGCCTTATTTTTGGGCTCATGCTATAACATTATGCAAAGAAAACGGATGGAAGGAGTCGGATTCTTCTCAAAAACATCGTGGTGGACCCCACCTAGCTTCTATCGCAGGAAGTTGCTGCGAAAGGCTTTCACAGGAAATCCGCGCCAGGAGCGAGCAAGCATCGGCGAGCCTTGCCAACAACGCCTAACCATTCTCTCTGAGCTCTATATATAGGGTGGCTCGCCCTCTTATCTTCCAACAGGAGAGGAGAGGAGAGGAGAAAGGAGATTTTCTCTTCTTCTCCTTGTACAAAGCCTTTTTTATTTTAATTTATTCTTTTAATTCGAATAAAAAGAGGGAAAATGGAGATATCTGGAAAGATCATCATAGATACAGATCCTGGGATCGGTAAATTCTCTTCTCTTTTCCTTTTCTCGATTTTTATTTTTATTTCTGCCTTTTTATTTTTTATTTTTAGAAAAGTCCATTCTTCTTGCTCATGCTATTTTTGAATCTGTTTTTCGGTAGAATAAGGCTTTTATGATGTATGGTTGTTAGTACTACACATGCTGCATGCGTGCATCGTGATCAGGACTGTTGTTATGGTGGGCCACCATGTGAATTGAAGTTCTGACTGATTGGCAGGAGTTTAGTGGACAATTGCCCCCTTTTTTTATTTTTTTATTTTTTTTTATTTTTTTGAATAGAGAGATCATCCCCCCATTTTGGGTCGCTGATAGGAGGGATACTGCAGTCGGATCTGCTTTCCTTTGGGCTCTCTTGCTTACCAAATAAGCGGTCCTTATTACTTCACACAAGTTCCAATTGTACTGCAAAGGACTCAATGACGAGTGCATGAGAATGGTTTGTTTGATTTGATCTGTTACCCGTATTGCATTGCGCGGCAGACATTGAAATTAGTCTTGTTATTTTAAAAATTGTGAATTTTTAGATACTAAGAAAATCAAAAGCGGATTCTAATTGTGTTCTTTGTGGAATCTTGCAATGCTAAATGTAAATGCTCCTTGCATGTTCCCATCTACACGAAACCACAATGCCCAGCGTGTGCCAAAGTGGCAGATGCTTGGAAGATCCAGTCCATCCATCAGGTGTGTCCCGCTTTAGTTTTGCCCTGGCCCCAAAAACAGGCTTGTCTGCTGCTCATCAGGTTGGCTTGCACATTCACGAACACATCCTGAACCCAAAATTCCAATGGAAGATCACATTACTGAAACCAGACATCTTCCCACCCTAAGGAAGACCAATCTTCCCATTTACAGATCACCAACACCAAGCTGTCCCTAAAAGAAGTTGCCTTCAAGGAGGATTCTGTCCATGTTTGCCTTCGGCTGTAGTGAAATCAAAACCTGTCTCTCTTAGATGCTCAATCACCTGCTTTGCTTCCTCCACTCCACGACTATGTTCTAGCCACTCCCCCACTGCCACTAATGAAGCCCTAGTTCTGACCGACCACTACTAGGCAACATTGGAATGCCGACCAAGCATTCTTGAGGACGTTCAAGTGGACATTAACCATTGGACCTTCAGCCGCCCACCTCCTCCACGCCCATCTTCCTTCGTCCAGATCCATAGCACCAACCTCACTTTGAGCTCGCTCCTTGTGTTTCCTCCCGGGTCGAATCCTTCCTAGTCACTACATCCCCAAATGATCTGGTCTTCCCTTGATTTGTTTTCCCTCTTCTATTTGCTTGATTGAACCCACTAGAATTACTCTCTCCTGTTTTATCCGTTTCTCCCCTATCTGCCCTTTGAGAAGCCATCAGTTCACAACCTCCAGTCCATATTTTTCTTTCTTCACTGAGAGGCGTCTTCTACTGAATCGACTTCCGTTCAAGGCTAAAACCGCCTCTTTTTTGTCCTCATCTTTCTGTATTCTAACAAAACAAAAAAACCATGAGCAACACCCCTCAGATGTGGAATGACCGCCTCTCTTACTTTCCCCAACCTATTGGAAACCCTGATGAAATTCAACTCCAACCATCCATCTGGAAAATTCTTGACAAATGATGTTGGTAACTTAGGTAAGATGTGGGTCTCCCTTCCCTCCTTGCTCTCTCCCATCATCTTTCCCTTTCTCTAGACCTGGACCAAGTTCCTAGCTCCTTGTCGTCGCCTACTAGATTCCCATTGTCACCCAAAGCCTTCTTCTCATCATTCTCCACCCACCTTGTACCCTCTCCTCTTGGCTTCAAACCCCTTCCCCTCCCCTCCCCTTTCCTTTTTCTTAACCCTTCCTCATCTGCAGATCCCACCTTGATTGGCAATCTCCCTTTCTCTGCTTTTGACTCTCCTCGTCTTCTTCCTCTCAATCTACCTCAATCAGCCCTCTCATCCCTCAACGACAATCCACCTCTTATCTTTCTCACCCCCCTTTGATCGCTTCCTCTCACTCCTTGCCCATCCCTCTTGCCGCATACATTCAATCTACCTCTTTCCATCCTCGCATCTTTTCATTTGTCTCCTCTCACTAAACCTAGACCGTTTTCTCTGCCTCGTTCATCTCCTCGTTTGCTCATCTATCGCCTTTGTAGAATCCTATAATTAGAGATAATTGAGATTAGGGCTTCTCCACACCCCTCTCTAATTTATATTAATAAACTAATAGGAGAAATATATGATAGTCCGTAGGATCACCCAAAATACAAAGTTTCCCACTTCAACACTCCCCATCAAGCTGGGGCATAGATATCTGTCATGCCCAACTTGAAACATAGTAAAAAAAATGTGCGTGTATGGTAATGCCTTAGTGAGGATATATGCAATATCTGATTTGGATTGAATATAGGTTGTGGTAATCTCTTTGGAAGCAATCTTCTCTTGGATGAAATAACAATCAACTTTTATGTGCTCAGTCCTCTTGTGGAAGATTAGATTATTAGATTATTTGCGATATAGGAAGTTGCTTGATTATCACAATAAAGCATCCTAGGACCACCTAAAAACAACTTGAGCTCCTGTAATAATGATTTGAGCCATAACAACTCACAAATGGCATGACTTTGTTTCCTTTAGATATCTGAGAATTCTGAGAACTTACTCCAATAGTAGCCATAAGTCAGCAGCAACACCTTATTGAACTTGTCAAACCATGCCTTTGGAGACTGCTTTAAGTCGTAAATTGTTTTTCGAAGTCTACACAGTCTTTCAATCTTCCCATGAGCAACAAGTCCTTCAGGTTGCTTCATGTAGACTTCCTTAGCCAAATCTCTATGAAGAAATGCATTCTTGACATCCAGTTGATAAAGAGGCCAGTCACTCGTAGCTGCAATAGAAATCAATACTCGAACATATTTAGGTTGGTCACAAGAGAAAACGTATCCTCATAATCAAGTCCCTAGGTCCTCATGTAGCCCTAAGCAGCCAAACGAGCTTCCAGCCACTCAACAGATCCATCTGGTTGATATTTGAGTGTGTAGACCCATTGACACCCCACTGCCCTTTTTCTAGCAGGCAAAACAGCTAACTTCCACGTATAGGTCTGATACATAGCAGCCATCTCATCTTCCATAGCTTCATGCTAACTAGGATGTCCAAGTACATCACGATAATTTGAGAGCACAGATGCGTATGATGGGGATATAGTATAGGCATGGAAAGCTGGGTTCAACTAATGACAAGAAACAAAATGGGATATGGGATGTAGTGTGGAATATCAAATACCTTTTTTGAATGCGATCGATAATTCCTAGTCAACAGGTGTGGAGGATGGACCCACGGGTGCAGGAGAAGGCGGATGGGTGGCAAAATTAGGATCAACCTTTCCCTTAGTAGATTCTGGTGATAGGACGACCATAGCATTAGAGTTGGTAGATCCTGAAACATCAACCACTAGACGAGGAACCGTAAGCAAGGCATTCATAGAGGATAATTCCCCCTCACCAACAGTAGAGGTAAAGTAGGAGACATCCTCAAAGAATGTAACATCAACACTCGCATATAAACTATGAGCAATGGGGTCTTAACATCGATACCATTTTTTTGTACGAGAATATCCAAAAAACACACATTTGGCTACTCGAGCATCAAGTGTGTGAAATTGCGGTTTTACCGCTAGTAAAGATACTTGGAGATATGCCTAAAGTCCTAGAGGGGGGGTGAATGGGACTTTTTAAATATACTTGCTAATTTTAAACTAGAGTAGCATACACACTTAATTAACAAGTACAAACTAGTAAGTGAAGACAATCGATCAAACAGTTGAAAGGCATGATAGTACAAATCTCTCAAATATGACACATGAGCATTTTGTCAATCAATAGATATGCATTCAGATAAGCATTAATAGACAAGACATAATATTAGACAAAATGCATTCACCACATTACGCAAGATGTATAGTGGTTCGACGATGAGTCTACTCCACTCCCGGTTCAAGTGCTCAACTCCTTTGAGCACACCGGCATTCACTATCGGAGGTTTTAAATGAGGTTCACCTCTCAACCTTTACAACCTACACAAGGACTAATCCTACTCAAGGACCACACATGTATTCTCCCATGTTGGAGGCGTACGCAAGGACTTCCAAGTCCTACACAAGGACAACACCAAGATTGGGTCACAATCTCTAGACCTTAATCTCAACAAGAAGGGGGAATCACACAGTGGACTCTATAAGCTTAACCACTTACAAGAGATGAGCCTCGATTCAACGCCGTTGATTGAAGAAGCTTTGTCTTGCACAAATGATCACTTCTTCAGCTCCCTCGATTAGCAACCTTGCATTGAATGATGGCTTGTAGAACCTATATTGGGATATGGCTTGTAGCACCAAGGTGAGGGATTAGGGTTTGGAGAACCTATATTGAGATATGGCTTTTATATGAAGGATAGGTTCCACCTAAACCACCATTAATGACATTGATGACAAGAATATATGACTATTAGAGTAGGTCAAGAAGCCATTAAAGAGGGGTTGAGTTCATGATTCAATCCAAGCTTTGAATGCTCTTCAATGTTGGTCAAATCAACATGGATTGAAGTATGAACTCAACAAATCAAAGGGAATGAGAGATAAGGATCACAAGGAAGAAGCCCAAATAAACCCTAGATGATGCTTGAGATGCATCTTACAAGATCCAACCAAGATGCCTATATAGAGATGTTCTCAACGGTTAGAAAACGGTCACCTCGATAGGATTGGAAAGAGTTCCGATCGATCGGACATAAGAATCAACACATTTTGAATTTTGCTGAAATTGATTCTCCGATTGATCGGACATGGTTCCGATTGATCGGAAGACCATCTCCGATGGATCGGAGAGTGTCCGATTGATCGGAAATATGTTCAGATGAAATTTGAAATATTGCTGGACGATTTTCCGATGGATTGGATGACCTTCCGATTGATTGGAGGTACCCGGTTCGATTGATCGGACAGAGGGTCCGATTGATCGGAAATATGTCCAGATGAGTTTTGTGATATTGCTGGACATTTTTCTGATGGATCGGATGAACTTCCGATTGATCGGAGGGCCTTGTCCGATTGATCGGACTTATCTACGATTGATTGGAATAATGTCCAGAGAGTTTTGAAGTTTTGCTGGACTATAGTCCGATTGATCGGGCATGATCTCCGATCGATCGGACATCAATCGGAAATCATTTCGATGGATCGGGATCTCATCGAAATCAGTAGTTATGGAATTTTTCTTGATTTGCAACAATTGCTACGATAACCTATTCCATAGCTGATCTTTATGGAAAGATGACTATAAAGATGGCTAGAAGGATGCATCTAAGAAGGATGAGGCCATCTATAGAGGGGTTCTGGGATCAATGGTTTGGATGAAAAAGGATTGAGGCCGTACTGAATATGCGATCTTCTTGAGTAGCTTCTGTCGGAGATGTCGAAGGGCTTCAATCTTCAACCGCAAGTGGTTTTACAGACTTGACGACACACTAATCATGGTAATTGACAAATCTTGCATTAACAATCTCCCCCTTTGTCAATTACCGGACAAAACCAAACCTATAAAATTCTTGGTCCATACCAAAGACTTTTCCTAAACACCAAAACTTAAATAAAGTACATACATTGAACATGTCATAAAAGATAAATTGCATTATACATAGACACGATCCATTACATACAAAATGTACAGACTCAATGTACAGACTAGGCTTCACTCTTGCTCCCCCTAAATCCCTGCACACAAAAGATCAACAAAAAAATAATCGGGACCTTTTGGTGGGATAACTTCTCCCCCTTTTTGTCAGTCATCGACAAAGGTTAGTACAAAGACAATGCAGCAAATATGTCATAGACTGTAGTAAAAGGGAGGAATAGACAGAAATGCGCCGAGGGAGGAAGCCAAACATAGATGGTCATACGAGGATATATAAGAATATAGCAATAAGCACAGTGGGCATATTGCCCAAGCAACCAACCTCCCCTTCTGATATGTATATCATGACCAAACAACAGCACTATATATACAACCCAAAATGGGGCAAGAAGCCCGATAAAAGTGAATCAATGAAGCATAGGAATATATAGGCATGTAGATAGACAGCAAGGAATCATATAAATGATAAAGGATCCGCAAGATAAGCAATATCCAAAATAATAAAGGCAAATCCAGCAGCGTGATCATCAAAATATCCAAAAAAAAAATCTATCAAGAATAGAAAGTTTAACTATGAAGGTGCCGAGATTGTGTGCCAAAGTTGCCCAAAAAGATACCCGCGACGATGCACACAATAGATTATCCTAGCCAGAAACATAGAAGACTACGGAGTGGGGCCAGAAACATCATCGCGCTGGCACGAGAGAGCAGAGGTGAGGCGCTGAACAACGTCGTGGACGGTTTGCATCATGCTCTCAAGGCAAGACATCCTCTCACCATGCTGAGCTAAGGTGCTCTCCACTTGATCAAGTTGTGCGGTAATCTGCTCTGAGTGGGTGGGAGGAGGTGGAGGTGCAGAAGTGGCTTCAGATTGCAGACGTCTCTTCACCGAGCGACGAGCGGGAGTTGGCGACGACGCCGTGGACTCACCATGGGTGCCAGAGGACACGTGCGTGGGAGTGTGAGAGAAATCACGATCTTCCACATCGACCTCTTCTGGCAGATTCATCTTTTTAATGTTGAGGGCTTTGAATGTACGACGTGGGACAGGATGAACCACGGCATTTGTAAACCTGCAGTCTTGAGCCAGCAAGGTAATAATCCAACCAAATGGGATTGTGTTTCGGGTATTAGGCAAGGTGTCCAAGATGTTATGCAGAATAATGGCAGGCAGGCATAGGCGAGTTCCATGTGCAACATGGTAGAGCAGATTGACCATATAGGCTGTCAGGTCAGACTTGTTGGTGCTACGAGGATATACATTTGTGCTAAATATTTGGTGAAGGACTTGGAAGCGGTTAGACATTTCTGACGCTCGGAGGGCACTCCCATCAATCCATTCGGGGTTGGGTCCCTGGCATAAATAACGAGTCCAATCAGCTCGAAGAGGGGAATCTAGAAGATTATCATTGGGCTGAGGAGCTGAGGACATATGAATACCAATGAGGTCCGCAATTTTTTGAGCCATGACCTTCACAACACGTCCGCCAACTATAACCTCACATGAAGGAGGATTGCCAACTGGATTAATAACTTTGGAAAGGAAGACATATACTACCTTCGGGTGTGCCACGCCCCCAAAACGTAACACACATTCCCAGCCAATTTGTGCAAGTAGTGTTGGGATGCCAAAGGGCTCAACACACGACACGACCACCTCCCGCTAATAGATGATTGTTCGGGATTGTAAGCGGGAGAGTGTAGATGCAGCATTCGATGTAGCAGGACTCCCAGGGGTGTCTGTAGGTGCGGTAGGAGGTGGAGGGGCCGGAGAAGGTCTATTCGAAGTTGGAAGCCCGGCATCCACTTTGGACTTTCCTTTGGGGTCTTTCGGCATAGTTTTTCAAGAATGTAAGGGCAATGGTAGCAATAAACAGACCGAGAATGATAGGAAATCAAGGATCCGGTAAAAAGGACTCCTAAGCCCCAACAATGATGAACAAATAGGGTAGAAGTGAGGAGAAATCGAGATGTGGAAGCCGAGAATCCTTACCAAGGAGAGTTAGGAGACCGCCCTCAATGCGAATGAGAGCACTACAGGGCTAGCATTGCAACGGTCCGACCTCAGGTGAAAAGCCCTAGCAGAGGGTTTTGGAGAAAACAGCAAATTATGGACAAAATAAAGAAGACGGCCGTATATAGCAAACGCTTGCCCGATATTTCCGATCGATCGGAGCATGTTCCAATCAATCGGAAATGTTTCCAGCAGGATTTCAACAAACACATCCTAACAGCATTTTTCAAATGATGATTCAGACTATTTTATGATAAATTGAAGCATTTATGCTGGAAAACATTGACATTCATTCAAAACATGAGGCTAATTCCTCAGATATACCTATATGCACACTACTCATGGAAGCATGATTAAGCATTTCCTACACCAATGGACTTCTGAAGGTTTGCAAAGCGAACTGAGTCCAAGGGTTTTGTAAGAATATCAGCTAGTTGATTTTCTGTAGGCACATGTTCAAGAGATATGATATGATCCTCGACTAATTCTCGAATAAAATAGTGCCTAATATTGATGTGCTTAGTGCGCGAGTGCTGAACTGGATTTTTCGAAATATTTATGGCACTAGTATTGTCGCAAAATAGAGTCATTGTGCCTTGGTTAATCCCATAATCGGTCAAGGTTTGTTTCATCCATAATAATTGTGCACAACAACTTCCGGCAGTAATATACTCTGCTTCGGCTGTGGACAGAGAGATGGAGTTCTGTTTCTTACTGTGCCAAGCAACAAGATAATTTCCAACATAGAAACATCCACCACTAGTTGATTTACGGTCATCAATGTTACCTGCCCAATCAGCATCTGAATACGCTGCAATATCAGTAGATGAATCAAATGGGTACCAAAGTCCGTATTCAGTGGTGCATCCTACAAGCCGGATGATACGCTTAACAGCGGTGATGTGAGATTCTTTAGGATCAGCCTGAAACCAAGCACATGCACCTACACTAAATGCAATGTCTGGTCTGCTAGCAGTGAGATAAAGAAGACTACCAATCATGCTTCTGTAAAGGTGTTGATCTACACTTTTCCCTGCTAGATCTTTTGATAGTTTAACAGTGGTGCTTATAGGTGTGGTGTGTGATCGACTAGAGTCTAAGCCAAATCTCTTAACAAGGTCTCTAGTATACTTTGATTGGCTAATGAATATTCCTGATGCAAGTTGTTTTACTCGTAAACCTAAAAACATGTTAAGTTCTCCTACCATATTCATTTCAAATTCTGATGTCATTAATGTAACAAAGGAGATAGACATTTTCTCACATGTGGATCCAAAGACAATGTCATCCACATAAATCTGGACAATCAAGACAGAATTCTCGGCTTCTCTTATAAAGAGAGTTTTGTCAACGCTCCCCCTAGCAAAATTATGGTCTATAAGAAAGTGAGTTAGGCGTTCATACCATGCACGGGGAGCTTGCTTGAGTCCGCAAAGAGCCTTTTTTAATCGGTATACTTCGTGAGGATATTTAGGATCAATGAATCCTTTTGGTTGTTCAACATACACTTCCTCATCAAGAATACCATTCCAGAAGGCACTTTTTACATCCATTTGAAATAGTTTGAACTTTAAAGCACAAGCAACAGCCATAAGAATTCTAATAGACTCGAGTCTAGCTACAAGGGCAAATGTTTCATCAAAATCAATTCCTTCAATTTGTGAATATCCCTGAGCAACTAACCGAGCCTTATTTCGTATTACATTCCCAGATTCATCAGATTTATTCTTGAAAATCCATTTGGTTCCAATAACATTTTTCCTTTCAGGCCTGTCGACCAGATATCAAACCTCATTTCTAATGAATTGTTGAAGCTCTTCTTGCATTGTAAGGATCCAGAATTCATCGTTTAGAGCTTCATCAGCATTCTTTTATTCGATTTTAGAAGTGAAACACAGGTGACTGTTGACTGCCTCCAACTGTCTCCTAGTTTTGACACCAGCGTTAGGATCCCCAATGATTTGATTGAGGGGGTGATCCTTGACAACTTGTACATCACTAGGAGTAGTGGGGGCATTTGGAGATGAGGGTTGTTTATCAGATTTGCCTATCTCGCATATACCCTCATCTTCTTCTTCATCACCTAGAGACACTGATTCATTCAATTTATCATCTACAGTCACATTGATTGACTCTTGAACTGACGAGGTTCGAATGTTGTAGACACGAAAGGCTCTACTATTTAATGAGTACCCTAAGAAGATACCCTCATCACTTTTGGAGTCAAACTTTCCTAAATTTTCACGGTCTCTTAGAATATAACATGTACTACCAAAGACCTTAAAGTATTTCACATTTGGTGTTTTTCCACACCACAGTTCACAAGCAGTTTTGTTTAAACCTGCCCTCAAATAAACTTGATTTATAAGATAGCAAGCAGTGTTTACTGCTTCGGCCCACAGATTTTTCGCAAGGTTCTTATTATTAAGCATAGCTGTGGCCATATCCAACAATACTCGATTTTTTCTTTCAGCCACCCCATTTTGTTGAGGTGTTTTGGGTGCTGAGAACTCATGACGAATATCCAATTCATCACATAATTCCTTCAAACGATGAGCTTCAAATTTACCGCCGTGATCACTCCTGATTCTGGTCACCATGTATCCTTTCTCATTGTGTAGTCGCTTCACTAGTTTTTGGAATTCTTTAAATGTGTCCGATTTTTCTCTTAGGAAGGCGACCCATGTGAATCTAGAGTAATCATCAATAACTACAAAGAAGTATCGTTTTCCACCTTGGCTAAGAACCCTAGTAGGACCAACTAGGTCCATGTGTAGCAGTTCAAATGGTTTTGATGTGACCAGGATAGAAGTTCTCTTGTGTGCAACCTTGATTTGTTTACCCTTTTGGCAAGCTATGCACACAACTTTAGGTCTTTTACCCATCTTAGGTAGACCTCTCACCAATTTTTTCTGACTCAGTTTAAATAGATTTCTATAATGAACATGACCGAGTCGATGGTGCCACAGTTCTGTTTCATCCTTAATGGCCACGTGACACATAGTGGAGGAGCTTGGATTGTTGTGATTTTCAATGACATAGCAGTTGTCTCCTGTGCGTAGACCTTTCATGACTAATTTTCCTGTGGAGTTCAGGATCTTGCACATATCTTTGGAGAAGCTTACTGAGTGCTCTTCATCACAAATTTGTGAGATACTCAGAAGGTTGTGTTTAAGACCATCAACATAAAGCACATTTTCGATTTCGGGCAAACCTGGCCCAGTGATGGTTCCTTTACCAATGATTTTAGCCATGCTCCTATCACCAAATGTGACAGACCCACCATCAAATTCATCTTATGCACAAAATTGAGATCTATCACCTGTATTGTGTCTAGAGCAACCACTACCCAAGTATCATCTAGGGGTATTCCCAGCTTTTAAGGCAGTATGAATGACCAAACACTTGTTCTTGACTACCCACTTAGTTGTTGTCCTTTTATGAGTGGTATTCTTATGGTGAGATTCTCTAGTTTTCTTGGGAGAAGCAGATTTTCCTTTTTCACGCAAGAGAAGAGCAGTTTTCAAATTCAGCATTTTGACTTGCTCCAACAGTTCATCCATCCTCTTGTCCTTCCTAGGAAGTGTAGGATAATTCTTTCTTATGTTTCCTTTTTTTGGTGAAGTATGCATAGGAGGATTCCAATTGGCTTTCACATTTTTCCCGGTCAGTACAAATTTTCCTTTCAAGTTTCTGACCGGATTTTTGAAAATCATGCATTCAAACTTTAGGTGGCCAATGTCACCACAAGCATGGCAAACATGAGATGCTTTGGTTTTACTTCCCGATGCACCATGATCTTTTCTTACCATCGGATGGACTGAGGTAGTTTTTGAAATGTGACTGTCATAGCCCAAACCTCTTCTGTCCATCGGTGATCTTACAACACCTAAGAGTTTTTTAAGGTTTTCTTCTCCTTGGGCAAAACGTCTTCTGGAGTCAACAACTTGACACTTAAGACGATCAATTTCAGTGTTCGCCTCTTTGAGTTCTTTCTCAAGTCTAGCATGTTTATTGAGGGATTCACCACTCATGAATTTTTTCTTTTCTTGTTCAAGCTCATCATTCTTCCTTTTCAGTTCTTCTAGATTTTGACCTATCTTTTGATTCTCAATTTTCAATCCATCAAGACTTTTTGTCAATTTATCATTTTCAGCCTTCATTTGGCCTAACTTTTTAATGGTATTCATATTTTCAATGTATAGTTGGTTATATACCTCCTGAAGGCCTTCATCCTCATCCTCATCATCACTTAAGGAATCATTTTCAGTGTTAGAGGATTCATGATCATCAATGTCTCCGGTTATCTTTGCAATGGCCTCAATTTGAGGCACATTATCAGTGATGGAAGCCATTAAAATTTTGATTGAACTTTGTTCCTCATCACTTTGGTATATGTTTGATTTTGATTCAGATTCTTCAATATCATCCCATGTAGCCGCCATTGCCTTTTTCTTGGTCTTTTTATTGGTGCACTCGGAGGCAATGTGACCATATCCTCTACAGTTGTCACATTGAGGATCTTTTGACTTCTTAAAAAATTTTCCTTTATTGTTCTTAAAGTCCAAAGGTTTACCCTTCTGGTAGGGTTTCCTTCTAGAAGTATTTCCTCTAGATTTGAAGAATTTTTGAAATTTCTTGGCCATAAGTGCCATTTGTTCTATGTCTGGATCTTCTTCACTTTCATGTTCAGAATCTTGTTTCTTGTGAGAAGATTTCAGAGCTGTACTTTTGGATTTGGAGGGAGTTCTGAAATGTAACTCATGGGTTTGAAGGGACCCTAGTAATTCTTCAACTTTCATGGTATCTAGGTCTCGGCATTCTTCTAAAGTAATAACTTTGGTAGAGAACTGTTCCGGTAGGGATTTCAGAATTTTCCTACACAGTCTATTTTCCGGAACAGGTTCCCCCAAACCCCACATGTCATTTGTGATCTTGTTCAGTCTGGTATAAAAGTCCATAAATGTTTCATGCTCCTCCATTCTTATGTTTTCGAATTCTGTAGTGAGGCGCTGAAGTTTTGAGTGTTTGACAACGCTTGTTCCTTCATGTGTAACTTCAAGAATATCCCATGCCTGCTTACTGGTTGTGCAATTTTGAATCCGACCAAATTCATCCTTAGACACTGAAAAAAAAATGGCATTCAGGCCTTTAGCATTGTGAACACGTTGAGCTTTGTCATAATCTGTCCACATAGCCTTCTCTCTTGGCCTGAGGACATCCGGTTCACCTTCCTTACATATAATATCCATTGGGGGTTTATATCCAATATCAACCATGTCCCTAACGTCAGAATCAATGGATTCTAAAAAGATGCGCATTCGGGCTTTCCAATATGGATATTTTGAACCATCAAAGAAGGGAGGTTTAGTAACGGATGTAGAGTCCTCTCTAGACATATTTTCAAGTTCTCTTAGGATCGTACTCCGGGTTTTTAAACCTAAGCGGAGGAACCCGTTCTGATACCAATTGAAATTGCGGTTTTATCGCTAGTAAAGATACTTGGAGATATGCCTAAAGTCCTAGAGGGGGGGTGAATGGGACTTTTTAAATATACTTGCTAATTTTAAACTAGAGTAGCATACACACTTAATTAACAAGTACAAACTAGTAAGTGAAGACAATCGATCAAACAGTTGAAAGGCATGATAGTACAAATCTCTCAAATATGACACATGAGCATTTTGTCAATCAATAGATAGGCATTCAGATAAGCATTAATAGACAAGACATAATCTTAGACAAAATGCATTCACCACATTACGCAAGATCTATAGTGGTTTGACGATGAGTCTACTCCACTCCCGGTTCAAGTGCTCAACTTCTTTGAGCACACCGGCATTCACTATCGGAGGTTTTAAATGAGGTTCAACTCTCAACCTTTACAACCTACACAAGGACTAATCCTACTCAAGGACCACACACAGATTCTCCCGTGTTGGAGGCCTACGCAAGGACTTCCAAGTCCTACACAAGGACAACATCGAGATTGGGTCACAATCTCTAGACCCCAATCTCAACAAGAAGGGAGAATCACACAGTGGACTCTATAAGCTTAACCACTTACAAGAGATGAGCCCCGATTCAGCGCCGTTGATTGAAGAAGCTTGCTTTGTCTTGCACAAATGATCACTTCTTCAGCTCCCTCGATCAGCAACCTTGCATTGAATGATGGCTTGTAGCTTCCAAGGTGAGGGATTAGGGTGTTTGGAGAAATTAAATTAGGATATGGCTTTTATATGAAGGATAGGTTCTACCTAAACCACCATTAATGGCATTGATGACAAGAATATGACTATTAAGAGTAGGTCAAGAAGCCATTAAAGAGGGGTTGAGTTCATGATTTAATCCAAGCTTTGAATGCTCTTCAATGTTGGTCAAATCAACATGGATTGAAGTATGAACTCAACAAAGCAAAGGGAATGAGAGATAAGGATCACAAGGAAAAAGCCTAAACAAACCCTAGATGATGCTTGAGATGCATCTTACAAGATCCAACCAAGATGCCTATATAGAGATGTTCTCAACGGTTAGAAAACGGTCACCTCGATAGGATCGGAAAGAGTTCCGATCGATCGAACATAAGAATTAGCACATTTTCAATTTTGCTGAAATTGATTCTCCGATTGATCGGACATGGTTCCGATTGATCGGAAGACCATCTCCGATGGATCAGAGAGAGTGTCCGATTGATCGAAAATATGTCCAGAAGAAATTTGAAATATTGCTGGACGATTTTCCGATGGATCGGATGACCTTCCGATTGATTGGAGGTACCCGGTTCGATTGATCGGACAGAGGGTCCGATTGATCGGAAATATGTCCAGATGAGTTTTGTGATATTGCTGGACATTTTTCTGATGGATCGGATGAACTTCCGATTGATCGGACTTATCTACGATTGATCGGAATAATGTCCAGAGAGTTTTGAAGTTTTGCTGGACTATAGTCCGATTGATCGGGCATGATCTTCAATCGATCGGACATCAATCGGAAATCATTCCGATGGATCGGGATCCCATCGGAATTAGTAGTTATGGAATTTTTCTTGATTTGCAACAACTGCTACGATAACCTATTCCATAGCTGATCTTTATGGAAAGATGACTATAGAGAGGGGTAGAAGGATGCCTCTAAGAAGGATGAGGCCATCTATAGTGGGGTTTTGGGATCAATGGTTGGGATGAAAAAGGATTGAGGCCGTACTGAATATGCGATCTTCTTGAGTAGCTTCTGTCGGAGATGTCGAAGGGCTTCAATCTTCAGCCGCAAGTGGTTTTACAGACTTGACGACACACTAATCATGGTAATTGACAAATCTTGCATTAACAGTGTGTTACTTCTAGGTCCAAATTTATGGACAAAAGAAGTGCACCCAAATACTTTTTTTAAGAGATAATGAAAACTTTCATTAGAAAACGTCAAAGTGAAAAGAATACAAACCCAGGAACAAAACAAAATCTAGAAAAGAAGGCCAACCGAAGCCACCTAGACACTCATCCCCAATTCTGAAACAAACCTCCTAATTTTTCCCATAATAACCTCCCTCGGCTTCTGAAACATTTTGAAAACAGCGATCGTTCCTAGCTCCCCATAACACCAAAGGACTGTTAATAATAAAAGCCTCCAGTAAGGCTTCGAAGCCCTGCCACCACCACCACCATGCCAGGCCCATAACAAGTCTTCCACAGACTTGGGCATTAACCAATCCATATGTAAATAGGAGAAGAAGTGGTCTCAAACATTGGCGGCAAAAGGACAATGAATGAAGAGATGATCAATCGTCTCCTTGACCCGCATACACATGAGGAAAATATTAGGACGAATAATAACATTCTCTGTTCCGAAACATTTTGAAAACAACGATCGTTCCTAGCTCCCCATAACACCCAAAGGACTGCTAATAATAGAAGCCACCAAAAAGGCTTCGAAGCCCTGCCCCCACCACCACCATGCCAGGCCCATAACAAGTCTTCCACAGACTTGGGCATTACCCAATCCATATGTAAATAGGAGAAGAAGTGGTCTCAAACATTGGCGGCAAAAGGACAATGAATGAAGAGATGATCAATCGTCTCCTTGACCCGCATACACATGAGGAAAATATTAGGACGAATAATAACATTCTCTGTTCCGAAACATTTTGAAAACAACGATCGTTCCTAGCTCCCCATAACACCCAAAGGACTGCCAATAATAGAAGCCGCCAAAAAGGCTTCGAAGCCCTGCCCCCACCACCACCATGCCAGGCCCATAACAAGTCTTCCACAGACTTAGGCATTACCTAATCCATATGTAAATAGGAGAAGTGGTCCCAAACATTGGCGATAAAAGGACAATGAATGAAGAGATGATCAAAATCGTCCCCTCACCCCGCATACACAAGGAAAATATCGGGAAGAACAAACGATCTCCTTTGGAGGTTGTCGATAGTCAGGATTCTCTTTCTTCCCACCAACCACACAAAAGCCGTAACCTTAGGAGGTGCGCCATAAAACCAATGATGGAAGGGATGACACGGATCTGAAGGAGAAGGCGCCTTGAGAGATAATGATGCGGATATCAAGCCTTTATATTGTACCAGTGTGGGAGACGAGCCATGCCCCTGTCCATATGGTTTGATGATGGGCCTGGATCGTTCATGACGACTTGAGGAGCATCGAAGACCTTACACATGTAGTCCGAGACATTTAAGAAGACCCCACCTTGGGAAGACATGTGTAAGTTGCTTGGAGGAGATGATCGAACCGTTGGATCACGATGATGATGTGATCGGACCCTTGGTTTGTCGTGGCCCACTTTCATCGTGTCATCATCAATGGCCATCGAGCATCTTAGATTTGATTTTATTTTATGCACTTTTACTTGAGTTTTGGGTCAGTGTGTGTACGTTTTTTCGTGCGAATGTCTTTTTTTTTGAAATTTTATTAGTAGGGGTATTTTGGTAATTATGTTAATTTCGAATTTTATAAGGGTGTTGTCCTAACATTGGTTCTCATTATGCTATTGATTATTGAAAGAAAAAAAACCCTTTGGTGGCTCGTCCTCTCTTGGTGGATCTCTCTCTTCCTTTCCAATTCTCTTCTTTTTTCTTCGTTCTTCCAAACTTTCTTCTTCGGATCTTCTCTCTTTCTCCTAAACCTATTTTCTCATATTCTCCACAACCCCAAAATCTGAAATTACAATCCGAAACCCTTTTTTCAGATTTTGAGATTCCCTAATCCAGAAATTCATTGATTTCTTGGACGAGTGAATCCTCTTGGTTGTTGGGTGATAACCATGCAAGATCGGGGGTCCCATCCCTCGCTGGATCCAATCCACGCATGATTTGAAACCCTCACTGTGAGATTGTGATGATGGCCCATTTTATTGCATGTTTCCCTTTTATTTTTCTTGATTATGATGATAGTTGTTGAATGCTTAATTTAGATTGCTTGATTTATTCCGCTGAATTTTATGTCTCATACATACATGAAAGTTTAGGCCGTCCTATGTCAGATAAGGTTTACAAACCTTTGATCGAGAATTTTCTAGATTTGTTGCCAACCCAAACATGGAATCATCCAGGGACAGATTTGTCTTTACTGAATTAAGAAACTTCATCAAAGCAAGGATCTCTTCGAATTCGGCATCCGACAAGTTTCTGCGACAAGGAGGGGGGACCACACAACCTTCTCCCTTGATATATTTATGTGAAATTGATGTTGAATCTCATGGTGAAATAATTGAAAAATATAAAAAACTTCAGAGGAGTCTTTCATTAGATACACCTAAGTAATACGTGAATAATTATCAATAAAGGTAATAAAATATTGAAAATCATTTAAACTCGGGATCCGAATGAGACTCCCCCACACATCATGATGCACCAAATGAAATAGAATAAAGCGTCTAATTTCATGTCTTGGAATAAAGGTGGAACGGTGATGTTTAGCTAATTGACTTGCCTCACGATTAATTGAACTAATTGAAGAGAAGGAAGGGACTAGAAGTTTTAAAGACGCCAAAGAAGGGTGACCTAATTGACTATGCCACTATAGAGGTGACGTATTAGCATGAAATGCAACGTAAAAAATCCTGTGATCAAAATAGTAAAGTCAATGCAATTCATGACCCCCACCAATCGTCCTCCTTGTTTGTAGGTCTTGAAACAGACAATGAGAAGGATAAAATGTCACTGAACAATTTAAGTTTTTTGTTAATTTGTTTACAAGCATTAGGTTAAGATAGAAGTTAGGTACGTAAAGAAATAAAGATAAGGATAAAGTAGAACTTGGGCAAACAACAACCTTACCACGGACCCTAATAAGGATCCATTTGTAAGGGTAATAGATGAATGTGAATGTAAGGTGTCTGATAAGGATAAAGTAGAACTTGGGCAAGCAATGACCTTACCATGGACCTTAAGTAAGGATCCATTTGTAAGGGTAATAGATGAATGTGAATGTAAGGAATCCAATTGGGAAATGAGATGGGATTTACATGTCATATGATCCATGGCCCCTGAGAAAATCACCTAAGAGGTTGGCCGGAGGATGCAATGAGGGCATTACCCGTGTCAACTAGAGTGGCAGTGGAGGCAGATGATGGTGCCGTCATCATATGCTTGCCAAGCATCCTCTCATAGTTATTGAGAGAGACCGTGATGGTGATGGAACACTGTAGATGCCGAGCTCGTAGAAGAGTCAATAGTGTTTACCTTCAAAATACATTGCTTGATTAGCCAAAGATGGCCTGGGAGGTCAACCATGAAGTAACCAACATTTATCAATGGTCTGACTCGGCTTCTTGCAATGAGTGCAGAAGCGCTGCTATGCAACATGTTCAGGAGAGAAATCACATCTACGGTCACATCCAACACCACCCCCCACGACCTCCCTCTCAACCTCCTTGGGTTCCAGAAGCTGTAACAAGGGCTGATGTGTCTCCAGAAGTAACTGGGGGAGAAGTATGCGGTAGAGGTGCCACCCAGAGTACACGGGTAAAAGCATCAGTCAAAGAGGGGACAATATCAACTCCTAGCATCTGAGCGCGCACTGGCTCAAGATATGGTCGCAAGGTAGCAAGAAAAGTCACATCAAGCTCCTGCCTATATTATCTCTTCTGGGCGATATCAATAGTATACGGATGTCGCAGAATCCACTTAGCAAACAACCCTTTGAACAGAGCACAATGCTCGTGGAGATCATTACCCCATCGCATTGTAAAGATATCCTGAAAAATATCATAAAGACGATGTATATTTTTCACATTGTACAAATCTTCTAATATTTACTTATTTATGAGTGTTTGTTGATCTTAACATTAGCAACACTCATTTATTTATTGTCAAAAATAAATTAAATTTATCAAAAAATTATAAAAAATGATTTAAAAATATTTTTTAAATAAATGCATCATATATTGTAGGTCAGATTTAGTGTAGCTAAATAATACATTGATTGTGTTAATAAATGACATGAATATAGAAATACTAGTGATTTTTATATTTTTTATTTAAAAATAATTAAAAATTGTGAAAATATTTGAGATGATATTATTTGTTGTTCCTATCATTCTTTTTTGGCTTTTGAATGTATTACTTATGTTTTCATCCATGCCTTCTTAGATTTATAAATCATATGAATTGATTTTGAATATAGTTGCATCACTTTTGTCCGACAATGCATATTGTAGGACCCTATACGAAGGAAACTTACATTTGTTTTTTGTGATCTTTTGATTTCTATGTATGTAGTGATGCCATTTTTAAACATCCCTTGAAGTTTAATTGAAAAATTCAATTAATTTCCCAATGTTTCCCAAAAACAGCCATATGTTATGCGATACATCTGATAGTTCCCATGCAATACCCAATATGTTTGCATATTCTAAGGGTGTGATACATCCATTGATACTGATACTGAAACACTGATGGTTATATTATAAGTAAATAAATAAAAGTATAAATCTTGACATATAAATTTGCATTAACTTAATCAATAATAAGAATATATAGTTATAATTTCAGGTTGCTAAAAATAGGGATTTGGATTGCAAATGATCCATAATTTGGAATGGAACATATGGGGGGTTCTGTTCTTAGGTAACATTGGTTGGGAAATTTCTTAAATTCGCCATTCTTTTCATATAGGGGTGGCTCACTTGGTGAGGGGAATAACCTGATTTGTATTAGTCATCTTCATGGTGGACCCACCGTATGGTTGCACACACTTGCCAGGTTGGCAAATCAGCCATTTTTAAACGTGCATATGGTGTTAGTGAACCTCTCTTCACCTTACCTGATGAAAAATATGAAACTTGACTTTCTTTTTTTTATTTATTTTTACTTTTTTTGAAAGTTAACTTTTTTATTAGTTTTGAAAAAAATGAAATGTGAAAGATTATGGTTACTTCAAATTAAGGAATTATGACAATATTTAATTTTTTTGCTCATACATGAGCCTACATTTTTTTGTGATATTGTGCTTAGTGGTATGCCTGACAATCCATGAGTCTATTTGGCGTGCTTTCCCTTTGGGGTGTGTGTGTGTGTGTGTGTGTGTGTGTGTGTGTGTGTGTGTGTAATAGTTTGGCTACCATGTTCGAGTGTTGTCAACATGAACCTTTAGCATGGCTAGTTTCCAAGAGCCCCATGTAAAAGGGGAAGGCTGATGTCTGGCTTTTAGCATAGCATAGAGATTTTGCTAGTCTATGTTTTAACAGCCAACCCCAAATTATTGGAGAGAGCTAAGAAGATATTGATCACGACGATGATGAGTATGATCGGATTTGAGAATATTTAGTTCTATCAAGAGTTTCTCAATGTCCATAATGGGAATGTGGTTCTTAAGTTTAAGCAACATTCCATTCAAGTCCAATTTGGAAGTGATATGTAATTGCAATTTGGAGTTTAGTTTCCTCAGTATGGTGCCAATTTATGGTAATTACAATTTGGTCATTTCCACTTTGTACAAGTAAATATTGCAAAGTCAATTTGTAGCTACATCAAAGTGCACTACTATAGTACTATTTATCTTGGCGAGTTTGGGATTTGAGATCAAAGTGGCTATATGGTAGAAAGTTTTACTTGAGATTGAAATATTTGATTTATTGTATTGTGATGTATTGGGTCTGAGGGGCTTCTGTTTTGTTTAACAAACATGAGTCCCTAACCCAAAACTTGAGAGTCCTGGCAGTTGTCAAAATTTTCATTTGTTATTTAAATTTGAATAATATTTATAGATTTTTCTTGTTAAAGTGTATTCACGGAAATTGCTTTGCTTTTCTTTTGTTGTTTGTTAGCATGTTCATATCTACTAGTTGAAGTATATGCATGGTGTTAACGTCAGAGTCTGGTAATGGGCCCTTCCCAGGGCTATGCTCTTTACGAAGTGAGCTCCCCTCCAAACCTGAAAGCCAAAGAAGAAATTAAGGGTGGCCGGTGCTTGGCCGTTGGCCCTCCGAAGCTTAAGTTAGAGATGATTTGATGGTAAGATGAAGTGTGAAATGTGAGCTTAGAGATTGTGTACCTTTATCATCTGTAGGACCATATATTTATACAGATCCGGGTGATCCAGTTCATTACGCAAGCTATCAAGATTACTGCTGATTTGGGGGGATAAAAATCTTATCCCGTTTATCCATAGATAAGAGGATGGTGTAACCAATCTAGATATCTAGTTGACTACGCTCCCTGATGGAGGCCCCTCGTGGTACGGAACGATGAATAGAAACGAGCCAAAGCCGGCCTATATGGGCTGCTGGTACTATGAGACGAAGGTGTCCCCAACGAACAACCAACCAGTGAGCAGAGCTACTCGCACTCGTAGATGGCCTCGTTTGACGACCAAGAGCATAGCTGCTCGCACTTGTAGATGGCCTCGTTTAGCGACCAAGAGCAAAGCTGCTCGCATAACAGGAATATATAGGCGGTCGCAGGTCTGAGTGATATACAAGACGTAAGCAAGAAAGCTTGCTAGTCAGATGGTTTGGTCGCGACTTTACAGAGAGGCGCTCGCTGGTCTTATGTCTTCTATACTTCTTCGACGACCAACTTTTATTCTACAACAGATGCCCCCCAAGTCCTTAGCATTACGGAGCCAAGCGAAAGACTTGTCTGTATATGTAACCGCCTATCTTTGAAGGAGAAGCTGTACATGATTGAGCCCGCATTTATGAGAGCACCAGCTTTTCGCAGCTTATCAGCTAAGAGAAATGAGGCGGTGCTCACCACATGTCCCGGGAGTTAATGCTCGTGCCTGTTCGACTGTCGTGCCAAACGAAGGGTCACCGCGTGTCACCCAAATCTGGATGAAATGATTGCCTATAAATATCGAAGTTTGCTGGAGATTAAAAATTCCTTCTTTCTTCTTCCATCTGTTTCATGGCGTAACCTCTTTGCTGAGGTATTCTTTCTTCTCTCCTTCTTTTCTTCTATCTTCTTTCGATGGCGGGGATTCTGATAATGAGATAGTTCCTCTGGGAGATGATACCCTAGATTCTTCTGAATCAAACAATGCGAGGGTGCCAACGGGGAGGTATTCTACCTCTGGTTATCCTTCGATGATGATGGATGAACAACTTTCCAATTTACGGGAAAGATATCGAATTCCCGACTTCGTTATTCTCAGATTACCCGGAGCAGGAGAAACCGCAGATTCTCCACTGCCGGGATGTGTCGCCATATGTGAATACTTTTTTCGACTTGGTGTACGTCTCCCCCTCAATCCTTTCATCCGAAACGTTCTTCACATCTACAAGATTGCTCCTGGCCAGCTTATAATCTTATACACATGTTGAGGCTTCTGGCTTGCCTTTCGAGTGTATACTTTCCTTGAGGCTCGTGAGTCTCTTTCACAAGCCGGGCCGCCTGCAATAGTTCGGATTTCACCTGCTGGTTCGGTATCTTCCTGTGAAGGACAATGTTGCGGTGACTTCTTCCTCTGGTTCTGATGATCACGACGTGCTGGGGTATCAGATCGTTTGGGCGAACGGTTTGCCGTGCAACATAGTCTCAGAGGTGTGCCTTTCAAATGAGGGCTTTGATTTGATCTTAAGGGATATACAATCTTGAGTATTATGCCCATGATCTTTATGGAAGTAGCAAAACTTTCTTTCGTCTCTTTTTTCGGGATCCGACTTGATCCTTGGGGGCCATTTGACATACGACTTATGTTTGATCTCCGTCAGTACCTTTTCGGGAGATCGATTGAGAGGTGTATAATTGCGATATTTCCCAGAATAAGACTTTCTTGGAGAACGATTACGTCGGTCACGTCAGTATTTCTTATCTGCTGGGGAGATATCTTCAGCCTTTCGCTTTTTTCTTTGAACACCATGGCGAGCTAGGAATACTTCTTCAACGTTAAAGTATTTTTGAGCCTTGGCTTGGAACTCGATCATCGTCATAGGAGGGTTTTTATCCAGGGCGAATTGAAATCTTTCGCTTGTAATGCTCACTATAAGGGCAGTGAACCCCTTATCCTCAGTATAACCTTCGGTTTGGACTGCTTCTGCCGTGAATCGAACGGTGAATTCTTTGATCCTCTTTCCATGCTGCTGCTTCAAATCTAATAGGTGAGATGTAGGTTTTTTGATACGAATGCTTCCCATAAACTGAGAAAGAAAGATATCCGATAACTGAGAGAAGGATTCAATGGATCGGGGCTTTAGACCACGAAACCAAGTACACGCCGCGTCTTGTAGAGTTAAAGAGAAGGCTTTGCACATGATTTCGGAGCTATATCCTTCCAGCTCCATAAGGGATCTATACGTCTCCAGATGCTCAAGGGGATCGCCGATACTTGTATACGAAACATTGCTGGGCGTCCGATATTTTTTAGGCAGAGGAGCCTCCATTACTTCGCGAGTAAAAGGAGGTTCAGATCGTCGGATTGTCGCTAGAGTGGACGTCGGGAGGTTAGATTGATATCGTTGTTCGATATCAGTGAAATAATCTGCGATTTTCCTGAGATCTCCTTCCCAAGGCAAAGTATAACTGGATGTTTCGTCATCGAGTTGTTCTTCAGGCTGACGTTGTCGGGAAGCGTTGAAGCGGATAGATTGTGGGCGATGATTATGAACTTGATTGCCACGAGGAATAGGATTTAAAGGGGGGTTGGCCTGAACTTGTGGTTCATCTAGAGAGTGTCTAGAAGCTGCAAGTGCAGATTGTAATGGCGGTCCTTCTGGAGGTTGCTGCGATTTGGGGAAATGCTTATCAAACCCATTAGATAGGTTTTGAAATCCACCTTGGAGAGTAAGAAGTGTATCTTCGACGAAACGCATAACGCCATCGAAGCCACCAAATATATCTTGGAATAGATTCTGCACAGGAAGGTTGGGCTCTGCAGGAGGTATCCTTGTCGAAGCAACTTGAGGAAGGTTGGGAGTTGGCTCAGGGATGTTTGGTGGTGGTAACGTTTGCTTTGAGGTGGAATGATGAGTTGTTTTCTTAGGAGGCATAAAAAGAGGTGACAACCTGTAATGGGAACAAATTGAATACTCGTTCCCACAGATGGCACCAATTTGTTAACGTCAGATTCTGGTAATGGGCCCCTCCCAGGGCTATGCTCTTCATGAAGTGAGCTCCCCTTCAAACCTGAAAGCCAAAGAAGAAATTAAGGGTGGCCGGCGCTTAGCCATTGGCCCTCCGAAGCTCAAGTTAGAGATGATTTGATGGTAAGATGAAGTGTGAAATGTGAGCTTAGAGATCATGTACCTTTATCATCTGTAGGACCGTATATTTATACAGATCCTGGTGATCCAGTCCATTATGCAAGCTATCAAGATTATTGCTGATTTGGGGGGATAAAGATCTTATGCCGTTTATCCTTAGATAAGAGGATGGTGTAACCAATCTAGACATCTAGCTGATTACACTCCCTAATGGAGGCCCTCCGTGGTACGGAACCATGAATAGAAATAAGCCAAAGCCCGGCCTATATGGGCTGCTGGTACTATGAGACGAAGGTGTCCCCAATGAACAACCAACCAGCGAGTAGAGCTACGCACTCGTAGATGGCTTCGTTTGGCGACCAAGAGCAGAGCTGCTCACACTTGTAGATGGCATCGTTTAGCGACCAAGAGCCGAGCTGCTTGCATAACGGGAATATATAGGCGGTCGTAAGTCTGAGTGATATACAAGACGTAAGCAAGAAAGCTCACTAGTCAGATGGTTTGGTCGCGACTTTACAAAGAGGTGCTCGCTGGTCTTATGTCTTCTACACTTCTTCGACGACCAACTTTTATTCTACAACACATGGTAATTTGCTTTTCTTTTCTTTTGTTGTTCTGTAGCATGTTCATATCTACCGTAATGTTTTCTTTTTGCTGTTTGGTAGTATAAGCATGCACAAGGGTGAGTAATATACAATGTGAAGATAGAATTATCACTTCATTGTCTTTTCTCTCATTGCTTACTTTGGTGCATATGGATCAGCTCTTTTATTTATGTTTTAATCTGAGGAAAGTTGCTCAGATTGTTCACCATTTGTTGCTTTTCCATGCGCCTCATTACAATGTGATTCAGACTGCTTCATCTAGTAGGCCCATTGTGGATGTTCCAAGTGTAAAAGAGCCCATTGATCATTGATCTCGCCTTTCATAGAAGGTGTTGATACGTAGGCCCTTTTTCTAGTCATTTTGTATGGGTGAGGTTGATCTCTGACAATGGGATTTCTGTGTTGGGATATACTATATGAACATTTGAATCACCACGTGTCAAGGCACACAAGACACTAGCAAAAATATAGGAGCAAGAAGGGTGAGCAATCTAGCAAAGCTTTTTTCTTAGTATAGTTTATAGATAAATGTGGAGTTGTAGAATCATTTGCTTTTTTCATTCCTGCTTTGGTTGCAGATGATAGCATGGCCATCTTGATGGCTTTTCAAATGCCAAATCTGGAGATCTTGGGTTTGACAACAATATTTGGTAATGTTAGTACAGAAGATGCCACTCGGAATGCATTGCTTCTGGTAAGTAGGTATTTCTTATCTTAGTATGCCAAAATCCTGTACTTTTTGAGATTTGCTAATCCCACAATTGTGTAGAAGGAACCTCATCTAATTATGAGAAACACATGCTGATGTGCCACATGGGTGCGAGGTACAAGCTGTCCCTCATGTGGATCTTACCATAAAGATGCACTGGCCCAAATTCAGGCTGGTGGCGATACATTCTGAAACAAATGAATTGATGAAAAACTTTGTCCATGTTTTCCCAATCTGTCCATTTGTTCTAACGTTGAACTGCATGACCGGCTAGATACTTTGGCCAAGGGCTCTTCACTGTGGAACCTGCTTGCTGGATGATGTGGATCTTGCAGCCGTTTAGGACATTGGTGCATGTGTGGTGTTTAGTTGGTTTGGGATTCTTTGTATATTCATGTAGGATTAGCAAGCCTCATATTTTACTGAAATGATTTTGATATTATGACTCTTAAATTTCTAAGGTTTCTTTTTTCATGTTTTAGGAATGTGTTCTTCATTAATTACTATTTTTAATGTGTCAAAGGATAGTGTGAGATTGCGGGGAGCCCTAACATTTCAGTGGCAGAAGGAAGCCATGAACCTTTGAAGGTAAGGGGACAGTACGTCACTTACGATATCTTTGCTTAATCTGTATGCATGGTCTTTCATCAAAATTGCATAATTGGTTGATTTAGACATCCATGGAAGTTCTTGTTACATCAGCTTAATGTTTGCTTCGAGTACCAAATTTGATTGTATTCCATATTGTAGTTCAAGATTAGGGCAACTTAGCTTCATAACCATCTTAGAGCCTAATGTTCTGTAATCTTCATGCTGATATGATTTTCTTTTTGGCTTTCATTTCTCTTTTTCTTGTCATTTTTAGTTTATATTGTCAATTGGCTACAATAATTTATCAAATCAGATGAAAAAAAAAAAAAAAAAAACAGGATGATGGGAGATCATCCATCTCCAGATACTCTAAAGCTCATTACTGCACACTCTCCCAAGCATTTTTTTATTTGTCTTTTTTTCTTTTGTTTTTGTTTTTGGAACCTAACAGAAGTGTTTAGACTAAAAGCCCACGTGCGTAGGGTGTGGAGGAAGAGACTAGATAGAAGAAAGTAGAAGAATAATCTCACTTCATAGTTCAAACTACCATCAAGCTACGCCATCTACAAAATCACACACACATGCATAGATATGTAACATATGTTATATGTATAACCATAACCTACACTTTAGTCTTAACCACTAAACTCTGTTAAATCTTGACCCTTATACCTAAAACAAAATTGTCCCTGGGCGTCCTAGCATTTTAGTGATGGAGGGAAGCCATGGAGCTTTAAAGGTAAGGGGACAAATTATGCATGATCATTCATTGAAAGTGCATAATTAGACCTCTATGGCAGTTCTCCAAGTGGCATCTTAATGTTTTCTTCAAGTAACTGCTTTGGTTGTATTTCATTTTGTGGTCTGGGTTCACAACTTAGTTTAATTACCATCTAATGCCACGTTTGGTAGACATCTAAAAATGCGTTCATCTCGTTTTAGTTAATAGTAACTATATTTTAGAGATCTTGATCTTTGATAAGTGATGAGTTCATGTTAATAGTAATTATGTATTAGATCACGATCTCCAATACATAATTACTATTAATTAAAATGAGATGAGCTCATTTTTAGTCTGGCCAGTTCTCGAATCTACATGTTGATATGTTTTATTTTATTTTATTATTGTTATTATTATCTATGGGTTGCAAAGGATTTGATTAATACAATGAAATTCCTGAAATTCTTTGCTGTTTTCATTTTTTATTGGCAACAAGTTATCAAAAACCATGGTAGCTAGGTATTTGGCCTAGCATGTGATTTGGCCTCAAAACCAAGCTAACCAGAGCACCTTTTGGGCCACCACATATATGAAGTTACCGCATATAATCATTGCTCATAGTATTGGTGTTGTTACATGTATCGCTAGCTAGGGATATGGAAACATGTATCGATATCGTTGATATTATCCCGATACCTGGAAATGTATCGCTGACTGAGGGAAACATGGGAAAATGGTGGAAATTCTCAATGAAACTTCAGGGGATGCTAAATACACATATTTGCATATTTAAGAATCAAATAATTGTAAAAATGAATTGTAATAATAAGTTTTCCTTTAAGGGTGGCCTAAAATCATGTAATGTTGACTTAAGGAAACATTAGAGGAACATGGGGAAAATGGTGGAATTTTTCAATGATACTTCAGAAGATGATAAAATATACATATTTGCATATTTAAGAATCAAATAATAGCAAAAAAGACACATATTTGCATATTTAGGATTCAAATAATAAATTTCCCTTTAATAGGGGGATTAAAAGCTTGTAATACATATTTGCATATTTAAGAATCAAATAAGACAAAAAAAGACGCATATTTGCATATTTAGGAGTCAAATAATAAATTTCCCTTTAATGGGGGCTTAAAAGCATGTATCGTGACTCAGGGAAACATTGGGGAAACATAGGGAAAATGGTGGATCCATCCATCCATCCACCCAACTATGTGTGTGTGTGTGTGTGTGTGTGTGTGTGTGTGTGTGTGTGTGTGTGTCCACATGTGCATGATCCATCCATGCATGCATACCTATACACAGATACAAACATGCATTTCATCATACAACCATGTACCCATAAAAAAATTTGAAATGGATTTTTTTTTTTATTGGCGATACATTAGCCATATTATCGAAATAACGCTGATACATTGGCGATACAAGCGACGCTTGAAATTTACTCAATTTAAAATATTGGCAATACATTCGTGATATCGATACATTGATGATACTTTGGCGATATATCGCTGATACCTGGAATTTCTGATACTACCAATGTTATCAGTATCTCTGAGCTAGTGATACTTGATATTATTGATGATACTCGGAACAATGCATATAATATCCGTATATGCGGTATATTACAAAATGACCTCAAAGTCCTAAATTGACTAGGCTCAGGCTTAGGCTAGGTTGATGGGCTTTTAGACATAAACTAAGCTTGGCCCAATAAATGAAATGACCTAGTTTAGGCCGAGGGCCAGCCCTCTAGCCTGATATGCCAGCTCAAGCCCGGCCTAAAGCAAGCTAGGCTCAAAAGCCTGACGAGTCAGCTCTGCCCATTGACAACCATAATTGTTTCTCGGCAATTTGGATGTAACTAATCAATGAAAAATTTTGTTCCAGTGGTTAGCACTCCCATAAAGTTGGTTTTAATTTTTAACTTTCTTGGATGGTCAAGCCTGAATATTGTCCAAAATCCTTTTTTTTTTTTTTTTTTTTTTTTGTTCTTTTGATGCAACTTCAAGAAACTGGTCTGTCTATTACAACTCGTTCTACATAAAATGAAAAATTCTTTATCGCCCCTCTTGCCCCAACCAGTGGGATATCAAAACATGCTAGCTTTCCCTATTTCAAACGGTCTTATGGAGCATAGTCATAATTCCCACATGAAAACACTAGGGAATAAGACAGTCAAGAAAACTAAAACTTGTCACTTGTTTTGTTGCTATTTTGGTATTAGCTATGTATTTTACTATATTTTTACATCTGGAATGTGCATATTTTCACATATATTAGGTAGTGTATGGAGTAGTGCTAATTGATGGGGCTTCTGAGTCCAGTGTTCGAAATATTGGTATTGCGTTACGTATCACACCCTTGGGATACGAATACATATCAATTATTGCACGGGATATATCATTTGTATCGAGTAATTTATTGCAGTTTTTAGGAAACATGGGGAAACATTGGGAAAATGTTTGAATTTTTCAATGAAATTTCAGTTATTGTTAAAAAATACCTTAATACACACTATTAAATCATAAGATCTAAAAAAAGTGCACATAATAGATTTCCTTTGTATAAGGTCTTAAACTATGTGCTGTCTGACTGAACTAATGCAACTATATTTAAATTGAATTCGTAACATTTTTAAATGTATGAAGACATGTATGAAAACACAACCAATTCATTCAAAAAGCAAAAGAAGTAGAAATTGAGAAATATACCTATGAATGATGTCACTGGCTGTGGCCTAGACCCCCACATAAAGTTGCATGGTAGCTCGTAATCATCGTCCCGATTAGAGTGTATGTGATGATCATTTCATCAAACACTCCTAAATACTTTGAAATTAGTCTCAATAGATAGCTGGTTGAAGTGAAATTTAAAAAATATATATTTTGATAATTTTTTATTATTTTTTAATAAAATAATTTTTATTTTCAAAATTTGACGAGGAATTAACAAATCAGTAGATCAGGCCTCATACATCAATGATTTCATGTTTGGAGTGCAACATTGCAAGCAATTTGGGAGAAAAAAACCCCAATTTCCCCCAAATCGAGTCAACTACACTCAAATTTGGAAATTAGAGTGTATGTGATGATTATTTCATCAAACACTCCTAAATAGTTTCAAATTGTACTCAATTAGTCGTTGGTTGAAGGAAAATTTCGAAAAAATTTAATATTTTACATCATGTTTTATTATTTTTAATTAAATAATAATTTTTATTTTCAGAAATTTGACAAGGACTTGACAAATTAGTAGATCAGGATTCATACATGCTTGATTTCATGTTTGCAGTGCAACATTGCAAGCAATTTGGGAGAAATTGAGGAAATTTTGAATTTTCCCCAAATTGAGCCACCTACACTCAAATCTCGAAATCAAAGGTTTAAATTCTTGATTTTCCATGAAAAATATGAAGAATAAAAAATTTCTTATGATTTCATACTCATTTTTTATGATTTAAATAAAAAGGATCAAAACGAAAAATTACTCAACGAATGAGAAATGACTCCAAATGCAAGAAATCTTGATTTTGATTTCGAATGTGGGTTTTTTCCCCAAATCCAAGCAAAGGAGAGACCAAAATCCACTCGTTAACAGGTTAGAAGAGAGAAATCTAAAGAAGAATGGGAAAAAAAATAAATTTTTGGAGGGTTTTTGGAATGTGCATTGTGCGTCTCTTGTGAGGTATCGACGATATCTATCGATATCGACATATATCGTCGATACATTGTAAAAAGATTTAGAAAAAACATTGTTGCACGATATATCGTGATATCACCAATACTTTGCGATATCTTGTGATATTATCTCTGATATTAAGGAATTTGGGCCTTTTTTTTGTTATGTCCCATCGATTTCGTATTGCAGACATGCGATATTGATAATATCGGCTGACTATTGATATTGCAAACACTGTTTGAGTCATGGTTTGGAGAACAGAACCTGCATCAAAGCAATGTTCCATTTTACCATGTTTCCTTTCCAAATCAGATTTGAGACAGGTATGTGAAGGTCTTGAACATGTGAAGCTCGGTATAGGAAGGTTTTGAACATTTTTTTTTTGTTAGTCATGCAACGCGCCCACCATGTTAGCTGCGCAACACACCCACACGGTTATTCACACGATGCACCCACCCATCGGTGGGGTTAGTGCGTCTCCTGAGCACTCGAACCTGAGACCTGCTGTTGAAACGCCTAGGCGTCTTCCAGCTGGGCTAGCAGGCGAGACACAAACTGGCTTAGGGAAGGTTTTGAACATGTGAAGCTTCTCAACGTTGACAAACTGAAATTTCCAAACATACCTTTAAGATTTTATTTTTTATTTTTACTTTTATTTTTTATATGTTCGCATGTCTGTGTTAATAATGCATTAATTACCAGTATTAAATATTTATGTGGACATGTAAGTTTGTCGGATTTCATGTGTGTTGTTTGACACCTTGTGACAATGTCTGGTTCTCATATTGTGACATTGATTGATAGTTACAATTGGCATTTTATCTAACCTTAATATGGATATTTTATAATATCTTATTGTCTGTTACAAGCAGGTTCTTGAATGCTGTGAAGTTTTCTGTAAATATGCATTAGTTTCCAACTTAACCCTGGATATGCTCTCGTTCTTTGATAAATATTTCGAGGAAATTTGGATGCTTCACTGTCTAGGGAAGCATGAAAATTGCACAATATCTTTTGCATAAGACTAAATTTCAAATTCGAGTAGTACTACTTTTTCATTTGACTGTTCATTTTGGAATAGGGTGGAAAGCCTCGTGTTGCCGACTTTGTTCATGGTTCTGATGGATTGGGGAACATATTTCTACCAGCCCCCAAGGGAAACAAAATTGGGAAAAGTGCATCCGAATTCTTGGTTGATAAGGTGTTGGAATGCCCTGGTGTTGTATCCATACTTGCATTAGGACCGCTGACGAATTTGGCATTGGTAAGTGGCAACCAAGAATATTCTTCTGTCATGTGGATCAAATGGTCTGTGCTGATTATACGTGTAACTTTGACTCGTGTGAATTTGTGCCAAGACATGTGGGGCACATGGTTCGGTGATCCATACTGTTAATCTGGGTGGCCCCTCCGTGCATGCAGATTCTTAAAAGATCTTATCTCTGGCTTATTTTTCCTTCCAATGTGAACTGGACTATTTTCACATTTACCTATTTGTAGGCTACCAATGAAGGGTCAGAATCTCCTGATCTTAGAGTATTTGTGATGTAGGATGCCCTAATTATGATGCATGCTCATGAATTCATATAATCCAGCGGAAACAAAAGACAATAATAATGTAAAATCTAGCATCAATCATCATGAACTAAGAAAATCACAAGGGAACATGCAATGGAGCGGGCCATTCATCACAACCACGAAGTATGAGATTCAATTATTGCTATGGTTGGATCCAGCGAGGGATGGAACCTCCCGATCTTGCATGGTCTTAATCCAAACACCCAATGTAAATTACTAGTCCGAGGGATCGAGGGATTTCTCGGATTAGGGATTTTGGAATTTGGGAAATAGGGATTTGGATCAAATCTCTAATCTAGGATCTAGAAGTTATGATAGAATAGGGAAAGAGAAAATAACAAGTTTACCTTAGAAGAAGTTGGAGGGGCACAAGAAGAAAAGAGAAGAATGAGATCAAGGAAGAAGAAGAGGCACTATGGGAGAGACATAAGGAAGGAGGCAACCAAATGGTTTGCTTTAATCAATAATCAAAAGTTAATTCGAGTTTAGGGCTTTAGCCCTCTTAAATAAGCAAATAAAGACATAAAAATACTAAAATACCCCTAAACTAAGTAAAAACGCGCAACTAGAAAAAGTGCGGGAAAGTTCGGGCGCTCGGTTGGGCGCCCGAGATGTCGCCCGAAGTCGTCCGAAAACCTCCAGAGAGGTTCGGGCGCTCGGCAGGCAAAGTTTGGGAGCTCGATGGGCCGCCCGAAGGCAGTGGTCGGGCGCCCGAATTCTTTAGTTCGGCCTTCTTTCTCTTTTCTTGCTTCACATGTGTCGTCCCTAAGTCGGGTCTTCTTTGTGTCTGGTCCCCAATTGACCGCTCACACCTGGAACAATCACATGTGAAGGTTCTTCAGCGGGTCTTCAGTTCCTCAATAATCGTCTATCCACAAGGACGACACTTGTGGTTGGCGTTTCCTTCGTTGGTACACCTTGAATGCTTTTGTGTCCGCATCAATTCCCCCCAGGTGAGAAAAACTCGACTCCGACGAGTTGAAACTTTTGTTCCGCTCTAGTAGATCTGGATCAATACTCTTTAACGCTTCGCCCGGCAGCCACGTAGATTCAGAGGATGGTTTGTTTTTCCATTTGACAAGATACCTCTGGAAACCTCCATCTCTCGTAGATACTATCTCATCATCCAAGATCTCCTCAATTTCTTCTTTATGGGTAATGGGTGGAGGGAGGGGTGGAAGGGGTTGTGTAGCAAAATCAGAAAAAGGCCATGAAAGGGATGATGGATCGATAATGGGAGTATGGGAACGGACGATCTTCCACATTAAAAGTTGGATTAATACTCATTTTAGGTGGAAGGTCAATCCGATACGTGTTGGACCCAACCTTTTGTAATATCTTGAATGGTCCAGCACTACGCGCTTGTAACTTTTTAGCGGATCCTTGGGAGAATCGCTCTGGCCTTATTCGCACCATTATTGTCTCCTTCTTGAAATTCTTGTGCTCTACGATGAGAATCAGCTGAAATGTTATAATCATCATTGCTCTTATTTAATCGTTGTCTAATATGTGTATGCAAATCATGAATATGGTGTGCAAATGCATTGACTGATTCAGAAGACCTTTGGGTAACAGACATAGATAAGAGATCTATGGGTATTCTAGGTTTATAACCACTTACAATTTCAAAAGGACTCAACCCTGTAGATCTTCTATTAACTGACCCATTATAAGCAAGTTCAGCAGTTGGTAAAATTAAGTCCCAAGTTTTAACAAGTTCACCCACTAGACAACGTAGAAGATTTCCAAGACTACGGTTTACCACTTCAGTTTGACCATCGGTTTGTGGGTGGTAAGCAGTAGAGAATTGCAAACGAGTTCCTATAATGTGCCATAGTGTCTTCCAAAAATAGCTAGTAAATCTGACATCACGATCAGACACTATGTTTTTAGGTAACTGATGGAGATGCACCACACCATCAAAAAAGATACGAGCAACATGAGACGCATCCGACGTTTTCGAACATGGGAGGAAATGCGCCATTTTAGAAAAACGGTCCACAACGACAAAGATGGAATCGTGCTTCTTGATTGTCTTGGGAAGCCCAAGCACAAAGTCCATACTAATGTCATGCCACGGAGCATGTGGCACTGGCAATGGCGTATACAGCCCGGTATTTTGTCTTCTTTGCTTTGCCAACTGCCATGTACGACACTGTCCTAAAACTTTGGCTACGTCTCGCTTGAGACTTGGCCAATAGAAACGATCTTCCACAAGGGCAATGGTCTTATCACGACCAAAATGGCCAGCTATCCCTCCTGAATGAAGCTCCCAGATGAGGAATTCACGAAGGGACATACGGGGAATACAAAGTCTGTCTCCATTGAAAAGGAAGCCATCTTTAAGAACATATTCACTCATAATATGCTGGTCACTAGAGAGCGACGCGTAAGTACCCCCAAAATCGGGACATGTGGGGTATTCATCTTTCAGTTGCTCAAATCTGACTACCTCTACACTCAAGGAGTTGAGCAACGCCACTCTTCTACTAAGGGCATCCGCTAGTTTGTTTTCAACCCTGGCCTTGTGTTTCAGAACAAACGAATATTCCTGAAAAAACGCTACCCACTTAGCATGCTTTGGGTTGAGTTTCTTCTGAGAATGCAAATATCTCAAAGCCTCATGGTCAGAAAACAAAACGAATTCCTGCGGTAGGAGATAGTGTCGCCAATGTCTCAGGGATTGCACTACCGCATAAAATTCTTTGTCGTAAGTGGAGTACTTTTGTTTTGCCTCATTCAGTTTCTCACTGAAATAGGCCACTGGGTGTCCTTGACTCAACACTCCACCTATATCGACACCAGACGCATCACACGCTACTTCAAAGATTTTAGAAAAGTCAGGTAGACGCATGACAGGAGCTTCTATCATCTTGCCCTTAATTTCCTTGAAAGCCTTGACTGCTTCTTTAGACCACACGAACTCTCCCTTTTTCATGCACTCGGTAATGGGAGCCAAGATCGTGCTAAAACCCCTAATGAACCGACGATAAAAAGTTGCTAAGCCGTAAAAGGTTTGCACCTCATGAATGTTCCTCGGTTCAGGCCACTCAACTATGGCCCTGACCTTTTCAGGGTCTGCGCGCATCCCTTCAGATGACACTATAAATCCTAAGAACACAACTTGGCTAGACACGAATGCACATTTCTTAAGATTAGCGTACAACTTCTCCTTCTTAAGGACACTACAGACCTGCTTTAAATGTTCAAGGTGTGACTCCTTAGTGGTACTATAAATAAGAATGTCGTCAAAGTACACCACTAGGAATTTTTTCATGAATGGCCTCAAAGCTTGTGTCATCACCCGCGTGAAAGTACTGGGTGCGTTAGTCAAGCCGAACGGCATGACCAACCACTCATACAGCCCATCTTTTGTTTTAAACGCAGTTTTCCACTCATCTCCTGGGCGTATACGGATCTGGTGATATCCACGATCTATCTGAGAGAATATAGTGGACTTGGCCATCATGTCAAGCATATCATCAAGTCTAGGTATAGGGAGCCGATACTTGACAGTAATTTTGTTTATGGCGCGGCTATCCACACACATGCGCCACGTGCCATCTTTCTTTAGCGTCAACAATGCAGGCACGGCACACGGGCTCATACTCTCTTGGATGAAACCCTTTTGCAGAAGCTCATCAACTTGCTTCTTCAACTCTGCATGCTCTGGAAGGTTTGGCAGAGTAGACCCTGGGACAAGATCAATGGCATGTTGTATGTCCCTCATAGGTGGCAACTCATTCGGTAAGTCTTCAGGAAATACATCACTGTATTCCTTTAGGACCGAGGTCGCCTCATGAGGCAACTCTGATGGAACGTCGGGTGTAATCTCTCTAGCTACAAGGGCATACACCATAGAATCCTCCTTAGTTTCTTTTTCAAACTCTCTTGTGCTAATTATATGTAGAGACTTAGGCTTGGATTTCCCCACTCCTCTAGGCTCACTTGCCTTCTCATCCTTCTTCTTCTCTAGTGTGTTCTCAGGTGGCATGGGGTTAAGTTTGATCTTTTTACCGTTATGCATGAAGGTACACGCATTCGAACGGCCAAAGATCGTGACATCATTATCGAATAGCCACGGTCTACCTAGGATAACATGTCCCACATCCATAGGTAAAACATCACACCACATGGACTCTTTGTATGACCCAAACTCGATGGGGACTAGACATTGATGGGTGACAGGTAGGGATGTCTTGTCAACCCAAGAAACTTTATATAGGTCTGGATGAGGTGTGGGTTTCAGTTTCAAGCGATCTAAGGTGCTAGTGGAAATCACATTCTGACAACTTCTACTGTCCACTATCATTTTACAATTCTTTTCACCACACTTGGCAATAGTATAGAAGATAGTGCTTCGACGCCAATCAACACTACTTCTAGACTGAGCTAGCACACGCTTGACTACTGCAAGCGTTGCTTCTCCATCTAATTCTTCCTCATTAGTAAGTCCTTCTTCAGGGTGATATTCTTCAACCTCATAATCACCCTGGTTATCTCTACCCTCGTGGGACTCGCCTATAACTAAGATTTTTCCACAGTTCTTCGTAGGACACTGATTAGACATGTGGCCAAGATTGCCACACTCATAGCACCTCACTTGGCTCATGTTACTTGGACCGGCACCAAGAACCCCCTTACCCTTGTCTTCTCTAGGCCTAGGCGGAATAGTCGCCTGTGCTCTAGGTTAACTACCAACATTAGGTCTAGTCTCCTGGGAACTAGATCTAGCACTGGAATCTCGGGACTCAAAACGACGAACGACAGGAGCCTTCAGATATTGCTCTAACTCCTGCACGACTTGATATGCTTCATTCAAGTCCGTTAAGGGCCGAGTCATAAGCTTGCGCTGAAGATCCGCACGAAGGCCCGTCTTGAAACGTGAGAGCGTTACTAGGGAGTCTTCTTGGATATCACATCGCGTCATATATTCTTCAAATTTAGCGATGTAGTCAGCGGCAAACATTGACCCTTGGCGTAAGGATTGCCATTGGTCAAGGAGCTTCTGACGGTATGAGAGGGGAATGTACTTCTCCTTCAACTTCTCTTTCATCTCATACTAATGTGTGATAGGGGCTCTACCAACTCTTTCTATCTTACGCTCGGTGTTGGTCCAAAAGAGCTTGGCCTGGCCCACAAGCTTCATCTTAGCAAACCGCATTTGACGGTTTTCTGACATGCCATACCACTCAAAATAGTGGTCCATGTTAGCAACCTAGTCAAGGAATGCCTTGGGATCCAGACGCCTATCAAAACTCGGGGCCTCAACTCTCACACTTTTCATCGCACGCTCATCTGGGTCATAGCGTTCTTGATGATCACATGTGGCCCGTGCCTCACGCGCAATACCACGACCATTACCACGATCTCTATCCTCAATACCTCCACGTGTGGCAGCGCACTCTTCAAAGATTTCTCCCACCTGGGAGTGCGCATCATCCCCTACAGCGGGGTTTTCCCTTTGGGACGCCTCTAGTTGTTCGACCTTAGTTATGGTAGTGGTGATTTGGTTCTCAAGGCGAGCAAACTCACGCTTTTGATCTGCTTCTAGAGTGGTTATCTTTTGTATCAATTGAGCAAGTTGCTCAAATAACTGCTCGTTATTCATGGTAGGCTGAAGTCCGAAACCTCTACCTCTTCTCGTGGGCATACAGTGAAGACTTGAACCAAACTCTACCCAACTAGACTACTAGGTGTTATGACTTACAAGATGAATGCGATGAATACAACACTAATATGAACTGACACGATTAAATTAAAACAGGAAACGACTCACATCTGAAAATTTTCCAAATTAGGAAACTTCCTAAAATTGGAAAGTTTCTAAAATTGAAAACTTTCTAAATCTGGAACTTTCCTAAATTAAACTTAAAAATCAAAACCCTAGTATGATAACTCGATCTAAACAAACCATGCAAGCCTATTCTCTGATACCAAATTTGATGTAGGATGCCCTAATTATGATGCATGCTCATGAATTCATATAATCCAGTGGAAACAAAAGACAATAATAATGTAAAATCTAGCATCAATCATCATGAACTACGAAAATCACAAGGGAACATGCAATGGAGCGGGACATTCATCACAACCACAAAGTATGAGATTCAATTATTACTATGGTTGGATCCAGCGAGGGATGGAACCTCCCGATCTTGCATGGTCTTAATCCAAACACCCAATGTGAATCACTAGTTCGAGGGATCGAGGGATTTCTCGGATTAGGGAATTTGGGAAATAGGGATTTGGATCAAATCTCCAATCTAGGTTCTAGAAGTTATGATAGAATAGGGAAAGAGAAAATAACAAGTTTACCTTAGAAGAAGTTGGAGGGGCATAAGAAGAAAAGAGAAGAATGGGATCAAAGAAGAAGAAGAGGCACCATGGGAGAAACAAGAGGAAGGAGGCAACCAAAGGGTTTGCTTTAATCAATAATCAAAAGTTAATTCGAGTTTAGGGCTTTAGCCTTCTTAAATAAGCAAATAAAGACATAAAAATACTAAAATACACCTAAACTAAGCAAAAACGCGCAATTAACAAAAGTGCGGGAAAGTTCGGGCGCTCGGTCAGGCGCTCGAGATGTCGCCCGAAGTCGTCCGAAAACCTCCAGAGAGGTTCGGGCGCTCGGCAGGCAAAGTTCGGGCACCCGAAGGCAGTGGTCGGGCGCTCGAATTCTTCAGTTCGGCCTTCTTTCTCCTTTCTTCCTTCACACGTGTCTTCCCTGAGTGGGGTCTTCTATGTGTCAAATCACATGTGAAGGGTCTTCTGCGGGTCTTCAGTTCCTCAATAATCGCCTATCCACAAGGACGGCACTTGTGGTTGGCGTTTCCTTCGTTGGTACACCTTGAATGCTTTTGTGTCCGCATCAATTTGTGCGCAGGCCCCAATGCATGGTGTGGTGCCCATAGGATCAGCATTTTGTATTAGTGTACCATGGGTCCCATATGTACGGAATCGTATGCCACAGAAAAATAATACATATGCTGATGCTCAATGCCCTACCAACCATTTCAAATGAACTGTTTGTCTCCAATGCACTATCCATTGAAATCAGACCCAAATTTGTGATTTTTTTTTTTCATCAGGCAATTAAAAGGGATTCATCCTTCGCTAGCAAGGTGAAGAGAATCGTTGTACTTGGTGGGGCTTTCTTCGCCTCTGGAAATGTGAACCCTGCTGCTGAAGCAAATGTAAGTATTTCTTTTCCACCTATCCTTGGAGTATCAATTAAAGTAATGCTCCTACTATCTTTCATTAAAAGCCATGGTGACACACCTACACTGCATTTCTGATCAAGAAACACACACAACATTTTGAAATTTCACTCATTCCAGGACAAAGCTATAATGATAAAAATTAAGATATTGATTTCTATTTGATATTTGATTTTCAAATTTTTTTTCCTTGATTTTTGTTAACACACTGTATTTTGTAATAGTGTTGTCTGTGACAAAGCTGCAACGATAACGATTGGGATAGTGATTTTTATTGATATTTAATTTTCAGAAAAGCTAGTTCTATGATACGAAAAAAAAGGAAAGAAAAAGGAAAGTAATATAGTGTTCAAATATTGCTGCTTCTTGCCTAGGGATGAAGTAAGAGCTTCAAACTGAACACCACCAACTTGAATTATCACATAATGGTATGGTCTGCATGAAATTTTTTGACATTAGTCGCCTATCTTGTTTCTGATGTAGAGAGTCCATTGGATACAGTGAAAGAAGAAACAAGGCCAAATGATGGGGTCACTAGGACTCATGATCTGATGACATTTCTATGATCTGATGACATTATCATGAAATGATGCTGACATCGCAGTGGGTCATCCCATTTCTGGTGGGGCCAAAATTCATAGGGCCAACTGCTCTTAATTTTCAGGAAGTATTGTTATTTAATGACATTCTTAGGGAGTCTTAGTTAATAGTGGTGTTAGAATAGCTTAGGATTTTGGAGTCTGAACTTTTTTGAGTCTAGGAAGGATTTCTAGATTTCAAAGTTTTTAGTCTAAAGGTGCATTTGGTGGCAGCTTCTTTTTCAAAACAGAAGCCATTCTACACTTTAGAATACCTTCTATTTTGTAAGAGAAGCTGCCAGAAGTAGCTTCTGGTGGTGTTATCAAATTCCCTGTAAAAGTCACTTCTAAGTGTTGTAGTTCCCTTACAATTCAGAAAGTGAAGGGACTGACATGTATAAGGACTTTTTTTTCTTTTTTTCTTTTTTACTTCTTCCTTTTTGAGCATGGAACCAAAGCTCTTCTGCAACCAAGCTGACTCTGTTTTACTTGAGAATAAAACAAGTTACCCCATTAAACATGTATGTATATTTTCAAGATAGTCTCATTGTGCTTACTTGGTTTTGGGCTAGTTGGAACCAGAAACAGCGGCTTTGATACCTAAGCCAGCTGTACTCCAAAATCTAGTTTTAATTCCTTGTTTGGGAATTACGTTTTTGTTTTTCTGTTCTTTTCTTTTTCTTCAGCTGAACCTCAACCAGGTGTGACTGAATACTGATTTATGGTTGGTTTTGGCTCCCCATTTGTGCTTCTAGTTCTTATTTACACCATTCATTTCTATCAGTTCCCCAGCTGCTTGATGAGAAAGAGCCTAAAGCTGTGGGCCATGGCTAAATGGATACATTGTAGATTGCACTAGACATATCTGTGGCCCCACAAACTTTTGAGTTGAAACATTATGCATCTGAGAAATTCAATAACCATACAGTTTATAAGGAATGGAGTACCATTTACTTCCAGTCTTTTCAATAACCATACAGTTTATGTAAGGAATGAAGCACCTTTTACTTTCCAGTCTTTTGTGAATTGCTGACAGCAGGGGACTTTCTCGTTGCTTGAATGCCCAAGCATTTATGTGCCACTGTTTATGTAGTTTTTACATGACTAGATACTCTTTAAAGCTATATATTTGTACATAGAAATATCTAAATCCCTAAGGCCATGATATCCTGACATTGCAGTCCCCACACATGGCACATTCCCTTCAACCCACCATATTGCAGTGGAAATATGTTTAAATTTCTCACTTTTTTGGGATTTTCTCAGCAAAATGACAGGTTAAAGCTGATGTGTTAGGTGTGGAGCCTACAGATTCATGATATTGTGGCAGTCTGGATTTTAGGCCTTTCTGCATCCAAATTTATCTGAATTGGTCAATTTATCTCTTTATCATTTCTGCTCATATGCAAGTCATTATTAGTTTTTCCAAGCCTTTTAGGCTTTCAGCTTGAAATGGTCTTTTGCACCCTAAGGATAACCCTTCTGTCTTTGCAGATATATGGGGACCCAGAAGCAGCGGACATCGTGTTCACTAGTGGTGCAAATATTGTTGTTGTTGGCATAAACATCACCACCCAAGTCACACTAACAGGTTTCAACTTTTGTCTTCTACTTTGTTTCATGACTTGATGCTACTATTTCTTAGTTAATATTGTATAACAGGATGGTGGTCCATTTTCTAGGTTCCAGACCATTGATCTTATGAGTCCCACCATGAATGGGGGATGCCCCAAAAGTTTCCTAGACTGAAAAAACCTAATCCTTAGAACTTTGGCCTACTTCTTTGAATGCTGACATTAGCTTAATTCTTTCCTAAACCTCATCTTGGGGCCCATCAGAGCAACGGTCTAAACCACCAAATTATGTGGAGTTATTGATCTTCCAGTCTTGAGGGATTTGTGGGCGTCAACCCCATCTTGGGGGCCCATCAGAGCACCAGTCTAAACCACCAAACCATGGTCTCCACATGTATGAAATCATGCACATCAGCAAACCATGTTTGCTGAAGCTCAATATAAAAAATTTCTCATCTGGCATACTCACTGCGCACACTATATGCCTCTGGTTGGGCCACAGATGCTGCTTTTTCCTCTCATCTTCAACTTGCTACCTTCTTTTTGCTGTTTCAGATGCGGACCTCGCTGAATTGAAGGCATCAAGAGGAAGACATGCACAATTACTGTCTAACATGTGCAAGTTCTATAGAGACTGGCATGTGAAATCTGATGGTGTTTATGGTATCTTTCCCTTCATTACTAAGATTACTGATATTGACTTTGTTTCTTAATGCTTTCCTTTGATGTTCATGCTTCTTCGAGTTACCCGAAGTTTTCATAAAATGAATCTGCACTGTGCATGTAGCACTTAGCATAGTGATGACTATTGATACAGCAGAACATCATGTTGATGGTCCGCAGTCCAAAAATCATGGTGATTGAACTATTATGGTCACCTGATTGATATCCTGTAACAATAACTGAGCAACATGACATTCAAGTCATGATTTTTGGCTAGGATGCATCATTGCACGCAATGAATGGTCCTGGTCACCATACGCATTCACTGCCTCTATGGTGGGGAACACCTTCATACGATTATGAAATGACATCATAATAACACTTCTATATCCATTGATAATTTAAACAGCTCCCTCATGTTCTGTAATTCAGGGATTTTTCTCCACGATCCTGTCAGTTTCGCTGCACTAGTACGGCCTGATCTTTTCACTTTCAAGAAGGGCGTTGTGAGGGTTGAGACGCAGGGCATCTGTTTAGGCCATACGTTGATGGACCAAGGGCTGAAAAGGTACAATCCAACTGGTTTCTTGTGCTGCCTCTTGCCAATGGGATGTTTGAGTGCACTTGCAGCTCACATGTGCCAAATGTGGAGCACCTGTGTGAGATCCAAGCTGCTCATCAGGCTGGCGCTCTGTATAGACGTCCTGGACAGAAAATAAGGAAGGTCTTCTCATCGGCAAAGAAAATGGATGGTTGAAGAAAGTTGCCCAATGTTTCCCATCCAGCATACATCCATGGCTCACAAGCTGATAGGACTGACCTGAGTTTTTGCCCAGGCATCTACATGGTGGGCCACGACATACAAAAGAATTGGATGTTAAGTTCACATTCGACATACATTTATGTCCAATCACATGAGCAGGCTGGCTTGAGTTTTTGCCAAGGCATCTACACATGGTGGGGCCAACCTGACAATAGGCTTGGATCTTGCACATGTGGGCCCCATTGGGACATCTGCCATTTCACCTGTCTGAGTCCTGTTCGTATATCTGATTCTGTTGAACTTTGGGCGCAGATGGAACGTGAGTAACCCTTGGTCAGGCTATTCACCAGTCTCGGTTGCATGGACAGTCGACGTCCAAGGAGTCCTTGCATTTATCAAGAATCTGCTAATGAAACCGTAGTATCTCAAGGCCTTTTGAACGTAACACCATTAGGAAAAGAATGGAAACTGAGGTCAAGAGGTTGGATTCATTCCAAGACATTAGAAGATTCTCCTTTGTTAGTTCATACCCATTGGGCGTCTTTATCTTTCTATTGTTTGAATGTTCTTTTGCTTTAATAAACTCTTGTCATTTATCTTTTGCTTTGTTGGGAAGTTCATTTAGAAGTCTAATATCCGGCCGGCGAGTTTTGGATCTTGTGCATCTAATGAACCAGTAGCATGATTTTGACCTCCTAACATTCATCAGGCAATGAACTGGAGGAAGAGTCTGGTAATCCTTGCCACCATGCCTGATTTTGATCAAGTAAGGCCCACATTCCATCTATCCAGACTGTAGACCTGATGGCCACTGATGTGGATGACCATCTGGGCTTATGACCGTTTTCTGTTGAGTGTGGACCGTTGTTGTGCTCTCTTTTTCATATCTGCCAATCAAATGATGAGGATTGTTGCTACTGATGAGGCCTGGTGGCATAAATATGGGATCTGGCACCTATTCTGTCTAATGATCTCAACCGAATGAACTGAACTGAACTGAACTCTTTATGCATCATGGGTCGCAATTTAGATGGCTCCCAAACCAAAACTTTCCTTGCTAATTTGTTGACATTTAATGGATGGCCAAAATGGAAAATAATCAACATGGGTTATTATTTAAAAAAAAAAAAAAAAAAAACGTGTTAGGATCCTTCAATTAATCTGACTTTTGTATGCAAATGTTTATGAACAATTATAGAATGACTAGGTGTAAACCATCAAAATCTTCTCCTTAAAAAATTTTCATTGTCCAGTCTACTTAATGAGAGCCTCTTGAACTTTTAGGGGAGCTCAAAGCAGTAAGCCATCGGTTTCCTAAGGAACATAGGCAAACAAGACCGCCACGTATACGGATCGATTCTGGTTCATGGTGAATCTGATGCCAATCCATGCTCTCATGTGCCTTGGAATTCCTAACAGCTAGCGAATTAAGCTACACAAGTCTCAATCCAAGGCCACAAAGCAACCACCCAAAATGCAATCGGAAAAATCATACTCAAATGCATACAGGAGCTTTAAAGATAGAAATCACGAGCTATTTCATCGACTCTCAATCGTCATACAATCTCCTTCTAGTTTGATGTTGGATATATGATAATTTTATGGTCCCGTGGATGCTGTCCCGTGGGCGGGCTTGCATACTTCGAAATGCACCTCCCAATATTGTGACTTAGTTTTCGAATGGGTACGGCGTGGACTCAAAGCAATTGTCTAGCGTTGCTATTTGCTTAGGAAGGCATGGAATCTTTAGTCAATTAGACCCATAAAATGGTCTTAGGATGGAGAATTGAGGATAAGGTTTGCGACTGGGGATTTTAGGTAATGACCTTCGTGATGGTGATGGAAGGGATTAGATACCCTCAGCAGCTCACGCGCAATTCTTAAAAATTTTTGAGGTTCCAAAAAGGCCTTATGTTAGCAGGCCACTACTTAAACCACCACCACCAAGGAGACCACACTGTCTCAACCCTGGGGCATATTTGGGGATGATAGTAGCAAAATAAAAAAAAATAAATAAAAGAAGCAACGATACAAAATGCAATGTATGAAATATACAGCAATGGAACGAACTAACTATATACTTGTACTCCACTCAAGTAACCAGTTAGAGAGATCGTGATGTCTCCACCTAGGGTGAACTCAAGGAGTTAGTAGATGCATAGTACAATAGATAACTATAATATGTAAATGTTAAAGTAGGAAAAGTAGTTCAACCAAACTTAGCTTCTAGTGCACCAAGATATGAAAAGACCGACAAGGTGCAGAGCATATGACTAAGATTCACTAAACTACAAGAAAATGGTGTAAGAGGGAAGGAATATGCAAAATATAAACAAAAAATGAAAGATGGACAATTGGATTGCTGTCGATGCTTTAAGAGATATATATGGAGGAAATGAGAGGTAAGGCACTCCTACTAAAGCAGATAGCCGTAGATCTCAGATCCTAATCCTACTCCATTGATCTTGGTCATTTGAGGTGGCTTAAATGCTTGTATAAATTAGGTTAAATAGTTTGGATAGATTAGTTAGTTCAGACTGATGGCTTGGATGGGCTCTTACTTCCTAACTCTTGGTTTCTACTTTTCTCTCTCCTACTCTTCTCTACACTCTCTCTCACTCTCTCCTGGCTCAAGTTCTCTAACTATCACTCACTTGCACTAAGTTCCCTCATACCCTCCTTTAGTAAAGAAAATGGTTAACTCTCCTATAAACTCTCAATATTAAATTCCTAATTGTTTTCCTTGCTCGTCTCTCCAAAACAAAGCTATGTTGAAATGAGAGGATAAGCCTCTATTTATAGAGGCTGGCTTTGGTAATCTTGGTAGTTTAGAGCAACTTGGAGGGCATTGCAATATGGCAAGATATGAATGGTTGGAGGACAAGTGGCACCATAGGCCCAATTTAATAAGTGGTAGAACAGGTAATTTAAGCCTTTAAGGGATTGAAATGATCATTTTACCTAGGAGCGGGGATTGTATTGTTACCCAATTACCAATTTTGCTATACCACTGTCCAAGAGCTCCCACATTTGTAAAGAAGGGGTGACCATAGGATTATCGCTTGTTCAAAGTTTTTCACTATCTTGGTTAGCAATCAGATTGCTGCTTGTGCATGAATTTTGCACTCTTTTTTTTTTTTTTTTTTTTTTTTATCCTAGTGACTTTAAGGGCCCTATTCCTTATGTGGGCTTGTTGGAATGGGCCTGAGTTACATTGGTGATGATAGCAAATTCAGGGTGGGCCATTGTCATGATGAGGGGCTCGGGGCAATGTGGGTTATCCCGTTACTGTTTGTACTCCAAATTGCACACAAACTTACTAGCCCGATTGGGCCTCTTGGGCCTTATTATGGTTTGGGGGTCATGGGTTGGCTAGGTGTGGACAACGGCCTCGCGGCGCTTCTACCCACGTGGCGTCCTTTTTTGCCTCTCTTAAGGGCTTCTTCTTTTTGTTTGGGATTGTGGTATACTGGTATGATATTATATAAGACTGGAGTCGCCACTAGCTAATTACTACAAATCTATGGTCAGTTAATATTGAGCTCTGAATTGTACATGTTCTAACCCCAATCCATCACTTATTATGCATGGTTTGCATGTTTAAAGACCTATATAGTGCATGCTTTTGTGATTGTAGGAATGAGAGAGAGATACTTCACCATTTTGATGATAAAAGACCATTCTTACACACTTTGAAGATCAAAGGAAGAAAGGACAAGAGGTGGAGGAAAGATGCAATGAAGATTGAGAAGAAGAAGAATGAAAAATCCCAAGTCATAGATTGACCGACCGGTCGGCCACTGCAAAGGATGGGTCGTTTAGAAACCAGATTTCAGCAAAAACTCACTAGACCAATTTTGAGGGTCGGTGACCGGTCATCTGGCCGGTCAGTAGACAATTCAGCCACATAAGATTTTTGAATTCATGTTATTTCTGTTACTGGACCAGGACTGACCGGCTGGCCAGGGGGTCTGACCGGCTGGTCACCGCTTAGACTGTGTAAACTCTTCACAATTTCCAGAAGATTCCATGGCGGTGACACGATTTCTCTATAAAAGGACACCTTTACTATGTTCCTAAGGCATCATAAAAGGACTTTGAAGTCTCTAGAGGTGGAGAAGATCGTCGTGGATCATCTACAACTCCTTCAACTAGGGTTTTTATAGTTTTCTATGCTTTTTAGTAGTTTTTCTTTCAATTCTATTTGAAGTATGATAATGCTCGGCTATCACCTCTTAGCTAGGGCCAAGAGGTGAAGCTTATAATTAGTTTTGATGTTCAATTTGTTTATTTAAGTACCCTTTACTTAATTTTGGATTTTCAAGTTCTAGTTTGAATAAAGTTTGAATTTTTAGAAGTTTTGTGAGAGTTTGTGTGCTTCAGACATGAGTTCCTTGCACTTCTCTGGTATTGCCATGTTAGTTTAATTAGAATTGAATTGTAGTAACCCTGGAGCATGCCATGATCTCTTGGTATGGCTGTTACTTCGAAGGCTATAAGTTCAAGTTCCATATGCACTTTATTAGAACAAGAAATCTGATTTTCAGATTTAAGTGGGATTGTTTGCGTTTGAATGCAATATCTTCCAATTAGATGAGAGATGTGACTTTGATTCTAATTGTGTTTGTGCTTGTATGAATGGGCTGGCATTGAGCTACTATAAGTGGATCCTTGGTGCTCTAGTTTCTCTTTTAAAATCTCTGATTTCTCTATTTAAGTTACTGTTTCTACATAGTTTTAAAAACTCTGAATTTTCTAAATTTTCTAAGTTCAAGTTATTAGAAGGGTTTGAATTAGTTTACCCCTTTTTCTTGTGGATCGACCTCGGTCTCATCGAGTTATTACTACATCGTAGCCTTGCACTTGAGGCAAGCAAATAAGTTTTTGACGTCATTGCCGGGGAATAGGTTAAACGGTTCTAATTGTTCTAGTAGCTATATAATAGTTCATTTTTCTTAGAATTGGGTTTTCTAAATTAGGTAGAATTTCCAGTTTTCTTAGAATTGGGTTTTCTGAGTTCTTTTAGAACTAACAAGTTTGTTTTGTTTCGTAGGAAGTTCACCTAGTTCAATCTTCATTGGTAACATCTTTCTAACTTAGACCTTCTAATTTAATTTTCACTTTTCCATATTTTTACTTTATTTATAAATTTTATTTTTAGAATTTAGTTATCAGTTCTAAATTGGGTTTGACGTGGTTTATGTCTTGTTGGGAACGTGACCACACAAATCGTCTCCAAACTGAAGGTGGTTTAGTTGGGCCACTTTCTATTAAAAACGAGTTAGAAAATATTTGGAACTTTGTGAAAGTTCGGGGAGTATGGATCAAACACCATTAAGGAATCTCTCCCTTTCTACTCCGACAACAAACACAAATCAAGAGGGATTAGTAGAGAATGAGGTACACAATGCTCCTCCAATGAGAGCATTACAGGATTACCTACAATCGGCTTGTGCTACTACACCCTCATGTGTGGTTTTTCTAACTATTGGGGGAAATATTGATATTAAGTCGGGAGCCATTCAACTCTTACCCAAGTTTCATAGGCTTGACTTCGAGAGCCCATACTTACATCTGAAAGAGTTTGATGAGGTAGTAGCCACTTTGCAATACAATAACGTGACAGAGGATGTAGTTAAATTGAGGCTATTCCCCTTGTCTTTAAAAGAAAGAGCCAAAACATGGCTTCACTCTCTAAGACTAAGGTCGATTGGGACCTGGACTGAGATAACTCGGGAGTTTTTGAAGAAATTCTTCCTAGCTCATAAAACGAACACCCTTCAACAAGCTATAATGAATTTTTCTGTCAAGGAGAGTGAAACTTTTTTTTTTCAAAGTTGGAAGAGATACAAGGACCTCCTACTTGCTTGTCCACATCATGGCTACGAGATTTGGCAAATCATAAGTTTCTTCTATGAAGGATTGAACTCGAATATGTACCAATTCGTAGAGATGATGTGTAACAGTGAGTTCATGAGCAAAGATCCCGATGATGCATGGAGTTACTTGGACATGTTGGCTCAGAATGCCTAATCATGGGATACCTCAGATAAATCTAGTAACCTCAAGCCTCCTCAACAAAAAGAGAAAGGAGGGATCTACATCCTTAAGGAGGAAGACGATGCTAATGCAAAGATAGCTAATCTGACAAGGAAGATAGAGGCTATGGAACTTAGTATGAGTGAAACTTCCAATTCCACTGAAGCTATTGAGAACGTATGCGGGATTTGTGCCGCTAATGTACACTCTAGCCAATATTGACCTCCAATACTTGCATTTCAAGAGGTGTTACAAGAGCAAGCAAACTCCACATACAGGTATTAACAGCCTTTCAATGGATCAGTAGGTAACACGTACAACTCTACTTGGAAGAATCATCCAAATTTCAGTTGGAGGAATGGTCCCACAGCCAATCCTACCAACCTGCAAAGAGGGCCACCTATGCAAAACATCAAACCAAACATGACCCCACCTCAATTCACTATGGAAGATACTTTAAAGGTGTTTATGCAAGGGCAAACGCAAATTAATCAAACAAATAAGCAAATGTTTCAAGAGCTTAAAGTTTTAGTTAATGAGATCAATGGACGTATGAATGCTAGGGAAGAGACCTTTCTGGCCCAAACTCAACCCGATCCTAAACAAATATATGAAATTAGCGCCCCTAATCTCCCCAACCAATATGTGGAGCAAGCAAAATCCATCACCACCGTTAGAAGTGGTATACAAATCGACAAATCTATTCCTGTGAAGGCCGACAAGCCTAATGATCCGGTAATTTCTGAGAATGAAGATGGATCTAGCTCAGCCCCACGAGAAAATGAAAGCGTTTACAAGTCCGTAGCACCATTCCATTTGAGATTGGTTGCTCCAAAACCTCTCCCAAACTCTTATGATATTCTAGAGGTTTTCAAACAAGTTAAGATTAACATTCCATTGCTTCATGCCATAAAACAAATTTCCTCCTATGCCAAGTCTCAATGAGCAAGTGAGTGCCATTCTCACCCAAAAGACACCCCCAAAATATAAGGATCCCGGTAGTCCCACAATCTCATGCATCATTGAAGACTACCGGATTGAGCGAGCTTTGCTAGATTTGGAAGCAAGCGTAAATTTGATCCCATACTCGGTATATGAGCAATTGGGTCTTGGTGAACTAAAACCCACCAAAACCACATTGCAACTTGCTGATAGATCCATCCGTGTACTAAGAGGGATGGTTGAGGAAGTTCTAGTCCAAGTCGACAAATTCTACCACTTGGTAGACTTTATTGTTTTGGACACACAACCGGTCATTAACACTAGCACTCAAATACTGATTATATTAGGCTTCCCATTCTCGGCTACATCAAACACAATCATAAATTGCCAGAATGGGGTGATGCAATTGTCCTTTGGGAACATGACCTTAGAGGTGAATGTGTTCCACATGTGAAAAACCAAAGAAATGAAGAAGATGATGAGCTCTTCGAGGTAAACATGCTTGAATCCTTTGGAGAAGAGCTCTTCCAACTTGAACCACTCAAAAATTTGGAGACATGATGGACACATTTTGAGGATTCTAATGATCCCATCATATGTGAAATTGTGCAAGCATTGAATGATGAGAAGACGGTAGTTGCCGGTGGAGGCCTCACTTTGAAAAATTACCACCAACCACATTAAAGCCTCTACCATTTAATATCCAACCGCCAAAGCTTGACCTAAAACCATTGTCATCCGAGCTGAAATATGTATATTTGGGTCAAGAGGAGATATTCCCGATTGTCATAGCCTCCCACCTAGGAAAAGACCAAGAGCTCAAGTTAATTGAGTTACTTAAAGAACATAGGAGAGCCATAGGATGGACAATAGTGGACCTCAAGGGGATTGACCCTTCGGTATGTACACACCGCATCTACCTCGAAGAAAATGCAAAAACAATAAGAGAACCTCAAAGGTGGTTAAATCCAAATATGATGGAGGTTCTCAAAGTCGAGGTGCTTAAGCTATTAGATGTGGGTATCATCTACCCCATCTCAGATAGCCAATGGGTGAGTCCTACCCAAGTGGTCCCTAAGAAGTCCAGTGTCACCATTGTGGAGAACACCAACAAAGAGCTTATACCGAATAGAGTGACCATGAGTTGGCATATGTGTATTGATTACAGGAAGCTAAACACGGTCATTAGGAAAGACCACTTCCTTCTCCCATTCATGGATCAAATTTTGGAGAGGTTAGCAGGCCATTCCTATTATTGCTTTCTCGATGACTATTCTAGATATAATCAAATTGAGATAGCCCCGGAAGACCAAGTGAAAACCACATTTAAATGCTCGTTCAACACCTACGCTTATCGAAGGATGTCATTCGGATTATTTAATACACCCGCCACATTCCAACGATGCATGTTGAGTATTTTCTCAGACATGGTGGGTGAATTTCTCGAAATTTTTATGAACGATTTTTCAGTTTTTGATTGTACATTCGATGAGTGTCTCAATCACTTAAGATTAGTCTTGACTAGGTGTGAGAAGAAGAACCTTGTCTTAAACTAAAAAAAATGTCATTTTATGGTACAAAGAGGAATAGTTCTTGGACACATCATCTCATCCAATGGAATAAAGGTAGACCGAGCCAACATCGATATTATTGTCAATCTACCACCATCCAATAGCATACGCAATGTGTGATCCTCCCTTGGACACGCCGATTTTTATAGAAGATTCATAAAGGGCTTTAGCCAAATCTCTAGGCTTTTATACCATCTTCTCCAAAATGACAACCAATTCGAATGGAGTGTCAAGTGTCAATTAGCTTTTTCAAAGCTGAAGGACATGTTGACAACTGCACCTATCATGCAACCACCGAATTGGTCCCTTTCTTTTGAGTTGATGCGTGATGCGAGCGATTACGCTATTGGGGTGGTGCTAGGACAAAGGAAGGATAAGAAGCCTTACGTTATTTACTATGCGAGTAGGACCTTGAATCCTGCCCAAGTCAATTACTCGATTACGGAGAAAGAGCTCCTAGCCGTGGGTTTTAACTAGAACAAATTTACGCCTTACTTGATAGGATCTAAGGTCATTATCTAAGGTCATTATCTACACGGATCATGCTGTGCTGAAACACCTTGTTTCTAAGAAAGATACTAAGCCCCAGTTGCTTAGATGGATCTTACTCCTACAAGAATTTGACTTAGAGATTAAAGATAAGAAGGGAGTAGAGAATGTGGTGGCGGATCATCTATCCTGCCTAGTTTTGCCCGATTCCATTGACGAGTCATCTATTGAGGACTCATTCCCTGATGAGAAACTCTTTGTTGCTATGCATCCACCATGGTACGCTGATATAGCGAACTATCTTTCTACAGGTGCGATGCCGACTCATTGGATTGCGCAAGATAAAAAAAATTTCTAAGGGAAGTGCGCAGATTTTTCTAGGATGAAACTTTACTTTTTAAATATTATCCATACCAAATTATAAGGAGATGTATCCCTGATGACGAACAAAATTCTATCATCTTTTTTTGTCATAGTCAAGCGTATGATGGTCATTTTTCCGCTAAGAAAACCACTGCGAAAATTCTACAGTGTGGTTTTTATTGGCCTACCATGTTTAGAGAAAACCATGAGTTTTACAAACATGCGAGCGTTGTCAAAAGTTAGGAGGATTGTCCTGTAGGAATATGATGCCTCTTAACCCAATTTAACATATCGAAGTATTTGACTGTTAGGGCATCGATTTCATAAGACCATTCCCCTCATCTTTTATATATGTCTACATATTGCTTGCCGTAGATTATGTGTCCAAGTGGGTGGAGGCGATTCCATGTAGAACCAATGATTACCGAACGATTCTACGGCTCCTCAAAGAAAACATACTTTTTAGATTTGAAACGCCTAGAGCCATTATAAGTGATGGTGGCTCTCACTTTTGCAATAGGCCTTTTGAGGCCTCAATGAAGAAATATGGCATATCGCATAAAGTGAGTACCCCATATCACTCATTGACAAGTGGACAACTTGAAATTTCCAATCGAAAAATTAAGCAAATTTTGAAGAAGAAGGTGAGGTCGGATTACAAAGATTGGTCGCTAAGATTAGTCGATGCACTTTGGGCTCACTGTACGGCTTATAAAACCTCGATTGGAATGTCTCCTTATAGACTTGTCTATGGGAAAGCTTGTTACTTGCCCGTGGAGCTTGAACACAAAGCCTATTGGGCAATTCGGGCATTGAGCTTCAATATTGACAAAGTTAGCTCACTTCACAAACTCCAATTGAACAAGCTTGACGAGATTCGGAACAACGCTTATGAGAGCTCGGTAATTTACAGGAATAGGATGAAAGCCTTCTATGGCAAACATATTTTTAGGAAATCTTTTCATGAAGGCCAAAAAGTACTCTTGTATAATTTCTGACTTCATCTTTTTTCGAGAAAATTGAGATCTCGATGGACCAGCCCATATATTGTCAAATAAGCTTTTCCTCATGGAGCTGTTGAGATAGAGAATGCAGTAAATGGTAACTATTTTAAAGTAAACGGATAACGCTTAAAACCATTTGTTGAGAGGTTTGATTTAGAGGACATGTTCATCCCTCTGAAGGATCCTATGTATTAGGATGATTGATCACCTAGTCTGATGAAGATTCTCTTTCTAAAAGTAGGATTATGATTAGTTTATACTTTTGGTTTATTACTTTCTTAGTTTTAGTTGTCGGAGGTAGATTTCCATGTTCGACTCTCAGGTACTCTCGTTCTTACCCTCCTTTATTTTATTTTATTGCTCTCATGTCATTGCTTATTGCATATCTTTTTACATTGAGGACAATGTAAGATTTTGGTTGAGGGGTGAGAGATTCCTTGATGAATCTAGTATTTTGTCACGTTTCGAGCAATTTTTGTAGGAAATTTTTCGATTTTCTGAAATTTCAAACTATGCACTTGAGATGATATGAGTATGAGAGGAAGAGAGATGAAGTGATATGATTTTGAAACTCTTAAAAAATTAAATATAATAGTTTTCTATATGAATTCACCTATTGATTTGATTGATAGAAAATTTGAACACTTTTGAGTCTAGTTCACATTACACGATTCTCATGATTGAAGGGATTATGAAGATTTATAGATCGGGTTGAGGAGCCAAGCCGGGGAGCTTTGTCCATCACGTTTAGGAAATAAGAAGTGAAGAATGTTAAAGATATGTGTCACGCCCCAAATTCGGTTCTCGACGTCCATTCGCTGTAACCCGAATTCAGAGGTGGCAGCCTCCGTAGTACCCCGATCTCGGATCCTAACCCTACACGTCAGGTTCCGATCCTGGGATACCACAAGGAGGATTTTAGGGTCTGAAATTTTTTTTTGAAAACATGAGCATCACAATATGAGTACCATCAAAGACAAACACAATATTTCCACTAAATCTTTTCGTTTATATACAGTACTGGAAAGTAAATATACAATGCGTAAATATAAAAACTGTGCACAATCCGGCACCTCCTGCTACTGCACTCCTAACTCCAACTCAACGTTGCTGATATACTTTGGTAGAACCTGCAGCGTAACAAACGCGCATAAGCTTCGAACGAAGCTTTGTGAGTGCGTGTGTGCGTGCACAATGCGTATGACAAGCATGATAAATGTCAGAGTAAGCAGTAAAGCATGATGAGAACTTTAAACCAAGACTTCGCCCAATTAGGCTACACGATCATGTGATATGAATAACCAGTCTATCACGGCTATGCAAGCATGCAATACATATAACTAGCCTACCATGGCTATGTAAGCATGCAATACAGGTAACCAGCCTACCAAGGCTATATACTCTTACTATGCAATGGTCTACAGGGCCTAATGTCACATACAATGATCCAATGCATGTATGCAAATCACCACATCTCAGTACAGTGGTCCAGATGCGAACAGTCAAAACGCAATCACGTAAGCAATGCAGGAATCGGAGCTGGTAGCTCGCCCAGTGTGGTAGCTCGCCCAGGCTTACAGCCTCGCCCACATCACACCCGCCCACATCAGGACCGTCCCACACCATACAGAACATCAGTCACATCACTGATACCAATACCATCTCTGAAACGAAACATCACCGGGGTCTCACAGACCTCACTACTCACCAGTAGAATGCCAAAGCCTATCTGGTGCAATAGCGGACCTACTCACAGCTGGTCAAACTCAACCCCCTTTGCCAACACTCTTCCGGCAGGTTAGGTCAGACCTCCTTCCAAACTGACCACGTGCAGTGGAAAACACCGCCGTCTGGTATTCGGCATACTGGCGTATGATTAAACCACCCGGTCCTTGAATGGAGCACCCACCTTGGTACCAACGGGATCAGGGACTTTCACCCAGGGACATCTTTGGCATCTAGTTTAAAGATCACATATTTCCGGTGTTCTGCAAACCACGATGGAGCTGTGGTTGCAACGTAGTAACCATGCTATATGCGGCACAAGCAGACGGTGCGAAATGCAACCATGCATACAAACGTGGGACGACATGCCCGTGCAAGTCTCCAAAGAGCACCATAAAACTATAAGGTCTCAAACACAATGTCACCGTCAGCTGGTAATGAACTGCACGACAATCACGACCGATATGGCCGGTTGATACAAGACAATCAGATGAGCCAAGCATTCATGATGCATGAGTCAAGTATACAGTATGAGTGCCAACAAGTAGCCCATCTACCACGATGGCAATAAATCAATCTAGTCCAACCTATTTGAGATATGATTAAGATGAGGGGACACATATGAATGATCGAGTCATAGTGCGGGATGTCGCTAGCCAGGGAATCTCGCACCAAGGGCTACAAGGTATGCTAAGCTATTCCTACCATACAGTGTAAGTCAGGATGATAGATTCCTGTCCTCGAATAGTCCCATACCTATTGGAGAGGTTTGCGATAGAGAGCACGTGAATTACATTTGCGCGACTACATCTCGAATGCTTTATGAATGCGTTTATGCCCTAGTGGTCCCCAACTAACAATGGTGATTCGGGATGCATACTCATTACACATGCATGGTGGTCGTCGAAGCATATAGTATAAAGATCACATATGAGTATTCCAAATAACACTACGTGTGGCAACAGACATACTCAAAATAGCATAAAAGATAATTCACTTATAATACAAAGAAACATAAAGAGATAAGACTCTAAATGGATGGTATACAACAACACAGATGGTCCAACAACTGAACGGTGTGGATTAACCTTCAATATTCAGATAACCCAAATGGAAAGGAAATGATTGAACACACTGCCGACACATCAAAGGTAGAACCTACTGGAGCGGCAAGAGTAGAATACCCAAAATCATGCCGAGACCCATAATCCTGTAGTACAGTTGGGATGAACACAATAATGGTCCATAAAAGGAATATTATAGAACGGATTGAAAGATAGACAGGTTATGACAGAGAATCATAAATGGTAGGGAAATCTGAGGCAGATGATCAATACGATGAGGTCTAAAAGAGACGACAGGTCTAACCTCATACTACAAGATAGGCTTCATATAATGGATGGCCTAGATGTCATACGAACATCGAGGATGAGCCCCATACTCGTCCTATAGGTAAATGGACGGTGTGGATGAGATATACACGATATGGTAGTCTTTAATAGTTGGGTATAAGGGTAGAAGGGGTGAGTCATATGAGTATACAAGCTGAGTTAACAAGATCAATCAACATGGTGAGTCAACAAGGTGAGTCAATAAGGCAGGTCAACAAGGCGGGTCAACATGGTGAGTTAACAAGGTGAATTGACAAGACGGTTCCACAGGGTGAGTTTAAGAAGGTAGTCATGTGACTTGGATCAAGCAAACTCTAAGGATGACCTTTCAATAAGGGTTTACACAACTAATCATCAAGGTGGGTCCACGGGATGGACAACGCGGTCATTCGAACACGCACACTAAGGTGGTCCCAAGGGCCATCCTGTACATAACATGCTAGGGTTCATTCATTTGGATGGTTTGGATTAAGCACAAAATTAAGGCGGTCCTTATGGATGGCCAACATACATATCGCACCATGGAGGCCAATGGCTGACGTGGATAGAACACATGCATAACAAGGTGGACCCGGGGTTGGGTGTAACCGCACGAAGGAGTGGGGAAGCCACATACATCAATGAGCCCCAACAGTTTGGGATCAACCCGATATTTGTGCTTTCCCCACGAATCAAGTGAGATGGCAAACAAACACCATGGTGGGGCCCGCACACCACACGTGTGGAACCCCACCCATGGCTGGGTGACTTATTAACAAGAAGAATGTCAAATAAATATAACAGATGGGTCCTGTAAAGTTTCCAATGGTAGGCATCCAATCACCCTTATTTTCTACGTGTGGCCCACCTAAAACTGGGCCCACACCCCTGCCAAGAAGAACGACACGATATACTCAACATTCATCAAGGTGGGACCCAAAGTTGGGCCCCATCACCTTTGATTAGATGGATAAATAAACATTACAATGGCCCTAAGGAAGGTTTCAAAGGTGGGCATCAATGGCCACGGTTTCCCTACAATGTGGTCCACTTGAGGTTTGTATTTACCTCATTATGAGGGCCCCCGGCCCTAAAATAATATGAAAAAGCAGATGGGCGGCATACATAAAACAGATACATCGTGGTGGGACCCACAGAGCGTAGCACCCAAATGGGCCCCAAGAGTTTTGAATCAAACTAATATTTTTGTTTCCCCCTTCACCCATATCCATGTGATCTTATGAACAGGTTAAATGACAAATAAACATCACTGTAGAGCCTGGGAAGGTTTCAACGGTGGAGATCATAATTCCCACTGTTTCGTGTGACATGGTCCACTTGACAATTGGATATGCTTCAATTTTAGCTCAGCCACTAAAATGAGCTGGAAAAACATATGGATGGAATAGATAGAGCGCATACATTTTAGGTGGGTCCCACTAGTGGACCACCTGCTGGGCAGCCCAACCAACACACGTGTGAGCTTATGACCAGGTTGGATCTCAAATACACATTATGGCAGGCCGTAGGAATGTTCCAATGGTAGGGTCACTGTCCCAACTGTTTCCTTTGGTGCGGCCCCCTGGAGATTTGGATCTGACCCATTCTTTGGATCATGCCCTAAAATGATCTCCCTAAATGGATGGACGGTGTGGATACAGCACATGCATCATGGTGGGACCCACAACTGGGCCACCAGCTGGCACGAGCCAGCGTCCAAGGACGCTGGTACGCCCAGCGTGCGGACGTCTCTCCTCTCCTTTTTCTCTTTCTTCTTCTTTTTTTTTTTGTTTGTTACACTCATATCATGTGGGGCCCACATGGGACTGATCCACTCCGTTCATCAGGTTCTCCGACTCAAGGGGAACCCATAGAGCCCAATATTGGGTATGTTACGGGGTCTACAAACATCAGTGTGGGCCGAAGCAGTTTCGACAGTGGACATCATTCACCCCACTGTTTCATGTGGTGCGGCCCACTTAAGAATTGAATATGCTTCATATTTGGGCCTTAGCCCTAAAATGACATGGGAAAATAGATAGACGGTGTGGATGGAACACAAACATCAAGGTGGGTCCCACGAGTGGGGACACCATTCCAGCCGTCCTGGCGCTGGACGGTTCCAGCGTCCCAGACGCTGTGAACGTCCAGCGCTGGACGTTCTTATCTTATTTATTTATTTTTTTTCCTTTTTTCTTTTCTAAGCTTATTTCAGGTGGGGCCCACTTAGGAAAAATCCAATCCATTCAACACGTTTGCCAGCTCGTTAGGGACCAAATGAGCCCAATATTGGGCATATGATTCCGCCTGCAAACATCACGGTGGGCCACGGAAGTTCAACAGTCCACATCATTATCTCTACTGTTTTCCTATGGTGTGGTCCACCTGCGATCTGGATCTGCTTCATTTTTGGTGTCCAGCCCTAAAATGGGCTGGAGAAACAAATGGACGGCGTGGATCACATACATACATCAAGGTGGGTCCCACGAGTGGGGACCCACGGTCAACGCCCAAGCCCCAGCGCTGCTGGGCAGCAGCGTCCTCTGGACGCTGGCTGTCCAGCGGCCACCTCCTTTACTCTCCTTCCTTTTTTTTTTTTACTTACTTATTTATTATTATTATAATTATTACTACTACATGTATGTGGGGCCCATTCATGGACGATCCAGACCATCCCTCTCATTGCCCAACACAAGGTGGGTCCAAGGAAAGAAAAATGAAGGGTAAACGATAAAAAAGGGGGAAGGTTTGCACTCACTATGATGGTTGGACGGTTGGGTTGCCGATCGGACGGTCCGGATGATGATCGGGGTCCTCCAAGCTTGATCTCCTCCTTCAATCTCTCTAACTCTCTCTTTCTCTCTCTTGATCTCCCTCTAAATCTCTCTACTTCTCTCTCTTCTCTCTCTTCTCTCTCTCTCTTTCTCTCTCTCTCTCTCTCCCTCTCTCTCTCTCTCTCTCTCAAATCTTGCAATTGAGAAGGCCAACCCCCCCCACGTATGGCTCTTGTATGGGAAGAGGGGGGGTGCATGATGTCATGATGATGATGATGATGATGAGAGAGGACATGGGGGAATGGGTTAGAGTTGACTTTTGGTGAGAGAGGATGGGGTGGGTATGGTGATGATGGCTAGATAATGATGGGGGCATGGGTGAGGGTGATGGTGATAGATTTGACATGTTGTTGGGAATTGTGCAAGTGGGGCCCACGCCACACGCGCGTTGCGTGGCCCACCTCGAATTGCACGAACGTATGCATCTTACACACCGGGTATCGCAATGGGGCGTGCCGCGCGGCGTTGGAATCGTGGCGCCCGCGCGGTCGCAAGGGTACAAGTCTTGGGTCGTTGCGGTACTAAATCAGGGTCGCGATCAAGGCTCTCTAATCTGGTCCGTCCGGGACGTACCGGTACCGGAAACTAAACGTACGGAGGGCAATTCAGGGTACGGGTCTTACAATATGAATTTCTAAAAATCTTATCCCATTGTCGTTAGTGCACTTTTCTGTGGCATACTAGTGCACCTTGTGTTGAGCCATGAATATTACATATTCTAACCCCTTTTTGTCATCATATTATGCATGGTTTTCATGTTTAAAGACTAATCCAATACATGTTTTTGTGATTGTAGGAATGAGAGGGAGATTTCACCAATTCATGGTTAAAAGCGTTACTTTGTATGCATTGAAGATTAATAGAACAAGTGCCAAAAGGTGGAGGAAAGAAGAAGAAAGAAAGAGAAGAAAAAAAGAAGAAAATATGGAAAAACAGTTCCAAGACCTGTCCCAAGACCGGTCACCAAACAGGTCTCCAGACAGGTCTACATTGCTAGACCGGTCGCCAGACAGGTCTTCAGGAGTCTAGAGAAACAGAGCTTGCTGGACTTTTTTTGTGTTTTCCAAGACCGGTCGCTAGACAGGTCTAAGGTACTCCAGAAAGTCCGATATTCAATATTAAGTTTCCAAATTGCGGAAGGACTCCGCGATTTCTCGAAGTTTCCAAGTTGGTGTAGGATTTCTCTTATAAAAGGCCACCTCCACTCTCTTCTTAAGGCATTTAGCAATGTGGGGAGCAAAGAGATCAAGACCTAGGAGGCTTCCTAGCCTCCTACAACTAATTTTCTTCTTCTTCTAGTTTTAGTTTCTAGTTTTTAACATGCTTTCTTTTAGCCAACCTCTTACCTAGAGCTAAGAAGTGAAGTTTGTAGTTTGTTTTAATGCTTTAATTCATTTTTTCAAGTACCTTTTTACTTATTTATGGATTTTCAAGTTCTGGTTTGAATAAAGTTTGGATTTTTAAAAATTTTGTGAGAGTTTGTGTACTCCGGACATGAGTTCCTTGCAATTCTCTGAGATTACCATGATTGGGTTGTTTAAATTCGAATTGTAGCAACCCTTGAGCATGCCATAGTCTCTTAGCATGGCTGTTACTCCGAAGGCTACAAGTTCAAGTTCTATGTGCTTCATTAGAACTAGAAATCTGATTTTTAGATTTAAGTGGGACTGTTTGTGCTTGAATGTTATATCCTCCAATTAGATGAGAGATAGGACTTTGATTCTAATTGTGTTGTGCTTGGATGAATGGATTGGTATTGAACTACTACAAGTGCATCCTTGATGCTTTAGTTTTTCTTATTTTCAAATTTTCCTATTTTATGTGAAAAACTATTTTCCTAAACTTCTTAGATTCTAGTTATTAGAGTAGTTGGAATTGTTTACTTCTTTCCCTGCGAATCGACTTCGGTCTTACCAAGAATTATTACTACATTGCAGCCTTGCACTTAAGGTGAGCAAACACCTTGTTTGTCAATCACTTAGGTCAGTGAGTCTAGTGTCGGTTGAGCTTAATGAAGACGAAGACCAAAGACTCAAGACGGACCAGCTGCATCAAAGAAGAAGAAACATGTAAAAGAGATGCATTAGTGTGCCTTAACCTTGAACTTATCGAAAACTATAACCTCTAGATGATCGTGACCATTAAGATACCCTTAGTCATCTTAGATTGGCCTTAGGTGTCCCAAAAGATCACCTAAAGAATGGCCATGAGGTTGCATGTTCTGCTACAAATCAAAAGAGAAACAAACAACAAAAATACATGCCTGACCGGTCGCCAGACTGGTCGGCAGTTGGCCTAAATTAGACAGCGAGCCATCTTGGAAAATCAATGTCTCGGGCTTAAATTCGACCGGTCGTCCGACCGATCCTTTTTGGACAGCAACCATTTTGTCCTGGCCAGCTAATTTGACCAGTCGACCAGTCGGAGAGAGCCATTTAATAGCCGTTGGGGCTTTGTGTATTTAAAGGCTTGACTCGTTTTTAGGGGTATGTAGAGGGATTTTGAGAGGATTGAAGCCACCATTATTGGAGATCATTTGAGGCTCATTCCTAATTATTGCAAGGCATCTTTCTTGTGGTTTTACACAAGAATGGAGCATTCCAAGCTCACGAAGAAAATGACCTTCATCCCCTCTTGATCTCTAGAGCTTGGATCTTACTCGATAGTCAAAACCTTATCCAAAGCTCTAAGATGAGATCATTGTAGGAGATCAATTCTAGACAACCCATTCCTATTAGTTCTAGAGTTCTCAAACCTACCCTCCTATCACTGTGGGCATCTCAAAGGTATCACAAGCAAGGTGATTGATCAACTGTAGCTGAGGCATTGGCAATGCAGCGGCAACACGATCGGGGGAGCAAGGGAAGATGATTAAAGCACGGGAGAGCGGAGATCAAGCAACCCAAAGCGGTGCTGAACAAGGGGCTCATCCGCCAAGTAAGGTTGTCATTTATTGAGAGTCCATCCACTCAATTCCCTGTGGGAGTTGAGTGTAGAGTTTGTTTGTCAAACTCGATCTATGGTCGTTTGCCGATCCTTGACACATTTGTCGGGCCTAAAACATCCAGGGACGTTTGTTGTTCCTTGGCACGTTTGTCGGGCCTAAATTAGTCTCGAATGGGGAGCTTCCGACACGGGAGTGAATGTGTGTCGGGTTGAGAGTTAGCCTTGTCCAAAACTCTGTTTATGGTTGAGAGGCGAACTGAGAAAATCTTCGTGTAAAGGTTGAGAGGTGAACCTCATTTAAAACCTCCGATAATGAATGCCGGTGTGCTCAATGGGGTTGAGTACTTGAACCAGGAGTGGAATAGACCCAAAGTCGAACCACTATACATGCTTGTGTTTGTGATTAATTTGAACACATTGTTATCTTAGCATTGTATGTTTAATTATTAATTATGAATGCTTGATAGGAATGTATGCTAGACCCTAGATAGGCACATCCACACACAAGATGTACTTTCACTAGTTGTGTAGAGTTGAGCTCATTGATCCATTCTCATAAGTCTACATAGGTTGCATAAATTAGGAGCTTGATTTGTTTAATCATTTGAATATCTATGTATGCTTAAACTAGGTTGCTTATTGCTTAAAAAATATGCTAGTCTTGTGATTGGACCCACTTAGGCTTGGAAGCTAAAGTGTTCTTGCTTACTTAGTTTAATTTGTTAAATTGTGTAAGTAGGCGAAAAGAATTTCAAAAGGTCCTAATCACCCCCTATAGGACTTAGCCATAATACTAGTTGCTCTTTAAGCTTCTGCACATACGAAGATGTCGTGTTAGACTACCAACGTAATTTCAATTGGTATCAGAGTGGGTTGCTCTTCAAGGACTTAACCGTCTAGAGTAAGATCTGGTACTGGAGCACTAGCATTATGTCTAACCGAGATGGGGGTACCACCAACCGTCCACCATTCTTTGACGGGTCCAACTCTACCTATTGGAAGACTAGGATGAGGATTTTCTTACAATCTATGGATCGTCTCGTGTGGCTAAGCACACAATGTGGATATGCCTTGCCCACCGAACAAGTGGAGGTTGATGGGAAATACATTGTCATTCCCAAAGATAATGAAAAATGGAATGACAGTGAGAGAGCTCAATACATGACAAATGCCAATGCTCTCAATGCGATTTGCTGTACGGTTTCTCCGAAAGAATTTTAGCGCATTCTCACATGTACAACCACAAAAGAAACGTGAGACATACTTGAGGTTACCCATGAGGGAACTAGCACAATAAGACGCTCGAAGCTTCAGTTCTTAACAATTAAATTGAAAAATATTAAAATGGAAGAGTTTGAAACTTTTCTGGAGTTTTATACACAACTGTCTGACACTTGTAACTATGTTTGCCTTGGGGGAACGGGTTTCGGAAGGACGTATATGTAGAAAAATACTTAGGTCACTCCCGGAGAGATTTAACATCAAGGTAGTAAGCCTTAGAAGAGTGTAGAGACATAAATAACATGAAAATAGAGGAACTCATAGGTTCTTTACAAACTCATGAACTATACTTTAAGGCCCCTCTAAAAAGAAAAACATCACTTTAAAAACTTCCCACAAACACTCCCATAAGAAAATTAAGAGTGAGTCGGAAGAAACTAGTGATAATGAGGAAGATGAGGAAGATAAGATAAATAGAAAATTTAGATGGTTCCTCAAATTTGATAAGGTAGTAGCTATGACAAAAAGGACAAGAAGGATGAAAAATACAAAGGAAAATCATCCAAACCTAAATTCGTCTGATGTAACGGTTGCTGTTATCATGGACATATTGCCTCAGAATGTTTGAAATGGTCTAACCAAAAGGTAAAAAGGCAATGACTACCACTTAGGATGATCCGGAGTCATCCGTATCCAAATCTAGTGACTTCACTAGTGATGGAAGCTAAAATATAGTGAGAGCTCTCATGGCTTCCACCACTACCTCTCTTCCCATTAATCTAAAAGAAGATCCTGAATGCTATCCCTTCTAGGAGTAGAAGGAATTTTCAACCCCTCACTTCATGCTACATTTTATGAGGGTGTTGTGGAAATTAGTTACCATTAGGCTAATCAAACTAAACATAGTTAGTAAGGGTAGCTAAAAATGATTCTATAGGAATACTGAGGATTTCAGCCTCATCTTTGTGTGTATGGGCAAATCAGAGGATTCAAGCTTCATTAGCCCAATTTTGATAGTTTAGCCTTGGTTTTATTTTGTATATTTACTGATAGACTATCTCACTGCCTAGATTAGCTAATGTTGCTGAATTATATGCTTTATTGTATGCTAGTGTTTACGACTAATTTAGTAACAGGATCCTCCAGACATTCTCCTCCCTTCGAGCAAGCTTCCCTCCAAACCTGGAAGAATAAAGGAGAAAACTAAGGGTGGTCGGCATTCAGCCATTGGCCCTCCGAAGCTTAAGTCTGACGAGATATGACGGTAAAGTAAAAAGGAAGAGCTGGGCTTAGAGGTTGTGTACCTTTATCATCTTTGGAGTCGTCTATTTACACAGATCTGGGTGATCCAATCTGTTACGCAAACCATTAAGATCACGACTAATTTCAAGGGATAAGATGCTTATCTTGTTTAATCCTTAAATAAAGAGATCTAACCACTCTAGACGTCTGGATGATTATGCCTGTTGATGGAAATATTCAGAGGCTATGAATGGAAACAAGTTCGAATCGGCCTGTATGGGTTGCCGGCACTAAAAAGGCGGGGAATGCTCGGGCTCGGGGATAGCCTCCTTGACGACCACAAACCGAGAGGCTGAAATGCGACCCTTTCCCACGACCCTGAGCTGAGCTGCTCGCATGTGGAAATGTGACCCCTTTCGATGACCCCGAGCTGAGCTGCTCGCATACGATCAGTCGGTGTGGTCGGAGATCTGAGATGATATATGAAGAAAAAAGGGGTCGTGATTGAGCAGGCTGATCGCGACTTTTGTTAAAAGGCACTTGCTGGTCGCTTTCCGTTCATATTCCTTCGACGACCAATTTTATCCTACAACAGATACCCCCCAAATCCTTAGTGTTGAGAAGCTACACCAAGGAATTTGTTTGTATATGTAACCGCCTATTGGAGGAGAAACTGTACGTGACATATCCCGGAATGACCTTGCATTTATGGATGCCAGCTTTCCGCAGCTTTTCAGCCGAGAGAGGTGAAGCGACGCTCGCCACATGTCTTTGAATTTAATGCTCGTGCCCGTTCGACTGTCGTGCCAGATGGGAGGCTGCCGCATGTTACCCAAATCAAACAAAATGATTGCTTATAAATATCGGATTCTGCGGAGCTTACTCCATTTTTGAAATCCTGCTGAAGAGTTCCAGAAATCCTTCTCCTTCTCTCCTTCTGTCTTTGGTGTAACCTCTTCACAGAGGTATTTCTTCACCTTTCCTCTCTTTTTTCTTTCTACCTATCCTTTTCCTTTACAATGGCAGGGGACTCCGATGAAGAAATCATTTCTCTTGGAGATGACACACTCGATTCTTCTGAATCAAATAACGCTTGAGTGCCGGTGGGGAGATATTTTGCCACCGGTTATCCATTAATAATGACGGAGGAACAACTTTTGAACTTATGGGAGAGGTATCGGATTCCGGACTCCGTTATACTTAGGCTACCAGGAAGAGGGGAAACCGCCGATTCCCCGCCGCCGGGCTGTGTTGCTATTTACGAATATTTTTTTCGGCTAGGTGTGCATCTTCCCCTTCATCCCTTCATCCGTAATTTCCTCCGTACCTATAAGATCGCCCCCGACCAACTTATTGTAAACGGCTAGAGGGTGCTTATAAGCGCATTCGTCCTCTGGAAGCAGGTGGGTAATGAGGACTTAACCGCTGAGGAATTTTTGAGGATGTACCAGTTGAAAAAGGCCCCATCCAGCGAGGGTTGGTACTACCTCTGCTTTTGGCATCGGGATAACTTTATCTTGGGGAACCCCACCTCCAATTATCCTGGATGGAGAAAAAAGTGGTTTTACGCCTCTGGCAACTGGGAGTCCGATGTGGGCTCCGACCCCAAAGGCCACAATGTTAACCGCTTCTTCGGGGAAGGTGGGTTGATTTTTACCCCTTTGCCCGAAGACAAGTAAATTTGATTTTTGCCGCTGACTGACCTCTCCTCTTCGTGTATTACATGTATTCCCATCGGGAAGAGACCATCCTTGTGGGGAGGACTTAACGAGAAACTCATTAAGATATACAAACTTCCGGTAGGAGCCCGTAGTATCAACGTCACTCTAACTCCTCGCTATCTCTCTGCTGCTGGTCTCATTCCCCAAGTGGAGATGACGAACGTGGGGGACAAGAGGGGAGCGTTAGGGGTACTTCCCTGTCTGAAGGGCATGGCCTCGAAGAGGCGAAAGAAAAAAGTGACTGGTCCTTCCGCCGCACCTGCTCAACTAGAGGGTCCTGCTCGCAGCTCACAGCCGCGTAGCGCTCCTCAAGCGAAAGTGGGCTGCGACCCCTCCGGCTGGCTCCCGTGGCCAGCCAATAATTGACATCGTGGACAATTCGCCAAAGGGCGATCAGGTAGGACCAACTCTCCCCCCGAAAAAGATGGGATGCGAGCCTACTGCTGCTCACAAGTCGGCTGTGCTTACTCTGGAGCCTCCGACTGTTCTTGCTCGCGAGGGAAGCTCTTCTGAGATGGTCGTAGCCCAGCCTTTGGGATCTGGAGTTTACATCCTCCCCTCACACTTACATCCAATATGCAAGTTCATTTTTGAGAACATTGCCCCCAACACTTTTGGGGCTCTCCCGGAGCCTACTCCAGAGACTCTCTCCATAGACATTGGAGTAAGATTAATTCAGGTAATGACCTTTCCCCTCTATTCATTATATATATATATATATATATATATATATATATATATATATATTATTTAGAGCTCATCTGAATGGCTACTTCTGATTCTTTGAACAGTGTCTGGACCTCACCCCAAGGACAAGGCGTGACATCGATGCTGCCCACGGTGTCATCGATGAGGGGGAGAAGAAGAGAAAGGCGATGGAGGGCGAGATCCAGGGGAGGGATCGTATAATAAAATCTCAAGAAGCCCTAGTTGCTTAGTTGAATGAGGAGAAGCAAATCCTCGTTGCCAAGGTTTAAGCTTTGACTGATCGCTATCAGTCGTTAGACCTCGATTTTGCAAGGCTCCACGAGATGCACACAAAGAGCGAGAAGGAGAAGGAGATCTTTCGTAAGGACAAGATCTCTCTTGAGGAGCGGCTCGAGGTTTGCAAGGCTCGCCTCGAGGATGCTGAAAAGACCCTCGCCCAATTGAAGGATAACTCCATCCACTGGAATGAGGAGAGGACAACTTACATCAAAATGGTGGCCGAAGAAGGTCCACACGTTGTTCTGGAGTTCCGAACCTCTCAACTCTACGACGACGAGCGTTATGAGGCATACATTGTTGGTCGCGACTTCGCGGTCAGGGTTATGCAACAAATCGCTCCATCCTTCAGCGTGGAGGAGTTCGACAGAGTTGCTTTCGAGGTCGTAGCTAGAGAGTGAGCTGCAGCTGAGAACGAGGTCACAAGAGTTACAGACGTTGCACGTGCTCCTAAAGCGGGTCCCGAGGCGGAGAGGCAAGAATCTCCTCCTGATGAGGAGTGAATAATTTCTAAGTTACTCCCCCCCCCCTTTTCTAAAATCTGACCACAAGTGTATCTTTTCTCCTTTTCTCTTTTATAACTTGAACGATTATTAATGAAAATGGGTGTTTGTTTACCTCTTTGTCTTACGGGAAACACAAATCGTCCAGATGCTCTACTTAATTCATGAAAATGAATTAGGTTCAATTAGGGGGGTCTGGGTGACCACATCCGCTTAGAGATAAGCTGACTTATGAGATTTTGACTCTACCGAGTGCAGAAGGTTTGGTTAAGGGAATGTATATATTCCCTTTAGGGCTATTCGAGTCCAACTAATGGAGTAGCGACCAAAAGAAAATCCATCTTTATTGAATGTCGTTTGGATTTACATCGGGTTAAGGAAAATTTGGAGTAGATGCTCTACGTGCCAAGGGCGACGTAGGGGTCTCCCTCGCATATATTCGAGATAGTATGTACCTGGTCGCACGATCTTGGCAACTCGGTAAGGGCCTTCCCAATTCGGATCCAACGAACAAGCAGGCATTCCAAGATTCTGTCTAAGGACCAAATTGCCGAGCTGAAACGCTCTAGGTCGAACCTTTGCATTACGGTAATGAGCTATACGCTGTTAGTAAGTTGCTGCTCAAAGTCGAGATGCATCCCTTCTTTCTTCCAGGAGGTCGAGATGGAGCCTTAGACCTTCTTGATTGCTCGTGGAGTCAGACTGCTCGATTCGATACTAGGGTACTTCAACTTCGACGGGGACAACTGCGTCGGTGCCAAATGCCAGAGAAAAAGGAGTTTCTCCAGTTGTCGTGCGAGTTGTCGTTCTGTAGGCACATAAGACTTCAGGTAAAAGCTCCGGCCACATTCTTTTACATTCATAGAGTTTAGTTTTTAGATGATGTTTGATGATCTTATTGACTGCTTCAACTTGTCCATTAGCCTGGGGGTGATACGGGGAGGTTCGAACACTTCGTATCTTCCATTTTTCGCAAAACTCCAAGAATGCGGCATTGTCGAACTGCTTTCCATTGTCGGTGATTATAGTGTGGGGGAGCCCATAGCAGCATATGATGTTTCTCCATATAAACTTAGTGGTCTGCTTTTTGATGATTGTGGCTAATGGTTTTGCCTCGACCCATTTGGTAAAATAATCGACTGCTACAATTGCAAACCTGTTATGACCTTTCCCGGTGGGTACTGGTCCGATAATATCAACTCCCCATTGGGTGAAGGGCCAAGGGCCATTCATCGGCGTCATCTGCTCAGACAGTACATGAGGTATTGAAGAATATCGCTGGCATTTGTCGCATTTTTTAGAGAATTCAATTTTGTCCGCCTGGTGCGCCAGTAGTACCCTTGCCTCATTGCTTTATATGCTAAAGATCATCCCTTAGGATGGTTACCGCATACCCCTGGTGTATTTCATCAAGAACCCGATGTGCCTCTTCTGGATGAAGATACCTTAAGTATGGTAAGGTAAAACTTTTACGTAGTAAGATTCTGTTTTGTAAAGTGTACCTGGCAGCACGGTGATGAATTTGTCGCGCAGATTTTTTATCATCTGGGAGTTGCCCATCTTCGAGGTAGAGGACAATGGAGTCCATCCAGCATGGGGAAGAATGCACTACGACTACTTCCTCTAGGGCAGATAGACCAATACTCGGGGTATGGAGATGCTCGACAGGAACAGATCGTGTTAAATCAAATTCTGGTGCGGAGGCTAATTTTGCCAGGGAATCTGCGATTTTATTCTTCACGCGAGGAATGTGGATTATTTCATATTTGCTTAGCCTTGCGAGTAGGATTAATACTTGAGATTTGTATAAAGCCATTCGTTCTTCTTTCGCCTCGAACTCGCCAAGCACTTGATTGACTATGAGCTGAGAGTCACTGTGAATAAGTAAATTACGTATCGAGAGCACATTCGCTAGTTCGAGGCTGACGATCAAAACCTCATATTCCGCTTCATTATTAGAGACGTGCGTGTCAAATCACAAAGCGTATTGAAAATGCGACCTGTCAGGAGCAATTAAGATCAAACCGGCTCCGCTACCTGTGGCGCAGGAAGACCCATCCACAAAAAACGACCAAGGGGTATGTCGCTGGTCGCAGGGTCATTGCTAGAAGAAGAATCTGCTAGAGTCAAATACGTGAATTCAACGATGAAATCAACCATGACTTGACCCTTAATGGCGGTTCTTAGACAGAATGAAATGTCGTGCTCACTGATCTCTATTGCCCATTTTGTCAATCATTCCGAAACCTCAGGTTTTTTAAGGACTTGTCTTAACGGGTGATTCGTAGGTACCAATATAGAGTGGGCTTGGAAATATGGTCGTAATTTTTGAGCTGCAGTTACTAAAGCGAGAGCTAGTTTCTCCATATCAGAATATCGAGTTTTGGCATCCACCATCGCTCGACTAATATAATAAACGGGCCTTTGGACCCCGGAATCTTCTCTTATTAATGTGGCGCTAACGACCGTAAAAGACACGGATAAATAAAGGAGGAGCTGCTCGTGTAAAACAGGTTTTAATAAGATAAAGGGCGTGCTCATATATTGCTTCAGTTGTTGAAATGCTTCTTCGCACTGTTGAGTCCATGCCCAGTCGGTTTTTGTGGTAGCTCGAAGAAGCTTAAAGAAATGAAGGCACTTATCAGAAGCACGTGAAATAAACCTATTCAATGATGCAATGCGACTAGCCAATCGTTGGACATCTTTGAGAGTGGACGGAGACTTCATTTCGATCAAGGCTTTTATTTTCTCGGGATTCGCCTCGATTCCTCGTTGGCCAACCATAAACCCAAGAAATTTTCCGACGGAGACCCCCAAAGCACATTTTTCTAGATTTAACTTCATTCGATACTTCCTCTTCAGGTCAAAGGCTTCTCGGAGATCTGCAAGAAAATCGTTGGCTACGATACTTTTCACGAGCATGTCGTCGACATAAACTTTCATATTCTTACCAATTTGCGTAGCGAACATTTTATTGACCAAACATTGATGGCTCCTGCATTCTTGAGACCAGAAGGCGTTACCTTGTAGCAATACAGGCCTCGGTCAGTGATAAAGCCAGTGTGTTGACTATTGGGCGGATGCATCATGATTTGGTTATAACCAGAGTATGTGTCCATAAAACTGAGCAGGGCATGCCCCACTGTTGAATCAACCAATTGGTCGATGCGAGGAGTCGGGAAACTATCCTTTGGGCATGCTTTGTTCAGATCAGAGATGCCTATGAGAGCTCGAGAATTTACAAGAGTAGGATGAAAGCCTTTCATGACAAACATATTTTTAGGAAATTATTCCATGAAGGCCAAAAAGTACTCTTGTATAATTCCTGACTTCATCTTTTTCCAGGTAAATTGAGTTCTCGATGGACTGGCCCATACATTGTTAAAGAAGTTTTTTCTCATGGGGCTGTCGAGATAGAGAATGCGGCGAATGGTAATTGTTTTAAAGTGAATGAACAACGCCTTCAACCATTCATTGAGAAGTTTGATTCGGAGGACATGTCCATCCATCTGAAGGATCCTGTGTATCATGATGATTGATCTCCTAGTTTGATGGAGATTCTCTTTTAAAAGGAGAATTAAGATTAGTTTATTTTCCGTTTTAGGTTTATTGCTTTCTTAGATTTAGTTGTCAGAAGTAGATTTTCATGATCAACTCTCTTAAGTACTCTCATTGTCACCCTCTTTTATTTTTATCATTGCTCTTGTGTCATTGCTTATGCATATCTTTTTACATTTAGGAAAATGTAAGATTTTGGTTGGGGGGTGAGATTCCTAGAGGAATCTAGTGTTTTGAGACATTTTGAGCAATTTTTGTAGGAAAATTTTCAATTTTTCTGAAAAGTCAACACTCTTTGGAAAACTTTATTCTATGCACTTGAGATGTTATAAGTATGAGAGGAAGAGAGATGAAGTGATATGATTTTGAAACTCTTAGAAACCTATAATAGTTTTCTATATGAATTCCCCTATTGATTTGATCGATAAAATTTTTTAACACTTTTGAGTCTAGTTCACATTACATGATTCTCATGATTGAAGGGATTATGTAGATTTGTAGATTGGTTAGACTAAAGATTTAAAGTGTTGAGGAACCAAGCCAGGGAACTTTGTCCATCCTTGTTCATAAGAAAATAAGAAAAAGAATGTCTAGATATAGATTTTTAAAAAACTTATCTCATGTTTATAGTGAAAAGAAAGGAAAAGTTTGGTTATTTGTTGAATATATGTTGAAAAACTCCGAAAATGGCTACCTATCACCAACTAGGGGAAGGTCTACCCATAACTTAAGCTGGAAATAGGAAGTAGTGTGAAAGTCGTTAAAGGAATGGTAAGGCAAATTTTTGTCATAGGCATGTGGTTGATCTGTACACTTTTAGATCTTTAGTTTCGTTGATCTATGAAGAAGGCAATCCTGAAATTCATGAGATGAACATTCACTATGCACACTAGATTTTACTTATTCAGATCCTTCTATTTATCAATCAATCAGCGAGGATTCTATATGAAATACTTATTACGTTTAGGGAGTTTAAGATTTCAATTTCTATCACTAAGTTTCTTTGAATTTTGGACTTGTATGTCTTGAAGTCTGTAGAAGTATAGTTTTTGAGAGAGAGTTGAGTTTTTGAAAGTTGGAATTGTTTCATACATGTTTTACTCAGGACTAGCAAGATGCTAATTGGGGGGTGTGTTGAGCTCTGAATTGTGCATATTCTAACCCCAATTCATCACACATTACGCATGGTTTGCATGTTTAAAGACTAATCTAATACATGTTTTAGTGATTGTAGGAATGAGAGAGAGAATTCACCAATATGATGTTAAAAGAGTCACTCTGTATGCATTGAAGATCATTAGAACAAGTGCCAAGAGGTGGAGGAAAGATGCAAGGGAGAAAGAGAAGAAAGAAAGAAAAAGGTCCAAAAATTTACATTGCCGACCGGTCGGCTAACCAATCGGCCATGGCCACCGACCGGTCGGAAATTCAACAGGGAGAGGAGTTTTCTACTAAAACTCGTTGGACTAAAAATGTCCATAACCGACCAGTCGGCCAGAGGCTCAGACTGGTCAGCCGACCGATCATCAGGACTCCCAAATTTAAAAGTTTGCTTAGTCCGGTGCTGTCTAAACCTCCGACCGGTCGACCACCGCCTCAAACTACGTAAGTCCTTATGCAATTCCAGAAGATTCCAAGTCAGTGGTGGATTTTTGCTATAAAAAGACACCTTTAAATCGTTCCTAAGGCATATAGAAGGACCTTGAAGTCGCTAGAGGTGGAGATGATCGTTGTGGAGTGTTTGCAACTCTTCCAACTGGGGTTTTTATACTTTTTCTATGCTTTCAAGCAGTTTTTTTTTTTAGTTAAAGTATGATAATTCTTGACTAGAACCTCTTAGCTAGGGCTAAGAGGTGAAGCTAGTAGTTAGTTTCGATGTTCAATTCGTTTATTTCAAGTACTTTTACTTCAAGTTTGGATTTTTAAGTTTTAATTTGAATAAAAGTGGTATTTTTAGAAGTTTTATGAGAGTTCATGTACTCCGGACATGAGTTCCTTGCAATTCTCTGTGATTATCATTATAATATGATTAGATTCGAATTATAGTAACCCTAGAGCATGACATAATCTCTTGGTATGGCTATTACTTCGAAGGCTACAAGTTTGAATTCTACATGCTTCATTAGAACTATAAATCTACCTTTTCAAATTTAAGTGGGACTGTTTGTGTTGAATGAAATATCTTTCAATTAGATGAGAGATAGAACTTCGATTCTAATTGTGTTTGTGCTTGGATGAATGGTTTGCATTGGACTACTACAAGTGGTCCTTAAAGCTCTAGTTTTCCCTTCAATTCTCAGATTTTCTTCTACTTAAGTTACTGTTTTCATTTAGTTCTTAAAACTGAATTATCTGAACTTCTAGACTTAAGTTATTAGAATAGTCTAGATTGTTTATCCTTATTCCCTGTGGATCGACCTCGGTCTTACCGAGAATTATTACTACATTACAGCCTTGCACTTGAGGTGAGCAAACATCTACTCCACTCCCGATTGATCCACTCACCCCTTGAGTGGCCGAATTTCACTATTACAATGGTTTTAAATGAGGCTCATCATAAACCTATACAACGTACACAAGGCCTACTCCTACACAGGGACTCCACTAATCTTACATAAGGACAATGCAAGTATTCTCTCCCCTGTCGGAGGCTATGCAAGGACTTCCCGAGTTTGGATCACAAACTCTAACTCCGTCTTACACAAGGACACGTCCTCCACAAAGATAATTCTACACGAGATAAACTTGGGCTCTAATACTAAGAAATACTTAGTTGGATGAGCCCCTTGAAAACGCCTTTGATGAAGAAGCTTCGACTTGCACGAACAATTCCTTCTTCGGCTCCCTCGATCAACAACCTTGCCTCGAATGTGATTTTGTAGTGCCAAGGTGAGGGATAATAGGTTAGGTGAACCTTCTATAGGATAGGCTTTTATTGGAGACGGAAGGTTTCACCTAGGGTTGCATTAATGATTTTAATGACTAAGGAAGTGCTTATTTTGGATTAGGTCAAGGGCCATTAATGAAGTCTTGAGTTCATATTTCAATCCAAGCTTTGAATGCTCATTAATGTTTACCAACAATAAGGATTGAACAATTAACTCAAGGGATAGAGCTTTGGGAAGAATGGTTTTTGGCTATAGGAACTCACACTCTTAAAGCTCAACAATATTGTCCATAAATGCCTCAAAGCCCTCACAAATGCCTTTATAGATGTGTTTATAACGGGCAAAAAAATGGTAAGTTTGGGTGCCTAGACAACACTTTCAGGTGGCCAAACATAAGACAAAATATGCAATAAAACAATAGTTCTAGAGGTGGTCGGGCACCCGATGGAGTCATGGTCGGGCGCCCAAAATTCAATCCAAAATAAGATTCTAGACTCTAGACAGATTTTGAGGCAGTCAGGAGCCGGGAATTCAGTCCAGAAATTAAATTTTGTTATTAGACAAATTCATTCATGGTCGGGCACCTAATTAACCCAGGTCGTGCACCCGAAATTCAATTGATCAAAACATTTAGTTGCTGGACCATTTTGGTTGATAGTCGGGTGCTCGAAATTCACTTGAATTTCAGGAAAGCTCACTGAAAAGAATGTCGAATGGTCAGGCGCCTAGAATTCAATTGATCAAAACATTTAGTTGCTGGACCATTTTGGTTGATAGTCAGGTGCCCGAAATTCACTTGAATTTTAGGAGAGCTCACTGGAAAGAATGTCGAATGGTCAGGTGCCCAGAATGGTCAGATTCGGGTGCCTAAAATTCATTCCATGACTTTGCTGGACATACAGTCCCTACGGTCGGGCGCCCGAAGCAGTCTGGTAGGGCACCCGATCCTCTCTTTATAGAAAATTTCTTAAGATGAGTTATTTTTTTTTCTGATTTTTCCTACGGAGGATTTCTTGTCCAGGCAAGCCAGAGTCCAGCTCTAGTGGACTCTCCTCTAAGGTATGATGGTAAAAGAAATACCTATTAAGCTTGGGCCACCTAGAGGCTAAGGTAAGAAGGCTACATGGTCTTGGATGGTTATAGGAAGGGTTTCACCATGGCACTAGTGTTTTACCTTTTCTTCATGGTTGCGGTTGACGAGATCTTCAAGGTTTCATTCTTCAGCTCCAATGAGACTCATGGACACGAAAACCTAAAGGTCACGCAATTTGACAAAAACTTGCACTCACAAATATGTGCACTAACAATCTCCCCCTTTGTCAATTACGTGACAAAACCCATACAAGCCTATGTCCTGGTAAAAAATCAAAGACAACCTAACATCCATACAAAATTTACATGCCTCAACCCTTTTACAAGATATATAATGAAAATCACAAAATGGACATGTACAGACGCAACCATGTATAGACTTGGCTTCAAAATACTTCCCCCCGAATTGTTGCTCACCAAATACTTGAAAAAAATATAGGTCGGTTCTTTGGTGGGATATATATTCTCCCCCCCTTTTTGTCAGAAATTGACAAAGGTTAGCTTAGAGAAAAATATGCTTGAAAGATCAAGACTAGCTAACAAGAACAAGATATCCTGTAAGCACAGAAACTATGACACATAATGACAAGGGAAAAAGAGAGACAACAGTTAATGCCTGAGGGAAATGAAGCAATTAAATAAAAAAAATATAGGATATATACAATATAGCGCAAGAACTAGGCCAAGATGATATACAAGATGAAACAATACGCATAAAGGGCTCAAGGCCCAAACAACCAACCTCCCCTGTTGCATGTATATCAGACCAAGAAATCTCAAAGATAGATCAAGTATAAACAAGACATATGATGACACATATTCAATCATGCGCATGTGACTAAGGGCTTCATCCAGCCTCCCTTAATCATAAACCCACAAGCTCACATTCGTGTGATATAACCAAGAAGTACAAATGAACATCCCCGTGAAGTCAATGTCATTTAAGCACAACTTACATACTTCAATCCATTAGCTAGAAAACATGCAAAGGATATAGCAGTAAGTGATGACATATAGCTAGCTAAATCATATGATGTCCAAAATGGAGCATTTTGCTCAATTGTCAATCAACCATATCAACATATACCTACGAAGATCATAATCCCAAAATGGGGCAACCAACCCACCAACCAAGCATCTAAAGTATCTGAAATACAGTCATCCATACAATCCAACTGACCAAACATATATGCTACTATTAATATCCCTATCACACCAGTCAAATCATTACACAGTCATAAAAAAGAAGTATTGACTGAGATGATCAGGACTCTTTGCCTTTTACCACGACCGGGTCGGTCTGGCCGCCTCACGCTGGGCTTAGGGCTAAGTGTTATCATGACTGCAAGTGAAAATGGCTAAAATCATTTGACCAGTGTCTTGAAGCGATCAGACCATCCTCTCCACTCGGCTGAGGCGCTCTTTGACTTCTTGCAACTCCTCTGCTGAGACATTGTTGCAACGAGTTGAGCCTTGAAGTGATGTCCCTGCACTTGATGTCCCACCATGTGCAGCAGCTGGTCCTGATTGAGTGTTGACAACAACATCCTCTCCTTCGGCCGTGATTATTGCATGATCCCCAGGCCAACGAGGATTAGAATCAGGAGGATTCAACATTTACTTGTAGTCGTCTTGTTAACCATAGGAAAGGTAAGGGGATGCTCTACCTATTAGTGCACATATTTGTGAGTGCAAGTTTTTGTCAAATTGTGTGACCTTCGGGTTGTTGTGTCCATGAGTCTCATTGGAGCTGAAGAATGAAGTCTTGAAGATCTCATCAACCGCAACCCTGAAAGAAAAGGTAAATCACTAGTACCATGGTGAAACCCATCCTATAACCATCAAAGACCATGTACCCTTCTTGCCTTAGCCTCTAGGTGGTCTAAGCTTAATAGGTATTTCCCTTAGCCTCATACCTTAGAGGAGAGTCCATTAGATCAGCTGGACTCTGGCTTGCCTAGAAAACAAATCCTCCGCAGGAAAAATCAGAAAAATATCTCATCTGAGAAATTTTCTGCAAAGAGGGGATCGAGCTCCTGACCAGACTGCTTCGGGCGCCTGAACATAGGGACTTAATGTCCAGCAAGTCCTGGAATGAATTTTGAGTGCCCGACCCTAGCTAGTCCGGGCGCCCGACCATCATGGCAAAATGTCCAGTGAGCTTTCCCGAAATTCAAGTGAATTTCGGGCACCTGACCTTAGATTTTCAGGCGCCTGACCATCGAGCAAAATGGTCCAGCAACTAAATATTTTGATCACTTGAATTTTGGGCGCCCGTCCATGCTTGAATTTGTCCAGCAACAAAATTTTATTTCTGGACTGAAATTCAGGCGCCTGACCCATGTTCATCGGGCGCCCGACTGCCTAAAAAATCTATCCAGAGTCTAATTGCTCATTCTGGATTGAATTTCAGGCGCCCAACCCTGACTCCATCGGGTGTCCGACTAACTCTGGATCTGTTCTTTTATTGCATATTTTGTTTTCTGTTTTGGCGCCCGAAGGTGTTGTCCGGGCACTCGAACTAGCCATTTTTGTTCGTTATAAACACATCTATAAAGGCATTTGTGAGGGCTTTGAGTCATTTATGGAGAATAATGTTGAGCTTTGAGAGTGTGAGTTCCTATAGCAAAAACCCTTCTTCCCAAAGCTCTATCTCTTAAGTTCGTTGATCAATCCTTGTTATTGGTAGGCATTAATGAGCATTCAAAGCTCAGATTGAAACATGAACTCAAGACTTCATTAATGACCCTTGATCTAATCCAAAATAGACATATCCTTAGTCATTAAATCCATTAATGCAACCCTAGGTGAAACCTTCCGTCTCCAACAAAAGCCTTATCCTATAGAAGGTTCACCCAACCTATTATCCCTCACCTTGGCACTACAAAACCACATTCAAAGTAAGGTTGTTGATCGAGGGAGCCGAAGAAGGAACTGTTCGTGCAAGTCGAAGCTTCTTCAACAAATGTGTTTTCAAGGGGCTCATCCAGCTAAGTATTTCTTAGTATTAGAGACCAAAGTTTATCTCTTGTGTAGAGTTGTTCTTGTGGAGAACATTGTCTTTGTGTAGGACAGAGTTAGAGTTTGTGATTTAAACTTGGGAAGTCCTTGCGTAGGCCTCCGACACGGGAGAATACATGTGTTTTCTTTGTGTAGGATTAGTGGAGTCCTTGTGTAGGAGTAGGCCTTGTGTAGGTTGTAAAGGTTTATGGTGAACCTTATTTAAAACCATTGTGATAGTGAAATCCGGCTACTAAAGGGGTGAGTGGATCACCTAGGAGTGGAGTAGACTCATCGTCGAACCACTATACATCTTGTGTAATGTGTTGAATGCTTGTGTTGTTCATTATTTCTACTTATTACTGAAGTTCATGATGAATGACACTCTACATGTTTGATGAAATGCATGCATGATATTCTTTATTACAGTTTTAGTTGATTGTGCTAGAACCTACATGAATATCAACTGTTCGATCAAATGCTCTCATTATACCTCCCTAGAGACTTTACATAATTCATAATCATCATCATAATCATAGATTAGTCACCATATTAGGAGAATGTTTTGCAATCTATGAGCTTGGATCATATGCCTTGCATGTGCACAATTGGTAAATCATATTGTAAAGGCAATTTAGTTCTTATTTGGCAAAGAAAGTTATAAAGTACTATTCACCCCCCTCTAGGACATAAGCATACCTTCAAGCTTATCTCAATAGCGGTGCAAACTGCAATTTCAATTGGTATTAGAGCAAGGTTCCTCCTTAAAGGTCTAACAACTAGGAGTAGATCCGTGAGATAGCTTAAAAATATGTTTATGGAAGACTCCACCTCCATCACCAAACCTCCGTATTTCAACGGATCGAACTATGCATATTGGAAAGCTCAGATGCAAATCTTTTTGATGTCCATCGATGACTTGTGTAGAGTATGGTTGAAAGAGGATGGACCGCACCTACTGAAACGGTAAACATGGCTGATGGAACTGAGGTACTTCATCCTAAGGATATAACTATGTGAACTAAACATAATAGGACATAATGTGCGTATAATGCTAAAGGACTAACTACAATTTTATACTCGATTTCTAAAGATGAATTTAGTCACATCCTAACTTTTCAAATAAGTAAAGAAGTATGGGATATTCTAGAGGTAATCAATGAAGGAACAAGCATAGTTAAACAATCTAAACTCCAGCTCCTTACTACGCAGTTTAAGAATATAAGAATGGAGGAGCATGAAACCTACATGAAATTTTACACACGTTTAAACAATATCACCAATGACATATGTGGATTAAGAGAGAGGATTCTGGATAGCAAAGTTTGTAGGAAAATCTTAAGATCTCTATCGGAATGCTTCGATTCGAAAGTCATCGCTCTAGAAGAATGTAGGGACCTAGACACTATGAAAGTAGAAGAATTGCTAGGATCACTTTAGACTCATGAGTTACATTTCAAACCTCCCATAAAATCCAAAAATGCGGTCCTAAAAACCTCTCACAAAGAACATAATTCTAATGATAATGATGATGAGGAAATGAACATGGATGAGATGGCTCTTATGGCTAAGAAATTTTTAAAATTCTTTAAAAACAAGAGCCACGACAAGGAATGAAGGTCTTTTGATTCCAAGAACCAAACAGCTAAATCCTTCAGAAGATCAAAAGAACCAAAATGCTATAATTGTAAGAAATACAGTCACATTGCCCCCAACTTCTCAGAAAATGATAAAAAGAAACATAAAGGAAGAAAGGCCATGACTGCCACTTGGGATGATACTAGTTCGAAATTAGATTTATATGAATCTCGTAATGATGAGGACCAAAGATCAGTGAAAATTTTTATGGTCACCACCACCACAACTCTCCCTGAAAATGAGAAAGCAGGAGACAATGCTGACCATACGTTCTCTAGTGATGATGAGGGTGAGAATGAAGACCTTTAGGAAGTATATAACAAACTATATATTGAAAGTATAAGCACGACAAAGAAGTTGGGTAAATGAAGGCCAAAAATGGTGAATTAACTAAGAGTCTTGATGAATTGAAAGTTGAACATTCTAAGCTAGATAAAGACTAGAATACCCTTGAGCAAAATAAGAACAACATTGAAGAAAAGCTAAAAGGGGCCCTAGATAAGAATGGGCAACAACATGAATTTTACTTGGCCTAGAAGTCAAGCTACTCATTTCATCAGCTGGGTAACATGTTTACAATAAATAATGATTTACGCTATTTCTCTTTTTCTTCTCTTGATGTCCATTCTTTTTGTAAAGTGGCTTAACTAGTGAGTGGGCAGGCGTGTTCATGATTTAGTGTAACATTATGAATGGCCAAAACTATTATTATTATTCGAGAAAGGTAGGAACACATAACTTGTAATTTTATTGATTAGAATAAAATTTGCATCTACTAAGGGGAGAATGTATTGACTAGAATGTATTGTTTTGATGATATTAGGTGTAAGAAATTCAAAATGCAACAAATGTTGGATGTGTGACTTAGTTTTGAGTTGATGTATTGAATTAGTTTCTACTGTTTTAGTGATATCAGGTGTTAAAACTAGAAAATACGCAAGGCAGTTTTCTTGTGTTTCCTTATTTTGGGAAATTTTTTAGTATAAAGACATTCATAGACAATCATAAGCATTCACAAAGTATACATAAGAAGAGATATCGCAAGGTAAATTTTATTCCAGAGATTCTGAGATCTTTTACATTCCACGCTGAGATACTAGAATGGGCCTTATTACATTAATACTTTCAAATTAAAAATAAAAATAAATCAATTCTCAAAAATCTTCTAGAGTATTCCCTCATCTAGAACCGCTTCTTCGAAGTCTTCTAAATCATCACTTGTCACTACGGTTAATCGCATAACATTGCGTTAGCTATAAAAGCCGTGAGTAATCTCGTACATTTTAACACAGGTAATTCAATATAGAAAATCGCGTAACCATTAGAATACATACCATTGCAAATCCGATGATAATTTCGTCAAACCAAAATCTTAAACATGCACGTGATGCATGATATGCAAGTGTATCTCAATAATCTCAGTACGGTTGTCAGTTGAACATCCAGTTGGTTAACACTATCATCCTGGAACATCGGTCCCTAGCAGCATAGCTAACTCGGATCAACAACTGTCCCACACCTCCGCCTGGCCTACGTAACTGGTCTGTTATACACACTTAGGTGCTCACCAAACCGGCCTCGATCAACAGAGCCTCCACCTGGCCTGCGTAGCTGGTTTGTTACACACACTTGAGTGCTCACCCAACCGGCCTTGATCAATGGAGCAACGGTCTATTGCAACACTCACGTGCGCTCAACCCAATTCAACTCAAGTAATCAACCACATACTAGAGTCCTCAATCTCATGGAATGCATGGTTTATGTCACTCCCTTTTTAAAATAATTCAAAAAATTCATACTCTTCCAACTTTTTTCGAAAAAACTCAACTCACACGTGTACAACATAATTTAACTGAAAATATCCACATAAAATATTGAATTTTATATGAATCATAATCACTAAAAGAAGAAAATTCAAACCCAAGATACAACATCCAATTTCCCAACCAAACGACGTAAGTAATTAAATTATATTAATTTAAAACTACTAATAACAATTTCAAAAGTAAATAAAAAATAAATTTAAAGTTAACAGGTGTAAAACGATACGAGGTAAAACTCGCCTATTCCTTTTCTTTTTCTTTTTCTTTCTTCTTTCCTTCTACTTTCTTTCTTTCCTTCTTCTTCTTCTTCTTCTTCTTTCTTTCTTTCCTTCTTCTTTTTCTTTCTTTTCCTTCTTTCTCTTTCTTCTTCTTCTTCTCCTTACTCTCTGGAATGTCACCCCAGCAACAGGAGCAGCAACAGCAACAGGAAATCTCCCCCCTATGTTAACTCTCTCTCTTCTCTCTTTCTCTCTCTCTAACGGCTCTCTCTCTCTCTATGTTTTTTTGGGGAGGGAAGAGATGCCTAGGGGGGCTTTATATCAGATGGATACGCCAGAGGTGGAGTTTTGTGGAGGAAGAACCGAACCGACGTGCTTGAGTTTGGGTGGGAGAAGGAAACTTCCTTCCGGAATCGCTTGGACGGTAAGAGCCATTGGAAACCTAGGTGGAGTCCACACGAACGCTCGTAAGAAGTCTGGCCCATCCATGCAAAGCAACGGACCGGATCTTGGGATCTTTTGATTCGGACGGTAATTTGGAAAAGACCGGATTGACGACCGATGTGAAAAAGATTCAAGAGGACTACATGCGTAGGATAGGCGAATTGAATGGACGTCTTGGATTTTAAATGTGGGGCCCACAGAAGGACGACATGGATGGTTCGGACAGACAGTGCTGCACGCTGTTGCAGTGGCGGGTGAAGAAGATGGTTCGTCTTCGTAAAACGCGGTCAACGCGCGTTTGACTGGTCGCGGTTTGTGCACGTAGTGCACATGGGTCTCACCGTGATGTATGTAAGAAATCTACTCTGACCATCAGGTGGGCCACAGAGGTTTAGGGCATGACACCAAAAATGAGGCAGATCCGAGGTTAGATGGCCCACTTATGGCTCGATTTCTGATTAGGGGATTTGTAGGATGATCGGAGGGCTAAAATTTGATGTGTACGGTTAAAATATGCCCCTAAACTATTATATAAAGTTTTACAAAAAACTGATCATCAGAAACTGGCATACTTAAAATCGTCAGTTTAACTTAAGTTTAACTAATGGGATTTTCGTAATTATTGTAAATTTGTGAGTTTTGTGAAATCCGACACTTCTATACTATTTTAGGATTTATTTTGAGCAACTTTAATAAATGGATCCTATACTAATTCCCTACGGATTATTTATTATTAATTTATCAATATAATAAATCACGTAATTTACTAAATAATTAATTAAATTATTATTTTAATTATTTCGAAAACCTGGGTCATTACATTCGTTTACGTCAGATTTTATAACAGGGTCCTCCTAATGTTCATCTTCCTTCCAGGCAGTTTCCTCCTTCAACCGGAAAAGGCACAAAGGAAAACTACGGGTGGCCAGCGTCCAGCCGTTGGCCCTCCGATGCTTAAGTTAGATGGGACGTACTTATGAAAGAAACGAAAGGTTTTGGAGTTCAGAGATTGTGTATTGTGTACCTTTCTTATCGATGAAGTCGTTCCTTTATATAGATCCAAGTGACCTAATTTGTTACGCTAGCAGTCAAGATTATCCCTGATTTTTGGGGATAAGAGGTTTATCCACTCGATCTCGAGATAATAGAATGGTTCAATCCATTTAGTTCTCTATTAAATCACGTTCCCTGACGAGGATCCCCTGAGCTTCGGAACCACGAATCAAGATAAGTCCAACATTGGTCTATACGGGTTTCTGGCACTAAAAAGGGCGGAGGACGTTCGGACTCGAAGATTATCTCCTCGCAGATTTGAGATGCAAACTCTTTCGACGACCACAATTGAGATGCTTGTATACCCAGGTGGTATTCCGTACTTTACTAATATTCGAGCCTCGACCACAAGGGCTCGGTGACTTGGTGGTTGTGCATTGTACTTGCCCAATATGCGAGCCTCGACCAAGTGGGCTCGCGAGTCGAATACTGTCAAGAGGGTGCTCGCACATCTCGAGTCCTCGCGAGATTCTCTGACCATCGTAATTTGGCTGTAACAGATGCCCCCAAGTCCTTGCCGCCGAGAAGTTTAAGGGAAGGACTTACTTACTGGCCTGCATATCTGCCTACCACCTTTATCGGAGATGAAGCCGTACATGATGGGCTGGCATTAATGAGCGCCAGCCTTCCGCAGCTTTTCGGCAGAGATGAAATGAAGAGACGCTCGCCACGTGTCTGTGGAATTAATAGCCATGCCTGTTCGACTGCTGTGCCAAACGGGGGATAGCCACATGTCGCCAAATCCTGCGGAATGATTGCTTATAAATATACGGAGTTCGCCAAATCTTCGGATTTTCACAGAAGTTTTTGAAACTTTTCCTCTTCCCTCAATCTCTCCTGGTGTGTCCTTCTTCCTCCGGAGTCATTCTCTTTCTCCGGTGTCATTCTCTGGTATAACTCCGCTTCTTCCTTTTTCTTCTCTTTTTATCTTAAAAATTTCCATGGCTGGAGATTCCGATGAGGAGACCGTCCCCCTAGGGGATGCCACCCCGGAATCCTCTTCCTCCAACAATGCGAGGGTTCCGGCGGGTAGGTACTCAGCGTCAGGGTATCCATCCATCCTGTCGGAGGAACGACTGAATGAGTTACGGGAGAGATACCAAGTCCCTGACTCGGTCGTTCTCCGGTTACCAGGAGAGGGAGAAACCCCGGATTCCCCTCCCCCAGGATGCGTTGCCATCTATGAGTACTTATTTATTCTTGGGGTGCGCCTTCCTCTCCACCCCTTCATTCGTGATGTACTCCGGAGTTATAAGATTGCCCCTGGGCAACTTATCGTAAATGGATGGAGGGTGGTCCGGAGCTCCTTCGCTCTCTGGGCGCAAGCTGGTAATGGGGAGCTAACCACCGAAGAGTTTCTCCATATGTTCCGACTCAAGAAGGCACCCTCCAACGAAGGCTGGTATTACCTATGTTACTGGCACCGGGATAACTTTGTCCTGGGGAAACCCTCTTCAAATTATCCCGAATGGAGGAAACGCTGGTTCTATGCTTCCGGGAGCTGGGAGTCTGAGTCAAGATCCACTTCTGGGGGCCTTGGTGTGAACCGCTTTTTCTATGAAGGTGGGCACAGTTTCACACTCTACAGGCTTCGCGAGCCAGTTTAGGGTTTTTTTTGCGTTTCTAACCTCTGCTCGTATTTGCAGGTATCCCGACTTTGGGGAAGCTGAACTTGAAGGGAGGAATTCTTGAAACGATCGTGAAAGTGTACAAGTTGCCTGCTCGAGACAGGCATATCGAGGCTTGTCTGTCAGCCTCTCGACTCGCAGCGGCAGGACTAATATCTCGCGAGGAGGTCGCGATGACGAATGCTGGAGAGAAGAGAGGGTTGCTGCCTCGCCTCAAGGGCACGAACTCGAAGAGGCAGAAGAAGGTATCTGCCGGTCCTTCTCATCCGTCAAATCGGACGGGTGTTGCCCAAACTCCCCCTCTTGAGGCCGCTGTGGCCATGCCAGCGGCACCTGCACCTGTGGCTCCTTCACTGGTGGTTCCTCCTGTTAATGCAAAGATTTGTCAATTACCATGGTTAGTGTGTCGTCGAGTCTCCTTGTGGCTGAAGACAGTCTCCGTGCGGCTGAAGACAGAAGCTACTCAAAGAAGATTGCTCATCCAGTCAGCTTCAAGCCTCTCCATCCAAACCTTTGATCTCAAAACCTTCTATAGATGGCCCAAATCCTTCCTAGGTACATCCTTAGCACCATCTATAGTCCACCTTCCATTAAGATCAGCTATGGAAGGGTTCATTTTAGCAGAAGTTGCTTAAAAGATGAAAATCAGTATGTCTGCTCTCTCCGATAGGTGTCCGATCAATCGGAGACGAGTCCGATAGGTGTCCGATCAATCGGACGATATGTCCGATCAATCGGAGAATTGTCCAGCAACATTGAAAACTTCTCTGGACACTTTTCCGATCAATCGGAGGTCTGTCCGATCAATCGGACAGGGTCTTCCGATCAATCGGATGGTATGTCTGATCAATCGGAAAATTGTCCAGCAAACATTGAAAATCTCTCTGGACACTTTTCCGATCACTAGGAGGTCTGTCCGATCCATCGGACAGGGTGCTCCGATCCATCGGACATACATCCGATCCATCGGAGGAAAATCCAGAAACATTGCATAAACTCTTTGGAAGGAATTCCGATCAATCGGACTATCTGTCCGATCAATCGGACAGGGTCTTCCGATCAATCGGAACTAAGTCCGATCAATCGGAGAACCTGTTTTTCAGCAAAATTCAAATCTATCTAAAACTTATGTCCGATGGATCGGATCCTATCGACCTGACCGTTTTTTGACCATTGAATGTCATCTCTATATATGGAACTCGGTTGGATCTTGTGAAAGACACCTTAAGCATCATTTAGGGTTTGTGTGTGCCTTCTCCTTGAGATCTCCTTCTCTCATACCCTAAGATTTGTTGAGTTCATACTTCAATCCATGTTGATCTGACCAACATTGATGAAGCATTCAAAGCTTGGATTGAATCATGAACTCAACCCCTCTTTAATGGCATCTTGACCTACCTCTTATAGATATACTCCTGTCATCAATGCCATCAATGGTGGTTTAGGTAGAAGCTTTCCTCATATAAAAGCCATATCCCCATATAGCCTCAACCTAACCCTAATTCCTCACCTTGGAATCTACAATGAGTCATCCGGAGCAAGGTTGCTGATCGAGGGAGCTGAAGAAGGTATCTTCCATGCAAGCCGAAGCTTCTTCAACAAAGGCATCATCAAGGGACTCAATCAGCTAAGTATATTTAGTCTTTCGAGTCCAAGAAACCTCCTCAAGTTGAGATTTGGGTTTCAGAGTTTGAAGACCCAAACTCGTAAGAGTCCTTGCGTAGGACAAGTCCTTGAGTAGGACAAGCCCTTGTGTAGGACAAAGTGGTCATGGATTAGTCCTATGGAAGGATGAATCCATGTGTTGAGTCTTAAGTCCTTTTGTAGGCTGTTAAGGTTTATGGTTAACCTCATTTAAAACCATAGTGATAGTGAAATCCGGCCACTCAAGGAGTGAGTGGATCAGCCGGGAGTGGAGTAGGTACATAACCGAACCACTATAAAAATCTCTTGTTGTGTGATGAATGGATGAACTGGTTTACTTCTTTCACATGTACTTTTATTGATTTATATTCTGCATATCTTGTGTTTGAAGATAGTTCTCTAAGAATACTTTGCATGATTACAAGTGTGTAATTGGAAAATTTAAAAAGTGTCCTATTCACCCCCCCTCTAGGACAAGGTAACTTGTTTCTTGCTTCTACAAAAGCGGTAATCAAACTTATACCGCATTTTCAATTGGTATCAGAGCCAGGTTCCTCCTTAAAGGCATAACAGCCCGGAGTGTGATCCGTCTCTAGAAGCTTGAAATCATGTCAAAAGGGGATTCTAGTATGGTTTCCAAACCTCCATATTTTGATGGATCAAACTATGCATATTGGAAAGCAAGAATGAGAGTCTTCTTGCAATCATTGGATCATGCAACATGGAGATCTGTGGAAATCAAATATGAAATACCCATCTTGAGCACAGTCACAGATGGGGTCACCACTACCACAGTCAAACCTGATGATTTATGGACTGATCTTGAACAACTGAGATACATTAGCAATGCCAAGGCACTCAATGCTATCTTTTGTGCCGTTTCAGCAGATGAGTTTAAAAGAATTTGTAATTGCACAACTGCTAAGGAAGCATGGGACATCTTTGAAACCACTCATGAAGGAACTAGTACAGTCAAGAGGTCAAAACTTCAGCTCTTGACTACTCAATTTGAGAATATGAAAATGGAGGAACATGAGAACTTCATGGACTTTTACACCCGGCTGAGCGATGTCACCAATGCTATGTGGGGATTGGGGGAGAGGATATCGGATCCGCGCATTTGTAGGAAAATTCTAAGATCCTTACCCGAACGATTCTCCTCCAAGGTCATAACTATTGAGGAATGTAGAGATATTGATACTATGAAAATAGAAGACTTATTAGGATCTCTACAGACCCATGAACTTCATTTTAAGAAATCCCCAAAAAGTAGAAACACAGTGCTGAAAACCTCACACACTACACAAGAATTTGTAGTTGATAGTGATGAAGAAATGGATATGAATGAAATGGCTCTTATGGCCAAGAAGTTTAGAAAATTCTTCAAAAACAAAGGAAAGAGGGTTGACAAAAATAGCAAATCTTTTGACAAAAAGCGCTATACAGGAAAATCTTACAACAAGCCAAAAGATCCTAAGTGCTACAACTGTGGACGCTATGGTCATATTGCCTCTGACTGCCAAGCTCCTACCAAAGAAAAATTTAAAAAGAAAGCAATGGCAGCCACATGGGACAACCTCGAGAGTACAGATTCAGAAACAGAAGAATATCAAAGTGATGAGAGAGGATCAGTTAAAATTCTGATGGCCTCTATCTCGGAGATTGTCCCAGACATACAAGGCGAAAGAGACAAGGATGATCATGAGCTATTAGAAAACAATGTGACATCCTCCGATGGTGATGAGGATGATAATGAAGGTTTGCAAGTTGCCTATGATGAGCTATTTCGTCAAAGCATCCTTCTTACCAAGAAGTTGAGCCAAGCTAATATTGATAACAATAAATTGGCTGATGAAATGCAAGAAGTGAAGGGAGAAAACAACAGATTTTACTATCAGATCTGTGAATTGGAAAGGAAAAACAAAGCAGCTCAAGACAAAATTAATACCCTAGAAGTGAGCTGAAAAAGGCAAAATCTACAAATCAATGTCTAATCTTGCAGCTTAATCAAGAAAGTCAACTCAATGAAAGATTTGCCCAGAGTAGAGAAAAACTAGATGATATCCTTAAATCAGGTAAGCCTTGTAGGAATACAAGAGGGCTAGGCTATGGTGAGCAAACTAAGGTTAGTAACCCAGAACCTAAAAAGATTAGGAATGCATCAGGAAGCACTAAGAGAAATTCACCTATATGCCATGCATGCGGAGATGTTGGACATTTGAAGTTTGAATGCTTGATCTTTAAGAATCCGGTTCGGAACTTGAAAGGTAAATTTGTACCTACCGAAAAAAGGATGAATCAGATGTGGAGTCCTCCTAAACAAACACCAAACATGAGGAAAAATTATCCCACTCCACTGAAGAAAGACAAAAGAATGGAAGAGCTCCTTGAAATGGTAAAACAGTTGAACAAAAGAACTATGGAGCTGATGAAAGAGAAATCAAGTGAAGAGAAAACCTCAACACCTTATGCTCAAACGATGACATCCCTAGAATCAACCAAGAAGCCTAGTTCTCCAAAAAGGGTAGTCTCTAAATGGGTAGTAAAGAACAAATGCTTAGTTATCCATACAGCCCTTAGAGCCAGAAGAAACACTAGGTGGTACCTTGATAGTGGTTGCTCCCGACACATGACAGGTGACGGGACTCAGTTTTGTGATTATGCTGAATTTGATGGTGGGTCTGTTACCTTTGGAGATGGGAGTGTTGCCAAGATTGTTGGAAAGGGAACCATCACCGGGCCAGGATTGCCCAAAATTGAGGATGTACTATGTGTTGACGGTTTGAAACATAATCTCTTAAGCATCTCTCAAATATGTGATGAACAGCATTCCGTAAAATTCTCCAAAGAAATGTGCGAAATTATGGACCAAACTGGAAAATTAATACTAAAAGGGTTTCGCATTGGAGATAACTGCTATGTTATTGAAAACAAGGGTGATGAGGGACCATCTGCCGTATGCCACATGGCTATTAATGATGAGACTGAGTTATGGCATCAACGGCTTGGTCATGTCCATTACAGGAACCTTGATAGGTTGAGTAGAAAGAAATTAGTAAAAGGATTACCAAAGATTGGGAAGAAACCAAAAGAAGTATGTGCAGAATGCTTGAAAGGTAAACAAATTAAAGTTGCACATAAGATGACATCCATCATTGCTACATCAAAACCCCTTGATCTACTCCATATGGATCTCGTAGGTCCCACAAGAGTAATGAGTCAAGGTGGTAAGAGGTACTTCTTTGTTATTGTTGACAACTATTCCCGATATACTTGGGTTGTATTTTTGAAAGAAAAGTTTGATACATTTGAGGAATTTGAGAAACTCATGAAACGACTCCACAATGAGAAAGAATGTACAGTGAAACGTATTAGGAGTGATCATGGGGGGGAATTTGAGGACAGGCGCTTTGAACTATTCTGTGAAAATTTAGGCATCAAACATGAATTCTCAGCCCCAAAAACTCCACAACAAAATGGAGTAGCAGAGAGGAAAAACAGAGTTCTACTTGACATGGCCACAGTTATGATGAACAGCAAAAATATAGCTAAAAATCTGTGGGCCGAAGCAGTGAATACAGCTTGTCACATCATTAATCGAGTTTATTTGAGAGCCGGCCTAGATAAGACCCCATATGAGCTATGGAATGGAAAAGTTCCAAACATTAAGTATTTTAGGGTCTTTGGTAGCAAATGCCACATCCTTCGAGATAGAGAAAATCTAGGAAAATTTGACTCTAAGAGCGATGAGGGAATATTTCTAGGATATGCTTCTGATAGTCGGGCCTATAGAGTGTACAACACAAGCACTAAAACAACTCAAGAATCCATAAATGTTGTCATTGATGACCAATCCAAAGAAGATACAAGACTTGATGATGATGAAGTGGGAGAACCGTGCCACATAGGTAAACCTGTTGAAAAATCTCCCACTCCCAATGCCTCAATAGCTTCTGGAAATGCTCCACATATCAAGGATCATCCCCTCAATCAAATCATTGGAGATCCGGATGTTGGAGTCAAGACGAGAAGACAACTTGAGGCCATCAACAGTCATGTGTGCTTCACTTCAAAAATTGAACCAAAAAATATAAATGGGCTCTCAATGATGAGTTTTGGATACTTGCAATGCAAGAGGAACTTCAACAGTTTACCAGAAATGAGGTTTGGTTTCTAGTTGAAAGACCATATGAGAAGAATGTCATTGGAACTAAATGGATCTTCAAAAACAAAACAGATGAATCTGGCAATGTGATTCGAAACAAAGCACGTCTTGTAGCTCAAGGGTACTCTCAAATCGAGGGAATTGATTTTGATGAAACCTTTGCCCCGGTTGCTAGACTCGAATCCATTCGAATTCTCATGTCCATAGCATGTGCTCTCAAATTAAAATTATTTCAAATGGACATGAAGAGTGCCTTTCTAAATGGTATACTTGATGAGGAGGTTTATGTTGAACAACCAAAAGGGTTTGTGGACCCTAGTTATCCTCAAAGAGTCTATTGATTGAAAAAGGCTCTCTATGGGTTAAAACAAGCCCCCCGAGCATGGTATGAACGTCTTACTCAATTTCTAATTGCTCACAAGTTTGTTAGGGGGAGTGTTGATAAAACCCTATTTGTTAAGAGGACGGCTGATTCCTTTCTCATTGCTCAGATTTATGTGGATGATATTGTATTTGGGTCAAACTGTGAAGAATTTTCTAGCTTATTTGCTGAACTAATGAAATCTGAATTTGAGATGAGTTTGGTAGGCGAACTAAACTTCTTCCTAGGATTGCAAGTTAAACAACTGAAAAATGGAATCTTTATCAACCAAACTAAGTATGCAAAAGATTTAGTCAAGAGATTTGGGCTAGACTCGGGTCGATCACACACCACGCCTATGGCCACTACCATTAGACTTTCCAAAGACTTATTAGGCAAAAGTGTTGATCAACATTTATATAGAAGTATGATTGGGAGTCTTCTCTACCTCACAGCAAGTAGACCCGATATTGCCTTTAGTGTAGGGGCATGTGTTAGATTTCAAGCCGATCCTAGAGAATCACACCTCATTGCAGTAAAAAGAGTGATCAGATATGTGGCCTGCACAACTGAATACGGCTTGTGGTACCCCTTTGACACCTCAACCATCATTGCGGGGTACTCCGATGCCGATTGGGCCGGAAATATGGATGATAGAAAGTCCACAAGCGGTGGCTGTTTTTACGTCGGAAACTGCTTAGTTGCTTGGCATAGCAAAAAGCAAAAATCCATCTCATTGTCCACTGCTGAAGCTGAATATATTGCTGCCGGTAGTTGCTGTGCTCAACTACTTTGGATGAAGTAGATGTTGAAGGATTATGGTCTTAATCAGGACGAAATGACGCTTTTTTGTGACAACACAAGCGCCATTAATATTTCAAAAAATCCTGTTCAACATTCTCAAACCAAGCATATCGACATCCGGCACCATTTTATAAGAGAACTAGTTGAAGAAAAACTAATCAATCTTGAATACATCCAAACCGAGCGGCAATTGGCCGACATCCTTACGAAGCCGTTAGATTCCACAAGGTTTGAACACCTTCGGAAGTCTATCGGGGTATGCTCACTCTAGCATATTGGAAAATCATGTGCATATAGGTATATCTGAGGAATTAGCCTCATATAATTGAGTGATCATTGATATTCTCAAGCTTACACTCTTACAAAATAGGCTAGGGAATCATTTGCAGGAGGGAGGAAGGGTTTAACTGTTTAAATGTCACTGGAGACATTTCCGATTGATCGGACACTTCTCCGATCAATCGAAAATATCAGGGGTCCGATAGTTATATACGCGAGCTCTGTTCATTTCTGCCCTATATTTCTGTTTTCTCTCAGACTCTTCTGGTAGGGCATCCTTGTGCGATCGGACTGTAGCTCGGAAGGCTTTCCATTGGTCCTCATTTGCAGCAAAAATGGCTCCTCGTGTCTCCTAGGTAAGGTCTAAAAAGCTGTCAGTTCGGTTTCTTCTTTCCCTTTCCTCTATTAGCTTATCATTTGTAGGGATTTGAAGTTCTTCCTGGTATATCACTTCCTTCCTGTCCATCTTGGTGTCTGCATTGTTCAAATCATTCCTCCAATCTTGAAAAACCATGCCTAAAGATCCTAAAGGCAAGTCCAAGATGGCTGCGGGGCCATCCACCACCGCCAGGTCTAAGAAGCTCCAAACTTCTCGACCTTCTCAGGGTTCTCCACCTCCTGCTGCTCCTCCTACCCAACCTGAGAGTCCAACTTCAATCTCCCGATTCCAATCCCGCACCATTATATATGAGCGGGAGGTCGCCTTGTCATGTGTGGAGCCCTTTGGCATTCCAGCCCTTCTCGCACAGATCGGCTGGGATGGTGTGCTACGATTTGGAGGCGTAGCACATCCTGAGGTTGTGTATGTATTTTTATCCAAAATCATCAACCCCATTGGAAACCCTCCATCGTGTGAGGTCATTGTCGGAGGACGGGTAGTCAAGATCACAGCCCAAACCATCGCCGACCTGATTGGGATTCCCATGTCCACAACCCCACAACCTAATGACAATCTTCTTGATTCTACTCTTCGGGCTGATTGGACTCGATACTTGTGTCGGGGTCCCAATCCCGAGTGGATAGACGGTAGTGCACTTCGGGCGTCTGAAATGTCCAATAGATTTCGAGTGCTCCACCAAATTTTCAGCACAAATGTCTACCCACGCAGTACCAACAAATCTGACCTCACAGCAAATATGGTCAATCTGCTCTATCACGTTGGTCATGGGACGCGTTTGTGTCTTCCATCCATCATTTTGCATCATATTCTGGACGCTTTGCCACACAACCGCAACACCATTCCTTTTGGTTGGATCATTACCAGATTGGGGCACGATTGCGGGTTCACAAATATTGTGGTCCATCCTATTCCTCGTCGTACCTTCAAGGACCTCAATATCAAGAAGATGGCTCTACCAAAAGAGGATAACGTGGAAGACCGGGACTTCTCTCATACTCCCACACAGGTGTCGTCTGGCACCCATAGCGGGTCTTCAGCTCCATCCCCGACGCCGGCCCCAGCTCGTCGATCGGTCAAGCGGCGACTTCAGTCCGACGCCTCTTCCGCACCTCCTCCTCCCAACTCAGAGCAGATCATTGCTCAATTAGATCGTGTGGAGGGCGCTCTAGCTCAGCACGGTGAGCGGTTGTCGCGTCTTGAGAGCCTGATGCAGACCATTCATGATGCTGTTCAGCGCCTCACATCAGCTCTCTCATGTCGACGTGATGACGTCTCTGGCCCTGCTCCATAGCTGCCTATATTTTTAGACAGGGTCCGTAGTATATGTGTAGTCGCGGATATCTTTTTGGGGCGACTTTATTAGTTGGATTGTTTGATACGTCTTTCCTTTAACACATTTTGTTTTGGATAGTCTGATGATCATTCTTTTTGGATATTTTGATGATCATATGTTGGATTTGGATAGTCTGATGATCATTCTTTTGTTATGATATTTTGCTATGATCTTATGTTGGATTTGGATGATCATTCTCTGTGGATATCTTGTGTATCTTTTCTCATTTATCTGACTCCTTTACGTATATACATATACTTGTGCGTACTTGTTTTATCCTTATTGGGCTTCTTGCCCCATTTTGGGTTGTATATATGGTATGTTGGTCATGATATACATTTCAGAAGGGGAGGTTGGCTGCTTGGGCTATATGCCCACTGTGCTTACTGTCATATACTTGTATATCCTTGCATGACCATGTGTATTTTGGCTTCCTCTCTCTGCTCGTTAATGTCTATTTTCCTTCTTTAGTCTATGACATATGCGCTGCATTCTCATTTCACTAACCTTTGTCAATCACTGACAAAAAGGGGGAGAAGTTATCCCACCAAAAGGTCCAGGTTATTTTTTTGTTGATCTTTTGTGTGCAGGGACTAAGGGGGAGTTCAAGTGAAGCCTAATCTATACATTGAGTCTGTACATTTTGTATGTAATGAGTCATGTCTATGTGTAAAGCTTTTATTTTCCTCGACATGATCAATGTATGTATTTTGGTTTTGGTGTCTAGGAAAAAGTCTATGGTATGGACCAAGACTTTCATAGGTTTGGTTTTGTCTGGTAATTAACAAAGGGGGAGATTGTTAATGTAAAGATTTGTCAATTACCATGGTTAGTGTGTCGTCGAGTCTCCTTGTGGCTGAAGACAGTCTCCGTGCGGCTGAAGACAGAAGCTACTCAAAGAAGATTACTCATCCAGTCAGCTTCAAGCCTCTCCATCCAAACCTTTGATCCCAAAACCTTCTATAGATGGCCCAAATCCTTCCTAGGTACATCCTTAGCACCATCTATAGTCCACCTTCCATTAAGATCAGCTATGGAAGGGTTCATTTTAGCAGAAGTTGCTTAAAAGTTGAAAATCAGTATGTCTGCTCTCTCCGATAGGTGTCCGATCAATCAGAGACGAGTCCGATAGGTGTCCGATCAATCGGACGATATGTCCGATCAATCGGAGAATTGTCCAGCAACATTGAAAACTTCTCTGGACACTTTTCCGATCAATCGGAGGCCTGTCCGATCAATCGGACAGGGTCTTCCGATCAATCGGACGGTATGTCTGATCAATCGAAAAATTGTCCAGCAAACATTGAAAATCTCTCTGGACACTTTTTCGATCACTCGGAGGTCTGTCCGATCCATCGGACAGGGTGCTCCGATCCATCGGACATACATCCGATCCATCGGAGGAAAATCCAGAAACATTGCATAAACTCTCTGGAAGGAATTCCGATCAATCGGACTATCTATCAGATCAATCGGACAGGGTCTTCCGATCAATCGGAACTAAGTCCGATCAATCGGAGAACCTATTTTTCAGCAAAATTCAAATCTAGCTAAAACTTATGTCCGATCGATCGGATCCTATCGAGCTGACCGTTTTCTGACCGTTGAATGTCATCTCTATATATGGAACTCGGTTGGATCTTGTGAAAGACACCTTGAGCATCATTTAGGGTTTGTGTGTGCCTTCTCCTTGAGATCCCCTTCTCTCATACCCTAAGATTTGTTGAGTTCATACTTCAATCCATGTTGATTTGACCAACATTGATGAAGCATTCAAAGCTTGGATTGAATCATGAACTCAACCCCTCTTTAATGGCATCTTGACCTACCTCTCATAGATATACTCCTGTCATCAATGCCATTAATGGTGGTTTAGGTAGAAGCTTTCCTCATATAAAAGTCATATCCCCATATAGCCTCAACCTAACCCTAATCCCTCACCTTGGAATCTACAATGAGTCATCCGGAGCAAGGTTGCTGATCGAGGGAGCTGAAGAAGGTATCTTCCATGCAAGCCGAAGCTTCTTCAACAAAGGCATCATCAAGGGACTCAATCAGCTAAGTATATTTAGTCTTTCGAGTCCAAGAAACCTCCTCAAGTTGAGATTTGGGTTTCAGAGTTTGAAGACCCAAACTCGTAAGAGTCCTTGCGTAGGACAAGTCCTTGAGTAGGACAATCCCTTGTGTAGGACAAAGAGGTCATGGATTAGTCCTATGGAAGGATGAATCCATGTGTTGAGTCTTAAGTCCTTTTGTAGGCTGTTAAGGTTTATGGTTAACCTCATTTAAAACCATAGTGATAGTGAAATCCGGCCACTCAAGGAGTGAGTGGATCAGCCGGGAGTGGAGTAGGTATATAACCGAACCACTATAAAAATCTCTTGTTGTGTGATGAATGGATGAACTAGTTTACTTCTTTCACATGTGCTTTTATTGATTTATATTCTGCTTATCTTGTGTTTGAAGATAGGTCTCTAAGAATACTTTGCATGATTACAAGTGTGTAATTGGGAAATTTAAAAAGTGTCCTATTCACCCCCCCTCTAGGACAAGGTAACTTGTTTCTTGCTTCTACAAAAGCGGTAATCAAACTTATACCGCATTTTCACCTCCCGAACCACCAGTTATTAATATTATTGATAACTCCCTGAGGGACGATGGGGCGGGGTTAGGCTGCCCCCAGTTGAAGAATCTCGCGAGCCTGAAGGTGCTCGTGAGTTGGCTCCTGCTCGCGAGTTGTGCCTGCTCGCGAGCAGGCTACTGCTCAAGCTGCGAGCCCAGCTGGACTGGTCGTAGCCCGGCCCGCTGGTAGTGGAGCATTCACTGTCCCCCGTCATCTCCACCCAATTTGCAAGTTTCTGTTCAACAACATCTCCCCCCAGACCTTTGGCACCCTTCCCGAGCCAAGTCCTGAAAACCTCTTCCTCAAGGTAGGAGTAAGGATGGTACAGGTAACATGTTTTTTAATTTGACCCTGATGTTTTGCTCCCTTTGTTTGCTCTCGAGTATTTATCTCATAACCTTTCTTCTGTTCTGTAGGGCTTGGACCTCATTCTACGAACGAGGCGTGACATCCTCGCCACGCGTCGTGTGATAGATGAGGCTGACGGGAAGAGAGTTGCTCTGGAGAAGGCGGTCCACGGAAGGGACCAAGTCATCAAGTCTCGCGAGACCTTGATCGTGAAGATGACTGAGGAGAAAAAGATCCTCATTGAGAAGATCCAAGTCCTGACTGATAAATATCAGGCTTTAGACTCTAACTTCACCAAGCTCACGGAGTTGAAGGAGAAGGCAGAGAGAGAAAGAGAGATCTTCCGCCAAGACAAGATCTCGTTGGAGAAGCGGCTCGCAGAGACCAAGTCGCAGCTCAAGGAAGTTAACGACAATTTGCATAAAGAGCGCTCCACTCTCGCGTAGCTCAAGGACAACTCGATCCACTGGGACGAGGAGAGAGTAGCCCTTGTCAAGATGCTCTCTGAGGAAGGACCTCGAGCCATCACGGAGTTCTGAACTTCGCAGCTATACGACGATGAGAGATATGAGTCGTACGATGCTGGTCGCAACTTCGCACTATGAGTAGTGCAGCGGATGTGCCCATCTTTCGATATGGGCGAATTTGAGAAGGTCGCGGCCATCATAGCTGCGGAGGAAAGAGCAGCTACCGAGAATGAAGTGACCGAGGTCACTCAAGTTGGAGGGGTCCCCGAGGTGGGCCCTGAAGTCGAGAGTGTCGCTCCTCCTTCAACCGACGCACGAGAATGATTATCTTTCTTTCCTTTTCTTAACTCCTGTATCAATTTTACTTTGTAAACATTCTGACTTTGTAATCAGTTGAGATGAATGAAAAAACACCTTTTAGATGATGTTGTTGGCGTCTTATTTCCCTTTTCGTTCTTCCTTTCTTGTATATTGAATGCCTTCATACTTAACTCACGTAGTAATGAGTTAGGCTCAATCCGGGGGTCGTGGTGACCGTGTCCGCGTGGAGATAGACTGATCTATCGATTGAGGCTTCGATTCTACCAAGGGTAGAAATTGGCCAAGAGAATGTGGATATTTTCTTCGGGGCTATTCGGGTCCAATTAAATGGAGTAGCGACCAAAAGACTGACTTTAATTCTACCAAGGGTAGACAATTGGCCAAGAGAATGTGTGTATTCTCTTCGGGGCTATTCGGGTCCAATTAAATGGAGTAGCGACCAAAAGACTGACTTCAATTCTTATTCATTCGAATGTCATTCAGAATTACATCGAATTAAGGAAAATACCGTAGCAAATGTTCCACATGCCAAGGGCGGCGTACGGGTCTTCCCTACATATCCTCAAGATAATAAGTACCGGGTCGCACAATTTTGATGACTCGATACGAGCCTTCCCAATTTGGATCCAGCGAACGAGCAGGGGCTCCAAGGTTTTGCCTAAGGACCAAATCGCCGAGCTGGAAAGCTCTAGGCCGAACTTTAGCATTACGATAGCGAGCAATGCGCTGCTGATACGCTGCTGCTCGCAGCTGGGAGGCATCTCTCCTCTCTTCCAAGAGATCGAGATGAAGTCGAAGACCTTCCTGATTACAAGTGGGATCATACTGCTCAATTCGATACGAAGGTACTTGGATTTCAACTGGTACTACTGCGTCGGTACTGAATGCCAAGAAGAAAGGAGTTTCGCCTGTTGATGTGTGAGTCGTAGTCCTATATGCCCATAAGACTTCTGGCAGGAGTTCTGGCCACATGCCTTTACACTCACCGAGCTTGGTCTTTAAATGATGCTTGATGATTTTATTCACTGCTTCAACTTGTCCATTTTCCTGAGGATGATATGGAGAGGTGTTGATATTGCATATCTTTCATTTTTCGCAAAATTCATCGTAAGCGGCGTTGTCGAATTACTTTCCATTGTCGGTGATTATAGTGTGGGGGAGCCCATAACGGCATACGATATTTCTCCATACGAACTTAGTGGTCTGTTTCTCAGTAATTCTGGCTAATGGCTCTACCTCGGCCCATTTGGTGAATTAATCGACCGCCACGATTGCGAACCTGTTTTGTCCTTTCCTGATAGGCAAGGGCCCGATGATATCGACTCCCCATTAGGCGAAGGGCCAAGGGCTATCCATTGGCGTCATTTGCTCGGACGATACATGAGGTATGGGAGAATATCGCTGGCACTTGTCACAATGTTTAGATAATTCAACTGCATCTGCCTTCATAGTGGGCCAATAGTATCCTTGCCTCATCGCCTTATATGCTAGAGATCGTCCCCTTGGGTGGTTACCACATGCCCCCTGGTGTATTTCATCTAGAACACGACGTGCTTCTTCTGGGTGAAGACACCTTAAATAGGGCAAAGAGAAACTCTTACGTAATAACGTTCCATTTTGTAAAGTATACCTGGCAGCTCGATGACGAATTTGTCGTGCGAATTTCTTGTTGTCTAGAAGATCTCCATCCCTGAGATAGAGGACAATGGGGTCCATCCAACATGGAGAGGGATGGACTGCGAGCACTTGCCCAGGAGTTGCTTGGTCAATACTCGGGGTCCGAAGGTGCTCGATGGGAATTGAATGTGATAACTCAGATTCTGGTGCAGAGGTGAGTTTTGCAAAAGAATCTGCGAGTTTGTTCTTCTCGCGAGGGATGTAGATTATTTCATAATTCTTCAGTTTTGCAAGCAGGATGAGCACTCGAGATTTGTATAAGGCCATCCTTTCCTCTTTTGCTTCAAATTCACCGAGTACCTGATTGACTATGAGCTGAGAGTCACTATGAATGAGTAGATTCTGAATTGAGAGGACGTTTGCTAGTTCGAGGCCAACGATCAGAGCCTCATATTTTGCTTCATTATTTGAGATGTGAGAATCAAACCGTAAAGCGTATTGGAAACACGACCCGTCTGGAGCAACTAGAATTAGGCCCGCTCTGCTACCGGTGGCCCATGAGGAGCTGTCCACGAAGAGTGACCAGGATGATTGGTCGCTGGTCGCGGGATTATCATTGGGAGAGGAGTATATGAATTCGATGATGAAGTCAGCCACGGCCTGGCCCTTGATCGCGGTCTTGGGGCAGAATGAAATATTGTGCTCACTGATCTCGACGGCCCATTTAGTTAATCATCCTAAAACCTTGGGTTTTTGAAGGACCTACCGTAATGGATGATTTGTTGGCACTAATATAGCGTGGGCTTGGAAGTATGGTCGCAGTTTTTGGGCAGCCGTGACTAAAGCAAGGGCCAACTTCTCCAATTAAAATATCGAGTTTCGGCATCCACCATTGCTCGACTAATATAATAAACGAGCCTTTGTATCCCAGAATCTTCTCTTATTAAAGCGGCACTAACGGCCGTAGAAGACACAGATAAATAAAGAAGAAGTTGCTCGTGCGCCACAGGTTTAGATAAAACGGGGGGTGCACTCATATATTGCTTCAATTGTTGGAATGCCTCTTCGCATTGCGATGTCCACTCCCAATCAGATTTTGTGGTGGCTCGGAGGAGTTTAAAGAAGGGTAAACATTTATCGGAGGCCCGCGAAATGAACTTATTCAACGATGCTATACGACCAGCCAGGCGTTGGACATCCTTGAGGGTGGTCGGAGATTTCATCTCGACTAATGCCTTTATTTTTTCAGGATTTGCCTCGATTCCTCATTGGCCGACCATAAATCTGAGAAATTTACCAGCAGAGACTCCGAACGCACATTTCTCGGGATTTAGTTTCATCTGAAACTTCCTCATCAAGTCGAAGGCTTCTCGAAGATCTGCAAGGTGGTCGTCTTTTACGACACTTTTCACGAGCATGTCGTCAACGTAAACCTCCATATTCCTACCGATTTGTGTGGAGAATATTTTATTGATGAGGCGCTGATAGGTGGCCCCTGCATTTTTAAGACCAAAAGGCACTACTTGGTAGCAATACAGACCTCGGTCAGTGATGAAGGCAGTGTGCTGGCTATCAGGTGGATGCATCATAATCTGGTTATAACCGGAATAGGCATCCATAAAACTGAGCAAGGCATGCCCTGCCATTGAATCAACCAGCTGGTCGATTCGTGGGGTCGGGAAGCTATCTTTGGGGCATGCTTTGTTCAAATCCGAATAGTCAATACACATTCTCCACTTGCCATTTTCTTTTCGAACGAGAACCACGTTCGCGACCCACTCTGGATAGTCAACTTCTTTTATAAAATTAACTGTGAGCAGCTTCTCGACTTCAGCCTTGATTACCATTTGCCTTTCTGCAGTGAAAGCACGTCGACGCTGATGAACAGGTTTATACTTCGGATCAACGTTCAGACGGTGTGCTATGACACTGGGGTCGATGCCCGGCATGTCTCTATGAGACCAGGCAAACACATGTTGGTATTCGATGAGCAAACGGACCAGATTTTCCCAAAAGACGCTGCTTAAAGAGGATCCCACATAGACAACTTTGGACGAGTCATCTTCTATTAAGTGGATTGCTACTGTTTCTTCTCCGGGAGTTCCAAATTGGAGAGCATTCTCTCTTGGGTCCAACGAGGTAGCCATCAGACGACTTGATCCACCTTGTGCCACCATCATAACTGGAGTCGTCTGAGCCTTCTTTCGGTCTTGGACGGCTATCTCATAACACGATCGGGCTTCCTTTTGATTTCCTCGTACGACCTCGACACCATTTGTGGTAGGGAATTTGATGCATAAATACAAAGGATGTAAGGCTGCCCCTACTTTATTAAGCGATGGTCGACCCAAAATGGCGTTGTATGCCGACCTTCGATCTACACGAGGAAATTAACGAAGACAGTCGTTTTCGCTGGACTTTCTCCAAAGGTGACTGGGAGGTCAATGCTTCCCTCCGGCGTTACCACCTCACCCCCGAATCCGACAAGAGGTGTAGAGACCGGTTTGAGAAGGCTTCTGGCGAGTGCCATTTTGATGAAAGCCTCCAGGTAGAGAATGTCAGCAGAGCTACCTGTATCCACCATAATACGATGAGTCAGATAATTTGATACCTTTAGCGCGACCACGATGGAGTCCTCGTGAGGGAAGTGAATCCCCTTTGCATCCTCGAGGGAGAAGGAGATTGGAGGATGACCGATTTCTGACGTGTTGGGCATTTGTTCCAACCAGTAGATATGCTGAGGCTTCTTAAACGCCTTATGAGTGTATGCTTTTTTTGAAGCTTGAGAATCGCCCCCGCAAGATGGCCCTCGGGCGATGGTCTGGATCTCTCCGATAGGTTCAACGTCTTCTTGTGAAGTATGATGTGAAATTGCGGTTTTACCGCTTGTAGAGATACTCGGAGATATGTCTATGGACCTAGAGGGGGGGTGAATAGGACCTTTTTAAAATTCTTTTCGCCTACTTATGCAATTCAACAAGTTTAAGCTAGGTAAGCAAGAACACCTTGGCTTCCAAGCCTTGGTGGGTCCAATCAAATAGACTAGCAAGGGTTAAGCAATAATCAAACCTAGTCTAAGCATGCATAGGTAAGAAAATGATACAACTAATAAAGCTTCTTTCCTATGTAACTTGTGTAGACTTATGAGATTGGATCAATGAGCTCAAGTCTACACAAGTAGTGAAGGTACATCTTGTGCAAGGATGCCTAAAAAGTGCCTAGCATGCATTCATATCAATCATTCATAATTAAGCAATTAAACTAACAATGCAAAGATATCAATGTGCTCAATAACAATCACAAACACAAGGATGTATAGTGGTTCGACTACGTGTCTACTCCACTCCCGGTTCAAGTACTCAACCCCTTTGAGCACACCGGCATTCACTATCGGAGGTTTTAAATGAGGTTCACCTCTCAACCTTTACACACGGAGGTTTTATCGGTTCACCTCTCAACCGTCACCGGAGTTTTGAACCAAGGGCTAACTCTCAACCCAATCGCACGTTCACTCCCGTGTCGGAGGCTCCCCCTTGGAGACTTAGTTTAGGCCCGGCTGACGGGCCAAGGAATGACTAACGTCCCTAGGTCGAGTTCGAAAACAAACTCTAAAGTGGACTCTCAAATAAGACAACTTACTTGTCGGATGAGCCCCTTGTTTAGCGCCGGATTGGGTTGCTTGATCTCCGCTCTCCCGTGCTTCAATCAGCTTCCCTTTGCTCCCTCGATCGTGCCGCCGTTGCGTCGCCAATGCCTCAGCCACATTCGATCAAACACCTTGCATGCGATGCCTTGAAATGCCCAAGGTGCTAGGAGGATGGGTGAATCTCATACATGGGATGTGTAGGTTGTTCCAACTAGGAGATTCACCTAGAGAGTCTTCTAGAGGTCTTGGACAAAGGATATACCTATGTGGAATAGTGTCACACCTCTAGATTTGAGAGAGGAATCAAGTCATTTCTTGATAGCATTTGAATGCCCATACTTGTGTTTGATACACAAGGGATATGACTTGAAAACCTCCTCTTTGAGGCCCCAAATGATGTACAAGATAAGTGTGGAATGGGCTCTCAAAAACTTCTCTCGCTTTGCCCAAGAATGGAGCACCATATATATAGAAAAGAGGGCTCCAACGGCTCTAAAACGGGCAGAAAACGGTCATAAACGACCTGACCCGACCGGTCATGACCGGTCGGACACCCCTGCTGAAGGTAGACATCAAATGCACAGGGCCAATACACTGGCCGACCGGTCATGACCGGTCGGCCCCCCTTGCTGGCTGGTTTAGGATAACCAGGCCGACCGGTCATGACCGGTCGGCCACTTCTGCTTGCCTCTATGAATTGTAAAGGCCGACCGGTCATGACCGGTCGGCGTGCCTTTGAAAATGCAGCCAAGCTGCTGGCCGACCGGTCATGACCGGTCGGACCAGCCTGGGTCCCCTTCTCCACAAGCTGAATTCCATTTGTTTCAGCTCGGAGATTAAGGCCAAGGTGGGGATGATCAAATGGGACACCTAGGGCCTATCAATGATGCCTAATGGGTTCTAATTATGGTCAAGGACATCACAGATACAAAGGGGATTGGTTTTGGTGGAGCTTAAGGCATCAAGGCATCTCATATACCTGAATCTTCATTCTTGATGCAGCCGGTCCGTCTTGAGTCTTCGGTCTTCGTCTTCATTGGGCTCAACCGACACAAGACTCACTGCTGTAAGTGATTGACAAACAAGGTGCACTAGTATGCCACGGAAAAGTGCACTAACATGATGGTGATGCGACTTCTTCTGGTGTGGTGGGGCTTCCGCCCTTTTAGGTGATCGACCTTGACAGACAACATAATCTTGAAGATGACCTTTTCGAATGAGAGCCTCAATGTGATCTCGCAGAGATATGCAATCTTGGGTACTGTGCCTATGGTCTTTGTGGAAATAACAAAACTTGCTTTTATCTCTCTTTTCAGGATCAGATTTGATCTTTGTAGGCCATTTCACATATGGTTTATGCTTGATCTCCATTAGCACCTTTTCGGAAGATCGGTTGAGAGGAGTGTAGTTATGATATTTACCAGAATAAGGCTTCTTGGGAGAGCGGTCCCGTCGATCACGCCGATATTTCTTATCCGGGGGCGAGATTTCCTCCGGCTTGCGTTTCTTGCCCTGTATACCATGACGTGTCGAAGCAACTTCTTCTGCATTGATATATTTCTGAGCTTTTGCTTGGAATTCTGTCATGGTTTTAGGAGGGTTCTTATCTAGGGCGAATCTAAATCTCTCGCTTGTAATTCTGGCTATGAGGGCGGTGAGGCCTTTTTCTTCGGTATAGCCTTCAGTTTGGACGGCTTCTATAGTGAACCATACTGTGAATTCTTGTGTCGTCTCCCCATGCTGCTGTTTCAAATTCATTAGGTGAGATGCCGGCTTTTTAGTACGGATGCTTCCCATAATTTGAGAGAGGAATAGCTTCGATAGTTGTGTGAAAGACCCGATGGATCGGGGTTTTAGCCCCCAGAACCATGTACGAGCTGCCTCCTTTAAGGTTAGGGAAAAAGCCCTACGCATGATTTCTGATCCATGTCCCTCCAACTCCATAAGAGACCTATATGTTTCTAGGTGTTCGAGAGGATCGCCAGTACCGGTATACGGGGTGATGACAGGCGTGCGATACTTCCTAGGTAAAGGTGCTCCCATGACCTCGCAGGTGAAAGGAGACTCGGATTGGTGTATCGACGCCACAGCAGCAGATGGTCGATTTGCCTGGTATCATTGTTCCATGTCATCGAAATGATCATGGATTCTCTTGAGGTCTCCTTCCCATGGTAAGGTATAACCTGACGTTTCGACGGTGGACCCCTGAGATTGCTGTTGCCGGGAAGTACTGGAGTGTATGGAATGCGGGGGTAGTACAAGGGCTTGATTGTTGAGTGGTATTTGATTCGATGGAGGATGATTTGGTTGGACTTGTGGTTCGTCCGTGGAATGTCTGGAAGCCACTGGTATAGGTTGCGCCGGCAACCCTTCAGAAGGTTGCCGCTGGGGCTCCAGAAAATGCTAATCAAGCCGCTTAGATAAGGCTTGGAATCCGGCGTTAAGGGTTAGGAGTGTGTTTCCGAGGAGACACATGACATCTTCTTGATTCCCGGAAGCATCAAATTGCGGGTTTTACAACGGCACGTTAGGATCTCCCTGAGGGAGGCCCGTCGAAGTAGTCTAAGGGATAGGCGCTGGTTCGGTAGTGTCAGGCGGAGGTAGCGTCTTCCTTGAAGTGGAAGGATGAGCTGTCTTTTTAGGAGGCATGGTGGGAGGACTTCGATCAGTGGTGAAAGCGGTTAATCTTGATGATCAAATGGTTCCCACAGACGTCGCCAATCTGTTTACGTCGGATTTTATAACAGGGTCCTCCTGATGTTCATCTTCCTTCCAGGTAGTTTCCTCCTTCAACCAAAAAAGGCACAAAGGAAAACTACGGGTGGCCGGCGTCCAGCCATTGGCCCTCCGATGCTTAAGTTAGATGGGACATAGTTACGAAAGAAACAAAGGATTTTGGAGTTAAGAGATTGTGTATTGTGTACCTTTCTGTTGGGGCTCAAATTCGCACCCATTATAAAACAGTATTCGGCGATCCATCTATGATGATTTGGACTGATTTCGAGATCCGAAATATGCAAAAAATGCCAGTACAACCCTAACATGCGTGATCGTGAGTGAAACCTACAAATGTCATTTCGGGGCGGAATCGGACATGCGGATCAATGCCAAATGATCCGAAACGCCCTAAAACCCTTAACCTGCAAGTTTCAAAGTCGCGCGATGCATATCCTTACCTGCGCACACCGAAATGCGTTTTGCCTGTTTGGAGCTGACCTAAAGGGCCCGAAAGCCTATAGGTACCATTTCGGGCTGGAATCAGACATGCGGATGACCAAAAAATGATCTGGAATGCCTAAAAACCTTAAGTAGCAAGTTTGAAGTCCTTGTGATGTATATTTCTATGTGCGCGCTTCCTGGAACAATATTCCTATGCAAAGAGCTGATCGGGAGGGTCCAAATTGGGAAGGAACTACCAAAATTCACAGCAGATGACCATCAGTACCCCACCCCGTTCATTCAGGAGGTCGATCATGGCCTAAAAGTGGCTTGACGTCAGTTACTTTGGTCTCCGAAAAGGTAGCCCCCCTTTGGAGGTCGCCTATCAGAGCCTAAAACTTGAAATATTTCAAGTAATGGAACATGCATTCGTCCACTCTCTCTCCACATGCGGATGCCATGAGGAGACATGCATTTTCCCTCTCACCACATGCGCATGAGAGCTCTCTCTCTCCCTTTTCAATATTCTAAATAAAATAAAAATATAAAAAATCATGAAAATATTCTAAGTGGGGCCACATGCGGCCAACACAGAGGCCACGTGCGCCCATACCAGGGGCACATGTGCCCACACCAAGCCACATGCGCCTGATGCATGGTGACATGCGCATGATCCCCATCACATGCGCATGAATCCTCTCTCCAAATGCATGCGCATGCCCTCCCTTTTGCAGACAACATGCGCCAGGTACCCGATACCCGATTAACATACTATAAATACCCCACTCACTTCTAAATGAGGGAGAGAGGCTTCATTTTCTGGAAAGGATGATTAGAACAAGGTAAAAAAAATCCTTGCCAGAATCCTCCATCGGCTATAGACATGCGCCCATACCCTCGTCGGATGCCATCGCCGGAAAGGGATTTCTCCCACCGGAAGGAGAAGATTCAAATTTCTCGAAAGTCGCATGACATGCGCCCATACTTTGGAGGGGAAATGTGCAAATATGCACCTAAGGGGTATAATGACATGCGCCCATGCAGGCGCCCGGGAGAGGCACATGCGCTCACCTCCCATCATCCTCTCTCTCCTTCCTTTTCTTCTCATCACTTAGCCAATATTGCAAATCTCAGAAACTCTTCCGAAAGAGCCGAAACGGCCGAAATTGAGAGGAATTGGGCGGAATTTGACCGAACCCGAGAGAGAGACTTCTCTCCACCATAACATGATATATCATAATCATGCACTGGAATGAGGTTATCCAAACCCAGAAGCCCTGAATACCCTAATTAAGCGGTCAGCAGACCCACTAGTTAGTCATTTTCAGCCTTGGGAAGTGCCCTGTCGGCTCAGAAATCGACTTACGCTAAATAAATCGAAATGCGATCGCACTGCAACCCTCGTGGATATAATCCACCCCTGTTCAAAGATGATCATTGATGGTATCTATCAAATGCCCCGATCAGACCGCAAATAGGTCCACTACTTAGTCATTTTCAGCCCTGGGAAGTGCCCTGACGGCCCGAAAATCTACTAATGCCAAATGAAATCAATCGCGATCTCAAAGATGCAAGGGCAAAATATCGATAACACAAAGATATATACGAAGCAGATTGATCAAATTAAATACATAATTTGTCCGATACACTGAACATCTAGCATAAATGCAATCTTCTCTTGAGCATGCATAAAGCATAGTTACTTTGTACTGTACTCATTTGCATCCATTGCAAGAATTTATTTCATCTCGGAAGTAGTGACGAAACTAAATCGAAGGGGACTATGTTTATCATCAAAAACCATAATGAAAGAGTTCTAAACGTCTGAAATACTTCATTGTTAAGACCAATTGATGTGCGTCCTGTCCAAGGCGGGATCCGTCAGTTGAGTGGCTAAGGGAATGAGTGCCGTCCAGCAGGTCACCCATCCCAGCGGAGACGGTCACTAGCCTTGGTTGTAGTAAGTGGACACCGTGGAGTGTATTTCTGAAAGTCATATGGTCCATAGAGACGTGTCATGACACTGAGATATACGACTCGGTCGAAACCTTATTTGCACAAAGACCCCATGGAGTGCCCTCCAGTAAGTCACTCGTCCCAGCGAAAACGGTCACTGGCCCTGGTTGCAGTAAGTGGACACCGTGGAGTGTATTTCTGAAAGTCATATCGTCCATACAGACGTGTCATGACACTGAGATATACGACTCGGTCGAAACCCTGTTTGCACAAAGACCCCATGGAGTGCCCTCCAGCAAGTCACCCGTCCCAGAGGAGACAATCACTGGCCCTGGTTGCAGTAAGTGGACACCGTGGAGTGTATTTCTGAAAGTCATATCGTCCATAGAGACGCGTCATGACACTGAGATATACGACTCGGTCGAAACCTTGTTTGCACAAAGACCCCATGGAGTGCCCTCCAGTAAGTCACCCGTCCGAGCGGAGACGGTCACTGGCCCTGGTTGCAGTAAGTGGACACCGTGGAGTGTATTTCTGAAAGTCATATCGTCCATAGAGACGCGTCATGACACTGAGATATACGACTCGGTCGAAACCCTGTTTGCACAAAGACCCCATGGAGTGCCCTCCAGTAAGTCACCGTCCCAGCGAAGACGGTCCCTGGCCCTGGTTGTAGTAAGTGGACGGCGTGGAGTGTATTTCTGAAATTCATATCGTCCATAGAGACGCGTCATGACACTGAGATATACGACTCGGTCGAAACGCTGTCTGCACAAAGACCCCATTGAGTGCCCTCCAGTAAGTCACCCGTCCTAGCGGAGACGGTCACTAGCCCTGGTTGCAGTAAGTGGACACCATGGAGTGTATTTCTGATAGTCATATCGTCCATAGAGACGCATCATGACACTGAGATATATGACTCGGTCGTAACCCTATTTGCACAAAGACCCCTTGGAGTGCCCTCCAGTAAGTCACCCGTCCCAGCGGAGACGGTCACTGGCCCTGGTTACAGTAAGTGGACATCGTGGAGTGTATTTTTGAAAATTATATCGTCCATAAAGACGCGTCATGACACTGAGATATACGACTCGGTTGAAACCTTGTTTGCACAAAGACCCCATGGAGTGCCCTCCAGTAAGTCACTCGTCCTAGCGGAGACGGTCACTGGCCCTGGTTGCAGTAAGTGGACGCCGTGGAGTGTATTTCTGAAATTCATATCGTCCATAGAGATGCGTCATGACACTGAGATATATGACTCGGTCGAAACCCTGTTTGTACAAAGACCTCATGGAGTGCCCTCCAGTAAGTCACCCGTCCGAGCGGAGACGGTCACTGGCCCTGGTTGCAGTAAGTGGACACCGTGGAGTGTATTTCTAAAAGTCATATCATCCATAGAGACGCGTCATGACACTGAGATATACGACTCGGTCGAAACCCTGTTTGCATAATGACCCCATGGAGTGCCCTCCAGTAAGTCACCCGTCCCAGCGGAGACGGTCATTGGCCCTGGTTGCAGTAAGTGGACGCCATGGAGTGTATTTCTGAAAGTCATATCGTCCATAGAGACGCGTCATGACACTGAGATATACGACTCGATCGAAACCCTGTTTGCACTAAGATCCCATGGAGTGCCTTCCAGTAAGTCACCCGTCCCAGCGGAGACGGTCACTGGCCCTGGTTGCACTAAACGAAAATCGTGAAGTGTATCCTTGAAAGTCATATCGTCCATAGAGACGCATCATGACCCTGAGATACACGACTCGGTTAAAATCCTTGTTGCTACTCAAGTAGGAGCGCCCGAAGGAGTATGGGACCGACATCTAACTGGTCTTAACAATGACTTAGTCCTTTAGAAATCCTAGACTTGGTCTCGACGACCATGAACTCGAGACTATAATCCCTGACGATTTAAACTACTTGCTCGATCTATCCGAGCTTCATTCATTTAATATTCCATCTATTGTATAACTGTAATTCATAGTGGAATCTTGTCGCTTTGTGCCGTGGTTTTCTCCCGTAAGGGTTTCCACGTAAAAATCTCTGTGTTGTCTATGTTGTGCTTTATTTATATTTATGCTCTTTTAACACTTTATTTTATTCATTTATGATACATGCATGCATTTACTTTTGCCTTCTAATCAAGAGTGATCATCTGTTGATGTAATTAAGGGTTCGGGACCAGTTCACAGCCTGGAATGTAAAAGATCTCGGAATCTCTGGAATAAAATTCTCCTCGCGGTGCTTTCTCGTGTATACTTTGTGATTGCTTATGATTGTCTATGAATGTCGCTATACTCAGAATTCCCCCAGAATAATGAAACACAGGAAAAAGGACTGCTGACAAGTGTTCGATTTTTCTAGTTCTAACAAACTGGCGACTCTGCTGGGGACTTGAACAATACTAGGATCTCTGGTTATCTCTGAGTAAAGAAACACCTTAAGATAAATCGTTCACAAACACAGATGTATGCGTAAGAAAGTTTTGCTAGGAGAAATGTTCGGCGCCTTTACGGGCACCAAACTGGCGACTCTCATTGGGAACGTTCTTCCCTTCATCTTTAAAGCAAAAGTTTTCTAAAAGAATTTCAAAATCTGGCATGGCATGCATATGATTCATACTTATATGCTTTTGTCAGTCATTGAACCATATCGCGATTGGTAAGGAAGCATCTTCTCTTCTTTCAAAGGTGAGGGGTGTTCTAATGTGCGTATGACTATGCAGAAAGACAGAAAGACAAACCATCAAAACTATACAGATGGCAGCCACTATGGTCTTCCTAGCTTCTGGGGGATTTTACTTCCCTCACTTCGTGACAGCATAAACAGCGATTCCTGAAGCCGGATGGCAAGTTGTGCAGAGACGCCGATCACTGAAGAGGGCTGAAAACAGACAATTGGCTTCAGTCAGAGCAGAAATAGTGATGACACAGAGCAGTGTGAGGAGACAATGGAGCTAGTTCGCAGGAATGAAACCCGCAACGCTATCAGAGCCACCGTGTCACCCAGGCCAGAATTCTCCTTCGCCGCTGCCAATTTCCCAGTAATGATGGGAACAACACTACCAATCAAGACACCGAATCAATTCACTATTCAGGAATTGACCGAGACTGCAATGAAGGCATACTCTATCGAAACCAATATGACTGGGGCTATGCCACAACGAGTGCAGGTCGCAGTGGTGCAAGTCGTAGAAGGGGAGGCGAGCGGGCAAGATGCAGAGCTGCCTCCAATCCAAGAGCAAATAGATGAAATCATTCAGGTCCAAGAAGACACAGCCAGAGAGATTAGGGAAATAAAAGAAGCATTAGTGGCTCTAGTCGCCTAAGGGGCAGTCAGAAGCCCAACCGTTCCCTTTGGACAACCACTGGGAGAGTCACAGGATACAACAGGAGAACCAGTAGCCGTAGAACCACAAATTCGCCCAAGGAATGTTGCATTCAAGCGTGCACCGCCGCAACCATCTCATGCCACGAAAGAAGAGTTGTCTCAGACAGTCGCGAACCTGATGCGTCAGGAAAGAGAAAAGGAGAAGAGAGGAAAATATGTATATCGGATACCGTATCCATTCGAAGTTAACGAAATCCCATTCCCTGACAACTTTAGACATCCCGACTTCCCACAATTCGGCGGCAAAGGGTCACTAGAGGAACATATGACCCAATTCATGACGGTGCTAGGGAATTTGTCCGTAGTACCTCAATATTGCCTTCGATTGTTTGGGTCGACACTGACTGGAAAGGCATTTCAATGGTATATGTCATTACCTGCAGGGTCTATCAAGACCTGGGATCAGATGCAAGATTTGTTCATTTCTAAATTTTTCTCCATTGAGCGAGAAGTCTCGCTGAAGGATTTAGCCTTAGTCCATGAGAGGCAAGGAGAGTCAGTCGAGGCATTTATTGACAGATGGGGAGCCATAGTGGCGCAATGCCGAGATTGCCTCGCGAGCCTGAGCAAGTCAAGATGTGTACGCAAGCCATGGACCCAATAATCTCATTCGGTTTATCCGGACACAATTTCTCAACGTTCAAGGACCTAGCGACAAAGGCCCATATGGTAGAGGAAGCCACGCTAAGAACGTAGTTCAAAGCGGAGAGACCGAAGCGTGAGATCGGGAAGACGGTCACATCAAGCTACGTCGACAAAAGCAAAGCCTTGAAAGATCGAAAACGGCCACATCCAGAACACGAGATTAAAGGCAAGCCAGCAGAAACTCAGTTCAGAGCCGAAGGGCCACGAAAACCGAAAAAGATGACGATTGTTAGACGGGGCAGGGTAGAAGGACATTACTTGTTTGACCCGGAAGACCTTATCCCAATAATGGAACTCCTAGTCGAAGAAGGGGAACTACAATTGCCAGAACTGATTCGACTAGAGGAAGCAGGACAAACGGATACCCCCAATTATTGTAAGTATCATCGAAGCCTGGGACATGAGACGGGAGAATGCCTCATCTTGAAAGGGAAAGTGCAGAGACTGATCAACCAGGGTATCATTAAGCTAACGACAAAAGAAATCAGTCGGGTTACGTCAGCTGTAGTGACAATAACACCTACGATACCACCAGTTCATGATGAAAGACTGGTACAAACAACAATGGTACAGGCTGTCGAAGAAAGGGAATCGGCAGGACACGACGTCGAATTGTTGGCGATCCGAGAGCAAGTCAGCAAATTGGTCCAAGCCCATAGGGAGCTATCCAAACAGATGGGAAAAGTTCAGGAGGCTTTAGCCATCTTGATCTCACAGAAAGCAACCCCTAGTACCGCTCTGCCTGTCCGACAGTTGGAAGAAGAAGCACCGAGGGAAGCCCGTAATGTTGTTGAAGTAAGACAACAGAGCCACACCGAACAAATAAACGCGCGTATGTCGGGTTCAGAATCCATGATCCCATACGAACTGCTAGGCAATATCTCTTTCACCCTTCGTAACCTGGCTGCAGAAGTTCGCATGATAGAGCAATCCGTTTCGGAAACACGATCTCAAGCAGAAAAGTCAAGACACAAAATGAGAAAGAGGACATGGGTAGACGTAAGAAAGAACCCTAGAAATCGAAAACGACCGAATCCAGGGCATGAGGCAAAGACCAGTGTAATGAGGACACAAGACAAGGACAAAGAACCTCAAAAGTCGCGGCACATGACAATCAGTGAGCGAGATGAAAAGAACGGACCGTATACATTGGACATCAAAGACCTTGTCCCAATTATGGAGCGACTAATCGAAGAAAGAAAATTGCGACTCCCAAAGTTTGTTTGATCAGTAAAAGTAGGACGCATGGATGATCCCAACTATTGTGAATATCACAGATACATAGGCCATAAAACCGAGCAATGCTTCATTCTGAAAGGAAAGATACAAAAGATGATAAACCAAGGTGTCGTCAGTTTGAAAATGAAAGGGTCCGATGGAACCCCGGCCAGTACGGTTCCAATAGATATCACTTAGGAAGAACTTCGCTCGAAGAACTCCATTTCCTAAACTTCAATAATCGTGAACATTTACAAATAGTCCTGGTGGTCTATAAAGTAGATAGGAATATACTTACGTTCACTCATGCATCTACTTCATCTATATGCTGTGCTTTATGCTTGTTTACATGTTCACTCACATCATACTATTGTGCATATGAATATAAAATGTTCGTAGAGCTCTTCTTAATGACAGGTACCATGGTCGGAGAATATCAAAGAATCGACTCCACAAATCATCAACCGACTTATTATATCTTCATCAGACTAGTCGAATAAGGAGAGAATGTCTTATAGAAAGTCTACGCGAATCACAACATCCCCATATTATGGTATCTTCGTCACAGGTTCTCATAATAAGTATCCTGGTATATATTATGGTATCTTCATCACAGGTTCTCATATTAAGTATCCTAGTATTCTGGCATTCCTCTGCTTAATAGGAGAATACTTCAGAATTGATGGATTCCATATATATGTATATGTGGTTCTATATGAAGACAGCCGGGATACTCTATTATTATCAATCTCTTATACTTATGCACAATGTTTTATATGAAGATGATCGGAACATCGCTATTTATATCTAGCTTTCGTATTATGTCATGGATCTCCCATCATTATCGCATTATTCTTCTACTGTATATGAAGATAAGTCATGATCGGGAATCTCCTGCATACATATGTATACATACGGCCTTATATAAAGACGATTAGGGCATTCTATTATGTATCACTTCACCTTGAACATATCGACAACTTCCTCTTATGAAGAACTCTGCGACAAGAATATGCAATTAAAGATTATGATCAGACGGGTATTCGGCACGGATTCCTAAAGCACAAGATTTGTCTCACTAGAATGAAGTGGTCTTACAAAGTGATGAGCCAGAAGCACGGGGCAAGCCCCAATATATGATAAGAAACTTGAGATAATAAGAAGGAGACGACTGGGGGCAAGCCCTAATATATTATCAAAATCTCAAGTCTGCAGAAAGAAATGACTAGGGGTAGCTAGGAAGGATGACATATAAACCTGAAAACATGGAGCTAAAAGAAAGTTTTGGACTTATGACACGAACGTCTCTCGAAAGCAATGACCCAAGGGTACACAGGTTAAGTAAAAAGGGAAGTATTATTCCTATGGGTTCTTCCATTTTTTATGCTTTGATATACTCTGTTTACATTAAGCTCATACATAATACATCATTTTATGCATACTAGTCTCAAACACATAACACCAAGTAGTGGTTTAGCAAAAGAATCATTGTCATTTACTTTAGATCATGAAGCATGCGGTTAACAAGTTCTGATGTCGATTACATCGGATACAAGTGACAGTTAGGTATTCAGGACAGCTGTCTAATACTATTTTTGTCTGACAATGACCGTAAAAAGCAAAAGAACAGAATTACAGCTTCTCCAGACACCCTGTTATGAACTTCATCACATCTTTTCGTGTTGCCTCCATGGTGGCCTTTGCCTCCGTTAGCATCAGCGCAGGATTCGGAATATCACGAAGTTCGATTTCTAAATCTTTCATTTGCTTGCGTGCTGCCTCTTCTTCACTCTCGAGTTGTGCGACCTCGGCACGGTTCTGATTAACGACAAGATCAAGGTGGGCAAGCTCAAGATTTATGGCCGTTTCTTCCGCTTGTAGCCACGCGATCTCATATTTGACATTAGCAAGATGATTAATACACCTGCGACGTTGAGTCTCACTATCTTCTAAGGTTGTTCTAGCATTAACCGTTGAATGTTCTCGCTGCTCTATGACAGGCCGCAAAGAAGACAGCACTCGCCGTTTCTCTTCAGCTGTAGGGTCAGGTTCAACCTATTCAGTCATAATAACCTGCATAACAGAATTCTCGGAAGAAGAAATGCGACAGACTATTTTGGATACATCAGGCCCGATTGCTCCTGCACAAGCTTCCAATGCCTTCACCCCTGCTCCTAGTGTATGCCACTCGCTTGGCTCAGCCAACGCTTTTGAAATGTTGGATAGTAGACCCCTCAGTACGCTCTGTCCAAAGCAGTCTAAATGATCGCAACAAGGAACGTCGAATGCTCCGTGGGCAGCCGCCTCAGAATTGATAGTAACTGCAACGAAAGGAGCAAAGAAAGTATTTTATGAAATGATAAGTATGGAAAAAGAATGCATTAAGGAGCTATGAAAGAATCGTACTGGTAGATGAGTCAACGACAGGTTTCGAGAAATCCGCAGTATATGTCGTTGCATCAGTGAACGACTCAATAGTCTCGGTCAGTAGCATCGAGGTCACATCCAGAAGTTCAGTAGTATCACTATCAGTATCGATCATTTCAGTTACCACCAGCGACTCTGCCATACCCTCAACACTGGAAGCACTAGGGGCTATAGATACAGTCGTGTCATTCCCTGGCATAGTGGACCCTTGCAGATTATCCTCTCTAATCGGCCCAGCCTGCTCTCTCACGCCAGCATGGTCTGATATTTCATTCACCGGCCCAGTCGTTGTTGTGTCATCTTCACTAATTAATCGACTGGCACCCTTATCACCTTCAACCACCAGAAGACGTGTGAACCCGGCTTTTTGAGACCATTTAGCTAAAGGTATTCCGAAAGTATGCCAGCCATCCAACGCGGTATCCTCCTTACGATGGTCAATTGACACACTCAGGGAGATCTTATGCTTAATGCTCGATGATAAATACACTTCAACCTGCTCTCTATAATAACCCAATCCGTCAGTGAAGACCTCTGTCAGCCCTGGAGGAGGAATGTAAAGTGGATCATCAATAGAACTGTTGTTTCGGACCAGAGCATACTGATGCACCCACCATCTTAGCCAACTATAAGGACCACCAGTCTTCCGATAGAGGCCGGGCAGCATGAACCTCGCGCCTGTTCGCGTCATCAAAAGTTGATACCATATCCACTCCCAGTGAGCAGGACCTGTACCGTACGCCCGCTCTACTTTAGTTACATCTGGTAACGTCATCGGAACACCCTGATCGTACCCAAATTGCCTGGAAAACCGACTAGGGTAATAAGGTTCTCGCTAGAACTCTATTCCTTCGCGCAGCGGAAGTGAGGCAGTACGAATAGACACCAGAAATTCCCAGTATGAATAGACACCAGAAATTCCCTATCACTGGCATCCATAGAATGCTCATCGTCAACGACTTCTCGATCTTCTCAGGCGTCAGAAACAGGAAAGTGGTAGAAACAAATCTCCGCCCAACTGCCAATTTTTGAAGCTATCCAATCGGACGACTGTGTTATCATGTTAAGTTTTCTGTAGCGATAAAGAGGTGTGTGATCGGCATGGAGATACTAGAAGAGATCCACTCCATATGTCCATGGGAAATATATGCCCAACCACCCACAAAAGAAATGCCATGGGCAATAAGCCGCATTCATCCCTCGCCAGGGTTGGTCTTTGCGACTCGCAATATTGCCAAAAGCCCTATATAAACTGCATAGCACCGGTGGTACTAGAGAAAATTAGCGACCATTTGCAAGAGCTCCCGCCACGACGAAGCAAGAAACCCTGACGCCATCAGCACTCTTGGAGCTAGGCAACATAACCGCCGACAACCAGTATGCTAAGAATCCTGCCAGTTCATAAGATGGTGTAAGCTCATTCAGATTGCGAAACTTTTGTTCAAAACGTTCCTTCATTAAAGCCTGGTCTTCGGGTAAGATCTCATACTCTTCGTATTCAATGCTGCAAGAAGAAAGAAGTGCCCATGTTAGAAACAAAGAAATTAAAGTATGCAGAGCACAAAGTACAAAAGAAGGCATCGAAAGAATTATTACTTCATCCTCTGGCTGAAGTAGATCAACCAGTTGTCATAATGAATCTTTGTAATATTGTCGAACTGCGACAACTCAGCAAACAGCTTTAGACAAGCCTTTGAATGATAAGCATCTCGAGGACTTTTGAGCCGAGAAGAAGACAACTCTTCATCAGTTGGGATGTATTCCTGGTAATATTCTCCTATCACAGACAACCCAGCCATCATCCGGAGATCCCTTAAGGTTACGCTCATCTCTCCATATGAAAAGTGGAATGAATTGGTAACAGAAGACCAGTAGTTCAAGAAGCTTCGAAGAATTGTTGGATCTCGAGAGAAATGTTCGGAGGTCGCATCGATAGCCTGATACAGGCCGACTTGTTTTAAAATTCTCTCATGACGGATCAAAATCTCTTTTGCCCACGGCTCATAACCAACTCACTCGTTCAAATGACCCCGCGTACGAAAGCTCTTTGTCGCCCACATCGTCGTCTTGTCCATGTGTCGAAACCTTTGCTGCACTGTCTCAAAATAATGGACTGGAGAAGGAGTATGAGGATCATAAGTAGGCGCAAGGAAAACCATTTCTCTCGGGAAACCTACCCGCTGTTCTCTCCTATCGTCGACTAGTATGGTAGTTAACAACTGCTCGGGGGCAGATGTCCACCTCTCGACTCCATAGAACTGAAAAGGGCCTTGAATGTTGGATGGTTCGATGCTCGGGAAGGGCTTGTGCCTCGCAAGAGATTTTTCATGCAAGATGACTCGGTCGGTATAAGGGTTGACGATGGAGAAATCGCATGTCGTAATGATCTTGTTTCTATTCCAGCCGATCTTCATCCGCTCATTCTTCGGATCAACGAGCTGTGGCGATTGCTCCGCCTGGTCAACTTCCTCAGCCGGCTTCTTACCTCGATTTCGTCTCTTCTTCTTCCGATCTTCCTGATCATCCTCGGAATGTCGGCCGTGCATGCTAGAAGACCTGCCTCAACAACATTGGCAGCATCAGTGAACTGACGATACTAGGCAGACCATCCCCCTTCAATCACTTGCGTCGGAGGCTCAGATGTGGTTTTATCCACATAGATACGCAGTAATACTTCATGGGAGAGCTGCTTAATTCGATCAGAGAAATCCTTCACTTCAGATTCAATTGTCTCAACGGATTGCGAATGACACTCTACCGAAGACGGGTTAACAGTATCTCCAGTTACCCTCTTCTTCCCGCGTCGTACAGATGAAGAGCCGAAAACTTGCGATTTGGAAGCTTCACCGGAAGATCCTGCTGCTGTCACCATGATTCACTACAATACGTAAACAAAAGTGCATCAAACAGAAGACTAGCGTATGCAACAGGCAACACAATAAGGTAAGCATCGCATCATTCAATCACGGATTTCACACACAAAATACGTCAGGAAACACATGCATAAAGTCATGACCCACAACAATATGGAAATAGTGGAATTCGAGCGCACATCGGACAAGTAAGCGCGCACATATCATAGCATAGCAAATACAGTAGCAGCCCTACATGTACACCCGGAGTGTGTGTGAATTCGCACTAACCCCAAATGATGCATACGCGCCCGTTCGGAAGTGCACATCATAGAACCGCTTAAAGGAGAAGTTGCGAGCCATAAAAGACCAACATAAGCAACATATTATGAGCCCTGAGCACTAAGTCCCAATCATATTCGAGCATTGAGCGAGACAGCCGCAAACGGCATCGAATTCGGTCGAGAACAGGGCCGGATGCATGAGTTTTCACCAAGGGCGATGGAAAAGGCCAGAATTCAGAAAATTTCAATAAGTAGTGGAGTTACATGCACCCAAGTCAATGCCCCAGGCGCATGTGACCCCACATGTGCCCATTCCATGTAAATGGAGGTATATGTTCGTAACATGTGACCCCACGTGCGCCCATATTCACTTCACCAAAGAGAAGCTCACATGCGCCTGCATTATGAGAGGTTTCCACACATGCATTTGTGTTGTGGGTACATGCGCTTAGCCCCATAACACTCCCACATGCGCCTGGCTCTTAACATATTCTCACATGTGCCTAAGCTATCTCCACATGCGCTTGAAGCGAAAGGCATGCGCCTGAGAGTTAAATCCCATGCTCCCATTATCAGTTGTACGGCACATGCGCACATGGGAGAACCACATGCACTTAATCCCTCATGAGAAGTTCTCTCACCTCTTAAATTTTGGTTTTCTTGATTCGGAAATGCGTAAATGACTCAGTGAGTCCATTATTTATACTTGAGCTTGGAGACCGGTGCACCGCACTAGCCTGACATAAGCATCCATCGCAGCGCACCGGGGGGGGCACTTGTTGGGGCTCAAATTCGTACCCATTATAAAACAGTATTCGGCGATCCATCTATGATGATTTGGACTGATTTCAAGATCTGAAATACTCGAAAAATGTAAGTGCAACTCTAACATGCACGATCGTGACTGAAACCTACAAATGTCATTTCGGGGGGGAATCAGACATGCGGATGCCAAATGATCCGAAACGCCATAAAACCCTTAACCTGCAAGTTTCAAAGTCGCGCGATGCATATCCTTACCTGTGCGCACCGAAATGCGTTTTGCCCGTCTAGAGCTGACCCAAAGGGCCCGAAAGCTTACAGGTACCATTTTGGGCTGCAATCAGACATGCGGATGGCCACCAAATGATCCGGAATGCCCAGAAACCTTAAGTAGCAAGTTTGAAGTCCTTGTGATGTATATTTCTACGTGCGCGCTTCTCGAAACAATATTCATATGCAAAGAGCTGATCGGGAGGGTCCAAATTGGGAAGGAACTACCAAAATTCACAGCAGATGACCATCAGTACCCCACCCCGTTCATTCAGGAGGTCGATCATGGCCTAAAAGCTGCTTGGCATCAGTTACTTCGGTCTCCGAAAAGGTAGCCCCCCTTTGGAGGTCGCCCGTCGGAGCCTAAAACTTGAAATATTCCAAGTAATGGAACATGCATTCGTCCACTCTCTCTCCACATGCGGATGCCATGAGGAGACATTCATTTGCCCTCTCACCACATGCTCATGAGAGCTCTCTCTCTCTCCCTTTTCAATATTCTAAATAAAATAAAAATACAAAAAATCATGAAAATATTATAAGTGGGGCCACATGCGGCCAACACAGAGGCCACATGCGCCCATACCAGGGGCACATGCTCTCACACCAAGCCACATGCGCCTGATGCATGGTGACATGCGCGTGATCCCCATCACATGCGCATGACTCCTCTCTCCAAATGCATGCGCATGCCCTCCCTCTTGCAGATAACATGCGCCAGGTACCCGATACCCAATTAACATACTATAAATACCCCACTACTTCTAAATGAGGGAGAGAGGCTTCATTTTCTGGAAAGGATCATTAGAACAAGGTAAAAAAAATCCTTGCTGGAATCCTCCATGGGCTATAGACATGCGCCCATACCCTCATTGGATGCCATCGCCGGAAAGGGATTTCTCCCACCGGAAGGAGAAGATTCAAATTTCTCGAAAGTCGCATGACATGTGCCCATACTTTGGAGGGGAAATGTGCAAATATGCACCTAAGGGGCATGATGACATGCGCCCATGCAGGTGCCCGGGAGAGGCACATGCGCTCACCTCCCATCCATCCTCTCTCTCCTTCCTTTTCTTCTCATCACATGCGCTTGAGGGAGAGGGCACATGCGCCCACCTCAGCCACATGCGCCCACATCCCATAATAGGTGCACCCAAACGCTGATTGGGAGGTGGGGCCTTCTATGATGTGGCCCGCCTTCGATCTAAATCGGTTTTCGATCAAATCGATCCTCCTGGACACACATCTATGCCCTCTATCCATCCCCGGGACCGGATTCGCCAACGATCGATGTTAAGTGGGCCAAATCAGCAATTTGATAAAAAAGGCCAACACTTAGCCAATATTGCAAATCTCAGAAACTCTTCCGAAAGAGCCGAAACGGCCGAAATTGAGAGGAATCGGGAGGAATTTGACCAAACTCGAGAGAGAGACTTCTCTCCACCATAACATGATATATCATAATCATGTAATGGAATGAGGTTATCTAAACCCAGAAGCCCCGAATACCCTAATTAAGCGGTCAGCAGACCCACTACTTAGTCATTTTCAGCCTTGGGAAGTGCCCTGTCGGCTCAGAAATCGACTTACGCTAAACAAATCGAAATGCGATCGCACTGCAACCCTCGTGGATATAATCCACCCCTGTTCAAAGATGATCATTGATGGTATCTATCGAATGCCCCGATCAGACGGCAAATAGGTCCACTACTTAGTCATTTTCAACCCTGGGAAGTGCCCTGACGGCCCGAAAATCTACTAATGCCAAATGAAATCAATCGCGATCTCAAATATGCGAGGGCAAAATATCGATGAGATAAAGATATATACGAAGCAGATTGATAAAATTAAATGCATAATTTGTCCGATACACTGAACATCTAGCATAAATGCAATCTTCTCTTGAGCATGCATAAAGCATAGTTACTTTGTACTGTACTCATTTGCATCCATTGCATGAATTTATTTCATCTCGGATCGAGTTACGAAACTAAATCGAAGGGGACTATGCTTATCATCAAAAACCATAATGAAAGAGTTCTAAACGTCTGAAATACTTCAACGTTAAGACTAGTTGATGTGCGTCCTGTCCAAGGCGGGATCTGTCCGTTGAGTGGCTAAGGGAATGAGTGCCTTCCAGCAAGTCACCCGTCCCAGCGGAGACGGTCACTGGCCCTGGTTGCAGTAATGGACACCGTGGAGTGTATTTCTAAAAGTCATATCGTCTATAGAGACACGTCATGACACTGAGATATACGACTCGGTCGAAACCCTGTTTGCACAAAGACACCATGGAGTGCCCTCCAGTAAGTCACCCGTCCCAGCAGAGACGGTCACTGGCCCTGGTTGCAGTAAGTGGACGCCATGGAGTGTATTTCTGAAAGTCATATCGTCCATAGAGACGCGTCATGACACTGAGATATACGACTGGGTCGAAACCTTGTTTGCACAAAGACCCCATGGAGTGCCCTCCAGTAAGTCACCCGTCCCATCGGAGACGGTCACTGGCCCTGGTTGCAGTAAGTGGACACCGTGGAGTGTATTTCTAAAAGTCATATCGTCCATAGAGACGCGTCATGACACTGAGATATACGATTCGGTCGAAACCCTGTTTGCACAAAGACCCCATGGAGTGCCCTCCAGTAAGTCACCCATCCCAGCGGAGACGGTCACTAGCCCTAGTTGCAGTAAGTGGACGCCGTGGAGTGTATTTTTGAAAGTCATATCGTCCATAGAGACGCGTCATGACACTGAGATATACGACTCGGTCGAAACCCTGTTTGCACTAAGACCCCATGGAGTGCCTTCTAGTAAGTCACCTGTCCCAACAGAGTCGGTCACTGGCCCTGGTTGCACTAAACGGAAACCGTGAAGTGTATCCCTGAATATCATATCGTCCATAAAGACGCGTCATGACCCTGAGATATACGACTCGGTTAAAATCCTGGTTGCTACTCAACTAGGAACGCCCGAAGGAGTATGGGACCGACATCTAACTAGTCTTAACAATGACTTAGTCCATAATAAATCCTAGACTTGGTCTCAACGACCATGAACTCGAGACTATAATCCCTGACGATTTAAACTACTTGCTCGATCTATCCGAGCTTCATTTATTTAATATTCCATCTATTGTATAACTGCAATTCATAGTGGAATCTTGTCGCTTTGTGCCGTGGTTTTCTCCCGTAAAGGTTTTCACGTAAAAATCTCTGTGTTGTCTATGCTGTGCTTTATTTATATTTATGCACTTTTAACACTTTATTTTATTCATTTATGATATATACATGCATTTAGTTTTTCCTTCTAATCAAGAGTGATCATCTGTTGATGTAATTAAGGGTTCGGGACCAGTTCACAGCCTGGAATGTAAAAGATCTCGGAATCTCTGGAATAAAATTCTCCTCGCGGTGCTTTCTCGTGTATACTTTGTGATTGCTTATGATTGTCTATGAATGTCTCTATACTCAGAATTCCCCCAGAATAATGAAACACAGGAAAAAAGACTGCTGACGAGCTGTTCGATTTTTCTAGTTCTAACACATTCTTATCGATGAAGTCGTTCCTTTATATAGATCCAAGTGACCTAATTTGTTAAGCTAGCAGTCAAGATTATCCCTGATTTCTGGGGATAAGAGGTTTATCCACTCGATCCCGAGATAATAGAATGGTTCAATCCATTTAGTTCTCTAGTAAATCACATTCCCTGACGAGGATCCCCTGAGGTTCGGAATCATGAATCAAGATAAGTCCAACATTGGTCTATACGGGCTGCTGGTACTAAAAAGGGCGGAGGACGTTCGGACTCGAAGATTATCTCCTCGTAGATTTGAGATGCAAACTCTTTCGACGACCACAATTGAGATACTCGTATACCCAGGTGGTATCCCGTACTTTCTTAATATTCGAGCCTCGACCACAAGGGCTCAGTGACTTGGTGGTTGTGCATTGTACTTGCCCAATATGCGAGCCTCGACCAAGTAGGCTCGCGAGTCGAATACTGTCAAGAGGTTGCTCGCACATCTCGAGTCCTCGCGAGATTCTCTGACCACCGTAATTTGGCTATAGCAACATTCTACCCTCCTTAAAGAAAATTTCATCCAAAAATTTATTTAAAAGTACAGTTAAAGTGTTTCACAATGTAATGGAATGTGTATATGAAGATGTACATGAGTAATCCATTAGTTTATAAGTATTCGAGAGCCTATGTTTAGAGTTTCTACATTCATGAAGCTACCCTAGATCCTAAAACTTTAGTGGACTTTTTCCCAAGTCACAGTTTATCTCATTCCTATTTTTCGATACCAACTGTAACGCCTCCAAAATTCAACACTCAAGTATATAAACTCAAATTCCGAAATCAATGGTGTTATGTAAATAATGAATGAATTATTCACAATCAAAACTGATATTTTTCTTTTCCATTCACATGGTAACAAATATATAGAATCAAAATAAACCAAACTTTGAAAATTAAACTATTAATCAATGGGACTATAAAATTGTTCCAAACTGTCTAAACTAATGGACATCTAATGAGCCTTATTACATTAATTATTTCAAATTAAAAATAAAAATAAATCAATTCACAAAAATCTTCTAGAGTATTCCCTCATTTAGAACCACTTTCTCGAAGTCTTCTAAATCATCACTTGTCACTACGGTTAATCGCATAACACAGCGTTAGCTATAAAAGCCGGTGAGTATTCTCGTACAGTTTAACACAGGTAATTCAATATAGAAAATCGCGTAACCATTAGAATACAAACCATTGCAAATCCGATGATAATTTCGCCAAACCTTTTAAACATGCATGTGATGCATGATATGCAAGTGTATCTCAACAATCTCAGTACGGTTGTCAGTCGAACATCCAGTTGGTTAACACTATCATCCTGAAACGTCGTTCCCTAGCGCCATAGCCAACTCGGATCACGAACTGTCCCACACCTACACCTGGCCTGCGTAGCTGGTTTGTTGCACACACTTGGGTGCTCACTCAACCGGCCCCAATCAATGGAGCAACGGTCTATTGCAACACTCACGTACGCTCAACCCAATTCAACTTAAGTAATCAACCACATATTGGAGTCCTCAATCTCATGGAATGCATGGTTTATGTCACTCCCTTTTCAAAATAATGCGAACAATTCATACTCTTCCAACTTTTTCCATAAAAACTCAACTCACACGTGTACAACACAATTTAACTGAAAATATCCACATAAAATATTGAATTTTATACGAACATAATCACTAAAAGAAGTTAATTCAAACCCAAGATACGACATCCAATTTCCCAACCAAACGACGTAAGTACTTAAATTATATTAATTTAAAACTACTAATAACAATTTCAAAAGTAAATCAAAAATAAATTTGAACTTCACAGGTGCAAAACGATACGAGGTAAATCTCACCTATTCCTTTTCTTTCTTTCTTTCTTTTTATTCTTCTTTCTTTCTTTCTTTTTATTCTTCTTTCTTTCTTTCCTTCTTCTTTTTCTTTCTTTCTCTTTCTTCTTTGTCTTCTCCTTACTCTTCTGGAATGTCGCCCCAGCAATAGGAGCAGCAATAGTAACAGGAAATCTCCCCCCTACGTTAACTCTCTCTCTTCTCTCTCTTTCTCTGTCTCTAACGGCTCTCTCTCTCTCTCTATGTTTTTCTGGGGAGGGAAGAGATGCCTAGGGGGACTTTTTATCAGATTGATACACCGGAGGTGGCGTTTTGCGGATGGAAGAATCGGACCGGCGTGGTTGAGTTTGAGTGGGAGAAGGAAACTTTCTTCTAGAAACTCTTGTACGGTAAGAGTCGTTGGAAACCTGGGTGGGGTCCACACGAACGCCCGGAAGAAGTCTGGCCCGTCCATGCAAAGCAACGGACCGGATCTTGGGATCTTTTGATTCGGATGGTAATTTGGAAAAGACCGGATTGACGGCCGATGTGAAAAAGATTCAAGAGGACTACATGCGTGGGATAGGGGAATCGAATGGACGGCTTGGATTTTAGATGTGGGGCCCACGGACGGACGGCATGGATGGTTCGGAGGGAGAGCGTTGCACGTTATTGCAACGGTGGACGAAGAAGACGGTTCGTCTTCGTAAAACGCAGTCAATGCGAGTTTGACCGGCCGTGGTTTGTGCACGTAGTGCACATCGGTCCCACCATGATGTATGTAAGAAATCTACTCCGACCATCAGGTAGGCCATGGAGTTTTAGGGCATGACACCAAAAATGAGGCAGATCCGAGGTTAGATGGCCCACTTATGACCCAATTTCTGATTAGGGTATTTTTAGGATGATAAGAGGGCTGAAATTTGACTTGTATGGTTAAAATATGCCCCTAAACTATTATATAAAGTTTTGCATGAAACTGATTATCAGAAATTGGCATAATTAAAATCGTCAGTTTAACTTAAGTTTAACTAATGGCATTTTCGTAATTATTGTAAATTTGCGAGTTTTGTGAAATCTGACACTTCTACGCTATACTGGGGTTTATTTTGAGCAACTTTAATGAATGGATCGTATACTAATTTCCTGCGGATTATGTATTATTAATTTATCAATATAATAAATCACGTAATTTACTAAATAATTAATTAAATTGTTATTTTAATTATTTCGAAAACCTGGAACTTTTTCCCAAGGCACAGTTTATCTCATTCCTATTCTCTGATACCAACTGTAATGCCTCTGAAATTCAAAACTCGAGTATATAAACTCAAATTCAGAAATCAATGGTGTCATGTAAATAATGAATGAATCCTTCACAGTCAAAACTGATATTTTTTTTTTCCATTCACATGGTACCAAATATGTAGAATCAAAATAAACCAAACTTTGAAAATTAAACTATCAATCAATGGGTCTACGAAATTGTTCCAAACTGTCTAAACTGATGGCCATCTAATGGGCCTTATTACATTAATACTTTCAATTTAAAAATAAAAATAAATCAATTCTCAAAAATCTTCTAGAGTAATCCCTAATCTGGAACCGCTTCCTCGAAGTCTTCTAAATCATCACCTGTCACTAGGGTTAATTGCATAACACTGCGTCAGCTATAAAAGCCGGTGAGTAATCTCATACAGTTTAACATATGTAATTGAATATAGAAAATCGCGTAACTATTAGAATACAAACCATTGCAAATCCGATGATAATTTCGTCAAACCAAAATCTTTTAAACATGCACGTGATGCATGATAACCAAGTGTATCGCAACAATCTCAGTACGGTTGTCAGTCGAACATCCAGTTGGTTAACACTATCATCCTAGAATATAGGTCCCTAGTGGCATACCCAACTCGGATCACCAACTATCCCACACCTCCGCCTGGCCTGCGTAGCTGGTCTGTTACACACACACGGGTGCTCACCCAACCAGCCTCGATCAACGGAGCCTCCACCTGGTTTGCGTAGCTAGTTTGTTGCACACACTTGGGTGCTCACCCAACCGGCCTCAATCAATGGAGCATCGGTCTATTGCAACACTCAGGTGCTCTTAACCCAATTCAACTCAAGTAATCAACCACATAATGGAGCCCTCAATGTCATGGAATGCATGGTTTATGTCACTCCCTTTTCAAAATAATTTAAACAATTCATACTCTTCCAACTTTTTCCAAAAAAACTCAACTCACATGTGTACAACACAATTTAACTGAAAATATCCACATAGAATATTGAATTTTATATGAATCATAATCACTAAAAGAAGCTAATTTAAAACCCAAGATACGACATCCAATTTCCCAACCAAACGACGTAAGTACTTAAATTATATTAATTTAAAACTACTAATAACAATTTCAAAAGTAAATCAAAAGTAAATTTAAACTTAACAGGTGTAAAATGTTACGAGGTAAAACTCACCTATTCCTTTTCTTCTTCTATTTCTTTCTTCTTTCCTTCTTCTTTCTTTCTTTCCTTCTTTTTCTTCTTCTTTCTTTCTTTCCTTCTTCTTTTTCTTTGTTTTCCTTCTTTCTCTTTCTTCTTCTTCTCCTTACTCTTCTGGAATGTCGCCCCAGCAATAGGAAATCTCCCCCCTACATTAACTCTCTCTCTTCTCTCTCTTCTCTCTCTAATGGCTCTCTCTCTCTCTCTCTATGTTTTTCTGGGTAGGGAAGAGACGCCTAGGGGGGCTATATATCCGATGGATACGCCTATATATCCGATGGATACGCCGGAGGTGGCGTTTTGCGGATGGAAGAACTGGACCGGCATGGGTGAGTTTAAGTGGGAGAAGGAAACTTCCTTCTAGAAACTCTTGGACGATAAGAGCCATTGGAAACCTAGGTGGGGTCCACACAAACGCCCGGAAGAAGTTTGTCCCGTCCATGCAAAGCAATGGACCGGATCTTGGGATCTTTTGATTCGGACGGTCATTTGGAAAAGACCGGATTGACGACCAATGTGCAAACGATTCAAGAGGACTCCATGCGTGGGATAGGGGAATCAAATGAGCAGCTTGGATTTTAGATGTGGGGCCCACAGACGGACGGCGTGGATGGGTCGGATGGATAGCGCTGCGCGCTGTTGCAGCGGCGGACGAAGAACTCGATTCATCCACGTATGCAGTCAACGAGCATTTGACCGGTCGCAGTTTGTGCACGTGGGTCCCACCATGATGTATGTAAGATATTTACTCAGACCATCAGGGAGACCACGAAGCTTTAGGGCACGACACCAAAAATGAGGCAGATCCAAGGTTAGATGGCCACTTTTGGCACGATTTCTGATTAGGGTATTTGTAGGATGATCGGAGGGCTGAAATTTGATGTGTACGGTTAAAATATGCCCCTAAACTATTATAATTTTTTTTGCATGAAACTGATAATCAGAAACTGGCATACTTGAAATCATTAGTTTAACTTAAGCTTAACTAATGGTATTTTCATAATTATTGTAAATTTGTGAGTTTTGTGAAATTTGACACTTCTACACTGTTCTAGGGTTTATTTTGAGCAACTTTAATAAATGGATCCTATACTAATTCCCTACGAATTATTTATTATTAATTTATCAATATAATAATTCACGTAATTTACAAAATAATTAATTAAATTGTTATTTTAATTATTTCGAAAACCTGGGTCATTAAATTCTACCCTCCTTAAAGAAAATTTCGTCCAAAAATTTATTTTAAAGTACAGTTAAAGTGTTTCACAATGTAATGGAATGTGTATATGAAGATGTACATGAGTAATCCATTAGTTTATAAGTATTCGGGAGCCTATGTTTAGAGTTTCTACATTCATGAAACTACCCCAGATCCTAAAACTTTAGTGGACTTTTTCCCAAGGCACAGTTTATCTCATTCCTATTCTCTGATACTAACTGTAACGCCTCTAATATTCAACACTCGAGTATATAAACTCAAATTCCGAAATCAATGGTGTTATGTAAATAACGAATGAATCCTACACAATCAAAACTAATATTTTTCTTTTCCATTCACATGGTACTAAATATATAGAATCAAAATAAACCAAACTGTCTACAAAATTATTAATCAATGGGTCTACAAAATTATTCCAAACTGTCTAAACTAATGGCCATCCAATGGGCCTTATTACATTAATACTTTCAAATTAAAAATCAAAATAAATTAATTCTAAAAAATCTTCTAGAGTATTCCCTCATCTGGAACCGCTTCCTTGAAGTCTTCTAAATCATCACCTGTCACTACGGTTAATCGCATAACACAGCGTCAGCTATAAAAGCCGGTGAGTAATCTCGTACAGTTTAACACAGGTAATTCTAATCGCGTAACCATTAGAATACAAAGCATTACAAATCCGATGATAATTTTGTCAAACCAAAATCTTTTAAACATACACGTGATGCATGATATGCGAGTGTATCTTAACAATCTCAGTACGGTTGTCAGTTGAACATCCAGTTGGTTAACACTATCATCCTGGAACATCGGTCCCTAGCTGCATAGCCAACTCGGATCACGAACTGTCCCACACCTCCGCCTGGCCTGCGTAGCTGGTCTGTTACACACACTTGGCTGCTCACCCGACCGGCTTCGATCAATGGAGACTAAACTAGGCCTGCGTAGCGGGTTTGTTGCACACACTTGTGTGCTCACCCAACCAGCCTCGATCAATGGAGCAACGGTCTAATGCAACACTCACGTGCTCTCAACCCAATTCAACTCAAGTAATCAACCACATACTGGAGTCCGTAATCTCATGGAATGCATGGTTTATGTCACTCCCTTTTCAAAATAATGTAAACAATTCATACTCTTCCAACTTTTTCCAAAAAAAAACACAACTCACACGTGTACAACAAAATTTAACTGAAAATATCCACATAAAATATTGAATTTTATATGAATCATAATCACTAAAAGAAGCTAATTCAAACCCAAGATACGATATCCAATTTCCCAACCAAACGACGTAAGTACTTAAATTATATTAATTTAAAACTACTAATAACAATTTCAAAAGTAAATCAAAAATAAATTTGAACTTAATAGGTGTAAAATGATACGAGGTAAAACTCACCTATTCCTTTTCTTCTTCTTCTTTTTCTTTCTTCTTTCCTTCTTTCTTTCTTTCTTTCTTTCTTTCTTTTTCTTCTTCTTTCTTTCCTTCCTTCTTCTTTTTCTTTCTTTTCCTTCTTTCTCTTTCTTCTTTTTCTTCTCCTTACTCTTCTGGAATGTCGCCCTAGCAATAAGAGCAGCAAGAGCAATAGGAAATCTTCCCCCAACGTTAACTCTCTCTCTCTTCTCTCTGTTTCTCTCTCTCTAACGGCTCTCTTTCTCTCTCTGTGTGTTTCTGGGGAGGGAAGAGACGCTTAGGGGGGCTTTATATCAGATGGATACGTCGGAGGTGGCGTTTTGCGGATGGAAGAACCGGACCGGCGTGGTTGAGTTTTGGTGGGAGAAGGAAACTTCCTTCTGGAAACTCTTGGATGGTAAGAGCCATTGGAAACCTAGGTGGGGTCCACACGAACGCCCGGAAGAAGTCTGGCCCGTCCATGCAAAGTAACGGACCGGATCTTGGGATCTTTTGATTCGGACGGTAATTTGGAAAAGAGCGGATTGGCGAACGATGTGAAAAAGATTCAAGAGGACTCCACACGTGGGATAGAGGAATCGAATGGACGGCATGGATTTTAGATGTGGGGCCCACAGACCGATGGTGTGGATGCTTCGCACAGACAGCGCTGCACACTGTTGCAGCGGTAGTTGAAGAATATGGTTCGCCTTCGTAACACGCAGTCAACGCGCGTTTGACCGGTCGCGATTTGTGCACGTAGTGCATGTGGGTCCCACCATGATGTATGTAAGAAATCTACTTTGACGATCAGGTAGGCTGCAGAGTTTTAGGGCACGACACAAAAAATGAGGCAGATACGATGTTAGATGGCTTACTATTGGCCCGATTTTTTATTAGGGTATTTGTAGGATTATCGGAGGGCTGAAATTTGACGTGTACGGTTAAAATATGCCCCTAAACTATTATGTAATGTTTTGCATGAAAATGATCCTCAGAAACTGGCATACTTAAAATCGTCAGTTTAACATAAGTTTAACTAATGGCATTTTCGTAATTATTGTAAATTTGTGAGTTTTGTGAAATCCGACACTTCCACGCTATTTTAAGGTTTATTTTGAGCAACTTTAATAAATGGATCCTACACTAATTCCCTACGGATTATTTATTATTAATTTATCAATATAATAAATCACGTAATTTACTAAATCATTAATTAAATTGTTATTTTAATTATTTCGAAAACCTGGGTCATTACATTCTACCCTCCTTAAAGAAAATTTCGTTCCGAAAGTTATTTTAAAGTACGGTTAAAGTGTTTCACTATGTAATGGAATGTGTATATGAAGATGTACATGAGTAATCCATTAGTTTATAAGTATTCGAGAGCCTATGTTTAGAGTTTCTACATTCATGAAGCTACCCTAAATCCTAAAACTTTAGTGGACTTTTTTCCAAGGCACAATTTATCTCATTCCTATTCTCTAATACCAACTGTAACGCCTCCAAAATTCAACACTCGAGTATATAAACTCAAATTCCGAAATCAATGGTGTTATGTAAATAATGAATGAATCCTTCACAATCAAAACTGATATTTTTCTTTTCCATTCACATGGTACCAAATATATATAATCAAGATAAACCAAACTTTGAAAATTAAACTATTAATCGATGGGTCTACGAAATTGTTCCAAACTATCTAAACTAATGGCCATCTAATGGGCCTTATTACATTAATACTTTCAAATTAAAAATCAAAATAAATTAATTCTCAAAATCTTCTAGAGTATTCCCTCATTTGGAACCGCTTCCTCGAAGTCTTCTAAATCATCACCTGTCACTATGGTTAATCGCATAACACTGCGTCAGCTATAAAAGCCGGTGAGTAATCTCGTACAGTTTAACACAGGTAATTCAATATAGAAAATCGCGTAACCATTAGAATACAAACCATTGCAAAACCGATGATAATTTCGTCAAACCAAAATCTTTTAAACATGCACATGATGCATGATATGCAAGTGTATCTCAACAATCTCAGTACGGTTGTCAGTCGAACATCCAGTTGGTTAACACTATCATCTTGGAACTTCGGTCCCTAGCAACATAGCCAACTCGGATCACGAACTGTCCCACACCTCCGCCTGGCCTGCGTAGCTGGTCTGTTACACACACTTGGGTGCTCACCCAACCGGCCTCAATCAACGGAGCCTCCACTTGGCCTGCGTAGCTGGTTTGTTGCACACACTTGGGTGCTCACCCAACCAGCCTCGATCAATGGAGCAACGGTCTATTACAACACTCACGTGCTTTCAACCCAATTCAACTCAAGTAATCAACCACATACTGGAGTCCTCAATCTCATGGAATGCATGGTTTATGTCATTCCCTTTTCAAAATAATGCAAACAATTCATACTCTTCCAACTTTTTTCGAAAAAATTCAACTCACACGTGTACAACACAATTTAACTATAAATAACCACATAAGATATTGAATTTTATATGAATCATAATCACTAAAAGAAGCTAATTCAAACCCAAGATACGACATCCAATTTTCCAACCAAACGACGTAAGTACTTAAATTATATTAATTTAAAACTACTAATAACAATTTCAAAAGTAAATCAAAAATAAATTTGAACTTAACATGTGTAAAACGATACGGGGTAAAACTCATCGATTCCTTTTCTTCTTCTTCTTTTTCTTTCTTCTTTCCTTCTTCTTTCTTTCTTTTTCTTCTTCTTTCGCTCCTTCCTTCTTCTTTTTCTTTCTTTTCCTTCTTTCTCTTTCTTCTTGTTCTTCTCCTTACTCTTTTGGAATGTTGCCCCAGCAACAGGAGCAACAACAACAATAGGAAATCTCCCCCCTACGTTAACTCTCTCTTCTCTCACTTTCCCTCCCTCTAATGGCTCTCTCTCTCTCTCTATATTTTTCTGGGGAGGGAAGAGATGCCTACGGGGGCTTTATATTAGATGGATACGCAGGAGGTGGCGTTTTGCGGATGGAAGAACCGGACCGACGTGGTTGAGTTTGGGTGGGAGAATGAAACTTCCTTCTGGAAACGCTTGGACTGTAAGAGCCGTTGGAAACCTAGGTGGGGTCCTCACGAATGCCCAGAAGAATTCTGGCCGGTCCATGCAAAGTAACGGACCGGATCTTAGGATCTTTTGATTCGGACGGTAATTTGGAAAAGACTAGATTGGCGACCGATGTGAAAAAGATTCAAGAGGACTCCATGCGTGGGATAGGGGAATCAATGGATGGCTTGTATTTTAGATGTGGGGCCCACAGATGGACGGCGTGGATGGTTCGGACGGACAGCGCTGCATGCTGTTGGAGCGGTGAACCAAGAAGATGGTTCGTCTTCGTAAAACGCGGTCAACACGCGTTTGACCGGTCGCGGTTTGTGCACGTAGTGCAGGTGGGTCCCATCGTGATGTATGTAAGAAATTTACTCCGACCATCAGGTCGGCCACGGAGTTTGAGGGCATGGCACAAAAAATGAGGCAGACCTGAGGTTAGATGGTTCGCTTTTGGCCTGATTTCTGATTAGGGTATTTGTAGGATGATCGGAGGGCTGAAATTTGATGTGTACGGTTAAAATATGCCCCTAAACTATTATATAAAGTTTTGCATGAAAATGATCATAAAAAAATGTCATACTTAAAATCGTCAGTTTAACTTAAGTTTAACTAATGGCATTTTCGTAATTATTGTAAATTTATTAGTTTTGTGAAATCCGACACTTCTGCAGTTGTTCTAGGGTTTATTCTGAGCATCTTTAATAAATGAATCCTATACTAATTCCTTACGGATTATTTATTTTTAATTTATCAATATAATAAATCACGTAATTTGCCAAATAATTAATTAAATTTTTATATAATTATTTTGAAAACCCGAGTCATTAAATTCTACCCTCCTTAAAGAAAATTTCGTCCCGAAATTTATTTTAAAGTACGGTTAAAGTGTTTCAAAATGTAATGGAATGTGTATATGAAGATGTACATGAGTAATCAACTAATTTATAAGTATTCGGGAGCCTATGTTTAGAGTTTCTACATTCATGAAGCTACCCTAAATCCTAAAACTTTAGTGGACTTTTTTCCAAGGCACAGTTTATCTCATTCCTATTCTCTGATACCAACTGTAACAAAATTCAACACTCGAGTATATAAACTCAAATTCCGAAATCAATGGTGTTATGTAAATAATGAATGAATCCTTCACAATCAAAACTGATATTTTTCTTTTCCATTCACCTGGTACCAAATAGATATAATCAAGATAAACCAAACTTTGAAAATTAAACTATTAATCGATGGGTCTACGAAATTATTCCAAACTGTCGAAACTAATGGCCATCTAGTGGGCCTTATTACATTAATACTTTCAAATTAAAAATCAAAATAAATCAATTCTCAAAATCTTCTAGAGTATTCCCTCATTTGGAACCGCTTCCTCAAAGTCTTCTAAATCATCACCTGTCACTACAGTTAATCGCATAACACTACGTCAGCTATAAAAGCCGGTGAGTAATCTCGTGCAGTTTAACACAGGTAATTCAATATAGAAAATCACGTAACCATTAGAATACAAACCAATGCAAATCCGATGATAATTTTGTCAAACCAAAATCTTAAACATGCACGTGATGCATGATATGCAAGTGTATCTTAACAATCGCAGTACGGTTGTCAGTCGAACATCCAGTTGGTTAACACTATCATCCTGGAACATCGGTCCTTAGCGGCATAGCCAACTCCGATCACGAACTGTCCCACACCTCCACCTGGCCTGTGTAATTAGTTTGTTACACACACTTGGGTGCTCACCCAATTGGCCTCGATCAACTAAACGTCCACCTGGCCTGCGTAGCTGGTTTGTTTCACACACTTGGGTGCTCACCCAACCGGCCTCGATCAATGGAGCAACGACCTATTGCAACACTCACGTGCGCTCGACCTAATTCAACTCAAGTAATCAACCACATATTGGAGTCCTCAATCTCATGGAATGCATGATTTATGGCACTCCCTTTTCAAAATAATTCAAACAATTAATACTCTTCCAACTTTTTCCAAAAAAAAACTCAACTCACACGTGTACAACACAATTTAACTGAAAATATCCACATAAAATATTGAATTTTATACGAATCGTAATCATTAAAAGAAGTTTATTCAAACCCTAGACACGACATCCAATTTCCCAACCAAACGACATAAGTACTTAAATTATATTAATTTAAAACTACTAATAACAATTTCAAAAGTAAATCAAAAATAAATTTGAACCTAACAGGTGTAAAACGATACGAGGTAACACTCACCTATTCCTTTTCTTCTCCTTTTTCTTTCCTCTTTCCTTCTTATTTCTTTCTTTCTCTTCTTCTTTCTTTCTTTCCTTCTTTTTCTTTCTTTTCCTTCTTTCTCTTTCTTCTTCTTCTTCTCCTTACTCTTCTGGAATGTTGCCCCAGCAACAGGAGTAGCAGCAGCAGGAAATCTCCCCCCTACATTAACTCTCTCTCTTCTCTCTCTTTCTCTCTCTCTAACGGCTCTCGCTCTCTCTATGTTTTTCTGGGGAGGGAAGAGACGCCTAGGGGGCTTTATATTCGATGGATACGTTTTGCGGATGGAAGAACCGGACTGGTGTGGTTGAGTTTGGGTGGGAGAAGGAAACTTCCTTCTGGATATTCTTGGACGGTAAGAGCCGTTGAAAACCTAGGTGGGGTCCACACGAACGCCCAGAAGAAGTCTGGCCCGTCCATACAAAGTAACCTAGTGGATCTTGGGATCTTTTGATTCGGACGGTAATTTAGAAAAGACTAGATTGGCGACCGATGTGAAAAAGATTCAAGAGGACTCCATCCGTGGGATAAGGGAATCGAATGGACGGCTTGGGTTTTAGATGTGGGGCCCATAGATGGACGGCGTGGATGGTTCGGACGGACAGCGCTGCACGCTGTTGCAACGGCGGACGAAGAAGACGATCCGTCTTCGTAAAACGTGGACAACGCGCGTTTGACCGGTCGCGGTTTGTGCATGTATTGCACGTGGGTCCACCATGATGTATGTAAGAAATCTACTCTGACCATCAGGTAGGCCATGGAGTTTTAGGGCATGACACCAAAAATGAGGCAGACCCGAGGTTAGATGGTCCACTTTTGGCCCGATTTCTCATTAGGGTATTTGTAGGATGATCGGAGGGCTGAAATTTGATGTGTACAGTTAAAATATGCCCCTAAACTATTATATAAAGTTTTACATGAAACTGATCATAGAAAACTAGCATACTTAAAATCATCAGTTTAACTTAAGTTTAAATAATGGCATTTTTGTAATTGTTGTAAATTTGTGAGTTTCGTGAAATCTGACACTTCTACGCTGTTCTAGGGTTTATTTTGCGCATCTTTAATAAATGAAGCCTATACAAATTCCCTACGGATTATTTATTATTAATTTATCAATATAATAAATCACGTAATTTACTAAATAATTAATTAAATTGTTTTTATAATTATTTCGAAAACCTGGGTCATTACATTCTACCTCCTTAATGAGAATTTTGCCCCGAAATTTATTTTAAAGTACGGTTAAAGTGTTTCACAATGTAATGGAATGTGTATATGAAGATGTACATGAGTAATCCATTAGTTTATAAGTATTCGGGAGCCTATGTTTAGAGTTTCTACATTCATGAAGCTACCCTAGATCCTAAAACTTTAGTGGACTTTTTACCAAGGCACAGTTTATCTCATTCCTATTCTCTGGTACCAACTGTAACGCCCCCAAAATTCAACACCCGAGTATATAAACTCAAATTCCGAAATCAAGGGTATTATGTAAATAATGAATGAATCCTTCACAATCACAATTGATATTTTTCTTTTCCATTCACATGGTACCAAATATATAGAATCAAAATAAAAAAAACTTTAAAAATTAAACTATTAATCAATGGTTCTACGAAATTGTTCCAAACTGTCTAAACTAATGGCCATCGAATGGGTCTTATTACATTAATACTTTCAAATTAAAAATCAAAATAAATCGATTCTAAAAAATCTTCGAGAGTATTCCCTCATCTGGAACAGCTTGCTCGAAGTCTTCTAAATCATCACCTGTCACTACGGTTAATCGCATAACACTGCGTTAGCTATAAAAGCCGGTGAGTAATCTTATTTAGTTTAACAAAGGTAATTCAATATAGAAAATCATGTAACCATTAGAATACAAACTATTGAAAATCTGATAATAATTTCGTCAAACCAAAATCTTTTAAACATGCACGTGATGCATGATATGCAAGCGTATCTCAACAATCTCAGTACGGTTGTTGGTCGAACATCTAGTTGGTTAACACTATCATCTTGGAACATCAGTCCCTAGCGGCATAGCCAACTCGGATCACGAATTGTCCCACACCTCCGCTTGGACTGCGTAGCTGGTCTGTTACACACACTTGGGTGCTCACCTAACTGACCTCGATCATCGGAGATTCCACCTGGCCTGCGTAGTTGGTTTGTTACACACACTTGGGTGCTCACCCTATCTGCCTCGATCAATGGAGGAAGGGCTATTGCAACACTCACGTGCGCTCAACCCAATTCAACTCAAGTAATCAACCACATACTGGAGTCCTCAATCTCATGGAATGCATGGTTTATGTCACTCCCTTTTCAAAATAATGCGAACAATTCATACTCTTCCAACTTTTTCCAAAAAAACTCAACTCACACATGTACAACACAATTTAACTGAAAATATCCACATAAAATATTGAATTTTATACGAACATAATCACTAAAAGAAGTTAATTCAAACCCAAGATACGACATCCAATTTCCCAACCAAACGACGTAAGTACTTAAATTATATTAATTTAAAATTACTAATAACAATTTCAAAAGTAACTCAAAAATAAATTTGAACTTAACAGGTGTAAAACGATACGAGGTAAAACTCACCTATTCCTTTTCTTCTTCTTTTTCTTTCTTCTTTCCTTCTTCTTTCTTTTTTTCTTTCTTTTTCTTCTTCTTTCTTTCTTTCCTTCTACTTTTTCTTTCTTTTCCTTCTTTCTCTTTCTTCTTCTTCTTCTCCTTACTCTTCTGGAATGTCGCCTCAACAATAAAAGCAGCAACAGCAACAGGAAATCTCCCCCCTACGTTAACTCTCTCTCGTCTCTCTCTTTCTCTCTTGCTCTCTATGTTTTTCTAGGGAGGGAAGAGACGCCTAGGGGGGCTTTATATCAGATGGGTACGCCGGAGGTGGCGTTTTGCAAATGGAAGAACTGGACCGGCATGGTTGAGTTTGAGTGGGAGATGGAAACTTCCTTCTGGAAACTCTTGGACGGTAAGAGCCATTGCAAACCTAGGTGCGGTCCACATGAACGCCCGGAAGAAGTTTGGCCCATCCATGCAAAGCAACGGACCGGATCTTGGGATCTGTTGATTTGGACGGTAATTTGGAAAAGACCGGATTGGTGACCGATGTGAAAAAGATTCAAGAGGACTTCATGCGTGGAGTAGGGGAATCGAATGGACAGTTTAGATTTTAGATGTGGGGCCCACAAACGGATGGCGTGGATGGTTCGGACGGACAACGCTACATGCTGTTGCAACGACGGACGAAGAAGACGGTTCGTCTTCGTAAAACGTGGTCAACGCGCGTTTGACCGGTCGCGGTTTGTGCAGGTAGTGCACGTGGGTCCCACCGTGATGTATGTAAGAAATCTACTCCGACCATCAGTAGGCCACGGAGTTTTAGGGCATGACTCAAAAAATGAGGCAGATCCGAAGTTAGATGGCCCACTTATGGCTCGATTTCTGATTAAGGTATTTGTAAGATGATCGAAGGGCTGAAATTTGACGTGTACAGTTAAAATATACCCCTAAACTATTATATAACGTTTTGCATAAAACTGATCATCAGAAACTGGCATACTTAAAATCGTCAGTTTAACTTAAGTTTAACTAATGGCATTTTTGTAATTATTATAAATTTGTGAGTTTCGTGAAATCCAACACTTTTACGCTATTCTAGAGTTTATTTTGAGCAACTTTAGTAAATGGATCCTATGCTAATTCCCTACGGATTCTTTGTTATTAATTTATCAATATAATAAATCACGTAATTTACTAAATAATTAATTAAATTGTTATTTTAATTATTTCAAAAACCTTGGTCATTACACGGCTCAAGGCCCTCTTCCTGTATTTTTATGACGGGTGACCTTGAGGAGGTTCGACTCGAAGCCCTCTTCCCATATTTTTGTGATGGGTGACCTTGAGATGGTACAACTCCGTGCCCTCTTCCCATATTTTTATGACGGGTGACTATGAGAAGACGCATTGTAACTGCTTCATCAGCTCGACCAGCAGATCTCATTGTGGATGGGTAGTAGATCGACTAGCTTTTGTAATGGCAGTCCATAGCAAGATATTTCGAATGTTGTTAGAACTCTTTGATTTCGGTTTCTCGTGGTAACCATAGTCCCTTAGGTTTAGCCTCGGGCCTTGATCCGGGATGAAAAAAGTTTGTACAGTATATGAATGAATATATAATAAACATGCTCGATCTTGGCTTTAGCAACTTGTCTTCGGGAACATTCTTTCTTCTGCGTACCTTCTGATTATCAATACGGGATCGAATAAGCTGTATCGAGCAGGCTCTTTCGAAAATTCAAGTTCGATGGACTAGATTGTACATTTCGGGGCCTAAAAATGGTTAAGTATTGGGACTGATAAATGCCCGTTTAGGTCGATAATTGATAAGAAGTGAGGATTATCATCCCATAAGTGCTTGATTTAGTTGCCCTATAGCATCAGGATGTTATATTTACTTTGGCGTCAGCAAGATTACACTTAATTCTACTTGGCGTTAGTCAATCTTCAAGCCAACAGGGCACTTTCTAGGGCTGAAAATGACTAAGTACTAAGCTCGTTTATCACTTAATTAGGATATTCAGTAAATACCAATGATGATTATCTTTGAATAATGCTGGATTATGTTCACTAGGGTCGTAATGATGCTATATCCACTTTGGCATCAGTTAGATTCTGCTTAATTCTACTTGGCGTCATTCAAACTTCGAGCCAACAGGGCACTTTCCAATGCTGAAAATGACTAAGTACTGAGTGCGTTTATCACTTAATTAGGATATTTGGTGATTAGGATGGTGACTGATATCGATGCGGTGCATTATTATGGTTTTTCGAGTCATGGAGAAACTAAGTCCCTCTCTTGGCGTCGGTCAAATTCCGTTTAGTTTTATTTACTTTCGGTCAATTTATGCTCTTAGGGGGGGGGGGGGGGGGGGGGGGTTCAGACTAGCAAATTTGGCCAAGTGTTGGTCATTTTTTTTATTAAATCACTGATTCAGGACATTTACCGTTGATCGTTGAAAGATCTGGTCTGGGGGATGGATAGAACTCGGTGATGTGTGTCTAGAAGACATACTACGATGGCAAAGCGGGACCCATCGAAAGCGGGCCATGCCACGAACATCATAGGCTAGGTGGGACCGTCCGGGTGCATGTGCCCTGGGGCTGGGCCCATGTGTCCCCCCAGGTGCATGTCACCTAAGTTAGGAAAGAGAGAGAATGAGAGTTTTCCTCCCGGGCGCATGTGCTATAGCACATGCGCCTGGGGTGGAATGTAAGGCGCATGTCCCTTTGGGCCTTAGCTATTTTTAGGATTTCTCAGGCTAAAAAAGGGGGTGGGCGCATGTCCCTCTTGTAAAGTGGGATTTTTCACTACTTAGCCACTTTTTGGCTTCTTGGGGCTCCAAAGAGGTGGGCGCATGTCCCTTTGGAAACACTGGGGATTTCCACTTCTTAGCCACTTTTCGGAGTTTTCAGGCTACTAGGAGGTGGGGGCATGTCCCTCTGGAAAGTGAAAATTTTCCACTACTTAACCATTTTCAGAGTTTTCTCCCTCTCTCTCCCTTCGCATTTGGACTCCAGTGGGAAAATCCCTTTCCGACGAGGGGATCTAACGAGGGAAGACAGAGCGGGCGCATGTTACCTCTTGGGTCACTTTGATGTCATCCAAAGATGTTGTTGCTTATGGTCACCAGGTGAACTTGCTATTTATAGTAAACTAATCGAGTTCGGGTTCAGGCAATTAGATATGGTGAGTGCATGCATTTCCAGGAGGATTTTCGGGCGATTATGGCTAGCGCATGTATTTCCAAGGCTAGCGCACGTCTCCAAACTTGAACTTTTTAAGAAGTTTTCCAGGAGATTTTTCGGGAGGAAATGTCCCAGGCGCATGTTGCTGGCATATGTGATTGTAGGGCTAACGCATGTCCCTCTATAAAGTGCAAAATTTTCACTACTTAGAATAATTCTGGGTTCTGCACTCTGCAAGAGAAAAACAACCTTCAAACTTAGAATATTTCAAGATTTCAAGCTCCGACGGGCGACCCTTCCAAGGACAGGTGCCTTTTCGGGGACCGAAGTCACTGATGCCAAGCGAATTTAAGCTCTTATTGACCTATTAAATGAATGTGATGGGGTGTGGAGGATCAGATCTTACAAACTTTGGTAGTTGTTTACTAATTTGGACCCTCCAAGTCGGCTCTTCGTATAGGAACTTCGCTCCTGGAAGCGCGCAGATGAAAATATGCATCGCCTGACTTTCAAACTTGGTAGTCGAGGGTTTTTGGGCATTCTAGATCATTTGGCAGCAATGCTCATGTCTAGATTGGCTTTGAAATAGCATTTGTAGCTTCCGGACCCTTTTAGTCAACTCCAAACAGGGGCAGAACACATTTCGGGGTGCGCAGATAAAAATATGCATCGCACAACATTCAAATTCGGTTGTTAAGGGTTTTCAGACATTCTGGATCATTTGGTGACAATATGCATGTCCAGATCTATTCTGAAATAACATTCATAGATTTTGGTCACAACTGCGTAGGTCGCCTAGGGTTACGACTGCATAGGTGTCCGATCGCATTTTCGGGCTTGGAATTAATCTGAATTGTTGTAGATGGACCGCCACATGTTGTTTTTATCATGGGTGAGAATTTTAGCCCCAACATCAGGTGTGAGAAATTCAAAATGCAACAAATGCATACTGAATTTTTTTCTTCAAATAATAAAAAATCAATGACGGACCAAATCTGTCAATAATATTCCAAGATTACAGACAAATCCTACGCTGTTTTACTAATATTACTAACGAACCCAATCCTACGCTGTTTTAGAATGACGAACAAAATTTGTCATTGAAAGGGGGCTCATTTTGAGTTTTGTAACAGATAAGATCCATCATTTATGAAACTGTTGCCGAGTTATCCGTCAGCCATGCGTGTGATGTATGTGCGAGCGTGCCAGAACCAATTTTCGCGGCTTGATTCCAACTGAACAACGATGACGCCGAGCACTAGGGAAGGTAGATACGTCATGATCGACCATATGTAACCGAGATCTATGGAGATCGGTGGCCCAACTAGCCACTCACTCAGTTGCTTTAGAAAAAGTGATCAAGCGATGTTTGGAGGGTGGGGTTCATCCTCCAGAAAGTGGGTTGCAACTTTACTTTTCGAGTGAAAGGATTTCTCTAGGCATTACTTTAAAGGATGCGAAGAATTTATAATCAACCGCTGTTGGGGTCCCAAAAGGCAGGGACTCTTAAAATAAGCAAAATAGCCAAAGGAACAGCGCAGAACGCCTTCCGGTATGCATAAAACGAAAATATACAGGATTTCCTTACTTAGCCAATATTCCAGTGGGCCCCGCCGATCATCGTGATCAGAACCGCCCGGAAGTGGACCTGCAACCTCATTACCACTCATGATGAACAGTGCAAGTGATTGCACAACCAAACGGGCCCCACAAACCCTCCAAAATTCAAAACCCAACTGGTGGAGTTCACATTTACGTGTCCACGCACCTATAAATTCAGGTGCCCCACGCGCTAGAAAAATCACTAAAAATAGGAATTCATTTAAAGGCATTCGGCGTCCCACACACCCCAAAAATGGGTCCACGCACCCTTAAATTTAACACATTTTATGATTCTCATTCGAAGGCATTTTGGAGTCCCACGCACCCGAAAAATGCCCCACTCATCCACAAATTCGACTACAAATCAGGGACTTAATTTTCAGGTGCGTTGAGTCCCACGCACCCGACAAATCAAATATTGTCAGAGATCATTTCCGGGTGCGTCGACGATATTTTTAGGGTGCGTGGCATGTGGCGCCCTCCTATTGGCCGACTTCACCTATAAATACCCCGTCCACCGATTCATTTGGACAGTTCTGAAAAACGAGAGAGCTGCCGCCCTCTGGGATTCCGAAATCGCCGCCGGAAACCCTCGCCGGAATACTTTTCCGACCGCTAGAAGCCCTCTTCGGTCGTAGGAATACCCTTTCCGATCACCGATATTCCACCACAGGTCTGAATCCTAAATCATAAGTGTGGCCACGCATCCTGAAAATGGTCCCACGCACCCGAATAATTGTCCACGCGTCCAGTAATTCGACGTGAATCGGAGGACTAGTGCATCGGACCCCACGCACCCGAAAAGTGGCCCACGCGTCCGTAAATTCGGGTCCCACGCATCCATTAATTCATCAAAATCAGATTTACAAATTTGGTCCCACGCATCCTGAATATGGACCCACACACCCCTAAATTCATTAGAAATTCAGTACTTAATTTTTAGGTGCGTGGAGCCCCACGCACCCGTTTAATAGGTCCCACGTACCCAAAAATCAGCCAATTGTAGAACATGTTTGCAGGCCCACCGGACTCAATTTTAAGTGTTTTCAAGGTCCGCTTGAGCCTATCTTGATTATTTTGAGCATTCTGGACGTAATGAAATGGTCGAACGAACGTTCTGGGAACTTTAAACGAGTAAAATCGCGCATCTTCGAGGTTTGACCCGATTCGACATGATGAACGAAGTGATTTTCCGAAAAGGAGCCGCCAGCATCCAGAACTATGTAAATTTGTCATCATTTATGTTTACTATAAAGGCATGATCCGATTTGGGTCAAAAGCTAGACAGGCAAGGCTATGGTTACCATGATAAACCATGCCAAAGAGTTTTGATTCTCTACAAACCAATTGCTCTCAACTGCCACATCACAACAGTCGATGCCCTACCCATCCAAATGGTATCTGTTGGTTGGGCTGTGCAGGTACACACAACTGTAGAATGGACTTCCCGAGGTCACTTGTCTCTACATTGACAGGCGCGGGCCCAGAGTCGTCCATCTCAGTCATAAACCCTGACAGTCCCAGCCCGGATCTCCGGCCAAAATATGGGACATAGACATCTGACTAATACAAAGGTGGTTCAGTACATAGCAAAACAAATACAGGTCTCTACGACCACAAACTCTAAGACCATAGTCCCTGCTGACTAGTCTTTTGCCTTCTAATCAAGGGTCATCGATCATTCGATGTAATTAAGGGTTCGTGCCAGATCACGGCCTGGAATGTAAAAGATCTCAGAATCTCTGGAATAAAATTCACCTTGCGATATCTCTTCTTGTGTACCTTTTGTGAATGCTTGTGATTGTCTATAAATGTTTCTAGTACTCAGAACCCCAGAGCAACAATACACAATGAACACCATCTAGGAAACGGCCTCGTGTCCATTTCTTAAGTTCCAACAAACTGGCGACTCTGCTGGGGATCGAACCCAGAATCTCTAGTTATATCTGGGTATAGAAACATTCTAGGACCAATCATTTACAGACATGAATGTATACATAGGAAAACTATCGCGAGGCATAATGTTTCGGCGCCCTCGGGCGCCAAACTGGCGACTCTCAACGGGAACGTTCCTCCCTTCATCTTTAAGGCAGTAGATGGTAAATCAAAGGTTTTTTCAAAAAACCACAAATTTCTACAACCACTCATGTTTGTCTTCTCCTTGCTTATTCCTACTAGTTTATGTACCGCGATCGATGGATTCACGTTCCCGGCCGCGTTTATGAACTGTTCTAATGATTTTCTGACACCACAGAATTAGCAAGATAACAGGACAGAGAAAAGAAATGGCAGGCCCAATGACTGGTTCATGCACCTTCCTTGCCACGGGAGGTTTCAGCTTCCCCCGTTTCACTACAATTGTAAATCCAAGACCAAAGTGGCAGTTGGTTGAGACCCGAAGGCAGAAGAAGGAACAGAAGAAAGCCGCCATCATAGCAGCTATAACGCCCCGATTTTCATGATTCGGGTGTTGAACCCGAGTTCTAAAAACCCGAGTGTAAACATTCAAAGATCAACTTTACAGTATAAATTTTTTTTTTCTTTTAAATTTAAAATGCAATGGAAGCATATCAAGACATGTAATGTCCAATATAAATCAAACTGTACAAGTGGCGCCCATAGGGCTTATACAAATCAATTGTCTCCATATTACATTAATAAAAAAGGAAACCAATGGAAAGAAACACTGCAAGTAGACTTAAGTTACACCACCTTCCAACTTCTCATCCATAGACACTTGCATCAACTGTTATGGTTCGATAGCGTTAAAACGCTATCATAGTGAGGTAAAAACCCTCCAAAATTACCAGGCATGATAGCAGTTAAGTAAAGACCAACTAAAGATAATATATTGCACAATAAGCAATTTATACAATTCCAAAAGAAATGACATTTAAAACAATCAAATGTAACACTTTACTCATAATATAAATACCAACAAATTATAACATTCAATCCATATATTCCAACTTATATCTCGTTTACATGAATGTATGCGTGCACATGTTCTTCAGCCTGGGGATGTACATCCAGCTGGTGAAGTTCAAACTGACAGTAACATGGCTCGTCACCAATGTTACCCGCAATGCAATGCATATCAAACCAACAGTAATGTGGCTCGTCACCAACATTACCCGCAAATGCCATGTATGTATGTTTAACCAGCTTTTATTAGTCCAATTTACAAAACAAGCAATTAAAAGCTCACGGTCACTATGGGGGGCGCACAACCCAGCATAGGCCGACGGCTCGGGCATAGCATCCCATAACACCATCCCCGGCCCATGAGACGTCCGACAAAATATACTATAGTACAAATTTTATGATTCTCTATAATTAGACAATTAACGTTATATTTCGTGTGTTCCAAAGTTTCCAACAAAAGGATACTCTTCTTCGTCCAAGCTACCTGAAAAACAAGTCCATTGATGGACACCAACAATGAGATCTTTCCAACAAAAGCCACATGGCATCAAGTCCATTTAAGGACACCAACAATATAAATTTCATAAAATGGCAACAAGCCATTCTCTCAAAACACAACATATAACATTTCACAACCAATTCTCCCAATGACAACCTCAATTCATGTACAACCCATCCACTGAAATCATTTGAAACTAACCAACAAGTAAAAGTTGTATCCATTGGAATCTAAGTATGAAACAATTAATAAAAGATATTCATTACAATTTATCCAAAGCAATTATTTCAATATATATAGGAATTCAATTAACAACATGTATTTAAACAAACAATACTATATAAGAAATACTCAATTCAATTAATGGAAAACTTGAAGGGTGAGAACCTCACTAAAGCCAAGTTGATAATCAAGTATAAATCTCGAACAAGTAAAATACTTTAGAAATCAACTAAAGAAGCACCACTAATTTATTAAACAAATACTTAATATAAATAAAAGGAAATCTTAAAGGGAGAAAACCTCACCTCTCAAGAGGTCCACTTCGAGCAACCATGAGAGGAAAAATAGGGAACACTCCACTCCTCATAGCATTTAGTCACTTGATTTGATTGAGAAAGTAAATCCCAACTTGAGGAACAACAAGTTAATCATACAATAAATCAATACACAAATTTGAATTAATTCCACTACTACTTTTTATCAAGCTAGGGAGTCATGAAGAATAGGAGACGAACATACCTACATATTGGTTTAGCCCTAAGATTTGAATTTCAACCCTAATGACTCAAACCACCCCTAGATTGGAAACTCCTAAGAAAAGCTATTAATTCAAGACTTGATTTGCGATTAACTCTAATCCAAACTGATCCAAACCAAAAGGTGAATCCAACCAAGCCCCAACTCAGATATAACAACAGATTGAAATCCCAATACCCTCAAATAGTTTCAAGCTGAGACAACTCAGCAGAAAAGATTCTACTTAAATCGATTCAAAATTGTGTCCAATCAAGCCAACTGCTGACCAGACAAGCCAATGAATCGACTTAAACATTCAACTCAACAACACAATGGAATAACAACCAAATTGATAATTCGATACTAACATAAAATTTTCCAGAGTTACTAACCCCAATCTCAACCTAAATATATTTTACACCTAGAGTAATAATACAAAGAAGGATTTTCGAAATCACACTCCATATTATAATCTAAAGGAGGTGCATCCATTTAGGTAAAATCAGCAATCCCACTGATTATACAAAACAGAAACAAAATTTCCTATTAATAGAGATGTAACTAGAGTCGATAATCAGATTTGGAACCAAGATAAAATAGGTTAACAAGTTGCACTCGATTCGAAATTCAACCCACCAAACAATTGCTAATGGAGGACTAACTCATGAACTCAAACACAGCTGCTGAACCCGATGGTAGAATCAGTCAAATAACTCTACACAATCTGATGAAAATCAACTAACATTCAAAATGGAAACAGTAGATATATTACCACCGAAGGAGCACTCCATAGCTTGTCGATTTTCAATTATGAAATCCAGATCTGACGAGTGCAAACCACCACCGACAGATCTCTCTCAATCCTCCTCTAAGTTGAAATGCTCAGACAACTGCTGAACCAAAAATGGACGCCATTCTCCATCCGATCTCCACTCGACTCGACCCAGCAAGTTATAGCACTCGATTTCTCAGCATCATTCCTTCTTCTTTCCTTCCTTCCTTTCTTTCGCTTTCATATTATTCTCTGATGCCGTCACGATCGGCAGCTTCCAACGGTTTCCAGAGTTGAGACGCAGATTCACAACATTCCACATGGACCGCGAATCCTAGATCGATCATTGGCGATTAAACGTTGCTAGAATGCCCTCCCCTGATGAACGCATCAGATCTGAAAGGGATGCCCAAATGGAGATTCTCCATTGCTGCAGCTTGATAAGGACGACGATGAAGCATCCTCCAATGGCCGACTTCAAACAAGAACTTCTTTCGATTTCTTCCTTCTGAATAGATCAGATTGGAGTCCAGGAGTTTCTGAATAATGAAAATCGAAGCTCCATGAAGGTTTTCTCAATGGCTGCGCTAGGTTTTCAAAAACGGAAAAAGAAGAGAGAGAGAGAGAGAGAGAGAGAGCGAATTGAAAATCTCTTATATGACCACCACAATCCATGTGAAACAAAATGGACGGCTGTGATTCTCCTAAAAAAAAGGCTTCTACAGTTGCTATGGATGGTTGAGATAAAAGAAAGCAAAGGCACGCGGATTGCCAGCTTGGCAGCTTCCGCTTTTGGAAACACAAGGCAAATAACTGGACTTTGGGTGAAGATTTATTTGCAATCGATGGCCCTCATCAAAGAAGACTAACATGCTTTTATAGAGACCCTAGCCCTCTACAAAGTAGATGGTTTGGATTGTCCAAAGGTGGGCCATATAAATCACAAATTTGAGAATATCATGTTGCTGGAAACACATTTTCCATTTCAACAGTCGAAGTTTGGCTCCAAACTGCACACATTACGGAGCATGGAAGTGGAATCTAAGACCTAGTATTTTGATTCCACACACATCCGAACACAATGGACGGTCCGGATCATCCAATCTGGCTCAACAGGTGGGGCACATGGTAGCCCAAAAATGGACAGCGGTCCACTCACCCGCTGTGGGCAGGAACTTGAAAAGAGGAAGAGGAATACTCCTCTTTTGATTTTGCTTTCGGTCAGTAAGTGTTGACCAACTTGCTTTGAACCAGTGCACGTCATGTGCACTCCTACTATCTACACATGCAACGTGTGTGGGGCCCACAATGATGTTTTCATAAAATCCATTCCAACTATCTGATTCAACTCATGATGTGAGGCCATACTTCAAGAGAGAGACATATCCAAAGCTTAGGTGGGCCGCACCACATGATTTTATGCATTAAATCGACATTTCCAACAATTCAACGGTGGGATTGCTTCCAAACTTGATTTCCAATGGTTAAAATAGCCTACAGATTAGTATGACTTACGCTATTTATGGTATAATAACCATTAATACCAATTTCCATTGAATAAGCTACTAATAAAGTTAATAATATTACTAATATTATTATAATTATGATTATGATATTATTATTATTATTATTTTGATTAAAATTTATAATGGCAAAAATGTGTGCACACACCTACACATATGTGATCAAATTACAATTTTCACGGCAACACCCGCGTACCAAAAGTACGGGGTGTTACAGCAGCATACAGGAAGGCAAACATTACAAGACCTCGCCCCGTGATCAGGAAACAGTGGCAGCCAAAGCAGGGGCAGAAGACCCTTATCGACAGGCAGGTTGCGTCAGTCGAGCCCACAATGCTTGCAATGACGGTTGAGCAGTTCCCGCCGTTGTCCAAAACCACTCGCACCGCGCAAAAGACTACTAGGCCCGTGAATGTAAAGTCCAAGCCCACGACAATCCTTGTACAGAAACAAAGCCCGGCTCGAAAAATCTAGTTGGAGCAAGTGGTAATGGTCCAAGTGGTCGCAGAGGCAGAAGAAGAACCTTATGAGACAGAAGAATTACCTCCGTTATAAGATCAGATCGACAGATTGGTTGAGGCTAACCGCGAGACAAACGAGCGAATGAAGGCTATCAAGGAGGCCTTGACCACTCTGATAGCGCAGAATGCCACCAGAAGTATCGCGCCGCCCACCCGTCAGTCGGCGGAGGAATCTCAAGGCGCGACAGAAGGTCCGGTTGAGCCTGAACCGCCCATCCAACCCAGAATTGTACCAATAGGACGTGCACTGCCTGCCACATCTCATGTATCACGAGAAGAGTTGTCTCAAACAATAGCCCATATGATGCAACAAGAAAAGGAGAAAGAAAGGAGAGGCAGCTATAAATATCGGGTCCCATACCCGCCAGAGGTAGAGGAGGTACCATTCCCGGCCAATTTTAGATGCCCGGACTTTGAAAAGTATGACGGCAGAGGGTCGCCGGAGGAGCACATCACCCACTTCTTGACTACATTGGGAAACTGGTCCGCAGTCCCGCAGTATTGCATGCGGCTATTCGGATCTACCTTGACAGGGAAAGCCTTTCAATGGTACATGTTGCTACCGGCCGGCTCTGTAAGAACATGGGAGCAGATGCATGATGCCTTCACCTCAAAGTTTTTCGCGACAGAGAGGGAGATCTCGCTGACGGACCTTATAATGGTCAAACAGAGAAATGGTGAACCAGTTGAGAAGTTCATCGACCGATGGGGAACCACAGCAGCTCAATGTCGTGAGTTACCCAGCGAAGGCGAGCAGATGAAGATGTGTCTAAGAGCCCTGGACCCGATGATCTCGTATGGCTTGTCACGCAATACCTTCAACTCCTTTCGCGAACTGGCAACGAAAGCACATTTGGTAGAGGAAGCAGCATCTCGGGTAAACTTCAGACCCGAGAGACAGAAGAGAGAGATAGGAAGAGTAGTGGAGACTCACCAGGTCGACAGAAGTAGGGACCAGAAAGACCGAAAGCGTCCCGCTACCGATCATGGGCCAGAGGTGAAGGCGGCAGATATACAAGACAAGAGTAAAAAGCCCTATGTACCCAAACGTGTATCTATAGCCGAAAGAGAGAGGGCGAACGGCCCATACACATTCGACATGGCCGATCTGGTTCCGATCATGGAACAGTTGATCGAAGAGGGCTTGATACGCCTACCAGAGCCAATCCGTCCACACGAGGTTGGACGAACAAATGACCCTAAATACTGCAAATATCACCGGTGCATCAGCCACCAGACAGAAGATTGCTTCTCCTTAAAAGGAAGAATACAGAGGTTGATCAATCAAGGGGTCATCAGCATGAAGGTACCTGAGACAGCGAAGGAGACAGCCGGGACAATTTCAACAGTCCCAATAAAAGGTGAAACCAGCCGATCAACCTCGTTCCCTGAGCCGAAGGAACCATGGACTTTAGTCAGTAGCAAGAAAAGGCTTGAGAACAGACGAAGACTCGCAAAACGAAAGAAGAGTAGAGGAAAAGGAAGAAGAGAACTGTCGCAGGGGCAGGAACAACCCATGACAAGCATGGCTCACTGCGGAATGGTGTCATTCACCGAGCAAGCATCGCCTGAAGAGACCCCACAAGTAGTGGAGAGGGAAGTTGACGCAGTCATCCTACAGTCAGGAAAGCAAATGCCTGACCGTACTCCCCCAAGACTAGACAACCCGATGCCAGAAGACAGTACCCCTGACAGATCACAGGAGAGACCTCGCATGCAAAAGTCTAAAGAAAAGGTCGTCGAAGCTACGACCAGCCAGCCAAACCCAAGACCAGTGGCATATGACATCGTGTCACACCTACGGAAGGTTCCCGCCCGCCTAAGCGTATACGATGCTTTATGTCCTCGAAAGTGTACAGGGAAATGTTAATCAACGCCTTACTTGACAATGAAGTCAGGGAGGTCACAATGATAGAGATAGAAGAAGAAATGAATAATTCAGATAAATTTTGGGAAGGGTATATGCCGGTGTCACAAGTCATGCCTGTCAACCATCCTTCGACCATCACTTTCTCAGAAGAAGACCGCACGATAGAATCAATGGACCACAATCGCCCGTTAATGGTCACAGGAATAATCAGGGATACCGAGATCAAGAGGTGCATGCTTGACGATGGGTCTGCCGTGAATATCATGCCCTTGAAAACATTGCAGAGACTGGATTACAGGCAATCGGCGTTACGCCCGAGTTTCATGATGATTCAAGGTTTCAATCAAGACAGTCAGCGTACGCTCGGATCAATCACAGTAATGTTAGAGATTGAAGAACTGACAATGAAAGTGACATGTCAGGTAATCGATGCAGTGACAACATACAACCTCCTTCTAGGAAGGCCTTAGCTCCATCAAAATCGCATAATCCCCTCGACATATCACTAGTGTTTTAAATATAGCAGAGACGGGGTCCAACGCAGGGTAGCGGCGGATCCAAAGCCATACACAATAGCCGAGTCATTTTTGGCCGATGCAAAGTACTACAACTCGGTCGACAGCAGTGAAACCAGTGAAAGGTCCGAGGTATCGAAGAAGAGGCAAGGGGCAAAGCCTTGAATATAGAAGTTCGTGCGAAGAAGTAAGCCTCAAACCGTCGCCCAGGGGAGATCCCGACATTAGCTAGAAAATCACTCTTAGCCGATTACAAAGAAGTTCTATGTGGTACCGCAACATCTGCGTCAGCCAGGGCAGTCTGTGTTAAAACTGATCTCAGATCAAGACATGAGCGTGCTCAAGTCCAGCTTCAATATGCCGGTGCCCAAGATAGGAAGAACCAAACCATTTCTAAAAGCTCCAAACCAATTCATCGTGCCGACAAGAGACGTCACCCAGAAAGACATCGAGTTTCACTAAGGGCCAAGCCAACCAGTACCATCAGAAGAAAGAGAGGAGGGAAGGGGACTTGTCCAACCTCGACCGATAGAAGAGAAGAGATATAGCAGAGCCAACTGGAAGATCATGAAGAATGTGGGATTCTCTGGCCAAGGGATAGACACAAAGAAGAGGTTACTAGCTCCATTTAAAGAACATAAACGAGTATACCGAAACGGAGAAGGTCTAGGAGCTAGGGCAAGCGTGAACATGGTAACCATCGGCCCGGTAGAAGAGATCCAGTCGCAGGAGCCTATCGATATTATCCAGCCAAGTGTTGCACCCATGCAACTAGAAGATGGTGGGCAACCGACGATTGATGAACTCAAAGAAATAAATCTCGGCACCCCTGAAGAACCTAGAAATACATACTTGAGCAGAAACGTCCCGGAAAGTGAGAGAGAGAGATACCTGCAGCTATTAAAGGAGAACAAGGATATCTTTGCCTGGACATATTCAGAAATGCCCGGGCTCAGCCCGGCGATCGCCATGCACAAGCTAAGTATCATGAAGGAAAAGAAGCCAGTGAAGCAACCGCAGCGACGATTTCATCCGGACATCATACCCAAGATTGAAGAAGAAGTCAAGAGACTGATTCAGGCTGGGTTCGTTCGAGAGGTGAAATACCCCCGATGGATCTCAAACATCATGCCGGTCAAGAAGAAGAGCAGATAAATCCGAGTATGCGTTGATTTCCGAAATCTAAATGAAGCCTGCCCTAAAGACGATTTTCCCCTCCCAATTCTAGAGTTGTTGATTGATAGCACAACAGGGTATGCGGTGATGTCCTTCATGGACGGGTATTCGGGATACAATCAAATTTGTATGGCCCCAGAAGATGAAGAAGCCACGGCTTTCCGCACAACTCTCGGCATCTACTGTTATCGCGTAATGCCCTTCGGATTGAAGAACGCAGGGGCAACGTATTAGCGCGCAATGCATGTTATATTCCAAGATATGATGCACAAACACGTCGAATGCTATGTGGATGATTTGGTTGTGAGGTCGGTCGGTCATGAACAGCACAGAGAACACCTAAGGCAAGTATTTCAGCGTTTGCGCAAGAAGAGCCTCCGTATGAACCCTCTAAAGTGCGCATTTGGGGTTGCATCCGGCAAATTCTTGGGCTTTGTCGTCAGGCACAGGGGTATAGAGATCGATCCCGCCAAGATTAAGGCTATCAGAGAAATGCCGCCGCCCAGGAACCTAAAACAGTTGAAGAGTTTCCAAGGCCATGTGGCATATCTAGGAAGATTTATTTCGAATCTGGCCGGCCGCTGTTAGCCGTTCTCCCGCCTCAACAAGAAAGACGTTAAGTTTGAATGGGACGACGCTTGTCAGAAAGCTTTCGATTCATTAAAGGAGATGCTCGAAAATTCCCCAGTCCTCGCCGCCCCGATCAAGGGTAAGCCGCTGATTCTATACATTGCAGTGGGTGATAACTCGCTAGGGGCACTCCTGGCATAGAAAAATGAGGAAAGCAAGGAAAATGCGCTATATTATTTAAGCCGCACGTTAGTAGGGGCCGAATTTTACTACTTAGCGATCGAAAAGATATGTCTGGCTCTCATCTTCGCCGTGAAGAAACTCAGACATTACTGCCTCTTGCACCAAATAACGTTGATATCCAAGGTCGAACCGATCAAATTCCTCATGAATCGGCCTATGCTGTCTGGACGCTTAGCAAAATGGGCCCTTCTCCTCTCTGAATTTGATATCACTTACGTCCCGGCCCGAGCCATTAAAGGACAAGCGATTGCGGATTTTCTCGCTGCGCATCCAGTCCTGAGCAGCGAAGAAATGGAGTGTGACCTCCCAAATGACCAGGTTATGATAATCGAAGAACCGCGACTCTGGAAAATGTACTTCGACGGAGCCTCTAGGTCAACAGGGGCAGGAGCAGGAGTTATATTTATTAGCCCGCAGGGAGATCTACTGCCCTATTCATTTACGATCGTGCCAGCCTGTACCAACAACGAAGCAGAATATCAAGCCCTCATTATCGGACTACAGCTCACCCTCGAGATACGTATCAAGGCAATACAGATCTATGGTGACTCCAAGCTGGTCATCAGACAGCTGACGATAGAATATGAGGTTCGCGAACCCGAGTTGTCGCCCTTTTGCCACCAAGCGCAATCGTTGTTCGACCAGTTTCGCAATGGTAGCATTTCACATATACCAAGGCAAGAGAATGTACAGGCCAACGCATTGGCCAGCCTAACCGCTGCTTTGGCTAATCCCGGAGGCAGCCCACTTCAAGTAACAATCGAAGAAAAAGGATCTTACCAACAACCGTGTCGCGCAGCGACGAATCGAGCGTGAATCCCATCTGCTGCTTCGAAATCACAAAAGAAAACGACTGGAGAAGGCCATTTGTCGACTACTTGAAATACGGGTTCTTACCGGAAGAGCCCAAGATGCGCACACAGGTCAGAAGACGCGCCGGTTCATTTATAATACAGAATGACATCCTTTACAAGTGCTCGTATGAGGGAGTGTTGCTACGCTGCCTGGACCAAGATAAAGCATACGCCACACTAAAAGAAGCTCACGGAAGAGAGTGCGGTGCTCACCAGGGGGCAATAACTTACATCACCGTGTCCGACACATGGGGTATTATTGGCCCACAATGACGAAAGACGAGATGGAATACGTCAAGAAGTGTCATCAATGCCAGATACATGCAGATATAATACACTCGCCACTGGAAGAGTTACATCAATCAGTAATATCTTGGCCTTTCGCCGCCTGGGGCATGGACGTGATAGGGCCGATCAATCCGTCATCCTCTCAGGGGCACCAGTACATTCTTGCTGCGACCGATTATTTCTCTAAATGGGCTGAAGCCATTGCCCTGAGAAAATGTGAAAGCCAGACACGTCGAAAGTTTCATCCGTCACTCCATATTATACTGGCATGGTATCCCCGAAATAATCACCACCGACAACGGAACGCCCTTCAAAAATGTCACTATTGATAAGCTGTGCGCAAAATTCAAGATTAAGCATTACTATTCATCGCCTTACCACCCTCCCGTGAATGGGTTGGCTGAGGCATTCAACAAGACTATCGTAATGATCCTGAAGAAGACGGTGGCAGAAAATAAGAAGGACTGGGACAGACGATTGCCCGAAGCGTTATGGGCATATAGGACCATGTACTGCACAGCCACTCAAGCCACACCCTACTCATTGGTGTACGGTACGGAAGCTGTGATCCCGATGGAGATACAAGTGGAGTCGCTACGGGTAGCGCTCCGACACTCCTTGACGACCGAGTACAATGCTAAAATCAAAATGGTCGAGCTGGACGATTTGGATGAAAAGAGACTCGCCGCTCAGTAAAGGCTCGAAATGTATCAGAAACAAATCTCAGCTTCATACGATAAACGAGTCCGTGGTAGGTCATTCAAAAGAGGCGACTTGTTGCTAATGATGAAACGTCCGGCACCGGCTCAAGGTCCCAAGAGTAAATTCGATCCGAAATGGGATCCGGTGTGTATCATCGATGAAGTGTACTCCAATGGAGCCTATCGGGTGATGGATTCCAAGGGGCAAGGCATCAGCTCGTTGGTGAACGGTCGATTCTTAAAAAGATATTATACTTGACGCAAGCCTATCATTATATTTTGTAAACACCCCATTAGAGGGAGAATGTAATGAAGGAAATACCGAAAGAAATGATACCGCATAGGGCTTAAAGCGAAGTACTAATTATCTACCTTTTGCTTCTACAGGTGTCAAAAAGTCGTTAGGACTCAAGACACGTCAAGTATGGCACCCCGCCCTTCAAGACCATCAAGAAAGGGGATAAGCCCTTAACAAAGGCTCGGTCGCATCCCTGCTCATACAAGCACAGGTTTGGGTCCTAACAGGGGGACGTTCTTTCCCTAATAGCTCAATCAGTTTACATTCTCGCAAATAAACTAGAAACCCAGCATGAATCCGAAGTTGCGATAGTATACATATTGATACATTATCTGTGATAGTATACATATTGATACAATATCTGTTACAAATGTGTGTTAAAATTACAAACAAAAAACCATCACTGTTCAGCCCTCTAAGTTCTTCATGCATTGTTCTAACATATCGATCGCAGAACTTTGAATACCCCTTTGTGCCACCTCTGCTTCAGCCAAAACTTGTGCAGGGTCGGGGACGTTCTGAAGAAGCTACTGCAGTTCTGTGTCCTGGGCCTCTATGTCATTGCACTTCGCCTCATGATGATCAATAGACAACTGCAAGCGAGCCTTCTGACTAGTAAACTTGGAAAAGTTCAGGTGAACAATCAAAAGCTCGGTCTGCAGCCGTGCTATTTCACTATCAATCTCTTCTAGACGATCTGTGGCCCCCTGACATCCAGTATTAGCGACTTGCCAATCTTGCCTCGCCGCGGCCACGTCTACCCTGTGAAGTTCCAGCTTTGGAAGAAGAGACTGCAACTGGCTACGCTTCTCCTCAGTAGAAGGATCAGGTCTGAGACGCTTTGCGCCAACGACACGAGCCATCCCCTCTTTGAACCGGACCATGTGATCGACCATCGAAGAAACGTCAACCCCGAGCCATGTAGCGTTATGCTCAAGCGCTTGTAGCCCTTCATCCAGAATACACCATTCATCCTCGTTCTTCAAAGAATCGATGATAGTCATCAAAAGACTCTTCAAGAGGTTCGCCTTTATCTTCGACAAACCTCGAAGAGAAGAAGTGAGTGCTTCGGGCAAAACCACAGGGGCAGGGGCACAGGTCGGAACTACTGCTGACAAAACAAACGATAAATGTCAATACAGGAAAATCACAGTCAGAAAGAAAGTAGTCAAGGCAGTAAAAGGAAGTGATATACCAGCAATTTCAGGAATGTCGGCGGTAAGAGCGCCGGATGGAGCAGTGGGCACCGGTGACACTAGGGCCGGTTCTGTTGCTCCCTCAGTCAATGGTTCGGGTAATTCTGGAGAAGATATCACCACGACCTCGGGAATATTGGCATCAGATGCTGGCCCAACGGTAGGAGGAACTTCAGTAACGGGTTCAGTTGATGACGGCTCAGCAGAAGGAGCTCCCACAACACGTTCGGGCACACTTAACTCGATAGTAGGAGCCGCGATCTCTTCCACTACGGCGGCGATGGTCACTTCCGGAATCGTGCTCTGAGCTTCAGCGTCTGCCACAGGAGGATTGGGGGGAAGGAGGGATTCAGCAGGTGCTTCATCATCCAGGTCCATGAAGGTTGCCCCCATGTTCTCCTCAGGGACAGATCTATCATATATAGGCTCACTCTCGTTACTCCCCCGGGTATGGCAGCCTTCACTCAAGTTGGCTTGAGAGCTCAACTCACCCTCTTCCTTGGCCTCTCCTGCGTTGACGACCGGAGCGTCGCCGACCGCTTTGGAAAGCCGCTCCTGCAAACGCTCGGCTCTGTGCAGTTTCCACAAGTCCTTTATCTTCTTGCCACCGCAAATGGTAGGGAGACTAGGGGCAGTTTTCACCCGAGGACCAGTGCGCTCCGCCGATACCCCCTCATCACCATCACCACCAGCGTCATCACCATCATCACCAGCGTCACCACCGTCATCACCATCAGAGCCTCCGCCTTCACCGCCACCCACATCCTCATCACCTCCACCAGCTCTGCCCATAACATCATCACCATCCCTACCACCGTCACCCTCAGTAGCAGCATCATCTTCATTACCACCTGCCTCGCCCATGTCATCATCATCGTCATCACCCTCCTCACCATCATCACCTTCGTTCCCCCCTCTCAGAACATCGCCCTCCGCGGGTAACTCATCAATAGGCCCGAGGAATGGGAACTCTGGTCCCTCCGCTGTTACATTTCTCTCCCCATGGGTGATCCAACCTTCTAGAGTATGTTCCGGCTTCTCATGGTTGATCACTACATTCAAGGAGGTCTGCAATCTCTCCGTGCCTGGCACCGCAGGTTGATGAAGAGTTTCTGATACATAGCCAAGTCCGTTGGCAGGAGTGGGAGTAACAACAGGAGGCGTGACGAAGACGGGCTCAGTGACAAGCATTTTATTCCGAACCAGCGCATACTGATGGGCCCACCACCTCATCCATCCGAAGGTAGCAACGGCAAAACACTGCATCCCCGGGACGATGAAAGAACAACCGGTTCCCGTCAGCATAAGTTGTCGCCACATCCACTTCCAATGAATGGGCCCGACACCATACGTTCGTTGCTCGCGCGTCACCGGTTCTAATGTCGCTGGCACCCCTTGGTCATATCCGAATTGGCGGGTGAAGAGGTTGGGATAATAAGGTTCCCTCCAGAACTCCAGCCCCTCACGCAGTGGCAACGATGATGGGCGAATCGATGTTAGAAATGAACGCTCATAATAGTCAACACTGTCATCATCCGTGCACAGAACCAATTCCTCACTGCGAGTACTAGAGAAGTGATAAAAATATACGTCGTCAAGCCGCGCTATGCTATCTTCAATGGTGGTCAAATTATGGCCAACCATTCTCTTCTTCTGAAAGAAGTGCAATGGGAGCTTCCCCTCTCTAATATAATTCCCGCGCCGCACGCCGTAGACCCAGGGGAAGTATACCCCGAGCCAACCAGAGAAAAAGTGCCATCCGCAGTAGGCAGAGTTCATCCCATAGGTGGCGCGCTCCTTATTGCTGATAACGTAGCCGAATGACCGATAGATGGAGCATAGGACCACTGGAGCCAGCGCGTACCGATGACCGTTTGCTAGGGCCCCCGCAACGGCAAAACAAGACACCCTGATGTTATCTGCCTGCTTGGAGCTTGGAAGCTCCACACAGCTGAGACAGTACGCTAGGAAACCAGCCAGTTCGCAGGCGGGGGAGAGCTTGTTAGGACGAGGGAATTTCTCTCTCATCCGTTTCTCCAAAAGTGCCTTATCACCACAGCCCTCGTCATAGGCCGCGTAGTCCAAGCTGAAGGGAAAGAGACGAGGCGTTAGCAGAAAGAAAGAAGTGTGATTAAGCAGTAAGGTACAACTCATTACAGAACACTTACTTCAAGCCATGGCTGAAATAGACCAGCCAGTCCTCGAATGGGAGCTTATCTTTTGGGGTAATTCCGCGAACAACTCATAACAGGCCTCGGAGATGAAGCCTTCGTTGACGCCTTTCTTCTTTCGCGACAGTTCATCGTCGCTTGGGACCCATTCGTCGTAGATTCTCCCACGAATTGGGAGGCCTGCGATCCTATTAAGATCCCAGAGCGAGATGCTCATCTCGCCGCACGACATATGGAAGGAGTTGGTAATGGAGCACCAGTGATTAAGGAAGCCCTTGTATACCCAGGGCTCTCAGCAAAAATAACTTGACGTCGCTTCAATCACCTTATACAAGCCCACCGCCCATAGGGTAGCCTGGTGCTGTTCTAAGATCCGGTTCGCCCACGCTTCATAGCCCGGGTGGAGGACCAGATGGCCGCGGGTTCAAAATGCCCCGGTCAACCAGACTTCAGTATCCCCTAGATGATGAAACCGCTGGCAGAGGGTCTCGAAATAATGCCTAGGGAAGGGCTGATGGGGACTGTGATTCGGCTCCAAGAAAATCATGTCCTTCACGCCAAGGACGGACTGGTGCTACCCGTTCTTAGATAAAGAACAACTGAGAAACGGCGCCAGGCCGGACGTCCAAGCATCGACGCTATAAAAAGAGTTGTTCCTGCAAATATCAAACGGCTCGATGCTTGGGAGGGATCGCTGCCACTGGTAACTCTTTGAATAACGAATGTATTCCCGAATATAGGGGTTTCTGATGACAAGTGGCGCAGTGAGAAGTTTATCTCTGGACCAGGCCACCTTCATTTTATCCGACTTAGATTTGGCCTGATTCTCCAAATATACTTGCTTGGCGCCTTTGCCAGCCCTTTTCGGGCGACCGCGCCTGGCAGCCTGAGCAGGGATCGACGGGCTCACTTCGCCGTCCTCAGAACCTGCGGCCCCGTCCGACCGGAAGCCACGAAGAGGAGCATACCAGGCATCCCACTGCTCTTGTGTACCCCTATCTGGTGGGGGTGGCACGATCCTATCACAAAGGATTTTCTTCTGTATATCCTTGGATAGTGTAAGGATACGCTCGTAGAAGTTGAACGTCTCCGGGGGAAGGAACCATTGCGGATTCTCGGTCGATGGCCTGGAAACCTTTTTAGCGGCAGCACGCTTGCGCTTCGACGGAGTTGGCGGTGGGCCCGAAGGACCAGCCTGCGAAGGATCACTGGCCATTGTAATCTGCAACGGCATGTAAAAGGCTTAGATATAGGGCAAAAGGAAAATGTTCGCATAAAATCGATCAAACATTCACAAAATCCAAAGGGATACGAAGTAGCAAGTAAACTAAGTACAAGCGCCAATCAAGGCCCCGGCAGAACACATTCAAACCAACGGAGAAAGAAAGGAAGCAACAACATTCACAACCACAACACCGACATCACAAACATGCAAAAAAGGGAGGACAGAAGCAAAGAAGAAAGATTTGATTATCATTCATCAACCACGAGGACAATTCCAAATGTCTAGATTGTTGTATCAACCGTTTAAATGATTAAAAATTAATAATTGATGTAAAATGACGCAAAATTGCGGGGACCCCTCCCCATAGCCGGAAAGAGAGGATCTCAGTCCTGCACCAGCAAAAGAACCCGAGCTTTCAACTCGTCCACCTTCGCCTGGACCTGGGCTTCCTTGGAAATCAGATCCATTAGAAAGGAAATGCATTGCTGCACGAAGTCGAAGTTCAGATGCTCGGCGTTGGCCCAATTTCTCATGATGGAGACATCGATCGCCAACCTGTCATGCTCCCTCAGGGCCTCCCTGACCATCATACAAATACCAGCGCGGCGGTCTGGAAACTCAGCCTCCGCCTGCGGGACAAGCCAAGCCAAGAATCGTCTGCTCTCCCTTCTTTCCTCCTTCAGGGAGTGAAGCCGGCTCGATAAGGACAAGAAAGAAGCGGCCAGAGAAGGCTCCGCCGCCTCGAGGATCGCTAACTCTTCCAAGAGGGAAGAATCGCCGATGAAGTCAAAGATGACTTCCTTATGTTCATCAGAAATGGAGGCCATCAGGGAAACGTTCTGGATAGCTTCAAGAATAGGGCGAGAGTCTGCGCCCAGTCGGGTCAAGGCCTCGGCCACCTCGTCATGCCGAGCAGCGAGGGATGACCAAGTCTCAGGGAGATCCAGAGAGCCCAGAAGCCACCTTAGACAGTCTCAGGCCGCGCGTAGAGAACCGCGAGTTATGGCCATTGTCTGCTAAGAAACAAAACTGATGAAACAATAGGGCAGTCTGACAAGAGAGAAGAAAGAGAAAGCATGTGAAGCTAGTCGCGTAAAGTCAAAAAGGCTAAGAAGAGACATGCAAAGGTATGCTCAAAACATCACTTAAATTAGCCACTAGAATTGCCCGTTAAGCTGATGCGATCCAGAAATCTTTTAAGTGTATGAGACCCTACGCCTCCTTAAAACAACTGACACGTATACGCGAATGTGAAGCAGAAGTATAGGGGCTCATACCCTTTAGAGACTTAGCAAATCGCCAGAACAAAGTTCGCAAAAATCCCAAATTTCACTAAGTCCCATGGGCTGGGTGCGTGAGGCCCCACGCACCTCAAAATACAAGTATAAATTCTGGGTGCGTGAGGCATCACGCACCCCAATAACGTTCAAAGGCTGTCAGGTTGAATTTGAGGATGCGTAAGGATCCACGCACCCCGAAATACGCCCAAAATACACCAAGTCAGAAAACCAAGGTGCGTGAACCCCCACGCACCCTTATCAAACCCAATTCTCAGGTGCGTGAAAAGGGTTAAAACCCTCCATGATTCGATGAAGGGTGCGTGGACCACCACGCCCACGCACCCCAAAAATTCAAAAATTCCACCGAAGTTCAACAAATTCTGGGTGCGTGTGATGCCATGCACCCCTAAAAAGAGGATTTCAAAATTTGAACTTTGAACTCAGGATTCCTGGGTGCGTGCGCCCCCACGCACCCGAAATATCATCTTTACCTCGAATAAAAAGGTGCGTGTGGATTAAAAGGGTGCATTGGAGACAATTGTTGGGTGCGTTGGAGAATAAAAGGGTGCGTGGGCTTGATCCAAAATATCAAGCAAGGAACAGTGAAATGATGAGAATAAGCCGACTTCTCTATTTATAGTGCGACCTAAAAGGTCCGGTGTGTCGCGCCAGACGATCGTGCGTCCGCACGACCCACCGGAGGGGCATCTGTTGGGGTCCCAAAAGGTAGGGACTCTTAAAATAAGCAAAATAGCCAAAGGAACCGCGCAGAATGCCTTCCGATACGCATAAAATGGAAATATACAGGATTTCCTTACTTTGCTAATATTCCACTTGGCCCCTCCGATCATCGTGATCAGAACCACCCGGAAGTGGACCTGCAACCTCATTACCACTCATGATGAACAGTGCAAGTGATTGCGCAACCAAACGGGCCCCACAAACCCTCCAAAATTCAAACCCAACTGGTGGAGTTCACATTTACGTGTCCACGCACCCATAAATTCAGGTGCCCCACGCGCCCGAAAAATCACTAAAAATAGGAATTCATTTAAAGGCATTCGGCGTCCCACGCACCCCAAAAAGGGCCCACGCACCCTTAGATTTAACACATTTTATGATTCTCATTTGAAGGCATTTTGGAGTCCCACTCACCCAAAAAATGCCCCACGCATCCACAAATTCGACTACAAATCAGGGACTTAATTTTCAGGTGCGTTGAGTCCCACGCACCCGACAAATCAAATATTGTCAGAGATCATTTCCGGGTACGTCGACGGTATTTTTAGGGTGCGTGGCACGTGGCGCCCTCCTAATGGTCGACTTCACCTATAAATACCCCGTCCACCGATTCATTTGGACAGTTCTGAAAAACGAGAGAGCTGCCGCCCTCTGGGATTCCGAAATCGCCGCCGGAAACCCTCGCCGGAATACTTTTCCGACCGCCAGAAGCCCTCTCCGATCGCAGGAATACCCTTTCCGATCACCGATATTCCACCACAGGTTTGAATCCTAAATCATAAGTGTGGCCACGCATCCTGAAAATGGTCCCATGCATCCTGAAAATGGTCCCACGCACCCGAATAATTGCCCACGCCTCCAGTAATTCGACGTGAATCGGAGGACTAGTGCATCGGACCCCATGCACCCGAAAAGTGGCCCACGCGTCCGTAAATTCAGGTCCCACGCGTCCATAAATTCATCAAAATCAGATTTGCAAATTTGGTCCCACGCATCTTGAATATGGACCCACGAACCCCTAAGTTCATTAGAAATTCAGTACTTAATTTTTAGGTGCGTGGAGCCCCACGCACCCGTTTAATAGGTCCCACGCACCTAAAAATCAGCCAATTGCAGAACATGTTTGCAGGTCCACCGGACTCAATTTTAAGTGTTTTCAAGGTCCGCTTGAGCCTATCTTGAGTATTTCAAGCATTCCGGACGTAATGAAACGGTCGAATGAACATTCCGGGAACTCTAAACGAGTAAAATCGCGCATCTTCGAGGTTTGACCCGATTCGACGCGATGAACGAAGTGACTTCCCGGAAAGGAGCCGCACGCATCCAGAACTATACAAATATGTCATCATTTATGTTTACTATAAAGGCATGATCCGATTTGGGTCAAAAGCTAGACAAGCAGGGCTATGGTTACCACGATAAACCATGCCAAAGAGTTTTGATTCTCTACAAACCAATTGCTCTCAACTGCCACATCACAACAGTCGATGCCCTACCCATCCAAACGGTATCTGTTGGTTGGGCTGCGTAGGTACACACAACTGTAGCATGGACTTCCCGAGGTCACCTATCCCTACATTGACAGGCGCGGGCCCGGAGTCATCCATCTCAGTCATTAACCCTGACAGTCCCAGCCCGGATCTCCGGCCAAAATATGGGACATAGACATCTGACTAATACAAGTGGTTCAGTACATAGCAAAACAAATACAGGTCTCTACGACCACAAACTCTAAGACCATAGTCCCTGCTGACTAGTCTTTTGCCTTCTAATCAAGGGTCATCGATCATTCGATGTAATTAAGGGTTCGTGCCAGATCACGGCCTGGAATGTAAAAGATCTCAGAATCTCTGGAATAAAAGTCGCCTTGCGATATCTCTTCTTGTGAATGCTTGTGATTGTCTATAAATGTTTCTATTACTCAGAACCCAGAGCAACAATACACAATGAACACCATCCAGGAAACGGCCTCGTGTCCATTTCCTAAGTTCCAACAACCGCGTGGGCGATCTTTGCTGAGATTGTGAAATTGAAACTTACTGCTATGAAAGTAAATTTACTACTATGGAATGTAAATTCAGAGATAATGTGTTGAGTGCTTAAATGTGTATATTCTCACCCCATTTCATCAGTAATTATGCATGGCTTTCAAGCTTAAAGACTATTCTAATGCGTGGTTTTGTGATTGTAGGAATGAGAGAAAGTTCACTCAATCAATAGCTAGAAGATTATATTTATGAGCCTTGGATGAAGACCCAAGGTGGGCCAAAGAAAGAAGAAAGTAAGGAGAGCGAAGAGAGGAGAAAGAAAGAAGAAAAATGAAGAAAACAAGAGTCCGACCAGTCTTGACCGGTCGGCCAAGTGGGCCACGACTGGTCTTGACCAGTCGGCCAGGTTCAAGAATCACTCCAGCGTTTGCTGGAGGTCGCTGTACAAGAGGCCGACCGGTCTTGACCAATTGGCCAGAGCCTACCCCCTCACTTCTGCTCTCTGGACTATCCACAGAAGGGTCTGACCCGTCGTGACTGGTCGGCCAGCCCAGTTCGACCGGTCTAGATCGGTCGGCCAGTGTATTGCAGCGGGAATTCAGCAACTTCTCATAAATGCTCTGATTTTTATGCATAAGTACGTAAGTACTGCGCAAATCTAAAAGATTCTGAGGCGGTAGGACCTCTCCATTATAAAAGGGAACATAGGGATCGTAGTTAAGGCATCCCAAAAGAGATCTACGAAGGTGGGAGGCGGAGAAGGACGAAATCGAAGTTCCACAACTCCCTCTAGTTTGTGTTTTCTAGTTCATATTTTTAGTTGTTTCCTTGGATCATGAACAACTAAACCTCTTAGCTAGGGCTAAGAGGTGAAGCTTGTAGTGAATCTGAGATGCTTTAATTCATTTGTTTTGGTTTCAAGTTGGATTTATTGAAAGACAATGGTTTTTATAAGTTTGAATAAAGTTCTAAGTAGTTTTTCTTAATCTTATGATGGCTCATGGATGTTTGGAAGAATTGCTTTAGTTCTTAATGGTTTTGCATAGTTCTAGACCTGTACGCTCCGAGGAATCGGATTCAATCTACTCTAGACTTGGATTTTCTTGTGGGAACTTCAACCAAAGTTCTACCTCTTTGTTCTAATTTCTGAATTATGTGTTGATTGTGGATGTGATTTGAATGAAGTTCAAATCATGATCTAATTATGCTTTGTGATAGAGTTTAACGATGATTATGATTATGATCTTAATCTATTGGAACTAAGATTGACCCATGCAATTGAGTGTGCTCAAGTCCTAACTTGAATTGAGCGAATCATGTATATAAATCACACATATGACAGATTGTATGTTACAACCGCTCTATCATCCGACTAGATAGGATTTGATTTCGATTCTAGTTGTGTAATTGGGAAACCACAACGAATTATACATCAAGGATTGGTACAAGTGGATCCTTAAACCCCTAGTGCTCTTTCATATTAATTACATTCACCTTTAGTTTAAGAATTTTATCTACATTCAATTTTAGAAATCTGTTTGGTTAACTCTCAATTAGAGAATATTAGAAGTAATTTTGTGAATTCCTAACAAGTCCCTGAGAACGATTTCGGTCTCTTGTTCGCTTCCCCAAGTGTAGGGTTGCGATGTAATAATAATTCGGTAGAGACCGAGATCGTTCTCAGGGACTTGTTAGGAATTCACAAAATTACTTCTAATATTCTCTACTTGAGAGCTAACCAAACAGATTTTTAAAATTGAATGTAGATATGATTCTTAAACTAAAAGTGAATGTAATCAATATAAGAAAGCACTAGGGGTTCAAGGATCCACTTGTAGCAATCCTTGATGCATAATTTGCCGTGGTTTTTCAATTACATAACTAGAATCAAAATCAAAACCTATCTAGTCGGATGATAGAGTGGTTGCAACATACAATCTGTTATATGTGTGATTATATACATGATTCCCTTAATTCAAGTTAGGACTTGAGCACACTCAATTGCACAGGTCAATCCTAATTCCAACAAATTAAGATCACAATCATAATCATCATTAATCTCCGTCACAAAGCATAAGTAGATCATGATTTAAGCTTCATTCAAATCACACATACAATCGACACATAATTCAGAATTTAGAACTAAAAAGGTAGAACTTTGGTTGAAGTTCCCACATGAAATTCCAAGTCTAGAGCGTATTGAATCTGATTATTCAGAGCGTACAGGTCTAGAACTATGCAAAATAATTAAGAACTAAAGCAATTCTTCCAAAAATCCATGAGCCATCATAAGATTAAGAAAAATTATTTAGAACTTTATTCAAACGTCTATAAACCAATGTTCTTCAATAAATCCAACTTGAAACCAAAATAAAACAAATTAAAGCATCTCAGATTCACTATAAGCTTCACCTCTTAGCCCTAGCTAAGAGGTTTAGCCGTTCATGATCCAAGGAAGCATGAAAACAAATAAAAACATAAAACTAAAAAACACAAACTAGGAGGAGTTGTGGAACTCCGAATCCGACTTTCGCTGCCTCTTACTTTTGTAGATCTCTTCTAAGATACCCTATCTACAATCCCTAGGTCCCCTTGTATAATGGAGAGGCTCTACCACCTCAGAATCTTCTAGATTTGCGTAGTACTTACACACTTACGCACAAAGATTGGAGCTTCAAGAGGAAGCTCCTGAAATTTCGCTGTAATACATTGGCCGACCGGTCATGACCGATCTAGCCTTATCTATGGACAGTCCAGCGTGCAAGGATGGGGGTGGAAGGCCTTGGCCGACAGGTCAAGACCGGTCGGTCCTCTTGCGTTTAGTGTCCAAACAGGTAAAAGGGGGTGGCCGACCGATCACGACTGGTGTTGGCCCTCTTGGTCGACCGGTCATGACTGGCCGGACTTGAGTTCCTTCATTTTTCTTCTTTCTTTCTTCTCTCTTCTTCTCTCTCTGCTTTCTTCTTTCTTTGGCCCACCTTGAGTCTTCATCTAAGGCTCTTAAATAGATCTTTTTATTCATTAATTGGGCGGAGTCCCTCTCATTCCTATAATCATAAAATCACGCATTAGAATAGTCTTTAAGCTTGAAAACCATGCATAGTTAGTGATGAAATGAGGTTAGAATATATACATTTAAGAGCCCAACACACCCCCCAACCAGCATTTTGCTAGTCCCAAGTAAAACATGCATAAAACCATTCATTCCTCCAAAACTCAACTCTCCTTCAGAAACTATGCTTTTGTACACTCTAAGACATGCAAGTTCAAAAATCAGCCAAAATAAGTGATTGAGGTTCAAACATTAAACTTTCATGAACACAAGTACTCACATGGTTTTCCCGCTGATTGATAGATAAATAGAGAATTTTGAACAATTTAACCTAGTGTGCTCAGTGAATGTTCATCTCATGAAAATTCGGGCTTATTTTCTTCATAAATCAGCTAAGATATAAAATTTAAGGTGTACAGATCAACAACAAGCCTATGACATGAATTTGCCTTACCGTCCTTCCGACGGCTTTCACACTACGTCCCATTTCCAGCTTTGGTTACGGGTAGACCATCCCCCGGTTGGTAATAGGTAGCCCTTTTCGGAATTTTCAGCTTGGTTTCTCACACCTCAAATCCAAACTTAGTTAATCCACAAATCTAATAATCCTTTCAAAACATGAGAATCGTGTGAAGTGAACTAGGTGTAAAAGTGTTCAAAATTTCTATCAATCTTAAAAATATGAGAATTCGCATATAAAACTAGTATCTTCGAGATTGTTCAAGGTATTCAACTTCACTCACTTCACCTCTCTTTTTCTTATACTTACACTGTCCCGAATGCATAGAAACAAAGTTTTCCAATGGAGTTTTGAATTTTTAGAAAAAATATGAAAAATCTTCTTCAATTGCTCGAGATGTTACAAAACATTGTCCTCAATGTAAAAGATATGCAATAGGCAAAACATGATAGCAAGCATAAAATAAAGGGAGTGAGGAATGAGAGTACCTGAGAGAAAAAAGAACTGGAATTCAACCTCAATTTAACAAACCTATGAAAAAGCAAACCAAAAGTAACAAAATCCTAATCCTAACTACTCTATACCTCCACCAGACTAGGAGATCAAGTATCCTAATACACAGGATCGGTCAGAGGTATGGATATACCTTCTGAAGAAAAATTCTCAAAGAACGGCTTTAAGCGCTGACCATTTGCTTTAAAGATATTACTGTTCCTTGGATTCAACAACTCCACAGTCCCATATGGATAAACAGTTTTCACAATGAAAGGACCGGTCCATCGAGACTTCAATTTCCCTGAAAATAAATGTAATCGAGAATTATACATATGGACCTTTTGATTGATCGTGAAGGTCTTACGAAGGATATTCCTATCATGGAACACCTTCCTCTTGTCCTTGTAAATTCTCGCATTTTCATAAGCCTCGTTCCGGAGTTCCGCAAGTTCATTCAATTGAAATTTGGGCAACGAGCTTGCCTTGTCAGAATCAAAATTTATCTTCTTTAGCGCCCAATATGCCCTATGTTCCAACTCCACGGGCAAGTGATAAGCTTTCCCATAGACAAGTCTATAGGGAGACATTACAATTGGGGTCTTGAAAGCGGCACGGTAAGCCCAGAGTACATCGGTAAGTCGAAGCGACCAATCTTTGCGATCGGGGTTCACTATTTTCTCTAAAATATGTTTAATTTCCCTGTTGTATATCTCAGCTTGTCCACTTGTTTGTGGGTGACAGGGAGTGCTCACCTTGTGATTGACTCCAAATTTTTTCATTAAAGCTTCAAACGGGCGGTTACAAAAATGGGATCCACCATCACTTATAATGACTCGAGGTGTTCCAAATCGGGAAATGATATTTTCTTTTAAGAAATGAATGACTATTTTATGGTCATTGTTCCAGCATGGAATCGCCTCGACCCATTTTGAAACATAGTCGGCGGCAAGCAAGATATATAGATTTCCAAAAGAAGATGGGAATGGACCCATGAAATCGATGCCCCAACAATAAAAAATTTCGATTGGTAAGATGGAATTGAGTGGCATCATATTTTTACGGGAGATTCCTCCCAATTTCTGACAAGGCTCACATATTTTACAAAAGTCACGAGTGTCTTTGAACATGGTAGGCCAATAAAACCACATTGCAGAATTTTGGCTCTGGTCTTCTTAACCGAAAAGTGGCCACCACACGCCTGAGAATGACAAAAGGAGATGATACTTTGTTGTTAATCATCCGGCACACATCTCCTTAGGATTTGATCAGGACAATACTTGAATAAGTATGGATCATCCTATAGGAATTTTGTCACCTCGTTGAAGAACTTATCCTTATTTTGCTTTTTCCAATGTGTCAGAATTGTACCTGTAACAAGATAGTTAGCAATGTCCGCATACCATGGTAATTGGGAGACTTTAAAAAGTTGTTCATCAGGGAACATGTCATTGATCACGGTCATCTCAGGGGAATCGGTGAGAACAAGTCTAGAGAGATTGTCGGCCACAACATTTTCTACTCCTTATCACGTATTTCTATGTCAAATTCTTAGAGTAGGAGGATCCATCTTAACAAGCGTGGCTTAGCATCCTTCTTAGAGAGAAGGTACTTAAGTGCTACATGGTCAGTGAATATGATGATCTTGGATCCGATCAAGTAGGACCGAAACTTGTCCAAAGTAAAAACTACGGCCAAAAGTTCTTTTTCTGTAGTAGTGTAGTTTTCTTGAGCCGAGTTTAAGGTACTTGTATAGTAGATGACGCATGGTTTCTTCTCTTTTCTTTGGCCTAACACGGCCCCAATAGCGTAGTCACTTGCATCACACATGATTTCAAAAGTAAGGCTCCAATCAGGTGGTTGCATTATGGGAGCACATGTCAACATATCTTTAAGTTTGTCAAAGGCATTTTGACAATCCTTATTCCACTCGAATGAGTTTTCCTTTTGAAGGAGGTTACATAAAGAACGAGAGAGTGAGCTAAAGTCCTTTACGAACCGTCTATAGAATCCGGCATGTCCTGAAAAGGACCGCACATCTCGTACGCTTTTGGGGGGTGGAAGGTTAGAGATAAGATCGATTTTAGCCTTGTCCACCTCGATTCCATTTTGTGAGATGATGTGACCAAGGACAATTTCTTTTTGAACCATGAATTGACATTTCTCCCAATTCAACATGAGGTTCCTTTCTTCACATCTTTTTAAAACAGTTTTTAAGTGCACAAGGCACTCATCAAAGTTACAACCAAATATAGAGAAATCGTCCATGAAGACTTCAAGAATCATCCCCACCATATTAGAAAAGATACTTAACATACAACGCTGAAAAGTGGCAGGGGCATTACATAGTCCAAACGGCATCCTTCGATAGGCAAAAGTGCCGAATGGATAAGTGAATGTTGTCTTCTCTTTGTCTTCTAGGGCGATCTCTATTTGGTTATACCCTGAATACCCATCAAGGAAGCAAAAGTGGGAATGACCCGCCAACCTTTATAAAATTTGATCAACAAATGGTAAAGGGAAGTGGTCTTTCCTTGTAACTGTGTTTAGCTTCCTGTAGTTAATGCACATTCTCCAACCGGTAGTGACTCTGGTTAGCATGAGTTCATTATTGGCATTGGCTACGATGGTTATTCCAAATTTCTTAGGCACCACTTGAGTTGGACTCACCCATTGACTATCGGATATTGGGTAAATGATACCCACATCCAATAGTTTCAACACCTCAGCCTTAACCACCTCTTTCATGTTTGGATTGAGGAGTCTTTGTGGTTGTCTAGATGTCTTCGCATTCTCCTCAAGGTGTATGCGATGAGTACAAATCAGGGGGTCTATGCCTTTGAGATCCGTAATTGACCATCCAATGGCACTTTTGTGCTCTATTAGAGTGGCTATCAGCCTACTCTCTTGTTCCTCATTCAAGTGGGAAGAAATCACCACCGGATATGTCTCATCTCGACCTAAATAAACATATTTCAAATCAATGGGTAATGGTTTTAGGTCGAGCTTCGGTGCCTTGATATTAGATGGAAGCGGCTTGTTCTCGCTTAAGGGCAAAGGCTCAAATGGTGCCTTCTATCTTTTATTATCAAGTACCGACATAGAATCTAAAATGGCATCCATCTCTCTTACATGTCATCATCAATCTCATGAGAATGGGCCAAGCATGCCACCAAGGGATCGGAATAGAATGTCAGGAGGGATTTGTCTTCCACGAATGATTCAATCAAATTTATTTCGTGGACCTCGTCACAACATCCCATGGTTGTTGGCATAAATAAAAAATATTCAGTTCGAGTGTCAAATTTCCAAAGGACATTTGTACCAGCCCGTTTCTACAATTGATAATCGAATTTGAAGTCGCTAAGAAATGGTGGTCAAGTATGATAGGAATTTGAGCACCGATTCCCATCACAGGATGTGTATCCAAGACAATAAAATCTAATGAATAGTAGAATTTATCGACTTGGACAAGGACATCTTCGATCATCCCTCTCGGTATACGAATAGATCTATCTGTGAGTTGAAGTGTAGTTTTGGTGGGTTTTAATTCACCTAACCCAAGTTGTTCATAGACTGAGTATGGGATGAGGTTAACACTTGCCCCAAGATTGAGTAAAGCTTGTTTGATTCGGTAGTCACCTATGATGCATGAGATGGTAGGACTACCTGGATCCTTGTATTTTTGGGGCCCCTCTTGTTTAATGATGGCGCTCAAATTCTCAGTCAAAAGTACTTTGTTGTGAACATTGTGTTTCCTTTTGACTGTACATAATTCCTTCAAAAATTTGGCATAGGATGGTATTTGTTTTATAGCATCCAATAAAGGAATGTTGATCTTAACTTGCTTAAAAACCTCTAAAATTTTCAGGTTTTTGTCTAAAGGTTTGGGTGAAATCAACCTTTGGGGAAACGGGGCGACCGGCTTGTATTGCCTTTTCGGTTCTTTCTCATGTGAGGTGTTGTTCGAGATATCATCCTTATTGGCGATTTCCGGATCATTAGGCTTTTGAGGCCTTCACTGGATTGGATTTATCAATTATTTTGCCACTCTTCAAAGTGGTGATAGCTTGAACATGCTCTGTATTTTGGGAGGATGGGCTGAGGTCCTATATCTCAAATTGGGTTCTTGAGTCAGGGAGAGGTTGGGCAGGAAGTGTGCCATTCTCCCTAACACTAAGATGAGATTCAACTCTAGCCATTGAAGTTTTCAAATCGTTGATGGATTGAGATGAATTTTGGTTGAATTTTAGTTGTTCTTGCATAAACCCATTGATTTTATGAGAATTATTCTTGTTGTACTCAACTTGGGCCAAGACGAATGTACCCACTATTTCCTTAAGCGTAGCTTTTGGGTTATTGTTTGCATTCTCTGATGACCCATTCCTCCAACTGAAATTGGGATGGTTCCTCCAACTAGAATTATACGTGTTCGAGTTTGGATTGCTGAGTGGACGTTGATAGTTATTTATGGCATTTGATTGTCCTTGTAGAGCTTCCTGGAATGCAGAGATTGTAGGACAATCCTGTGTTGCATGTTAGTTACCGGAACAAATTCCACAAATATTCTCATCTTCCTTAGTCTTTTCTCCCTTCCCTAATTCCATGGCCTCAACTTTTCTTGTGAGGCTAGCCACACGTGCACTTATGTTGTCTTCTTCGGAGAGGACATAGATTCCTCCCTTTTCTCTTTGTTGGCTTATCTTGGGATTTGCTGGTTTAGTTATATCCCAAGATTGTGCATTCTTGGCTAAGATATCAAAATAATCTCATGCTTCCTCGGCTTCCTTATTCATGAATTCTCCATTGCACATCATCTCTACAAATTGGCGCATGGACGAAGTTAGTCCCTCATAGAAAAAGCTTATTACCCATCAAATTTCATAGCCATGATGTGGGCATGTGTTCAATAAGTCTTTGAACCTTTCCCAACATTGGAAGAATGTCTCATCCTCCTTTTGGGCAAAATTCATGATTAGGCGCCTCCACATGTTTGTTTTATGAGTAGGGAAAAACTTTTTAATGAATTCCCTAGTCATCTCAGTCCATGTGCCGATTGATCTTGGCCTTAATGCATGAAGCCAAGCCTTAGCCTTCTCTTTAAGAGAAAAAGGAAATAACCTAAGTCTCACAACATCATCAGATATGTTTGCAAAGTGCAACGTGGCTATCACCTCATCAAATTCCTTAAGATGTTGATATGCACTCTCACTGTCTAAACCAAGGAACTTAGGAAGGAGTTAGATTACTCTCGGTTTTAGGTCAATATTCTCTGCATTGGTTGGAAAAATTATGCATGAGGGAGTACTCACTCTTGTTGGTTGCAAGTGATCACGTAAAGTTCTAGGTCGAAGAACATTCTCAACCTTATTCTTACCCGTTTCGGTTTGGCCCAAATTTTGATTGGCCATAGGGTTGGGTTGATTCTTAGCCATACTATCAAACAAAATTGGAGAGTCTAAATGTTTCTTAACACATGGCTCCTTATCAATCCCTTCACAATTCCCCCTTCACTAATGAGTCGGTTATTAGAATCCCGAACCCAATGTGGCATGCAAATCTAAGAAAAATAAAAAAATTAAAAAGGGTTAGAAAAACCTAATTGAAGTGACTTCTTTGACTCCTAGAATCCCTGCAAACAAAGCAAAACAAAATAAACAAACTACGTTAGTAGGACTCCTAAAAATCTTAAATAGAAACTATTTTCAGAAATTTTGTAAAAACCATAAAAAATCCCTGGCAACGGTGCCAAAAACTTGTTCGCTTCCCCAAGTGTAGGGTTGCGATGTAGTAATAATTCGGTAGAGACTGAGATCGTTCTCAGGGACTTGTTAGGAATTCACAAAATTACTTCTAATATTCTCTACTTAAGAGCTAACCAAACATATTTCTAAAATTGAATGTAGATATGATTCTTAAACTAAAAGTGAATGTAACAATATAAGAAAGCACTAGGGGTTCAAGGATCCACTTGTAGCAATCCTTGATGCATAATTCGCTGTGGTTTCCCAATTACACAACTAGAATCGAAATCAAATCCTATCTAGTCAGATGATAGAGCGGTTGCAACATACAATCTGTTATATGTGTGATTATATACATGATTCCCTCAATTCAAGTTAGGACTTGAGCACACTTAATTACATAGGTCAATCCTTGTTCCAACAGATTAAGATCACAATCATAATCATCATTAAACTCTGTCACAAATCATAACTAGATCATGATTTCAACTTCATTCAAATCACACATACAATCGACACATAATTCAGAATTTAGAACTAAAAAGGTAGAACTTTGGTTGAAGTTCCCACATGAAATTCCAAGTCTAGAGCATATTGAATCCAATTCCTCGAAGCGTACAGGTCTAGAACTATGTAAAACAATTAAGAACTAAAGCAGTTCTTCCAAAAATCCATGAGCCATCATAAGATTAAGAAAAAACTACTTAGAACTTTATTTAAACTTCTATAAACCATTGTTCTTCAATAAATTCAACTTGAAACCAAAACAAAACGAATTAAAGCATCTCAAATTCACTATAAGCTTCACCTCTTAGCCCTAGTTAAGAGGTTTAGCCATTCATGATCCAAGGAAGCATGAAAACAAATAAAAACATAAAATTAGAAAACACAAATGAGGAGGAGTTGTGGAACTCCGAATCCGACTTTCGCTGCCTCCCACCTTCGTAGATCTCTTCTAGGATACCCTAGCTATAATCCTTAGGTCCCCTTTTATAGTGGAGAGGCTCTACCACCTCAGAATCTTCCAGATTTGCGTAGTACTTACACACTTGCGCACAAAGATTGGAGCTTCAAGAGGAAGCTCCTGAAATTTCGCTATTATACACTAGCCGATCGGTCTAGATCGGTCGGACTGGGCTGGCCGACCGGTCACAACAGGTCTAGCCATGTCTATGGACAGTCCAGCGTGTAAGGATGGGGGTGGCAGGCCTTGGCCGACTGGTCAAGACCGGTCGGCCCTCTTGCGTTTAGTGTCCAGAAAGGTAGAAGGGGGTGGCCGACCGGTCACGATCGGTCTTGGCCCTCTTGGCCGACCCGTCATGACCGGTCAGACTTGAGTTCCTTCATTTTTCTTTTCTTTCTTCTCTCTTCTTCTCTCTCTGCTTTCTTCTTTCTTTGGCCCACCTTGGGTCTTCATCCAAGGCTCCTAAATAGATCTTTTTAGTCATCAATTGGGCAGAGTCCCTCTTAATCCTACAATCATAAAACCACGCATTAGAATAGTCTTTAATCTTGAAAACCATGCATAGTTAGTGATGAAATAGCGTTAGAATATACACATTAGGTGCCCAACATCTCTACCGAATTATTACTACATCGCAACCCTACACTTGGGGAAGCGAACAAGTTTTTGGCGTCGTTGCAGGGGATTTTCGACGGTTTTTACAAAATTTCTGAAAATAGTTTCTATTTGAGATTTTTAGGAGCCTACTAACTTAGTTTGTTGTTTTTTTTTGTTTTGTTTTATTTTTGCAGGGATTCTAGGAGTCGAAGTAGTCACTTCAATTAGGTGTTTCTAACCCTTTTTAATCTTTTTCTTTTCTGAGATTTGCATGCCACATTGGGTTCGGGATTCTAATAATCGACTCATTAGTGAATGGGGAATAGATGAAGGGATTGATAAGGAGCCACGTGCTAAGAAATGTTTAGACTCTCCAATTTTGTCTGACAGTATGGCTGAGAATCAACCCAACCCTACAGCCAATCAAAATTTGGCCCAAACCGAAACGGAAGAGAATGAGGTTGAGAATGTTCCTCGACCTAGAACTTTACGTGATCACTTGCAAACCTGCAAGAGCGAGTACTCCCTCATGCATAATTTTTCCATTCAATGCAAGGAATATTGATCTAAAACTGGGAGTAATCCAACTCCTTCCCAAGTTCCTTGGTTTAGACAGTGAGAGAGCATATTAACATCTTAAGGAATTCGATGAGGTGATAGCTACGTTGCACTTTACAAACGTATCTGATGATGCTGTGAGACTTAGGTTATTTTCTTTTTCTCTTAAAAAGAAGGTTAAAGCTTGGCTTCATGCATTAAGGCCAAGATCAATCGGCACATAGACCGAGATGACTAAGGAGTTCATTAAAAAGTTTTTCCCTACTCATAAAACAAACATGTTGAGGCGCTTAATCATAATTTTTCTCAAAAAGAGGATGAGACCTTCTTCCAATGTTGGGAGAGGTTCAAAGACTTATTAAACACATGCCCACATCATGGCTACGAAATTTGGCGGGTAATAAGCTTTTTCTATGAAGGACTGACTTCGCCCATGCGTCAATTCATAGAGATGATGTGCAATGGAGAATTCATGAATAAGGAAGCCGAGGAAGCATGAGACTATTTTGATATCTTAGCCGAGAATGCACAATCTTGGGATGCAACTAAACAAGCAAGTCCCAAGATAAACCAACAAAGAGAAAAGGGAGGAATCTATGTCCTCTCCGAAGAAGACAACATAAGTGCACGTGTAACTAGCCTCATAAGAAAAGTTGTGGCCATCGAATTAGGGAAGGGAGAAAAGACTAAGGAAGTTGAGAATATTTGTGAAATTTGTTCCTATAACCAACATGCAACACAGGATTGTCCTACAGTCTCTGCGTTCTAGGAAGTTCTACAAGAACAATCAAATGCCATAAATAATTATCAACGACCATTTAGTAATCCAAACTTGAACACGTATAATTCTGATTGGAGGAACCATCCCAATTTCAGTTGGAGGAATGGGCCATCAGAGAATGCAAACAATAACCCAAAAGCTACGCTTGAGAAAATATTGGGTACATTCGTCTCAGCCCAAGCTGAGTACAACAAGAATAATTCTCACAAAATCGATGGGTTCATGCAAGAACAACTAAAATTCAATCAGAATTCATCTCAAGCCATCAATGATTTGAAAACTTCAATGGCTAGAGTTGAATCTCATCTTAGTGTTACGGAGAAAGGCACACTTCCTTCCCAACCTCTCCCTAACCCAAGAACCCAATTTGAGATACAAGATTGTTTACGTCGGATTTGGTAACAGGATCCTCCATATTTTCACCTTCCTTTGAGCCAGCTTCCCTCCAAACCCGAAAGAATAAAATAGAGAACTAAGGGTGGCCGGCGTCCAGCCGTTCGCCCTCCGAAGCTCAAGTCAAACGAGACATGGTTATAAAGTGAAAAGCTGGATATGAGCTTAGAGATTGTGTACCTTTATCATCTATGAGGCCATATATTTATATAGATCCAGGTGATCCAATCTTTTATGCAAGCCGTAAGGATCACTACTGATTTTAAGGGATTAGGTGCTTATCCTGTTAATCCTTAAATGGAGGGATGACCTAACAACCTTAGACGTCTAACTGATTACATCTCTTGATGGAGATGCTCAGGAGTTATGGATGAGGACGAACCGAAACCGATCTATACAGACTGATACTGAAAGGCAGGAATTATTCGCCTCGAAGGTAACCTCGTTCAACAACCTTGAGGTGGGCTGCTCGCAGGTGGATGTATGATCCCTTTCGATGACCATGAGCAGAACTGCTCGCATGCGAAATCTTTGTTTTGTAACCAGGGAGTAAAAGAAGGCAAATTATAAGATGTCCTCATCCGATGACCAGCGACCAAGGTAGCTCGCAGACTCGGGAGTGTATACGACACTTTCACAATCTGCGAGCTTCGACCATAAGGGCTCGCGGGTTGAACACTGAAAGTAAAAAGGTGCTCGCAGGTCTTGAGTCTTCAATATCTTCGACCATCGCTTTTCTGCTATAACAGATGCCCCCCAAGTCCTTGTCATCGAGAAGTCTAAGGGAAGGACTTACTCATCAGCATGCATAACCGCCTAATGAGCTTCTTAGAGGGGAAGCCATACATGAGTGGATTGCCATTAATGAGCGTCAGCTTTCCGCAGCCTTTCGACAGAGTGTAAATGAATAGACGCCCGCCACGTATCTACGGAATTAATGATCATGCCCGTTCGACTGCTGTGCCAAACAAATGGTTGCCGCGTGTCACCAAATCTGGAGGAATGATTGCTTATAAATATACGGAGCCTGCGAAACTTTTGAAATTCATCAGAAGTTTTTAAAAATTCTTCTTCTTCTCTCCTTGCTTCCTTTTTTCCTTTGGTGTCCCAATCTTCCTCTGGTGTGACTCCGTTCCCCCAAATCTTCTTTGGTGTAACTTTGTTCTTCTTCTTTTCCTTTAAGGTATCATCCTTTTTTCATCATATCTTAAAAAATCATGGTGAGAGATTCTGATGAGGAAACTGTCCTCCTAGGGGATGCTACTCCAGAATCTTCTTCCTCCAACAACGCGAGGGTTCCGGCCGGCAAATACTCTACGTCCGGGTACCCCTCAATAATGTCAGAGGAACTGCTGAACGAGTTACGAGAAAAATATCGGGTTCTCGACTCCGTCATTTTCCGGTTGCCTGGAGAGGGAGAGACTCGGGATTCACCTCGCCCCGGTTGCATAGCCATATACGATTATCTCTTCATCCTCGGAGTATGTCTTCCCCTTCACCCTTTATTCGTGACGTACTCCGCACCTAGAAAATTGCCCCTGGACAACTTATTGTCAATGGGTGGAGGGTAGTTCGTAGTGCGTTCGTTCTCTAGAAGCAAGCCGACAATGGGGATTTAACTGCCGAGGAGTTCCTTAAAATGTTCCAGCTCAAGAAAGCTCCCTCCAGCGATGGCTGGTATTATTTGTGTTACTAGCACTGGGATAATTACGTCTTGGGGAAACCCACTTCAAATTATCCCGGATGGAGGAAGCGCTGGTTCTTTACCTCCGGGAACTGGGAATCTGAAACAGGATCCACCCCTGGAGGCCATAATGTGAGCCGCTTCTTCGGTGAAGGTGGGTGAAACTTCACTCTTACCCGGTTTATAAACAGACTTTGAATTTTTCGTTTATCTGACCTGTGCTCGTATTTGCAAGTATTCTGACTGTGGGGAAACCAAGCTTAAAGGGAGGAATCCACGAGAAGATTGTAAGAGTTTACAAATTACCAGCTCGTGGCAGGCATATCGAGACCTGTCTGTCAGCCTCCGGACTCGCAACTGCTGGGTTGATATCTCGCGAGGAGGTCGCAATGACGAACGTGGGAGAGAAGAGGGGATTGCTGCCTCGCTTAAAGGGCACCGACTCGAAGAGGCAAAAGAAGACATCTGCCAGTCCATCTCACCCGTTTAATCGGTCGGGTGAGCCTGCCCAAATCCCACAGCCGCGTGAGCCCCTCCCTGACACTTCGGCAGCTGCACCAGTGGTTTCTGCACTGATGGTTCCTCCCGAACCACTGGTCATTGATATTGTTGATAACTCCCCTAGGAACGATGGGGCGGGGTCAAGTTGCCCCCTAGTTGAAGAACCTCGCGAGCCTGAAGGTGCTCGCAAGTTAATTCCTACTCGTGAGCAACCTGTTGCTCAAGATGCGAGCCCTGCTGGGCTAGTCGTAGCCTAGCCTTTTAGAGTTGGGATGTTTACCGTTCCTAGCCATCTACGCCCGATCTACAAATTTCTTTTTGAAAACATCTCCCCCCAGACCTTCAGCACTCTCCCCAAACCAAGTCCTGAAGACCTCTCTCTAGACGCAGGAGTGAGGATGGTCCAGGTAAAAAATACGTCGACTTTAACTTGTGTTTGCTTTCTTCATTGGTTTTTAAGTGAACATCTCATAATCCTTCTTCTCTTTGATTAGGGCCTAGATCTCATCATACGAACGAGGCATGACATCCTCGCCGCCCGTCGTATTATAGATGAGGCTGAAGGGAAGAGGGTTGCCTTAGAGAAGGTGGTCCACGGGACACGGGAGGGACCAAGTCATTAAATCTCGCAAGACCTTGATCGCGAAGATGACTAAGGAGAGGAAAATCCTCATTGAAAAGGTCCAAGTCCTGATGACAGATATCAGGCCTTGGACACGAACTTTGCCAAGCTCGTGGAGATGAAGGAGAAGATAGAGAGAGAGAGAGAGAGATCTTTCGCTAAGATAAGATCTCACTGTGGGAGCAGCTCGCAGAAAACAGGTCGCGGCTAAAGGAAGTCAGCGACAATCTGGAGAAAGAGCGCTCCACCCTTGCGTAGATTAAAGACGACTCTATCCATTGGGAGGAGGAGAGAGTGGCTCTCGTCAAGATCCTCTCCGAAGAGGGGCCCCACGCTATCATGGAGTTTCGTACTTTGTAACTGTACGAAGATGAAACATATGAATCGTACGATGCTGGTCGCGACTTCGCACTGCGAGTGGTGCATCGGATGTCTCCATCTTTTCACATGGGATAGCTCGAGAAGGTCACGGCTATCATAGTTACAAAGGAGAGGGCGGCTGCTGAGAACGAGGTCACTGAGGTTACTCAAGCTGGAGAGGTCTCGGAAGTGGGCCCTGAGGTTGAAAGTAACACTCCTCCTTTAAATGATGCGCAAGGATGATCATCTCTTTTCTTATCTTTTTCTATCTTATGTAAAAAATTTCATTTTCCTTTTGTAAGTGATCTGACTATTTTAGTCAATGGAATGAATGAAAAACCTTTTGATACTATGGCTTGTATGTTGTTTCTCCCTCATTTTATTTTTATTGGTCATATGTTGAATGCCTAAGTACTTAACTCATGAAATAATGAGTTAGGCTCAATCCGGGGGTCTTGGTGACCATGTCCACATAGAGATAGACTGATCTATCGATTGAGGCTTTGACTCTGCCGAGGGCAGAAGATTTGGCCAAGAGAATGTATGTATTCCCTTCGAATCTATTTGGGTCCAACTAATGGAGTAGCGACTAAAAGACAATCCATCTTTATTTGAATATCATTCAAATTTACATCGAGTTAAGGAAAATATCGAAGTAGATGCTCTACGTGCCAAGGGCGACGTAAGGGCCTTCCTTACATGTCTTCGAGATAATATATACCTGGTCGCATGATTTTGATAACTCGGTAAGGGCCTTCCCAATTCGGATCCAATGAGCGAGCAGGAATTCCAAGATTTTGTTTATGGACCAAATCGCCGAGCTAGAAAGCTCTAGGTCGGACTTTGGCGTTACGATAGCGAGAAATACGTTGTTGGTAAGCTGCTGCTCGAAGTTGGGATGCGTCCCTTCTTTCTTCCAGGAGGTCGAGATGAAGCCTCAACCCCTCTTGATTATTCGTGGAATCGTACTGCTCGATTCAATACAAGGGTACTTGGACTTCGACGGGGACAACTGCGTTGGTGCTGAATGTCAAAGAGAATGGAGTTTCTCTAGTTGACCTACGAGTTATAGTTCTATAGGCCCATAAGACTTCAGGTAGGAGCTCTGGTCATATGCCTTTACATTCATCGAGCTTGGTCTTTAGATGATGTTTGTTGATCTTATTGACTGCTTCAACTTGTCCATTAGCTTAGGGATGATATGGGGAGGTACGAATACTTCGTGTCTTCTTTTTTTCGCAAAACTCTGAGAACGCGGCATTGTCGAACTGCTTTCCGTTGTTGGTGATTATAGTGTGGGAGAGCCCATAACGGCATATGATGTTTCTCCACATGAACTTAGTGGTCTGCTTTTCAGTGATTGTGGTTAATGGTTCTGCCTCGACCCATTTGGTGAAATAATCGACTGCTACGATTACAAACCTATTCTGACCTTTCTCGGTGGGCAAGGGACCGATGATATCGACTCCCCATTGGGCGAAGGGCCAGGGGCCGTCCATTGACGTCATTTGCTCGGATGGTACATGAGGTATTGGAGAATATCGCTGGCATTTGTCACATTTTTTGGAAAATTCGATTACGTCCACCTTCATAGTGGGCCAGTAGTACCCTTACCTCATTGCTTTATATGCTAAAGAGCGTCCCTTAGGATGGTTACCACATGCCCCCTGGTGTATTTCATCAAGAATGCGATGCGCCTCTTCTGGATGAAGACACCTTAAGTATAGTAAAGTAAAGCTTTTACGTAGTAAAATTCCATTTTCTAATGTATACCTGACAGCACGATGACGAATTTGTCGTGCGGATTTTTTGTCATCTGGGAGTTGTCCATCTTTGAGGTAAAGGACGATGGGGTCCATCCAACATTGGGAGGAATGTACTGTGACTACTTGCTCTGGGGTCGTTTGACTAATACTTGGAGCATGAAGATGCTCAATGGGAACAGATTGCATTAATTCAGACTCTGGTGTAGAGGCTAGCTTTGCCAAGGAATCTGCGAGCTTGTTCTTCTCGCGAGGGATGTGAATTATTTCATATTTGTTCAGCTTCGCGAGCAGGATAAGTACTCGGGATTTATATAAAGCCATCCACTCTTCATTCGCCTCGAATTTGCCGAGCACTTGATTGACTATGAGTTGAGAGTCATTATGAATAAGTAAACTCTGAATCGCGAGTACGTTCGCTAGTTCGAGGCCGACGATCAAAGCCTCATATTCTGCTTCATTGTCAGATACGTGAGTGTCAAATCGTAAAGCATATTGAAAATGTGACCCATCAAGAGCAATTAAATTAAGCCGGCTTCGCTATCGGTGGCACGTGAAGACCCATACACAAAGAGCGACCAGGGGATCTAGTCGCTGGTCGCAGGGTCATTGTCGGAGGGAGAATATGTGAATTCAGTAATGAAATCAGCCACGGCTTGACCCTTAATGGCCGTTATTGGGCATAACGATATATCATGCTCACTGATCTCAATTGGCCATTTAGTCAATCGCCCTGAAACCTCAGGTTTTTGAAGGACCTGTCTTAATGGATGATTCGTAGGTACCAATATAGCGTGGGCTTGGAAATATGGTCGCAATTTTTGAGTAGTAGTCACTAAGGCAAGAGCTAATTTATCCATATCAGAGTATTGAGTTCCGGCATCCACCATCGCTCGACTAATATAATAAATGGGCCTTTGTACCCCGAAATCTTCTCTTAGTAATGCGGCGCAAAAGACCATAGAAGACAGATAAATAAAGAAGGAGCTACTGGTGTAAAATAGGTTTTGATAAAATAGGAGGCGTGCTGATATATTGCTTCAGTTGTTGAAATGCTTCTTCGCATTGCGGAGTCCACACACAATCGGTTTTTGCGATAGCTCGAAGAAGCTTGAAAAAAGGAAGGCACTTATCAGAGGCACGCGAAATAAACTTGTTCAATGATGCAATGCGACCAGCCAATCGTTGGACATCTTTGAGAGTGGATAGAGACTTCATTTCGATCAAGGCTTTTATTTTCTTGGGATTTGCCTCAATTCCTCGTTGGCCAACCATAAACCCAAGAAATTTCCTGGCAAAAACCCCGAAAGCACATTTTTCTGGATTTAACTTCATCTGATACGTCCTCATCAAGTTGAAGGCTTCTCGAAGATCTGCGAGGTGGTCATTTGCTACGACGCTTTTCACGAGCATGTCGTCGACATAAACTTCCATATTCCTACCAATTTGCGCGGCGAATATTTTATTGACCAGGCGTTGATAAGTGGCTCCTGCATTATTGAGACCAAAAGGCATTACCTTGTAACAATACAAGCCGCAGTCAGTGATAAAGGCAGTGTGTTGACTATCGGGAGGGTGCATCATAATTTGGTTATAACCAGAGTAGGCGTCCATAAAACTGAGCAGGGCGTGCCCTGCTGTTGAATCAACCAATTGGTCGATGCGCGGAGTTGAGAAACTATCCTTTGGGCATGCTTTGTTCAGATCAGAATAGTCCACGCACATTCTCCACTAACCATTAGCTTTTCGAACAAGGACCACGTTCGCAACCCATTCTGGGTAGTCAACTTCCTCAATGAAATTAACAGTCAACAACTTTTCGACCTCAGTTTTAATCACCATTTGCCTTTCTACGGTGAACGCTCGTCAACGCTAATGAACAGGTTTGTACTTTGGATCAACTTTTAGACGATGAACTATGACGTTGGGGTCGATACCTGGCATGTCATTATGAGACCAAGCAAATACATCTTGATATTCGATGAGAAAATGAGTCAGATTTTCACGAAAGACATCACTCGAAGAAGATCCAATGTAAACCTTTTTGGACGAATTTTCTATAGATAAGTGGACTGCGAATGTCTCTTCCCCCGGGGTACCTGATTGAAAAGCGCTTTCTCTTGGGTCTAACTTGTAGTTATCAGGAAATCTGATAAGTCTCCTGTAATCGCCATAACCAGAGCTACTTGGGCTTTCTTTCGATCTTGTATGGTGATTTTGTAACATGCTCGAGCTTCCTTTTGATTTCCTCATACAACCCCAACTCCGTTCAGAGTAGGGAATTTGATGCATAAGTATAAGGGGTGTAAAGTTGCTCCTATCTTGTTGAGCGAAGGTCGGCCCAAAATAGCGTTGTATGCTGATCTTCGATCTACTACAAGGAAATTAACGAAGACCGTAGTTTTAGCTGGACTTTCTCCAAAGGTGACCGGAAGGTCGATGCTTCTTTTGGTGTTACAACTTCACCCCCGAAGCCAACGAGGGGAGTGGAGACTGGTTTGAGCGGACTTGTGGCGAGTGCCATTTTATTGAAAGCTTCTAGGTAAAGAACATCAGCGGAGCTACCTGTATCCAACATAATACGATGAGTTAAATAATTTGATACCTTTAACGCGACCACGATGGAGTCCTCGTGAGGGAAATGAATCCCTTCTGCATATTCAAGAGAAAAAGAGATTGGATGATGGCTAGGATTTGTCATATCAGATGATTTTTTCAGCCAATAAATATGCTGGGGCTTCTGAGATGCCTTGCGAGCATATGCTTTCCTTGACGCTTGAGAATCTCCTCCATAAGATGGACCTCCAGCAATGGTTCGGATCTCACCAGTGGGTTCAGCATCTTCTTGCGAAGGGTGATACTGAGGTGACTTTTTCCTTTGTGACAGGGCTTCTGCTCTCTTAGGCGATCGACCCTGTCGCGCCACGTAATCTCGGAGATGACCCTTTCGAATCAGGGCTTCAATGTGATCTTTTAATGATATACAATCTCGGATGTTGTGCCCATGATCTTTATGGAAATAGCAGAACTTTCTCTTGTCTCTTTTTTCAGGATCGGACTTGATCTTTGAAGGCCACTTCACATACGGTTTGTGCTTGATCTCCATTAATACTTTCTCAGGAGATTGGTTAAGAGGTGTATAGTTATGATATTTACCAGAGTAGGGCTTCTTTGGGGAACGATCTCGTTGATCGCGCCGATATTTCTTATCAGGAGGCGAGATATCCTCAGACTTACGCTTCTTGCCCTGTATATTGTGACGTGCCAAAGCGACTTCTTCTGCATTGATGTATTTTTGAGACTTTGCTTGAAATTCCGTCATAGTTTTAGGAGGGTTCTTGTCCAGGGCGAACCGAAATTTTTCGCTTGTAATTCCAGCTATAACGGCGGTGAGGCCTTTATCTTCGGTATAACCTTCAGTTTGGACGGCTTCTGCAGTGAACCGAACTATAAACTCCTTAATTGTCTCCCCATGCTGCCGCTTTAGATCCATTAAATGAGACACTGGCTTTTTGGTACGGATGGTCCCCATGAACTGAGAGAGGAAGAGCTCCGATAATTAAGAGAATGATCCGATAGACCAAGGTTTTAGGCCTCGAAACCATGTACACACTGGATCCTTTAGAGTTAAGGAGAAAGCCCTACACATAATTTCTGAACCATGTCCTTCCAGCTCCATAAGAGACTTATACGTCTCCAGATGTTCGAGAGGATCGCCGATGCCTGTATACTGGGCGATGATAGGCGTTTGGTATTTCTTAGGCAAGGGAGCCTCTATAACCTTGCGGGTGAAGGGAGATTCAAATCGATGGATTAATGCAAGAGAAATAGGTGGGAGGTTAGACCGATATCGTTGCTCCATATCGTCGAAGCGATCCTAGATTCTCTTGAGATCTCCTTCCCATGGTAAGGTGTAGCTTGAAGTTTCGACGGCTGACCCCTGAGATTGTTGTTGCCAGGAGGTACTAGAGTGTATAGAACGTGGAGGAGGTACCGGGACTTGATTGCCGAGTGGCATTCGATTTGAAGGAGGATTTGGTTGGGTTCGTGGCTCGCCTGCAAAATGTCTGGAAGCTACTGGTATAGGTCCCACCGGCGGCCCTTCTGGAGGTTGCTGTTGTGGTTCTGAAAAGTGCTGATCAAACTGATTAGATAAGGTTTGAAGCCCAGATTTGAGAGTAATAAGTGTGTTTCCGACGAAACGCATAATGTCGTCTTGACTGCGGATATATCATGAAACAGATTTTGCGATGGCAAGTTGGATTCTACAGGGAGAACCCCTGTCGAGGCAGCCTGAGGGGGATTGGACGCTGGTTCAGAGATGTCAGGCGGAGGTAATGTCTGTCTTGAAGTGGAAGGATGAACCGTCTTTTTGGGAGGCATAGTTGGTGATAACGATCAGTAATGAGAATGGTTTATTCTGAAAGCGTTCCCACAGACGGCGTCAATCTGTTTACGTCAGATTTGGTAACAGGATCCTTCAGATGTTCACCTTCCTTTGAGCCAGCTTCCCTCCAAACCTGAAAGAATAAAAGAGAGAACTAAGGGTGGCCGGCGTCTAGCCGTTGGCCCTCCGAAGCTCAAGTCAGACGAGACACGGTTATAAAGTGAAAAGCTGGATATGAGCTTAGAGATTGTGTACCTTTATCATTTATGAGGCCATATATTTATATAGATCCAGGTGATCCAATCTTTTATGCAAGCTGTAAGGATCACTACTGATTTTAAAGGATTAAGTGCTTATCCTATTAATCCTTAAATGGAGGGATGACCTAACAACCTTAGACGTCTAACTGATTATGTCTCTTGATGGAGATACTCAGGAGTTATGGATGAGGACGAACCAAAACCGATCTATACAGACTGATATTGAAAGGCAATAATTATTTGCCTCGAAGGTAACCTCATTCAACAACCTTGAAGTGGGTTGCTCGCAGGTGGATGTATGATCCCTTTCGACGACCACGAGCCGAACTGCTCGCATGCGAAACCTTTGTTTTGTAACCAGGGAGTAAAAGTAGGCGAATTATAAGATGTCCTCATCCGATGACCAGCGACCAAGGCAGCTCGCAGACTCGGGAGTGTATACCGCACTTTCACGATCTGCGAGCTTCGACCATAAGGGCTCGCGGGTTGAACATTGAAAGTAAAAAACGCGCTCGCGGGTCTTGAGTCTTCGATATCTTCGACCACCGCTTTTCTGCTATAACAAAGATCTCAGCCCATCTTCCCAAAATAAGGAGCATCTTCAAGTTATCACCACTTTGAGGAGTGACAAAACAATTGATAAATCCAATCCGGTGAAGGCCCCAAAGCCTAATGATCCGAAAATTGCCAATAAGGATGATATCTTGAACAACACTCCACATGAGAAAGAACCGGAAAGGCAATACAAGCCGGTTGCCCCGTTTCCCCAAAGGTTGATTTCACCCAAACCTTTAGATAAAAATCTGGAAATCCTAGAGGTTTTTAAGCAAGTGAAGATCAACATTCCTTTGTTGGATGCTATAAAACAAATACCATCTTATGCCAAATTTTTAAAGGAATTATGTACAGTAAAAAGGAAACACAATGTTCACAACAAAGTACTTTTCACTGAGAATTTGAGCGCCATTATTAAACAAGAGGTGCCCTAAAAATACAAGGATCTAGGTAGTCCTACCATCTCATGCATCATAGGTGACTACCAGATCAAACAAGCTTTACTCGATCTTGGGGCAAGTGTTAACCTCATCCCATACTCGGTCTATGAACAACTTGGGTTAGGTGAATTAAAACCCACCAAAACTACACTTCAACTCGCTGATAGATCTATTCGTATACCGAGAGGGATGATTGAATATGTCCTTGTCCAAGTCGAAAAATTCTACTATCTAGTAGATTTTATTGTCTTGGATACACATCCTTTGATGGGAACTGGTGCTCAAATTCCTGTCATACTTGGCCGCCCTTTCTTAGCCACTTCAAATTCGATTATCAATTGTAGAAACGGGCTAGTACAAATGTCCTTTGGAAATATGACACTAGAGCTGAATATTTTTTATTTATGCAAACAACCACGGGATGTTGATGACGAGGTCCATGAAATAAATCTAATTGAATCATTCGTGGAAGACACATCCCTCCTGACCTTCTATTCCGACCCCTTGGAGGCATGCTTGACCCATTCTCATGAGATTGATGATGACATGATAAGAGAGATGGATGCCATTTTGGATTCTATGTCGATACTTGATAATAAAAGATGGAAGTCACCATTTGAGCATTTACCCTTAAGCGAGAACAAACCGCTTCCATCTAATATCAAGGCACCAAAGCTCGATCTAAAACCATTACCCACTGATTTGAAATCTGTTTATTAGGTCGAGATGAGACATATCCGGTGGTGATTTCTTCCCACTTGGATGAGGAACAAGAGAGTAGGTTGATAGCCACTCTAATAGAGCATAAAAGTGCCATTGGATGGTTAATTACAGATCTCAAAGGCATAGACCCCCTGATTTGTACTCATCGCATACATCTTGAAGAGAATGCGAAAACATCTAGGTAACCGCAAAGACGCCTCAATCCAAACATGAAGGAGGTGGTTAAGGCTGAGGTGTTGAAACTATTGGATGTAGGCATCATTTACCCAATATCCGATAGTCAATGGGTGAGTCCAACTCAAGTGGTGCCTAAGAAATTCAGAATAACCATTGTAGCCAATGCCAACAATGAACTCGTGCCAACTAGAGTCACTATCGGTTGGAGAATGTGCATTAACTATAGGAAGCTAAACACAGTTACAAGGAAAGACCACTTCCCCTTACCATTTGTTGATCAAATTTTAGAAAGGTTGGCTTGTCATTCCCACTTTTGCTTCCTTGATGGGTATTCAGGGTATAACAAAATAGAGATCGCCCTAGAGGACCAAGAAAAGACAACATTCACATGTCCATTCGACACTTTTTCATATCGAAGGATGCTGTTTGGACTATGCAATGCCCCTGCCACCTTTCAACGTTGTATGTTGAGTATTTTTTCTAATATGGTGGGGATGATTCTTGAAGTCTTCATGGACAATTTCTCTATATTTGGTTGTAACTTTGATGAGTGCCTTATGCACTTAAAAACTGTTTTAAAAAGATGTGAAGAAAAGAACCTCATGTTGAATTGGGAGAAATGTCAATTCATGGTTTAAAAAGAAATTGTCCTTGGTCACATCATCTCACAAAATGGAATCGAGGTGGACAAGGCTAAAATCAATCTTATCTCTAACCTTCCACCCCCTAGAAGCGTACGAGATGTGCGGTCCTTATCAGGACATGCCGGATTCTATAGACGGTTCATAAAGGACTTTAGCTTACTCTCTTGTCTTTTATGTAACCTCCTTCAAAAGGAAAACTCATTCGAGTGGAATAAGGATTGTCAAAATGCATTTGACAAACTTAAAGATATGTTGACATGTCCTCCCATAATGCAACCACCTGATTGGAGCCTTCCTTTTGAAATCATGTGTGATGCAAGTGACTGTTGAGCCTCCAATTTATACATTTGCCGACCCATTACATCACATTATAAGCATGATTTTTATGTTTAAAGACTAATCTAATACATGTTTTTGTGATTGTAGGAATGAGAGGGAGATGTCACCAATTCATGGTTAAAAGAGTCACTTTGTATGCATTGAGGATCAATAGAACAAGTGCCAAAAGGTGGAAGAAAGAAAGAAGCAAGAAAGAAAGAGAAGAGAAAAAGAAGAGAATCTGAAATTTTTGCCTTAGACCTGTTTGTAGACCGGTCGCCAGTGTAAATTTTGGACTATTTCTTGTCGCGAGACAGGTCGAGGGTAGTCCAGAAACAAAAAACTCACTGGACTGTTTTTAAGGTTTTGAGACCGGTCGTGCGACCGGTCGTTCATGAGCTTAGATCGGTCGTGCGACCGGTCGTCAGCGTAACAGAGCTTGTCCATGAAGCTCCGATTTTCTCTGCGCAATTGCGTGATTTCTTGCGCAATCTGGAATCTTCTACTCCAACTTATAAAAGGCCACCTCCACTCTCTTCCTAAGGCATCTAGTAACGTGGGGAGCAAAGAGATCAAGACCTAGGAGGCTTCCTAGCCTCCTACAACTAGTTTTCTTCTTCTTCTAGTTCCAGTTTTTAGTTTTTAATGTTTTCTTCTAGCTAACCTCTTAGCTAGAGCTAAGAGGTGAAGTTTGTAGTTTGTTTCAATGCTTTAATTCATTCTTCAAGTACCTTTTACTTTGAATTTGGATTTTGAACTTCTAGTTTGAATAAAGTTTGGTTTTTTAGAAGTTTTGTAAGAGTTTGTGTGCTCCGGACATGAGTTCCTTGCAATTCTCTGAGATTACCATGATTGGGTTGTTTGAATTCGAATTGTAGTAACCCTTGAGCATGCCATAGTCCATAGGCATGGCTGTTACTCCGAAGGCTACAAGTTCAAGTTCTATGTGCTTCATTAAAACTAGAAATCTGATTTCCAGATTTAAGTGGGACTGTTTATGCTTGAATGTTATATCTTCCAATTGGATGAGAGATAGGACTTTGATTCTAATTGTGCTGTACTTGCATGAATGGATTGGCATTGGACTACTACAAGTGGATCCTTGATGCTCTAGTTCTTCTTATTTTCAGATTTTTCTATTTGATGTGAAAAACTATTCTCCTAAACTTCTTAGATTCTAGTTATTAGAGTACTTGGAATTGTTTACCTCTTTCCCTGTGGATTGACCTCGGTCTTACCGAGATTTATTACTACATCGCAGCCTTACACTTGAGGCGAGCGAACAGTGACTACGCTAGTCGGGTTGTGTTAGGCCAAAGAAAAGAGAAGAAACCATGCGTCATCTACTATGCAAGTAGAACCTTACACTTGGCTCAAGCAAACTACACTACTACAGAAAAAGAACTTTTAGCCGTAGTTTTTACTTTGGACAAGTTTCGGTCCTACTTGATCGGATCCAAGATCATCATATTCACTGACCATGTAGCACTTAAGTACCTTCTCTTTAAGAAGGATGCTAAGCCACACTTGTTAAGATGGATACTCCTACTCTAAGAATTTGACATAGAAATACGTGATAAGAAAGGAGTAGAGTTGTGGCCGACCATCTCTCTAGACTTGTTCTCACCGATTACCCTGAGACGACCGTGATCAATGACATGTTCCCTGATGAACAAATTTTTAAAGTCTCCCAATTACAATGGTATGTGGACATCGCTAACTATCTTGCTACAGGTACAATTCCGACACATTGGAAAAAGCAAGATAAGGATAAGTTCTTCAACGAGGTGAGTAAATTCTTATGGGACGACCCATACTTATTCAACTATTGTCCCGATCAAATCATAAGGAGATGTGTGCCAGATGATGAACAACACAGTATCATCTCCTTTTGTCGTTCTCAAGCATGTGGTGGCCACTTTTCGGCTAAGAAGATCGCAGCCAAAATTCTGCAATGTGGGTTTTATTGGCCCACCATGTTCAAAGACACTCATGACTTTTGTAAAACATGTGAGCCTTGTCAAAAATTGGGAGGAATCTCCCATAGAAATATGATGCCACTCAATCCCATCTTACCAATTGAAATTTTTTATTGTTGGGGCAACGATTTCATGGGTCCATTCCCATCTTCTTTTGGAAATCTATATATCTTGCTTGCTGTTGACTATGTTTCAAAATACGTCGAGGCGATTCCATGCCGGAACAATGACCATAAAATAGTTATTCGTTTCTTAAAAGAAAATATCATTTCCAGGTTTGGAACACCTCGACTCATTATAAGCGATGGAGGGTCTCATTTTTGTAACCGCCCATTTAAAGCTTTAATGAAAAAATATGGCGTAAATCACAAGGTGAGCAATCCCTATCACCCACAAACAAGTGGACAAGCTGAGATATCTAACAAGGAAATTAAACATATTTTTGAGAAAACAATGAACCCCGATCGCAAAGGTTGGTCGCTTCAACTTACCGATGCACTCTGGGCTGATCGTACCGCTTTCAAGACCCCCATTGGAATGTCTCCCTACAGACTTGTCTATGGGAAAGCTTGTCACTTGCCCATGGAGTTGGAACATATGGCATATTGGGCGATAAAGAAGATGAATTTTGATTCTGACAAAGCAAGCTCGTTGCACAAACTTCAATAGAATGAACTTGCGGAACTCCAGAATGAGGCATATGAAAATGCGAGAATTTACAAGGACAAGATGAAGGTGTTCCATGATAAGAACATCCTGCGTAAGACCTTCACAATTAATCAAAAGGTCCTTATGTATAATTCTTGGCTACATTTATTTTTTGGGAAATTGAAATCTCGATGGACCGGTCCTTTCATTGTGAAAATTGTTTATCCATATAGGATTGTCGAGTTGTTGAATCCAAGGAACGATAATATCTTTAAAGCAAATGGTCAATGCCTAAAGCTGTTCTTTGCGAATTTTCCTTCAGAAGGTATGTCCATACCTCTAACTGATCCTATGTATCAGGATGTTTGATCTCCTAGTCTGATGGAGGTATAGAGTAGTTAAGATTAAGATTTTGTTGCTTTTGGTTTGCTTTTTCATAGGTTCGCTAGAAGGAGGTCGAATTCCAGTTTTTGTTCTCTGAGGTACTCTCATTCCGTACTCCCTTTATTTTATCATTGCTCTCATGTTTTACTTATTACATACCTTTTACATTGAGGACAATGCAAGATTTGGTTAGGGGGTATGGGATCACTAGGATGAATCTAGTGTTTTATAACATCTCGAGCAATATGAAGAAGATTTTTCAGATTTTTTCTAAAAATTCAAAACTCCATTGGACAACTTTGTTTCTATGCATTCAGGATGGTGTAAGTATAAGAAAAAGAGAGGCGAAGTGAGTGATGTTGAATACTTTGAACATTCGTTAAGGTACTAGTCTTGTATGTGAATTACCCTTTTTTATGAATGATGGAACTTTTGAACACTTTTACACCTAGTTCACTTCACACGATTCTCATGTTTTGAAAGGATTATTAGATTTGTGGATTAGCTAAGTTTGGATTTGAGGTGTTGAGAAACCAAGTGGAGTACTTTGTCCATCTTTGTCCATGGGAAAATAACGAAAGATACGGATTTCTAAAAATCCTATCTAATATGTATAAAAAGGAAAGGAAGGATGAAAAAAGGGGAATGATTGAAAATATGGTGGAAAATTCTGAAAAGGGCTACCTATTACCAACCTGGGGATGGTCTACCCGTAACCAAAGCCGAAAATGGGAAGTAGTGTGAAAGCCGTCGGAAGGATGGTAAGACAAATTCCTGTCAAAGGCTTGTTGTTGATCTATACACCTTGTAAGACCCGTACCCTGAATTGCCCTCCGTACGTTTAGTTTCCGGTACCGGTACGTCCCGGACGGACCAGATTAGAGAGCCTAGATCGCGACCCTGATTTAGTACCGCAACGACCTAAGACTTGTACCCTTGCGACCGCGCGGGCGCCACGATTCCAACGCCGCGCGGCACGCCCCATTGCGATACCCGGTGTGTAAGATGCGTACGTTTGTGCAATTCGAGGTGGGCCATGCAACGCGCGTGTGGCGTGGGCCCCACTTGCACAAATCCCATCAACATGTCAAATCTATCACCATCACCCTCACCCATACCTCTATCATTATCTAGCCATCATCACCATACCCACCCCATCCTCTCTCACCAAAGTCAACTCCAACCCATTCCTCCCATCCCATCATCATCATCATCACCTAAAGTACCCCCCCTCTCCCATACAAGAGCCATACGTAGGGGGGTGGCCTTCTCATTTTTCCTATTTTGCAAGAGAAAGGAGAGAGAAAGAGAAAGAGAGAAACGAGAGAGAAGAAAGAGATTTGAGAGATTGAGTGGGTTTAGAGAGAGATCTAGAGGGAAATCAAGAGAATTAGAGAGATTGAAGGTGAAGATCAAGCTTGGAGGACCCCGATCATCATCCGGACCGTCCGATCGGCAATCCAACCATCCAACCATCATTGTGAGTGCAAACCTTCCCCCCCTTTTTATCGTTTACCCTTCATTTTTCTTTCCTTGGACCCACCTTGTGATGGGCAATGAGAGGGATGGTCTGGATCGTCCATGAATGGGCCCCACATACATGTAGTAATAATAATAATAATAAAATAAAATAAAAAGAAAAAAAAAGGAACGGCCGCTGGACAGTCAGCGTCCAGAGGACGCTGCTGCCCAGCAACACTTAGGCGTAGCCCCTTTGGGCGTTGACCGTCGGTCCCACTCATGGGACCCACCTTACTGCATGTATGTGATCCACGCCGTCCATCTGTTTCTCCAGCCCATTTTAGGGCTGGACGTAAAAAATGAAGCCGATCCAGATCGTAGGTGGACCACAAAATTGAAAATAGTGGAGATAATGTTATGGACTGCTGGACTTCTTGGGCCCACCTTGATGTTTGTAGGCCCCGTAGCCTGCCCAAAATTGGGCTCATTAGGTCCCCAACGAGCTGGGAAACCTGATGGATGGATTGGATCTTCACTAAGTGGGCCCCACTTGATAAATAAGAAGAAAAAAAAAAGAAAAGAAAGCAAAAGAACGTCCAGCGCTGGACGTTCACAGCGTCTGGGACTCTGGAACCATCCAGCGTCAGGACGGCTGGAAGGGGTCCCCACTCGTGGGACCCACCTTGATGATTTTATTGTATCCACACCGTCTATCTGTTTTCCCATGTCATTTTAGGGCTAAGGCCCAAATATGAAGCAGATTCAAATCTTAAGTGGGCCGCACCACATGAAACAGTGGGGTGAATGATTTCCACTGTCAAAATTTCCTCGGCCCACATCGATGTTTGTAGACCAATTCAACTATTCAATATAGGGCTCATTGAGTCCCCCACGAGCTGGGGAACCTGATAGACGGAGTGGATCATCTTCTTGTGGGCCCCACTTGGCGAAAACTATGGAAAAAAAAAAAAGAAAAGAAAAAGATGAGAAGAAGAAGCAGTCACTGACGCACGCTGGGCGTACCAGCGTCCTTGGACGCTGGGCGTACTGCCAGCTGGTGGCCCACTTGTGGGTCCCACCATGATGCATGTGCTGTATCCACACCGTCCATTCTTTTGGGGAGATCATTTTAGGGCATGACCCCAAGATTGAGTCAAATCCAAGTCTCAAGGGGGCCCCACCACAGAGAACAGTAAGGACAGTGGCCCTACCGTTGAAACCTTCTTATGGCCCACCATGATGTTTATTTGAGATCCAACCTGTTCATAAGTTCACACATACATGGAGGAAGGAAAAACGAAAAATATCAGCTTGATCGGGAACTTCTGTGGGCCCCGCTTGTAATAATAATAAAAAAAGAAAATGGAAAAAGAAAATGGGGTCGCTGGACAGACAGCGTCCAGGGGACGCTGCTGCCCAGCAACCTTGTGGGCGCCACCCTATGGGCCCCATTCGTTGGGCCCACCTAGAATGTATGCGCTTTATCAATTCCGTCTATATGTTTTTCCAGCCCATTTTAGTGGCTGAGCCAAAATTTAAGCATATCCAAACCTCAAATGGGCCATGTCACGGGAAACAGTGGGAATAATGATCTCCACCGTTGAAATCTTCCCAGCCCTACAGTGATGTTTATTTGTCATTAAAGCTGTTCATAAGATCACATGGATATGAATGAAGGAGAAAATAAAAATATTAGTTTGATTCAAAACTCTCGGGGCCCATTTGGGTGCTACGCTCTGTGGGTCCCACCACGATGTATCTGTTTTATGTATGCCACCCATCTGTTTTTCCATATTATTTTAGGGCCGTGGGCCCTCATAATGAGGTAAATACAAACCTCAAGTGGACCACATTGTAGGAACAGTGGTCATTGATGCCCACCTTTGAAACCTTCCTTGGGGCCATTGTAATGTTTATTTATCCATCTGACCGAAGGTGATGGGGCCCAACTTTGGGTCCCACCTTGATGAATGTTGGGTATACCTTGTCTTTCTTCTTGGCAAGGGTATGGGCCCAGTTTTAGGTGGGCCACATGTAGGAAATAAGGGTGATTGAATGCCTACCATTAGAACCTTCACAGGACTCATCTGTTATGTTTATTTGCCATTCTCATTGTTCTTAAATCACTCAACCATGGGTGGGGTTCCACACGTGTGGTGTGTGGGCCCCACCATAGTGCTTAATTGCCATCTCACTTGATTAGTGGTAAAGCACAAATATCGGGTTGATCCCAAACTGTTGTGACCCATTGATGTATGTGGCTTCCCCATTCCTTTGTACTGTTATACCCAACCACGGGTCCACCTTGTTATGCATGTGTTCAATCCACGTCAGCCATTGGCTACTATGGTGCGATATGTATGTCGGCCATCCATAAGGACCGCCTTAATTTTTGTGCTTGATCCAAACCATCCAAATGAATGGACCCTAGCATGTTATGTACAGGATGGCCTTAGGACCACCTCAGTGTACGTGTCGAATGACCGCATTGTCCATCCCGTGGATCCACCTTGATGATTAGTTGTGTAAACCCTTATTGAAAGGTCATCCCTAGAGTTTGCTTGATCCAAGTCACAGGGCTACCTTCTTAAACTCACCCTGTTGAACCGTCTTGTCAATTCACCTTGTTAACTCACCATGTTGACCCGCCTTGTCAACTTGCCTTATTGACCCACCTTGTTTACTCACTATGTTGATTGATCTTGGTAACTCAGCTTGTATACTCATATGACTCACCCCTTCTACCCTTGTACCCAACTATTAAAGATTACCATATTGTGTATATCTCATCCACACCGTCCGTTTACCTATAGGACGAGTATGGGGCTCATCCTCGACGTTCGTATGTCATCTAGGCCATCCATTATATGGAGCCTATCTTGTAGTATGAGGTTAGACCTGTTGTCTCTTTTTGGACCTCATTGTATTGACCATCTATCGCAGATTACCCTACCATTTTTAATCCTCTGTCATGACATGTCTATCTTGCAACCCCCTTCTATGACATTCCTTTTACGGACCATTATTGTGTTCATCTCCATTGTACTACAGCATTATGGGTCTCGGCATGATTTTAAGTATTCCACTCTTGCCGCTCAAGTAGGTTCTACCTTTGATGTGTCGGTAGTGTTTTCAATCATTTTCTTTCCATTTGGGTTATCTGAATGTTGAAGGTTAATCCACAACGTTCAGTTGTTGGACCATCTGTGTTGTTGTATACCATCCATTTAGAGTCTTATCTCTTTATGTTTGCTTGTATTATAAGTGAATTATCTTTTTATGCTATTTTTAGTATGTTTGTTGCCACACGTAGTGTTATTTGGAATATTCTTATGCGATCTATATAGTATATGCTTTGACGACCACCATGCATGTGTAATGAGTATGCATCCCGAATCACCATTGTTAGTTGGGGACCACTAGGGCATAAACGCATTCATAAAGCATTCGAGATGTAGTCGCGCAAATGTAATTCATGTGCTCTCTATCGCAAACCTCTCCAATAGGTATGGGACTATTCGAGGACAGGAATCTATCATCCTGACTTACACTGTATGGTAGGAATAGCTTAGCATACCTTGTAGCCCTTGGTGCGAGATTCCCTGGCTAGCGACATCCCTCACTATGACTCGATCATTCATATGTGTCCCCTCATCTTAATCATATCTCAAATAGGTTGGACCAGATTGATTTATTGCCATCGTGGTAGATGGACTACTTGTTGGCACTCATACTGTATACTTGACTCATGCATCATGAATGCTTGGCTCATCTGATTGTCTTGTATCAACCGGCCATATCGGCCGTGATTGTCGTGCAGTTCATTACCAGCTGACGGTGACATTGTGTTTGAGACCTTATAGTTTTATGGTGCTCTTTGGAGACTTGCACGGGCATGTCGTCCCACGTTTGTATGCATGGTTGCATTTCGCACCGTCTGCTTGTGCCGCATATAGCATGGTTACTACGTTGCAACCACAGCTCCATCGTGGTTTGCAGGAACACCGGAAATATGTGATCTTTAAACAGGATGCCATAGATGTCCCTGGGTGAAAGTCCCTGAACCCGTTGGTACCAAGGTGGGTGCTCCATTCAAGGACCGGGTGGTTTAATCATACACCAGTATGCCGAATACCAAACGGCGGTGTTTTCCACTGCACGTGGTCAGTTTGGAAGGAGGTCTGACCTAACCTGCCGGAAGAGTGTTGGCAAAGTGGGTTGAGTTTGACCAGTTGTGAGTAGGTCCGCTATTGCACCAGATAGGCTTTGGCATTCTACTGGTGAGTAGTGAGGTCTGTGAGACCTCGGTGATGTTCCGTTTCAGAGATGGTATTGGTATCACTGTATGGTGTGGGACGGTCCTGATGTGGGCGGGTGTGATGTGGGCGGGGCTGTAAGCCTGGGCGAGCTACCACACTGGATGAGCTACCAGTTCCGAGTCCTGCATTGCTTACGTGATCGCGTTTTGTCTGTTCGTATCTGGACCACTGTACTGAGAGGTGGTGATTTACATACATGCATTGGATCATTGTATGTGACATTAGGCCCTGTAGGCCATTGCATAGTTTGAGTATATAGCCTTGGTAGGCTGGTTATCTGCATTGCATGCTTGCATAGCCGCTGTAGGCTGGTTATTCATATCATATGATCGTGTAGCCTAATTGGGCGAAGTCTTGGTTTAAAGTTCTCATCATGCTTACTGCTTACTCTGATATTTATCATGCTTGTCATACGCATTGTGCACGCACACACGCACTCACAAAGCTTCGTTCGAAGCTTATGCGCGTTTGTTACGCTGCAGGTTATAACAGAGTGTATCAGCAACGTTGAGTTGGAGTTGGGAGTGCAGTAGCAGGAGGTGCTGGATTGTGCACAGTTTTTTTTATATTTGCGCATTGTGTATTTACTTTCCAGTACTGTATATGAACAAAATGATTTAGTGGAAATATTGTGTTTTGTCTTTGATGGTACTCATATGGTGATGCTCATGTTAAAAAAAAATTCAGACCCTAAAATCCTCCTTGTGGTATCCCAAGATCGGAACCTGGCGTGTGGGGTTAGGATCCGAGATCGGGGTACTACGGAGGCTGCCACCTCTGAATTCAGGTTATAGCGAATGGACGTCGAGAACCGAATTTGGGGCGTGACACACCTTGAATTCCATACCTTAGTTGATTTATGAAGAAGATAATCCCGAATTTCCATGAGATGAGTATTCATTGAGCACAATAGGTTAAATTGTTCAAATTCTTCTATTTATCTATCAATCAGCGGGAAATCCATATGAGTACTTGTTATGTTCTTGAAAGCTTAATGTTTTAACCTCTATCACTTAGTTTTGCTGATTTTTGTAGTTGCATGTCTTAGAGTGTATAGAAGTATAGCTTTTGAAGGAGAGTTGGGTTTTGGAGGAATGAATTGTTTTATGCATGTTTTGCTCGGGACTAGCAAAATGCTGGTTGGGGGGTGTGTTGAGTGCTTAAATGTGTATATTCTAACCCCATTTCATCACTAATTATGCATGGTTTTCAAGCTTAAAGACTATTCTAATGCATGGTTTTGTGATTGTAGTAGGAATGAGAGAAAGTTCACTCGATCGATAGCTAAAAGATTATATTTAGGAGCCTTGGATGAAGACCCAAGGTGGGCCAAAGAAAGAAGAAAGTAAGGAGAGCGAAAAGAGAAGAAAGAAAGAAGAAAAATGAAGGAAATAAGAGTCTGACCGGTCTTGACCGGTCCGCCAGCTTCAAGAATCACTCCAGCATTTGCTGGAGGTCGCTGTACAAGAGGCCGACCGGTCTTGACCGGTCGGCCAGAGCCTACCCCCCTCACTTCTGCTCTCTAGACTATCCACAGAAGGGTCTGACCAGTTGTGATAGGTCGACTAGTGTATTGCAGCGGGAATTCAACAGCTTCTCATAGAAGCTCCGATTTTTGTGCGCAAGTGCATAAGTGCTACACAAATCTAGAAGATTCTGAGGCGGTAGGAGCTCTCCACTATAAAAGGGAACTTAGGGATCGTAGCTAAGGCATCCTAGAAGAGATCTACGAAGGTGGGAGGCGGAGAAGAACGGAATTGGAGTTCCACAACTCCCTCTAGTTTGTGTTTTCTAGTTCATGTTTTAGTTGTTTTCATGTTTCCTTGTATCATGAATGGCTAAACATCTTAGCTAGGGCTAAGAGGTGAAGCTTGTAGTGAATCTGAGATGCTTTAATTCGTTTGTTTTGGTTTCAAGTTGAATTTATTAAAGAACAATGGTTTTAGAAGTTTGCATAAAGTTCTAAGTAGTTTTTCTTAATCTTATGATGGCTTATGGATGTTTTGAAGAATTGCTTTAGTTCTTAATGATTTTGCATAGTTCTAGACCTGTACGCTCCAAGGAATCGGATTCAATACGCTTTAGACTTAGATTTTCATGTGGGAACTTCAACCAAAGTTCTACTCTTTGTTTTAATTTCTGAATTATGTGTTGATTGTGTATGTGATTTGAATGAAGTTCAAATCATGATCTAATTATGCTTTGTGACAGAGTTTAATGATGATTATGATTGTGATCTTAATCTATTGGAACTAGGATTGACCTATGTAATTGAGTGTGCTCAAGTCCTAACTTGAATTAAGGGAATCATGTATATAAATCACACATACGATAGATTATATGTTACAACTGCTATATCATCTGACTAGATAGGATTTGATTTCGATTCTAGTTGTGTAATTGAAAAACCACAGTGAATTATACAGCAAGGATTGCTACAAGTGTATCCTTAAACCCCTAGTGTTCTTTTATATTAATTACATTCACCTTTAGTTTAAGAATTTTATCTACATTCAATTCTAGAAATCTGTTTAGTTAACTCTCAATTAGAGAATATTAGAAGTAATTTTGTGAATTCCTAACAAGTCCTTGAGAATGATCTCGGTCTCTACCGAATTATTACTACATCGCAACCCTACACTTGGGGAAGCGAACATAATGCTACCAAAATTAGAAAGTGCGATTAATGCTAAAGAGAATAAAGGGAACTGAATACGCTAAGAAACGTAAATGAAAATGGACGAAGAACCTGAACAAACTTACTGAACGATAATGTAATCTTGACTTGATAGATGCCAGAGCACTTACTCTAAGAAACATAAAGTACTTGGAATGTAAACATAGATCGATTACACTATGAAATGTAAAGGATTTGGTAATTTAGAAAGATAGATTGATTTGGTTGGTGCTGGACCCCTTGCCCTATAGAAATCCTTTTGCTTTTATAACTTCATTCACTCATCTAGACACTTTTATTACTGTCCATCCACTTCGACCACTCGCCCACTCTTCCTCTTCTAGATTTCTCCTTTATGATAACCGTTCGCTGACCTAGCCATGTTCGTTCGCTCCACTTAGTGTCGTGGCATTTTAGACCGATGCCAACTGTATCACTAGGAACTTTGTTGTGGCCGCATACACCTTATGGCTACTTACTTATGTGCTTCCCTCTGATTGGTTCTTCACTCATATTGACAGAATTAGGGTATAACATTTGCCTTCCCACGCCGATTTCTCTTTTTAAAAAGGAGAAGATGACGTGTGATAGACGATTGACATTACATTAAATGCTGCTGTCTCATCTTGCCACACGTCAGAAGAAGATTTAAAATATATCGCTGACTTTAATTTTCATTGGACGAACATTTTTATACAATTCGAACCCTGTCTCGCCAAGTGTCAAGTCTTTTCATTCAAATGATTCGCTATCATGACGAAACATTAATACTCCCTCGATGAGATTCAAATTTCGTTTTCATTTTCTTTCTTTCTCAACTCTCTCAATTCTCCATAATGGCTTCTTCTTCTTCTTCTTTCAATCTTGCTAAAATGATCGACGCTCTTGATAACTTGACCGATCTTTATACGAATGAAACAATATTCACCACGGAAGTAGAAGGACATAAATTCTATCATCTGGGTCCTTCATTCCTCCCAGGAGTTAAAGCCGATGATATTTCTTCTCTTAATTTGTTGTTTCCCATATGCCCTGGTGAAATGATACTTTTACGAGAAGTTTCACTTCTCGATCCTTAAAATGCCTTAAAATGTCCTCGATCTTGGCCGACTCCTCTTCCAGATTGGAAATTTGAACGTATGGAGGACCAATTTAAAGAAACGTGGCAGGAGATGTGGATTTACGAATGTATCAAATTGTCTACAATACCTTTCAAAGTGAATCCAGCTCTTTTATTTGTGGCCTCTGTATGTTGGAGTAAATCACTAATTCCTTCTTCTTCGGATGCGGACCGATGAGTCCTACGATAATGGACATATGCGCCTTCACCCACCTATTGCCCTTTAGCGACATAGTTTTTTCGAATTTTGCCAAGGGTGAAGAGAAGGGATTCATACCTCATGGTAGCAAGGCATATTCTCCTTTTCTAACCAATTTCAGGAGAGAAAAAGGACTGGTAGAATATGAAGAGCTCATAGCTTTTTCTTGTTTTGGATCTGCCGACATCTTTTGTGTGTGAATGCTCTCAACATTACACATGAGTATATTTCACTAGCCGAAGCACTCGCTCAAGGCTAAAGACTAGCCTTCGCTTCTATTTTGGGGCATTTATATCGAAGTATGTATGACGTAACCACCAAAGGTGTTTATTATAGCGGCGAACCTCTTTGGCTAGTTCAGATGTGGCTCGTTGAGTACTTCAATTCCATTTTAGTTGATGGCTACCCTTAAAATGAAGTTTATACATCCTACGGCCATTGCAACTTGAAGTATGAAGTGAAATCGCTTGATTTTTCTGTATATTTGGGCAACCTATTGTTCGCTTCCCCAAGTGTAGGGTTGCGATGTAGTAATAAACTCGGTAAGACCGAGGTTGATCCTCAGGGACTTATGTAGGATTTCACAAACTCATCCACAAGTGTCTATCTACTAATCAGATTTTTGTATGAAATTGATATGAGTAACAGAAGTTGAATTAAATCGAAAGTAATTAATTATAAGAAGGCACTAGGGGTTCAGAGGATCCACTTGTAGCAATCCTTGATGTTCAATCCGCTGTGGTTTCTTATTCTCTCAACTAGAATCGACATTCCTGTCTATCTAGTCGGATGATAGAGCTGTTAAACCAAACATTCTGTAATATGTAAGTTCTATGCATAAGATTCACTCAATGTAGGCTGAGCTGAGCATGCTCAATTGCATAGGTCATTCCCCTTTCCTATAAGTCCAGTTCACAATCATAATCATCCTCAAGTCCTCTCACAAGACAAGGCTAGATCAGGATTTGAACTGGATTTAAATCACAAGCACAGTCCATACATATTCCAGAAAAACAGAAAAATAGAACTTTGGTAGGAAGTCCCTTCATGAAGAGCTTAGTACTAGAGCGCACTCCGATTCCTCGGATCATACAGGTCTAGACCGTTGCAAACGAATTAAGAAGCTAAGTAATTCATCCAAACATCCATGAGTCATCACAAGACTAAGCAAAATTACTTAAAAACTTGTATAAACTTCAAACCTTAGTTCATAATCATGAATTCCAAACTAAAAACCACTTAACTACGAATCAAAACATCTTGGATTCACTACAAGCTCCACCTCTTAGCCCTAGCCAAGAGGCTTAGCTGCTCATGATCCAAGGAAACATGAAACAACTACAAAAAGCATGAAAACAGCAAAGCAAACCAAAAGGAGTTGTGAAACTCCAATCTCCACTTCCACAGTCTCCAACCTCGCTTGAACCCTTCTAGGATGCCTTAGGAACAATCCCTAGGTGTCTTTTTATAGCCTGGAGGCTTCACAACTTCGGAAGAATCGAGAACTTGCGTAATACTTACGCAGCGCAGAGAAAATCGGGATAAAATTAGAAGTTTCTAACTTCTTTCTCACAGCCGACCTGTCACGACCGGTCAGCCTCAATAGACCATCACTCCAACAAGCTTGTCCGACCGGTCAAGACCGGTCGGACGTTTTCTCTTGTATTACAGCAGCCATGGCCGACCGGTCATGACCGGTCGGTCTTATTCATTGAGGTTCCAACATGCATGGCTGACCGGTCGCTGACCGGTCTGGCTCCCTTGGCCGACCGGTCATGACCGGTCAGCCTCTTTTTCTCATTGTTTTCTTTCTTTCTTTCTTCTGCTTTCTTCTTTCCTTACTTCTTCCTTTGCTTTCTCTCTTCTTTTCTTCTTTGATCTTCAAATAATCTTCATCAGAATGATCCCAAATGAGTCCTTTTTGTCTTCAATTGAGTGGAGTTCACTCTCAGTCCTGTAGTCACAAAACATGCATTGGATTAGCCTACAAACCATACAAACCTTGCACAATGAGTGATGAATTGGGGTTAGAATATGCACAATTAAGAGCTCAACACCTATTCCTTACTCTCAATACAGATCGAATTTCTCGCTTCTTCACACCATTCTGCAAGTGGGATTTTGGTCCAACATGGCTTACAAGTGTAGCCAATGCGGATGATCAAGCTGCTAAATCTTTGATAACTGAAGCTTGGGAGAGCTTTTTAATAGCCAGGGACCTCCCATATGGTGGTATCATCGATCTGGGAACCAACGCGAAAGATGGAGTTGAACAATACTATCTGAACTTGTTTGCCCGGCAGTTTGGCCTGATTCAGGGCATTCCATGTCCCAGCACTCAGAAAACTCTCAACCAACCTCCTTATATTCACGAGATTCTTTATGACATTAAGAATTATCTTGACCTCAACACGTTCTATGAGGACGCGAAAGCTCACATCGAAATTGAAGGGTTCGTCGACCGACCGAGCGTCCTGGAGGCCTTTGTTGAATGGTGGCATGGGTGTTACCACAGACTTCTTCTTTAGTCAGCAAGAGTCACAACAACTAAATTTGCCTCATTGGTGGAACCACCTAAAGTAAAACTTGTTGCAAAGAAAAGTCAGAAGAAAAAAGCAAAACTGACGAAGGATACTACAATCAGTCAACGTTCCACCAGGAAGAGATCGGCCGCTGCCCCTGCTCCATCTCAAGTTCTTAGGCCAAAAAGGGGAAGGACGCCCAAGAAAACTCTCCAGCTAATCCATACTCCATCTTTAAGCTTGACTGATTCAGAAACTCCTGCTCCATCATCCACTTTTGAGAGAATACGCCCTTCTGAGCCCAACCCCAAACCATTGGATGTAATGCCTCTTCGGGCGATACCCATTAAATCTCCCTCTAAGACCAGTGTCTCATTCCCCATCATGACCAGAATTAGCCAACTAGGCCCTTTACCTTCCCCTCTTCCTAAACCACCTGCTCCTCCTTTATATCGACCAAAAATCATCATTCCTTCTTCTCAGACCGAAAAATAGATTTCATCAACTCGGTCAGGTAAAAGTCTCGTAGAAGAAATAAAGGCTTGGGAGACATACTTTAATATTATTTATTACCCTAGGCTTACTCCCCGACACCACGCTTGGGAGATAGAAAAAGGAATTGAGAGGCACAAAGAAATTCACGAAAGTAGTTGTCAAAATAGATGGTTGGCGTATAGAGAGGCTTTGAATTATTCGCATTTACCCTTTGATGAGCGTTATGATAAACCTTATCAGCCGAATCCGCCACCATTTCCATCTTCTACTCGGCCACTCATAAAAATCATCACCAATCCTCGGTCGATAGATGACTGATTTGTGACAACGGCTGTTCGCTCTGACTTAGGTGGTCTATTTTTTTATTTTTGTCTCTTTTATCGTATTCGTAATCTAATCTCTCATCCCTTTTTCTTTGTGTAGTACTTCGAGAGGTAACACATTCCAATGTTCTCATGCCCCCATCTTCTTGAAATTCATATTGAGAATCATCTGACTACAGAAGATATAGAGGCCGTAGGTCAGCCTTTATCGGTCGAAGGAGAAACGACTCGTCTGATGGTGTTACACATCCACAAAAAATCAACAGTTACATCGGAGCCTAAGAAACCAGATGAACAGATCCACCCTCACCTATGGCCAACGTCGTCGAAATCCCAGACGTCACCACCAGTTTTACAAGTGGGATCGTACGTGATGAAGCAGCCCCTTTCGCAATGATACCCTTGGACGTCAACGACAGTGATGACAATCTTTATGGAATGACATTTGTGAAAGATCTCCCTTCAGCAACAAATGTCGTTACAAAATCTTCTTCTGTAATTCCTGCAATTATTCTTTCTTCTCCTGCCCCGAAGAAGACTTGGAGGCGGTTGAGATTGACTGGAGGATCTAATGGTTCCCCTCGAAGAATAGTTTACATCGAAGGCCCTTAAGAAACTGAAGAACAGACTGACTCAGGTCCTCCCGCTTTGGCCCTTGATAGCCCCTTGCCTTCGATAGAAACATCTCCTCTTCTTCCTTCAAAGTTGGCCGATAGTTCAATCATGTTGGTCGGAGATGTTGATGAACAAGTTTCTCTTCCAATTCAAGGGTCGGTTGTTGAACAACCTACGAGCATTCCAACGACGACCGATTTATCTCCTAGCCAACCTGAACCTCCAATTGATTCGATGACAAATGTTGGAGACCAGATAGAGTCCCCCAAGATTTCAACCCATCCTTCTAACGTTGTTGATCCACCGTCTGATCCCTCATTCTCTACTCCTGAGGTAAATCCCGTGGTCACCCTTGATTTAGAGATGGAGTTTTAGTCGATCGACGGAATCTTAAACTCTCTAAAGAAAGCTTTGGGACGACGAGATTGTTATTCCAGAATCTCTAGCTCTTTCATCGGAGGTTCAACAACTCATAGAAGAGATTGAGGCATTGATACATACGAGTTTTTCGACCGATGTTTCTGACGAATTAATCAAGAAAATGATCGGTTTTGTTGACCGATATCAGATATGTTCACGATCTAATAGTAATCTTGCTTTGCACTTGCCGATGCTCAGAGAATTTTTGGATCATATTCAAGAAGCTCATGAGCTCAGTTCTAGTATTACACAACTTGAAACTGCTCAAACGAACGCTCAATCGCAAATGCTTAAAGCGAGACAACTACAAGATCGACTTTCGGCTGAAAGAGGAGCTCGAAAATCATGCCTTAGGAGTAAACACCTTGGATGTTGAAATAAACGCTGTAGAGGCGTATTTGGAGAATCTTAAAAAGCAGAGGGAGGAGAAGAGAAGCAAGTACAATGACAAGAAGAAGAGCATGAGTTCTTCAACAAAAGAAGGAGAGGCAGGAAAAAGTAAAAAATATACTTGCCCGATTTTCATCTTTTAAGTTTCAATTATAAATGATTTGGCCAGTCATATTCAGATGAATGTTCCTCTTTCTTGAATGATTTCTTTTTGCCATGATGAGCATTAACACGCACATTCCGGAATAGACGCCATTATTAAGGGGTCGATCCATATTCCTCGGGAGGTGGACGGACGCTGGCAGTTAAATAACCATGACTTATTAATACTAATGCACGTTCATCAATAGCCTATAAAAGAACAACCTTCTTCACGATCACATATCCCTGCATCTTCTTCTATCTTTACATCAATGGCCTTATCAAGCAACCCTTCTCTTTCTCAAGCTAAGGCCTATTTGAAAGATATCCTTTCCGAAGAACTATCTGATTTCGGCTAATCATCCCTTCTATTTGATACAGATTTCCTCATCCATTAAGCTGTGATCGTTCCTGAGAAGGAATATGAATTCGAAAACATCTTACAACTTCTTAGGAGACTTCATGGCCTCGGAAGAAATTTCTTTGGGGTCGAATTTGATGTTTAGCATGCCAAGGGCATTATGAAGGAATACGTTTCTGTACATGAGACTTTGCCCAATCTTTATGATTCACTCAAACCAGCATGGGGCAATCATTTTCGTTGGTTTCGTCAACATCATTATGACAAAATTCTTCTGAAACTTTACCAAGTTAAAAAAATTAGACTTAGAGGCCGACATTCGTAAAAACAAAGATGTTTTTCACCCCCAGAATGGGTCTCGTGTAGAAGAGACTCTGGCCTTCATCCAATCCCAGATTACAATTTTTCAAACTCGCGTCTAACACAGCCAAGCTCGCTATAAAGAGGTAGAAACTCAAGTTCATGACATAAGTAATCACGTTCAAGAAGTTTTTCAGTTTCTTGATTGGGAGATGGAAATGACCATCTGTGGACCACTAAAATGAGGGATGCTGAAATGGTCAAAGCACGTGCTCAGCAAGAGTTTGATGTCATTAAACAGACTCATGCTTAGCGATATCAACTAAACGGCCAAGCCTCTTTAGTTTTTATTTTTATCTTTTCTTTCTTTTTTAATGTAATCGGTCGAGGGGCTCAATTATCAATGAACTTTTCTTTTGCTTACCTGCATCCCCTTTTAATCATACTAAACATCATAGAGGTTTTCGTATTATCATGCGTGCTACTAACCGCAGTGTTGGTTCCGATAGGAACATACTATTTTGGCTAAACTTTTCGTGACGCAAATTAGCCGAGGTTATTATTGAAGAACTTGGCCGATTTAGAGAAAAGACAAATCGGTCGAAGACTAGTCGTTATATAGATAAAATTAAAAGAAATTTCATCTTTCGATGTTAATCAGCATATAATGACGATACCTTGATCCTTTAAAACAATAAATGAACTGGAAAATTGTAATCGACGTACTAATTAATGAGGATGTACCCGCATATCTCTCTTTTGAAATTTCAAGTTCGAAACGTCGTAATAACTATGAGGCTGTCTTCTAAAAAGGGAGCTTATGCCTCATCTGCCTCCATATCATCCGAAGGGATTTTGTCTTGATGGTCGAATTCTTTCGCGATTGTGCCTTCGATCTTTTGAATAAAATTCTTTCCAAAGGTGGATCTTACTTTTGTGATTCCTCCATGCTTTTTTATGTGTATTTATTCATCAGAGATGCTTCGAAATACACAGAAGACGATCCAATTTTGAAGTTGATCCTGGATGTGATTATGAAATTGGAGGATGTAACGACTCGAGATTTTCGACTCTCGTGATAACACGACGGCCGAATTCCCAAGTAATTTATGAAATAACTAATTTGTCAAATAATAAAATATAGCATTCAAGCACAATGGCGGAAACAATTATCATCTTATTCTATCAAACTTACTACGTCATCATCAATGTTTAAATAAGGGAACCAACCAATATCCATACTGATTAATTAAAATACAAAACCATGTCTTCTCTTGAAGACTTATTATAATTCCATAAATGTATCAACTATTCAAAAGAATTATTTAATAAATGATAACATCAATTAAGTTTCTCTAACATCGTCATCCGCCGTGTGATTGTACGAACCATCGAACTCTTTTCCTTAAAAATCGGGTGTTCAGTACCTGGATCTTCACCTGCATCATCTAAATTGTGTTTGGGATAGCGTTAAACGCTATCATAGTGGGGAATATTCCCTCCAAGACTATCAAGAATAACAATGTACAAAACTCAGAGTAACGCAACACAATAATATCTTTATTCAAACAAAACAATCAAGTAAAAATCTTTGTTAATGCGATGCATGTAATGCATGCTCTGGCTAAGGCACCCTGGCTAGAATCACAATACATGAAGTGGGAGACTCCCTGTTACGACTTCATGCTAGCCACTAGTCACCAGAGGTTCCTGGGACGCACAAGCCCATAGTTTTGCCCGACCACGTGAGAAACAGGACGCTCATAGCCCAAATCTACACGTGACAGTGCACGGGAGAAGTATGACGCTCTAGCCTATTCTCAATTCCGTACACCCACATGGAGCCAAGTGAATGCATGACTTTAGTTTCACCTTTATTTAAGTGTTTTCGCATACAACCGATTTAAATAAAACTCAGTGGTCACTATGGGGAGTCGCAAGCAACCCAGCATAGGCCGACAGCACGGGATTAGTTTTCATAGCACCAACCCCGGCTCATGAGAATTTGTATACCATTAGTGTCCACTCATTGTCCCGTTTTATGATTTCATCATGTCCCAAAAAGCCAATGTTGTACATCATGACCAAATTCATTAAAATACCCATGTACTGTAAATGGATCAATCAAGCATCATGTACATGTAAGGATCCATTAACAAGCAATCACTTCATTCTCTCAGTTAAGTCAAGATATATTCTTCCATCATGGACACCTCTCATGGGTTCCATCTCTCTACATCGAATAATTTTACCAACTTAGGGACAAAGAGTATACAATAATGGGATGTCCATATGATGATCTTATATACATATTTCATATCACAATCTGAAAGCCAATGTTACTTGTAACACATGTACTAAGAAAATAAGGGCATAGATTCCACCAAGATAAATAACATAAATACACATGCTTCTTAGTAAAAAATCTAAACAAGGAATCACATCATTATATAATGATATTCATTACAAATCCTACATTAAACTTTATGTTATATGGATCAAAAACTCAAAATAAAATAATTTCATATGCCACAAAAGAACCTATGATAATTGTGATATTATTAATGAAAGGTTTGAAGGAAAATCCTCACCTTATGATGGACTTAAAAGAAGAGGGTTGTAGAAGATCCTAGCCGCTGGAAAAATATGAGAAAGAACTCTCTTCTTCTTCTTCTTCTCTCTCTCTCTCTCTCTCTCTCTCTCTCTCTCTCTCTACGGCATGGAGGCTAGGGTTAGGAGAAGGATTTGGAGGTGCGAAGTAGAAATATGGAGAGGGATGTGCACGCGAGGTCTTGTGTAACAACCTCTTGAGGTGGGTTTCTTAAATCTCAATATTTGGATGATCTATGATCAATTCTAATCTGTTCATCTTATTAAGCTCGAATAGTAGAGTCAGAATACGTAAATTTCTTGATGATCCACATTCTAGATTGGCCGATCCTTGAAAATGGCCTAACGGGTGCTAAAATGGGCTAGATCCCAATTAACGGTTTGCGCTTGATGATCAGGGCCCAAATTTTGGAAAAATATGTAGTCATGATAGGCAAACAATTGTACAAAATTTAGTAGTTGATTGATGGTGAGAAATGCCTAGATCTGAAATTTCAATTTTTGGCGGAAAAGGAAGGTGCTGGCTTTGTGGTTCAACAGTGTAGGATTATAGATCGGGGTCCAAATTTTGTGTAAACTCGTAGTCATATGAGTATAATAAGTGGTCCAAATTTGAGAAGCGATTGATGGTGAGAAGTGGGTAAATTGAAAGGTTCAGATTTAAAAAGAGTTGGTAACTCGTTAATTTCTAAAACGGGATAACTTCGCGCATAAGAAAGATGCTTATCAAGGTGGGGCACTCAAATCACACTATTGGTCCATGATAAAGATGATCCAAGTCACTCATATGAAGGGAAATATTCGACTACGACTAACCATCTACTTTCCTCACTCGATGGACATGAAAATCAAGGGTTAAGGGGCTGATTTGACAATTGGACCACTTCTACAATGATTTAAGGGCTGAAATTTGACGTGTATGGTTAATATGTGCCCAAAAGCTTAAATCCAGGGTTTTACTTGAAAGTGATCGTCAGAAACTATAATACTTAAAAATAGCATCTTAACTTAAGTTTAACTAATGGCATTTTCGTAATTATCTGAAAAATGCGTGATTTTTGAAATCTGATCTTTCTACGATGTTTATGGGATCATTCTAAGCTACTTTATAAAGGGTCCCCTATCGGATCTCTTACGGATGTCCCGCTATTCGCAAATCAACGGTAAATGTACGATAATTAATAAAAAAATAAATTAGAAATGAATTTTCAAAAAGTTTCAAATAAATCTCGAAAATCTGGGGCGTTACAGAGGAATTCGATAATTCTTTCTTCGTGGCAAGTTCCAGGTTCAAAAAATATGCTCATCTTCTAAAGGAAAGTGACAAAATCAAAGCGAGATTAGTTCGATTAGGCACTGATCGTGACGAAAGTTGGAATGAACGTCTTCTCTATACCTAGGAGAACAATTTTGATCGGGCGATTCTCAGTTCACTTCGAATGCAACAAAGAAAGATAGAAAAGGACATAAAGAAAGTTAAACGCCTTTATCCTGACCGTGATGCCACTGATCCGGATGGCCTGAAAACTTTCCTTCAATCTCAAATAGTGTTATACGAAGATCGGCTAGATAATAGTTCTACTCAAAAGACAGCGGCTGAAACCAGACTTTCAGAGCAAGATGATCTTATTAACCAATTATCTCTGAAGATCCTGATAAGGAGAAATGGTAAGAAAAAAAGAGAAAAAGCTAAGGAAAAAAGAATTCAAGCTTTGGAGAAGTTTGAAAGGTTTAAAGCCAATCTCTTTTAATAGATAGCTTATCTTTTAGTAGTTTTGTTTTTAAAAAAAATTGATTCGACCAATGAGTCATTTGTCATGTTCAAAAACTTTTCCTCCTTGGCTTGAAAAGAACTTTCCTCTTTTGATCAGAAATTTTTCCCATATACCACTTCCCATACGGAAGGGTGATGGATTTTTAAGAACTGACCGTTAATCGGAGCTTTTGCTATTCTTCCATTTTCATCTTTCAATCGATAAGCTCCTCTTTTTAAGACTTGCACTACAGTATACGGCCCTTCCCAAGTGGGCAACCATTTACCCAGGGCTCTATTTCTATGGCTAAGAGGCAATACTATCTTCCAAACTTTATCGCCCAGTCCAAGGACTTTTCCTTTTACCTTTTTGTTATATGCCCGAGCGACTTTGGCTTTGTTGGCCAAAAGAGAATCAAGGGCTTTCAACTGTACCTCATCTAATTCTTCAAGCTCAACAAGCATTACTTCAGTAAATTCATCAGGAGTCAAACCAGCTTGATGAGCCACCCTCAAAGATCGAACAATGATTTTCATAGGTAATACTGCATTGTGCACATACGTTAGGGCAAAAGGGCTTATTCCAGTACTTGTACGATGTGAATTTCGATAAGCCCATAATGCCTCCGATAGTTTTTCATTCTAATTTTTGGGATTTTCATCAATCGTCTTCCGTATGATGTTCTTAATCACCTTATTACTAGCTTAGGCTTGCCCATTTGCTTGTGCATAATATGGAGTAGAGTGGATGATTTTGAATTTATATCTTTCAGCCATAGCCTTGACCTCTTTCGAAGAGAAAGTCGCACCGCGATCCATTGTAATGGTCTCTAGGATGCCGAATCTATGAATGATATGAGTTTCGATAAAGTCAATAATTTCCCTGTGTCCGACCCCTTTCATCGGCTTGGCCTCGACCCATTTTGTAAAATAGTCAATAGTTACGATGATATAAGTATCTAGTTTTAAAGATGTTGGCTGGATTATTCGAATTAAGTCGATCGCCCACCCTCGGAATGGCCAAGGCTTGACCACAACATACATTTCTATGGCAGGTACATGCTATACTGGTCCAACCTTCTGACATTTTTCACAACCTTTAGCATATCGATCGCAATCGATTGTCATTTTTGGCCAAAAATATCCATAGCATCTCAATGTTAATCTCATTTTGTGCCCAGCTTGGTGTGCCTTACAAATTCCTTCATGGACTTCTCTCATGACCATCATAGATTTTCTTTTTCCTAAACATTTGAGTAATACCCCATCGGCCCCTTTTCGGTATAATTCATCGTCAACCATTACATAATGTATGGCCGATCTCCTAATGTTTCAATCTACCTTCATACGTGCACATTGAAGGTAGCCTACAAAGGGGGCCCGCCAGTCGTCTTCTTCCAATTTGACCTGGAATATTTCCATGGTGACTTCTCGGCCGAGAACAGAAGGCATCGATCTGTTTTGGACTTTGATTGTCAGACCAATTGATCCATACCAATTCTCTAAACCCGCGGTCTTCTGTGCCAATTCATTGGCATCGACGTTATATTCTCTAGTTACATGCATGAGTTCTTCTTCATCAAGCATTTGTGTAGCTAAAGCATAGTAAGACAGTAACAAGGGACTAGTGCATTTAAATCGTCCGGCGACTTGGTTGATGGCTAAGTAGTGGAACCACATGCGCCCAAGGAGATGCCCCAAGCACATGTGGCCTCTCACATGCGCCTGATCGTCTCTCACATGCGCCCATTTTGTGGATTTCCCTCCACTCCATCAATGGGCACTATATCATGCGCCTAATGTATCATGCGCCTAATGCATCATGCGCCTGGCACCTATGGAGTAAAGCCCACTACCATCATTTAGAGGCTGCATGCGCTTGGAGGAAAGCACCATGCGCCCATGGGAGAACCACATGCACCTACTCCCTCATGAGAAGTTCTCTCACCTCTTAAATTTTGGTTTTCTTGATTCGGAAATGACCAAATGACTCAGTGAGTCCGGTATTTATACTTGAGCCTGGGGACCAGTGCACCACACTGGATTGAAGTAAGCATCCATCGCAGCGCACCGGGGGGGCACTTGTTGGGGCTCAAATTCGCACCCATTATAAAACAGTATTCGGCGATCCATCTACGATGATTTGGACTGATTTCGAGATCTGAAATACTCAAAAAATGCCAGTGCAACCCTAACATGCGCGATCGTGACCGAAACCTACAAATGTCATTTTAGGGCGGAATCGGACATGCGGATCAATGCCAAATGATCCGAAATGGCCTAAAGCCCTTAACCTGCAAGTTTCAAAGTCGCGCGATGCATATCCTTACTTGCGCGCACCGAAATGCATTTTGCCCGTCTGGAGCTGACCCAAAGGGCCCGAAAGCCTACATGTACCATTTTGGGTTGGAATTAGACATGCAGATGGCCGCCAAATGATCCGTAATGCCCGAAAAACCTTAAGTAACAAGTTTGAAGTCCTTGCGAGTTATATTTCTACGTGCGCGCTTTCCGGAATAATATTCTTGTACAAATAGCCGATGTAAGGGTCCGAATTGGGAAGAAACTACCAAAATTCACAGCAGATGACCATTGGTACCCCACCCCATTCATTCAGGAGGTCGATCATGGCCTAAAAGCGGCTTGGCGTCAGTGACTTCGGTCTCCGAAAAGGTAGCCCCCCTTTGGAGGTCGCCCGTCGGAGCCTAAAACCTGAAATATTCTAAGTGTTGGAACATGCATTTGAAATTGCGGTTTTACAGCTTGTAGAGATACTCGGAGATATGTCTAAGGACCTAGAGGAGGTGATATGGACCTTTTTCAAATTCTTTTCGCCTACTTATGCAATTCAATAAAATAAGCTTTGTAAGCAAGAACACCTCGGCTTCCAAGCCTTGGTGGGTCCAATCAAAAGACTAGCAAGAGGATAAGCAATAAACAAACCTAGTCTAAGCATGCATAGGAAGTAAATGATACAACTAATCAAGCTCCTAACCTAAGCATCTTGTGTAGACTTATGAGAGTGGATCAATGAGCTCAAGTCTACACAAGTAGTGAAGGTACATCTTGTGTGGGGATGCCTATAAAGTGCCTAGCATGCATTCCTATCAATCATTCATAATTAAGCAATTAAACAAACAATGCAAAGATAGAATGTGCTCAAGAACAATCACAAACACAAGGATGTATAGTGGTTCGACTACTTGTCTACTCCACTCCCGGTTCAAGTACTCAACCCCTTTGAGCACACCGGCATTCACTATCGGAGGTTTTAAATGAGGTTCACCTCTCAACCTTTACACGGAGGTTTTATCGGTTCACCTCTCAACCGTATCCGGAGTTTTAGACAAAGGCTAACTCTCAACCTTATCGCACGTTTACTCCCGTGTCGGAGGCTCCCCCTTGGAGACTTAGTTTAGGCCCGGCTGACGAGCCAAGGAACGGCTAACGTCCCTAAGGCGAGTTGACAAACAAACTCTAAAATGGACTCTCAAATAAGACAACCTACTTGTCGGATGAGCCCCTTGTTTAGCGCCGGATTGGGTTGCTTGATCTCCGCTCTCCCGTGCTTCAATCAGCTTCCCTTTGCTCCCTCGATCGTGCCGCCGTTGCGTCGCCAATGCCTCAGCCACATTCGATCAAACACCTTGCATGCGATGCCTTGAAATGCCCAAGGTGCTAGGAGGATAGGTTTAAGAGCTCTACAACTTAGTGGGAATGGGTTGCCTAGAGTCTCTTACCTACAACGATCTCATCTTCGAGTTTAGGACATGGATTTGCCAATCAAGAAGCTTCCTAACTCTAGAGATCAAGAGGGGATGAAGGTCATCTTCTTCATTAGCTTGGAATGCTCTTAATCTTGTGTTAAAGCACAAGGAAGATGCCTTCCATAGATCAAGGAATAAGCCTCAAAAGAACTCCTTCAATGGTGGCTTTCCTTCCTCAAAAATCCCTCTTTATTGCTCAAAAACGGAGCCCCATATTTATAGAAAAATGGCTCCAACGGTCATAAAACGGCTATGAGCCGACCTGTCCCGACCGGTCATGACCGGTCGGACTCCCCTGCTGAAGGAAGACCAATGTACAAGCCAAATACATGGGCCGACCGGTCATGACCGGTCCGACCCCCTTGCTGGACAGGCTGTAGATCTTCAGGCCGACCGGTCATGACCGGTCGGTCCCACTAGCTGGATGAAAGAGAACTCCAGGCCGACCGGTCATGACCGGTCGGCAGTGCCTGCTGATCTCTTGGCGTTATAGAAGGCCGACCGGTCATGTCCGGTCGGCTGTCCATTGAAAAGGCAGCCAAACTGCTGGCCGACTGGTCATGACCGGTCGGACCAACCTGGTTCTCCCCACATGAATTCTGAAGTCCACTCTCTCCAGCCTATTCATATTGACCTAGGTTAGGGTGATCAAATGGGACACCTAGGGCCTATCTATGATGACTAAATGTACTCCAATATGGTCAAGGTCATCAAAGATACAAAGGGGATAGGTTTTGGTCGAGGTTAAGGCATCAAGGCATCACATTTACCTGAAACTTCTTCCTTGATGCGGCTGGATGTCTTGAGTCTTCAGTCTTCGTCTTCTTTGGGCTCAACCGACTCTAGACTCACTGACGTAAGTGATTGACAAACAAGGTGCACTAGTATGCCACGGAAAAGTGCACTAATAGCATTTGCCCACTCTCTCTCCACATGCGGATGCCATAGGAGACATGCATTTGCCCTCTCACCACATGCGTATGAGAGCTCTCTCTCTCCCTTTTCAATATTCAAAATAAAATAAAAAAATAATACAAAAATCATGAAAATATTCTAAGTGGGGCCACATGCGGCCAACACAGAGGCCACATGCGCCCATACCAAGGGCACATGCGCCCACACCAAGCCACATGCGCTTGATGCATGGTGACATGCGCATGACTCCTCTCTCCAAATGCATGCGCATGCCCTCCCTTTTGCAGACAACATTCGCCAGGTACCTGATACCCGATTAACATAGTATAAATACCCCACTCACTTCTAAATAAGGGGAGGCTTCATTTTCTAGAAAGGATCATTAGAACAAGGTAAAAATCCTTGCTGGAATCCTCCATGGGCTATAGACATGCGCCCATACCCTCGTCGGATGCCATCGCCGAAAAGGGATTTCTCCCACCGGAAGGAGGAGATTCAAATTTCTCCAAAGTTGCATGACATGCGCCCATACTTTGGGGGGGAAATGTGCAAAAATGCACTAAGTGGCATAGTGACATGCGCTCATGCCCATAATATAGAGTGGAGAGGGACATGCGCCCATCTTTCTCCTCACTCCCTCATGTCATATGCGCACAAGTGCGCCCAAGTGGAGAGGGACATGCACCCATCTTCCTTCCGTTCACTCCCTCTCCTCACATGCTCTTGAGATGGGATCACATGCACCCAACTTAAGATCACATGTGCCCACACCCCATGGAAGATGCGCCTGGACGCTGATGGGAGGTGGGGCCTTCTGTGATGTGGCCCGCCTTTGATGTGGCCAGCATTCCGATCAAGAGGACGCTCCTAGACACACATCAATGTCCTCTATCCATTCCCCGGACCGGATTCGCCAACGGTCGATGTTAAATGGGCCAAATCAGTAATTTGATCAAAAAGGCCAACACTTAGCCAATATTGCAAACCTCGGAAACCCTTCCGAAAGAGCCAGAAACGGCCAAAATCGAGAGGAATCGGGTGAAATTTAACCGAACCTAAGAGGGAGACTTCTCTCTGCTATAACATGATACATCATAATCATGCACCGCAACAAGGTTATTCGAACTCAGGAGCCTCAAATACCTTAATCAACTGGTTAGCAGGCCCACTACTTAGTTGTTTTCAGCCCTGGGAAGTGCCCTGTTGGCTCAGAAATCGACTTACGCTAAACAAATCGAAATGCGATGGCACTGCGACCCTCGTGGACATAATCCACCCCTATCCAAAGACGATCGTGACAGGTATTTACCAAATCTCCGATCAGATCGTAAACAGGCCCTGAGAAGTGCCCTGATGGCCCAAATATCTACTAATGCCAAGCGAAATCAATCACGATCGCAAAGACGCGAGGGCAAAATATCGACGACATAATGATACATATGAAGCGGGTTGATCAAATCAAATGCATAATTTATCTGATACATTGAACATCTAGCGTAAATGCAATCTTCTCTTGAGCATGCATAAAGCATAGTTACTTTGTACTGTACTCATTTGCATCCATTGCATGAATTTATTTCATATCGAATCAAGTTACGAAATTAAATCGAAGGGGACTATGGTTGTTATCGAAAACCATAATGAAAGAGTTCTAAACGTGTGAAATACTTCATCGTTAATATTTACGTCAAATTTTGTAACAGGGTCCTTCGGACGTTCACCTTTTCTCCAAGCGATTTCCTCCTTCGGCCTGAAAAGAGACAGAAAATAACTAAGGGTGGCCGGCGTCCAACCGTTGGCCCTCCGATGCCTAAGTTAGATAGGGTGAGGTTGAAAAGAGAACAAATAAACGACTGGGGTTAGAGATTGAGTATTGTGTACCTTTATCATCATTAGAGTCATCTATTTATATAGATCTAAATGATCCAACCTGCTACGCAAGCTGTTAAGATTAGTACTGATTTCATGAGATAAGAAGCTTATCTTGTTAATCCTTGGATAAGGAAGTAGTCAAAACATTCTAGACGTCTAGCTGATTACGTCTCTAGATATTCGAAACTATGAATAGATATAAAACAAAATCGGCCTATACGGGCTGTTGGTACTATGAGATGAGGGCCATCCATGCCAGAGACCAGAAACCACGACCACTCATATGTCGAGAGTTGCTCATATCAAGAGTGCTCGCATTCTGGGGTGTGACCCCTTTCGATGATCACGAGCCGAGCTGGTCGCATTTTGGAGATGCGACCCCTTTCGTCGAGCACGAGCCAGGCTGGTCGCATTTTGGAGATGCGAGCCCTTTTGTTGAGCACGAGCCGGGCTGGTCGCATTTTGGAGATGCGACCTCTTTCGTTGAGCACGAACCGGGCTGGTCGCATTTTGGAGATGCGACCCCTTTCGTCGAGCACGAGCCCGGCTGGTCGCATTTTGGAAATGCGACCCCTTTCGTCGAGCACAAGCCGAGCTGGTCGCATTTTGGAGATACGACCCCTTTCGTCGAGCACGAGCCGGGCTGGTCGCATTTTGGAGATGCGACCGTGATTCCTCACTTCTCTTTAAAGCCAAATTTGTCTACAACAAGTGCCCCCCAAACCCTTGGCGTTGAGGAACTATGCCAAGGGTTTTATTTGTATGCGTAGCTGACTGCTGGGAGAGAATCGCGCATGATTCATTTAACATGATTCTGCATTTATGATGGCTAGCTTTACGCAGCTTTTCCTGCCGCAAGAAATGAGGCGTCGGTCACCACGTGTCTTCGTATTTAATGCTTGTGCCCGTTCGTCTGTCGTGCCGGATGAGAGGCTGCCGCGTTTCAACCAAATCAAACGAAATGACTGCGTATAAATATTAGATCCTGCAGAATTTTCTTCATTTTCGAATTTTCGACTGCAGGGTATTCTTCTTTCTTCTTCTCCTTTCCTTCCGATGCAAATCTCTTCACAAAGGTAGTCCTCCTTCATCTTTTCTTTTTCTATCTTGTTTTTTCTTTTGCAATGGCGGAGTCTTCCGATGAAGAGATCGTTCCCCTGGGAGATCACACCCCTGATTCATCTGAATCTAACACTGCCAGGGTACCGGTAGGAAGGTATTCCGCCGCCGGTTACTCCTCAATACTAACAGAAGAATGGCTCTCTAGCCTTCGGGAGAGATATCGGGTCCCAGATTCCGTTACTTTTAGATTACCTGGGAGAGGGGAGACAGCTGATGCACCACCACCAGGCTATGTGGCCTTTTATGAATATTTTTTCAAAGTTGGCGTGCGTCTTCCCCTCCATCCATTCATCCAAAATTTTCTACGTATTTATAAGATTGCCCCTGGCCAGCTTATCGTAAACGGCTGGCGAGTGCTTATAAGTACCTTTGTCCTCTGGAAACAAGCGGGTAATGATGAGTTAACTGCTGTGGAATTTTTTAGGTTATTCCAGTTAAAACGGGCCCCATCTACCGAGGGTTGGTATTACCTCTGCTTCTGGCACCGGAATAACTTCATTTTGGGGAACCCCTCCTCCAATTACCCTGGATGGAGGAAAAAATGGTTTTACGTCTTCGGCACCGACCCCAAAGGTCATAACGTTAGTTGCTATTTTGGAGAAGGTGGGTTGAGTTTCTGCCCGTTTGTCTGAAAGGGAACAATAATTTCACTTATGGTGATTGATGTACCTTTCCTATATTTCTTGCAGGCATTCCGACTGGTGTAAAACCGAATCTTCGGGGAGGACTTCACGAAAAGCTAGTAAAGGTTTACAAGCTCTCAGCGACCGCGCGCCACGTTAACGTCGCCTTAGAGCCACGTTGCCTCTGTGCCGCGGGCCTAATTTCACAGGAAGAGATGACGAACGTGGGAGATAAGAGGGGTGCGCTAGGGGTGCTCCCTCGTTTGAAGGGTACAGCCTCGAAGAGGCAAAAGAAAACTATGGCCAGTCCTTCAGCTGCGCCCGATCCGGCAGAAGGATCTGCTCGCGGCAAACAGCCTCATGCTACTGGAAAAGGGGGGGGCCACCCCGACTCCTCATGCGACTATGACCCCTCCGGTTGCTGCGACTCCTCCGTCTGGCGCTCGTAGCCAGCCGGTAATTGAAGTCGCTGATAATTCGCCAAAAGGCGATCGAAGGGAGGGAGGCCTCCCTCTGAAGGAGACAGTATGCGAGCCTTTTGCTGCTCACGAGTCCGTGACACCTTCCTTAGGTGCTACGAATGCCCGCGAGACGGGCTCCAATGAGATGGTTGTAGCCCAACCCTCTGGGTCGGGAGTCTTTGTTATCCCATCGTACTTGCACCCAATATGCAAGTTTATGTTCGATAGCATCTCCCCAACTCCTTCGGGAGCCTCCCTGAGCTAAGCCCAGAGGCTCTCTCTACTGATATAGGGGTGAGATTGATTCAGGTAACAGCTCCTTTCCCCTTTATCGTTCTGTCTATGGATTAAAAATGTAGCGAGCCAATCTAATCCTTCTTTCTTTGTTTATATCAGAGTCTGGATCTCACGCTTCGTGTCAGACGTGACATTGAAGCTGCCCGCCGCACTGTTGAAGATGCGGAAAAGAAGAAAAAGACGATGGAGGCCGACGTCCAGGGAAGGGACCGCCTGGTTAAGGCACTGGAAGCCCAAATCGCCAAACTGGATGAGGAAAAGCAAATCCTCCTTGTCAAGATTCAGGCCCTGACTGACCATTTTCAGTCAGTGGACCTTCAACTTGCGAAGCTCCAAGAACTCCATACCAAGAGCGAGAGGGAGAAGGAGATTTTCCGCGAAGACAAGATCCGCCTCGAGGAGCAGTTCAAGGATTCTCGGACTAAGCTCGAGGCGGCCATGAAGAGACTCGACCAGCTGAAGGATGACTCCATTCATTGGGAGGAGGAGCGAGTGGCTCTTGTTCAGATGGTATCTGAAGAAGGCCCTCGCGCAGTCTGAGAGTTCCGAACCTCTCAACTCTACGACGAGGAGCGCTATGAAGCGTATATCGCTGGTCGTGATTTTGCGGTCAGGGTTATGCAGCAGATTGCTCCGTCTTTCAACGTTGAGGAGTTTGAGAGGGTAGCTTTCGAGGTCGCGGCTAGGGAGCGATCTGCGGCTGAGAATGAGGTCACCGAAGCCACAGATGCCGCGCGTGCTCCTGAGATCGGCCCTGAGGCTGAGAGCCGCGAGCCTGCTCCAGATGGGGATGACCAATCTTAAAGTGTTGTCCGCCTTCCTCTATTTTGTATTTTTTTTACACCTTTGAGAAGAATTTGTGTATGTAACTGACTTGACTTTTTGGTTAATTATAATGAAACATCCATTTCTTCAATGTTGTGTACTTTCCCTAGCTTTTTCACCTTGTGTTGATCGTATACTGACTGCTCGCATAACTAACTCATGAAAAAGTGAATTAGACTCAATTCGGGGGTCGTATGACCATATCCGCGTTGAGATAGACTGGTCTATCGATTGAGGTTTTGATTCCACCAAGGGTAGAAGATTGGTCAAGAGAACACGTATGTTCTCTTCAGGGCTATTTTTTATCCATAAAATGGAGAAGCAACCAACAAGAATGATCTTAACCCTACCAAGGGTAGGCAATTGGCCAAGAGAATGTATGTATTCTCTTCGGGGCTATTCGAGTCCAATTAAATGGAGTAGCGACCAAAAGGAATGATTTTAATTCTTATTCATTTGGAATGTCGTTTAGAATTACATCGAATTAAGGGAAATACCGTAATAAGTGTTCCACGTGCCAAGGGCGACATACGGGTCTTCCCTGCATGTCTTCAAGATAATAAGTACCGGGTCGCACAATTTTGATGACTCAATACGGACCTTTCTAATTCAGATCAAACGAACAAGTAGGAGCTCCGAGGTTCTGTCTGAGGACTAAATCGCCTAGCTGGAAAGCTCTAGGCCGAACTTTAGCGTTACGGTAGCGAGCAATGCACTGCTGATACGCTGCTGCTCGCATCTGGGAGGCAATTCTTCATTCTTCCAAGAGATCAAGGTGAAGTCGAAGACTTTCCTGATTACAAGTGGGATCGTACTGCTCGATCCGATACGAGGGTACTTGAATTTCAACTAGTACTACCGCGTCGGTACTGAATGCCAAGGAGAAGGGAGTTTCGCTTGTAGACGTGCGAGTCGTAGTCCTATACGCCCATAAGACTTCTGGCAGGAGTTCTGGCCACATGCCTTTACACTCACCGAGCTTGGTCTTCAAATGATGCTTGATGATTTTATTCACTGATTCAACTTGCCCATTTGCCTGAGGATGATAGGGAGAAGTGCGGATATTGCGTATCTTCCATGTTTCGCAAAATTCATCGAAAGCGGCGTTGTCGAATTGGTTTCCATTGTCGGTGATTATAGTATGGGGGAGTCCATAAAGGCATTTGATGTTTCTCCATACGAACTTAGTGGTCTGTTTCTCAGTAATTCTGGCTAGTGGCTCCGCCTCAGCCCATTTGGTGAAGTAATCGACCCCCACTATCGCGAACCTATTTTGTCCTTTTCCAGTAGGCAAGGGCCCGATGATATCGACCCCCCATTGAGCGAAGGGCCAAGGGCTATCAATTGGAGTCATTTGCTCGGACGGTACATGAGGTATAGGAGAGTATCGCTGGCACTTGTCACATTTTTTAGAGAATTCAATTGCGTCTGCCTTCATAGTGGGCCAATAGTATCCTTGCCTCATCGCCTTATACGCTAGGGATCGCCCCCTTGGGTGGTTACCACATGCCCCCTGGTGTATTTCATCTAGAACACGATGTGCTTCTTCTGGGTGAAGACACCTTAAATAGGGCAAGGAAAAACTCTTACGTAACAATATTCCATCTTGTAAGGTATACCTGGCGGCTCGATGACAAATTTGTCGGGCGGCTTTCTTATCGTCTAGGAGGTATCCATCTCTGAGATAAAGGAGTATGGGGTCCATCCAACATGGAGACGGATGTACCGCAATCACCTGCTCAAGAGTTGCTTGGTCGATACTCGAGTTCTGAAGGTGCTCGATGGGAATTGAATATGATAACTCAGATTCTGGTGCAGAGGAGAGTTTTGCCAAAGAATCAACGAGTTTATTCTTCTCGCGAGGGATGTGGATTATTTCATAATTCTTTAGCTTTGCGAGCAGGATGAGCACTCGAGATTTGTATAAGGCCATCCTTTCTTCTTTTGCTTCGAATTCACCGAGTACCTAATTAACTATGAGCTGAGAATCACTGTGAATGAGTAAATTCTGAATTGAGAGGACGTTTGCTAGTTCGAGACCAACGATCAAGGCCTCATATTCTGCTTCATTATTCGATATGCGAGAATCGAAACGTAAAGCGTATTGGAAATGCGACCCATCTGGGGCGACTAAAATTAGGCCCGCTCCACTGCCGGTGGCTCTTGAAGACCCGTCCACGAAGAGTGACCAGGAGGGCTGGTCGCTGATCGCGGCATTATCATCGGAAGAGGAGTATGTGAATTCGGCGATGAAGTCAGCTACGGCCTGGCCCTTGATTGCAGTCCTGGGGCAGAACGATATGTCATGCTCACTGATCTCGACCGCCCATTTAGTTAATCGTCCGGAAGCCTCAGGTTTTTAAAGGACTTGTCGTAGCGGATGATTTGTTGGTACTAAAATAGCGTGGGCTTGAAAGTATGGTCACAGTTTTCGGGCTACCATGAAAGTAAGGGCTAGTTTCTCCATATCAGAATATCGAGTTTCAGTGTCCACCATTGCTCGACTGATATAATAAACGGGCCTTTGTATCCCGAAATCTTCTCTTATTAAAGCGGCGCTAACGGCCGTGGAGGACACAGATAAATAAAGGATGAGCTGCTCGTGCGCCACAGGTTTCGATAAAACAGGGGGTGTGGTCATATATTGCTTCAGTTATTGAAAAGCTTCTTCGCACTGTGGTGTCCACTCCCAATCAGATTTGGCTGTGGCACGGAGGAGCTTAAAGAAGGGTAAGCACTTGTCAGATGCCTGTGAAATGAACCTATTTAGCGATGCAATGTGACCAGCCAGACGTTGGATGTCCTTAAGAGTGGTTGGGGATTTCATCTCTATCAATGCTTTTATTTTTTCCAGATTTGCCTCAATTCCTCGCTGGTCGACCACAAATCCAAGAAATTTTCCAGCGGACACTCCGAATGCACATTTTTCTGAGTTTAGCTTCATCTGATATTTCCTCATCAGGTCGAAGGCTTCTCGAAGATCTGAAAGGTGATCGTCTTCTACGACACTTTTCACGATCATGTCATCAACATAGACTTCCATATTCCTGCCAATTTGCGCGGCGAATATCTTATTGACGAGAAGCTAATAGGTGGCCCCTGCATTTTTAAGACCAAACGGCATTACTTGGTAGCAATATAGACCTCGGTCAGTGATGAAGGCAGTATGTTGGCTATCGGGCGGATGCATTATGATCTGGTAATAACCAGAATAAGCGTCCATAAAACTGAGCAGAGCATGCCGAGCTGTTGAATCGACCAACTGGTCGATTCGCGGGGTTGGGAAGCTATCTTTGGGGCACGCTTTGTTCAAATCCGAATAGTCGACACACATTCTCTATTTGCCATTAGATTTTCGAACGAGAGCTACATTCGCGACCCATTCTGGGTAGTCAACTTCTTTTATGAAATTGACCGTAAGCAGCTTCTCGACTTCAGCCTTGATCGTCATTTGCCTTTCTGCAGTGAAGGCATGGCGGCGCTGGCGGACAGGTTTATACTTTGGGTCGATGTTCAGACGGTGTGCGATGACACTAGGGTCAATGCCAGGCATGTCTTGGTGAGACCAGGCAAACACATCTTGATATTCAGTGAGGAGGCAGATCAAATTTGCTCGAAAGACGTTCCTCAAAGAGGATCCCACACAAACAACTTTGGATGGGTCATCTTCATTTAAATGAATCGCTACTGTCTCTTCCCCGGGAGTTCCAGATTGGAGAGCATCCTCTCTTGGGTCCAATGAGGTATCCGCTGGGGAGTTGGATGAACCTTGTGCTACCATCATAACTGGTGTCGCTTGTGCTTTCTTTCGATCTTGTAGGGCTATCTCATAACAAGACCGGGCCTCTTTTTGGTTTCCTCGTACAACCCCAACACCATTTGGGGTAGGAAATTTGATGCACAAATATAGAGGATGTAAAGCTGCCCCAACCTTATTAAGAGATGGCCGCCCCAACATGGCGTTGTATGCTGATCTTCGGTCCACCATGAGGAAATTTATGAAGATAGTCATCTTCGCTGGACTCTCCCCAAAGGTGACTGGAAGGTCAATGCTTCCTTCAGGTGTCACCACTTCGCCCCCGAAGCCGATGAGGGGAGTTGAGACTGGCTTGAGTAGGCTTCTGGCGAGTGTCATTTTGTTGAAAGCCTCCAGGTATAGAATATCAGCAGAGCTACCTGTATCCACCATAATACGATGAGTCAAATAGTTTGATACCTTTAGTGCGACTATGATAGAGTCTTCGTGAGGGGAGTGAATTCCCTCTGCATCTTCGAGGGAGAAGGAAATTGGAGGATGACTGGTTTTTTACGAGTTGGGCGTTTGTTCCAGCTAGTAGATATGCTGGGGCTTCTTGGACGCCTTACGAGTGTATGCTTTTCTTGAAGCTTGAGAATCGCCACCACAAGCTGGTCCCCCGGCGATGATACGAATTTCGCCAGTAGGTTCAACGTCTTCTTGTGAAGTATGATGGTGAGGCGACTTCTTCTGGTGAGGTAAGGCTTTTGCCCTTTCTGGTGATCGACCTCGACGAGCAATATAATCTTGGAGATGGCCCTTTCGAATGAGAGCTTCGATGTGATCTCGCAGAGATATGCAGTCTTGGGTTCTATGCCCATGATCTTTGTGGAAGTAACAAAACTTGCCCTTATCTCTCTTTTCAGGATCAGATTTGATCTTAGCCGACCATTTTACATATGGTTTATGTTTAATCTCCATTAACACCTTTTCATGGGATCGGTTGAGAGGAGTGTAGTTATGATATTTACCAGAATAAGGCTTCTTGGGAGATCGGTCTCGTCGATATTTTTTATCTGGGGGCGAGATTTCCTCCAGCTTGCGCTTCTTACCTTGTATACCATGACGTGCCAGAGCAACTTCTTCTGCATTGATATACTTCTGAGCTTTAGCTTGGAATTCTGCCATGGTTTTTGAAGGGTTTTTATCTAAAGCAAATCTGAACTTTTCGCTCGTAATTCCTACTATGAGGGCGGTGAGGCCTTTTTCTTCGGTATATCCTTCAGTTTGGACGGCTTCGGCAGTGAACCGTACTGTGAACTCCTTTATCGTCTCCCCATGCTGCTGTTTCAAATCCATTAGGTGGGACGCTGGTTTCTTGGTGCGGATGCTTCCCATGAATTGAGAAAGGAAAAGCTCCGATAACTGTGAAAAGGAGCTGATAGATCGAGGCTTCAGCGCCCGAAATCACGTACGAGTTACTTCCTTTAATGTTAGGGAAAAAGCTCTACACATAATTTTCGACCCATGTCCCTCCAGCTCCATAAGAGACCTATAAGTTTCCAAGAGTTCGAGAGGATCGCCTATACCTGTATATGGAGTGATGACAGGTGTACGATATTTTCTAGGTAAAGGTGCTCCCATGACCTCGCTGGTGAAAGGAGACTCGGATCGATGTATCGACGCCACCACAGCTGATGGTCGATTTGCCTGATATCGCTGCTCCATGACATCAAAACGATCATGGATTCTTTTGAGGTCTCCTTCCCATGGTAAAGTATAACCTGACGTTTCAACGGTGGACCCCTAAGATTGATGTTGACGAGAAGCACTAGAATGTATGGAATGTGGAGGTAGCACAAGGGATTGGTTGCCAAGCGGCATTCGATTTGATGGAGGATGATTTGGTTGGACCTGTGGCTCGTCCACAGAATGTCTGGAAGCCACCGGTATGGGTTGCGCTGGCAACCCTTCGGAAGGTTGTCTCTGCGGCTCTAGGAAATGCTGATCAAGCCGATTAAACAAGGCTTGAACTCCGGCGTTAAGGGTTAGAAGGGTATTTCCGAGGAAACGCATGACGTCCTCTTGGCTTTCGGAAACCTCAAATAACGGGTTCGCTGATGGCACGTTTGGAGCTCCTTGAGGGATGTCTATTGAAGTGGTTTGAGGAACAGGCACTGATTCCGTAACGTCAGGCGGAGGTAATGTCTGCCTTGATGTGGAAGGATGAACAGTCTTTTTAGGAGGCATTGTGGAAGGATTTTGATCAGTGGTAAGAACGACTAACTTTGATGATCAAATCGTTCCCACAGACGGCACCAAACTGTTTACGTCGAATTTTGTAACAGGGTCCTTCGGACGTTCACCTTCTCTCCAAGCGATTTCCTCCTTGGGCCTGAAAGGAGACAGAAAATAACTAAGGGTGGCCGGCGTCCAGCCGTTAGCCCTCCGATGCCTAAGTTAGATAGGGTGAGATTGACAAGAGAACAAATAAACGACTGGGGTTAGAGATTGAGTATTGTGTACCTTTATCATCAATAGAGACATCATTTATACAGATCTAAATGATCCAACCTGCTACACAAGCTGTTAAGATTTGTACTGATTTCATAGGACAAGAAGCTTATCTTGTTAATCCTTAGATAAGGAAGTAGTCAAAACATTCTAGATGTCTAGCTGATTACGTCTCTAGATATTCGGAACTATGAATAGATATAAACTAAAATCGGCCTATACGGGTTGCTGGAACTATGAGATGAGGGTCATCCATGCTAGAGACCAGAAACCACGACCGCTCATATGTCGAGAGCTGCTCATATCAAGAGTGCTCGCATTCTGGGGTGCGACCCCTTTCGACGATCACTAGCCGAGCTGGTCGCATTTTGGAGATGCAACCCCTTTCGTCGAGCACGAGCCAGGCTGGTCGAATGTTGAAGATGCGACCCCTTTCGTCGAGCACGAGCCGGGCTGGTCGCATTTTGGAGATGCGACCCCTTTCGTCGAGCACGAGCCGGGCTGGTCGCATTTTGGAGATGCGACCGCGATTCCTTACTTCTCCTTAAAGCCAAATTTGTCTACAACAGTTAAGACCAGTTGATGTGCGTCCTGTCCAAGGCAGGATCTGTCAGTTGAGTGGCTAAGGGAATGAGTGCCCTCCAGCAAGTTACCCATCCCATCGGAGACTCATTGGCCCTGGTTGCAGTAAGTGGACGCCGTGAAGTGTATCCCTGAAAGTCATATCGTCCATAGAGATGCGTCATGACACTGAGATATATGACTCGGTCGAAACCCTGTTTGCACAAAGACCCCATGGAGTGTCTTCCAGCAAGTCACTCGTCCCATCGGAGACGGTCACTGGCCCTAGTTGCAGTAAGTGGACACCGTGAAGTGTATCCCTGAAAGTCATATCGTCCATAGAGACGCGTCATGACACTGAGATATACGACTCGGTCAAAACCCTGTTTGCACAAAGACCCCATGGAGTGCCTTCTAACAAGTCACCCGTCCCATCGGAGACAGTCACTGGCCCTGGTTGAGTAAGTGGACACCGTGAAGTATATCCCTGAAAGTCATATCGTCCATAGAGACGCGTCATGACACTGAGATGTACGACTCGGTCGAAACCCTGTTTGCACAAAGACCCCATGAAGTGCCTTCCAGCAAGTCACCCGTCCCATCGGAGACGGTCACTGACTCTGGTTGCAGTAAGTGGACACCGTGAAGTGTATCCCTGAAAGTCATATCGTCCATAGAGACGCGTCATGACACTGAGATATACGACTCGGTCGAAACCCTGTTTGCACAAAGACCCCATGGAGTGCCTTCCACCAAGTCACCCGTCCCATCGAAGACGGTCATTGGCCGTGGTTGCAGTAAGTGGACACCGTGAAGTGTATTTCTGAAAGTCATATCGTCCATAGAGACGCGTCATGACACTGAGATATACGACTCGGTCGAAACCCTGTTTGCACAAAGACCCCATGGAGTGCCTTCCAACAAGTCACCCGTCCCAGCGGAGACGGTCACTGGCCCTGGTTGCACTAAACGAAAACCGTGGAGTGTATTTCTGAAAGTCATATCGTCCATAGAGACGCGTCATGACACTGAGATACACAACTCAGTTAAAATCCCTGGTTGTTACTCAACTAGGAACGCCCGAGGAGTATGGGACCGACATCTAACTAGTCTTAACGATGGCTTAGTCCATAATAAATCCTAGACTTGGTCTCTGCGACCATGAACTCGAGACTATAATCCCTGACGATTTAAACTACTTGCTCGATCTATCCGAGCTTCATTCCTTTAATATTCCATCTATTGTATAACTGCAATTCATAGTGGAATCTTATCGCTTTGTGCCGTGGTTTTCTCCCGTAAGGGTTTCCACGTAAAAATCTCTGTGTTGTCTATGCTGTACTTTATTTATATTTATGCTCTTTTAATGCTTTATTTAATTCATTTATGATACATGCATGCATTTACTTTTGCCTTCTAATTCAGGGTGATCATCCGTTGATGTAATTAAGGGTTTGTGACCAGTTCACAGCCCGAAATGTAAAAGATCTTGGAATCTCTGGAATAAAATTTACCTCGCGGTGCTTTCTCGTGTATACTTTGTGATTGCTTATGATTGTCTATGAATGTCTCTATTCTCAGAATTCCCCCAGAATAATGAAACACAGGAAAAAGACTGCTGATGAGCGGTTCGATTTTTCTAAGCTTTAACAATACCCACATCCAATAGTTTCACCACTTCAGCCTTAACCACATCCTTCATGTTTGGATTGAGTCGTCTTTGTGGTTGCCTAGATGTCTTCGCATTCTCCTCAAGGTGTATGTGATGAGTACAAATCAGTGGGTCTATGCCTTTGAGATCCGCAATCTACCACCCTATGGCACTCTTATGCTCTATTAGAGTGGCTATTAGCCTACTCTCTTGTTCCTCATCCAAGTGGGAAGAAATCACCACCGGATATGTCTCATCTCGACCTAAATAGACATATTTCAACTCACTTGGTAATGGTTTTAGGTCGAGTGTTGGTGCCTTGATATAGGATGGGAGGGGCTTGTTCTCGTTTACGGGTAAAGGGTCAAATAGGGCCCTCTATCTTTTGTTATCAAGTACCGGCATCGCATCTAACATGGCATCCATCACTCCTATTGTGTCATCATTTATCTCATGAGAGTGGGCCACACATGCCTCCAAAGGGTTGGAATATAATGTTGAGGGGAAAGTCTCCTCCACGAATGATTCGATCAAGTTTATCTCGTGGATCTCCTCATCAACTTCCCGTGGTTGTTTGCATAAATCAAATATATTCAACTCAAGTGTCATATTTCCAAAGGACATTTGTACAAGCCCATTTCTACAATTTGATAATTGCATTGGAAGTAGCTAGAAAAGGGAGGCCAAGTATGACGGGAATTTGAGCACTGGTACCCATCACGGGATGTGTATCGAAGACAATAAAGTCTACTGGGTAGTAGAATTTATCAACTTGGACTAAAACATCCTCAATCACTCCTCTCAGTATACGAATGAATCTATCAGCAAGTTGGAGTGTGGTTTTGGTGGGTTTCAATTCACCTAACCCAAGTTGTTCATAAACCGAGTACGGAATGAGGTTCACACTTGCCCCTAAATCGAGTAAGGCTTGTTTAATCTAGTAGTAAAATAGAGAGAAGAAAAAATGATGCATGAGATGGTTGGACTACCCAGATCCTTGTATTTTTGGGGCACCTCTTGTTTGATAATAGCACTCAAATTCTCAGTCAAAAGTACTTTGTTATGAATATTGTGTTTCCTTTTGACCGTGCACAATTTCTTTAGAAATTTGGCATAGGATGGTATTTGTTTTATGGCATCCAACAACAGAATGTTGATCTTCACCTGCTTGAAAACCTCTAAAATTTTCAGGTTTTTCTCTAAAGGTTTGGGTGAAATCAACCTTTGGGGAAACGGGGCAACCGGCTTGTATTGCCTTTCCGGTTCTTTCTCTTGTGGAGTGTTGTTTGAGCTATCATCCTCTTTGAAATTTTCCAGATCCTTTGGCTTAGGGGCCTTTACCGGATTAGATTTATCAATTATTTTCCCACTTCTCAAGGTGGTGATAGCTTGAACATGCTCCGTATGTTGGGAGGATGAGCTTGCGTCTTGTATCTCAAATTGGGTTCTTAGGTAAGGAAGAGGTTGGGCAGGAAGTGTGCCTTTCTCCCTAACACTGAGGTGAGTTCAGCTCTAGCCATTGAAGTTTTCAAGTCATTGATGGCTTGAGTTGAACTTTGATTAAATTTCAATTGCTCTTGCATGAACCCATCTATTTTCAGAGAATTAGTCTTGTTATATTCAGCTTGAACTGATACAAATGCACCCAACATCTCCTCTAGCGTAGCTTTTGATGTAATGACTAGGGATGGACCTAGCAAAGGTTAAGCTTGAGGGATATTGGTTGCATTCGCAGTGGGTACATTCCTCCAACTAAAGTTGGGATGGTTCTTCCAACTAGAATTAAACGTGTTTGAGTTTGGAGCACCAAATTGTCGTTGATAACTATTTATGGCATTTGATTATTCTTGTAAGATGTCTTGAACTGCTGAAATTGTGGGAAATCTTATGTTGTTTGTTGATTTCCGGTACAAATTCCACAAACAGTTTCAACATCCTTAGAGTTGATCGTCTCTCCTTTCTTTAATTCCATGGCCTCGACTTTTCTTGTGAGGCTAGACACACGTGCACTTATGCTATCCTCTTCTGATAGGACATAAATTCCTCCTTTTTCCTTTTGTTGGCTAGTCTTGGAATTTATTGGTTTAGATGTATCCCAAGACTGTGCATTTTCAGCCAATTCCTCTAAATAGTCCCATGCTTCCTCGGCTTCCTTATTCATGAACTCCCCATTACACATCATCTCTACGAATTGGCGCATGGGTGAAGTCAGTCCTTCATAGAAAAAGCTTATAACCCGCCAAATTTCATAGCCATGATGTGGGCATGCATTTAGCAAGTCTTAAACCTCTCCCAACATTGGAAGAAGGTCTCATCCTCCTTTTGGGCAAAATTCATGATAAGGCGCCTCAACATGTTCGTTTTGTGAGTAAGGAAGAACTTTTTAATGAACTCCCTATGCATATCAGTCCATGTGCCAATTGATCTTGGCCTTAATGCATGAAGTCAACCTTTAGCTTTATCTTTAAGGGTAAAAGGAAATAATTTAAGCCTCACCACATCATCAGTTACATTTGCAAAGTGCATGGTGGTTATTACCTCCTCAAATTCCTTAAGGTGTTGATAGGCACTTTCACTGTCTAATCCATGGAATCTCAGGAGGAGTTGGATTGCTCCCGGTTTCAAATCTACGTTCCCTGCATTTTGTGGAAAAACTATGCATGAGGGAGTGCTCGCTCTTGCTGGTTGCAAGTAATCACGTAATGTTCTTGGTTGGGAAACATTCTCAACCACATTCTCTCCCGTTTCGGTTTGGTTTTAGCCCAGATTTTGATTGGCCATAGGATTGGGTTGATTTGCAGCCATTCTTTCAGAAAAAATTGGAGAATTTAGATGTCTCCTAGCACGTGGTTCTCTGTCAATTCTTTCTCCTATTCCCCCTTCACGAATGAGTCGGTTATTAGAATTCCGAGCCCAATGTGGCATGCAAATCCTAAAAGTATGAAGCAAGAAAGAAAGAAGAATTCTTCCTTCCTTTCTTTACTCTTCTCTAAGACCGAAGCACAAGGTGTCTTGCAATGGCTAGGCCAGAAGCAAGGATAGAGACCGATTTCTCCTGTTCAATAGGGATTCAGAGAACTCCCCACCCACTCTTTGAATCTTTTGAGAAAAGTGCAGAAAAAGAAGAAAGAGGAGTTGAGGTGAGAAGAGAAATCTCTGAGCACAAGGTGATCCAAGACGGAAGTGTCGACCAATAGGAATCAAGGCGGCACAAGGCCTACCTATCAGAGATCCAAAAAGGAGTCTCCACCCACTCTACAAGAGATGAATATGATAGGAAAGATTAAAGGAAAGAAGAAGAGTAAGGTTTAGAAAGATGGAACCTGATTTGAGCACTTAAGATCCTTATGTCTTCTTTAACTTCCTAAAATCCCTACAAAAGAGAAAAAATCAAAATAAAACAAACTAAGTTAGTACTATTCCAAGAAAATCTTAAATAAATACTATTTTCAGAAATTTTATGAAAAACCGTCCAAGTCCCCGGCAACGGCGCCAAAAACTTGTTTGCTTCCCCAAGTGTAGGGTTGCAATGTAGTAATAATCTCGGTAAGGCCGAGGTCAATACACAGGAACTTATGTAGGAATCCACAAAACACTTCCAATAGTTCTACCAAAGAGTTAACAAACAGATTTAATGTAAATAGTAATGTTGAATTAAACTGAGGGTAATCAATTAATAAAAGGCACTAGGGTTTAAGGATCCACTTGTAGTAATCCTTGATGCTTAATTCGCTGTGGTTTCTCAATTTCTCAACTAGAATCGAAATCAAGTTCTATCTAGTCGGATGATTGAGCGGTTAAAACAATCAACCTGACATATGTATGATCCATGTATGTGATTCACTCAATGCAAGCCAGGACGAGCATACTCAATTGCATAGGTCAGTCCCAATTCCAATAGGCTAAGATCACAATCATAACCATCATTAAATCCTGTTACAAGACAAAACTAGATCATGATTTGAACTTGATCCAAATCACATACACAGTCTCACATACTTCAGAATTTCCAGAAAAGTAGGCTTTTGGTAAGAAATTCCCACATGAAGATCATAAATCTAGAGCGTATTCCAATTCCTTGGATCATACAGGTCTAGACTAGTTCACAACAATTAAGAACTGAAGCAAATCTTCCAAACATCCATGAGTCATCATAAGACTAAGAAAAACTACTTAGTACTTGAATTAAACTTCAAACCATTGTTCTTCAATAGAATTCCAACTTAAAACCAAATCAAACGAATTGAAACATCTTAGATTCACTACAAGCTTCACCTCTTAGCCCTAGCTAAGAGGCTTAGCTGTTCACGATCCAAGGAAACATGAAGACAACTAAACAAAGCATAAAACTAGAAAGCAAACTAGGAGTAGTTGTAGAACTCTGAAATCGACTTTCTCCGTCTCCCACCGTGCTCAATCTCTTCTAGGATGCCCTAGGAACGATCCCTAGGTCTCCTTTTATAGTGGAGAGGCTCTGCTGCGTCGGAATCATCCAAAAATTGCGTAAGGATACGCAGTGCGCAGAGAAAATCGAAACTTGCAGAACACGCACTGTTACGCAGACGACCAGTTGCACGACTGGACTGAGCTCCTAGACGACCGGTCTCAAAAGTGTGAAAAACGTCTAGAGAGTTTTGGCAATTTTAGAGTCCAGGATTTTAATTCAAGGACCGGTCACACGACCGGTCTGAGTAGTGACGACCGGTCGCACGACCGGTCTTGGATTGCAGTGTGGCCTATGGACAACCGGTCGGATGACCGGTCTTCAGTGCTTTCTCCTGCATCCTTTCTTCTCTCCTTTGCTTCTTTCTTCTATCCTTTCTGCTTAGTCCTTTGGCCTTTAATGCCTGCGAATAGCTTTTCTAAGCCTCCAATTGATGAATCCTCTCTCTTATCCCTACAATCACAAATCCATGCATTAGATTAGTCTTTAAATCATGAAAACCTTGCATAATGAGTGACGAATTAAGGTTAGAATATGCACAATTAAGAGCTCAACAATAAGATACAATGTAATGGGTTGAAATATGTATAAATTAGGAGCTCAACACACCCCTCAACCAGCATTTTGCTAGTACCAAGCGAAACAAGAGTGAAACAATCCCTCTCTCTGAAAACTCAACTCTCTCTTGGAAACTATGTTTCTGTAGACTTTAAGACATATAAGTGCAAAAATAAATAAAAAACTAAATGATGAGAGATTAAAATCCTAAATTTTCCAAACATAATAAGTGTTCACATAGAGTCCCCATTGATTTATTGACCTCCCGTTTCGTAAAGGCATGGAGTTCTGGCGCGAGCCTTATTATTCGAGCAGGTTCGCTAGATAGTTCAACTACAATCAAGGTGTTTCGTCGACTCTTTCGAGCGTGACGAGGGTAGAACGAGCATATGGTATGGGTCTTGTCCATTGGGAATGGATGTGGGATCAGCTTTTGCTGACGCGAACTGGTGCGAGGTTTGTGTTGCCTAGCCACAATCATCGTTCCGCGACTTCTTATGGCTGGATGAGATGGTGGGGGCATCAATATGCGCACATCTGACATACTAATCCTGTCAATTTCCCTCTCTATTGTTGAGCTCATAATTGTGCATATTCTAACCCCAATTCATCACTCATTATGCATGATATACATGTTTAAAGGACCAAATTAATACATGATGTGTGATTGTAGGAACAAGATGGAGAGTTCATCATTTGAAAGCTAAATGAGGCTTCTTTCAAGCATTGAAGACCATAGGATCAAGCATGAAGGAAGACAAAAGAAAGCCAAGGCAAGGAGAGAAGAGAAAAGAAAGAAAGAAAGAAAGAAATACAGAAGAAAGAGAGCCAGACCGGTCGGCTGACCGGTCGGCCAAGGAAGCTGACCGGTCAAGACCGGTCAGCCACACACATGCTGATGGAATGCCCACGCCGACCGGTCATGACCGGTCGGCCATAGTGCTGATTTGATCAAGGAGGGCAGCTGACCGGTCAAGACCGGTCGGCCATTGCTGCTGTACCAAAAGAACAGACGGACTGCCCAAGCCCGACCGGTCATGACCGGTCGGGCATAGCTGCTGGAGACTTGCTGAAGATGTCCGACCGGTCATGACCGGTCGGACAAGGTTGCTGGACAAGGGAACTTTCAAGGCCGACCGGTCCAGACCGGTCGGCCATGCGTAACAATCACTTTCTATTTCAGAAACTCCGGAAATCTCTGCGCAATTGCGAAAGCTTACGCAATTTCTGGATCCTTCTTGCGTATTGGACTTCTCCAAGCTATAAAAGGACTTCATATCTTTATACCAAAGGGGGGAGAACGTGGAGATTGCTTAGGAGACGGATTCGACTTCGGATTTCCTGTTTTAGTAGTTTTTCTATGTTTTTAGAGGCTTTTAGTTCAAGGATGTTAGAGATGAACTAAACCCTCTTAGCTAGGGCTAAGAGGGGAAGCTCTTGATTCATTTTTGATGGATTAATGCAACCTAGGTTTCCTTTTGTGTTTTAATTGATGAATTTTAGTTCAATTTGAGTTTGATTCAAGTACTATGTTGGTTTCTACTTTGATCTCTTGATGACTCCGGGCTCATGTGATTCTTAGTGATTCTAAGCATAGTATCTTAGCTTTTGAGCATTGTCATGCATGTGTAATGCATTGATCTACCATCGACTCCGGGCATGGTAGACGCTTTGATTGCCTTGTATGCAATGGCTTGATTTTCATGTGGGAACTCATGCAACTGAAATTCTTATCTTTTATGTATGATCTATAATATGTGTTTAGTGATTGATTTTGATTTAAATAGAGTTCAAACCATGAGTTGTAATCAGGTCTAGTGACAGGACTTGGTGTAGGCTATGGTTATGAATCTCAACTAGATTAGAAAGAGGCTTGGCCTATAGAATTGAGTGTGCCCAAGGCCTGAGCGTAGTTGTGGGAATCAAATCAGTTATTAAGCACTTGTTCCAGATAATTGTGATTGAACCGCTCTATATTCCAATCGGATAAAGAAGGAATTCGATTCCGATTGAGTTACGAGAGACCTAGTTGTGTTGATGCGTTGAAACGTATCAAGAGTGGATCCTTGGCGCTCTAGTGACTTTTTAGATTGAAATTACCTTACTCATTTACTGTTTAAACCCAAATCTCATTTTCCAGCTTTAGTTCTTAATATAGTCTTAATTACTAGTTGTTTTAGTTAAATTCTGAAGATACCCATACATAAATCTCTGTGGGAACGATACTCGGTCTTTCCGAATTATTACTACTTCGCAACCCTACACTTGGGGAGTGAACAAGTTTTTGGCGCCGCTGCCGGGGATTTCTATGGGATATTTTTAGAATTTTCTGAAATAACTTTTAGTTGAGATTGTGTTAAGATAGATTTAGGATTTGTTTTGCTTTTTAGAGTAGGTTTTCTTCTAATTACTAACTTAGTTTGTTTTGATTTTTGCAGGATTCTAACCTAGGACTAATCCAGGGATTTTTAGGAAGTTGAAGAAGAAGAAGGCATCTTAAGTCACAAATCAGGTTTTATCATTCTAACCTTACTCTTCTTCTCCTCCTACTCATTCCTATCATATTCATCTATTGTAGAGTGGGTGGAGACTCCTTTTGGATCTCTGAAAGGTAGGCCTTGTGCCACCTGGATTCCTATTGGTCGGCTCTGCCGCCTTGGATCACCTTGTGCTCATAGATTTCTCTTCTCAACCTATTCCTCTTTCTTCTTTTTCTGTACTTTCTCTCAAAAGACTCAAAGAGTGGGTGGGGAATTCTTTGAACCCCTATTGACCAGGAGAAATCGGTCTCTATCCTTGCTTCTGGCTCAGCCATAGCAAGACACCCTGTGCTTAAGTTTTAAAGAGGAGTAAAGGAAGGAAGGAAGAATTCTTTTTCCTTTTTATTCATTCTTTTTGGTTGCATGCCACATTGGGCTAGGACTTATAATAACCGACTTGTAAGGGACGGAGTAGTTGTTGAAGGGATTGATAGAGAGCCTCGTGCTAGAAAACTTCAGAATTTTCCTGAAATCACTAGAAATATGGCTGCTAATCAACCTAACCCAGTCCGAAATCAAACTGAAACAGGGGAGAATGTGGTTGAGGATGTTCCCCGACCAAGGACTTTACGTGATTTCTTGCAACCTGCAAGAACGAGCACTCCCTCATGCATAATTTTTCCACAGAATGCAGGGAATGTGGATTTGAAACCGGGAGTGATCAATCTTCTCCCTAAATTCCATGGTTTAGACAGTGAAAGTGCCTATCAACACCTTAGGGAGTTTGATGAGGTAATCACCACCATGCACTTTGCAAACGTAACGGAAGATGTGGTGAGACTTAAATTCTTCCCTTTCACCCTTAAAGATAAAGCTAAGGGTTGGCTTTATGCATTGAGGCCAAGATCAATTGGTGCATGGACTGATATGCACAGAGAATTTATTAAAAAATTCTTCCCTACTCACAAAACGAACATGCTTAAGCGCCTTATCATGAACTTTGCCCAAAAGGAAGATGAAACCTTTTCCCAATGTTGGGAGAGGTTTAAGGACCTATTAAACACGTGTCCACATCATGGCTATGAAATTTGGCGGGTTATAAGCTTTTTCTATGAAGGACTGACCCCACCCATGCGCCAATTTGTAGAGATGATGTGTAATGGGAAGTTCATGAGTAAGGAAGCTGATGAAGCATGGGATTATTTGGAAGAATTGGCTGAGAGTGCACAGTCTTGGGACACATCTAAAACAACAAGTTCCAAGACTGGCCAACAAAAGGAAAAGGGAGGAATATATGTCTTATCAGAAGAAGATAGTATAAGTGCACGGTTGGCTAGCCTTACAAGAAAGGTCGAAGCCATGGAATTAAGGAAAGGAGAAACAATCAACTCCATTGACGTTGAAACTGTTTGTGGAATTTGTGCTGGAAATCAACATGCTACACAAGATTGTCCCACAATTTCAGCAGTCCAAGGCATCTTACAAGAACAAACGAATGCCATAAACAGTTATCAACAGCAATACGGTGCTCCAAACCCAAACACGTTTAATCCTAATTGGAAGAACCATCCCAACTTCAGTTGGAGGAATGGGCCCAATGCAAATGCAAACAACAATAAAAAAGTATCACTAGAAGAGATGTTGGGTGCATTCGTATCGGTCCAGCATGAGTATAACAAGACAAATTCTCTAAAAATAGATGGGTTCATGCAGGAGCAATTGAAATTCAATCAAAATACAACCCAAGCCATCAATGACTTGAAAACCTCAATGGCTAGGGTTGAATCTCACCTCAGTGCTAGGGAGAAAGGCACACTTCCTGCCCAACCTCTTCCTAACCCAAGAACCCAATTTGAGATACATGATGCAAGCCCATCTTCCCAACACATGGAGCATGTTCAAGCTATCACCAC